>CM047876.1:25079973-26429973 GCA_026212405.1 Petrea volubilis | reverse complement strand
GTTCCTGATATTAGCAAATGATATTACATGTTGCAAACTATACATAGTTGGTTAGCTGTGATCAAGATTTGGTTGTCTAGTCTGGATATGCGACTCATCATGTTGTATACGTTGATTTAACTCATTAGTAGTGTGATATCTAATATCAGATTTCTACGAATTGCAGAGGGGAGGCCAGACAGGACAGGTCTAAGATTATCCAATGAGCTCGCTAAGCTTGATGTTCCTGTCAAGCTGTTGATAGACTCCGCCGTGGCGTATAGCATGGATGAAGTAGACATGGTGTTTGTCGGAGCAGATGGGGTGGTTGAAAGTGGAGGCATAATAAACATGATGGGCACCTACCAAATTGCGTTGGTCGCTAAAAGCATGAATAAACCAGTTTATGTTGCGGCTGAAAGTTACAAGGTAAGAAAAGCCGATCAATCTCTCCTCCATTTATAACAGCATTCACGAAGTTAAATGAAAAATAACTCTATTAGAAAGTCAACTAAATTTCTGGTTAGATTTGATTCAAACTTGGTTAGCTTAGCTAAGAACATTACACTCTTATGTGACGCCATTGCAGTTCGCTCGTCTGTATCCATTGGATCAGAAAGACATGGAGCCAGCTGTGCGGCCTATTGATTTTGGGGTACCAATTCCATCAAGGGTTGAGGTTGAGACATCGGCCCGGGATTATACACCACCAGAGTATCTTACCTTGCTTTTCACAGATTTGGGTGTTCTTACACCATCTGTAGTAAGTGATGAGCTTATCCAACTATACCTATAACAAGTACTAGGTGGTCTAATTTTGAAGCATAGTGTGATGCCTTTATTGTATATCATAATTATGTGGTTATTTTGTAAAAATAAAGGCCTTTAAATTTACACCTCTTTCCTTATAAACCCTTTATACGGTATCTGACATTTGGATGTTGGGTTCGAAAGGAAAAAGTTATAACATCATTGTACTCAATCCAACGTCTAAAAATACGACTTTAGTATTGCTCTAGCGAGTAGCATCTCATGAGTCAAACAATGGATGTGAGCATTTCATTCTCTAGATATTTGTGGGATGTGTATGGAAAATATCTATGCAATAGTTAGATTTAGTTTGAGGGTGACCACCTGCTACTGCTACTGCTACCACACAAAAAGATATTCATGAAAGACTGTAATTAAAGTGTGGTGCAATGGATGGGGTTCCCAGTTTTATAGATTTCTTCATTTCGATTTGGAAAGTTCTTGTCCGAATGCGACATGGCTAATTGTAGATTTGTCCCTTTAAGATTTAAAAAGTTCTTGCCCTAATCTTTCTTGGCCTCACCGAATAAATCACATAGTAACCTTGTTTTCTCATGGTAAGTATAATAACAATATATATATATATATATAACATTTTGAAGGATGGAATTTGTATAATAAAAATTAGAAGTCAAAAAACTTATTACTTGCTCGTAGTTCTTGAAACTTATTGCTCCAACGGTTTGTTTGGTTTTGTGGAAAATTGGAGGAATGAGAGCGAAAGAAAGAAAAATGAAAAGTGAAAAATTATTTCATTTGTTGGAATGTGGGTGAAAAGGTGGGGGGAAGAAGAAAATGAGCATGGGGCTCACTAAAAATGCAGTTATTATTATTTTTTTCTATTCATTTCCTTACAAAATATATAAAAAAAGTTAAAATCCATCTATTTTTTATTTTCTTTTTATTGTATTTTATTTCATCTGCCAAACTAATGATTTGGAAATCCGACCGATCCGAAATGATCGGTCAGATTTGTTCAATTAGTAATTGATGGTCAATTTAGGCTGGGTTATTCTCTAAAATCAGTGTTGAATTGAATTAGTGGATTAGTAATTGATGGTCAATTCAGCCTGAGTTATTCTCTAAAATCAGTGTTGAGTTGAATTGAATTAGTGGCAATCAGTGAGAACCCGTTAATAACCGGTTGAATCGGTATTGGTTGAACTAGCGTGAATTGGTGGTTCTCTTTTTGTGTTTTGTTTATTTATGATTTCCTAACATTCTCTCTCTCTATCACATACATTAATATGTATGTGATAGTTGCTCATTTATTTAAAATATTGTGACTATATACGTGTGTTTATATATATATATACATAAATTTGTGGTAACGTACTTGTGTGTATATATATGATATATTTAAAAATATATTTATTAATGACTATTAATGACCAAATAATATATTTATACATAACTAATTCTTAAATAATATTTTTCAAGAGTTCAGAAAAAAGAATGATTAAGAATTGTTAAATTTATATATTTTATTATTTATTATATTAATTGTACTTTTTTTGGTCAGTGTAACTAGCATTATATTTATTAATTATATTTATTCCATATTATGTCGTCACATACAATTGAATAGACGGTCAAATTGATTAAACTAATAATTAATAAAACTATCGATTCTACGTCCGATCCGATTTTCTAATCATTGTGCCAAACACACTTTGAATGTGGCCGGTTGAGCTTGGGTTTTACTTAAACCGGCCCCATTGTACACGGTGTTATTATACTCTTCTGGCCGCCCCATTGTACACGGTGTCCTTATACGCTTCTTGCAAGACAATGGAGCCAGTGAGCCAGCTAATGAGTCAGAGTCAACAACTAGGACAATTCATATAAAAATGTCACAACAAATTAATTATTAAAACAAAAAATTGTAGGACATATATATATATATATATATATATATTTAAAAAAACATGGGAACTTATTTGGTGGTAAAACAACACGTTTGTTTACACCACATGTTTCTCGTCTTTAGTAACCCCATCTAAAATCCCAATCCCATTCAAAATTAATTATCAAAAGTATAAAACATAAAAACATTTTATCCAAATATTGTTTCTGTATAAAGCAGTACAGTGTGCGCACGAATGATGATAAAGACAATTATCCCTTATTAGTTATTACATTCTCATTATTATATTATATTTCACTCAATTGCCGACGCACTGACTGATTAATCGAGTTTCAGAGACTACAGCAGTCCAAATATAACGACGACCTTTTCGAATCCAATTACTCCATTCATAATTTTAGAATTCATTCAGAGACTTTAGCAGCCCAAATATAACGACGACCTTTTCGAATTCAATTACTCCATTAATAATTTTAAAATTCAGGCCTTAAACGTTGTTTAAAAGATTTAGCATCTTGTCTCGATAGACAAATTTGTAGTTGGTGATTTTATGAAGTTTTGTTCCAACAATAAAATGGATGTCTGGTAATTGTTGAATTGTAGATAAGGTTAAAAAATGAATTAAGTTACAAGATACGCTACTCGAGATGGAATATAAAAAGCTTGTCTGAATTCGGTTCATAAAACATAACGCATTAAACTTAAATACATATATTCGTTCGATGAAATTTGAATATAGGCTCGAGTTCGACTCGATTAACTAAAATATAATAATATATGTATACAAATATCAAATTACTCAAACTCAACTCGAATTTGGCTCGATTAAAACTCGTTTGATCTTGACTCGTTTAATAATCAAATCAAATTCAAATAAAATTTCAAACTTAATATTAAATTTAAATCAAACTTAAATAGTATTTTATTCGAACCAATTCATTCACACCCTCAATTCCCGTAAGAAACTCATCTAGTTTTATGAAACTTCTCCCAATGTTATTCTATCCAACGTGTGTGTGTGTGTGTGTGTGTGTGTGTGTGACTAAGCTGTATGAACAAATTAAAAAACATAAGGAGTTTATGGGCGGGGGACAACAGATGAACGTAAATAAAGTAATATTATTCCCACTCAATAAAATATTACCATGCACGACTTCCACGTTTCATTAATTCCGACAAGTAAACGCGGTTAATAGTAAAAAAACACACACACATACTTTTCCATTCCACCCACCCCACCCCCCCACCCAAAAAAAATAATATAAACTAAGACTTTGCTTTTATTTTTGTTTTTTATACAAGGCTTTGCTTTTATTAATTGTAAATATTCGAAATATTTACTTCATTTATGCTTTAATTTTTTTTCACAAGAATTGAGGAGGATAGTTACCCTCCATTTGGTTCTTGAATTTCGATAAAAAAAAATAAAATAAAATTTTTTTTCTTTACTTCAAATGATAGTACTTTATGTTTTTATTTTTTATTCTTTTAATTTTTCTCCCACTTTTCCTCATCAAAATTCTTATTCCAAACATAACATTAATGTTCCTAATTTTTGGTTAATAAAACTAAAATGTCCTTTTAATTACGTACTCTAATTAAAAAGTGGTTCATAGTTGTCTAGAAATTTACAAATTATACTTATTATTAAGGTGAAATGGTATAATTGAAATTTGAAACTAAATAAATAAATACAGTATTGAAAGATGATAATAATAAATATTTTAATTTTTTTTTTGTTAAAGTAATAAATAAAAGGGAACAGATGGAGCATATTCTTACCCAGATTCGTTGGAATTAATTTTGGACATTCTTAAATAAAGTTTCTCTTTTTTTTTGCAACATTAAATTTTAACTAGTATTTATTATTTATTATATACAAGTGTGTAAACATATCTAAAATATTTAATTCTACTCATTTTCTTGGTGATTAAGATTTTGCAGTGATATGGAAAATTTTATATCACTTCAATTAAAGAACGAAGGTAGATTCGTTGGGTTTATTCGTCGACCTATGCCAAATTAAAGTTTAGTTAATTGATATTAATAAACTACAGCTGCCATTTCAAATACGAACCTATAATGATGTCTAAAAAGCCAAATTATGCTTACACCATTTTAGGTATGGTATAATTATATATTAATTGCTATATATTTAGAAAGTTATAAATACCTTTTTGAAGTATGTATTAACTTAAGAAAATATATTATTTATCAAGGTGAAATATCATTGTCAGTTGTATGTCTAATATATATATATATATATATATTGTAGATTTTTGAGATGAGATTCAAGTGATTTTGACAATTTTTAGAAATATAAGTTATGCATGAAGTCATTTTCTTTATTAAAAAAAAAAACAAATATAGTGATGTTATCGGATCACTGATGATGAGGATCGACAGAGGTTTACGAAAGTTGGTGAAATAACAAAATTGATTGATGAATTTTATTTAGACTCAATGAGACACGTCTCTTGATGGTCAAATTAATTACACGAGATCATTTATTCTAAATCGTATTTTATCTTCTATTCCAATTAATAAATATACGTCAAGTGTAAAAATATCAAACAAAGTGTATAATTAAAAAAAATAATTTTATACACATAACATGAATATGAATCATGAGATATGAGATGAAATATCATTTTAAAATAAAAAAATCCTATCTGCAAATTGATTATTATAATTATAAAAAAAATTATCTTTTTCTAAGTTTTTATTAATACTTATGAAAAAATTTAAAACTTAGAGAGTGTATTAATTATTTTTAAAATAAAATAAATTAATTTATAACCTTGACAAAATTTGCCTCTTTAAAATTAGGAAAAGCTTGTTTTCAACTTTAATAAAGGAGGACTTGGGGACGATAATAATTTTCAGGACAAGGGGAATATAATATCTGCCAATGTACAGTGTAGATATGTACCATATATAATGCACGTGCTAAAATTATATTGGCACTTTTTTCAATACTATTTTTTGTCCATTTCCTCTCACTCAAGCCATTAAATATCCACCACCCCTCCCCGTCATGACCCTTCATCCCACATCCCTCTCTCTCTCTCTCTCTCTCGCACACACACACACAGATACACACAGAAACAGTCACTCAACACACAGATTCCTCCCCTTCCCCCCCACCCACCCCCTATACACAGAGAACCACAAACTGGCCAATTTACACACACACACACAAGAAAAGCAAGAAATGTTGTCGACAATCTGGAGCAAGAAAAAGGGTTCTTTTAGCTCCGACGATGAGGGTTTGAGGACCCTAACAAAGCTCGAAAATGGGAACACAAACGTTGTGATAAAGCCCATTTTCTTGCTCGAAAAAATCAACAAATATACTAACTCCACAAGC
Source organism: Petrea volubilis (assembly GCA_026212405.1). Taxonomy (NCBI): domain Eukaryota; kingdom Viridiplantae; phylum Streptophyta; class Magnoliopsida; order Lamiales; family Verbenaceae; genus Petrea; species Petrea volubilis. The sequence continues at coordinate 26,423,947 of CM047876.1, read as the reverse complement.
CATAACGATGATGATCATCAAAATCAATTTGATTGCTACCTCAAATCTTGCCATCTCTGCCACAAGCCCTTGAGTCTCGACAAAGAAATCTATATGTATAGGTAAGAAAATTCCAAAAAAAAACCAAAAATCCAGGATTTTTATTAACAAATCTTGCAAAAATAGTGATAAAAATCGAATCTTTTTGAGGCCAAAAATGATTTATTTTTCAATTTTTCACCGTGTGTTTGCAGGGGTGATCTGGGATTTTGCAGTGTGGAGTGTAGAGACAGGCAAATATATTTGGATGAGACTAAGGAAATTGAAATCTCTACCCAAAACATCTTGGCCTCTTTCCGGCGGCGCCGCCGCGACGGCGGTGGCCGGTGCGAGACCAGCCGCCTCGTGGAGGATTACAGACGGCGGCGCCACCCGATTCCGTCGCATAAAAATCGAGTTATTTTCTCATAGTTTTAGCAAATATGTGACATGGGTTTTAATTTTTATTTTATTTTTTAAGTTTTTGTTTCTAGAAAGTTCTGCTAAATGTACACTTGAAGAGTTGAGTGATACGCTATAAACATTGATATGAATTTTATTTTATCTTTTTATTGTTTTTGGTAATTTTTTGGTTGGAAAGAATAATTGCATTTTAATAGTTGTTGTGTGAAATGAGGAAAAATATATGTTGTTGAATTGGGTATTTAACGTTCGATTTGAATATAATAATACTAAAAAAAAATTTTAAAAATATATATAAGAAAAAATTTACCTTGAATTGTCAAATTCAACAAAACATATTGCATTTGTTAAGTGATTGATTAATATTGATTAGATCGAGTTTGATTTGGCCTAAAATTTTTCTATTATCGTATTGAATCAGACAATTGAAAATATCATTTAAGTGGGTATCATCTATGATCCGAAAAATAGTAAAATGAAAGGTTCAAGAATTTTTTTTTAAAAAAGGGTTGTCCTATGTTTGGACTTTTGATTTTAAAGAAAAAAAATTTTTAATGATAATATCTTCATTTTGGGTTTTAAGAAATCTAAATAGATTGATTTTTCTTTTTCTCATTGAAATTGTGAATCTGAATATATTGTTGAACTTTTTAATGACATAATATTTGCCTAAAAATATATGATAATTATAGATGATTTTAAGGATAAATATTATTAATGATTTTTTCATTTTTTTAACTTTATACCCATCATAAGTTGAGGCCCAGGGCCAAGGTATTATTCATGTGTTATTTTATTTAAGTTTTACTTGATTGTTAAACGAGTCAAACTCAAAGAATATTTAATCGAGTCAAATTCGAGAGGATTTCGAGTAGTTTGTACTTTAACACATGCATTACTGTATTGTAATTGATAGAGTCGAGTTTGAATTGAGTTTCAAATTCTATAGAACGAAAAAATATGCTCAAGTTATATTTATTGTGCTTAACAAATTGAATTCAAACAAATTTTTTATGATCAATTTCGAATCAAGTATGAAATAACTTAGAGTTATTTTTTCAACCTTGGGATACTTTCAGAAAGGGGCTTCTAAAGGTGCGTACAAGTTTCCTACAATTCTGGACCTATGCCCAGAATCATTACGCCAATGCAGGTCAAGATCCAAATATTTGGGCCCGTATATGGGTCAAGACAAAAATAATTCATTTGAAAAAGTTACATAATTATTTTTACATATGGATAATGGATAACATCTTTATGAAAATGGACCATTCCAATTGAAATCGAAGGCCCATTGGGCCACATCATGAGCTGTCGTGTTGGCCTATCTAAATGCGCAAATAATTGTGATGTGGGAGTATGGCCAAGAGCTCGAATTTTAGCGATATATGTGTGTGGGTGTGTGTGCGTATTATCAAAATAGATATGTGCGTGTATATTGTTGTAAGGATGAAGATGCAAATAATCGTAACATGGCGAATATAGTCAGGAATTCGAATCATAGCAGTATACGTGTGTGGGTGGTATGTAGGTATATTATCAGAAATATACTGTAATATATAAGGATGAAAATATAAATAATCGTGATGTGGGGAATATCATTAGAAGTTCAAATTTTAACGGTACACGTGTGTGGATGATGCGTGTGCATATTATCAAAAAAATAATATATTTTGTAAGGATGAAGATGTAAATAATCATGATGTGGGAGTATAGCCAAAAGTTCGAATCATAGCAATACTTGTTTATGAATGATTTATGTGCGTGTATGTGTGTGTATATATATAATTCCATGCACACTTATTAGACCTATATTCTATTGTCGAAATTAAAAAATACTGTATCAATTTAAATAACAATGTGGAATTACAACCTCCCACCACTCAATTATTCGAATTTTTTGCTTTATCACTTATTTATTACGTGATAATAATTATAATTTATACTTAACAAATGTTGAAATTATTACAATTAATTTAATAATACTCAAATAAGCTAATATAAAATGTATCACAGTTATACATATCTCATAAAATACGGAGCGCAATGAAACTATATATCATCAAATGGCTCGAGAACGTGATTTTTTTTCCCTATAAATCGAGCTTTTGGATTCTAATCATATACACAATGATCCAAATTTAATCACATATTTATTTTAGAGGAAGTTACAGATCCCCACCCTAACTATGTGAATTTTTTTACTTTACAAACTAAAGTATATCGTATATCGATTGTCACCCGATATATGTAAGTTTTTGCAGGTAACAACCTAAGTGGGTTTTCGATCAAAAATTGGCACAGGAACGACGACACGTGAATTGCACTTGCTTTAGTAAAAGATATTTTTATCATTTCAATCTTCTTCATACAATTACTTCTTCTTTTGTTTCCTCCCCATCTTCTTCTTCGTCTTCTTCTTCTTCTTCTTTCACCCACGCCCACTTACCGCCACCCCCATCCCCCACAGCCACCACCACCACCACCACTTGACTTCTCTCTCACTCTTCTCTCTTTTTTTGCACCCTCTTACTTCCTCCCCCTCCTCCACCCACCCCACTACCATCTCTCTCTCTCTCAGCTCCCCCTCGCCCTGCTCTCCCCACCACCATGCCGCCCCTCCATCCAGAGCAGAGAGATCAAGTGAGAGAAGAGGTGAGAGATCCAGAGCAAAGAGACAACGATAGTGGTGGTGGTAGGACAGTAGGGCGGAGGACGACGACGGTGGTGGTGGTGGGGCGGAGAGATCGATTGAGAGGAGAGAGATCGAGAGAGAGAAGAGGTGAGAGAAAAAGAGAGAGATAGGTAGAGAGAGAGAGGTAGATGGTGGTTGGGGGTTGGGGTGAGCTAGAGTTTTTGGTTGAAGAAGATGATAAATTATAATGAAATGATAAAAATATCCTTATCTACAACATGTGCATGTCACGTGTCGATGTTCTGGTGACGATTTTTGCAACCTACAAACATTTGTATAAATCGAGTAGCAAATGATAACATTATAAATTTTAGATTGCAAAATGAAAAAATCTGCATAATTAAAATGAGAATTTGTAATTTTCTCTTTATTTTAATAAATTATTAAAGTAATTTATTTTCCCATTCACTTTTCCAAAAGCATCATCCGAAATATATTTATATAATATTATTTTCACCCAAATAATGAATAAAGCCAAACATTACGTCAGACATATAAACTGAAATCCCGGAACAATCGTGTTTTTTTGTGGGGACCCACAACTATTGTCGTGTTATCTTTTTCCCGGTTTTAGTATAATACCCCGCTGGTGGGGCCCACAATTCAGCTGTGGTTCATGCACTTTGCGTCTCAATCAATTCATTTATTTATTTATTCTTTTTAACTACTTCTATAATAACCACAAGACACATTATATTTAACCAACATGATTGACGTGGTGATTCAGCACCTCGTCCCTTAAGTATGAGGTCAGGGGTTCGATCCCTACTCATGTGAATGGAGCAAATCATTTGACCAATCCCCTACCGCTTAGTGAGCTGACAGTAGAAACGGGGGATTAGTCCTCTGGCTGTCAGCCGGAGGGATAACTTGGAAAAAAAAAAAAACAAGACATGTTATATTTGCATTTCCCACATCCAAATCTTGACCTTAATTGGCAAAAAAATAAAAAAAATAAAAATTATTATCTTTAAAAATATACTATTTTGATTCGAGGTTAAAAACTATCTTAAAATGACAGATTTTTTTCGTTTTTTTTTCATTTAGATATATGTTAACGTTATACTTTTTATTTACGTTATTATTTGTATCGAAATTTAAATATTGTGCGGTGATTATTTTATAAATATTTAGTATTTGAATTCTAAGCAGCTCGTGGCGAATTGTCAAAAGCAAGCAAATGAGAAAAAAAGGGTAAGAAAAGTAATGAGAATTGAGGGGGTCTAAGGTAGGTAAAATTCAACACAAAAATTCATTCAAATTAGGTTGTTGTAGGCTTTTTTATGGAACATTTTCCTCAAAATTAGGTCACATTCTCATCCACCGCTATGATCTTTGAAATCTCATGTCATTCTTGTCAATAATGTGCTTCTCCATATCATTTTCTTTCCCCTTTTTTTAATATATACATATATATATATATATATATAATTACATTTCAATTATTATATCAATATTTCTATTGAATGATCACCTCAGATAAAACTTAAACTGTTAAATATGAAAATCATCAAATATTTATTATTTTCAATAGCTCCTGCACGGGCAGGCGGGATTTTTTTTGTATCGAACATTGCATGTGAAATTATTTATTATAAATGGCGACGACGAGATTTAAACATAAGACCTCTTGCTTGACTTGGCTCTAATGATACTATGTTGAATTGTCATCTTATCTAAAGCTTTGAAACTCATATTGTCAAGATGCCACACATTCAATAATAATACATTTACATGAGTTTCATGGAAATTCTTATGTTGAAAACGTGCATGTTGTTTATTGTATTTTATTTTATTTTATTTTTTCCATATTTGGGAAAAAAGGTTGAAAGAAGCTCTTTCTATAGGTTATGTTTGGGCAAAAAGTGGGCCACAGTGTAAAACAGAGATGAAGTAAAAATTTATTCCACATACTTTCACCCTTATTCAATATTTTTTTTTAGTATATTGTTTATATTATTATCATATAATTATTAATATCATTATCAATTATATGATCAAATATCAATCAAAATTACTGTGAAAAGTAGAACAAAGGCCCACACATTTTGATGGGAGTCGAACCTAATATCTCGTAAGCTTGAGATATTAGTTTAGCCAATTTAACTATAACTCATCAATCTTCCTTTCGAATTTATTTTGCAAATTTACTCAATTCAATTCTACAAAACTATTCACCATATGTACAAATTAAACTCACAAATTCATAAATTAATTAAAGCATTATATTTTTTTAGTCGTCTCAATGAATACTCGTCATAATATAGTTTCCTTAGAATGAATAATTTACTGTCATAATTTTGTTTTTTCAAAAAAAGTATAAATAATTGAGATTAACATACAAACCCCATATTTTAATTCAAAAAATTATATTTCCTCATGTTAAATATTCCTATATATATATATATATAAAATTGAACCAAAATATTTTACCATTTATTTTTAATATAATCTGGAAATTGTGCCATTTCATAACTTGCTCATTTCCAATAAATGCAATTTTCAAAATTTTGTGTAGAAAAAACAAGGGTATTTTAGTCCATCCAGGTTCCCCTAAATCGTAATTACATCCATGTCTTAGGGGTACAAAAGTAAATTAACATACTCTCTCTCTCTCTCTCTCTGTGTCCTCTATAAAGTTGCCTGTGACCTCTTCATATGTTCTCGAAAATTTTCACTGATAACAAAAAAGCAAAGCTCTACAAAAATTTCAGCCAGAAAGAAGGAGAAAAAGTTGAACTGAAATGTGTGGAGGGGCTATTATATCCGACTTTGTGCCGCCGGCGAGCCGATCTTCGCGGCGGCTGACGGCGGACTTGCTTTGGGGCAGCGGCGGCGCCGGTCTGAGCAAGAAGAAGAAGAATCCTGGGAATTACCTGAGATCTCGGTCGACTATTGATTTAGAGGATGATTTCGAAGCTGATTTCGAGGATTATTCCGATGATGACGAGGAGATTGATGTGAAGAGGCCGTACGCTTTCGCTGCTTCGAAAAATACTGGTTCTAAAGGTAATTGATCATTTTGTTCTTTTTTTGATGGCTTTGTATTCGATTGTGTTTCTTTAATTTGATGGTTAATTTGTATTTCGAGTTAATTGATTACTGTATATTATAGTTGATTTGTTGTAGTAGGTCATTTGATTGTTTAGGGTGTATATTTTGGGGATGAAGTTTTGATAGCTCATTTGCTTTGTTAGTATGTCATTCCGAGGGGAAGCTTTGATTTTTATGATATTTTATTTTAATATTTTGAGATTTCGACTGAATTAGGGGATTTGTGAAAGAAAAAACAAATGATAGAGCTAGTTTGTTGTTTCTAGGCGAATTTCTGATTTTTATGATATTTTCTTTTAATTTTTCAAGATTTTGAAGAATTAGAGGACTTGTGAAAAAGATGACAGAGAACATTGATCTGTAGATTATGGTGATCTTGATTTTTCTTTCCCTTATCTGCCTAGGGTAGTCTTAGATTTTTATTAACCTAATTTAATGCATTAAGATTTTTTTTTAAGACAAAGCATCAATTTCAACATATAGGAATGGGTTTCACCCCCAATGATTTCTAGGTGGCTTAAGATTGAAAATTACAAATGAACCCCCTATTGATTTTGGAAGTGAAAGTTCAATTGATTGATAGCTGATCTACCGAGAAGAGGAAATTCGGTTTCATTTTTGGGTTTTCTGTGGTCATTAGATTAGATTAAGTCTTGATTTAGTAGCAATTTTTGTGTCTTCAATTCTAACTAGCAGCTCAAGGGTTGTTATTGTTATTGTTATATACTGTAGAGATAATTTGAATCAAATTTGTCTTCAAGGCTCCTTAATGTTAATTTAGTAGGGTTCGCATAAAGCATTTCAGTCATATAACCTGGAGCATATCATTCACTTGATCACTATTTCATTTCATGTCATATCTTGTCTTATCTTTTCATATTGCAGCTTTTTGGTCTGAATATTTAAGTTTTCCTTTTTGGAGGTTTGAAATCTAACAACTCTGCTGAAACTGACGAGGGTGCTGAAAAGTCCTCGAAAAGAAAGAGAGAGAATCAGTACAGAGGGATTCGACAACGCCCATGGGGTAAATGGGCTGCCGAGATCCGAGATCCAAGTAAAGGGGTCCGAGTTTGGCTTGGTACTTTCAACACTGCTGAAGAAGCTGCAAGAGCTTACGACTCTGAAGCTCGGAGGATCCGGGGTAACAAAGCTAAGCTGAATTTCCCTGAAGATGCTCCAGCTAAGGTGAATTTACGAAAAGCCCCTCGTAAGGAAAATCCGGACTCCGTTCAGCCCAATCTGAACCAAAATACGAGTTTCATGAACATGATTAACAATGACTACTACAATTCTTTGGGATTCTTTGAAGAAGAGAAACCACAAATGAAGCAATACGGTTATGTTGATGGCAGTAATGTTTACTTCAGCTCTGATCAAAGTAGCAATTCCTTTGACTGCTCTGATTTTGGTTGGAGTGGCGACAACTGTGCAAAGACTCCTGAAATATCATCTATTCTCTCGGCTGTTGTTGAGGATGATGGTGCTCAGTTTGTGGAGGATGCTTGCCCAGCAAAGAAAGCGAAGACAAGCTCCGAGGTCTTGGTGCCTTGCGAGGATAACACCTCGAATAATAAACTCTCTGAAGATAACCTCCCAGAGTTCGAGTCCCAGGTGAAACTCTTCCAAACGCCATATCTCGACAGCAACTGGGACGCAACCATAGATGCTTTCCTCAATGGAGACGTTGCTCAAGATGGTGGAAACCCAATCGATCTTTGGTCTTTTGATGATGTTCAAGCTATGATGGATGATGCCTACTGAGTCTGCATGGTAGTACCTTATCGCACTTGCTTTTCTCACACCATCTCTCTCTCTCTCTCTCTTTCTCTCTCGTTATGGTTATAGGCACACGTGTATAAACTGTTATGAGTTTGATCTCGCTTCCTTGCCTTTTCCAGGCTTGCTTGTTGCTGGGCGATCGAGGAGGATGAAAGATGAAGCACGCTGAAGCCTTGGATGGTGTTTTAATAGGGCTCCTTGTTGAAATGAGCTGTGTAAATAACTATGTTCAATCAGTGTTTTTCAGGCTTCGAACTGAGGTTGTTTATTGATTTTATGTCTGTATGGATCATTAACTCATGATGAGAAACTGATGCTTGTATCTCTTGTTGTTCACTTTTAGTTGCCAAAGGGTGTTCCTCTTCTTGTACTTCTCAGTCCTAGGGTTTAATGTTTCTTACATTTATCTTCTTGTTTTAAACTTATATGGTGTTTAGAATTACTTTTTTTCATTATAATATTCTCAATAACTATAAGTTGGAACTTTTTATAAATAATGGCCAACTGCGCTTGGTAAGGAGTATTATGAAATATGTATTGGGTACGAAGCGCTGGGGGCGGGTCGAATTTGGAAATTTTGCATCCGATTAACTTTCTCAGTGCCTGAATCTGTTGCGTTTTGAATTTTATAGGATTTATATTCATTATTACTTAGTCCGAAATCAATGAATATTCGAAATCCAATAAAAGATTTCAAGATCAAGCAACTAATAAAATGAAATTATTCTTATGTAACATATATTTAAGAAACTAAAAAAATATATTAGACTATGTACGGTAATTATATATTATTTTGTTAAAAAATTTATCTTGGTAAATAAAAAATAATGAATAATTAATTATAACATCTTACATATTACATTTTATGTGAACTTTTTTATTAATAGAGTTAATTACAATTTCCTAACCGAACTATGCGCATTTTTACACTTTACAACCTCAAGTTTTAAGTGTTATCGATTTCCACATAAAGTTTGCATCATTTTATCGATTGTCACCTAATTATATTTTTCGGTCAAAAGCCATACTTGAAGTGGTGATGTGTTGCTGCTCCGGTTGGCATTTTTGGTTGGGAGTATAGGTTTCTCGTCTTATTTTGTACTTTAGCTAAGGATGAGATTAGACCACTATGAGTTGCATAATCTCAAAAAAAATTCTTAAAATGCTTTTACAATTGATCAAATTAATATGCTTCAATTTACAATATTGTGTGTGTGTTTTCTTTTCTGCAGATGTCTCTCCAAGCGCAAATTGGCATATTGGTGTATATAGGAGGCAAAATACTGCAAGATAAGCCATACTCCTTCAGATACGATCGTAATCCATCTCATCTGGCGAGGGTCTCTCGTTCAACAAACTTTATGCAATTGCGATTGAAATTACCCGAAGTCACCAGAATCAATAGCAACGAGTTCTTGTTGAAAATATCAGCCAAGTTTTGCCCGAAGAACGTTCATGGATAAGAGAAATGGTCCTGCCCATTAGAAAAGACAACGATCTCAAGTTTTTCCTTGACCACCAAGCCGGGATCAACAATCTTGAACTCTTCATAGAGACACTGAGAATTGCACCAAATGTTGCTCCTCCGCAGACATCGACGAGGCCTCGAACAGGTCCATACAGCCGCTCTTGATGCAGGGTGGTAGGCCGGATCTGCCCTTGGATTCGCAGGGGTCGAGCAATGTTAAGGTTCGTAAGTTAATTCTGCACGCATCTCTGATGTCTGGTCGACAAAATGCTTGGCAAGGCCTGCAACGCAATGGCGAGACTAATGGAGAATGAGGTGAAGCTCCGGATAAGAGCATATCGCGGATTCAACCAAATGTTGCCCTGGGGGCATCAACGGGCCTTCAGCAGGGGCCGTGCGTGTCGCTCTTGATGCAGGGTGCTAAAGCGGATTCGCCTATGAATATGCAAGGGTCGAGTGGTATTGAGTTTCACGAGCATGGTTGTCATGCTTCTGTCTCTGTTCAACAAGCTTCTCCGGGTTTGCAACGTAACGTTGAGCCCAATAGGGAACACGACAGGGTTCGCAAGAGGAGCTTGGAGGCAATTCGTGGTTGTCATGATTTATTCGGTGGCAAGGGGTGTTCAGGCGATGAGGTCTTAGTAGATCAACCGAAGCCACATCGGGTTGTCCCATTTTTCAAAACAACATTCCAAGATATACCCATAGACTCGATCGGTGTCCCGAAAAAGCATAAGAATAGTTACACAAAGGTAGAGCTCGAACTCGCAATGGTGTTTGAAGACAAGCAATGCTTGATCGATTGTGTGAAGGATTATTCGGAACAAGTTGTGGGGCGCGAGTATCGCGTGCTTGGTCGTACAAAGAAGACATGGCAAGCGGTGTGCGAGCATAGCGCAGTGGCTGAGGGCTGCAGATGGATGCTCCGAGCATCATATAGGAAAAGACTTGGGGAATTCCAAGTCACTTGTTACGCCGGGCCCCATGCATGTGTATTGGATGATGTGCCCCGATCCCCAAAAGAACAGGGTTAGGGATTTAGCATGTGTAAAACAATTGATTAATACAGATGCGATCAAATGTTGTGCATGTTAAAATTTTCTATTTTTTTGCATGTGACATATCCAAGATGTTAAATAAAGTTTGTAATTTGCACCTTCGTGGGGGGATGAAGAGCACAATATTTGAATTGAATTATCATGGTGTGGCAAAATGGTCTAGTAAGTACAAACAAATCCACTAAAATGTTTTCAAATTATTTTTTTTTCGTGTATGTAAACTCAACTACGTTTAAATACAAAAAAAAAAAAAAAAAAAAAAAAAAAAAAAACGAACCTACGTTTATGGGCCTTCATTTTTGGGTCCAACTAAGAAAATCTTGATATGATGGACCTTTATTTGTGGCCCCAACTACTAAAATCTTGATATAATGGGTCCTCATTTGCGGGCCCAACTACGAAATCTTGTTACAATGAGCCTGCACATGTAGGCCCATAATATAATGGGCCCTAGGAGCATTTGCTTGGTGAGAAGAATTTTGGTTGTTTTAATGAATTAATTTTGATTTTGGACTTTGGACAGGATTTAATTTTTTTTTTGATCAAAATCCTTCTAAAAATGTATTTATTTACTTTCTAATACGTAGATATGGCGGTTCAGACGATTTTATTATTATTTATTTTGGAATTATATCATTCCAAAAACAATGTGGTAATACAACTAAATGATTTCAATAAAGTAGTCATTGGACCAATGATAGCAACGAAAGTGACCTAATGGTTAGACTGTTGAGCATATTGTGCTCACTAATTTAAGTTTGATTTGAATTTTTTATTGAGCTTGAAATCTTGTTTGAGTTTGATTTGATTATTATTTGAACCGAGTTCAAACGAGCTTGAATCGAGCCAAACTGTAGCCGAGTTTGAATAATTTGATGTTTTTACACATATATTTTCATATTTTAATTAATCGAGTCGTGCTCAAACTGAGCTTCAAAATTTATCGACCGAAAAAAAAATGTGTTCAAGCTTGATTTGTCAAGCTTAACGAATCGAGCTCAAACGAAATTTTCGTGATCGATATCAAATCGAGTATTGAGTTGTTTGATTCATTTTTCAATCCTAGTCCCACCTTTGTATGTGTGTGAGAGAGAGAGAGAGATATCAAATAGGGTGTTGCAATTTAATTTAATTTAATTTAATTTAATTGCTGCCCCCGTCCCCCCACCCCGTCCCCCTCTCTTAATAAGGAGCACGTGATTTCGAGCACATTCCAAATCCTCTGCACTGCACCATAGGATTTATAATTGGATCACTCCAATTTGGGACCACCAAATTGTCAGACAATATCTAGAAAACTAATACTCACACGACATGAAATTAGATCATTGGATTGTTGTTGCTTCTGATAGTGCCTCCTCAAAAATTAACAATTGAAGCTGCTAACACGAAATAAAATTTTATAACATAATTTTTTTGCCTTTTTGGATAAAAATATAAAGTATTAAATTTGAATAGAGACATAAATACAAAGTAGAGAAGTATGAATTATGACATTCATTCACAAATATCTCAGATACGTGCTTATAAAATGAAAACTTTTATCTCGTATCATAGTTACTTTCATATCTCATTCTTCTCCGAATCTTGTACTGCGAATTTATAGGGAGTATGAGGGGCTAATGCATTATTAAGATTGCATTTAAAGCATTGAATTGGCGCGTTCGAAACCGTTGGTACTTCCCCAACTAATAATAAGAAACGTTCCAAACAACAACCAACATGTTTTCTTGTCAATTGCGGCTATTTCTCAACATTAAATAACAGATTAATGCTTCATAACCATTCATTTTTGTTCGAATTCATAATTCAAACATAAATTTTAGAGCAAGTTCCGAACCAATTTGAATAGGAAATTTCAAAAAAAAAATTCGTACAATATACCTTAACTCATTACATAATGTATATGGGCTTTATTTAATTTTAACATGATGCAATTATTGTTTCTGAAAAGCACCACAACATTAGTTGACCGAAAACAGAAAACAAAGTCTCAATCAATATGAATTTAGAGCATGGGCACGGAACATTGCATGATGCACTTGCATATGCTTATCCCTCCCTCACTCGAGGTTTTCTATTAGATAACCCTTTTAAGTTTTTTTTTAACAGAATGACCCTTAAGTTTTAATTTTTAGCTAGATGACCTTTTTACTAATTATATATAATTAACTATAAATAAAATATAAATATTATTAAATATAAATATTAATATATCTTTCAAAATTTTTATTTTGACCCCTAGAAAAGAATATATTACAAAATATACTTATTCAAAACATAATAAAAAAAAATACAGAAAAAAGACATTCAAATATCAAAATTGATCGTTCAAATTTTATGGGACTTCAAAATTGATCGAAGAATTGATTTGCCCATGACGAGGGGAGCTGATTAATGGAAAAAAGATCGAGAAATTTTGGCCAGAGGCGATGGAATGAGCGCTGACGGCGTGCGCATGCCATCGGCGCTTGTTTCGTCACCTTCAACCAAAATTTTTCAAGTTTCTTTTTATAAATCACCTTCTCTCATCATGGGTTAACAAATTATATCTTCAATTTAATATTTTAATCAATCTTTATAGCTTAATTTTGATGTGTATATGCGTTTTTTTTTTCTTTTATGCCTTCTGTTTATGCGTTGTTTTTTATTTTTTCCTTTTCTGCCTTATGCTTCTCTATTCAGGATTCTACTATTTTTCTTAAAAGATTCTACTATTTTGTTATGTTTTTTAACATAATATCTTAAACGGTCACTCAATTGTTTAAGCGATTATCTTATTTTAGAACAATATCTTTAACAAATACTCAATCGTTTAAGTAATGCTATTAATTTTTTCAAAAAATATTGATATAATATCATCTTTAACTATCTATTATGATACTTTTAGAAAATAATAGATCAATTCCATAATAATGATCTTTATAATATATTCATGATGTCTATATCTATACTATAAAAGATCATTATGAGTATTAGGGGTTTAGGAAAAATCTCTTAAGCGATAAACTGATCTCTCTTAAGATATACTACAAAACACTCAGGCCGTGAGAAAACATATGGCCGTTCGGGAAAAACACCCAGGCCGTGAGAAAACATATGGCCGTTCGGGCAAAACACCCAGGCCATGACAAAACATATGGCCGTTCATGATGTTTCTGCTATGTTTTTTGGCATAATATCTTAAGAGATTCTACTATTTTTCTTAAGAGATTCTACTATTTTGCTATATTTTTTAGCATAATATCTTAAACGCTCACTCAATTATTTAAACGATTCTCTTATTTTAGAACAATCTTTTTAACAAATACTCAATTGTTTAAGTGATGCTATTATTTTTTTCAAAAAATTTGATATAAATTCATCTTAAACTATCTATTATGATACTTTTAGAAAATAATAGATCTTAAGTGATAAACTGATATCTGTTAAGATATACTACAAAACATTCATAAGAGATCGAGTTGTCTCTTCAAGAGATCATTCGTAATAATAGATTCAAAGTACCCAATGCTCAACTTGTCTTTTCGAAATATCATTATGATAATAGACACCAAATTTATATAATAATTCTATCTTTTATAATTACCTTTTGTAGTATAGTTATCAATTTTATATAATGATCATAATAACGTTTTTAATATAGTCATCATGAATATGTAATAGAGTTGATCTTTTATAATATAGATATAGACATCATGAACATCTTATAATGATCATTATAATATAGATATCAATTCTACATAATAATCATAATGATCTTTTGTGGTATAGACAAGATGTATATATTATATTGATCATCATAATAGAGATATTAATTCAATATAAGTATAATACTCATAATGATCTTTTATAATATAGATATAGACATCATGAATATATTATAATGATCATTATTATGGAATTGATCTATTATTTTCTTAAAGTATTATAATAGATAGTTTAAGATGAATTTATATTAATATTTTCCAGAAAAAAGAATAGCATCACTTAAATGATTGAGTAGTTATTAAAGAAATTATTTTAAAATAAGAAAATCGTTTAAACAATTGAGTCGCAATTTAAGATATTATGTTAAAAAACATAGCAAAATAGTAGTTTATCTTAAGAGAGATCAGTTTATCGCTTAAGATCTATTATTTTCTAAAAGTATCATAATAGATAGTTTAAGATAAATTTATATCAATATTTTTTGAAAAAAATAATAGCATCACTTAAACGATTGAGAAGTTGTTAAAGAAATTGTTCTAAAATAAGAGAATTGTTTAAACGATTGAGTGACCGTTTAAGATATTATGCTAAAAAATATAGCAAAATAGTAGACTCTCTTAAGCAAAATAATAGAATCTCTTAAGATATTATGCTAAAAAAACATAGCAAAAACATCATGAACGGGCATATATTTTGTCACGGCCTGGGTATTTTGTCCGAACGACCATATGTTTTGTCACGGCCTAAGCGTTTTTCCTGAACGGCCATATGTGTTGTCACGGCCTGGGTGTTTTGTAGTATATATTAACAGAGATCAGTTTATCACTTAAGATCTTTTATTTTCTAAAAGTATCATAATAGATAGTTTAAGATGAATTTATATCATTATTTTTTGAAAAAAATAATAGCATCACTTAAACGATTGAGTAGTTGTTAAAGAGATTGTTTTAAAATAAGAAAATCGTTTAAACGATTTAGTGACCGTTTAAGATATTATGCTAAAAAATATAGTAAAATAGTAGAATCTCTTAAGAAAAATAGTAGAATCTCTTAAGATATTATGCTAAAAAACATAGCAGAAACATCATGAACGGCCATATGTTTTGTCATGGCCTGGGTGTTTTGCCCGAACGGCCATATGTTTTCTCACGGCCTGGGTGTTTTGCCCGAACGGCCATATGTTTTCTCACGGCCTAGGTGTTTTGTAGTATATCTTAAGAGATTTCAGTTTATCGTTTAAGAGATTTTTCCTAAACCCTAATACTCATAATGATCTTTTATAATATAGATATAGACATTATGAATATATTATAATGATCATTGTTATGGAATTGATCTATTATTTTGTAAAAGTATCATAATAGATAGTTAAAGATGATATTATATCAATATTTTTTGAAAAAAATAATGGCATCACTCAAACGATTGAGTATTTGTTAAAGAGATTGTTCTAAAATAAGAGAATCGTTTAAAGAATTGAGTGACCGTTTAAGATATTATGTTAAAAAATATAGTAAAATAGTAGAATCTCTTAAGAAAAATAGTAGAATCTCTTAAGATATTATGCTAAAAAACACAACAGAAACATCATGAACGGCCATATGTTTTGTCACGGCCTGGGTGTTTTGTAGTATATCTTGCAATATATCTTAAGAGAGATCAGTTTATCGCTTAAGAGATTTTCTCAAACTTCCATTTGTTTTGTCACGGCTTAGGTATTTTGTAGTATATCTTAAGAGAAATCAGTTTATCGCTCAAGAGATTGGCCTAAACGGCCATATATTTTGTCATGACCTAGGGGTTTTGTTGTTCTTGTAAGTTAAGTTATTTTCAATTTGACTCCGTTCATAAGTTAAGTTATTTATAATTTGACCCCCCGTTCAAATTTTACATTAAATAAGTATACTTATTTGCCCTAATCTGTGCCGGGTCATATTTTTTATCAAAAAAAAATCAAAAATGAAATTAGAGGGTTAGTTTCTTAAATAAAAACTTGAAGGGCCTTATTGGCCAAATTTCCTCCCCTCACTCTCACTCTCTCTCACTCTCTCTCTCTCTCTCTCTCTCTCTCTATATATATATATATATATATATATATATATATATATAACTAAAACCAAGTCTCATTAATTAAATGAGATTCTTTTAGGTCTTGGCCTTGATCATTCTTGGGGACTCCCACAAGTTCATTAGTGATTTTCCAAATATATTCATGCTTGTCATCTCTTTTATGTGAATGTCCATTCATGTCGATTCCTAATTTTTCCAATCTCTTTATGTTGAATTTCTGATGTTACGACTGGTTACTTTTCTTAATATAGAACGAATGATTAACATTGGTTCGATCGAATCGAGTGAAATAAGAATTTCACCTAGTGTTTTATGTTTTACACTCATTGTGTTTTTGACATTGATTTGGACAATTCAGAATTAAACTAGAATTTCACTACACTATGCTATATATATATATATATATATATATATATATTATCATTTTAATTTCTTTTTTGTTTTGTTCTCACCAAAAGTAAGTGGTCCACGTATATAAGGGTGCTCAATAAAAAAAGAGTGAAAATGAAAATTGATCAAATGGGCTCAAATAATTTATAGCCAAGTTGGAAATTTTTGGTAAGTAGAGTGTCCTAGAAAAGGTTAGACGATCAAGTTGGAACTTAGTTGGCCAGCATCAACTACAAGCCTTGGCCTTATTTTTGGGACCATTTTGGTAAGTTGGCTACTTAAATAACTATTCATCACTGTAAGAGGGAAAGATTCCAAAATCCTTTGAGAACATCATCAACGTTTGTACGGGAAATTTTAGTCCGGATTAGGTTCCATATATCACATTTGAAATTAATTGCATAGTAAATATATTATACTTATTATATGAGTGGTATATATTTAGGAGAGAGCCATCAATTACATGATAAATATAATTATATTTGTCATATAATTTGTCAGACACAACCACACTAGGTTCGAACAAAAATTTTCTCATTGGGCATCCAAGTATTTACTATATTTTACGGTGAGATTCTCTTTATTTAAGATGTGTCTGATTCACTTGTTTGCAGTATTTTTAAGATTGTTTATTTTTTAATAATTTGTATTTTCGAATCGAATGCGATTTCAATTTCGAACCCGCTAAAATTACCTATTAATGAACTCCTCTGAGGGCGATGTAGCAGGATTTCAAACTAAAATTTTAAAAATGTCAAATCAGAGAATAAACTTATAAAATGACTTATATGTGAACACCACATAGAATTGAAGTTTAGTATCTTATAGTTGAAATTTCAAATCAAATATATCCGTAGTATACTATTGTCATGTTGTTCAATAGCAACTAAATACTATTGGTCGATATTGTGGTGCAATTAAGGACGGAGCCACGAACAAAGGAAAAAAAATTATGAAAATATTTGACCTTGTACCCTAAGTAAAAAATTTTGAATTCATCTCTGATCCAACCTTTGATGGATTTACCAAAATAGCCCTACTCTTTAGGCTAAAATGGGGTGAATCTTTTACCTTAAAAAAAATTAGTGATTTTTCAACAAAGATGAGAAAAAGTTAACTTAGTAGTTGTTTGATTTGAGGGGCAAATAAGAGAATGGAGTTGTAAGTTTGAGTAGATGAACGATTGACGCCGAAAAAAGGAGATATTTTCAGTAGATAGGTCATTTTGATATTTTTAGTAGATAGGTCATAGGTCCATTTTCAAAATGGGCCCAAAACCCTTTCAACTTTTTCTAGTACTTTATTGCTTTTACTGTACTGGTGTCCAATTATACTTAGCCCTCCCCAAAACAAACGATCATTATTTTAATACTATATAGTGACTTCGATCATGACATTATTAATATCAGCTAATATTAATAATCCCTTCTTCTAAATTTTGGTATGTCTCAAACAAGTTTTTTCATGATGCATAATATAACAAATGCCCTAATCCTTGCAATTAAAATACCAAAATTACATTAACGACTAGTTAATTTAATGTGATAAGACGTCAAATACATTAAACAACGTATAAAGTTTGAATTCTAAGTTATGAAGGGATATGGACGCAGCCACCTTGTAAAAAGAAGGATCCAATAACCTCATTAAAAAATAAAAAAAATCCACTATAGTTATATATTAAATATATGAATTCTAAATTTTATTGTTACTTAATTCCACTTAAAAAAATATGAAAATCTTAATAATGTTGAGTTTAAATATCAAACACATTATTATTTATAATATATATATATATAGTAGATATATATACTATGTGTATATATATGAGATCTTGATCCCGCAGTACAATTTTCTTGGCTACATTATTATGAATGAAGTAATTGAATTGAAGGAATCGCTCCAATATATCGAAAAATTAGTTGGCCCATAAATCAAAAATCCGAACATTTACAACAAAAGCAATACCTAAAAATACACAACAGAACATACATATATGAATACAAATACATCACTTTGCTCTGTAGTCAAATACTTAAATGTGAAAAAAAAAAAAAACAAAACTACATTAAAATTAATTACCACCTCAATTTCTTTTTCCCTTTTCCTTTTATCTAAAGAAAAAAGTTAATACAGAAGTTTCTGGAGACAGATCCCACCAAAAATATCTACCCAGAATCCAATCCTAGCCGTTCATCTTCAACCCCTTCATCTAACAGCCACCTCTATATTCCCTTTGTTTTGTTTTGTTTTTTAATTTTTTATAATTTGTTTTTGCCATTTCTTGTTTAGCGACTTAGTTGAACTGTTCCAATTCTCGCAACCTTTTTAACTAAAAATAAAATTAAAAAAAAAACATCTTCATATATAGAGAAAATATAAGCTCAAAAACGTCTTCTGGAGGCTTCTTCTGTTGATCCATGCATAAAATGTTTAAGGTTCCGTGATGCAGCGGTGTTTTGAGCCTTGTTTGAACAGTTTAGTACATTTGATTGTACCACTGATATACGTATGTTGTATAAATGTATACGTACATGTTATATCTACCATCTTAAGAAGGTTCATTGGGTTGTTTTGAAGTTTATAATTCTTGAAATTTGTCGACAAGATTGAATTATTTGTGTTGTGGGGTTGAGTTAATGGCGGCTGAGGAGAAGAGAAGCGATGATTTTTATGCTGTTTTGGAGCTGAATAAAGAATGCTCGACGGCGGAGCTTAGGCACGCCTACAAGAAACTTGCAATGGTTAGAGTTTTGAGAAACAACACTTTTTTTTTGGGGTGCATTTGGGTTTTTATCTCTTTCTTGTTTTGAAGTTTTGCAACTTGGGAAAGATATGATTTTGATTCTTGAAAAGGAACAATCATGGGAAATGGTTTGGGGTTTAATCAAAGTTGGGGTTGTTTTTCTTGATTTTCGGGGAAAAAAGACTGATTCTTTTGATGCCATAGAAGGTTAAAGACATGTTTTCTTGATAATACTCATTTAATTCGTCTTCTCAAGAAATGGGCTTGTTTGAATTTGCTACACACACACACACACACACACACATATATATATATATATATATCTCTGTGTGTGTGTGTGTGTGTGTGTGGGAATTCGGTTTTGTGAATCTTGAGTGCTTATTATGTATAGAAATGGCACCCGGATCGTTGCTCTGCTGCTGGGAACCCGAAGTATGTGGAGGAAGCAAAGAAAAAATTTCAAGCTATTCAACAAGCCTACTCTGGTAATTAAACCCCTGTCTCCATTTTCTTGTATATTTTTCATTATAAAAGAAGCACCTTCATAATCATGGATCACAACAAAGAGCTCAATTTTAAAGTTGAAAGTGCTTCAGCTTCAGACAAGTTATCCGATATTAATTGGTTCTCAATTATGAAATTTAATCAGCTAAGATGGTTGGTGGATGATAATGAAGCCCAATGTTGATATCTTTTATATTAATGAGCGGTGATTTATTAGCATTTGATTATGGATTATCTTCACATGATTGCAAGTGCACTTTGTTCCTATGTTGTTTATGGATATCTTAACATGGTTGCTAGTGCATTTGTTCTTGCCAACGAGATAATCGGATTCACGAGATTGCCTATTTGTTATTAGTGCTTTCGGATGCCAACAAACGGTTCCTGTATGACGTAGGAGTCTACGATTGTGATGACGATGGTGATGAAAATGTGAGTTGTTATGAATACGTATATGCAACCACACGTTACATGTGAACCGTTTTTAGAAATGTTGTGTGTGCGCGTGTGTTTGTGTGAATTTGAGTGTTCTTTGATTCAAGAAACTTGTGTCTCTTTATGGAAGACCTTTTAGCTTGTCCCGTCTTCAGTTAGTCATGCCCTTGGTTCTTGCTTTTCGCAACATATTTGTGCCCATCTTCACTTCTTGTTGGTTATGGTTGGTGTTTGGGTGGCTAGAAAGCAGAAGCATGATTGTATTTTGGAGTTGCATTTAGTTTTTGCTAGTCAGAGACGATATTTTGATTTGGCCGATAGTGTGATGGTGAATCCAAGAAATTTGAACTAAATTAAAGCTTCTTCTTCTTCTTCTTATTCAAAAAATATATGATGAAATCATATATAATTGTGTGGATCATGGTAAAAAATGTGAAACAATTAGAGTTGGCTCCTTGTATGTTAGTATGAAGATCATGATTTGGTTTTTTAATGTATCGGTTATGCGATGCAGGGTATGGGTGATTTCTTGAACGAAATGGCAGCAATGATGAGCCAAAATAAATCAAATGTGAGTTACTCCGACTGTGATTTATCTTCAAATCTTTTACCCTTTTGAAAAGAAGTACCATCATGTGAAGCAAAGAGGTTCAGACCACTTTTCTTGAAAATGATAGCATGACGAGCAAGGTGGTTCGGCATTCATGTTAACTTGGATTGTAATGTTTAATTAGGGTTCGATTGAACCATTTTAATGCAAGCTTAATTAGGGTTCGCTCTACCGTGTTGAAAATTTCGCTTTTTTTGAGATGGACCCGTGTCTAAGTGGTACACATTGTGTTCAAATGTAGTTCTGTGTTTGACAGGAAAGTAGAAATGAGAGTTTCGAAGATTTGCAACAATTGTTTGAGGAGATATTCAATAGCGATGCCACAGAGGTTTCCGGTTCTAGTTCATGTTCTGCTACACCTCCCACACGTATGTCGTCCCAAGATTCTTGCAGTGGGACTTACGCCATGTCGAACAAGAGGAACTCGTGTGACATGAGCTCAGGCGATTTAAGCATCGACACTACTCAGTTCGACGTATTCTGCACAGGGGTATGTTTGGCTTTTGCTTCTTTTTATGCTATTCAAGCAATGTTGGGGCGAAGAGAGGGGTTCTTTTGGGGACTATGTGGATTGTCATTGTAGAACCATATTTTATACTATCTCATTTAAGTTCAAAAGTTCCACATTTTGGAATGATAAAAATTTACTACTTATATTTTGTATAGACTCTTTTTTGTCCTTCAAATTAAAATTCTTGGTCCCTACATTCATGAAGAAGAGTGTGGTTGGTAGCAGCAGGTAGCACATGAGATCCTATATTCTAACTGTGTTTCGTCTCCTATCCAATGTATGTATATACACCAAATGTAAAGGTTTCAGCCTATGTGTATAATCAAGTAAATAAGTTTATACAACATGTCGTGAATATGAATTCTTAAATAGAGATGAAACACCATTTTAGAACAAAGGTCCTATCCGTAGCAGAAATTGTCCCCTCTTCCCCAAGAATATATTTTTAGTAAATTTATAATTTTTCTGTCCAAATAATAGAAGTACCTCTCATATGTTATAAAATTTTAATTTCGCCCCCTAAAATCAAAATTCTATTGGTCCGTTGTGCATGAAGACAGGTGGGGAATCTGGAAAACATCGACATGGGGAGAGCTCCCGGAGAAAGAATACAAGGAAAGCCCCGGCCCGGAGGTAGCCGGAGGGATGGTAGGAGGCAAAAGATTTCGCCCGGCCAAGATGTCTCATCCACCACTGAATGCCACACCATATCGGCCTAGGCTCGTATACTCGGAGGTACATTACTGTGAGCTCTAACCTTTCCCTAATTCGGCCTATACATACGCGACAAAGATGCGTATATACGACGGAGAATCGCATTCGACGGTCACCATTTTTGTGGCATTTGAAGCTTACTATATATTTTATTTAAGTTTTGTATTTTTTTTTCCCAGTTTTTACTAGCTTTTGTGATGCCCCCTTTTGTTGTGATTGTTTAAGCCTCAAGAGTGTTGACAATGGAAGTTCACATTCTGTGATGTCCACAAGCTCAAAAGCCAAAGGGCCTTTGAAATTGTTGTCTTGTAAATATATATTCTTATTTGGAATTTGTAATATTATTTGTTTTTATTTTCAATCCATTTCACTTAGTTCTTGCTTTCAACATCACTGTGTTTTTTCTTGTATTGTTGGCTTTACAACTCTAGATTCTTCCTATCTAATAAAAGAAATATCGTGGGCCCAAAAGTTGCAAGTGGGTTTCAGTTGATGGCACAAGTATACGTTATTCCTTTTGGGCAACTTGAGTGTGTGTCTCTGTGTGTGCGTGTGTGTGTTTTAATTGTATTGCCGCCCCCACTTGTGCAACTTGTGTTTGTGACATTAAGGGCAAAATATTTGATAGAAGTGTTGTTTTCTATTTATTTTCATGATTAAAATTGAAATATTTAGTTATTGATGTTTTGATTGTAAATTTTACTTTTAAATATTGAATTAAATTATTTAAATTTTGATCATAAAAATAAACGATTTGTTAGATGTCTTTTCAAGATTTATAATACATGTAAGTTGTTGGTTAAAATTTGTAGCAGGGCATTGGTTTTCAGGATTGCGTCAATTTGAGTTTATATGTAACTCGTTTTCCCTAAAAATTTGAAAATTTATAATGATTTCGAATGCTATTGTGTCATGCTTGCTCTTACTTCATTCGGAAAATGGGGATAAACAACACACACACACACACACATATCAATTTTTTTGATGCTGCTTAAACTTAAGGGCAAATTACACTTACTACCCCTGAGGTTTGACTAATTTACGAAAAATTTCTTACTTTTTCAAAAATTACCAAAAATACCCTAAGGTTTCAAAAATATTACAAACTTATTCAAAATTTTGAAATACCCTTTTTCTTTTTTTTGGGTGATTTACACCGACCATCCTGAGATTTGGTTAATTTACGAAAAATTCCCTATAGTTTCAAAAATTACCAAACCCCCCCCCCCCCCCGAAGTTATACCAATATTACAATTAGCACCTATTTAGGTTGACTTATTAACAATATTAACAAAATTTTCCCCCTCTGTAATATTGTTATCATAAAATTTTTATGTAATAGATTTGAAAAAAAATGTGATTATTTATTCAAATAAATATTCTGAATTTAATGCATTAAAGGTATCTACCAACACATCAAGTATGTTATATTATCGCTAATACGGAGTAAATTTTAAGATAAATGAGTTAGAGTCCTCAAACTAAATAAAGTTTTCAAGTGCATTATTTAATTTCAATTTTTTATTTCAATCAATGTTTATATTTCTCATTTTACATAATGGATATATACGATGCATATAATTATATTTTTCTCAAATATAAATTTAGCACATAGTACGTATATTTAGTATAAATTCATAACATTAAATTCGGAATATTTATTTGAATAAGTAATCATATTTTTTTTTCCAAATCTATTAAATTAAAATTTTATGATAACAATATTACAGATGGAACAAAAAAAGAATTAATATTGTTGATAAGTCAACCTAAGTAGGTGCTAGTTGTAATATTAGTATAACCTCAAGAGATTTTTGGTAATTTTTGAAACCACAGGGGGTTTCTCGTAAATTAGCCTAATCTCAGGGTGATCAATGTAAATTACCCAAAAAAGAGGAAGGGGTATTTTCGGAAATTTGAATCTGTTTGTATTATTTTTGAAACCTTAGGGGGGTTTTGGTAATTTTTGAAAAAGTAGGGGGTTTTTCGTAAATTAACCAAACCTCAGGAATGGTCAGTGTAATTTTTCCTAAACTTAAATTAACCAGCTCGATTTCTTTGACCTCGTGCGCCAAGTTCTTCTCTATATCATGAAACTGAAAAATCGATGCCAATGCTCTCTTGAGGTGATCAACTTCCTTCAACAACTTAATGGGAAACATTAAGGTAACCAACGAAGGGTACGAGGGAACAACTTCCTCTTTTTCCCCTACTTCAAAAATGAAAGTCAATAAACTTTGCTTGTAAAGTCAATGAATCACCTTTCGATGATCTTAAATCAGATCAATATCAAGAATAATAATATTTGATCCATCAAATCAATTTGTAGTCGAGACTTGAATAGTGTAACATAGGAAGTCCTCTTATTCATACCGAATCAAAACTTGGATTCCTAACCCAATCCATCCAGGATTCCTTTATTTATCATCCATTTTCTTGTTTTTTGTTTTTTTTCTATCATGTACCTTGCATCTTCCTTGGGCAATCATCTAATGAAGGAGCATCATATTGCCTTTCTATCACTGGCGGAGGCACGTTTAAATGAAGAGGTGCAATTGAACCCCCTCACCTTATCAAAGCTTCACTATTTATATAGATATGTGTATTGGTATAGACCAAATTATCACAATAATATAATTGATTGAACCCACTTAAAAATCTATAAATTTAAATAGAAGGGGGTCACAAAGTTAGAAAAAATATAGACGAATTAATTCATTTTTTTATATAATTTTAAAATAATAAAAAAGAAATTAACCCACTTGTTGTAATAAAAACAAAAACAAGACTATATATGTCCATATATATGTGTCCAATAATACTATATTAATTTAAGAATCCAATTACTATAGTAGTTTAAGAATCCAATTTCTCTTCTTATATACAAATACGGTGCAACCATATGTCCCAGGAGTGATGAGTGGAATTAACTTATTAACTTTGTTTATTCTAAATAAGAGACCAACAAAATTTATAGGGTTTTCGAGAGAAAAAATATATGCATAATCTCTAGTTGAACTTTAATGGGTTACTGAATTATGAAAAGTTCTAATATGCTTCAAAAAATACTAGATGTTTTTAGATTTTTGATCAAAAATGACATAATCGAAAACATTTTTGATCCTTTTTTAGATAATTATTCGTCAAAAATTTTTGACGATTAGATCTATCAAAAGAAAAATGATTGTCGACCGTTAACCAATGAATATTGACCCCACTGAATGAAATTTCTGACTACGCGACTGCTTTCCACCTCGATTAATCACATAGTTACAAGTTGTTCACATGTGCTCTTTCTGGAAAATTGAATCTCTCTCAAAAGATGAATATATTCACGCATCTAACGAATAAGCTTTTCCCTCATCCTTAGCGCAGCCCTTCCCTTCCTTCCTTGACCGCCCTCCTGCCAAGATTTCTTCTTATCTTATAAGGGGCCACGCACTTGAATGGTTTGCAGGCTATACAGTCCATTCGGCTAAAACGGTGTATTTAATTGTCGCATTAAGTATGATGATATCACAATTTTAAAATTTTTATATCATTATATTCAAATACGACGAACGCCGCTTGAGTATTACAAGAAATTATCCTAAAATAGCAAATATTGTTATCAAAGTAATTCAGGCCGGGCCGTCAGTGGTATAAACCAAAAGCCCATTGAGCTTCATTTACGGGGACCCAAAAAGCTTTTAAAAAAAATGTATGAATACGTGTGAATTTTTAAATTTACTTTTTATAACAAAAGGGGGGTCAACACTCTCTAGTCCCCTAAAAAAATTGAAAATATAGTACTGATGCATACTGAAAAGCATAATAAATTCGAGTTTCGATAGAACAACTTGCGTGGACCGTTGCTTAGAAATTGATGCGGATAAAAAGAGGTTAGAAAAGGTAGTCGCACCATTTAAATTCAGAATAGAGAAAATTACATTTAGACCATCTAAGATTGGATCAAATTATAATTAAAATATCCTATATATGTAAAATTATACATACTTTCTTTAAAATTTGGATCCGGCTAAAATTCAATAAAAGGATAATGAAATGACTTTGTCATTCTTGTTGGAATATTAAGGAAAAAAATTAAAAAAAAAATCTCACAATTCAGGTTAAATATAAAATGATAAGTCTGTCAATTTCTTTGATGGCAATTATCAATTTCAATAAGAGTAGTATTATCGTCTACAAAAAAAATTGAATTTTGAAAAAATTGTACAATTAGAGTTCAGTTATATTTTTTTTGCTTATATAAGCAAATCACGATGTATCAGTGATCAAAATGCGTTATCTGTTAGCCGGACCTAAATCTCAAAGGAGGTATGCGTAATTTTCCGTACTTAGGGAAGTATAATTGTAATTGAAACGAACCTCGAGGGGTCTAAGTATAATTTTCTTTTATAATAAAATTATATTTTATTTTCATTTTTATTAAAATTATTTACAGTGTCTTTATTTAATAAAACTATTCTTTACATCTTATAAAAAATCAAATATGTCTTGTCCCGCTATTAAGAGTTCATGACTCGTATTAAAAATGATCAGTATTTGATATCTCCCATCCTTAGGCGAAGCCATATGACATGGCAGCAGAATAAGATCAAATCAGAGTTTCTGTGCTCGAATCCATATGCAAGTCTTGATTCAAAAAAAAAAAAAAACAATACATACCAGACGTATTGAAAATAATAAATATTTGATGGTTTATCCGCGCTTCGGTCTAAAGTGATCATTTAATGCTCCGTCTCTACATAAAAGATAGTCTCAACCACACTACTCTTTTTGAAGATAATACTGCAATAATTGATGATAATAATAATAATATTTTCAATTGTCACCTAAAAGTTATCTTGAATTAAAATGTTATAAAAGGGTGGAAAATCCCTATCACGTGACCCACGTGTGGACCCTATTGAACTGAATTTTTCAACACGAAAATGTAGGTGAGTCTCAACTTCTACCTTATCCAATGACGTGTTCGAATACTAAGTAATAAAGTCGAGCTAAAGTCAATTTCCCCCCTCATAATCATCGCAAAAAAAATATGATAATTTGATATTATCTTTTCTTCCTAAAACATGGCTCGGCTTGACTGACTAGTGAAGCCAATGAAATCCTCTCTCTCTCTCTCTCTCTCCCCCTACTACATGAAGTTTCGATGAGCACATTTAAAACTAATATAATCAATCAACAATTTATTAACTTACATTAACATCTTAATAATTCTTAACAAAGTTTAAGTTTTGTAATGTTTATTGGAGTGGGAAAATATGGTTTATCATTTACATAACGTCTTTAGTAATAAATTTTGACACATTTACTTTTTAATAGTTTGTAAACGTTCTAATATAAAAATATATTGATACAAAATATGTTATGTTATGTACGAAACTTTTTTTTAAACTAGACATGTTTATAGTTTGAAAAATAAACTAACATAGTTAAAAAAAATTTCAAAAAAGCGTGAAACAATTTATTTATATCTATACTTTTTTTTCTTTTTCAATTTTGGTTTGTTAGTAAGAGCACAACAATAAACGAAATATGCATATACAAACATCCCCCTAAATATTCCTGCTCCACTATGATCATTAGCAATGGCGATTGAATTGCACTTGCCATAATAATACCATTAGTGTTATTACATTTATCGTGTAATTTGTTACATGCAACTAAACCAAATTCGAGCAACACAAATAAAAAAAAATCCTCAAACACATACTCATGCCAAGTTCAACTATACAGAAATTAATCACGTGCATGGTGAATATACACTTGACACATTACCGATATATATTCAAAGGAAAGTGACCAACCTTATTTGACTTATGATTTATTGGATACGGTCAAGCCAAATCCGGATAAAATTTTTCCAACAAATATTGAATGACAACAACTCTAAAATCTAGTAATTCTAAAGATTGGATTTCAAAAAACAAAAGTTCTATGGCTTGCAACAAAGCCATCTTAGCCGGAGCCACCAATTCCCTTATAGCCTTCCAAAATATTATCACCTAATTTTAGCTTCATCTCTATAAAGACCCCCAACCCCCCCATTCGTCTCATTTTCCTCTATCCTTATAAAAAATAAAACTTAATCTTTTTTTGCTCCTTCTAATTCTCTGTAACAAACGCATACCAAGGTGGTGCCTCTAACACAAAATTTCCCAAAATTCATCACCTTTATCTGGTTGTTACCAAAGAACAAATTATTTCGAAAACTAAGAAATAATTGTTTTACATCAATATTTATTATTATTCTTTCTTTTTCAATATATATATATATATATATATATGTTAATCTATTAATTTCCATTATTATTATGGGATTTCTCGATAAGCTTTGGGACGAAACTCTGGCGGGGCCAACCCCGGACTCCGGCCTCGGCAAACTCCGCAAGTACAACTCATTCTCCGCCGCGAGGTCCTCCGCCGCCCAGTCGCCGGGTGTGGTGGCGGCGCCTCACGACGACAGCCTCGTGATCCCAGTTTCTTCTCGGAACACCACCGTCCTCCGGAGCAATGCTCACCGTAGCCTCACTGTCTCCGTCGACTCACCGCCGGTGCCAGCGTCTCCTTGCAGCTCCACCACTCCCACCCCGCCGTTTTCACGTACGTTATACGGTGATTTAAAGGACGGAGTCAGAATTTTTCGTTTGGAGAAACCGAGATCGAATTTTCATAAAATATAATAATTAAACGTATTTCTATGGTTTGAGGGAGCAAAATTTAAAATTTTTCAAAAAATATATAAAAATTTTAGCTCGGTAAGGGGGGCGATCGCAGGAATTGAGCCAAGAGGGGGATCGGTCCTCAAAGTTCGTATCGAGCTAAAATTTACCTGTATTATTTTTATAAAAATTTTGAATTTCGTTCCTCCTTCCCCCAAAGCGTAAATGTCTCTTTGTTATTTTATAAAAAATTGATCTCGCCCAGTCAGATAAGAATCTTTGGTTCTGTCCTTGGGCGATCGGCCCTCCAACCCCCGTTGGCTCCTTTCCTGGGCGATGTTGTGCATGGGACATGTTTGGGGTTGTTTTTGGAAATATTTTATTTTTATGGGGGTGTTTGTCTAATTTTGGTTTCGTTTGGGGTTGTCTTTCAGCAAGTACCCCTCGTGGGAATTTTAAAAAGATTTCGAGGACAAAATCGTCTCCTCCGGCATCGCAGAGTCCCGCGTCCAAGGCTCCCACAGGTTATGATTGGTTGGTTTTTCAACTTTGAACTTCTTTTAATGCCCTTTGTTATTTTTGCACTTTAGTCCTTCAAAAATGTTGTATTTGACAAGTCGCCTATAGAGATTCCAACATTTTTTTTCTTCTTTTTAAAGTCGAAAATATTTGAATTGGTTGATATTTATTGTTCAAAATTTGTTATTTTATGCCGTTTATATTAAGATTTCAATTCTTTCGTGTTTCAACAGCAAACCGGTATATGTTTTTACATATTTTCAAAAATATACGAACACTTGGCATCTAATATCTGCTAAATTGCGTTTCTCAGGATTGTGCTGAGTGCGTTGGATCGTTGCTAAATCATGCCTTTCAAGATTGTGCGAATTGCGTCGATCCTTAAACATCTCCAAAGATGAAGTGACGATTTTGTTGGATAAAAAGAAATATTAATGTATATATTGCCTTCTTATGTAAATATCATAGGAATAAGATGGTTTTCTTCTTCATCTGGCTACGTAAATCTAGTTTTCTCAATTTTTTTTTTATTTGGTTAGCAAGAGTAGGATTGTATATATCTTGTTTATATTGTAGTACTCTACTTTGTATCTTGTGTAATGGATCAGTATGTGTGAGACTTTGAGTTGCTATTGATTAATTGTTCTTTTATATATAGAAGTTGGTTTTGTTGGGGTGAAAAGTTAATGTATAGGGGAAACGTTCATTTTCCAGTTTATTTTTGTTATAAATATCTGGAATTTACTTTCCACTTGTCTCCTATGCAACGATTAATGTTTTTCATCTATATTAGTTAAATGGGCACATTCAATACGTGCCGGAAAATAAAAAAATAAAAAAGTTTGATAGTCTAAAAATTTTGAGAGAAGCACTTATTAAAAAAGTTTCTATTTTTATATAACAGTATATATACTTAAAACTGTATAACCAAATGACCTAATGAACGTAATTATATCATATTTTTGTCTCATGTCGCAAGGAGTTTACAGATTTGGTAAGTTTATAAGTTTCAGTACCTCCCTCGCATTGCAATTAGTCTTTCCATTATATGATAAAATTTCACCATCTCAAAATATAGGACAATACCTCGCATGATTGGATCTCTGCGTTTAGCGACGTATTTGGGTGTTATCATAACCAATAGTATGATTGATCGAGAGAGAGAGAGATAACATTGATGGTTTTAATTAATTTATAATTAATGTTGATTAAACTTTATGAAAGCAACTCAAATTAAACACAATCTTGACTTGGAGCATGATAGAAATCCAATATCGATTATTATATCGGGATATAATGACCTTAAAACTCTAAGTTGATCTCTTTTTAAGGCTTCAAATTTCAAAAGCACAAACTTTTGTGCAAATGAAAAGGATTAAGGCCTAATTATATCACTGAAAACAACGTTTATACTGTAGAATTGATAAAAATATTTAGCCAATTATTTGTTTCTTTTAAAGTTTCAAATGTTAATTATTGTTATTATGCTTTTAAGTCGCCATGCTGTGGTGCGCCAAATACACAATTAAATGCTTGATTTTCGGGTAATTATATGAAATGTTGGCTAAATTAAGTAATTCATTTGTTCAATGCTGAAACTAAATTAAATTGTTTGATTGCATTAGTTAAACAAAATTAAAGTGACTCTCTCTCTCTCTCTCTCTCTCTCTCTCTTATCTTGCAAGAAAATCTTTTATTGGGCTGTCTGAGGCTGAGCATGGAAACAACCTAGGGCAAAAAACCAACTTTGATTTTAAATTTTAAACTCAAAAGACCAAAAGTCCATATTAAGCCCACGAAGTAGAATGATCTCCAAAGTTGCCTACAAACAAGTCCTAATAATTAATGAGAAATACTTTTCTTAATAAGCTTTTATTCATTTAATTTTTTTTCGACAAATAATTTAAGTTGCGCCCTAAAGGTAGGCTTGCTATTTAAATTTGTGAGAAATTCACACTTGGCGACTTTAAAATTTGAAATCAAACATCAATATGGGGTTCACAAATGTTTTGGCTTTTCGAAAATCACTGCAAACAAAAGTAAGAGTGGACGTGCTTTAAAATTTTGTATATTTATAGCTATTTCTAAGCATTTTAGAAGAAGAAAATATGAAATAAAGCACTTTTTAATAACTCTTTTTTTTTTTTTTTGAACACTCTCTGCATCACTATCCGCCCTAAAAATGCGAATATTTAGAGAATAAAAATAATCTTCCCTTATTATTTGTTACGACTATTGAGTGTCCTTTTACTTAGATAGAAGTTTCGAAAATAAACAAAAAAAAAAGGAAAAAAAATAATAATAATAGTAATAAACACTTAAATGTCTTTGTTGTTTCCCTACTCATATAAATGACATGAATATATAGTAAAAATACCACACACTACCCTCACCAACCATTAAAGTGATGGCCAAATATTTAAATTCAAATCTATTCTATTTTTTCCAAATTTAGAAAAAGAAAGGGATGTATTATATACAAATTTTTTTTCAATAAATATTTGATAGCATGTTGGGAGTTGGAAAATATTCCCCCAAAATAATACCAAAGAAAGTCTAACTTCTTCGTACATTCTCTCAACTCATTGTCAAAATATATTCTTTCAAAATAATCGAAAACAATATATGAAAATATTATAAAATACGATATCATAAGTCATAATATGTTCTGGAGGCAGATTGACTATTCTACGCGGCGTATATAAAATTAAACTTTTTATATGATGTTGATAACATCGACACTGCAATAACTAATTAAATTGCTTGCTAATTCAAATTAGTCATGCTTTATGAACAAGAACCATAGTGATATTCTTTTTAATTGTTGTATAATCCAATATTAATTTTGAGAAAGCAAATAATTAATTACCAATGAGTCAAATATGCAAATTTGATAAAATAGAGGTCCTGCTTGAGAAAAATAAATAGACCCATTTGTCACTTTCACTTTGTTACTTTATTTCAATATATCCGTTGAAATTTGAATCCAATCATGCCATGCCTTTCCAGAAAATTAGAAAACGACCCCATGTATTAAGGTGGTCCTTTATAATCAAATGCCCTTAAATAACAAATACCCATTGCTCGAAATAATTTTCTTTTACTTTTTGTTTTCAGATAATAAATTATTAAAATGTATTCGGTTCGTACATAAATATGATGACAATCGATCATATATATGTGAAAAATATTCAAATATGACTGCTTTTATGATAACTCACATTATGTGTACACTAAAATCGACAAAAATAAAATGAATGACATACTTGTTTTTATCGAACTTCTTGATAATGTGCTTATAAGGCAAGATTTGGTCGTAATTTGATCAAAATTCAGTATGGAAATCTCAATGGGTGTTTGCAATGAGTTAATTTTAAGAAAATTAATTGTAGATATTTTAATTATTGAACCTCTGGCTAAAGCAATGATGTGAATGTTTGCACAAAGTTTCTTTTACTTTGAGAATAATTAAGAACAAAAATAGTAAATAATAATTATAATTCCTCAAGACACAATAAGTGTGAACATGAATGAAATTTCACATCCAACTCCACTTTCCAAAATTTTAAATTCCAAAAAACCTACAAAATCTTAATTTCCAATCAATATCAATTATAGATAAAGTGGGAATACAAAGGAAATCTTTATCCGTATCTAATTATCCCGAATTTGACAAATTATATGTTCAAAAATAATTCTTTTTTGGAACATATATCCCGCCTTAAAGGCACAAAGAGTGTAGCATTAGGATTCGAATTTCAATAGATGTGCGTGAGTGAGTTGATATATGTTTTATCAAACAAAAAAAAAAGTGAGAATACAAAGGAAAAATCTTATTATTTATATTTTTACCGAACCCAACAAATCATACATCAAGTTATAGGTCACTTTCCCTAAATTATTTGCCAATCACAAGGCAAATATATATAACGCTCGTCGTGTGATTAACACTGAATCGATCGAGTCACGTTTGGATTAGAATTTGCTCAATAAATATTCAAATTTCAAAAACAAAAAAGCAACCATATGGGC
This sequence comes from Petrea volubilis, assembly GCA_026212405.1. NCBI lineage: Eukaryota > Viridiplantae > Streptophyta > Magnoliopsida > Lamiales > Verbenaceae > Petrea > Petrea volubilis. Next base: position 26,390,542 of record CM047876.1, on the reverse strand, counting down.
AAAACCGTCATTTCATCTCAAAACCAGAAAAAGCAAACATACTCAGTTTCCACCATCAGTGACTGTCTATTTTGTCTTTCTATCCCCAGTTAAAGATTTCATGCATTAAAACAAAGTTTTAAATTTAAAAAAAAAGATAAAGTTCCAAATTTTTTTTTTTGGTTGCAGAGCATCAAACGCCACTTTTGTTCTTCATCTTCACTCCACCGCTCTCCTACTTTCTCTCTATACATACATTCTTGCTCTCTCTCTCTCTCTCTATATATATATATATATATGCGTATATTTAGAGAGAGAAGCTGAAAAAGAAAGAGCACATACTATACTGTACATACACACGCTCCATTTTTATTTTTTTTAAAACTAAAGAAAGAGTAAAGTGGAAAACCTAAGCCCCATTTGTAGGGTTCTTTTAGAACTTTGGAAAAAATCCCATCAATACCCTCGCATTTGTTTTTTTGAATTGAACATTCTGAGGGATCCTGGAGATAATTGCCATTGAATCCGACAATCGGGTTGGCGAATTGAAGATCTCTTCATTGACATTGTTGAGGCAAGTCTTAAATTTTGCTCGATCGTCTTGCGTTCGGAGGTATTAAGTTAATTTGGGATTTTTTTTTTCTAGGTTTTGCGGTTAATTTTACTTGGTTTGATTAGGAATCGGGTTTATTGGCATTGCTTTTTTTCGATTGAGCTGATACCCAGGTGGGATATTTCTGAGATGAAGCGGATGTTTAGCATTTTAGTTTTGATTCTGTATAGTCGGATCTGGACAATACTGATTTTATGTTCATTTTCGGATTGATATGCGCTGGTGACAGAGTTCAGCTTCAAGTACTTTGTTTGTTATTTTTTAGATTTTGTGGTTAATGTAGTTCAATTCCAAGTTCATGTTCTACGTGATAGGATTTTGAATTGGGATCTTGCGCCTGTTAGTTTTCATCTCATTGGTAGTCATTATTAATCTGAATAGTCGCACAGTTATGGGAGCACATTGGTATGTGTTCTAGTCTAACTTTTATGCTTGCAGCACTAGTTGTTGCGAGCTGTGCATTATATGCTTGGTTCAAGAATAGCTAACTGTGGGCATATATTTAGCTTTTTGGGGATGGTGGTGCGTATATGAAAGAAGACCAAGACATCAGTGCCTTTTCCTAGTGTGGCGAGGATGAAATCAGATACGCCTCTGGATTATGCTGTATTTCAGCTGTCACCAAAGCGATCACGGTTAGAAATTTAGTACACTGTGTTTGATTTCATATTCATTTGAATTTTGTAGGTGCTATTTGTTACTTACTGAGAGCTCCTTTTGGCCAGATGTGAATTGCTTGTTTCTAGTGATGGGAGCACAGAGAAACTAGCTTCTGGATTGCTTAAACCTTTCGTTGCACATTTACGGATTGCAGAGGAACAAGTTGCCTCTGCTGTACAGCAAGTTAAGCTTGAAGTTGGGCGACGTAAACATTCTGGAACGTGGTTCACCAAGGGAACACTTGAGAGGTAGTGTGATTTGCTACTACTAGCCCATTTTGTTATTTATGAAGTATTACATCTGATATGTTCATCTCACAATCTTAACATTCAGGTTTGTACGGTTTGTAAGCACTCCTGAAGTTTTGGAACTGGTCAATACTTTTGATGCTGAGATGTCACAGTTGGAAGCAGCTCGAAGAATATATTCACAGGTATTTGTTTCTGTATCACCTGACAGATTGATTTGTAATTCCACTAAAGGATCTTGACTAAATTACTCTGCCATTCAATTTCAGGGAGCAGGAGATCAGCCTTCTGGTATGGATTCCTATCCCTGTTACCCTTTTTATCTTTATTTAGTTTTGTTATGAATTTCAATAAAGACTGGAAAAAGGATGCCAGTCAAGTCACTTGATAAATCTTGAAGCGAGATATGCCTGGCATAAACAAAGGAAACTAGATTTTTTGGACAAAATGAATCCTTGTTGCGACTGACAGTTATGAATGGCTTCATAACTTCGAATTGTCAGCTTGGGATCTTCTCTTCTTAGGACTGTTTTGGATGTGTAATTTCACTTTGCTGGTAATATTCTATTTCGGGTAAAATTTTCTCAAAAGTATGTGTATTTCTTGCTTGCCTATTTGCTTTATGGCAAAGAGTATGGGCTGCCTGCTAGCAATAACTCATTACGAGCTATCGTCTAGGACAAGATTTTATTTTAACTCATCAAATCCTTGGCTGTTAATGAACAAGTAAAGCCTGCCTTTCCTATGACATTGTATAGATCCTTTTTACTTGCTGGAATTATTACTAGCACGTTGTTAATCCACTACGTTTGCTGGATCTATCAATTACTCCAGGCGGAGGTGGATCCGGGTCAACAGCTGCAGATGATGCAACAAAGTATAAACTATAAACTCCACATTCCTCTTATTGGTTTATTAAGTTTTTTCCATTTTTCTAACTGCTTGTGTGGATTGATTATGAAGGCTATATTTTTTGATTCTTTTTTTATTTTTTATGAATACAGGAAGGAGCTTCTCAGGGCCATCGATGTGAGGCTCGTTGCAGTGCAGCAGGACCTATCTACCGCCTGTGCTCGTGCTGCTGCTGCCGGCTTCAATATTGACACCGTGTCGCAACTTCAAATGTTTGCAGATAGGTTTGGTGCTCATCGCCTGAAGTAAGGACTACAAAATTTTTTCTTGGGAAAATAACGGCGACCACCCCTGAGTTCATGTTAAACTACGAAAAACCTCCTAAAATTTTTATAACTACCAATACCCTTGTGTTTTCACACTGTTATCAAGAAAAGTTCTAGGGGTTTTTTCATAATTTGGCATAATCTTAGGGGTGGTCATGGTAATTTTCCCTTTTTTTCTTTTATTCACAAACAGCACCTCCAAAACACCAAATAGCATTTGGAAACTTTTGAACAATAATTGAATGGTCAACAAGCTAAACTTGAAATCGACTTGTGCAATTGGCCTAGTTATTTGAGACTTGAAGTATATCATAGTCAAATTGTCACCCCTTTTTTTCTTTATTTGGCCTTTCATTTTCAAAGGGGAAATTGCTAGTTCTCAACGAACTTGAAGCTTGTGTTTTCTTCAAAGAAGGAAAAAAAAAATAAAAATTGGAATTTGACTCTTTCGCTAGTCTAATTACATTGAATTTAACGGGTCAAATTTTGGGTTTGTTGGAATAGAATATTGGGCTACCATGGCTACAAATTGATCATGTGGCCCTTTGGGAACAATTGGTGGTGGTAAACTTTATATGGTCAAAATTATAATTTTGAGACTACATGTGCACTAATTTTCAATTTAATACATTAATTTTTCTCATTTCAATTTTAGGTCATGAATTTAGAAAAAAAAAAAATTCACATTTAGAATTTCCGACGTGATTTTGGCCAGATTCTGGTGGACGGCGACGGCATGGTACCCTAAATTGGGGAATTTTAATATTTTCTCTTTGTTTTGCTTAGTTTGATTACATATTGGCACTCAACTTAAAAAGTTACAACATTTCCTACTTATTGTGGATTCCAAGTAGGATGAGAAATGGAAAAAAAGAATTATAATATTTATGTGATATTATTTTAATATTTTACTTATTATTTTTTATATCTTATTGTTTTATATGTTAGGTAGATTTTATTTTTATTTTTTGAAATTTTTATTGGTTTGTGTCATGTTAGTGATTCGATCAAATTTTGTGCCACATAAATAATTCTTTGGTCATGTAAGCAAACTTTGGCAAATTCTCGTTGGAAGTATTGAATGTGAATTTTTTTTCTAAATTCATATTTTAAAATTGAAATGAAAAAAGTTAGTGTCTTGAATTGAAAATCGGTGCAATATATGATCTTAAAATTATAATTTTACTATTTATATACAGCCCATTTGACATCAGCTGAAATTTCCTTCGTGGATAAACGGAAAATAATAGGAGATTTTGTGATGGTTTTTCACTTTTTTTCCCTTATTTATTAGTTATTTTATGGTTTCCAATATTCTTGTAATTAATCTTCTCTCTCTCTCTCTCTCCCTCCCTCTCTCCCCCTTTGCAGCGAAGCTTGCAGTAAGTTTGTCTCTCTAAGCGAGAGATGTCCTGAACTTATCAACCCATGGAAATTGGGACCCGAAGATCGCGCCCTCCGGGCCTCCTGCGGGTCGGACATGTCCATCGACGACGACCCACCATCCACACCATCCCAGCAAGAACTCTCCACGTGTCTGCAGCCCAATCCCCCAACCATCACCTTCCCCGTACACTGGACTTTCAGCAGAGAATCCAGTGTCGAAAGGGACGATGGAAACAAGCCAAATGCCACCGTCCCGGAAAACGATAAGAAAGACAAGAGCTTGACTCCTGATCAGGTTGCATCGGTTCAAGCGGGTCAGCCTGCAAGGCGACTCAGTGTTCAGGACAGGATAAACATGTTTGAGAATAAGCAAAAGGAGAATTCTGGAGGGAAGCCCATTTTGGCGAAGTCTGTGGAGCTGCGTAGGTTGTCCTCCGACTTGTCTGCATCGGGTGCTGCTGCTGAGAAGGCGGTTTTGAGGAGGTGGAGTGGAGCTAGTGATATGAGCATTGACTTGAGTGCTGACAAGAGGGATACTGAGAGCCCCTTGGGCACTCCATCCTCTGCAGTTGTTTCTCAGGACAAAAAAGTTTCGGATTTAAATGATGAATCCGCTGAGACTTCGGTTTCTAAGCCCGATATTAAATTTATTACTAGTTTTGGTCGGATTTGTGATAGCAGATTGAAAGGGGTTTCTGTTAATGATTCTGAGGAGTTTGGCGGAAGTCATGGCCTGAAAGATCCAGAGGCTGGGAAAAGTCAGTCAACTTCTTTTATAAGCAGGGAAAGTTCAGAAGATAATTCTAAAACATCGAATGGTGGTAAAAACGAGGGCTTGGTTGGGTTTGGCAATCAAGGGAAATCAAAGGGTTCTCAGAGTGGTGAAGAGATTGGTATGCCCCAAACACATGTTACTGGAGTCAAGGAACAGGTTTCGTACCAGACTCAGATTAGGGCTTTTGCAAGCAAAGGTGGTGAGCAGTGTGAAATTCCAAACAAAAGGGAAGATTCTGACTTGAGGAATGAGTCTGTTAAGCAAATACAGATGAAAGCTACCCAGAAGACTGCGGTAGAATCGAGCACACTTGAAGGTGGTCCTGGCTCAAGAATTCGAGAGGCTTTTGCTTCTCGTTATAAAGGGATTGGAGGGGACGCCACATCTGCTCAGCAAGAAGTTAGCTCTGTTGTTGAAACTGAAGTAGCTGAAAAGAAAGAATCCCGCATGTCCGAGAAGGTATCCAGTACTTCCGCATCAAATGTTGTGGTAAGAGCTGCTGGGGAAACTGAAGTTGCCGGAAAGAAAGAATCCCACTTTTCTGAGAAGGTATCCCGTGCTTCTATGTCAAGCTTTGAAAATTCTGGATCTCAGAGACAGAAGTTCAATAGACAAGGTTTGACATCTGAACTTAGCAAGAACGCACGAGTTCAACGCGATGAAAGCAGTGCCAGTGGAAACAGCAGGACACAATTTGCTGGTAAAGTCAAAACAGAGGCTCAGGAAGGCTTTGATTCTTTTACTACGTCACCTCTAGAGCAAGCTCAAAGAGTAAGGCAGCCAAAGGGAAATCAGGAACTTAACGATGAGTTGAAGATGAAGGCAAGTGAGCTTGAGAAGCTCTTCGTGGAGCATAAATTGCGAGCCCCTGGAGACCAGTCCCACTCTGCCCATAAAGACAGATCAGGAGACACACAACGTGAGCCATCGAGTAGTTTACACTACACAAAGCCAGTTGCGAATATTGCTTCTCAATTCTCTTACGGTTACCAGTCTACTGAACCTGCTCGGAAGAACTCAGCCAAGTTTGGTGCTGCCTCTCCCATTAAAACTGATAGCCAGTACTATGAAAGTGCTATAAATATGAAGTTTTCTGAGCTTAGTGTTTCAGAGGGTTCTCGAGGAAATCTCTATGATAGGTATGTGCAGAAAAGGGATGCAAAGCTGAGAAAAGAGTGGAGTTCCAACAGAGCAGAGAAAGAAGCCAGGTTGAAGTCTATGCAAGATAGCCTCGAGAGGAGTCAATCAGAGATGAAGACCAAAATGTCAGGATCTGCAGACAGACAAGATTCAGTATCAAGTTCCCATCGATGTGCAGAGAGACTCCGATCATATAATAGCAGGTCAATTATGAAAAGGGAGCAGGTAGATTTGTAGTTATGTTCTGGAGATACATGCCTCAATGAATCAAACCATCTTAATTCTGTTTTCTTAATCTTAGGATTTCCTTGAGTTAGTCTTCTGTTGACTTTTTACCGACTCTATAAAAGTTTCCTTTTGACAGCAACCCTTAGATTTTGGGGACAGTGAGGATGATGAGGAAGCATCGGATTTTCCAGAGCAGAATCGCCTGCATGAGAATAGGGCTTTAGATGACATGTCTTTAAAGGTTGGTGTTTCTAGGGCTGTACTGGGGAAGAAGCATAACCGCAGTTTGTCATTATCTACTCCTCGCACCTCCGCAGCTCCTGTTCCGAAGTCTGGTACCAAAAGTTCCACTGTCAATTTTGGGAAACGAAGAATGCAGCCCGAAAATCCACTTGCACAATCAGTCCCAAACTTTCCTGACTTGAGAAAAGAAAATACCAAGCCTTCTTCTGGAGGGAGTAAAATTACTCGTTCTAAAGAAAAACACTATGCCCGCAGCAAAAGCACAAGTAAAGAAGCAGCCATTGTCAAGGAGGATAAGTCACGCAAATCTCGGTCATCGAGGAAAAGCTCTGCAAATCCTAGTGAATTCAGAGAAATATCCCCTGTGGACTCTGATGGTTTTGCTTTGACACCAATAGAATTTGATGAGGAAGTTCTGAAGGATGTCGAGATGAATCGTTTTCTTAAAAAAGGTAGTCCCACAAGCTCTATTGATCTATCAAATATTGCAATGCAGAAAGCCTCTATGGGATCTGAGCTTTTTAACAACGAAGAGGAAATTGATGACATGGATTCTGGACCTGATGACTTTGTGAGTGTGGGTAAAGGTGAAGGTGAGGAAGGATTTGAGATCTTGGATGCTGAAGGTGAGAAGATTTTCAACAATATGGAAGCCAAAAAGGAGCTGGAGTCAGAGAAGTTCGCAAATTCTGGATCAGAAAATGGTGATGGTGCTCTAAGCTTTTCTCGTGTGGATCACGCTTTGGGATCTCAATTGCCTGCTTTTCCTTCAAGCTTCCTCCCTGTTGAATCAATGCAAGATTGGGCAGAGGAAAGCCCTGTCTCATGGAATTCACGAACTCAACATCCTTTTTCTTATCCTCATGAGATGTCTGATGTTGATGCTTCTGCGGACTCCCCAGTAGGAAGTCCTGCTTCATGGAATTCACATTCTTTAAATCAAATAGAGACTGATGCTTCTCGAATGAGGAAGAAATGGGGAACGGCACAAAAGCCAATATTGGTGGCCCATTCATCCAATAATTTATCCCGCAAGGATATGACTAAGGGATTTAAACGGTTATTGAAGTTTGGAAGGAAAAGTCGTGGCTCAGAGAGTTTGGCTGACTGGATCTCCGCTACCACATCTGAAGGAGAGGATGATACCGAAGATGGGCGGGATCCTGCCAATCAGTCATCTGAAGATATAAGGAAGTCAAGAATGGGATTTGATAGCTTCAACGAGAGCGAGTTTTACAATGAATCTGGTAATTTAGGATATATGTTCATATATTAAAGTTTCCCCATATTGCTATATGTGTCTGTCTTAATTGATTTTCGTAATGTCACTTCTTTGTGGTCATTTTCCATAGATATGAGTTTTGTGCCTATAGCACTGATGCATTTAAGCTATCTTTGCTATGATGGGTTTCTCATAACCTTTTAATGAGTGATCAGTTCAAATGTTGATGGGGTCAAGCTGACATGCGTATGTGAATATGAATTCTTTCTCATTTTATTTCCTGGAAGATACTTGCTGAATAATTTTTTGGCACGAAAAATTTCACGCTGGTGTTCTGTAATTTGTCCTCCCTGTGTTTAGCGAAAGGCTCATAAAAAGATTGACTCTTTTGGACAAGAAACATTATGGATCCAAAATCATTTCACAATTATGTTACAAAAATGGTTTACAATGCATAGGTTGCTGTTGTTCTTACTTCTGAAAAATCACATTCAGAAATCTCCAGAAGGATATGTAAAACTTTTCTTGTGGCAATGTTCTTTTTCTTTGCTGTTTGGATTCCCATTTTCAATTTAAAACCATTCTCCAATTTTGTGCCTGACTTTTCTGTGTGTGTGTGTGTGGGGTGTTGATCAAATAGGATCAATCATGCTAAACCTTTCTTGAGCTCTAACTGAAGTCAAGCGGGTTCAGAATTTTCCCTTTTGAAGTGTGTTTATGCAAGAATAAGTGTGGACAATTTGATTGCTGGTCCATGTGGTTCGGTTTTCTTTTGGTCTTTCCTATTTTTGCGATCCCTTGTTTCTTTCTTTTGATACATGCCTTTTTTTCTCCTTTCAATATTCCGAGTAAGGGGTAAGCAATTTAGGTTGTTGACATGTACCTTTTTCTTCCCACAGTTCAATCTTTGCAGAATTCTATCCTGGCACCTCCCGCTAATTTTAAACTGAGGGAAGACCACATGTCTGGAAGCTCAATTAAAGGTAGAATTTGCAGTATCTTGTTCTTTTAAGTAAAATATCATGAACATGTTTAGCTGATGAAATGCATGATGGCTGCGCAACTTGTGTGATCTTATTGCTCGAATCAAGGAGCTAATCGTGTTCTTGTTTGATTTCACCACCTAGGACTTGAGCCTATATAACATTGCTACGGCATTCTAAATGACAAAACAATTCCAATCAGGCTAAGCTCAATTGATGAACCGAAAGTGGGACTTTTTATTCTTAAAGCTTCACTGGCATTTTGCTCATGAAATTCCGATTTCTTGAAAAGCTCATTCTTGAACATTAACTAAGTGGCTTCTTCTCTATTTGACACTATATTGGTATCCTGGAATAGCATTTAACTTATTTTTGGTTCATCGTCTGGACCTTTGAGCTTTTATCATCCTCTTTCACCTTAGTGTCAAGGCCAAATATTGCCTTTGGCCAAAATGCTCGAACCATTAAATTGCTGAATCGAAAAATGGAAGTTCTATAATAGACATTCCTGGCAACTCCTTCGCTCACTCTTCGCTCTATTTTTTCAGCTCCAAGATCTTTTTTCTCGTTATCAACATTCCGGACCAAGGCAAGCGACTCGAAGCCCAGATAGTTATTTCCCATTTAACGTCCACTGTACAGATACCACGGCCTCTGGCCGAGCCATTGATGATTATAAATATGGTAGCACACCATCGAGGTTGGCACTGCTTATCAAAGGTAAATATCATGGTACGTTGAGTATCTTCATGGATATAGGTGGCCTTCCATCAGGCTTAGTTATTTCTTGAAGATTCAAAATACTATTATTATGTTGTATATTGTAATGTTCATGGTTCCAATTGGTGGAACGACGATGTGATTTTGGTAGCTATAAAAGAATATTCTTTTTCCGACTATTGGTGCTCTTGCTGGACATGTGAAAGTTCTTGCTAAAATCGAATGTCGACAGCTTATAGTAATCTAAGAAAACATAATGTTAGCAAGGCTCGTGAGATGTTCCTATGTTTTCAATCGTTGGATTGAATATGATGATGTCATAATTTCATTTTTTGTAACATTTTCCGACATCATATTCAAATCCAACTGTTAATGTTAATTGGGTGATCTCCAATTGGGTTCTCATGAAATTTTCCAATTTGTATACATTTGAGCAGATAACTTGTGTGTTGTCAATGTTTGGCAGCTCCTAGGCCATTTGATTCCTTTGGGTTAGTTATTTTGGATCTTTTGTGGTAATCCTTTTATTTCATTTTGTATCTTATGTTATTATACTCCCAGTACAAGCTATGTTGCCAATACTGAGTGTTACACGCTCGATGTGTGTAAATTAAAAATAAAATACAAAGTAAGTTTGTTTGGATAAATTTTAAAAAAGTGCTTCTCGATTTGTATTTTTTATAGTAGATGTATTTTTTTAAATCAAGTAGTTTTGTGTTTGGATGCAGTAATTAAAACTGTATCAAAAGATGCTTTTACTCGAACCTACTATGGGTAACTCCTAAAAGAAGGTCATTTTTGTTTTTTTTTTTTCTTTAAAGTACATCCAAATACAATTTATTTTTCACTAAAATGCTTTTTTCAAAACAATAAGTGTTTCTCCTCTAAAAAAAAATACATCCAAAAGCACTTTTGATCATGCAACTAAATGTTGATATTATAGAATTATAAATATTTATTAAGTTATTTAGTTATAGGTAGGATTGTACTACAATCCAATAGTTGTTGGATTTTATGTGATTATGTCGGAATAAATGAAGGCGTGAATTTTTAAATGAATTCCAAACATCATTACAATTTACACCCTATAAAAGGATTAATCAATTAATGCCTTATTTTGCTTTTCTCACGCTCAAAGACATGTTTTAGTATAGTCCAAACAAATGTGATGATAACTTATAAAAGAAAAAAGAAAAAAGAAAAAAAAATAAAACAGATAACTCGTTTAATCTTGATCTCTTGTTTGCCTTGAAAGGTTTTAGATGTTCAGGACCATCTGCCAAGCCATGATTTGCCCAAAAATCGAAATTATCGAGTAAGTAAGGCCAACATAAAATTTAAGTTGAGTATCGAATAATTTGATTCGTTTTTAATTTTATTAATTTTGAGTTCTTTAGGGACATAAAGATTATATCCCTTATGATGAATAATAAAAGGTTCAAACATATTTAATAGGAAAAATACGTCTATATTCCTTGAGGTATAAATTAATCCATATAGTTCTAAATACTACAAATATATCTCTAAGATATGCATCAATTTAACAGAATGCACCATTCATCAAAGCGAGACATACTCGCAAGTTGTATTTCTGTTGTTTTCTGCTGGGTTTTGAGATGATTCTCGCACAGTCTTGATAAGTTCAAGATGTAGAAGTTATATCGACTTTCAAAAAAGTAGTGGTGGTATCAGATTATAAATCATGATGTCCGATTATAGTTGTGGTAATATGTAGTGAAGTTATTTTGCAAAGGCTAATAGAATAATAAAATTGTTTCGAGGTTTTGTCAAGATAAATGAGATACATTTCTTGGTGGTTAAGTTGACTACTATAGTTGTAAGAAAATTATCATTTGGATATCTCTAGTAATGTTTACAATGAAATCCTAAACCTCAAGGAGGTATTCGTAACTTTTGAAACAAGAAAAATTAATTTGTAATTACACCATACTTTAAAGGGTGTAATTGTAATTTGTCCTATTTAATAATTTGTCGTAGTATAGACGACATAGGTGTTAATCATATCAAACACGGCGTGACAATTTCATTTTCTTCTTTTTCTTTTTCTTAATCTTTACAATATGATTTGGATTATTATGTCTGGAATATACTGTACATTATATTATATATATATATTGCATAAAGAACACACGACTTTTCAAAAGTATTCCAATTTTATGGACCCTCAAACGTTGACTCAATAACCAATAATCAGCTATTGATAATATGTCATAATCTAATGAATTAAGATATTAGTATATTACAATAAACCCCACCTTCCTCGAAATGGAAACGTCAACCAATAGAACAAATCCTAGCAAATTTACATAACAACCCATATAACATCACTAGAAACCGAGCCAAAAAATTTAGTTTGAGGACACGATGTTAAATTTCTTTAAAAATATTAAAGGTATTTCAGTGATTCAGAGGAGGCGAAATTCAAATTTTTCGAAAAATACAGATAAATTTTAGCTTGACATAAACTTGAGGGGATACTACCCCTCCCCCCCGCCCCCTTCAGCGCCCCCTCGCTTCGTCTCATTTGGGGGGCATAAATGTAATTTCACAATCACCAAAAGGGCCCTATCTTACTTTCAAGAAAAGATAGTATCGTGGCTTCAAATCCAAGCAGCAGTTCTTGATTGTAACGTGCCTCCCATGTCAAGAATTTTTGAGTTTTTTTTTATTCATTCTTTTTTGTTTGGTATCCCACTATTTGCTTTTCAAGAATCTTGATTTCTCATTATTTCTTTCATTCAAATTATTAGTTTTCTTAATATTTTTCTTCTTGCTTTTTTAACATTTTGATCTTCTTTGTCAGGTACTTTTTCACTGTTTTTGTGTTCCTTGTGTGGGTAAATATAAGCTTGATTATGTATGATTTGCTATGATTGCATGTAGTTCGTTACGATGATAGTTATAGGTCGAGACAGGAGCTGCACTGCAAGTTTCTGACAGTAGTATAACGATTCTAGTGTTTTTTCTTTGGATCAGGAAAAATAAGATAAATTGAAAAAAAAAAATGGCATCTCTGGTGCCTGGAGTGCTGATCAAGCTCCTCCAGACGATCGATTCGAACTTGAAGGTTCGCGGGGAGTATCGTTCGGTGTTGTTACAAGTGATCAGCATAGTTCCGGCCATATCGGGCTCAGAACTATGGCCGGACCATGGATTCTTCGTCAAGGTCTCGGACTCTTCCCACTCGACATATGTCTCGTTGTCCAAACAAGACACCGATCTAATCCTGAACAACAAGCTGCAATTAGGCCAGTTTTTCTATGTTGACAAGATGGAGGCGGGCACGCCGGTCCCGGTTTTAGTAGGCGTGAGGCCAGTCCCGGGCCGCCACCCGTTTGTTGGAAGTCCTAAGGACTTGATGCAGATGTTGGAGGGGCCTGTGCAGGCTGATCAGGAAAACGGGATGAATGCGAAAATGGGCGAGATTGTGGAGATGAAGGAGAAGGAGGAGGGCGGGAAGAAGAAGATCGTGATCAAAGAGGAGAAGGGGTCTGTTGCTTCAAGGTATATGCAGGGTGTCTTGAAGCAGAAACCAGAAGGGAGAGATACGGATAGTGAGAATGATAATGGTGGAGTTGCTAAAAAGAATGGAGCTTTGAAGGCAAAGCAAAATGAGCTTAAAGGTCAGGTATGATTTTCTGTGCTTGTTTGGTTTCAAGTTTCATTTTGTGTTTCAACTAAATGTAGGGAGTTTGGAGGGCTGACACTGACACTGAGAGATGAAAGGTAGGTGAGCAAATGGGATCAGATGCGCCACTAGTCCTAGCCGTAAAAGATGGATACTAGGTGCTGTGCGTATCGACCCGTGTAGTGTTGTAGCTAACGCATTGAATGAAACAGAACATACATTTCTTGTTTTAGTTTCTTCATATGGTGATAGATTTTTTTAAAATGATCTTTATGGGGCAAAAGCTTACAAGCCGGTGACAAGTTTTTTTACGGTTGCATTGCAGTCGCGTCCATTGAGTCCTTCCCGGGCGCGCCCTGATGCAACGACACAGAAACCGGATACGTGTTCGGTTTTGATCAGCAAACCGGATGCGACGTTGAAGTTTCTGGCAGTGAAATGCCCAAACAAACAAGAGAACATCAACTTGAACTGTTTGAGTAATAGCAGCAACAAAAAGCAATCTGCTCAGGCAATATCATGGTCCGGTTTGCCAGCCACACTTCTTAAGCCTGGAAAGGTATTATATTGAAAAATTACAAATACTCCCTTCCGATCATCGTATTTTGATTAAAACCGGAAAAATTTATCAAGAAACTTGAATAATATCATCTGTATTGTCGGAGAATCTGAAAAGTTCACTGAAATTTGAATGCTGACATTGTTTAGCTACGTGTGGTAATCGACAAAAACCCGTAAATGTAATGCAGAGATAATTTGCAAGGGATGTACGTGTAATTTTGAAACTGGAAAGCGATGTTTGGGTAATTTGTTGTATTTGTACTTGTCATTGTATCTATTACAAGGGAGTGCTTAGAAGGGGAAACTTGGCTTCTTTGGTAGCAGCAGAAGCACAAAAGGAAGCAAATGTAGCAGCAAATCTTGCCAAGTGCCTCAGGTAAATTTTAAGTATAGAAACAACACGACAATTTCTAAAAAATTTCAGGACACGACACAGCTCATACACGACTGTCCAATATTACTGTGTGATCTTGGATATCGAAAACATGTTGTGACCTTGATCTTTATGAACCAAAAAAATATATATATTTGCTTTTGTCTCGTATTTTGCTTACAGCTTCTCTTCACCGTCTCGTTTCAGTATGTTTGCAGATCTCTATTCATCCGCCTCTCCGGAGAGCCCTCATCTCCATCTCTCCAAGTTCTTTACACTCCAACAGCTGATAGACAAGGCAGATCTAACAATCCCAACGAAAGAATCCTGGGAGAATTTGCAAATGAACTCAACATTGCATGAAAGCGACAAGTTGATCAACAAAAAGACCGGTTCTTTATCACAACGTAAAAGCGCGAACAAAGCTCTGATACGGCCCTCATTGCAGCTCACTGCTGCTGATAAACAAGAATGGTCCAAAGGAGACGGCTCAAAAGAAATCACGGAACTTAGAAAGATTCTTGCAAACGAAATGCAGACGTGGTTCCTGAATTTCCTAGAAGAAGCGCTTGAAAACGGCTTCAGAGGGGGCGGTACCCAAGAAAAGAAAGGAAAAGAGAGCACCGCACGAGTCTTGGAGCAGAACAACCACATTGCCTCGACGCTGTCGCAGTTGAAACAAGCGAACGAGTGGTTGGATAAGCTGAGGAACAAGGCGGGCTCGGATAAAAACGAGCTTCTCGAGATAATCGATGGGTTGAAGCAAAAAGTTTACGCGTGTTTGCTCATGCACGTCGATTCTGCAGCATCAGCTTTGGAAACCAGAAAGTTGTAAGAACTCTATAATTTATCATGTTCTATGTTTGAGAAATTACAAAATCACATTGAGTTGTGATTCACTTGTTTATCCTGTTAAGTGGCTGTCAAGATTGATTTCATGAATGACAATTTGTTTGCTTAATTTCCTTGTAGTTTCAAAATTACAATTATCACCCCCCCCCCCCCCCCCCGGCTTTTTTAACCATTGAAAATTTGATGAAAACTGACAAAATTTATCAATAAACTTTGATAGTATCATCCGGCAACTCAAAAAGTTTACTAAAATTCGAATAATGACATTATCCAATCTAACTATATGTGATGACCCACAAAAGGGGTAACTGAAGGTGTATGTAAGTCACAAGAGAAGTACACAAAAATTTAAAAGAAAAAGGAAATATTTGTGCAATTGCATATAATCATCATAGGTGGGCTAAAGTAAGTTTACCTTCACAAATCACGATATTTCCCATGGCAACGGGCCTCGTATAGTTGTCTAGTGTTCATAGGGAGGGGGGCGAAGCTGGAGAGCCCGGGCACGTGCCTAATTGCTCGTTCGAGCAAGTAGGCATGTGCCCTGCTTCTCCAGCTTCGGTCGAACCCATCCCGTTCGCGGCTAACCGCCACTTCGAAAATAGCGAATCAAATGCGCTTATAGCCGCCACGGGAAATGCTAATAATGCCCAAGTTTGGCTTTCAAACGCAGCCAACATCTATAGGAAACGTACATTGATATATATTGAGTTAAGCTTGGGTTTAGATACATGCTTTATATATATATATCATAAGCGTGTGTGTTTGCTTAGAAACTTAAATTTTGACCTTTTTTCTCATGATTTGGAGGTATATAATCCTAGGTAGTTTACACTTTGCTATGGAGATTGTTGCAAGTTTGGCTACCAAAAAAAAGAATGAAAATTAATCAGACAAAAATAAGGTTCACCAGCAGCCAACATAAAGCACATAGAGGCTGGCCACCTACCAATAGTGTGTAAATATTATGGTGTAAATAAGACCATGAAAGTGTTTCGAGTTCTAATTATCAAATCATATAAATATATTTATGCCCATTTTTAGGACTTTATACATATATATATATATATACAATCACTCGAAACATTCTATAAATGTCAATAGAAAAGACATACATGCATCCAAAAGAAAAGTAGGTGGCTTTTTAGGTCTGCCGTCAAATCTTAGAGCTTAACCCTATACAGGAGGTGGAAACTATCAAGTAGCACTCTGCTCTGCCAACACTAACACTGAGAGATGAAAGCTAGGGGAGCGAGTGGAATCAGATCCCCCATTAGTCCTAACCGTAAATGATGGATGCTAGACATTGTGCGTATTGATCCGTACAGTGTAGCTAATACATTGAGTATCCCGCCTGAGGAAGGGAGAAGAAGAAGATGATTCGAATTCAAGACATCAATGATGTCGAATTCAGTCCCCAATATTGGGCTACAGGGTCCATGACCATTTTCAAATGACATAAGATGATAAATTAGAGGGCATTATCAAATCATAGATCATTTAAATTGAGTGTTCGAGAAAAATTATCATAAGGTTCTCATGTTGTATTTTTGCATCATAATTACAATAGCCCCTTTTGATTGGGTGGATTGGATAAATGTATATTTAGTATTGAGTTGGTTGATGAGTTGGATAATTGTAGTTGAAATGCCATATTTGATTTGTGGGATTCAGTCCATGGCTCAAATTTCAATGATATATAAACCTCGTTTGATTTTGTGGATTACATTGGATTAATAGTAAAAGTTCCATTTTGCCCTCAAAATTATTTTTCATTGGTTTTTGACTTTTTTATAACAAGGACAATTTAGTAAATTCAATTTTGGGATATTAGCAATATATTCTAACTTCCTCTAGTCGCACCCCCCCCAAGACTGAATCCAGCTTAAATGATGGCTTCAATCCATGGTATCATGGATTGAGGCATTTCAATACATGAGAAAATTACGAATCAAATATGGAATTTTAGATGGATTATTCTTGGTATTATAATGTAATATCACGAATCAAAAGGGGCCAATATACATTATTGTGTATTGGTAGATGAATAAGAGAAAGAAGTAGGAAAAAAAATTATCAATATGTATAAAATAATAAGAAAACACATAAAATTTCCTATGATATTAGATGAAAGTGTAATAAGCTGAAATAATTATATTTCTAATAAAATGTGATGCCACATAATAATAAGGGCAAATTGTATAAAACCCCCTCGTGGTTTAGTGAAGTTGCGCCAAATTTTCTGTATTTTAAAAATAGGCGAAATACCCCCTAGGGTTATAAAAACACTGCACACGTGCTCCAAAAGAGAAAACGCCGTTAACTCAAGCTTAACGGCGTTAGGTTTGTATTAAAAAGACCGTTATACGCCTTTATTTTGAGCCATTGAATCTTGACTTAAAAAAATTAACAGTTGAGATTGATTGTTATTTATAAAATTAAATAAAAATCATAAAAATATATATAAATTATAAAAATATATAATTATATATAAATTTAATTAAATTATAATAATTAAAAATATGTACTAATATCAAACACACACACTGACATCAAACACACACACACCAACACACACTTTGCACACACAATAACATCAAACACACACACACCAACACACAATTTGCACACACAATAACATCAAACACACACACTTACACACATTTTGCACACACAATAACATCAAACACACACACTTACACACACTTTGCATGCACACTAATAACAAACACACACACACACTCTCTGTGCACACACTAACACACACTAAGTCACACACACACACACACACACACACACACACACACTTTGTGCACACACAAACACACACACACACACACAAACACACACACAGTCGCGCGCGCGCGCACACACATACACACACACACACACACTCTGCACACACAGTCACACACACACGCACGCACACACTCTGCACACACAGTCACAGACACACACACACACACTCTGCACACACAGTCACACACACACACGCACACACACGAACACACACAATCACGCACGCGCACATATACACACCGTCACTCTCCTTCTCCCCCGACGCCACCAAGCTCGATGGAGGGAGATCTCATTCTCCCCCAATGCCATAACAAATTAGGATTTTTATATGATTTTTTTCAAATTAAATGTAAATAGTTTGAGATTTGGAGAAATTGATAGAGGGATTTTGTTTAGCTTGAAATTAAACGCTAATTATACCAGTGTTTTAGGCTATTACTCCAGCGACAGCTCCGGCGGCGATGGTGATGGAAGAAAAAAGTTGAAGATTGTGAAAAAATTAAAATTTAATAAGTAAAAGGACTTATTTATAATAGTTGCTAAATTAATTTAAATTTATAAAAAATAGGTATAATAGTGAATATATTTGTATTTAAGGGTATTTTAGTCATTTTATTATTTTTAAAAATCAAAATGAAGCTGAATTACATGCCCAGTCGCACCTAAAGCGCGTGCACATATCACTCTCCGTTATCGTAGAAAATTGTACAGTATTTTTATAACCCCAAAGAATATTTTACCTATTTTTAAAATATAGAGAATTTGGCACAACTTCACTAAATTATGATGGGGTTTTATGCAATTTTGTCTAATAATAATAATATTACCACATAAAATAATTTTCGTTAAAACACACATTTTCTCCTACTGGGCGGTATAGTAATTTTCGAATCCTCATTTGTTCAATTTTATTTTCCCAGAAAACCCTATTTCAGTTGTCGTTTCATTTCCCCCGGAATCAAATCCTGTAAATCTGCATTTGCTGTTCGAATTTCAAATCGTTTTCCTTTTTGATCGTTCGTATTTCAAATCCGAATACACGAAATTTCGTGATTGTTAAACCTAATTGAAGATCGGGGATTCATTTTCGCGTACGGATCCGGCGAGGGGCTCACATTCGCATGTGATTGGTATCTGATTCTTATAATGATTTTGGTTTTTTTTTGTCAGTTTGTGATTATCGGACTGTTTTGACTGTGTTGTGTTTTCTGTTTTTCACTTGACACTCTGTGTGTGTGTGTGTGTGTGTGTGTGTGATTTTTCGGAATGTGCAGAATCGTTTTGATGTTTGGGAGAGTGCTTGTTTTGTTAAAATTTTGAATAATTATTGAACTTGTTCATGGAGATTTTTAACACGCTCGATTTGGAATTAAGATTTGATAGCCGATGGTGAGTGAAAATGATAGGCGGAATCAATGAAAGTGGATTTTCTTGCGTTTTCCTTTGGATTGATATTCAGTTTTCAGAATCTTTTGAGTGGTTTTAGCGATATCAAAAGAGGGATAAAATGCATGTATGTAAACTAATTAATGTCCCATAAATATTTTTGCACAAGCATCTTCTTTATGGTTTCCTTAGAAACCAAATCATTAAAATGATTCTTTTGAGCATTTTATGGTTTTATTTTTTTTTTTTTCGAATAGCATCAGTCTGGTTGAAGTCATGAAGTGTGTAAATTGGATTCCTAGTATCACTTGCGCCATGTAACGCAATGATATAAATGAAAAATGAAGAGACAACCTGTTCATCGCTTAGCTTATTGGTACTTCGTTAGAGCATCAAACACAGAATTTTTTGTTAATATTTCCTGCATTTCCCTATTGAATGCACTGGACCTCAATAGTCAGAACATGTTTTAGAGGTGGATTGTGTCGTGCTCGCTAAGTGACAATTCATTAGAACTTTAGTATTTACGATACCCTAACTGGAAGTGAGTGCTCTGTCAATTTGATACACTTCCTTTTTCCTAGATTAACCACTTTGAAATAAGGACAAGCACACGAGGACCGAAATAGAAAAACTCATCACTTTTAATTACATTATTTTCTGTCTTTGTTCTCTTGTTTATGTTGGGATTTTTTTTTTAACGTATAGATATATTACCTCCATATTTACTACTATTTTAACGTATGGAAAGCAAACATGTTCCTTATACTATAACATTAACTTGTTCTTGCTTAGGATGTACAAGGATTGTTACTCGATATTTTCAATGTCATTCTGATTTTCTCTATGGCTCATTCTCATTGTTCTTCAAATGGCAGAAGTATACATAGAAATAAAGTCATGTTAAAATCTTAGTAACATTTGTATCATTTACAAACTTCAACTGAAGCCTGCGACTAATAATTTTGGTTAAATTTCTTATAGGTGTGAGCTCGTGAAATAAATATGGTGAAACTGACAATGATAGCGCGTGTTACGGACGGCCTTCCGCTGGTAGAGGGACTGGATGATGGTCGTGATGTACCAGATGCTGACTTCTACAAACAACAAGTTAAAGCTTTGTTCAAAAACCTTTCGACTGGACAGAATGAACCGTCAAGAATGTCAATTGAAACAGGGCCATACATATTCCAGTATCCGTTTTAGTTAAGTTTTTGTGATTTTCTGTGTTTGTGGACATGTGAATTTGGTTTTTGGAGTTAATAATAAGGGACACCTATCACGTACTGAAATGTTTCATTAGGGACACACCTAGCTTTCCTGTTTGCCCCTTTATTTAGTATAGAATCACAGCATTGTCTTACCACGTAACCTAACCATTTCCACAGGTTACTGTAAATTAGTGGCGTTGCACATTTGCTGTATTTTCCAGCCATCAGTTGGATATCTGGATAAGAAAAAACTAGAACACTAATGGGCTTTTGGTGATTTCATATCAACAGCTGTATGGTCAATTTCAAACCTTTACACCTAAGCGGACATGTTGCTGTTTTGTTTGCTTGTCATTATAATCACTTGGTGTGATGTTGTTATAGTTTTCTTGGCAGTTACAACAGTCCAATGCCATGCCTTAGGTGATTAGGGTGAGGCATGGTGTTTAGCACGTGATCAGAACTTCAATTTGTGTTAGTTTTATCCTTCTTTCCTCCTTCAGTGGATAGTGAAGACCTTAACTTGAGTGCTTAGTTATATCATTGAAGGGCGTGTATGCTATTTGACAATGTGTGATCGTGCTTATCCTAAGAAACTTTCCTTCCAATACCTGGAGGATCTCAAGAATGAATTTGAGCGTGTATATGGGAATCAGATTGAGACTGCTGCAAGACCATATGCTTTTATCAAATTTGGTGAAGATTTTATCCGTTCCTTATTCTCTTATTTGTCTATGTAAGTAATATTTTAATATTTCTTCACGTATTTGTTTTATTTTCTGATCACTGGCATCCCTGAATTTGCTAGATACATTTATACAGAAGACGAAGAAACTGTACCAGGATACAAGAACTCAGCGAAATGTTGCAAAGTTGAATGATGAACTCTATGAAGTTCACCAGATAATGACCCGCAATGTACAAGAAGTTCTTGGGGTTGGTGAAAAACTGGACCGTAAGTGGCTCTTTCATCACTTCGTTTCCACTGCCAAGATCTCCATTGTTAGAATATATTATATGCAATAATGTAAGTGCGGTAATTAACTTAGCCTCACAAGTCACAACATATTTGTGTTTGATAGTCATGCTTTCTAAACCTCTTGTGGGATGGGAGTGCTGATTGAAGTTTGTATTTCATTTATTTGTTTTCACTTTGGGCCTGAATTGTTTTTGCATCACTTACGTTTCATGATTATGTCGGTCTCCCCTGAATATTTGATTCTCTATTTTTTCCTATGTCAATTTTGCAGAAGTAAGTCAGATGTCCAGTCGCTTGACGTCAGAATCCCGAATATATGCAGATAAGGCAAAAGATTTGAACCGGCAGGTTAGTCTGACAATTTTTCTTCTCCCACAGGTTGTGATTTATGTTGGCCACATTGGAATTTACCCCGTGTTACACCTAAACTGCAAAAAACCTCCTATGTGAAAAAAACATTGCAAAAACCTCCGTTGAGCTTTTCAAAGTGATGCTCACTGCTCCTTATCCAAATTCACCACAAACTTTAGTGGAAAATTTAGTAAAATACCTTTAATCAATCTATCTTTCTACAAACTATTTTCTTTTTCTTTACTTCTTTCTTCCATACTTTCTTCATTTTTCTTTTTCGGTCTATCTTCTTCCCAACCAAAAGTATCCCATTCTCCTTAACCCCCCATTCCACCACCAGAAATCATCCTTTTCAACATTGGTAGCTTTGCCACAGCCTCCCAGACTTAATTACTGTAATGACCCGGTATTTCTACATATTTTAAAAAGTTAACTATATGATTAAATTATCTAGTGTTTTATGTTATTATTATTTTGTATGTGAAATAAGTGATTCTATCTCAAATTTTTGATTTTATTATGAATAATGTATAATATTCTCTAATATATTATGTATTTTCATATCTATACTTTGAATTTATAATTGTTACTATACTAATATATTAATTGTTAAACATAATTTTTAGTATATTATACATATTCGAAAATTAAATATAAAGTGTATTTTTTCGGGTCATGACAATTACCCTCAACTCTCCAGATTAAAAGACTTAATGAGTCAATTATTTTTAGTAGAATATTTTTCTTTAATTTCTTCAAATTGATTTAATTGTATCAATGATGATTTGAATATATATATATATATATGTGTGTGTGTGTGTGTGTGTGTGTGTGTATATATATTTTTGAAAAAATGATTTATAAAATCATTTTTTAAAGTACATCATATTGTACCATGATTCCACTTCTTCGTACCATTGTTCTCCATTCTACTGCTAGTAAAATCTCACTACTTTAACAACAACCTCCACTACCACCTCCAACTCTACCTTTACCTTCATTGCCTCATCCTCTCCATTGGCTCATATAGAGTAACTACTTCAGCAAATTCACTACCATGTTGGAATACCTAAAAAAAAAAAAAACAAACAAAACAGAAGGGAAGCAAAACATACTATTATTTTTAAATTATTATGTTAGCTTTTTATTATTACCTATTAGCTCAAATTTATACTTATTAAAATTCATATAAGTTTTTTTAATATTTGCTCGTCTATTCATATTTTTAATATGTATCATACAGTAACTGAAAAAAGGTCAGATTTTTTGCAGTAAATTTTATTAATAGTTTCTTTTCGAGAACTTACTATTTTCTTTTCTTTATTTAAGATTTCATCATGTCCTTAAAAGATCTTTTGGTTTTATTATCTTTACTTCTCTTTGTTGCATAGTGTTTTTCTTTATAAGACTTGCTATGTTTTTTCCTTTCCTAATTCCATCCTCATTCAATGCAAAGTTTATGAAAAATAATTTCTCCACTTACAATTTTTATATTTATTTTGTAATTTACATACTTTTAAGCTTTCTATTTCTACATTTATCATTTATTCAATGATATGAATTTTTTACCTCATTTTTCCAACTCAATAATTAGTTAAAAATAATTGATAATTTTTCTACTGACAGGTCATCTTTGGTGCATGGTATAGTAAAGTTTTAACATTAAGAGTTCAACAAAAATTAAAATTCTTGAGTTGTTCAATTTTATTAACTAAAAGATTTCAAATTGAACAATAGATGAAATAAATACCACAACTATGAATAAAAGTTGACTTTTAATTGGACTCTATAGTGTTAAACTTTTGTCATACAAAAAATAAATAAATAAATAAAGGACTCTATAGTGTTAAATTTTTGTCATACAAAAAAAAAATAAATAAATAAATAAAGGAGTGCTGGCGATTGATCCTCTTCAATCCGTTCGGTGTAGGTACTATTGATCAAATAGATTATTCTATTATAACACTCTTGGTTATCAATTGTAAAGTAATTTCCTTTTTTTAATACCTTTAAATCCATTAGACCAATTTATTGTGCCTTTCTCATTGTGATTAATGGAATAATTCATGAAAAAAGAGAAGAAATACAAAGTTTGTGGACAATATGAAATTAATTATGGAGACACATCATAGGGTTAAATATAATTTGCTTCGTCAACTACTTATATGCCTTATTCACACTCTATGCTAGATAATGCAACATTTTTTATATAAATTAGGCAAATTAATCTATAGCTATACTATTATGAAAACCCAAGTTGCCTACCCCTAGATAATATCACTCTTAGCCTTAATTAATTCAGTAAATCGATATTATTATTAAAAATAGTTTATTTATTTTAGTACTTATTTGATAACATACTTATATTTGTTTGTATTAAAGTCTTTTAGAATTTTTATATTAATCAAATTTGAAATACTGAATGATGTACTAGTGTGTATATATATATATATATATATATTTGAAAAAATGATTTTCTAAATCTTTAGATATATGCATTATGAAAAATACTTTTTAAGAACTTTGAAATGTATAAACTACAACTGAGATCATTTTGATTTATGAAATGTAATTGAACTAAATAATGGGAATAAAATCTTCATAGATTATTTGTTTGCACATGTGAGTTAGTATTGGTAAGTAAACCATGTGTATAATTAAACATAAACAAAATAATATAATACTTGAAGGTAATTTCTCCTAGAAATGGGTAGATGATATTGGGCTTTTTAAGAATGAAATATTGGTTGAATAGGCTTTTAAGAATGATTTTTTTAGTGGATTTTTTGGATACAAAATTTATTTTAAGGGGTTTTTTGTAATTTTCCCCTTCACAGTTGGTTTTTTGCACATTAAGTGTAATACAGGGATGTTAGTTTGCAATTTGCACAATTTATGCTAACATGAATGTTCACCATGGCAAATTTTATGTGAATAACTTGAACATAATAGTAATTTTCGTGAACGTTCCTCTTTTCAATATTTAACAACAGTTTTTGATATTTTAATCATGGACTTCTGCATCATTTTTAAAACTGCATCATTTCAGTTTCCTGCATTTGTATAGAAGATGATTCAGTATTATACAGAACCGGAACTTTTTACATGATTCATTGTTCTTCGTCTATAGGCTCTGATTCGGAAATGGGCTCCCGTTGCTGTTGTTCTAGGAGTTGTTTTCCTCCTCTTGTGGGTCAGAAACAAGTTCTGGTGATGCTGCATCCATTTGCAGTTGATGGACCTCAACATTTTGTGCAGTTTGTGGGTTCACAGTTGAAACCTTAAAGGTACTGCATTATCTGTTTCGAGGACTACTTTCTTTTGAGGATACAACAAATTAGGTCATCAATATAAGATATTAGAGTGGAGGGCATGTTGTTACTAACGTCGCCCAAACCTCCTATTGCCGCAGGCTTGTACACAGCCTATCTACTTATATGTCTACTAGTTTATCTACATTTCTCTTTATCTGTATTATAGATACCTCAAGATATTTTAGTAAGTCTCCGGCATTTGTGCTTTAAGAATAGTGAGTATACCTTAATGGACGTTTTGATTTGAGGTGGTAATGTGAGCTATCAGCCCCCATAACTATTGGCACATGATAAAGCACCCCTTTGAACCTTTCTCACGACCAGTAAGTTGATGTTTGCTTCTTACTTGGGGGGTTGAGTCAGTATGGGTCTTCTCTCTTTGTCAAGCCTCGATCCTGCCTTCTTTGTTTAACCTGAATATCAGATTAGCAGGTGATTACTCTGCAATTATTTTCTTCGGCCGTGCCAATTTTCACCACATGTTTGGTCATTAGCTTGGCCATACATTCATGTCGATTGGATTTCTGTGAAACCACTGATGGGCATGTGTAAGTTCGTTTTTCTTGTTTTCGACAAATAGAGCGGGTTGTGAGACATCGGTGGTTTTAGTATCAGCTTCCTGTTTGTGTTTGTTTAGTCTGAAGGCAACAATATTGTTGCCACTTGCCTCCAATAATTTGAAGTAATTGAGTGTAGAAATATTACTACTGCGAAGTGTATTTCTGTTCCATTTCTATTTTATTGGGTTGAATGTTGGTTCTTGTATTCACAATATCTCCAGGTAAATTGCTTGTGGTTGAGAATGGCGTCTATCTTGATACATATTATTCAAATTTATTTTTAAAAGCTAATTCTCAAGAATAATATTAGCACCGATCGCAGAATTGAACACAATTTTGGGCCTTGTAACATATATTTTTAGAATAAGAAACGAACTCTTGAATAAACTGTGGAGTTAAAGGTAATTGGTTTTGTCGAAGGAAAGAATCGCAATATTTCGGAAGTTTAGATGACAAATGTCGTGTATCTGGAACAATTAACAGGAACAAAACAGAAAAAAATCCTAAATAGATATCGCAGGACAGAATTTCAGTTGCTAAAACAGAACATTGGGATGAAAACTATTTTTTTGAAAAAGGCAATTATGTTTTTGCCGCTCAAACACAATCTATTGCACCGGAAAATAGTAAAAAGGACAATTGATTTGCGATGTAATTTCTAAATACGGTTTTGATGGAATTTGTGACCACATTTATCGGGCAGAAAGTGCATGGCTTATTTTGTTTGCGATGAATTATTCTTGACAACTCCACTACCTTTGCTCCGATGGAAGTCTGAATATATAGCAACAGATATCTGTCTTTTTCCGATGGAAAGACCCATTTAAGACACCATCACCACCCTTTCTGACGAATTTTCCCCGCACACCCCCCCCCCCACCCCCCACCCCCCACACCAAAACAGGATTTTCCATACATAATTTTTGGTAAGGGAAATTCCGGCCAATTTTTAGTTCTTTCTTTTTTCTTTATGTTTTTGCGACGGCAATTCCGGCCGGCCTTTTTCCCCAAACTTTTTTGCGACAGAACTCCAACTGTTTTTGGGACGGATTTCTTTATTTTTTATTTTGTATTTTTTTTGGAAAATTTCCCCACTTTTTCAACGGGATTCCATCCACTTTTTTCCAACCATGTTATTCATATATTTTTTTGCGACCAAAATGCAACCATTTTTGCGACAGAAATGTTACCCACAACTTTCCAACAGATTTTTGCAAGAGGAATTTTTCCAGCAGCCTTTTACGGTGGAAATTATCAGAATATTTGTGAAGAATTTTTCCTTCAACCATCACAACAGACTTCAGGGGCCTGCTCCACGTCTTTGTCCTAATTTAAAGTCAACCACAATACAAACTTGGGATATTGGCCAATTGTCGATGCATTTTTGTGTTTTAGCAACGAAATCAGGCAACTCAAAATATTTGCAACCGATATCCGTCTGTCCCCCGTTCACGCTAACATCTTTTTGTTGTACTAAATTGCAAAACCGCCATTTTTTTGGAATTGCTAGTGACAAATTTTACAAAAACATTTCAAATCCGAGCAAAAATAATATAGAAAAAGCATAAATCAATGAAATTTCTACTACACTTTCCATGCAAGATCAGCTACAAGAGGGGGCGGGGAGAGGGAATAACATGTAAGCAAATGCATCGCCATAAACTTAGTATTCCCCTTCCTCAACCTTGGCCTCGATTTATGAAAATTGCATCACCAGTCGGGCATTAGTTCACATTATGCATTTCAAGAATTCGGAACCTCCTCAAGATCCATCTCATATATTGAATAGTCTCTCTCAAACAATAAGAGTTCCTGTATGTGAAAATGTCCAATCTTAATCAGCTGGGCAAGAAACCTTCAATGGTAATATTAGGATGTGTTGATGATAAAATATTGCATCACGCTTTATAAGATTCTAGTTTAATGAAACAGACCATTCACGATATTTTTTTACTTGGATAGACTCAAGCCACAAAAGATTCTCTATTCCAAACTGTGTTTCATCTATGACAATATATCATCAATATATGTCGAGTATAAAGATCTCAAATTAAGTGTATAATTAAAGAAGTAATTTTATACACATGGCATGATGGTAAATTATGGAATAGAGGATCCTAACCGAACTCAAGCAATATTTAAAATACAAGAAGGAAGATTATCTTGCTTTGGGAACTTAAAGAGGTGAAGAATATCATCTGAATTTCGCTTTTACGCTGATCCGAGTTGACTCGAGATAAATCAATTCAGGTTTCAAATGATGAACAAAATCAAGAGACTCGGGGGGGCCGTCATCTATTTGGTGGTTACATAGAGAAAAACATAACTAGAGTTACCTGCAATTGATGTTGGCTGAATAAATGAAGGAAATTAGTTTCGGGAGAGGTGACGAGTTCAATTAACTCGTGATGCCCATCTAACGGATAGCCAGACTCCATCAGTGAAACAGAGACCTACAGAAAGTTGCCAAATACATCATCAGATGAGAGACGAAGCAAACTTGCTGCACTTGTAAGGCTTACAGAAAAGGGTGAACTTACACAATAGACAGCCTGATATAATATATGAATAGCACATCAAAATTGTGCACGATAAATTACCTGCATGCATCGAAGAAAAATTTCTGGAATGCAACACCTGCGACAAAGACCACGAACTATATATGTTGCTGGTCCTACTAGAGAACTGTCATTGCTTGAATACCAAGCATCCAAGCAGGAAATCTCCATCGTCACTCCAGCTTGAAATCGGGCCAGCTCTCCTGACAAAGTGGAATTTAATTTGTGATGTAAATGCCGTATAGGTACAGTATGAATGGAAGATTTATGAACATAATTTCCTAACCACTAAAATTGCTGAATGAGGCTTAAAAGACAAAATCAACTTCAACCAGATTGTGCAATTTCAATGAAACTGAGGGAGTGAAAATGTTCAGGAGTCAGAATCCTAACACCAGAAACAAATGGCATTGTAACCCCCTTTGAACCCTCACCATAACACAAAAACTGTGAAAGATCTAGAAAGTGCAGAGAATTGGCGCCATTCACCCATACAAACTTCATGCTGTCTCAGAAGATACCTTCTCTTATGCACCATTATATATGATCAGTTAAACCAAATGCATATACCATGCAGGTACAATGATGGTTACAACAACCGTAGTTATTACCTTTGAAGCCAGCAGCCATGACGCTAGCCAGAATTCCACCATCATTGAGATCATGAGGTCCAAGCCCATCACCCTCCACTGCCAAGCAGCGAAGGACTACTTCAATGCAAGAATTGTCTCTAGACGAGGTAGAAGCATTCACCTGCACATTCAGAATAATACAAGTCGACAGTAAAACAGTTATATTGAGAATTGAGGCAGAACAAACACAGACATGCATCCTGCATCAGTCAGTTGACTAAGCTCTACACTACAAGAAGCAACTCAGGAGCAAGGACCTTTTCACTTGTTATAAGTAGGATGAACAGCTCTAATAAAATTCCTAAATAGATAAGACATTTCAAGACAACTGAAGGAATTTTCAATTATTTTCCTGTTATGTTATAGAAAGGTAGAAGTTGAGATTTACCATTAATTCTCGGTGCAGGACTTCTTCCTCGCTGACCGATGAGTAAAGGGCACTTGTTAATGTTGTGCACAACGTAGCATCAGGGGACATACACTCACCAGAAGGTAGACACAGTACAGCTGTAGCATGCAGTTCCAGGTATACAGGTTCCACTGATTCATGCAAATGGTCTTGAGTTGGAATCAGCCAAGGATTATCTTTTCCTAAACCATGATCACAAATATAAAGAATTATCAGTCTTGAAGCACCATATTAAGTTTTTCAGATGCATCATATCAACAATGCCTGTTACCAAGAGCCACGTAAACAAATCAAATGAAGCAACATTTATTAGTGGGAGGAAATAACTCACTTTGTAGCAATAACAATGAAGAGCTTAGACTTTCTCTAGCCGCCATAAATTCCCTCTGTTTTTCCTCTCCTGAAAGTTCTCCAGGTGAAACCTTTGAATTTGCTAGCTCAATTTTTAGCCAGTTACGATATTTTGCATCACAAGAGTAGTACTCGCTCTGATTAATTACGAGAAACAAAAAATGAAGTCAACAATGGAGGTCATAATCCTTTAAATAACAGCAAGACCGAATGTCAAAGGCATACCCAATCCTGAAACTCTCTCAAATTTTCTGAAATTACAGGGTCGTCAGTGAATAGAAGAACTTCTGTTGGTTGTTTCAAAGGCTCAGAGAGTAAACTAAGCACCGTGTGAGCCCCAATGGGCATTGCTGGCACCCTCCACATAGAAATAAGAGCGAACTCCCGAAAGAGTAAATTGCTGTAAGAATAAAAACGGGTGTGTCCCACAATTAAAATGAAAACAGGAAGATGAATTACAACAGAAGCTATCTCAATTTTTCTTTCCCTTTTTTTTATCCTTTTTTGTGTGTGTTTTCCTGAAGGGAGACAAAATTACGTAGAATTACTCAAGGTACCGAATGACTAAATGAAGAAATCACAATTTAGGCATGAGAAGAATGCTATGGAAAATGATTTGAACTCCACAAACTATTAGAGAATACAAGAAATCTCCAGCCACCAGAAAAATGATCTATTTCAGGTTAACACTAGAATATGAACTTCGAGAAGAACAGAGTAGAGGAAACTAGTTACCTATGCCTCAATGCACGGAGTACAAGTTTTCCAGTAACAGCCTTGGCATCATTAATTGTGGAAGGAGGAGTAAAGCAGAGCCACTGGACCACCAAAGCCTTCTGTAAGCTCTGCAATCGATGTTGTTCCGCAACATCAGATGACTTGTCATGTTTACCAACACTAATTTCTCGAGATCTGGACAAAACTCTGTTCAAGGGCGGAATTTGAATGCATGAGCAGTTTTTATAAGAATGTTCCATAAACTTGCTCAAAAATGGTTTTAGGATAGCATTGAAGTTAAACCTCTCAATAATTTCTTCAAAACTGCCTTTTGTGTCATCTTCTGGAGAAAATGGTAAATACTCAATAGCTGAAATAAAGATCTTGTATCTGACATGCACACTGCAGATAATTCAAGGAATAATTGTCACAACAGCATCGAAAGAGGATATTTTAAAGAAGAACAAAGAAACAGAAAGTAAAACAAATCATATCTAGAATTTAATTGAATACACCAAAATAAAATCCTCAGAATGCTAATGCTACTTGGAAACATGGATGGATTGTCTAGGAAACGGATAAATTCATCTTAATAAAGACCTGCTATTCAGTCTCAACTCCATCATATGGACAAAGAGATCAACGCAACGATGGTGAGCAAGCTGAGAAGCATAGATTCCCACCAACTCCTCATGCTGTTTAGTGAAAAGAAACATTGCATACCTGAAAGAACATCTCGAGGAAAAAATAAATGATGTGCATGCATCTCAAGAAACCCTCAAGAGGAAGACTCTAGCTAAAATAAGTATCCACTTACATGTGAATAATGAAGTCACCAACAGTCATTATCTTCTCCCTGAAAGTATCCTCCATTTGATCTGCAAGCAAACATCTAAGCACCAGCACTAAATGTGCACCAAAGCGCATCATCTGCGGGTCACCATGAGGCCTGAAAATAAAATGCATACTCAACATAACTATACAGATCCACATTCTCAAAGAATTATCGAAAGAACTATATAGATCCACATTCTCAAAAAAATTATCAACTTGATCTTGTCCTGCAAGCATTAATGTCCACTAAGACTGGTGTATGCAAGTGGGATAAAGAACATCAAATTGCTAGAAGCCTAGAATCAACTACAGAGAGACAGATCATAAGAACAATATTATTTGTTCCTAAGCAGAATCTGAATTCATAAATGATGGCAAGAAGCATATAATACCTGAAAATATTTTCATCGTCTTCTGTAGGTGATATCCATGAAAAGATTAGATTGAGCAGATGAGGTATGTCTCCTAACATAAGATTCATCTGTATGAAGGTTTTTGTCAATGATGATCGACAAGCAAAAAATATGTACCAAAAGATAAAGGATGATAAGTTATATAACGGAGAACCACAGATTGTTTGCACGAACAAAGAAAAAGAACAGAAACAAGCTCCAAAATAAAATGTCTACATGTTTGAGAAAGGAAACCATTGGCAGTTCAACAGAACAGTGTAAAATATCACTACTATGGCATGTTGCGGATAGTGATAAATCACAACCATTCATGTAGCATGGCAAAAAAAGGAAACAGCAATTATTTTCAATGCATGAAAATAAGAAGGAAAGACAGCACCACAATGCACACAGTACATAGCTTCTGTCTGTATAAGCGCACAGAAGAAGCCACAGCATCACACCGATATTTGGCATCCCAACTAACAAAAAACTTCGAAACATATGTGACTTTCCCAGAGAAAATACTGATTGTAGCATTAGAAGGACGAGGAAAATGCAGTGGTCAACATTAAATAAAATCCGTTTCTTTATCCACCAGAAAGCAAAATTAAACAAACAATCTCAAGATGTCGACTGGTTGGTTTATTGATAAATAGTCCTCTTCACATATGTACTTGTTCATAAGAAGCAAAAAACACAAGCGTGAGGCAGATGCCACTCATGATCAACATCAAGGAAAGACCCATTTCGATAGTGATGACCAATGATAAAAGCAGATGTTGATTATTTTACTTTAAAAAACTAAGAAATCTAGTAAATGTGAAATAGCCAAGAAAAAGCAGTGCCAATGAAAAAACTTTAACATTATTTTCCTGTGTATGCAACCATAAATGTTTCATTTGTGGGCATAGTGTAGAAAGTGACTCGAAATGAGGATTGATAATTTCAGAGAACAGCATATTTCAAGCAAAACAAAATGCACCCCTAATTCTTACCTCAATTTGCCTCTGTTGCTCCTTGCATGCTCGAGTAACAGATTCATGTACAGTTTCACTAAATTATTCAAAGGGTGACATTAAAAAATCAGCTGCCAATAGTAACTGATAAAATAAAATTTTATCACCATAACACATGCTTACCTTGAATGGAGTTTCTGAAGGAGGGAAGAGAGATTCCTAGGCTGCTGATTTAGAACTTGAAGCGGCCAACTATCTGGTCCACTAGTCAGCTGAGACGAAGGGTCTCCTTGCCCAGGACTTCTCTCGATTGCCTCTTCAAAACTCTTGAACTGATCCATTCCACCAGGTCGCAAGCGAGCTATCTCAATATCAACTTGGACATCAAGCCATGACTTGGCCATTGCCCAGCAAGCGGACTGAAAAAGACAAACAGATGGCATGAATAAAAGCATAATGAATTCTTGACAGAAACATTCAACCCACTTAACATAGATATTAAACTTTGCCAAATTAGCTAAACTTGAAACCTTTAAACCGGCGTGACAAACCAAGATATTATTGACTAATAGTTAAATAAACTAACCTAAACCAGTGTGACAAACAAGATCTTGGCAAAATTTTAGCATTGCTCCTCTCATATGAATTATGGTCAGAAATCCCATTCTAGAAAGATTACTAAGCCAAGTATAGTGTGCACAAGCATTTATGTTATTTTTCACATAGAAACATACCTCCCAGTCGGTACAAACTGGAAGTAGGCGCTTCAAGTTGCTACATTGGGATGCATATACTGCTCTTTCATATTTTCCACCATCTTGCTCAGCAATTTTCTCCAGAAAAAGAAGAAACCAGGAGAACATCAGTTCAGTGAATGCACCAAAAATCAACCATGCATTAATTAGAGAAATCTCCAAAATCTGCAACTATGATTTGATAACCTTAGATTCTCAGTCTCATCAGTTCATGAAAATGAAAAAGATTAGAGATCTTATGCAGTTAAGTGCATGAGTTTAAACTAAAAAAGAGGAGATTTTCCAGGCACAGAACCAAACAGCAAACTTTCATTGCCATGTGAAAATGAAAATGGGAGCAGGTATTAAGATGTACGGAAGCAGCTATAGCATTGAAGAGCCCTCAATTTACTTCAGATGCACAATTATACATGCATGCCCTCTGTGCATGTACGTATGATGGACAAGCTTAAATGTAAAGGCAGTCATTGTTTACTTTCTCTTTACTTACTTCCGAAGCACAATAGGAGGCCCACTTCCAAAGGCGCCACTGATGGCCAATTCCACTTTCTAGTTCAATGGCTTGTAGCACTCTGTTCTTGCCATTCTTTTCAAGGACTTCAAGAGATGGGAATAGATTGGACCTCCCTAAGGGGCACAAACTTGCAGCCCTCCACGGCTGCAGACAACATCGCCATCCAAATATAAGTACATCTGATTTTTCTTAAAACATTGTGAAACTGAGAAAGAAGCAAGCATAAACATCTCGCACTTTTCAAATCCTCATACCTGCCCTGCAGATCGGCAAAGATTACATGCCTCTTCTAGTCTTCCAGCTCTCAAAAGAGTCCAGACATCTTCTAAAAGTGATTCATCTTGTTTCTGTTGCAAAAGGAATGTGCAGTTCAGTATAATTCAATATCAGCATGCGACAGTTGTTTAACAACCAAACATGCTATGATATACATCAATATATATAACATGAACCAATTTAGTTTCACAATATAAGTCGCACCAAATTTGTCCTCGCTCCATTGAAAAGTTAGTTTACATTCTATTTGAAAAGGACTATTAGATTACAGTCGAAAAAAGTGAAAGTTCAGGGCATTTTACATTATTGCTCTCGTAGTTTCATAAGATTAAATCAGATGGTACAAATGTTTAAGAAATGGAGCCTTATTTTAGGTGGAGGAAATATATAGCAAGAGTTGCAATAGCAGAAATAAGAAGGCCATGTAATCAGCAAGGAGAAAGAAAGATAGAAAAGAAGGAAGCAGGAAGTTAAACTACAAGTTGATTACTTTGTCATCAGGCAGTTGCTGCGTATGTTCACGTGTTGGAGCATCAAAATCCAAGTGATGAACTGTCTTCAGGTTTGAGCCACCTCTTTTAAGATGCCGTTGAGTATGATGCCAAACTCCAGAGCTCGGGAGGTAAGTGCCGACATGTGACCCTCTGACCTACGACAAAAATGAAAGCATCAGTTAAGTAATGTATTATCAGAGAGAGAATCTGCTGAAGCCTCAAGAGACTCTTCATAGTGGACAGCAACATAGAGCAATCCTTGACGATATGACCACACAGAGGTTATCCAATTTCCAGATAACTACCCTTTAGACTTGAGTGCTTCATATTGAATCAAAATGGAGAGGGGATATCAAATTAAAAATTGACTGCCCACTCATAATTGAACAACACTTTTCGATTAAGCAAACTACTTGCTGTCATTTATCATCACCCAGTCAAGTATTGCAAATAAACAACAAACAGGACAGTGCAAATGCATGTGTGCTTTTAATCAGCAGGCTAAACCAAGAAAATTAACATACCCATTACCTTACTATCCAAATCAAGTGCTGTGGATGCTAACCCTTCTAGCCATTGAACAATCCTGAGGCACAACTGCGCTGTATGATTTACAATAACAAATTGGCAGGCCTCCAAATGTGAAGTTGTTGGGAACTGTTACAAAGCATTTGATTGGATTTAGATATTTTAAAATAATGTCAACAGGAAGAATATGTTAGAACTGTAGTAAGACCTGAGGGACAACTTAGTACTGAGTTACATAAAACTCAAACCAAATCCATACAAAATGATGATAGAATTAATTAAGGTTGGCACTCACCAGAATTAGATCTTCAGGGAGTTCTTCATTTCCTGCAAGAAAATAATGAAAGGGTTTTTGGCCTCAACATCAAAATTCCAGAAAGAGAAAAAGTAATACAAATCGCCACTGCATAGAAAAACAAAGAATAAGCTTCAAGGGTGAACTGTTCGAGTGAACGTAAAGTTATGTCAATGAGATCGCCTGAAGCACAAAAGCCACAGGGTATACAAGATTCGATGACTGAGGATGGAGCAATTCATGAATTTTCTACATATATTAGAACTTTGAAACCAACAAGTTGGAAGCCTCAAAAGTCAAATATCCGAAATTAGCATCATTTAACAAAACTATAATACGAATAACTGAACAAACAACCGTACGCAATCATGTTAGTTTTTATCTAAAATTTGTGTAATATGTGTCAACATGATGCAAATAAGCCATTATCAATATAAAGAGTTCCACGCATGATATGGAGCACAAACAGTTTTAAACAAATACTAGCACAAGATACAAGAATAAAACAATTAATCTGGGTAAAATAAATATTACCTTTCCCATATAGGTACCACAGAAGAGACCACGAAGCAGCTTCATCAAGCAAGAGCCTAGCCTTCTGCCTCATCAATTTATCCTCAACAATTCTGTACCTCTCATTGGCACCATATCTGCAGCAAAATGGAAAAGGAAAATAAAATTTAAATAAAAAAAGAACTGTAGCCAAAACAATCGGGTTGGTACCGTACTCTCCCATACCCACGATGTTGACAGTCATACATAAATGTCTTAAAACATCAGAGAATCATGCAGTTAATCACAAAATCGCTGACAGAGTGAGAGTCACATGTATAATGAATCAAAGGAGACAGAAACTTCTTCCATATCGATCATGGGCAGAGGAAATCAAGACAATAGATGAAACCATTACAAAAATTGAATAAAGATGAGAGTTGGATTTATTTTTGTTACTTATGGAAGTTAGTTTCGTCCCTTTCTTCTTTAGGTCCTTATCCTCTAGGAGTTGGTCACAATGCCGATAAACAGCAGTACCTCATATATCCAAAATTATACAAAAGGATAAGAGAAATGAACACAGAAGGTATCACAATTCAAATTTTCTGCTATTTCCTCTTCTTAGTATTCCTACAGCTAATCAACTTCAAGCTGAAAGTTAAAACCTGTTGCTTCCTTGGAGTTGAAAATCCAATACATTCACAAAGCATGTTTTTTACTAGTTTCTTTACAGCAAAAAAGCATTCAGATAACAAAATTAAAAAAAAACTAAAAACAGCAACCTAAATAGCAATCATACAATTAACTTTTGCAAGGACCACTCATCATCAATGTAAACATAAAATAATCCAAAAGATCCCTTACCATTTATTCCCAACACTAGCTTTCCTAAAAAATATAAATGGGCAATAATAATTATTATTTAAGTACTCAAGTCAATACCTAATTGACTCCGAAACACTGCGACATGAACTCTCAAATCGTAGGATCATATCAGGGATAGTCATCAATCCTGCAGTACACAAAGAGCAAATTGCCAAGTCAAATCTGAATATAAACATGGTCAGTGACGGCAAGTGTGTCACAACAGGTAAGCCTGTAACATAAGGACTCGTTTCATTCCCATGTTCTGGTAGAATAGATAGATTACGTCCAAAAGAAAAAAAAGTTATATGGAACAGGCATAAGACCTCCCCAGCTTCTTGTGAAAAGAACTGATGTGTCTCAACCAAAGATGTGCAATAGAAAATGAAAATTTGTTTGTTCACCACAAGGAGACCAAAAATACTAGTGTGATCTGCGGTTTCAGCTATCCATCTGTAGTTCCAACTCATCATAAAGTCCTTTTTTCACAGAGAGAGAGAGAGAGAGGAGAAGAAGAAAAAAAAGAAGAGGAAAAAGAAAGAAAGAAACATTTTGTTGCTTCCTGTTAACATATCTTAAGTTCCAATAAGCCGATGCCTCTTGCATAATATGTCCAGCTACCAACAGCAGTTTTTCAGTTACCCCCAACATATTTAGTGTTTGAGGCTATTGTTAGATCACCAGTACAGATATTTCATGAGACAAATGCAACCGATCATAGTCAATGGTTGGTACACAAGCAAGAACATGTGCTAAGATTTATTTGTGGTTGAATATTTGAAATTCAGGATTTGATGGAAGGCTTCTTTTATCCCATACATTTTCAACACTCTCATCCTAAAACAAGCATAAAACAACATGTGTAGTGCCTTTCACCAGCAGCTTGTCAAACTTCAAAACTTCTAATGAGAGTGAACTAGTAACAGATTGATGAGCTCCACAAATTAAATTTTGAAACCTACGATCCAATTCAGTGCAATTATCTGTCTCGTCTTATCTAACAAACATCCTATTGGAGACTTGAAATTACTGTGTCCAAATTAATCTCCATTGAGGAGAACTCTACAAATTATAGAAAGTAACTTTGAACATAAATCACCCAAAGGTGTGGTCTGATAAGCAGACTTTAAAATGTTGGCGACTTGCCAGCATAGCCAACATAAGATTGGCAGACGAGTAATGATATTAAAAGCATCAGTCAAGCACCTTGAAGACCAGAATCCAGCAGGGAAGCAAATAAAGAGAAAGTAGTATCTGCACTTTCAATATGCTCGTTCTCTTCCTGCTTGCAGATTTTTATGGATTCACTTCCCCTCCTGCGTATTGTTTCAGCATCAGTATCAAACTTGGATACCCCATGACCATCTAGGGATGCTCTCCTCTTAGAAGCAGATTCAAAAGGTGTTCCCCCAATATCCGTGACAAGGCTCTCAACCTCATGTTTTACATTTTCAAGAAAAAGCGCAGCATTACTAAATCTTGAGGCCGAATTGTCATGGTGCGGAGACACGCTTGAACCTGGATGTCTTTTCCTGCACATGTCAACTTTGCTTCAATGCCAGTATTCCAACAAATGAAGTCCATAAAGTCAAAAGACTCGTGTCTTAGTAATCTATTATGAGATAGATCATTGTTTCTGATACATCACTCAGTGGCACCTGCTTGCCCTTTGAAAATTTTAATGAATCAACAAACTTAACATATCATCAAATAAAACAATACTCCAACAGAACCAGTATGAAATCCTTTGCTTCGTAAGGTACTGCATTTTCACCAAAAAAAAACCCCGCGCAACCTCCCCCCACCCCAAAACCCACACACACAAGAAAGGGAAAATAACAGATTCTGACAAAGCCCTAACTTCATGAGACTGGAAATTTTCGAATTTCTACCAAATGCACATCAAAACCGTAACCATCGACGTAGAACCCTAAACACAAACAACTCTAATATCCGCAACTGATAAACCAGATTCAATTACACTCGAACTCTCGAAGCAGAGTGTAAAATCAAATACCCGTATCGACGGAAGCGCTCTCTGTTGCTGAGATCCTCGGGATCGAAATAGCTGGGAGAAGTCTCCATTTCCACCTCCATACCCAGAGAAATTGCTTGGGAATTGAAGGTTTGTTGAGGTATTCGTGTTGGATTTGAACTTCGAACCTTAGGGTTTTAGGCGCGGGAAGGGTTTATCAGGGAGTATATTTGGGTTTGGAGAATTAGATGAACGTTTTTTTTTCGCTTTTTTGTCTTTTGGGGTCTAATAAAAGAAACGAGAACACCTTCGTCCGTTGCCAAGCGATAGCAATTATTGAGACTGTTTTGTCTTGAGATGTGTAGACGTTATAATCTTAAACCCCACAATCGAGAGACTGTCGTTTGTAAGTCTCATCAAAAATTCAAACGTCATTATTGATATTGTTTAAATTTTCATAAACCCTTAAAATTCTCATTAGCTCAATCGTCATTGTTGATAATGTTGTAGACTTCGCTATTGATAATATTCAAATCCTCATTAGTTCAAATGCCGCTATTGATAATGCTGCTCAAATCTTCATAATCTCAAACGTCACTATTAAAAATGTTCACATTTGTCGCCAAACATGAATGTTTAACCTTTGAGCTCGATCTTGTAAGGTGGTGCATTGCATTTGAAAATTATGTAATTTTGCCCCTCTACAAAAAAGCACCTCGCAAAGCTGGGGAGAGGGAAGCTAGTTTCTAAACTGAGCAAGTCAGTTGACTATATCCAATGAGCAAGTCTCCTAGCTCATCACAACAAAAATATAATCTTATAAGCTTCACAATAAAAGCATTTGAATAGAGACATATGATCGTCTGTGAGTCTCGTCATAAGCCCAGATGTCACTATTCCTAATTCTCAAATCTTCATAAGCTCGTATGTCACTATTGATAATGCTGATCAAATCCTCATAAGCTCAAACTTCACTATTGATAATCTCAAATCCATCGCTATACATGGATGTCCAACCTCTGAGTTCGATCGTGTAAAGTATTATCATGCACTTGGAAATTATGTGATTTCGTCACTTGACAGAAAAACACCACGCAAGGTATGAAGGAAAACTAACTTATGACGTGAACAAGTCTCTTAATTCCATCCAATGTTGGATAAGAACACATTTTCATTAGAAAGTATCAATTCTTGAGCTTTTTTTTTTTTTTTAATGGAAAACTTTGAAAATAATGAGAAGGGAACTATCATCTATGTGATGATATATTGTACGTGACATTAGCTATATCACCTGAAATAACACATATAACTCACTTTTACATCTATAAGTAATAATCCTTTAATAATTGGAACGTCTACGTGCAACAATCCGATTATAGATGCGTCATGAATTTGTTATTGGTCGACAATTTTGATGAATCATACTTTGAATTTCAGCATGACAATTTTAGATTATATTTCGCCGTGTAATTTCCTCTTAAAATATTATCTTAGGATCAAGCTTAAACGAACCAAGCTTAAAGAGACTGATGAAACATAAACGATCCTAACCACACACATTTCTATATTGTCATTATTGTTTCCACAACAGGGACCGCAAAAATTTCCTCTTAAAATATTATCTTAGGACCAAGCTTAAACGAACCAAGCTTAAAGAGACTGATGAAACATAAGCGATCCTAACCACACACACATTTCTATATTATCATTATTGTTTCCACAACAGGGACCGTGAAAACTGCATGAAATTCGAGAGAGAGAGAGAGAGAGAGAGAGAGAGAGAGTCAACACGAGAAATAGTTTATGAACAGCACATGAAGATGTTCTAGTCGCAAGGAGGAGAACAAATGGGCCAAATTTATCAAAGATGCCACTCACAACTCAATTCCTACATGAAAAAGAAGCATACATCTCTCTCAAGTGATACACAGATGCAAAGCACATATAAGTTAGGGAAGAAAATGACCATCCCAAAATGAAAAAAAAATATTACAAAACATCCTAGAAAAAGTCGAAAACTAAGACACGGAGACAGTGAGCCAGAGACTTGGATACTGTAAAATGATAAAATCTAAAATCGCTTCACAAATTACTGGTAGTACATGAGCTGCTGAGCAGCAGCAACATTCTGGAAACCACCATCGTAGATGGCCTGGCTTGCACCAGCGCCCATTCCCATCGATGCTTGCTTCAAAGCGTGTTGACCCTGTGGATGCATAAGCGCATGTACGCCACTCATCTTGCTCATTGCAAGTTGACGCTCATATGCCAAAAGATCAGCTGCAGAGAGGCCAGGCAGGGGAGCCGGTGCAGGTGGTAGGAGTGGGTTTGAGCTCGTTCCCAGGGGAGTAGGTTTGTTACCCCATGAGCACTGTAAGCACACAGACGGGCAACAAGATTACGCAAGAAATTAGAAGATCAGGAATATAGGATGAATCAACAAGCAACACCCACATATAACACCTAGAAGTGACTATGCATAGAACAAGGGGGTATCATTAATCCCGATGTCGGCGAGGATCATGTTTCTCAAAGATGGAAAACATATAGGACCACTTACCTACTTCATAAAATCTGAAAAAAGCAAATGCAGATAAACGGGTTTTTGCAACAATTAGCCTTATTGATTTAGTACCTAAGCATTTTTCATGGTGGGCAGCAGACAGTGGACTTCTCTCTACTGCATAGCAAAATCAGTTTAGACTACAAGATTACAATTTGCCAACAAAACACAAGATGTTTGTACATTTTCCCAAGACGACCCTTGTGAACGAAAAAACTCGACAATGCGGAATGGATACCCTCTCTCTATATGAATGGGGGAGTGAGGACAAACCTTAATTTGTCTTCCACAAAGAAAAGACTGCGCATTTCCCAGTGAAATAGCCATAGCAGCCTCTGCATGAGTGCTGAATCTGACAAAACCAAATCCTTTATCACGCTGGACGCGGACTTCCTCAATTGATCCAGCACCAAGTGCATGGAAGTGGCGGTGTAGGTCCACCTGGGTTACCTGGCAGAATAAAAACCAAGGGAAGAATGTTCATAAACCTCTGTCTCTGAACAATATTTCTGAATTAATAAGGGATAAAAACACTTTGCCCCCTGAACTATGGCCATTTTTACACTTTGATCACTAAAACTTTTCTTTTCCTTACAATTTGCCATACAAACTGTATGAAATTCCCCCTAAACCACTTTCCAGCCCACTTCATCGCTAGACTTGCCTCCTCACCACGAGCAAAAGCCCCAAAACAATTTCAAAATTTAACATCCTGTTGGTCAATTTTACCTTCAAAACCTCCCCATCGTCACTACCAGTCACTTTCTGACCACTTATTCGTGTAGTTTATATGGAGAAATTGTAACGAAAATGAATTTAGTGATTACAGTGTAAAAACAGCCGTTAGTTCGGGGCAAAGCCTTCTTATCCTAGATAAAACTATTGGTCAAACTAGTGTTCTCTGACGAATTCTTCCTGCTATCGATTTATTTACAAAAATTTCAAGTCAATATTTTCTGTTTTCTATCTTGAATCGGTGTACCATATATGATGGGATACATGAATCCATGAAAACCACCCATAAGTCATTGGTTACTCACTCACTCCATCAAAACCAGCAAAGACCATAAAATGACTAGCATCTCCAAGTAGCCTATACAAACTTATCTCCGGAGCTTTGGAGGCTGAGGCTTCTTCAAAAAGGTAAAGCAAGCACAAGGGAAAGAGAACTTACTTCTGGAGCAAGATTGCCGACATACACAGTGGTATATTGAGGATTATTCTCTGGAGCATCACTACTTGGTGCCTCTTTAACATCTTCTGTAAAAGCAAAAGTCTCCATCAGCACCGCTTATCTGAGTTGATATGGCCAAATAAAATAACAAATATCACCTATCCTCTTGTTAGCTACAATTTGTTTCATATTAGTTCTTCTGTTAATTTATTATTATTTTTTGTTTCAGTCCAACCTACCAACCTGAGGAGCCATTTGTTAGTTCCACAACACTCTTAGCATCCGAACTCTGCTTATCATCACTGGTACCAGCACCTTTTGTGGCCCAGTTGCAGCGTATCTGCCGGCTGCCAAGCCATTTTCCTGCAAAATTTTAATGTAAAGCAACTTTACCTTCATTTTCAGATGCTAAAAAAACAAAACAAAAAAAGCTGACAAGAAAAGTTCATTTTCAGATGCTAAAAAATCAAACTGTCAAGAAAAGTTCGTCTGAACAGTTGCTAC
Organism: Petrea volubilis; assembly: GCA_026212405.1. NCBI lineage: Eukaryota > Viridiplantae > Streptophyta > Magnoliopsida > Lamiales > Verbenaceae > Petrea > Petrea volubilis. Next base: position 26,347,843 of record CM047876.1, on the reverse strand, counting down.
CAGTTAACTCATTTATTGCATTTTGAGCATCCTGCCAAAAACAGAGGAAAAAAATGAATTCATTAAAACATATACTGTTTAGAGAGAAAATTCAGATACAACTAAAGGAAACAAACCTGTTGGTTTCGGAAAGAGACAAATCCAAACCCCCTAGAACGTCCAGTCTTTTGATCCCACATAACCCTTGCATCACTGAGACCAAATTTGGAATAATCAGCACCTCCTAACTCAAAATAATAAACTAGACAAATGAAAACATTTAGAAACCTACTTTGATACAAACAAGAAAAAGGAAAAAGATTTGCTCGCCCAGTTTTTATTTCAATTTGGGAATCTGCAATTGATGCGGGAAGAGGGAGGGGGAAGCGAGAGAGAGAGAGAGAGAGAGAGATGCTTACGAACAGCTAGGATAAACAGAAAAACAAGCATGCAATGTGGCATCAGTAACCTCTGGGCTGAGATCACCAACAAAAATGTTGTAGTGGCCTACATAACAGGCAGTAAGCTTTCATGAGACACATAATTATCAGACATGCAAATTTGTAGTCTAAAGCAACCAGATGACAAAGCTCTAATAACATAAATGCATGAACTCACTTGACGTGTCCTCCCGCTGACCACTGGCATAAGCCCAGTTAACTTTGATAGGCTGCCCAAACCTGAAATTATTATTGGAAAGCAAAAAAAACACAAAAAAACGAATAAGAATATGCCGAATTGCACAAGAATGAAAGATCTAATCTTGAATGACTCCTACTCACAGATGCCGTCCATTGAGGGTCATTATTGCAAGTGTGGCAGATCTACGATCGAAGTAATGAATAAAGCCATAGGATGACTGCACAGATAAGAAAAGGATATGAATGTCAACAATCATCTCAAGAGACAAACTTTAGATATCAAAAGACATTCAGATCATTTATCTATAGTGAAAAGGATAACTGAGAGCAATTGCACCTTTTCTTTTCTAACAAGCTTGCAGCCTTCCACAGGACCAGTGCTGGCAAAAACTTCTTGAAGAAGTGGTTCAGTCACCTGTGCGTGAATGTTCCCAACGTACCTGCATTTTCCCAAAAATAAAAAAACCTAGAAGTTTGAAAAGAAAAGAAAAGAAAAGAAAAGAAAATACATGAATTTGTAAGATTTTTCCCAGCATACGAAATGATATCACACAAGTAACAGATTGTTCATATGAGAATGATGATAAGAGAACCACGAACGCGAAGATGATCTATAAAGATACCAATACAGCACACAAACATCACCGTTGGTTAGGTGAATACCAGGTGAAATATGAACCCAATTTGAGGTACAAAGACTCGTCAAAGTCATTTTCCGTAATTGATTTGGGACTTAAGTGCAAGCCAATCACGCAAGTAACAAAGAAGGAAAAGATAAAACAAAATAAAATCCGAACAACACTCACACACTGCGGCATGTACTTGGATCAAACCCAGGAGGCAGATTCCCGCTTGGGATTGGCTCAATCTGCAAAATGAAAATGAAACAAAGAAATAAAAATAAAGAAAAAACCCTCCTATTCTATTAGACTAACCCAACCATCCAACCTGGTGGTAAAAATGGAAGAGAAAAACACCAAATTTTCAAGGTAAAGGTGTTGGAACGCCGTTAATAGCAACAGAATCACGCACAAAAAATCCAATCAAAATTATTGACGAGTGTCCAGACTTTGTTCTTTCTTAACATAGACACCAAACAACCTCCCCAACCCAGACTTTGTTCTTAAAGCTCACAATGCTTACAACATCTAGGCTTCAAGCAAAAAATATCACCACCCAAAACCCATCCCGCATGCAGAAAAGCTTCTTACTTTTGTGCAGGAAAGAAACTTCTTGCTGTCCATGTACTGTTCTTTTACAACCCAACATGAAAAAGCATTTTTTTTAAAATATCATGATTTTGGTTTCGTTTTTCTTTTCAGCCATAAGATCACCCTTCTAATATAAAATTACCACAAGAGTTCAACAAGATTCCTTTCCTCTGCGCTCCTCGACATCACTCAAGGAGCACCCCCTCCTCAGAGCTACCATTAAAATACTAAACTCAAAACAATAGCACAGTAAATATCAATTCGTCCGTAGAATGAGCATAGTAGACGAAAATATTTAAGCAAAAACAAAATATCGAATTCAGAAACGGCCCGATGATAAAAATAACTATTCGATACTCCTACTGAATTCCTAGGGCAAACATAATTTGGATTTCAAACAGAACATGTCTTTTAGAGACTCCTTAGTATGCAGTCCAAGAAAATGAGTAACAAAAAAATTAACGCAAGAACATTCTCAAATAATCCGCAGCTCAATATTTTGAGCACCTCCCAAACGAAACCTAAACTCCATGGACCTCAAACTCAGAGAAAAAAAAAATCCATAAGAACCATAACCAACAAACCAAAACGTCAATCTGCAACACGACAAAACCCTATATAACCAATTAATACCCCTCATCGAGGAAAAACAACACAAATAACATCAAAAAGATCAACGCCGCAAGCACATAATCCATCAAATCAATTGACTCCAAACAAAATCAGAAAAAAAAACAATCAAAAATTTCCGAATTCAAAACTGAACCTGCGGAGCAGCTAAGAGGCCAGGGTGATAAAGCGACTGCTGTTGAAGGAGAGCTTGCTGCATCAAAGCCTGCTGCTGTTGCTGTTTCAACCTCTGATTCTGCATTTCCTTAACTGAAATCCGAATCGATTCGATTGAATGATCGAACAAGGATCTTCTTTTTCGAGCTTCTAGGGTTTGTCGAGAGAGGGAAAAAAAGAAGGGGGAAAATGGAAATGGCCTCGAACAATAAAGAAAAATGAAGAAAAAAAAGAAAAAAATTAAAAAAAAACAAAATAAAGAAAAAGACAAAGCAAATTTAAAGAAAGGCCTTAGTCGTTAGTTCTTTAGGGCTATTTATAGCTGAGCCCCAACTGGGTCCCACAACGTATTAAACTAATTGGGCTTTGCTGGGTAGGCCCATTGCATGATTAATTCATTTTAGAGCAGTTTTTTTCCTAAAAAAAAGGTTAAAAAAAATATAATTTAGTGAAAAAAAATTTATGTTCGATTGAGTTTTGTTTTTTAAATAGAGGCCAAAAAAAGTCCAAATGTGATTTTTATGAGCTCGTTTAAATAGATTTTTAAACAAAAAATAAGTATTTTTTTAAGTATTTTAATGGGAAAAAGATTGTGTACTATTGAGTTTTTAAAAAGCCAAAAAGTGATTTTTTTTATAAGATATTCAAAGTAGTTTTAAATGAAAATACATTGTAAAAGGGTTGGAAGGATTATTTTCATAATGGCCTTTATAGTACTCGATTCAAATTAGTTGATCAATAAATCGATATCGAGTGGTTAAAAAAAATAAATATATTTTAAAACACTTTTTATAATTTGTTTGGTAGAGAAGAAAAACACAGAGGAATGAAAGTGTAAGGAAGGAAAATTAGTTTAAGCAATTGAAATAGGGGACTTCTTTTCTAGGGGAACATTATAACTAAAGAATATGGTGTGTTCAATTTAAATTTGATATTTGATAGTACATTTCTTCTTTTTTTTTTTTTTTGCCAAATAATTGTGGTCAAAAAATATTTTTCTTTTTTCAATTAATTGATTACATTATCATTTGTTTGAATATCAATCACCATTACGTACACCAATATATTATTAAATATCAATCAATATTAATAATTATTACAATTATCAACAAATACCCAAATTACTATAAAAATAGAATAAAGGCTGTTATAAAAGTAAAATAAAAAAAAACAACGGGCATCAAATCTAACACATCATTATATTGGAGTTTCAATTTTATCAATTAAATTAGACCTCGTCCGCAATCAAAAATGATTTAAATTGCGCCACTTATCAAAATAGTGCCAAATTCTCTAATCTTATAACATATAAATTTGATTAACAAGAATGACAAAGGTTTTCACTAGCCCTAAAGGTACAATCACTATGCAATTGAGAGAGAGAGAGAGAGAGAGAGAGAGAGAGAGTCAATTAGGCCGTACGATATAGACATATGTTCAATGAAATTAGCCAAATTTGAAGCCTAAAAAATTCTTGAGGCAGCAAGGTTTCATAATTCAATTCTTTTTTTTTTTTTTTTTTTCCCGCTAGTTCTTCTATCGAACGAGGCGGGTCTTTGCTGGTTCTCAATAATTCCTTTTGGGACTTGAATCCATAAACCTATCTGTTCGCAGGTGCAAGATAGCAACGATTACAATTTGAGCTCGAGCCTTTCGTCTCCCTTAGGAGAAGAAGAGGTTGGTTGTTCTTGAACTTGATGATAAGGCCCTCTAACGGCAGCCCTGAAACAATAGACATAAGAAACACAGAGAAAGTCAAACACCAAATAACTATAGTTAATTGCTTATGTCGGCTCTCCCTAGTTACATACACGTGTCTGTAATTTTATATATAGAGATAAAATGTGTGTGTGTGTAAATATAAATTATACGCACCACTATTAGTAAGTGAAGAAGAACTAAAGGAACATACCTATCTTTCCTCTTCTCAAGAAACCGATGAAGTGATGATCTTCTTGCAATTGGCATATCTAAAAACACAAACAAAAAAGGACACACATTAACAACTTAAATCTAAAACTTAAAACTATGAATCTTGAATTTTGATGACACATATGTCAAAAACACAGTTATTTACTTAAATGATGTAACTTAATGTCTCAAATTTGCCACTTACCAGAGCCACTAGCCTCAGCCTGTGGAGACACCGGTGCTTCCGATGCCGAGCTCATCGCTACAGCCCCGCCAGCAACCGTGCTCGGCATCTCCTTACAAGTGTTCGACGAAATGCCAAGCCCACTAGCAACCGTGCTCGGTATCTCCTTGCAAGTGTTTGATGAAATTCCAACGCCCTTATGGGAGCTGCTACTAGTTTGATGAGGCCGAGGTGGAAGCCCCTCTCGCTGGCTGGAGGTGGCTGCTGCCACCGCCCCACCGGAGCTCGGTTTTTCACACAAGGTGTTCGACAAAATGCCGTATGACATTTGTGAGCTTCCCTTCTTAGCAAAGGCCACCAGCTCCTTAGCCTTGTTCGCTGGATAATCATCAAACACCAATACTTTGCCCGAGTAGAAAATCGTCAACTGCGCAGTCTTGGTGTCCGTTGTCGCGACCTCTTTGCTAGAATCATTCAAGAACACAAAAACCTTCAATCCATTACTCGAAAATTTTCTAAACTTGACTTCAAAACACACACAGAAAGAGTCTACGTTTCTTGTGATATAAATGTAATGGTATAAATGTAAGCTATTTGATCATTAGATCGATTCTTGAACGAGTTTATGCGGTTATCGAAAACGGCACACACTCACAAGCACACACACAAAGACGCATAAAAATAGTACATTTTGGGCGATATAAATGTGAAGTATTCGATCTCTTAACTAATTCACCAGATCAATTCTCCAACGAACTCACCTAGTTCTTGAAAAAAAAGTCCAAATTTCGAAAACAAATCAACCAAACTATTCACTATTGCATCCCATATATATAAAACACCAATAAATTAACACCAAATATAGCTGAAGTCTGCGGCCCTTTGGCCTAATTGACACGCACCCCACCCTTAAAGATGTAAGAAGTTCAGCGCCAAGATTCGGATCCCGGTAGGGTGCGTTTGTGTGTTGTGTGCGCATATTATGTATACACTTGTGTGTGTGTCACAAAATTAGTTGAAAAGAGAGGGGGCAAAAAGAAAGAAACCTTGTTGGTTTACATGAGGCCTCTTCTACGGTATCTGAAACCCTCAATGGCTGCTGTGATTTACCCTTATTGTTTTGTACAGTCGTACAAGCTGATCCAGGCTTCACTGAGATCAACAAAAACATATTGAAGAATAAATTATATATCTCCACAACAAAATGGGACGGAGCTAGAAATTTTCATTTAAGAGGGCAATATCAAATTTTTTTATAAAATATTAAAGGTAATTTCATCGTTCTAAGTAAACATACCCATGAATAGACTAACAAAATTGATCTTTTAGGAAATATAAAACTTTCACACAGCAGAGATGGAGTCAGAAATTTTAACTGGAAAAAACGAAAAATTTTAAATTTTGTGGAATATGAAATGCACTTCTATCACGTTATATTAATAAAATTCAAATTCAATAAAAAACATACCACAACCCCTTCGCAACAAAAGAGTGAAAACAAGTGACATTTGTTCAGTATTTTCTTAACCTAATTCATCGTATCAATCAAGATCTCATCTCTGCATATTTCAAGAAACTATAAACACACACACACACACACACAAGGAAGGTATATAGCAACTAAAACTTTTACAGAAAATCAGAACTCGAATAGTCGAAAAACAGGGAGCATAACACACACACACACACACACACACACACATATACCTAAGTTCTCCAAGTTCTCAACTTTGCCACCAATTTCAATATTCAAATCCCTGAGGCTCCCTTTCTCCTTAATATACTGACTCAAAAGATTACAAGTTTGTACAAAATTTGACTTCTCCGGCCTCCAGCCATCGGAATATTCTCTTGATCCAGACATCTTTGCCGGAAAAAAAATTAAAAATAATATTAACGAAGAAAAAGATGACAAAAAAGGGCCCTTTTCTTTGCAGATATCTTTATCTTGAACGCAAATTTTTGCAAGCTGAAAATTGTGTGGTTTTCAAAGAAGCAAAAAAATTTGATCAATCTTATGGGCTCACAGGGGTAGCAGGGAGGACCCGGGGGGGGGGGGTGTATGATTATTATTGTGATGAGACAAAAAATTTATCAATAGACTTATTTATGAAAAGGAAATAATTTTTTTTTCAATAAGCACGTGATAATTAATTAGTATATGAAAAAAATAAAAAATAAAATAAAAAGAATAAGAATAATGAATTAGGCAGCACATGTGTCGAACTATAATAGGATAATGTATGGGCAAGAAACATGAAGTTGAGAAAATATTGGGGTCTATTGAAAAGATTTTATTTTATTTTTTTTTGGGGGAAGAAACACGAGGTTGAAGTACAAGTTTGAAAAAGATGCTTCTCGTCTATTCTATGGAAATTTTTGTTTTCCACAATGTGTACCTTTTTTGTGGGACATGGAAAGCAAATCAATCAACTGATTCTTAGGGGGTGATCTCAATCTTAGTGAAATAAATAAATTCATATATATATATATATATATACACACAAACACACACATTATTTCCAACTTTTGTTGAGCAGAAAGCAAACAATGAATGTTTTGTTTTTTCTTCTTCTACTGCTAAAAAAAATTGAAATAAATTATAAGTTGGAAGTGATTTTTAGGCTATTTTTACAAATTTTAATTATTTTTTTCAAAAATCAACTATTATGTTTTACTATTTATTTTCAAAATTATATTTTTTTATTATTTAATTTTTTTTCAACTTTCATTACAACTTATACTTCTCAAAAAATACAAACACCCCCTTATGGTGATGCTTTTTTATTGATTATAGTAGTTTATTTTGAATGTCGTAATTTTTAGATACTAATGAATGTATGCACCTTATTAATGCGGTCGCTTCTTGGACGTATCACATGGCGAAGCTTGGGTGCTTCGATTGATTTACTAACGGCTCACTTGTCCAAAGGAAGGAGCAAACATAAGAATAGCTGATTTTGTTCTGACGTAGACTCTCCGCGGCTCAAATTAATAGGGTAAACACTAACAATACGTTTGGCAGATGAAAGAAAATACCGAGGAAAGAAAATGAAAGGAAATAAAATAAAGGAAAAGAAAATTGATGGATTTTAATTTTCCACATGTATGTTTAGTTGAAAGGAAAACAGATGGAGGAAAAATAAAAAATTATTTATTTTCTCTTGTTTGTTTGAATGAAAAAGTGGAAGAAAATAAAATGATTTATGTACTAAATGACAATTATACCTTTAATATCATTATAAGTCATAATTATGTTTATGAATTTATGTATTAAAATAGATTAATAAAATTAAATTAAATAAGTATAATGTAAATAAATTATATAAATTAATATAATAAAATATTTATTTACATTGTGTCAAATGACAATCACAATCTTATATAATTATAAATATAATTATGTAGTAAAAAATTTAATGAAAATAAAATAAATAAATAAATATGTGAAATACATTTTTAATATATTATACAAATGCGCGCGTCGTATTTGCTATTTAAAAAATGCAAGGATTTATGCTAGTAGAAGATACAATATTATTTAAACACCTAGTTATACATATAGGAAATTTTGAAAACATTATTTTATATATATACTTGTGTTATTTTCCTCTCATTTTCCATCCGATTTTGGGTGGAAAAAAAATCAATGGACCCCATACTTATTTTTCCATTCTCAATTTCTTTCCTTCTCTTTTCCTCCCACAACCAAACAAGAAAAAATATACATTTTCCTTCTAATTTCCTTCATTTCCCTCCCCTTCCTCCCATTTTTCAATCTACCATACGAAGCCTAAAGGTACCAAATGGTTTGTAGAAAATAATGATTAGTATTTGGTAATTTGAACTTCATGTACGAATTACCTTTTTGGGAGGTTATGAGGCTATTTATATGAATGAGACCTTGATTTGATACGTTTGATGGGAGTTGGTCATTTGATTGATATGTGAAGTATATGAGAACATGCTTTTTGTCATTTTAGGGACTCCACATGATGACTAGGCCTTAACTTCATAAATGGAACTTGTTTTGGCATTTAATGCATATCCCAAGTATTTAATATTTATAATTGCCTTCAAGAAGAGAAGGAACATTAATGGCATATGGATGCCCACCATTCCTTGTCAGTATGTGTTTGGTGGCAAGGACTACCCACGCATGACACGGTTATTGAGAACTCTCTTTAGACGGACCAACGACTGGGTGAATTGCCTAAAGGGTCTGGACACACTTGTCCTCAAATGGAATATTCGTCCCTCAACTCTGCTCCATCTCTTAAGTATTTCGAGGTCGTTCGCCACACTTGGGTCATTGACTAGTAAGATGAACCCTTTGAGGCTCTTCTTGGACCCTCATTTGAGGATTTTTTTTTCCCTCGGACGTGCAAGGCGAGCTTGAGGTAGGTCTTCCTCTCGTGAGTTTTGGCTCACTTTGAGGCTCCCTTTTTCTATTGTTAAAATGCTTTCCAGAGCATTTTCATCGTTTGAAAACTTTTTGTCTTCACACTTAGATATTTTCATCTTTGAATGCTAATGACATATCCATAAAGGGGTGCATGCCACATCACTTATTATTAGACAATTTTTTTTTTTGAAAAAAAAGAATATTTAATATACTTCATATGAAATCATGAAATATAATAAAAGAATAATTACTCCCACCATCCTTAAGTTTAGGCGTAATTATACATAACACCCCCTTGTATCGATTATTACCAATACCCCCCTGTATTTTGTTGCCGTCTTACAATTTTCACCTTCCGTTAAGTTGACTAATAGTCAACGTTTGCATACCAACGCGATATTCCGAAATTACGCTTTTAAAGGCGGAAATGTTATTTGAACGAATATGAATTGACTCATTTACCTTCAAGGGTGTTTATGATAAATAATGTCATTGTTTGAGGTGTTTCATGGTAATCGAGTATAATGTCAGGGGGTTTAATATAATATTTTTGTTAAATATATATATACACACACACATATATATATATATACATTAATATATATATATACATACAAACATCCTCCTTCGCCGTCGCCGCCCACCGTTCGTCGTCGTTGCTGTCGGCCACCATCTGCCACTGCAAAAAGGAGAGATCGAGAGAGAGGGGAAGAGAAAGGGAGAGAGAGAGATACAAAGGAGGGAGGGAGGGAGGGAGGGAGAGAGAGGGGCGAGAGATCCAAGGGATTGAGAGAGAGAGAGAGAGGTTGCCGCTGCCCTCCGTCCTTCGTCGCCGCTTCCGCTACCGTAGGAGAGAAAGAGATTGAGAGGGGCGAGAGAGAGGTCGCTACTGTCCTCCGCCTCCGCCGCCACACGAGAGAAAGAGATCGAGAGAGAGAGATAGATGGGGAGGGATGGGAAGAGAGGAGGAGATGGGGGTGCAGGTGGTGACCGTGTTTGGGGGGTGGGGTGGGGTGGGGTGGGGTGGGGGTTAAGTTAGAGTTTTGTTTGAGAAGGTGGTAATTTTTTTTAATGAAGGGTATTTTGATCAATTCAATTTTATACCTATTTTTTCATTTTTTATATTAAAAATATTTCAAATATTTAAGGAGCAAAAATGATATGTTATTATTTCTGTCTATTTTATCAAAAAGTCCACAAATTTAAGGAGGTATTGATAATTACGGATACAAGAAGGTGTTATCTATAATTTGATCTAAATTCATAAATGATCGGAGTAATTATCCTTATAATAAAAATAAAAGTTTTTAATTGATAATAGTCCGCAACTTGTAAACCTTTTTTTTGTTGAGGACATTCTAATAAATATATTTTACAGTTTTATATTATCTATAGATAGTGATTATTATTTTATTATTATTTTTTTTTTGTGATTCATACAAAGTGTGTTTTCTAAATCAAAAGGGGTTGGAGGGTGTACTCGTGCCTCCAATTCCCACTTAAAGTTCATATTGATCAAAAAATTTCATTTATTTTATTAAAAAAAACAATTAAACTCTGTCCCCACAAAATGATAAAAAAAATTTTAATATTTTTTAAAATTTAAATTTCGCTCCCTCCCTTCAAAATAAGAATTCTCGGTTCCGCCCATTCTTAAAGGAATAGAAAAAAGTAACTACCAATGTGAACAAAAGAGAAGATCATATTCCTTGTTTTGTACTTTCTGTTGAATCACACACGATCAAAATATACATCACGTAAAAAATTCAAGACATTAACAAAAACGAAAAACGAAAAACGAAAAAACAACATGCAACTTGAAACGTAAAAAGGGGAGAGCGAGAGAGAGAAGACTTCTTTTTTTTTTATGCTTATAGAGAGAAAAGACTTCGAAAGTGAAAAGACAGAAATATTGATCCCCAAGTGTGTGTGTGTGTGTGTGTGTGTGTGTGAGAGAGAGAGAGAGAGAGAGAGAGAAGGCTTCGGAAGTGAAAAAGATAGAGAAATATTGATCTCCAAACTCGCCCTTTCAGCTACGGAAGAGCCTGAAAAAAGGCCTCCAAGTAATTACAAATTCAAGACATTAACAAAAACAAAAAACGAAAAAACAACACGCAACTTGAAAAGTAGAAAGGAGAGAGAGAGAGAGAGAGAGAGCCTCCAATTAATTAAAATTGCAAGAAAGCCCCTGTACGTTACTATTCACGTGAATAGTACCCTGTCCACTCAAAAATGGGTCATTCTAGTCCGCCCACGTGAAAAATTCATATGGAGATTGCTATTCTTTTGTGGTCCTCATCAGTTGCCCATTTTTTTCCAGTGGTGGACACACGCTTGCGTGTGAGAGCTTCTTATGTTACTGTCAACACACATGGTTCTCATGTAGCAAAATTGAGGATGTTTATTTATATACTTTATTAAAAGTGGGAGAAGACTTTAATTTTTTCATTACATACAAAGTTGCAAAATATTTTCAATTTAATATGTAATAAAGTTTCCTTGCACACATGTCGAGCGTGCCGCTCTGCTTATATGTAGAGTCGGAGTTAGGAATTTTTTATTTGAAGATATTAAATTTTATAAAATATTTAAAGTGTTTCTTTGTAGAGAGCAAACTTTTAAATTTTCGAAAAAATATATGTAAAATTCAATTTGATGAAAACTCGAGGGGACGATCGCACCCACTAGCCTGCCAAAGCTCCGCCTCTGACTATATGAATCTTAATAATTCTGGCTACATTCTAACTACATAAAAAGAAATAATTATTGTTTATTATTATTATTATTATTATTATTATTATTATTATTATTTTGGACATATTTCGTGCTATTCATTTTGGTAATACCATGAAAAGAACATGCCTGCTAGTACGAGTAGAGTGGGTAATTAATGAGTTCAAGATAATCTATTTGAATTATTAAAGTAAGATATGGTCTGATTCTTATGTCAAATAATGATAATAATGTTTCTCACCAAAAATAATTGAGGTAGAAGCCCATTGTATTTTGATCTAATAATTGAGGTTTAAGATCTTAAAAACTCTCTTTATGTTATTTTGAGTTTGGAGTCCTACTAAGCATGTGGATATTTCATATTTGTGAAATTTCCCTAACCTTCCGTTTGGTTCTAGGATTTTGATAAAGAAAATAGGATGGAAATTTTTTTTTGTGCTTGAAATGATAGTACTCTATGTTTTCATTTTTAATCCTTTGCATTTTCCTCTCACTTTTCCTCATCAAAATTCTTGTTCAAAACATAACTTAAGTGTACATGTGTAATACTTATCATTCTATTTGGGGTGAAACATCACATACTGCTAGACAAAGCTTGAATAATCTAGATTGCTTTGAACTTTGATTTGCCTTTTTGCCAAAATTCGAAAAATATGAAAACCAATGGCAGCCTTGACTAACTGGGGGTTGTCATAGTTAGTGAGAGGGACTAATCCAAGTGCCCCATTTCAAGGACAAAACACCACACACACACACACACACACATGTATATATATACACACACATACATGCACGCACACGCGCACACACACACACAAATGACGCATTGAAATTATAGGGAAGTTATGTTTCGAACTTAATTCAATCGAAGTAATGTTAATTACTTTATAAGTATTTACACTTGTCTCTTGAATGATCGATAATTCAGAGAGACTGACAAATCACTTGCTCTATGATTTGTAGAATTCGACCGAATCTAATCGGGGATGAGAACTTTCCGAAATCATAATTCAAATGCTAAATAATAAAAATGGTTTGCCATGTATCACTATCATTATTTCTAGCATAGGTGTGTTTATTTTGTAAAGTTTATCGCATAAACCTCTTTCTTAATAAAGTGAATTTAAACTCCAAAAACCTTTGATTGATACATTACATGCACTAAATTAAATCATTATTTTGTGAATAACCATAACGTCTTCGAAACTATAAATATTTCCTTGAAATAAATAGATCTATAATTACATTAACCTCAATAATTTAGTGAACAAAACATCATGGCAAACCCACCAAGGTAATCACCTATCAAATAATAAAATAAAATAAATTAGGAAGCCAACTAAATAATAAATTAAATCATATATTATGATGAGTAGAAGGCTCTAGATATTTGCCAATTCGTATTTTTTAATAATGTCACCCACTTCGGATCTTCTACTATAATTATACTGTATCTTTTATTTCACTCATTAATACACATTATGCATATTAATTAACTGTTAAATAGAGAAATAAAAAAAAATCTGATATATATTTTTTAAGATTTCATTTTCTTATTTTAACTGTTCGCAAAATAAACATAATGCGTATTGATGAACACAACAAAAAAAACACACAATTACGTAACAGCGGATCCAAACTGCCCTCAATATTTGCCTCTCAATTGGCAACATATGTGTCACCCTCTGCTCGGCACATCAACTATTGGTCCCTAAATTAAGGGGGTGGCGCAATTAATGGTGCATTGTATTGTACCCGTCTCTCAGAGCTATCTCTATCAAAAGGTTGGTCGATGGAGGGTATAACTAATATGTAGCAATAATAAAAAGCTTTTATTCGTGAAGGAAAGTCTAATTAATAGGTCTTGTACTCACCATATGTGTTAATTAATTACTTATGAAATACTACAATAAAGACAAAACTATTGCACAAAAATAGGTACGGGATTTACATGAATTTAATTACTACTTTTTCTTTTTTTTTAAAATCGAGCCTAAATTTTTATCCCCACAGAGCCGATGAGGCTCAACTTAACTTACGAAAATAAATTCCCAAGACCATAAGGTCCTATGTTTAATTTTTCATCAATTCATGTGGATTTGTATTTTTACTTTCATAGAAATTTTTATTTAAACATCAATCAAATGATATTTAATCAACCAAATCGAACAACAAAAGGTGATTTATAAATAATTGTGATGAGCCAATTACATACATTAGTGAAACAATGAAGTGGATGTATCTAGACAAGCACGTGGATATTATTTCGCTCTGAAAAAATATAGCATTTAGATTATTAGCAATTGGATTGGCTTGACGAAAATTCTTCTATAAACAAGGTTCAAATTATATTATATTATTAATTTAATTAAAAAAAAGATTCAGCACACAAAATATAACGCAATTTCAATAGTTTGGTCTATATATAAAAATTATTAAAGAGTATGTGAGATCACACATAAAAAATCAAAGGGAAAAAAAAGGACGACCAAAAGCAACACGATAGAAGTGAACATTATAGGAGGTTACCTTGCTACTGGGTATTAGCCTCGAGTGGCCGATAACTCGTGGGTGGCACTTTATCTTAACCATCACCTAATTCACATAGTGTATATAAATAAGTATAATAAAAGATATTGCACAGTTATATATATAGCAAAAAAATACGAATTGCTTGTTTGTATGAGTATTTTTATTCTGGTAGTCGGGGAGACAAGCATTGGAAGAATTGAAGCGCTTGTCACTTGTATGTTGGAGACATACTTTTTATTGATCTTTTACTTTGTGTATTTTAAATTTTTTTGATCAGGTGGCGTCGGGTTGATTAATTTCTTGAAAGCTTAATAATTGGATAATAGAATACTCAAAGCTAAGCTTAGTTTAGTCAAATTATTGCTAATCGCATGAAAAATAAATTATACTTGAGAATGGTGTACTAATTAGAGGGAATAATCAATCAAAACCCTCTTAACGGGACTTAGTATATTTTTTTTTTTTATAATTATAACTCAATCATAAAAATTGACACGAAACTGATGTATGCTTAAATGAAAAAAAAATTGGACCGTATCAAGGGCCCATAACTCTGCCTCGAACCACTAAACTTGGCTAATTTTCAACATTACAAAATATATATGGGCCACTCAAGTGAATCGAGCCTTACTTCTAAAATAATATATTTTAGTAGATGAGATACACTCAATACATATGTCAATTAAAAATAAAATATAATATAATCTTGTATTTAAAATTTTAAATAGTATAAAATTAAAACTTATTAAATTTTTACTTGAACATATATATTTTTAAGTATTTTTTATTTATTAGATTTATTAAAAACAAAAAAGGATTGATTTAAAATCAGATTAAATTATAAAATAAGTAAAAAATAAAATAAAATAAAATAAAATAAAAGATAAGGATGAAAGTGAATGGATAGAAGAATGAAAAGAAAAATGGTAACGCGTTGAAGAGAAGAGAGAGAAAATAAATATCCAACGAAAGACATCAAAAATAGTTATTAAGTGAATATAATGCTTTATATTTCATGCATCCATATAATCCTCTAATTATGCTAGATATACATGAATAAAATATTCATGCTTCTAATAAAAGCAAATTATGGCAACATTCCTTAAAATATAATATAATTATAAATTAATTCCTCTTATTTTAACAATTACAAATAATATTTTGATATATGTATTATTTTAACAAAATTCATCTTTTATAAAGCTGAGACGTGATTGTAAAGCCTTGTTTTTTTTTTTTGGCTAGATTCCATCTCAAAATGTTATACCGGATTACAAACGGTATATAATTATTTTCTGAATTATACACTTAATTTGGAATATGTACACTTGGCGTGTAGCTATATATCAAAATAGGAGATGAAGTATAATTCAATCTCGAGTAAACGACAAGGTAGTTATTACAGTTGCAACCTCTTGCAAGCATGACTAATCTTTGCCTAAAAAGCAAATTGAGAACGACAACAGAGGTTTATCACTTGAAATTAAAAAGGAAAAAGAGAGAAACCAAAAAAAAAAAAAAGAAAAGAGAGAAACCCTAAATCAATTATCTTCCTGAGACAGATAACCATGAAATTTTTTTTGAATGCAAAATCATGAAAATTAAATCTTAAGCTTATTTAATTTAATTTTTGCCCCTCTTATGGGCATTATTCATGTTTTTGGATCATCCATTTTTGTCTATGTTTTTCTGCTCAAATTTCCCATATCAAGTTCATCTTCAGTTTCTGAATCCGAAGCTCTTTTAAAGCTCAAACAATCATTCACAAATGCAAGTGCTCTTGATTCTTGGCAGCCAGGGACAGAGGCCTGTGCTAGAAACAAACGTTGGATTGGTGTAGTTTGTGATCACAACGGAGTTGTTTTCAGGCTTCGTCTCGGGCATTTGGGCCTGTCGGGGAAGATAGATGTTGATGCATTGATCTCTCTTTCGGGCCTGAGGAGTATCGCCTTCATGTCTAACGCTTTCTCGGGCCCGATCCCGGATTTTAACCGGATGGACGCTTTGAAGGGATTGTACCTTTCGAGCAATCAGTTTTCGGGCGAGATTCCATCGGATTATTTCAAGAAAATGGGGGGTTTGAAGAAGGTTTGGATGTCCGGGAACATGTTATCGGGCCCGATTCCAATTCCTTGTCCAATCTATCCGTTCTGATGGAATTGCATCTCGAAGATAATCAGTTTTCGGGCTCCGTTCCTCTGCTTGTGCAGCCGAGTTTGGTTTCTCTCAACCTTTCGAACAACAAGTTGGAAGGTCATATCCCTTCCGGCATGTCTAGATTTACACCAAGCGCGTTCACGGGAAATCAAGGGCTTTGCGGTGGGAACTGTGTCAATGCTTGCCTCTTGTCTCTGAAATCATCAAATGGACCCGAGCCCGAGTCCAAGCCCAGGCCCGGGCCCATGAAAATAGATAGGTCTACTCAGAAGATGGTTATTGGGACTTCAGTGGTGTCAGCGCTTGTCTTTTTGCTAATGATAGCCGGCATAGTTGTGCTGACGCGAAGGCAAGACAAGCTTGATCTAGTAGTTGATGAGTCACCTAGTTTTCGTGCTACACTATCCAATGTTGGGAAGAAGGATCTTGGCGCAGACCGGGACCGGGAGGGATTTGGGTCTGGTCATCTGGCTGGCTCTAGCCGAAAAAGTTCTAAAAGTTTCGGAAAAGGGGATATAGTGATGATAAATGACGAGAAGGGTGAGTTCTGCCTAGCTGATCTGATGAAGGCGACAGCTGAGGTTCTTGGCAACGGCGCCCTGGGGTCGACATACAAGGCCATGATGGCTAATGGATTGATAGTAGTTGTTAAAAGGATAAAAGAAATGACAACGATGGGGAGAGATCAGTTTGATGCTGAGATGAGAAGATTTGGAAGTTTAAAACACAAGAATGTATTGACACCATTCGCATATCATTATCGAAGCAATGAAAAGCTTTTGGTGTATGAGTATCAACCCAAAGGCAGTTTGCTCTTTCTACTGCATGGTATGAATGAGTTCTTTTGTGTTTGTGCTCTTTGTTTTGTTCATATTTTAGATGAAAACTTGATAGCTAAATCTTCTGTATCATTGATTTTTGCTTATCTAGGTGACCGCGAGGTCTCTCATGTAGAGCTCAATTGGCCTATGAGGTTAAGGATAGTTCAAGGGATTGCTAGAGGATTAGGCTATCTTCACACCGAGCTCTCCTCACTTGACTTGCCCCACGGCGACCTCAAATCAAGCAATGTCCTTTTAACACCAGAAAACGAGCCTTTACTTTCGGACTACGGCTTCTATTTCTTGATCAACGGTACCCAAGCCGCACAAGCGCTGGCTGCCTACAGGTCTCCAGAGGCAATACTGCATCGCCACATTTTGCCAAAATGCGATGTCTTTTGCCTAGGTATCATCATTCTCGAGATCCTTACAAGAAAGCTCCCCCGTCAGTATCTCAACAATGGCGAAGGCGGTATCCATTGGGCAAGATCAGCAATTGCCGAAGGGAGACATGTCGATCTACTTGATCCGGATATTGCAAGCACCACGAATTGTATTGGTGATATGGAGCAGCTCCTCCACATCGGCCTAGCTTGTACCCAGAGTAGCATTGATCAACGGTTAGATATTAGAGAAGCCATAATTAGGAGAATAGATGGCCTAGTAGGAGAGGGAATTTCTTAAGACACGACAATCGCATCCCAACAGTTGATGGATGCGTTCATCAAGCACCGGTAGCACCCCAACCGTCGCCTTTAGTCCATCACAAGTTGAGAAGAAGGCACGGGCGGCGCCAGAGATCAATCATGGCAATGATATAGTATTGCTTTTGATATAGCTCGAACTAGTTTCCTTTCATGGATATGAGGGAAGTCTATGTGCCAGCAGTCGTGGTAAGACATAGAGTGCAAGCGTTATCGCAAATCATTGGCTGTGGGGACTTTCTATGTGGGAAATGTGTTAACCTTAATTTTCAGGTTAGTAGGATTTAGCTAGCCAACATGTACACATAATTTGTAGAATTTGGTTGACTGGGAAACTGGTTGATGAGAAATGAGGATGAAATTTGATGCTATCATGTCAAGAAATGCAATTTTTTCTTTCTTCTCCCATCCCTTTTATTTGTTAGTTTACTAAATTTGACACCCCTAAGAGGAGTATCTAGAGGCTTGTGGATCAGTCGAATAATTATATAGGGAAAATTACATTTACATCATATGAAGTATACAACTATTACAAATCAGTTGTTGCGGGTTTAAAAATTACAAATATCCCTTAAGGTATGTATTAGTTTAATAAAATTTATTATTCTTCAAGATGGGATGTAACTTCGTGTTGTATTTTTGGTGTTTCCAATAGGGTTTTGAGATACGATTTATATGAGCTTGACAAGTCCACGATGTAGAAATTATATATGAGGTCTATTTAAAAAAAAAGTAGTGTTGATATCGAATTATAAATGGTGATGCCCAATAGTGATTGTAATATAAAAATTGATTGAGAGATTTTTATCAATTTTGACGAGGCACATCTTTTGATGGTTGAGTCGATAACTATGGTTGCATGAGAGTTATCTTTTTGAACAAGATAAACTAATTTTGTATTTTTAAAACAAGAAGCACTAATTTATACAATCCCGTGTCTTAAGGGCTATAGACGTAATTTACCCTAATATTATATATATATATATATATATATACATCATATATCATGTTTTTTGTTTCATTTAAATTAACAAATTTACTTTCATTTTATAGAGAAACTTTATTTGCCCCCCAATCAAATTCCTTGACTCCAAACCTCCAAATGCCCATGATCACTATAATGAATGGTGTAGCACCTACTTGCACTAACCAAATCCAATTAATCATCACAAACAAATATATAATTACAATCATTTATTAAATAATTAATGCTCACCAATTATCTTGTAGATGCATCACATAAAAGGTACAAAACTAGGCATGGGAAAATGAACCTCCCATAACACAAAATCTTGCATTTCAGGATTTTTATTATTATTATTATTATCAATTAATGTCTTGCGCAAATAATTATATATAATCACCAAAAAATTTAGTACAAAAACAAAAAAGAATCTTTTTTTTTTCTGTATAATTAATTATTAACTGTGCACAGTATTTTGGTGTACGTGCGAGCATGCATGCACGTGAATGGTGATCGACCCTGGATTATAAGTTGACTTCATTAATTGGATTGGTTTCTTTGTCAATTAAATAATAGTTAACTTTGATTTGTGACTTATAGAAAAATTTCATATTTTTCAATTCGATCGAAACAGAGCTAATAACGTGGCAAGTATATTATATTTATTATATAATTGATGTATATTTATGACGAGTGATAATTATATTATAAATACAATACACTTGCTATATAATATAGTGAATTCATTAGAATTTGTTTCGGGCAATAAATAAAATGAGTTTTAGAGATGAAATAAAATGTCAAATTATACACACTCCAAAAATACTTGACAAGACAGAATAAAAGATCAATGTCACTTGTGATCTCTGAAATTTAATGTTAAAATTACTTTAGTCCCTAAAGTTTTAACCTTTGTGGTTTGGTTTTTTATGTCGTAAATAAATAAGCAAATTTTTGATATTTTGATGAATTTTCTGACCAAATTTCTTCGAAAAACATTTATTTAAATGACATTTTCATCAATTTATATTTAAACTAATTTCAAAACGTAAACTGGCTAGTGAATATTTACAAAAATCGCCCTTTCATGGAACTAAATTTTTTCTCTTTTTTTCGGTAAATAAACTATAAAGTGTTACTAATTTTCATACTAGAAGGGATTAAAGCTTGACCATTTATATTTTAAGAACCAAAATGATTCTAATTTTACTATAAAGTGTTACTTATTCAAACTATAAGGGATTAAAACTTGAAGATTTAAATTTGAGCAAATTACGTTTACACTTCTTGATATATGTTGTAATTATAAATTAGTCCCTATTATTTTAAAAATTACAAATACCTCATGAGATAGGTGTTAGCAAATTCATCTTTCATCAATGTGGGAAATAATTGCATGTTGTTTTTCTATTGTTTTAAGTGTGATTTTGATATGAGATTTGTATGTCTTGACAAGTTTAATATACAAAAGTTATATATGAAATCAATTTCAATAAGTTATATAGGATTATAGACGGTGATGCTCGGCAGTGATTATGGTGGTATAAAATAAAATGAAATTATTTCGCAAAAATTGGCGGAATAACTTAACTGATTGAGGGGATTTTTTTAGGCTCGACGAGACGTAGCTCAAGATAGTTGAGTTGACAACTATAACTGTAGGAAATTTATTTTTTAAATTCTTTATTAATGTATACAAAAAGGTCTTAAACCTCGAGGGGTTAATTATAATTTTTAAAATAAAAAGAATTAATTTACAATTATGTTATACCTCAAGAGGTGCAAATATAATTTGCACTTTAAATTTTAAAAATTAAAACGATTCCAACTTTACTATAAAGTATTACTTATTCATACTATAAGCAGTCAAAACTTGAATATTTTAAATTTTAAGAACTAAAATGATTATAATTTTAAAAATTCAAGAACCATTAACCACATTAACTCTAAAATAAATTACGTTTCACCATGAAAAAAACTTCAGCCAAACACACTCAAAATCCAAAACCCAAAAATAAAAAATAAAAAATACCGCGCCACTCTCACAGTTCGAATAAACAAAAATAGCAACCAACAAATGAAAATAAAACACACACACACACACACACACACACAAGAAACCCTGTGAGTACCCCACTGGGACAGCGGGGCCTCTATTTTCAATTCATTCTCTCACCGCCATTATCGTCATCATCATCATCGTCGCCATCACCATCACCACCACCACTCAAGAGAACCCTGTCCGCCCTTCTCCTCCCCCATGGAGCCACCGGAATCAACCGCCGCCGCCGCCGCCGCCGCCGAGAAAATAATCCTCCAGTGGGACTCCACTGCGTCGGAGGACGCCCGTGACAAGATGATCTTCACCGCCGACCGCCAAGAAATCGACCGTTACCTCGACGCCGTCGACGAGCTCCAGAAATCCATGTCCTCCGCTACTTTATCCGATTCCAGCTCAACCACATCCTCCGCGCTCGAGATCGCCATGGCCCGCCTCGAGGACGAGTTCCGCAGCATCCTCATCTCGCACACTTCCCCAATCGAGGCCGAGCTGCTCACCGAGTCGCCCCACTCCGATTTCGCCTCCCAGGAATTCGATTCGAAGGAGGAGATCCCTGAAACCGCTTTCGACAAACAGTTCGAGCACCAGGAGAGCAACAACATCTCCACGAGCAGCTGTTACAAGACCTCCAGCAGCATACGAGAAGTAGATCTCATCCCCGGAGACGCCGTCTACGATCTCCGCTGCATCGCCGAGCGGATGATCGCTGCCGGGTACTTCCGCGAGTGTATTCAGGTGTACGCGAGCGTGCGCAAGTCCGCCGTGGATGCGAGCTTGAGGAAGCTCAATGTCGAGAAATTGAGCATCGGGGACATACAGCGCCTCGAGTGGGAGACCCTGGAGACGAAGATCCGGCGCTGGATACGCGCCACCAAGATATGCATCCGGGTTCTTTTCGCCAGCGAGAAGCGATTGTGCGAGGAGATATTCGAGGGATTGGGGACCTCAGCCGACGATGCCTGTTTCATGGAGACAATCAAAGGTCCTGCTATTCAGTTGTTTAATTTTGCAGAGGCGATTAGTATTAGCCGGCGCTCGCCGGAGAAATTGTTCAAGATTTTGGATTTACATGATGCTTTGTCTGATTTGTTGCCTGATATTGAGACTGTTTTCGAGTCCAAATCGAGCGAATCGATTAGGGTGCAGACTGTAGAGCTATTGTCTAGGCTAGCCGAGGCTGCGAGAGGCATATTATCAGAATTCGAGAATGCGATCCTCCGGGAGCCGTCGAAAGTTCCGGTCCCTGGAGGAACCATTCATCCCTTGACTAGATACGTGATGAACTACATTAGTTTGATTTCGGATTATAAGCAGACATTGATTGAGTTGATTGTGTCGAAGCCCTCGACAGGGTCCAGGTATTCGAGCGATCCGAATGTACCGGAGATGGACATTTCGGATTTTGAGGGGCAGGCTTCGACTTTGGCACTTCATTTGATCTGGATTATTGTGATCTTGCAGTTTAATCTTGATGGCAAGTCCAAACATTACAAGGATGCTTCTTTAGCCCATTTGTTCATGATGAACAATGTCCATTACATAGTTCAGAAGATCAAAGGGTCGCCGGAGTTGAGGGAAATGATCGGAGATGATTATTTGAAGAGGCTGACTGGGAAGTTCCGGTTGGCTGCTACTAACTACCAGCGGTCAACGTGGGTGAGGGTGTTGTATTGCTTGAGAGACGAAGGTTTGCACGTAAGTGGAAGCTTCTCTTCTGGTGTGTCCAAAAGTGCTTTGAGAGAGAGATTCAAATCCTTCAATGCTATGCTTGAGGAGGTGCATAGAACTCAGGCGACGTGGTTCATACCCGATACTCAGCTCCGAGAGGAACTCAGGATTTCCATATCAGAGAAGCTCATCCCGGCTTATCGATCATTTCTTGGAAGGTTCAGAAGCCACATTGAGAGTGGGAGGCACCCCGAGAACTACATCAAATTCTCGGTCGAGGACCTCGAGAATGCAGTCTTGGATTTCTTTGAGGGTTACCCGGTGTCCCAGCATCTGAGAAGGAGATCCGATTGAAAGGAGCTATGGGGGTCGAGTTTTTGCCACTTAGAATGTAGGAAAATCCATTCTTTGAATTTTCTTTTTTGGTGGAGTATCCTGGGATGAGGTTTCTCTGGTGTTCTTCGCGACGAGCTTGTGTTGTCTTGAAAGAGAACCGGCATATGATACTACGAGGATACTAGATTCGATCATTGAAGGACAAACGTCGATTCAAAGTGTTAAAGATCAGCCTATGCCCTCTCCCCCGGACGCTTCTGGCCTGTAAGCATGTGTTTTTTGTTACTTCCTCAGCTTTTAGATTTCGTTTCTCTATGTTTATACTAGAATTTTTGTACTTTTTTTTGCCTATTCTCAGGTGACTATCATCAGCTAAAGAAATAAATTTATGATTTTCGACCGACTAATAAGAATTGTGTCTGAAATTTTTGATCTGGGATCATGATTGAGTGAAATTTCTGGTTCGTCGATGCTTCTGTAAAATTGTGTCTCCCATTGCAGTTATCGTCCTCTTGCTCCCGACTTGTTCTAGTATGTTGTGCTCGGTATAACCCTACGGATATTTCTTGAAATGTTGCTACGAACTCAAGACAAAAGACAGGGACTTGGTTATCGCGGTACGTATTTTGGATGAGACAAAATAAATTCTAGTTCTGGTTGATCGATAAACGTATCTTCTGGAGTTCCATTAGCATGTTTGCTGAGTACAAATGATGCACCAACTTGAAGTTTTTTGTGTTCTTTTCATAGGACTATATGCTGGCATGTCGCTTGCATCGTGATGTACTTATGTTATTGCAATGTTGATCACATTCAGTTCATCGCAGGTTGTCTAGTAACTTCTATTGAATCGTCTAGGTTTCCGGGGGCTGCCTCGACGAATGATATGTTTTTCGAAACGTGTAAATAAGGTGTAATTTAATGGTTTAGTTGTCTTCCAGACTGCAGGACTTTTGGTTTGGCGTAAAAAGGACTAGTCTAAGTCAATGTAGTATCTTATACCAATATGCAGATCAATTTTTGACCTGCTCTAAAATAGGACTTCTTCCAAAGCTGCTATGTTGCTGCTGACTATGTTGAAAAGGTTGTCTCTGACTATGATGCTTCTCCAACGACCATGATATTTCATCGTATTTAGGGGGCAAAATTTGTTGAGTTTTAATAATAAAAATATATCTTTTAATATAATAATTTCAGTTGTTTCCCATTTTCTATAGCGATTCTTTTTTCTATTTTTGTGTTTTTTTCATTCTCATTGCATTTGAAAACTTGCAATATTTGTGTTTGGGATAGAATATTTTGTAATGGGTTCGAAGGTGTGAGGTCACCAATAGCAAGGGCTTTGTCAATCTGAGGAAGTTATGTTTTTCAATGTCAATCGATTATGATGTTTCATCAACCATCTGAATTGGATGAATGCGACTATTTATATATATATATATATATATATATATATAAAAATAAAAATAGGTGCTTCTCTTACCCAAAAAAAGTCCGCACTCATGATTCATCTAGTTACTATTTAGATGGAGCTGAGTCATTGCAATATGAATAATAGTGATTCGATTACTTTTAGATATATAAAACTTCATTTTGAGAAATTTTTAGAAATTTCCCAAATTAAAACATGAGAACGGTAGCACACCAAACAACTCAGCAATTGTCCAAGAATCTACTTGCAAAAGTCCAGCTAACATTTCATGGACATTGTCGGGTTACTTACCAATGACTTAAAGGACAAAATGAAAATGATACAAAAGTAACCAAAGCTACAAAACTAAAACCATACGGTTAACTTCAAGGTAACAAAATTCAATCAACAAATATATGAATGCAACATAGGGGTGAGAAACAAGAGGAGACCAAAAAAAGGAAAGAAAGAAAGAAAGAAAATCAACAGCTTTTTTTGGATATTTCAAATTAGCTTTTCTCCTCTTGCACCCTTGTAATTTCTACAAGATAATGGTTGCAAGTTACAACTCAAGCATTCCAACGATTAAAGTTACAAGAGTGGTAAGTTTTTATTTTACTGCAGTCTTTTCTTCTTCAAGATCGCCGTGGGGTACCCCGTTGCCTCTCCCGGCTGATCTGTGCTCGGGACTACTCATGACATCCTTCGAGGCCAACGATGATGGTTTTATGAGTGTCAAAGTGTCTTCCTTGTCGAAATCTTCACCGGCATCCTCAGACGAGTAAGCATAGCTGTTGACAAGAAAAATTATAGTTTCAATCAATGGTGGAAACTGGAAAGGCCATACAAGCATTGATATATTTCTATGGAGTTGAATCACCACACGCCGGTAATATATACGCGCTAGAAGTGAGAAAAAGGGTGGTCAATGGTTACCGCATTGAGTTCTGTGATGGCGCCCAAAGAGCACATATGACGCACAAGAGAGAGAACGACAAGACTTGCCAGAAGGCAGGAATGATCCAAGCATTCTGCCATTGCTCGTTGTATACATCATTCGACTTGAAATAAAGCTGCAAAATCGAGCCAGTATGTCACAACATGGCAATAGTCATGAAGTACGAAATAGGAGATAAATATTATTTTTGAGGGCATTCTTCTTTTCCAAGTCATTTTTCACTTTCATTTATCATTTATTAACAATATTCCTGATTTTTTAGAACTTATTCATAATCATGGCTTTCGTAAAATTTTTTATCGCTTTCTTGGAGTACGATCAAGTTTTAGCAATAGCCAGCCCAGAACATAACTTTCACAGTTTGTGACTAAATTTTTCTAAAGTAAGAAGGATAGAGAATGAGCCTCATGATATATAGTGCCAACATTACCTCAAAGCAAATCCACCCAACAGATACGATAACTGCAACTGCTAATGCATTCGTGAACTTTCTGTAAACATCTAACTTGGCAGTCATCCTCCTAGCCTGTGATATCAATCGCAAAAGAAATTGAAGAGGATAGATTCAATTGAATAAACATTAATTAGAATACTATTCACCCAAAGATGATGCATGAAATGCGAGAATTGTCACTTGTAACGGGAGAGGAATATCAATTGTGTAGCAATGCGATGTTGATTAAGGGCCACAAAAGACTTAATCAGGTTGAAATTCAACAGGAATTATTTCTCCTGAATTTCAATCGGTGGGCAATCAGTCAAATGCAACTTCAGAAATGCTTGTCATGTAAAATATTTTTAATTTCCGATTAGCCTGTTTACGTCACAATACTCTGTCACTTCATGCTAAAAGCATAACAAATGGCGGAGGATTCTACCAAAAAACCCAACTTTTGGAAAAAATATGTGTAACATCTCTAGGTTTTGGCTTGGTTTCGGGTTTAATATAGAAGACCAAACCAAATTACCAAGTTGAATCTTTTTTAGCTTAAACCAAAAACATAAAATGAGAACTACGCACCTGAAGCTTATTCAAAGTTGAAGAGAGGGAAGTAAATATCCAAAGAATGAAGAAAGCATCCAAAATTGCAACAGGCAGGACGAAAAACAGTCTAGCCTTCCCTGAGAGGTCACTTACAGCACCGACATTTTCAATCACTTCAAGCACTTCCGATGCAACAAAGAAGGTCCCTCCAAGTAAAATCACTTTTGACGTGAGACCACCTAAGGTAGGTCTGACAACACCATAACCCATCGCAACAATGAGGATGATCAATCGTGAAACCGTATGTTTCACTGTTCCAAAAGTGACTGCCCACAGAGTGATCCCAGTTGGTCTGGCTCCAGTTCCATTGAACTCAGCATAATCAAAGTACCACAAGGCCATCTCAAACATTCCCAATGTTATGACGAGTGTAATACAGTTCTGTAACGGAAGAACTTCTTTCCAGAATCTAGCATATTGTGAAAACCAGAAGATTCCGAGCAGCACGAATGCGAGAGACATGAAACCATAGAACTTCTTGAGTGGAGCCATTCTACCGGGTAGGTAACCCGTAGGATTTTTCCAGACAGTTTTCCCATCAACAAAAACCTCTCTAAGTTTTGGATCACAATGAATGAAATACAGGTTATACATTCCAGTTTTTGTAATTTGTATTGATGTTGGCTGCAGAGTAGTCTCTCTCGCATCAAAATCAAATGAGGCACCAAATACTTTAGGCCAACCTGGATTATTAGTGGATGGACGTGTAATGATTTGACCTTCCTTGCAGACTCCAAGTTTGGCAAGATCTGCGGTGCAGCACACCGCTCTTTGACCTCCATAGGCTGAGCCCCCGATTGTCTCCCTGTCATCCACCTCAAATACAACTGCATGAACTGATCCTGAGCTAAAATTAGAAAGCTCCAAAGGCCTCCGGAATGCAATCTTTTCAAATCTGGTTTAGAAAAAACGAAAATCAGTTACGTAACATAATTTAAGAAAGAGACTCTCTCCAGAATGAAGGATCAGAAAAGATAGACAAAGGTGAGCAATTCCGAAATTGAAGAGATACAAGCATTCTTCTCTCCAAAACGAGGAAGAACCTGATTATTTTTTTACCCTACTTGAATTGTCCCAGCTACCATTTTAAACTGCGAATCCCTCGGAAAAGAATGCAGTCATTCATTGTTCTCAATCCAAATCAAGTGACAAAAGGTCTGATTAATACTTGAAAACAAATCATTTATTTCTAAGCTACAATCATAGCTCGGAAAATTGTCTGTCACCCCAAGAGGCTAGCATTTGCAACAGGTGAGACAAAATAGTACACCAAAAAATCAGCTAAGTTACAAGTCAACAGCTATCTTGACATCAATTTTTTCCCAATTATGTCTAAAACAAGAATGCATTAGGCAAATGCTTTCTTTTTCCCTACAACAAATATCACAATCCAATTGAGATCACCATTAAAGTAGTTCATTAGTTCATTCTTCAATGGTAACGTCTGTTTAAGATCATAGCAACAAGCATACAGCCCACTGTCAATAATTATATTCACTCTCAAGCTTTTTAATTGATAAAGCAGGACTCATCAACTGAGAGAACGATTAACTCTCTTTGCCAACAAACACCATTTCATTGACAAACAAATATCGATTGTTATGATTCTCTTTTGGCATGATCTCAAT
The DNA here is from genome assembly GCA_026212405.1 of Petrea volubilis. Classification (NCBI taxonomy): domain Eukaryota; kingdom Viridiplantae; phylum Streptophyta; class Magnoliopsida; order Lamiales; family Verbenaceae; genus Petrea; species Petrea volubilis. Next base: position 26,319,707 of record CM047876.1, on the reverse strand, counting down.
TTGTTGCCGCTTATCGATAGCTAAGAACATCAATTCCCAAGCCATATTTCAACATGGATCACCAAATCCAGCACACTGATATCAACACCTTCAGCACCATAATCAAACAACCATGCAAAACCAAAAAACGAAAAAAAAACACACACTAAGTTACATTTAAAAAAAAAAAAAAAACAAGGATCAATATCAAAAAATGAATTGACAAAAAATGCATAAAACGGAAAATAAGGCGAAAATTCACCGAATAAAAGAGTCTCCGGGGGAAGATTCGTTGAGTCCAGGGGCAGAAGAGTAAATTCCCTCGCTTCCGCCGTGGACGACGAAGGCATTCCCTTTGGCGACGAATTTTTCGGCGCCGTACTCGTGCACCGACGCCTCAATGCGAAGCACACACATCAGTAGCGCCGCCGCCAGGGGCAGAATGGAAATTACGGAGCTCCGCCGCAACATTGCTGCTGCGTGCAATCAACTTGAGCTCAGGCAGTGTGGATCTGCTGTTTTAGAGAGAGAGAGAGAGAGAGAGAGAGTGAGAGAGAGAGAGATCCGAGGCTAAAATGGAGTAGAAGGTGTAGTCTGGTTGCACTTATTGAGAGCAGGAGGCAGTTATCCGCTGTGACGAGCACACCAAAAAATCGAAAACAGTTTTAATTTAACCCGTAATTTATTTATTTATTTTTTAAAAAAAAAAAGATATTTAAATATCTTTAAGTATTGATGTTAAAAATAGTTATCACTTAATTGGCGACTCTTAAGAACAATTAATTTTATAGATTGTTCATTAATATCTCAAATAAAAATTAAGAGCAATAAACTCGAATTAGTAACTTCACAATCAATATGGTTTAGATCTATGCTTGTTAATGTAGAGATAAGATCAAAATTTTAATTTCGAGACATTAAATTGAAATTTTATAAAATAAAAAGATAATGTAAGTATTTTCAAAGAAACAAAATAGTAATTATGTGTATAATACAATTTACTACGGTAAATTCAAGAGGCGGGTCACTTTTAAGTTTTATACCCTATTTGGATTGAATTTTTATCAGTAGAGAAACAGTTATTTATTACTTCAATGGAAAATTTTGTGTTCGACTGAATTTTTTTGAAAAAAAAAATCTTAAAAGTGGGATTTTTTTTTCCATGAGCTACCCAAAATAATTTTAAATAAAAATATATTTTAAAGCATTTTTAATTATTACATTTAAACACAAAATTGCTCGGCTCTGGATAAAAAAAAAATCGATAGTAGATTTTTTTGAAAAAATCCAAAGTCATAAAGAACCTTAAAATAAACGTTTTTTCATAAGTTACCCAACGTAATTTTAAATAAAAATACTTTTAATTACTAAATCAAAACACAAAATTACTCAACTCCAAAAAAAAAATTGTGATGCTGTACAATTCCTGGCAGGAGATTTTTTTTTTTTTTGTTAAATCTATGAAAACGGTCATTAGCGAATCATTCTTTGCTATTGTGCTTGGGTGCAATTCAAGAATGATAAAACGGTGCAACCGATTGCAGTGGATTGAAGCTCACACACAGTTGTTAACTGTGGATTGTGTGTAAGAAAATGAGTCGGTGGTTGTCGGTTCTGATATGGCTGTTGGTTAAGAGGTCTTAGTTATAATGCTCTTTTTTAATCTCAAATCATTGATTTATCATAATATCAATGTACAACACTAAGACTTTCACAATTTCTATCCAAGAATCCCACATCATATTCGGTCGAATGTCTCTCTCTCTCTCTCCTTTTTTTTAAAAAATATATATATATTTAATGCCCAAACAATGCTTGCACATGAATTAGTCTATCCTAAGAATCGGAAGAAATCCGACAAACATCACTTTCATCGCGTTCCCTGAGAGGGAATCATGTTAAAATTTATGAACTGGGACGACAGAGCATCAAGGAGTTTGGAGATGTCGGCGGACGTCTTGGGAAGAATTATCCTTTTGTTTTTTTAATTTAACAACCCATCGACTCTGAAAACGGCTCGATCGGAGGTAAGAGTCCAATGGCCAAAAGAGCACCACACGTCGCGAGGTGTCAAGTGCGCTCCCGACGGCCCTTGAAAATTTAGAGGACTGATCGCCATTTGACTTAAAGTTACGAAATCGACAAGTCACAAGTATGGGCCTTGAAAATTCTGAGTACCGATCGCTGTTTGACTTAAGTTACGAGATCGACAAGTACGAAAGATACATAAACAAAATAGAAAATTATTATTATACTTTGCCCATTCGAATTAGGAGGGTTTTCCAACTTTGCAGCCTCAACTTTTTTTGTGTTATCAATTATCACGTAAAGTCTGCATTTTTTTATCGTTTGTCACCTTATTGAATTGCTTTTTTTGCATTTTTTTACCGTTTGTCACCTTATTGAATTGCCTTTTTTGTGTTATCAATTATCACGTAAAGTTTGCATTTTTTTTTACCGTTTGTCACCTCATAAAGTCTGCATTTCTTTTACCGTTTGTCACCTGATAAAGTCTGCATTTTTTTTTACCGTCTGTCACCTTATTGAATTGCCTACCAAAAATCTCAAGTAGCGCAGCAGCACATGAATAACAAATATTAATGAAATGTTGTCAGTAAGGATATTATCATCTTTTCATATAAAGATTCTTTTCCAAATAAATTAAATATATAACAAAATTTTAGCACATTTAGATCCTCTCTCTCTCTCTCTCTCTCTCTCTCTCAAACACACACACACACACACACACACCTTTTCTTGGGGATGGTTTACCATGACCATACAATCTCTGCACACAATGTTAGCTTGCAAGAAAAAGGAACAGCATATACATTCATATGCAAATATTCATCATGCACGTATGTCAATCTGAGTTCTACACAAATGAACACAAACTTGAAAGGATCAGATCAGAGGCTACACTCCATAACTAGTCTATACAACCAGATCCAAAGCCCTTCCAGAACAAAATATACGGAAGAACCCCAGATATTTTCAACTCCGTTTTCGAAAGAAAACAGTAAAAATCCATGATCTGAATCATACTCAAATTATCTAAGAGCATCGGTTTTGTAGTAATAAAATCTTGTGATTGATTGCTACAGAGAACAGCTAATTCCAAGAGAAAGTGACGAAGAAGCAAATTTACCATCCAGCAATGCTGAATTCATTTTAATATTTGCAGATGTCGTGGGCTGGGCTAGCTGGGAAGCAAGACGCAAAGATGTGCATCAATCCATGTCGAGGAAATCCATCCTCTTTTTCATGGTGCCCTTGAGCTCCGAGGCCTCTCGTTCCGCTTTCTGTGCCTGAGCAAAGACGAGAAATAGTATGGTACTCGGATGACTTACAACATAAGGATAGTAACTAAAAAAGAACGTGGAGAGCGCATTGTTTGGGAAGTCTATAATTAAAAAGGAAAATTGCCCAAAGCCGCCCATTCAAAAAACAAAAGGGAGGGGGGACTTTATCTATAGAAATTACCATAACCCCACATAAGGTTTGTTTCCATCTTACAAATAACACCAGTCCTTAGTTGCCCCGAGTACCAAAGGCCCCTCTATTTGTTAGTGTTAGGGGGGTAATTGTAATTTCAATAGATAGAGAGGGTTTTTTGTAATTGGGGCAAATTATATCTATCAAAAAGGAAAAGACGGTGAAGAAGTACCCACATGGTATGTTCTATAGGTAAAATCAACTTTGTAAGGGAGTAAAAGGAATACTCACTTTATTTTTAAACATATATGACTATAAATATTGTATTAATTTTGTGGCTCAAGCACAAATATAAGAATCGAAACCTTCAATTCGAGCTCAAACTCGAGCCTAAGGCTTGTTTATAAATTCAAGTTAAACGAGCCGAACCAAGCTCCTTTTTCCTTGGCCTCTCGAGCTTCGTTCGAAAAATGGCCAAGGCCCAGCTAGTTTGTGGGTGGATATTGAACGATGAGGCCTTTTAAAACAAACATAATATATTTATAGAACCCCCAAGCCCAGAACCCATAGGGATATGATGATACAACGATACGTGATGTCACCACACTTGTCTCCAATCAATAATGCCAGTCTTTGTTAGTTATTAGAATATGGTTTACGATGATGTGAATCGCTTAATCAAATAATAACAATTGCAGGGGAAAAAAAAGCAATTAGAATTTCATTTAAAGTTTGCCGGCATATAAAACTACAAACACCCCCAAGGCCAGAGACAGACAAATCGAGAGAGTGAAGTAACAATGCATAATGACCATAACAGAAAATCAAGAGGTAGAGCATTACCCTTCTTATGTCAGCTGCTGAAACACGAGCCATATGTGGGGGAAGTTCGTCGTTCTCTACATCCTGACCAGTCACGCCAAATCTCATGTAAGCGAAAAAAAGGGGAAAAAAAAATTGTTGCCAAAGTAAATTTCAGCAAATATAACACCACATACCAGCTCCCCAATCAAGACAACATTTTCACCACGGATTACATATAGACCTAATGGAATGTCGCAATATAGGTCACCGACAATAACACGCTCACACGCACCTTCTAAGACAGCATTAGCTGGCATAATATAGCAAACTTTTGTTAGATAACAAAAAATTAAGAACACCAGGCAAGTAAGGTGAATGATAGTTCAAAATCCATACCGAATTGATCAAAGGAACGAAGAATCCCTAACAGTTTCCGGCCATCTCGAAGTAATACGAGAAGTTTCTCTGTGGATAAGATGAACATAAGAAACTCACAAAAAAAAATGATTTAAGGGGGAAAAAGGAAAGAACAAATAAGTTTTGCACCTTCCACCTAAGAAAATGCAAAACCATATTCTGAAATAAAAGACTAAGCATTCTGCAAGTAAACAAACTTTAACAGTTCCTATCATGGTTTGATTACGGAAAAAAAAAGTTCTTTTTTCTTTTTCTTTTCGGTGAAATTACTTAATTTTTATGATGACAAGCAATACGTACTGGTATCTAAAACCATGGCGATGAGGACAATAAAGTGAAAAACGTGCCTACCTATTTACAATACATTGATGTATCAAAAAAGTACCAGAAGAATCACTTTCCGAAGTTGGTCGATGAAATGGTAAAGGGAAATAAATTTGGTAATTATTCTCAGTAATGGTTATTACAGGTTTCCCTATTCTTCTATCAACAAAAAGCAAGAGCTATGAATTTTCAAACCCTTAAGATCTCAAACACCTCATAAATAAAAGAAAATTATTAGAAAAACAAAATTAGGACGAAAGATGTGTATTAATTTTTATTACTTGGTTTCCACGTAATGAAGTTTGCCATAGATATCCGAATAGTATCAAAGCTTAACTACAGTAACAGTCAACAGCCTGGCTTTAAAGACAACAAAAATAGAACAAAAATGTAGTGTGAGCCATCACACATGGTCACATGCTTATATTCAGATTCTATCATTAGATAGTAATCTTGCCATCCATCAAGTTTACTGACTAAACCTTAATATACAATACAGTATCCTTTCCCATTATGACCCCATCTTCGACTAGAAAACATTTAACATCTAACAGAATTCACTGCATTATGGGTTACAAGATCCTATCTTTCCTATTCAACAAAGTTTATAACACGTCGCAAATCATTTTCCTCTACCATTCACCAAGGCAGATAATTGAAACATCATACCCTTCGAAAAAAAAAAAGCAATAAGTGATTACTATATTCGGACACTATTTAACACATGTGAAGGTGATGGAGAACCAAAACAAAATGCCACAATTCCTTATCACAGCGCACAAAATCTCCTCCAAGAAAGTGTTACAAACAGCTAATACCAATATAATATTCAGTAATAAACAGTTCATAGACACACGAAACCCAAAATGAGAAGTAAACCCTACTAAATCTACATCAAGAAACACCAACTCATTACTCATTCAAACCAGCCCAAAGAAGATATCTCAAACCCAAATAACCCAATCTTTAATTTAAAAGTACATAATTTTAAAGAGACTCGCACAACAAAATACCACCAAGAACTTCAAGAATCAATGGCACAGTTCAACACCTCACCCCCACCCCCCAACCACCCCGACAAATCAAGAACCTTAAGATAACCCACCATAGTTTTCAGTTCAAAATTCCAAGAAAACCATCAATTATCAAAAGAATCTAAAAGACAAACAGAGAAAAACTCACTGTCAAGATAACTAGCAAGAGAAGTAGAGAGATAGATATCTTCCGGTCCCGCCCAAGACATTGGTGAGCTCAAACTCGAAGCAAGAATTCAACTTTTTCGGTATACACCAAAAACCCACCGAAAAATCCAACAGCTTCGAAGAAACAAATTGCATTGGCAGCTCAAATTGCCCTCTTTGATTACTCCAACCCCGCAAGAAAAACAGAAAAAAAAAAAAAAACGAAAATACTGAAAAATCTAGTGAACTCTAATGAATCTGCTAAAACCTTGATTCAAGAAAATAGGGAAAAAGGGGTTAAACGTGTTTTGGAAAATTGGAGTAGTTGGTGTTGACTTTTGCTTGAAGATCAGATCTGAGAAAGAAACCCTAAATTCAACTCTGGTTGTGCTGGGCAGGGTGGGTTGGGTATGGGGTCGCCTATCCCCAAACGCGGGGGTTGAGGCACATAATACTGTGTGAGCTCTGCATAGTGTACTCTTCTACTAATAATAATACTTGTACTTAGTTTTTTGTTTGGTTTTCTTACTTTTCATTATTGTTCTTTTGGCCTTTTTATTTTTTCAATTTAGTCCTTCACTTTTAAGGGACTTCCATATCTGGTCCAGTAATAATACATTGATTGAATTTGATTTTTAAGCATCGAAATTAAGGCCCGGTTTGGATGGGGTTCAAAAAGATGATTTTCAAACCATATTTTTTAAAATATAATTTTTTTTTAAGTCAAGTAAGTTTTTGTATTTGAATGTAGTAATTAAAAGTATTTTTATTTGAAACTAATGTGAATAGCTTATATAAAAAGTTATTTTTTGACTTTTTTTCTGCTTTTTTCAAATACATCAGCCAAATATTTTTTCTTTTTGCAATAAATAAGTGATTTTCTTTTTAAAAAAGATTCATCCAAATCGACTCTAAATTTATTTCGAATTTGACTTAGTTACTTGGTAAATAATGCATTTTGCCATGCATGATTTCTTAAATTAGGAAGTAGGATAAAATTGATGGAATTATTTATAAACATTATTGATATGACGCAATAAACTACATTCCATTTGTTTTTTCTTTTTGTGTAAACAATATTCCATTCTTGATTTATGGTGGGATTATGTAGGAGCTAATATGTAAATCCGTTTTTTAAATACAATATTTCTTAGACAATATTTAAATCTAGCTAATTTGATACTTCAATCCTTCTTAAAATTCCACTCTTATTGACTTTAGAATTCTTTAGGAGGAAATATACGTAGCTTCACTCTTCGTGTTTAATTTAAATCTTTCGATTTCTGTCATGAATCATTTATATCTATACTATTAACAAAACTAGAGATTTTGAAATGACTACTTTGTGTGTGTGTGTGTGTGTTTCAAAATATTTTTTATGTATTATCAAAATTTGCTCGATTTAATAAGCCATAGTTTTTTCAACACTTTCTTCTTACTCTTCTTCACCCAATATTATGTTCTTTTTTTTTTTATTCAAGTGAAATAATTAACAAAAAATATCATATAAAATAGCATATTAAATATTTTTATTTTTATACCTTCATCGGAGTACATATAAACTAACTAGAGAATTGTGCTATTGTAGAAAAAGTGTATGCTAGCGCCTTACGTCTTAAGACATTGTTCTCAGCAAAAGAAAACGCACGCGCGCGCACACACACACACTAGTCAGCGTAACATGTAACATGGCTGCACCCATCTTGGGTACAAACATGAGGGGGGGGGAAATTATATTTGGAGCAAGAAAAATATCTTGAGTTGAACATTAAAATGGTCACTTCATGAGCCAACCTTCAAATTTGTCCAGAAATTCAACATTGACCCATGATCCCATTTATCTTCTGATCAAACCCCTCTTATTTTCTTGAACTCAAAATGGAACCCTATATTAGATCCCTAGGACAACATCTGCAAACAAGAAATTAAATTTATCAACACCACATATCACTTTGTATTAGTAATTAAAATTGAACTTTATAAGGTTATTGAAGTAAGAAGAAGAAAAGCGAACTCAAATCCGGATCTGATTATAGTATGATGAAAGACATGCGGTGTGATGCCAACTTAATTCTGATCAAAAAATAATTCGATATTGAAACTATATGAAACAGACACATGTCGTTATCCTAACCTATCCTTGTTCTTTTTGCCCTAGGCACCACAAAACCCCCGCTAGAAATACACATTTTTTTTTTGTCTTTTTTGCAACTCTATATTAGATACTGATCTAACACCATTTACTCTAAGTTATAGTAACTTTGAGTATCAAAGACTTGACCAAAAGTCGGGCTTTTGGGATTTCAAGTAATTTTCTTAATTCAACACCTTAAGTACGGACCAAAAGGCCAATTAAGACTACCCCATTTTGGAATGTTTTGCACGTTTCTGCAATTATAGAAAGGTACTTACATCATTCTAATTGTTTAATGCAATTAACAATAATTCGAAAAAAAAAGCATAAAAGTTGCTTTAAAATTCCCATGATTTTAAAAGTAAAAAAAAAACAAAAGGGGGTTGGAGTAAGATTGTAAAAACTTTGGTTTATAAATTGGATATAAATTAATTAAATAATTAGTTAATTAATTATGATAAGAAATTTTGCAAATCCCAAAACCTCCTAAAGAGGGCCCGTTCAACATCAATTGGGCCCATACGAGATAGGTAGACGGGCCTTTCTTTGTGTGGGCTTCCTTTTTAAAAAAAAAACTAATTAATTATTTTTATCATGCCAAAATATTAAGAATTGATTAATAAGTAAAATCATGGCTTAAAAATAAAATTACTGGGATTCTGATCATTTCAATTTTTCTAAAGCAGTTTATTTTTTCAAGAATTTAATAATAATAATAATAATAATAATAATAGTAATACAGTTTAGGATATTTGAAATTGAAGATTTACATAAGCACCTAAAAATTAATAAAATTGAAGGATTAACACTTTTAACTTTTGACTTGCTATAATAATATTTATTAAATACAAAAATATAATCATTAAATCATAAAATTGTTGCAAATTGCAAATATAAATGTTTTCTAAATTATTAAGTCTCTCACAAATGACTAATTATTTGACTTTTGAAATTTATTTCCACATTTATTATGGTTATTATTATTATTATTATTATTATTATTATTATTCTGTTATATTAAAAAGAATTAAAGAATGAGCAGAAAATGACTCGACGGTTCTTCTGACCTTAGAACTTAGATTGCATTTCTGCATTAATTTCTAACACGTGTCCTTCGATTTCTTCCAACAAAAACTTACATGCTAAGTTAGGAGGGAGAGAGAAAGAGAGGGAGAGAGAGAGAGAGAAAAAAGCAGAAGGAGAGAGAAACAGAGAGCTTCGAGACCGCAGTTTTGCGTTGAACTCAAGAAAATCCCAACGCTCAAATTTTATCAAAATTTTCCGAAATTTCGAGTGGAAAAAGAAAGGAATTTTGAATCCCTTAGTTTTCGTACACTCGAAAAACTTTGCTCTGTTCGCTTAATTTTCGCAATTCCTTCAACTCGACGCTGCAATCATCACCATCCAATATAGTTTATCTCTCGAAACCCATCCGCTAATTCAGGTCCCTGGATAGCTTGCACTGCTTTTTAGTATTTTCATTTTGATCTTGTTCTTTTTCCTTCTTTCTTTTTCCGCCCCCCTTTTTCCCTGAAAGAAGAAGCCATGTTTTTGCTTTTTTATTATTTTTTTAAGAAACATGTTCATTTTTGAGTTTCCCCAAAGTTGAGATTTTTAGGGTTTTGCCTTTCCGGATTTTGACCATGTTCAGGTTGATTTGTTTGTTTTGGTTTCATAGTATATTAATTCAAATGTTGGGTTTTTTTTTTAACTTCCTTTTTTTGTGCAGAAATGTTTGTTTTTGGAAGTAATTAGGATATAATTAGAAACTGGTTTACCTTAAAAAAAAATAAATCATCCACAACTTTTTCGGGTTCCCTGGGGATTGTAATAGAGTGTTTCTGTCGTGGGTTTATTCAGGATCACATAAAGGAATGTGTTAATTGGATTGTGACTGTTTAATGAATGGGAAAGCTTTTGGGAAAGGATTCATTTGTGCTAGTTGTTGTTTTGCTATGTTTAGTAGATGAGTATTACTGTAGGCTGGCATATGGAAATTCAAAATTTTGATTTAAGAAGAGGGTGAAAAGATTTCAGCTTTCCTCTTATTTGCTTGTTTTCTTGGTTCGTTTACTTCATAGCGTTTATGTTATTTTCGGAGGGTTCAATTTTTTAAAGCTATGTTTTTTTTTGATGATGATGATCATGCCAATTTCAAATTATAAGATTGTAGTATTCATTGAACCCTTGTTTTGTGTCCAAATTGTTGATAAATGGGATCAGTGGTACTTCCAGTTTTCATTGTTCATGCATCTTTTTACTTAGTTCCCGAATGATTTACTGGTGATTAACAATATTTGCGCTTGATGAAAGTTGAAGGAAGGATTATCAGCTGTTTTGTTTCTTCTAAGCATCAACTTTCTTGCTTAAAGTTTGAATGCTTGCCTTAAAATTTATAATTTTGTCTACAAGTTAGTATTGTAGAGTGCATTCAATAAATTTGTGAATGCAACTTATAGTGTGATATTGCATTGTTTCAATTTATTTTTACCCTAGGGATCGGGTACTCATGGCGACTGCCACAATGGCCACGGCAGCAGGTGCAGCTGCACTATTATATTATACATTGAACAAAAAACTGCAAACAAGCCCAACATCGGGTGATGATGATGAAAATGGAAGTGAGGTAGTACATAGTCATGCTCCGTTAGGGATTGATAGAGTTTCTCGTAGACTTATACAAGCTCCTGCAACATGGCTAGAGACAATTTCAACACTGTCCGAGACCCTTAGGTTCACCTATTCAGAAACTTTAGGGAAGTGGCCCATCGGTGATTTGGCTTTTGGCATCAATTTTCTCTTAAAAAGGCAGGTATGTGCATGTCAATAACTGATTTGCTCCTAACTGATTTGTACACCTATAACAAGGATACTTGATGTAATTGAAAAATAAACTCAAAACTTCCTATACTAGTGGACTCGGGAGGATTAATTTAGGTTCGACCTGTTTGCTATTTTGAATCTTTTTACTTGTATCTTCATCCCTGATGTCAAACAGTTTCCAGTCTGATAAGAGGGAGCAAGTGTTGATTGTAGCTGAAGATCTTGTTAAATAGAACATAGAAAAAGGCGTGTACATAAAAGAAGAGCTACTATGGGCCTGCAAGATGTTCTATTGAAGCATTAGATATTTGAGATACCAAAAATAGTTGTTTGGGAATATTCTCTCATCGAAATGTTTTGAATATGAGTAACACTTGAGTTAACATTATGAACTAACTCTGCAGGGAAATTTACATGTCAGCCGTGAATTCGGTGGAAAAGATAGCGTACAGCTCAAGGGACCTGAAATTGCTTCAGAGCTCAAAAATCTTTTAAATTTGCTCATTCTTTGTTGGCATTTCTCCAAGAAACCCTTTCCCATATTTCTGGAGGAGACCGGCTATTCTCAAGAAGATGTTATCCTCCAAGAACCTAAAGCTGGAGTAAGTTTTCTTTTTGTGTTTTGCTATTAAGAAGTGTGTCAATCTTCTCCCTTAGGTCGGCCATTTTTTTTTTTTTTGGGGGGGGGGGGGTGCGCGGGGGGGCTGCTTCCTCACACGTGTGGTGGGCTGGAGAAGAATATTCAATAATCTGTTGCTTCTTCTGATTAAAAAAATTTATTATCTTGCAGATTCTAAAGCCAGCCTTTACTGTCTTGGTTGACCACAAAACAAAAAGCTTCCTGTTACTGATTCGTGGAACTCATAGCGTTAAGGACACTTTAACTGCTGTTACTGGAGCAGTAGTACCATTCCATCATACGGTAGTGTGTGAAGGAGGTGTGAGCAACTTGGTTTTAGGTTATGCTCATGGTGGAATGGTTGCAGCTGCCAGATGGATTGCAAAGCTTGCTACTCCTTGTCTTCTTACAGCACTTGACAACCATCCTGACTACAAACTTAAGGTTCAGCATTCAGCGTTACCATCTGAAGTGAATTTTATGTATATTTTGCATTTCATTATTGGTTTAACTCTAATTTACCAAGATTTTCTTCTCTGATATGTTTAATTTCAGAAATATACACATCATTTGTGTGTTTGTGCAGGTTCCAGGTAAATGAATAACTTTCTAAGGAGTATAATGTGCTGAAGTTGTGTTTAGTTGCACGATGCGTTGTATCTGTAATTTTATCAGATACTGTTTGAATAGAAATTCCCCCTTGTCTTGTGGATAATTTCCTGCATCCTGGATCTAGTCTATATTTACACATTTCGTGATTACATTCTTTTGCCTTGCGTCTCTATTAGATTGTGGTTACAAGACTTAAATATTTGTTACCACAGATTGTCGGACATTCTCTTGGTGGGGGAACTGCTGCCCTTTTAACATACATTTTGCGTGAACGAAAAGAATTATCAACTGCCACCTGCGTTGCATTTGCTCCAGGTTCATTTTTATTGCTTAATAGAGAAAGTTCATTTTAAAAACAGGTCTAGATTCAAGATCTGACAATTCGGTTTGATCTTATAACAGCTGCTTGTATGACATGGGAACTGTCTGATTCTGGAAATGACTTTGTTACTTCTGTAATAAATGGAGCTGATTTGGTGCCCACATTTTCGGCTGCATCAGGTGGATGACTTGCGAGCTGAGGTATTTTAGTGAGTACTTTGTAAGAATCTGTTCCATTTTCTGTCTCCATTGTTGACCTTATTTTGGCCCTATACATTTTCCATGTTTTTGTGGTTACTCTTGCTTATTGTTCTCAGTCTCCTATTAGATGCATGGAACATCCTTAATTACTTGAGCCTATTGAGGAATCAACTAAATATTATCAGTTTTTAGTGTTTGTATTTCTTCTATCATTCCAAATTCCAAGAATCCACATGAGAAAGACCTTGTATATGCCAAACATTATTGCCTTTTTTGGTGATTATTTTTTATCATCTTCTTGCTGTTGTTGTCCCCCCCCCCCCCCCCCCCAAACCAAAACACACACCATATTCTTGGGATTGTGTTCATTGCCTAATGCATTATACCCTTTGCAGGTCACAGCATCTGCTTGGTTGAATGATCTGAGGAATCAAATCGAACGTACAAGAATACTCAGCACGTTTTATCGCTCTGCTTCAGGCCTTGGGTTCTCGTCTTCCTTCCATGGCCACTGCTAAGGCAAAAGTTGCTGGCGCTGGTGCAATACTACGCCCGGTTTCCAGTGGTACTCAGGTGTGTGTATATATATATATATATCTTAACGTAGTACAGTTTTGATCCCCCTTTCCTTATCATCCCACATTTACCATTTGGGAAGCTTCAGATATTGGCTGTCCTCACTCCTCATTTAAAGGATATTGCTGCTTCAATATGTAATTTTCAATCAATTTAACTATGAAACTGACCCTTTGTTTGACAATATAGGTTGTTATGAAGAGAGCTCAAAGTATGGCTCAAGCTGCTTGGTCCCGTCCCGGCCTACGTATATCCTCATGGTCATGCATAGGTCCCCGTCGTAGACCCTCAACACCTCACATGAACGGCAATGCAACTGAAGACCCTTCAGAATCCTCCTTGAATCCAAGAGACGCCTCCGAGCCTCTCCTCACAGTTGAGGAGACCACGACAACAGTCATTGAAACTACCAAACTCCCTGCATCTACCTCCACCGAGGAAACAGAAACGAGTCCTGACAATTGTACGGCCGAGATTACTTTAGCAGATACTGAGGTTCATGATGATGTTGATGATGTCATAGATGATGTAACATATCAAGACCGCATGACGGAAGTCGAGCTTTGGCAACAAATAGAGCGTGAGCTTTACGAGCAGGCGGGACCTGGCGAAGAAGCCGATGTGGTCAAGGAGATCAGGGAAGAAGAAGAGGCCGTCATGGCAGAGGTAAACGAAAACGATAGTCAGTCCCTGAGCTCGGTCCCTAATACGAAAGAGGTCCATAGATTTTTCCCAGCCGGAAAGATAATGCACATTGTGACGCTCGTTCCTGATGAGGCCGAGGAACGGGAAAGCAACGGCAACACTGCTAATACTGATTTGAGCTGCAGCGAAGATGAAGACGTTAAAGTCGCGATTTTTCGTACTCCCAGGTCATTGTATAGTAAGTTGAGGCTCTCACAGACTATGATTGCTGATCATTTTATGCCTGTCTATAGAAGACAAATCGAAAAGCTGATAAGAGAACTAGAAAATGAAGAGACTAATGATAGTGAGAATTGTGGGCAAGAAATTGACTAGGAATTGGTTTTTGGGAGTATAACACAGTTGTTTTTTGATGTTGCCTTAGGTTTTTTTTTTAATGTTAGGATGGATGGATTCTTGATTCTTTCATTCTGTAGTGAAATAGTTGAGGAAAACAATGTAATATATTTCGATCGTTACATGTAAATTTATACGTTTAGAATGGTATTAGAAAATGTTATTTTGTATGATGGGTTTTTGTGGATGACCAAGTGTTTCTTATGGGCTTCTTTGTTCTCTCTCTCTCTCTCTCTCTCTCTCTCTCTCATGGGCTTCTTTGTTATTGCACATCCTTGTCACCAATTAGGAAAAGGATCGGCATGTCCACTTTGTGGCCTCATATTCATTATTCACAAACTCTCACGACTAGGAACCTAAAGAAAATGACTTATGTCCCATGAACCACGTGTTTTCAAGTACTATGAGTTGAAGTACACTTATCAAAAACTCAGTGGGTGAAAACATGGTAATAAATACGTTTGTCACAAATCGAAAACGTGGTTCTACGATGGATTCTGTCCATTATAAATTTGTTTATAAATATCATATCACTAATTGTTATCTTTATTTTGATTATGGTAAAATTTGTCCCAAATTTCTTACAAATATTTTATATCTACAACGAGATTTCTCTTATCACAAATTTTTATGTTCTATGATGAATTTTGTTCATCACAAATATGTTTGTAAAGATTTCATCACTAATTGTTATCTTAATTTTGATTATATTAAAATTTGTCGCAAATTTCTCATAAATACTTTATATTTGCGACAAAAAAGTTTCTCATCACAAATTTTTCGTCCGTGAGTACGTGGTTTTTTTTTTTTTTTTTTTTTTTTTTTTTTTTGTGGTGCACCTTTTAATTTATGAAGGATTTGATACATAAAGATTTAAAGGTATTTTAGGTTCCGTTTTTATTGAACCATAGTTACATGTGCCGAATTAGAAAAAAGGTCACACACGACTATGTGACAAAAACTAATGTCCCTTTCAATCTATGGGACAATCTTGTATCTATTCCATGTGTTGGGCACTGTTTAACTTAACTTTTTTTTTTCTTTTACATAGTCAATTCATAGGTTTTGAATTTTCGGTAACCGATGAACCATTTATGGATACAGTTCAACAACTTTTAAGCCATGTGTCCAATTTAAAGTAAAATTTTGTTAATTATTGGAATATATATATATATGTATATATATATTGCCTATTTATCATATTTCACTTATTCCGTCGGTAACGGAAAAAGAGACGATACTTATTTTCATTCTTCTTTTTAAATTTTGCCTATTTATAATATTTCATTTATCGGCGGTAAAGAAAAATTATCAAAAATATATTTGAAATTACGAGTATTACTTTCAAATTCGCTTTCTTTTTTTTTGTTTTTTTGTTTTTTTTAACGAAACACCATCTTACGTTGTTTCGGTCATGAACAATTCGTCTGTCGGTTAAACATTTGAGAGGTGATTATAATTTTAATAGATATAAGATTTTTATTTTAAGTGAAGCAAACTTAAAAAGAATTTTTGGAAAATATCCATTTTTATCATTATTGAAAGCGAGTTCCTAATCAAAATCCTATCAAACAACCAATACTATTGAGTATTAATTATGTTTCTTTGAAACATTTCATTTCATAACACAAGAATAATAGTTACAACATTTTTTAATTGGGATTATATACCATAATACCTATTTTGAGTTATTTTTTTATTTCCATTTCATTTGTAATGCTTAATAGTATGGACCTTCTCCAATCTCCACTCGGCTCGGGATATTACATGATATTATGGGAGTTGAGGTGAGAATGGGATTGAGGATTAGATACTAATGCATATTGACTGTAAGTTTATATATTTATCCCTCAACTGTGCTTCGACATTTATTTTATTAAAAGGAGAATTTTTTTTTTATTTTTTGTTATTGCACGTTGTGTGCAACATTCATACTCAAATCAAATAGAATGAAGAGATAAATAGTTACGGCTTATATAATATACCATCCTGATTCAAACATAAATAATTAACTTTCATAAATATCACATCATCTCCCATATATCGTACATTCAATATTATCATATCACAAATAAAAAATTGCCTAGGTTGTCAACTAACAGTTGGCCTAGCAGAATGAGGTGCTAGATTTCTATGTAAGAAATATTTTGTAATCGCAGGATCGATACACCATGAATTTAGAACACAATATATGAATATATATATAAAGTTAAATTAACGTACCTTAAATCGATCATTGATAGTCGATCAATATGGATGTTTAGACAAACATCCATGGCTAGTTCTTCCTCTCCATCTCTCATCGATATTGATAGCTTTCAATGAGACAAGCGATTATCAGAGTGTGGAGTGGAGAGGGGACCTAGCCAAATATATAATGTAACCCTAGGGCCCTTCCATCATGGGCTTTCTAGGATGGGCCTACACCAACTGTCAGACCATGTCTGTTAAAATCAAAGCCTTAACAATAGTGGGTCAAACAAATTAGGCATTATAAGTCAAGTCCCATTAATCGTATTAATTTAGCCCGTTTTTATTTTATAAAAAATAAAATATCCAATTAATAGAAGTCCAAATTAGAATAAAATTCTAACATTCTAAAGCAATGTTTTGGATTCAAAATCTGGAGGTGTAAATGATGCAATTGTGTTGAAATGGTCACCCCCATAATAGGCTTCTGCATTACTCGATCCGAATTAATCAGTCAGTGGATCGAAATAGAGTAGCTAAGACAAAAAAAAAAAAAAAAACTGCCTAGAAAAATTCTTACCCTCATCCAATTTGGCTACACCTGTTCTAATTACATGACAAGTGTTTTACACTTACTATGTATCTGGTGTACAATTTAAAAAAAAGTGATCAATCACATAATAAATATATTAACAATTACTAGAAAATTGATCGAGTACCGCCGTATTAGGTTCGAATAAGAATTTTTTGCCTACCAATATCCATTTTAGAATCATGCAACATGCTTACACGCATTACCTTTGCTTTAATTTTCTTGGTCCATCCTCTCTATTATTAATACAACAATCACCATTTTCAGTCAATAAATCAAGACCCATAAATTACATTATTTATGCCCCGTTTGGGTCTAAATTTTGGCACAAGATCATGATAAGATAAAAACACGTAAAATTGGACTATTTTTTTTGTGTTTTGTGAGGGTGTCCGTATGCACTTTCGCTTTCTAGGAATAAAAATTTGAAATATTTAAATTAGAAATTACAGTGAAAAAGAAAAATAGAGTGTTTCAAAAAAAGTAAGGGAGAGTGTTAATATATATATATATATATATATGTAGAAAAATGATTGTAAAAATGGACAAATCATTGACTAGATAGCTTCTAATGTTTACTTTGAGATCAAATCAAGAAAATGCTTCTCTCTTTCTCATCTTGAAGAAATCCACGTCATCCAAACAGTACCTTACATTTTTTTAGTTGGGGTGCATGCATATTTATCCTCCACTATATCTAATGATTTGAGTGGCCAACTAGATATGCCACTTGGAAAATCGAAATCATTTCACTTTATTCTTGGTTTGGTAAAGCATGTTGCTATTAATGTACATTTTAAAAAAATTACTTTAATGTTTAATCTTTTTTCCTCTAAGAAATAAATTTATATTTTTTCTATTGTTAATGAAAATCTACTTTATTATTATCAATTTTTTGTTAAGAAGTTTTTACTTCAGACAAATGGCAAAAGGATAAAATCAATAATATTCATAGTCAGTTATGTGATCAATCACGCAAGTTCTTTAATATATAAGATATTTTTGGAGTTTATATACTCCTAAATTTTATTTTAAAATAAGTTGTTATAGTGTTTTGATAAATAAGATCAAAAATTCATAAGATATTGGGAGATATTATAAGTTGTACTTACGTTTGGTAAGAACGAGAATTTATGATTAAGCTCCTATTAATATACTAATGAAAAAGAGTGATATAAGATCATCGATTTTGCATTAAAAAGATATTTTCTAGAAGGGTCGGAATGTGATATTCGACAGTAATTAATGATATTTATGTCATTTTATTAGTTAGTATTTAACAACTTATAAATTATTTTAAAATAATATGGGGTTACCTTACTGGTTTCTTAGGAGCTTAAAACTTTATTTTTAAAATTTATAAACTATTTTATCAAAAACATGTCGGACATTTTTAAGCTCTCTAATATCTTATAAAGTGTTTTAAGGAGTTTATTATTAAGCTTGAGTCAAGCACCCACGGAAAAATCTAAATCAAACTTGTCGTCTCTCTCTATATATATATATGTGTGTGTGTGTGTATTATATTCTTAAACAAAAAATTTATTTACTCCCAATTTCCTTCTATTCTAAGAAAAATTTGAAAATGACACTTATATTGAAAAATTTGACATAAACCCCAAGAAAGCCGACGTATAATTTTTATTTGGCCAACACATGGAATATCCATTTTCAATTGGGGGAAAAACATAAAATTATGGATCTTTCAACAACACTTTCTTCAATTCATTAAACAATAATCAATAATAAGATACAAACGACAAAGACAACCCCATTTTTCTGGTCTTTTACTCCATTCTTTAGTCTATCAACTCATTGATTTATGAAGAATCTTCCTAGCTTATTCTAGATAACAACCACACCAATTATTATTATTTTTTTAAAAAACAAATCCTCAAAAATATAGAAAATGTCCACCATAAGAAATAATAGAAAATCAAGTTAGCAGATGAATCATCATGATGAAGTATGAGTTGAAAAATACACATACATAGTCTAATTAGGACTATTAATACATTATAAGAATGCATTTCCTCCAATGACAATAGATAAATTAATCCATTATAAATTTTATGTCTCTAACAGATTTCGTATATAATCCGTTGGTGAATGCTCATTCATTGACCATTTTCTTAATTTTGTTTGTGTTTAATTCTATTATTGATTCATCATAGATATCTTAAAAATGTAACAAAATTACTCCGTCCTAAATTTTTTATTACTAAATGGGGTTTTTTCTTTCAGTAATACTAATGATAGTCATAACTATAGAAAGAATTAGTAAAGGTTGTGCTCCCTTCAGAAATTGAAAGAGCGAAAACTATATAAAACTATATTACATATATATTCTTATTAAAACATAAAATTTATTCAATATCAGAGCAACAAAATCAAATACTTTTATAAAGATTGAATTTTTTAACCACAAAATTGAAATCTTGGCTCGACTATATATTTCAACATTTTAATGACGTGCAAAAATATAATATGCCCCACACACCAAATGGAGAATATTAAAAAGAAAAATAATACACATAAGCATCTTGCAGTGGCAGCCATGTATTGGCTAGCACAGCATATATATATATATATATGTATGTATGTACACACACATATATATATATATATATATAAAGAACTTTACAATATTTCAACAATATTCGATCCAAAAAAATAATTTTGAGACAGACAGCTCTCAATACACAGATAATGCCGTGCTGGCAAATCCACTAACATACGGCCAGAATTTAATTGACAACACGGAAACACTCCCCCCCTCCCTCCCCCACCCCACCCCCCATAAGCCCACAACCCCGCCATGGACCGCCAATGATTGAACCTTTTTCTTTACACACAATGAAACACACAACGTACGTGAAATTCTTGTTCTTTCTTGGTGTTTATATATACACTAATTTCTGTATCTATTTTCCTCCCCTGCTCTCTGCTACACAAGAAAAATTATTTTGTGGACGAGCTCAAAAGCAATCCCATCTTTTATCCCTTGTATTGAATCTTGTTTATGATTTATATTCTCTTCTCTATTTGCATTTGGCATTAAAAAGATTAATATTTTTGGTTTCTTTTTTTCAATTTTTTCCTTCAATCGGGCCGGGCTTTTTTTTTTTTTCTTAAAAAAAAAATTTATTTGAGATGTCTTTCTTGTATACATTCTTTATTCCTGAGGAAGCCAAGGTGGAAGAAGGCGAGTGGGAAAAAGAAAGATAGAAGGGAAAAAAAAACATAGATTTTTTATTTTTCTCCTTTTCTATTTTCTTTTTTCAAGAACAGTGTTTTAATATAACATAAGTCTTTATCTCCTTCTTAAGCTGGTAAATTCTTGTTTATTTAATTGTATAAATTACGTTTTTCTGCAAAGCCCTTTTCAAGATTCTTCATTTTGATATGATTTTTTGCTGGTTTTTTTCAGGGATGTCTACAAGTATTATTAGTGATTCCATGGTGCTAACCCCCGGGCCTGAAGGGCCCGTGAGTATAATCTCGGGCCAAAACGAGGTGGATTTTGTGAAATGCGATTGTTGCGGGCTTACAGAAGAGTGCACCCCTTCATATATAGAGACAATTCGAGAGAGGTGATAATTTAGTTTTTTGTTTGAAATATTTAGTTTGATTTTGGTTATTTATTTGTTTTCCATAGTTTGAATCTAGTTCAACTCTGTCCTAGAACACCTTTTGATTGTCTTTTGTCTCATTTGATCAGGATTTAGGACTATTTGATTGCTTTGTTAAGAGTACTTAGCACCAATTAGTCATTAGAAAGAAGTGGTTTAATCGAATTATTCATGGCTTTGTGCAGATTTTGATGGTTAGATTAGTGGTTTGTTTATGTTTGAATTAGATGACTTAGGACATCTTTTGAACAATCAAAAGGTTTTTTTGATAGTTAGATTGTTAGATTAGTAGTTTGTTTATGTTCGAATTCGATGGATTTGGACATCTTTTGATCAATCCAAAGATTCTTTTGATGGTTAGATTAGTAGTTTGTGTTTGATTTCGATGACTTCGGACATCTTTTGATCAATCAAAAGATTATTTTGATGGTTAGATTGTTGGATTAGTAGTTTGTTTATGTTCGAATTCGATAACTTCCGACATCTTTTGATCAATCAAACGATTTTGATGGTTAGATTGTTGGATTAGTAGCTTGTTTACGTTCGAATACATTGACTTAGGACATCTTTTGATCAATCCTTAGTGGATTTCTGCAGTTTTTGATGTCCTATTCCTAGAAAATTATCTGCAAATTTATTTATGTTCAAATTCTTTGTTTTAGGACATCTTTAGATCAATCTTTAGTTAGTTTTGATCAATGTTTGTTGTTCCATTGCTAGAAAACGAAGTATAATTGTCTTTAAACTGAACTGTTTTTTACCTAAACCAGATATGGTGGTAAATGGATTTGCGGGCTTTGTGCCGAGGCCATAAAAGATGAAGTCTTGCGTTGCCAAAAGCTGATAAGCCCGGATGAAGCCATGGCCCGGCATTTCAGCTTCTGCAACAAGTTTCGGGCCTCGGGGCCACCTGAGGATCCTACCATGCATTTGATTCGGGCTATGAGACAGGTTCTAAGAAGGATCTTGGAGAGCCCGAAGTTGATGAGGTCAATGCCGAGTAGCCCTACAACTAAGGGAGGGGATCTCAACATGGAGGGCACCGTGTTAGCCCGGTCCGAGAGCTGTATTCCGAGTTTAACCCTAGTCGAGACGTCTGTGTATTGTCGAATAGAAGAAGGATGTGAATGATCACGGAGGACAATATGGTAAATTTTGACGTTAAAGCGAAAAAAATCGAGGAAATGAAAAACGAATATGAAAGAATTCTAGGGCTTAATTGTGATTATATGATCGATGATTGTAAACGAAAATCGTTTGTGTTATGGAATGAAAGATGAAATACTAGTTGTAGTTCTTGTTTTAACTTTGTTCATTTTTCTTCTAATTGCTTAGGATAAGCTTTAGTTTAAAGCTCTTGAGTTGATGAGGTAGATGCCCTAAATTAGAATCATTAAAGTATGTGAAGCTCTCGGATGGATTTAGATATATGTTTCTGAAGATTAATTGATTGCATTATTGGATTGCGATAACAATTATTAGTTGGTCTAGCAAGATATGATGCTAGATTTCTTAAGTGTGGTCTAGAGTTTGAATACTGGTGTTGTTTTTAGTGCTGTGAATGGAACAATTGGGTTAGGAGAATTACTTTAATAATGGATTCCTGCAATACTCAATTTGGATTGCTTGGTTAAGGAGTTGAAATTGAATGGTTAAAAAAAAAAATTATTGAATTGAGATGAATTTGGTGAAACCTTGAGGTTAATTACAAAAGACTCCTGAGGCGTAACCCATTCCCTATAAAATTCCTTACGGCATGAAAAATTATAGATGCCCTCTTAATAATTGGTTTCGTATAACAAATCCCGACTATAGTGAGGGGTATCAGTAATATGAAACCAAATATAAAGAAGGTATTTATAATTTTTCATACCACATAAATTTCTTGAAAACGGGTCTAACCTCAAGAATACGTTTCTTATGGTACTTGTCTTTGCAGCATCAGCAAATACAAAGTCAACTAATAATTCACAACTATTCGTACGTATGGTGGAATTAACGTGGGATGACAAATACAGATAATTGTAATTATTTAAAATTTTAAAACTTTTGAGATTTCTTAATAAGAATTATTATTTGTGGTGACCTATAATCGAATAATATATGGGGCCAACTACTTGAAACGCCATTTCATCATCAATCATCAACTTCTTGCACCTAACCTCACTCATGATGTGCTCGTGGCTAACTATAATATGATGCCTATTACCCACAAATATGTTACAAATACTTAGGTTATTTTTATCAAGAATCATAATGTTCTTCGTAGAACAATGGTTGTTGGTTCAAATGATTAGGAGTTTTGATCACTTAAATAAAGTCGTGCATTTGAATTTTGCCTGTAAAAAATAACTGTTGAGTGAATAGCTGCTTATACTACTCCCACGATGCTTGACCCGAATTTAATCATGTGTAAGAGTCTTGCATATGTAAGAAATAACCGTTTGGTGAGTAGCTGCTTATATGGGTTCCCATGATCCTCGCCCTGGATTTAGTCGGGTTGCAATGGAGGTGTCAGACACCGAAGGTTCATGAACGAAAAAAATTACAATTTTTACGACATAAATCATCTATTGAATTGAGGCAATTGACTATTGATGCCATTTCTAAAACGTATATAAATTTTAAGGGTGTTATTTTTATTTTCAAACATGTAGATAAATTGTTTTTTTTTTTTTTTTTTTTTGTAATTGATACAAATCTTAGGAGTTTTTCGGTAATTTTTCAAGAAATAAATGAAATCCTAAAAGTAAATTGTCCGCAATATTTATTTGTTTAGAATTTGCATAAGCACGTATGTTAGATTTCAACGCGTTGACGATCACAAATTGACAATTTAAGAAAAAAAATGGAACAATTTTCTTGAGCAGGAGTTAATATTTAATTAAAGAAAGCAATGACAAATCATAGAAGATCATTTTCAGTAATTTTTATAATTAATTAATTAAAGTACATTGGCAAACAACCTTTCCAATAGGAGAAGCTATATAACAAGCTTTTAAGAGATTGTAGCGTAGGAAAGGCATTTCTATCAAGGAATTAAATAACTAATTTTGAAGATAATGACGGTTTACTTGTTAATCACATGTAATCTTTTTTCTTTATTATATCATATCTTGTTTCTTTGCTCTGACCCTTTGCTTTAAAAGGAAAAAAAAAATAAAAAAAATTAATACAATTAACCCAACCATTCAAGATATTCTATAAATGTCAATTAAAACACCACAGAAACACACACACACTCACCCAAAGCAAAACGAAAGATGACAAAAGGGTTCGAATCCAAAACTTTAATAATGTCAGTTAAAACTTCTACCATTGAACTATAACCCTAGCTGCAATCTTAAAAAGGAGTTGAATTACTAATCTATCATAATATTCTTTTTCATAAATAAGTGACGTTGAAATTCGAACACAACTTGACTCTGATATCATGTTCATTGAGCATTAGTTAAACTTGGCTTTGAAATCATGTTCAATGACCACTTCTGATATAATTTATACAATTATAAAAAGAAAGCTAGTTTTGTCTCTCAAATGACGGTTATTTATGTGATTTTACAAAATTTGTCCTTCAATTTTATATGGAATAAATAGATATATGTAAAATTATGGCTAAAATTAAAAATTCACATAATATCAATTCAATTCGGATACCAAATTTTGATGTGCAAATTTTACTCTTTTAATTAATAAACACATGCAATATATTTAATAATATATTTATATTTTCATCCTAAAAAAAATTAAGTACTAAATTAAAATATATATTTTTGATATTTTGCACACACGTAGAGTGTGCAGTGTTGCTAGTGTAATTAAAAATTAATCTATGTATTGTTAAATATTAAAATTACCCCCAAAATACATATCAATTTAACAAAATTTATCATTAATCAAGACCCTAAACCACAGGGGTATTTGTAATTTTTAACAAAAAAATTTAATTTATAATTACACCATACCTCAAGGAGCGTAAATATAATTTGCCCTTAACCTCTATTTTTTTTTATGGACAATAATATTTCAAATTTGGGGGGGAAATATATTTTTTTAATTGGTTGAAAATTGTAACGGGAACCACGGCATTAAACGTTATAAACTTAGATAGCAAATTATTTGAAATTTCAAATTATTCATTAAATTATTAGAGATACAGACCTCATTGGCAAAACAATGCCAGCAAGCTGAGTTTTGGTTACACATTCTAACTTATTACCCAAAGTTAATTCCTTGTGCCAAAGGCAGTTCGCTCCCATAATTGATAGTACTGCAAAAAAAGCACAGAAAAATGCGAAAATAATCAGAAAAATCCCAGTTAAATAAAGTTTCTCTTATGTAAGTAACATTGGAATTCAGAAAAAGAATTGAATATGGAAACAATTTCAAGAACTAAAGAGACTCCAAGAAGAAGAGAAGATGAGATCGGACTTACCAAGTCGAGCGCCTCATGTATTGTTTCCAAGAATCGCTCCCGGCTTCACGGCCTCCTCCGGTAGCTTTCTCACCGCCAAAAGCGCCGCCTATCTCAGCACCATTTGTTGGAATGTTGACATTTACAATGCCACAATCACTTCCTTGAGGCCTGCATCAAAATCCATGCATGTCTCACACACACACACACACACATATAGAATTGGGGGGGGAGGCGACTGCCCCTATCAGGCCCCGTTTGGCTCTGCTCCATATTGTGGACAAGCAGAACCAAAGAAGAACATAGCTATCGCAGTTTAGTCTACTCACCCAATCCATTTGAAAATGATTTCTGGTTTGCGGGAGAAGATGGAGCTGCTCAGACCTTGAGGCACAGAATTGTTGATTTCAATGGCTTCATTCAAAGTCTGCAAAAAGTATTAATGTACATGAAATCGAGTTACCATAACTCGAAAAAGGAGAACTTCAGAGAAGCAGGAGTAGTTACCTTAAACTTCATGACGTAAAGAACCGGACCAAACAATTCTTCCTTCACAACATCAGCATTCGAGGAAATTTCAACTATGGTGGGCTGCACGAAATTGCCTTCCGACTCGATAACAGAGCCACCGACAACAATCTTTCCTCCCTGACACATACCAGCATGTTATCTTAGACATTGGAATTCAAAGAAATGTTAAGAGCATATAGACTGAATAGCTCAAGTTTCGGGCATAAATGAGCTAATCAGCCTTGGCTTTTTCATTATTGAGAAGATGGAAGAAAATATAAAAGCAACACCCATCCAGGACAGTTGATTAAACAACAAATGATATGCGGAGTAATATAATACGATGAAAAGGCAAAAATGAAACAACATAAACCTGAGACTTGATTTTATCTATTCCCTTAACAAAATTATCCCTTGAAGCACGAGTATGCAGCGGGCCAAGTAAGGTGCCCTTCTCCAATGGGTTTCCAATCTTGACTCGTTTGTAGACATCAACTAATCGGTCAAGTACTTTCTGATAAATACTCTCATGAAGAATCTTCATTAAAAGGTGAAAAAGAAAAGTGGGTTAGATTCTAGTTTTAAGCTGCCACATTCATAAACACACAGGACACTCTAAAATCTTAGAATACCAGTCTACGGCAAGTTGTGCATCGCTGACCAGCTGTACCAACAGCAGCAAACAGAACAGAGCGAACAACAAGTTCAATGTCAGCATCATCCATGACAATTATGGCATTATTTCCACTTAATTCAAGCAGGCATTTTCCGTATCTTTGATTCACTGTCTGTTGAACCATCAGACCAACCTGAAATGGCGAACACCTCATATAATGAACAAGAATGATAGTAGCGTCGACAAACCAGTCTGCCATGTAGAATGTAATAGTAGAAGTACAAAAGGAAACTGATTTCACACACAGAAAATGCTCCTCCTGCCCAAACGGCGACATGACTAGTACAAAAAGAAAAATCAAGAATTGCTCTGAACAATGTTCATATGAAACTTATAGTGTAGACTTCATAAATAAATGACTTCACCAAATTCGGCCCTGTCCCTCCTTAAGTTACCGTGTATCACCCCTTAAGTTACCGTGTATCACCAAGTTGTGCAGACTTCAATAATCAGTGCCTTCTATTTTTTTTACAGCAGCCAAAGTTAAATACAGCATTCACCACAAAATGTACCTTTGAACTACCGGTGAACGAAACTAGAGCAATGCGTGAATCTTTTGCAATTGCTTGACCAATTTCAGCACCACCACAAAATGCTGTGAAAATTGCACCTGGCAAATTGTTCTTCTCTAATACCGCAGCAACAATCTTCGTTATAGCTATGGTAATCAAAGGCGTGGTTGGAGCACCCTTCCTGAAATTTCAAACAATAAGAAGATTAATATTGCAACTTTCTGATGCAATGAGATTAAAAAGTATCAACCATACTGGATAAATTGGGTAGAATGACGGCTACAGAAGAAAGGAGAAATGATTGTTGTATGGTTGAGTTTGGCTAAAGAAGATGAAAATTTCCAAGTTTTTGTTCTTTCTTGGTAAACAAGATGAAGAAGATAGCAAAGAACAAACCATAACTACAATCACCATCCTAAGGAATCTGAGCCATATAACTATTTTGCATTAAAGGAATAAAGGAGGTTTATGGAAACAGATCCACACAAAAAGCTGTAATAGCATGAATGTGCTCCATTATCGAAAACTTTGAGGATTATATTGACTTTCATAGAACCAAGTGACAATTCAGAGAATGTAGAGCAAAGGACTACCAAACAACAGAATTTCCACAAACTAGAGCAATGCATGCATTCCATCCTGCATTTAGCCACACCAAACAGAAGTATTAAATTAAAATTATAAAAGAATAGAAAAGAAATTCATTAGTTACTCAAATATCATGAGCCACGGTCGAGGCTTAGACCTGCATAACTATATATACCACATTACCCTGTAAGTCATGTAGTAAAACTTACCAAGAACAGCACAAGGGAAGTTGAAAGCCGTTATTACGCCAACGATCCCCAAAGGATTCCACATCTGTTCAGTGGTAGAATGTAACAAGATTAGAAATGGATAATTATTTTGGAGGTAAATTATGATGGAAAAAATCAAAGCAATAATATTCAGCGTACCTCCAACATCATATGATTTGGACCTGTTAATAAAGTAAAAAATAATAATTAGAAGCGAACAAGTCACATCTTAAGCATTACATGTAACTATGTAGATGGTCATGTAATAGAATGAAATATCTAAATACCCTAAAAAAGAACAGCAAGACAAACAAAAAAAAAAAAGGAAAGAAAAAGAAGCGGAAAGAAACAATAAGAAAGAAGTATCAAGTGTAATATTTGAATGCAGGGGAGGAGAAATTATTTAGCTTACGTTCTGAAGGTATGACTGACCCATTCAGCTGACGACTTAATCCAACAGCAAAGTCACACATATCAATTATCTCCTGCAATACCAATGCTCTGATATATCAATGAAGCATCAACCAATACTTACATTCATGAAAGCTCATATAAAAGATGGCAAAAAAATAAGCCTAACAAATATGAATATGAGCCACCTGATTATGAAAAAACTGATAAATCACATGTACTAATTTAGTGTTCAAACATTTTGTTAAAAGAGATGAAAAAAATGGTCACAAACATGAAGTTCCAGTAACTGCAAGTGTCTTTCAATAGTGTCAACTTACATGCACGCAGATTTCATGTCTCTTAGGTGTTACTGTACATGGTCTAGACAGAAGCTATAATGCAACGATAAGATTATGCAGAAAAATGAATTTTAACCTCAAGATTCTCTAGTTATCAGCCAACATGAAGGACTGTGTTCCTTAAACTTTTAATGTATAAGAACAAAGGGAAAATGATGTATCAGTCACAGAAATTACTGCCATTAATAAGTAAGAGTTGATGCTCATCTCAGTGTTTCGTATCGTCTGTTACGAGTAGGCATGATGCATGCAATAATCAATGTTAATCGTCATACTACTTTCCCTGGTTGAATTTTCAATATGAATTGAATGATATCCAAATTTTACTAGTAGATTTTACATAAAAACCATTCCACATGTCCCATCTCCTAACATCGATGATGGTTCATACCTGAACTTCCCCTATTCCTTCTGCTAGTATCTTTCCCATTTCAAGGGAAACAAGCCGACCGAGGGGGTGGAGTTTGGCTCTCAAGGCATCACCAATCTGCCGTACAATCTCACCTCTCGTTGGTGCTGGAATCTAAGACAAGATGAAAAGAGCACCAATGGGAAAAAAAACAGGATATAAGCAAGTTCGGAAGCGTAAAAGAATCGACATCAAATGTAGCAATCCATTTAGCAAATTTTAACAGATTCATTATCAGGCAAACAAAATAGTTCTAGGACTTAATGAAACACCTGCATCCATATCTTTGTAGCTTGAGCGCAAGCTTGCATTCCTTCATCGTAGTCTTGAATAGATGCTTCCGTAACTTCGGCAATTGTCTACAAAAGCCCACAGAGTCGAGAAAAACATTTATGCACTGATAAAAAGTGGAAGAAAACTAACACGAAATTGACATATTGAATCATTGTCGAATTATGAAAAATGTAATTGAAAGCATGCAATAAAGTTGTCAAAACTCCATATTTCACATGTAAGAGGACTAATATCATTATAAATTTATAATGATCTCCAAAGATTCTATTCTACTAAACTAATTCTCCTCATGCTCCAAATATTTTGAACTTTATCTTTCTGAGAACTAAGTGTACTACAAATCAAGTTCACTTCATCGGTTCTCTTCATGCACCATGAATCATTACCATGTCAATCATTGAAAACACACACACACACACACACACACAAATTAAGAGACCCAACTTCCCAAAAAAAAAAAACTAAGACTTTTTAAAACATAAATATCATTGAAAAAAAAAAAAGCCATATGCTAAACAAAGCAAACCTGATTATCAGCAGGATTTACAGAAGAAACCACGGACCCATTCCCCTGCCAAACGCCATTAACATAGCAACCCGAATTCTTCGGCCCGAGCCCGATCTCCTTCAAAAACTCGTAATCCTTCCTCCCGAAACTCATCTCTGCAAAAAATTCCAGAAAAAAAAAACGCAAACAAACCCAAATTTTCAACTATTTCCACCCAATTTCAGCTACCAGCATCGAATTAACAAAGCAAGCGAAAAGCATTGTTTGACGGGAATGAATTTGGGAAATGCCAAAACAGTCACTGTACCGTATGCAGGAGAAGTAGTACTCAATTCAGACATATCAAGAAAGCTGGAAAGTGATGTACGGAACTAGACTTACAGTCGAAACAAACGGGACACGGCACGGATGATACAAATGGCGTCACAGATATAGCGAGAGAGAGAGAGAGACAGAGGAGACGTGTCCGCTGAGAATTCTGAAAATTACTCTACTTATTTCGACACTTATAAAACTTAACTGTCCTTTTGTGCAATAATAAGAAAAATAGAAGCTTTTGGAGGCCGTTAAGTGTGTGTGTATATACATATATATATATATATATTTAAGCCTTTTTTTTTTTAGAAAATATAAATTTGGAAAAATGAGCCGAACTGCTCAAAAAATAATTCGAGCTCAACAACTTGGGCATACTTAACAAAGTTTTAAATTAAAACTCCTACTTAGAAACGGAGCCAAAAAAAAATAATTGCTTGAGAGATGAGATTATTTTTAGCTTTTTCATAAAAGTGAAAGTCCATAACATTTAGATTGTGGTTTCGATTCTCGATAGATGTAGGTCTTTGTTTTAATTTAATATTAATTTATTTTTATTATATACTATTTTGATTGGTCGTAACAGTCAACGTCGGGTGTGCATAATTCGTTAAGCTAATTGAATGGCATTGAAATTGAAATTTTTGACACACCAGACCGATCAAATATATGCTCTTAATCAATATAATTGATAGTTAGATTGATTGTAATAATTTATCCTTCATTATTGATGCACTCATTTATTGTAATATACTATTTTAATCTGATACGAGTTTTGCGAAGGGACGACCGTCCCTCTAGCTCATCTTTTGCTCTATCCCTGCTCCTATTTTAGGTCGATTATTAATTTCCAAGGAAAATTCAGTGAAGTTTGACTCTTTTAATACTCGATTTAATTTTAAAGATAATTTTAAAATCATTAATAAATTAAATTCAAACTTAAACGATAATTTATGCTATTTATGTCGTTATATAATATGATCGATTGCATAATACGCATAAAATAACAATAATATTGGAGAAAAGTATACCAAAATGGGCAATTCTCTTTCTACTACATATGATAAATTATTCATAATTAGTTATTCTAATTTAATGACTTGTTTTTCTCTCGTGATGAGTTATTCTTAGGTTTTGTAGGGACCCGACGAGAAAAAGGGTTACAATATTTTTATTTTTATTTTTTATATTTAGGCCCCAGTTTAGTTAAAGTTTAAATTTTATATAAAGGGGTGGAGCCTACTTAGTGTGTGTGTGTGTCTTTTTTTGGTATTTGATGATTGATTGTGATAAGGTTATCATTCACATGATAAGGGTTCAAACCTGGAATTCAAATCATACACGGGATTACTTGATTAATATGGATTTTGATACAAAATTGAACACTTGTTCGGCCTATAACAAAATAGTTTGCACCAATGCTACATATGGATTAGTATTATTATTATTACTACTTACAAATTATTACATGTAACGTTGAATTTAACAAATCGATACTTTTCGAGTGTGTCGATAATGTTTTTATATTGAAATTGCAAGTTATGGGCTAAGAATAAATATAGCTACTTTAAATCTACTAAAAAGGACTGTAAATTTTAATTTGTCAGATATGACAAATCACATATAAAAGTCAAATACTTTTTTTATGTTACGTAAAACTTGAAACTCGACTCTTTTTATTAAAAAAAAAAAATGGCAATAATAATAAAACATAAATATATAAAAAGGAGTATCAAACGAATCAAGTTTGATTCATGTTTGACTCGATCGGAGCTCGTTTGAACTCAACGCATATAATAATCAAATGAAACTCAAAAACACAATTTATACTTAGTCATTGGTTTTTTTTTTTTTTTTCTTTCCTTTTTTTTGGGGGGGGTGGGTTGCTTGTGGCGATTGATTTGGGCTTTGTCTGGTTGGATGGGTTTTCATATTATTTTATGGATTTGGAAAAGCCCAATTCATAATGGGCCCATATAATGGTGATAAATAATTTTAATCAACAACAACGGCATGAAGTCGCTTTGGCCGAGTGGTTAAGGCGTGTGCCTGCTAAGTACATGGGGTTTCCCCGCGAGAGTTCGAATCTCTCAGGCGACGGTTTTATTTAATTTTTTTTTTCACATGAAAAAACATATTTTTCATGAACAAATTTGCAAAATCCTATTTTGTTATTGTATTTATATGCATAGCAATCATTGATGAATTTACACAATCTTCACTTTATATATATATATATATATATATATATATATCTTGCATTCAATATCTTTTTATCTGACTTTTCTACTTTTTTTTGCAATATTTATGAATGCCTTGATATCTTTATTTATGAGCGAGGCCAAAATTTTGATCCATATTTTTATTTATTGTCGATTGAAAATATTAGATGTTTTATACCTCTCATCCATTGATTTAAACTTTTAAAATCTATATCAATTGCACATAAAAAAGATCATGTTATAGATATTAGACATTTTAATCTCTAAAACTTAAATTAAATGAACATTGAACAAATTATTAGGACTTTATTAAAAAGGAGAAAATAAAAAGGAGTTACGATTAATTTGCTTTTCACTTTTTTTTTTTTTTAATCCTTCTGGAACTTTAAATGTTTGCTAAGATGTCAATTGCCAAACTATTTTAAATGCACGTGATAGTATTGTTATTGTGTGTGGTCTTTTGACGTAATGGATATATATTTCATTTTAAAAATGAGATGGAAGGTATAGTATAACCCCAGTTTAGATCATCTGCTATAAAATAGTGGTATATTTTCCCTTCACTTATCAACACATGCCATATGTATTGGTGAGCGGTTGAGACAAAGAAAGAAAAAAACTTATGATATGATTTTATTTTATTTTTTGATATTCTCCTTTCTTATCTTAACCGTTCACCAATACAAGGGGTGTGTGTTGATTGGTAGGGGAAAAAATGTACACCGTTTTGTAGAAGAGAATTCAGATTGGTATAACCTGGGATTCAGATCGTGCCAGTCTACACGCGGATTCTTTCTTGTTAGGCTCATGAAGCTCAAGTGGCTGGGGGGTAAAAAAATTGCGAGATATGGTTAAAAAGCTCAAGAAATACTATGATTTGCTTGTGAAGGACACGAACATGGTGGAGGGGACAGGGACAAAAGAGCCATTTCACCAGATGATGATCATGGACACATCTTTTGGCATTCCTGTGTTAATGGTTTAGTGATCATCATAAGAACTTGTTTAATTTTTAGGTTTTTTTTTTCATTTTATTGTTCCTTTTTGGGTTTCATATATAATTGATCAGTGTTTGTTAGGGTGTGTTATATCTAAGTAAAATGCATGAATATATAACTTCTATTTCTGTGTTTTTTTTTCTTGAAACTTTTATATGATCATATATATCGTATATGATCAAATGTGATTTAATAAAAACCCTAGTTGAACTTGGGATATTCATCGACCTCTTTTTTAAATATTAATTGAGACGAGTCAATGTCGATTGATGGTGTGAAAAGGCTTCCTAATGTCGAATTTCGAAAACCAACGAGAGGTTCCCCACTCTACTTTGATCCGTTTTAGAAACGAGTGGCAGCCACAATTTGAGCGGAGGTACAATGTATTTGAAAATTCGGGATTGTAAATAGATTCGAGTGTCATTCTGATCGCCTCTTTCCCGATCCTTTCTATGGGTAGAACTCTTGCGAGAGGTTTAAACTTCAATAAGAATATTCATAGTAGCAATTGCATTCTGTGAATTCTTTTTGTTTTTTTTTACCCAAAAAATTGTATCATGGATGTATTTTTGAACATCTTAAGCAACGTCCAAAGTTCGAATTCTGGTGTTGTGAATGAAGCAATTGGGTTGGGAGGTCGCCCCCATAATGGACCTTTGCAGTACCCCATTCGAATTAGTCGACCAATGGATCGGAACATGGTGGCTAAGACCAAAAAAAAATTGTCTTTAAAATTAAATAAGTTTTTAAATTACTCTTTTTAAAAAAAAAAAAAAAAGAAACTTCTTAACTGATATATTTTGTAATTCTAGGTGCTATGTCACGTTGTTAAAAAGAATCTATAGGTGCTATTTCAAGTTGATTCTTAAAATAATTTAATTAAATGGGTTGCAAAGCCAAATAAAAAGGGTTCAATATTTTTCTTCTTTTCTCAATAAATAATAATTCAATGGAAAGGGGTTAAAAGTACTGACATTATGAAGTGAGATCATTCCAGTGTTTAATATTCAAACTTAAAGTCAACAACTCTATCATATTTTATAAGTCGTAGAATCTTGAGATTTGATTTTATGAGCATTTAAAAGAAGATAGTAGCTATTATAGAATACCTACATTATTGATAAACATTATTAAATATTATTGCTAACCTTAAAAAATTAGGTTAGTGGTACATTATTTAGTCATCATAATCGCATCTTAAATGCCCAAATTCGATCCTCGCTCAAAATGTAGAACTTGCAAATTATTTAGGAGTATTATAAGCTGGCGATAATTGGTCGATAATATCTAGTCCGATGAGATAACTTAATTCCCTAGTATGTTGGTGAGGTAGCGGTAGTCAAGTTGGACTTAGTTCCACCGAATTTTGGCGAAATAAACATTTCATAATGACTAGATGCCCTTAATTGGAAAGTCATATTGAGTGTCCCGACCTGGCCTTTAATTTATTCACCAAAAAAAGACATCCCATATTCTTTATTTTCCAGCCAATTATAATAGAGAAAGCTAGGCTTGAAATCTATTGGGCCAGTTTATAAGCTGAACTTGCCAATGCAAGCTAATGAGCTTGTGAAGCCCTTAAAATTTTGAGTGTGGCCCATAACAATCTGTATTGAGGCCCATATCCTCCATTCCAAAACTTAAACCATTTGTGCATAATTGTTGTTATATAAAAGGAAACTTAACGCCTCTAATTCTATTGGCAAAGTTGAAGCCCCCAAAATTGAGCTTTTGGGTTCTATCAAAATGTCAAAACATTATAAAAGACACGTCTCAGAAGCCTATTTTCTTAAGGTTTTGGAATATTTAGCTCTCCAACAATGATACTTCTTAATATTTTGTTTTAGAAGATTATTCTTTTTTTTCCCACAAAAATTATATAAGATATCATTACAGTTATGATTGGTTAATTGAAATTTTGGTCGTTAAATCAAGAATTTGAGACCATTGGGATTGTAGCCCACCCGTAGGCGTTCGAACCTGGCAAGTTTTCTCCCCTTCTCTTGTGGGTGAGTGTGCCTGTGCGTGCATGTGCAGCGTTTCGATTGATATTTATAAGGTATTTGATTGTAAAAAAAAATAATAATAAAAGAATTTGAGATGATTTTTGCCTTGTAGCTTTCAGAAAGTGCCATTACTATTAGAATATTTATCTTTTTAAACAACCCATTATACATTAGCACAATAAGAGTATACTTCAGGCCATCTCATGTTCTTTTGTTGGTTCATGGGAAGATAGTGTGATGCCCCTATAATTGATTGGTTTTCAGTCATTTTCATATCTTTGCTAAGCCACATGGAGTTTCAAGATTGTTCATAATCACTTGTCACTTTTTATTTTCCAAAAAAGGTTTGTACCACAAAATAGTTTTTTTGTTGCACGAAATATTTGATTAATTATTATATAATATATCACTCGTTAATAGGCAGTCTCATATAATAAAATACTAATTTCATTATGTACAGATGAAGTTCAGGGACGAAGCCAACAAATGAACTTTTGATGCTAACCCGCTTTTATCAAGTCTATATTTAAGATTGTATTAGTTACATGTTTTATTTGAAGACTTAACAATTTTGCCACTTTAAAAACAATAAAACCATGTTTTGTATTTTGTAAAAATTAAATGTCCACTTCAAAATAATAAATCTTTTAGACCTAATGGATGTGTGTGTCTGTGTGTGTGTGAGAGAGAGAGAGAGAGAGTAAAATGTGGAACTCATGGTTTGTTACCTTGTTAGAGTAAGGACAAAAAACGCTCGATAAGAACCGCGTCTATGGCGTTCAAGCTCGTGTATGAATTGATGCTTGCACGTTTTCAAGAGCAATAGCCATACGCAATGCACGTAGTTTTCCACACGTATTCACGTGCTTGTGTGAAGTGTAAACCCCCAGCACACGTCACACTTTTTGCATGATTTAATATATATATATATATATATATAGAGAGAGAGAGACACACACACTTTTTGGATGAAATTAAATATCCAATTTTAAGAGCAAAAATGATGAATTTATGATTTTTTTTTGGGATAACTCTGTTCTGGATACTTTGAGTGTGTTGCAAAAGCTAAAAAGGAAAAAAAAAATGATTCTGTAGTTTTTGGTGGAGGAAAAAAAAAAGCCTACTAAGGATTGTATTATTTTACACCGTTAACCTATAACGTTGATGATGGTCCTGCGACACCTCCACCCGGGGCCATAGCACAGATACTGTCCCGCCTGCGTGGTCTTATGCAACAGGGTTGCGTCCACGGGGGGTTTTACAAAACGCGTCTATGCTATGAGAGTACGCCTGGACCTTTAAGGCACTCAAGCGCCTCGTCTGCCGCCGATGTGGGATACCATTTTTCGGCCACATCAAACGTACTTAAAAATAGTTTGAAAAAAAACGTATAATATTTGAAAGTATCTCCACCTTTGCTTCTGCTCGTTGTGATTCTTGAGAAGCTAAAATTTTTGAAAACATGCAGTTTATCTCGAAATACATACTTGTTCTAAAAAAAATCATATTTTCTACTACACTGTTTTCTTTTAGTTTTACACAACTAGTAAGAATAATCGTCTCAAATTCTCAAATTTATATAAAATTATATTATACATATATTTTTGTGTGTACACACACACACACATATGTTAAATTTAGAATTTTGCTTTCCCTAATTTTTAGTCTCCCTCGATCGCTCCTTAAAAGCAAAATTTATGATTCCATCGATGAATAATAAAATATTTATCAATATTTTTTAAGCATGAATAATAAATTTTGACTAATGGATTGCCTTACAATTTTCATTATTCACCTAATATACCACAAAAAAAAAAAAAAAAAACCTTGAAGTCCCCCATTGGAGGCACAAAAAGACGTTGTAAATAGAGAGCTTTGATAAAGATTGAAAAATTAGTCTCCAAATCTTAGCACAAAATCAGTCCACATGCACAGTTTTGTGACGAATTTTATTCGTTATAAATTTATAAATAAATATTTTGTTATTAATTACAATTTTATTTTAATAAAATTCCGTCATAAATATGTAGTAATTGTTCTATTTATGCGACAAGAATCTATGTGCTATAAATTTTGCCTTTCCAAATGAGGTAATTTTCTCTTCTTCTTTTTTCATGTATTCAATCCTCAAAGGTGTTATGACATAATTTATATATATTTATACTAAATTTATTATTCAAATGCTCCCCATTATTCAACTTGGTTACAAAGACATGCACTTGGTTGATTTTAACAAAATTTCTTCTTATCCTTTTTTTTCTTTTTTTTATTTTCTCTCATTTCTCCTCTTTCATATTCTTTTTTACTCTCTCTCCCTTATTTCTCACTCATCTCTCTCTCTCTATCCTCTTTCATATATCACTACTCTTTAATATAAGTTTCTTTTGCTTTCTTTGCAATTGTTTTCTTAATTTTTTTTATTTTAAATTGTTTAATTTTTATTTAATATTACTTTTATGAATCTATTAAAATAGTTTAAAACTGTTTTGATAGTATGTATACTATCAAGATTTTAATATGTAATTAAATTATATTATTTTTTTTATTGTGCACCAATATCGAATGTAACGATATTACTAGTTTATAATAGTGATGGGGACACACTCAATATATAATTAAATTTTAATAAATATAAAATTATAACATTTATATGACAATATCTTTTTGTGATTTGTTATATATATATATATGTGTGTGTGTGTGTGTGTGTGTGTGTGTGTGTGTGTGTGGATGGCTGTTTAAATTTATTACTAAAAATAGGTAATATAAATTGATGCCCTAAAAATTGTAGAATCCAACTAGTGAAAATCAGAATCTCTATATAGATGGATAAAAGATTCGATGGGATGTGAGTGTGTAGGGCGATTTTTATGGGCATTATCGTAACACTCCAACAAAAATATCAAGCCATGGGGTCCAATCTCCAACTTGAGATAGGCGCAAAGCCATAAATTCATAAAAGTAGCTTAATTACAATGGTCCACATATTTTAATTAGCATTAATAGTAAAAAGTACTATTTATAATCCATTAAGTTTACATCTCTATAAAGTTGGGAGCATTCCATAAAGCACTACTAAGTTGCTTAATTTTCGCCATTGGTCTTAAAATCGAATGGTAGGAGTTCAAAAGGGTAATCAAAGAGGTCCTGAATTCGAATTCTCTTGTCCTCTACCTCTTTTCTTTTGAGTGAGTATGTGCGTGTGTGTGGGATATTTTTCGATTGATATCTATAAAGTGTCTCGAGATGATTGTATCAAAAAAAAAAAAAAAAAAGTTGCTTAATTTTCACTTACTTATCAAAAAAAAAGAGGCATAACTTTCGCTTTAATGGCTGCATCAAAAATACGAGTGAGTCAATTTCGTTAATTGTTCGTAAAATTTAAAATTAGAATCACTTTATTTTCAAATTTAAATTTTCACATTTTAAGTTTTTTAAGTAAGTGATATTGCAGTCCTCTCAATAAAATATTCAAACAAATTTTATTCGGAAGCACGTATTTGAAGAGTACTTTTGTACATCTTTATTTTTGAAATTGTTTTTTTTCTTTAATTAAAAAAAAAGTTAATTAGTGAAAATTAACAAAAAAAAAAACTTTCGAATTAGTATTTTGTAATGAAATCCGGTCAAGCAATTTATTAGATAAACTAAATTAATACTAGTTTTATAACATAAAGAATTAAAATTAACAATTAAAATTTGAAGAACTAGCCACAGGGTTTATAATCCAGCAGTAGGTGTTCAAACCGACAACATTGAAGTTTTGGGTTAAAACTTTATTGTCCTCTCTCCTTCTCATTCGGATGAGTGTGTCTTCGTATGTATGACGTTTCGATTGATATCTATAGAGTGTCTCGGATTAATTATATATAAAAAAAATTAAAAAATGAATTTTTACTTTAAATTTCAAGAACAATAAAATGACATCGGCATAGCATGAGAAGTGTGACTTTAAGAATATATTTGAAATATTCAAATGTCTTTAATGTGAAAAGAATAAAATTTATGATCTCTTTGTCCACTCAAGTCTCAACTTAGCATTTAAGTCGTTTAGTGGACTAATATAGAGCATACTTTAGTACAAACTTAGGCAAATCATTAATTACAATAATAATAATTATTATGTACTCAAACAAAGAAGCCTAATAAGTGGTCCCACACTCATCTCCTCTGATCTTATCCGTAATGCCCGCAAGTAAACTAAAAACAAGCAAAAGTAATTTATCATACATACTTATATATTTAATTAGCATGTAAACAAACTTTTACTAGAAGCTTCTAGTGGTTGGCAAAATAGTATGGATGAATAAAAACAACTGCACCAACAAAAGAAAAGTAGTAAAAGAAAAATCTATATATATATATATACTCTTTACGGTGCTTTCATCTAGAACAATTTATATATATATATATATATATATATGTACTCTTTGCGGTGCTTTCATCTAGAACAATATACACACACATATATATATATATATATATATATTATAATAATAATAATAATAATTCGTTATTACCGACATCAAAAGGAACCAATTAAATAGAGTCCATTTGGATAGATTTTTTTTAAAAATATTTTAATAAAAAAAATTATGCTTGGATTGACTTTTCTAAAAAATATAGAAGCTATGAAAAGAACTAAAATGTGGTTTTTTTTTAAAGTTATCCAGAGTGGTTTTAAGTAAAAACATATTTTAAAATACGTTTAATTATTGTATCAAAATACAAAATTACTTGGTTTAAAAAAAACCTTCACTAAAAAAAGCACGGCTCTATAAGCATTTTTTTTAAGCCATTCCAAACAAAAAATCAAAATGTTGCTTTTTTCAAAAAGTTATCTAGAATAGTTTCAAGTAAAAATACATTTTAAATCACCTATAATTGTTGTATCAAAACACAAAACTGCTTGACTTAAAAAAATAATTTGCTAAAAAAGGTACGATTCTATAAGCACTTTCTTAAGTCATTCCAAACGAGCAATTGTATTAAAATGATTTGAACATGAGATATTTAATTAAGTCATATAAAGTCGAATTACTTAAACTACGCCACTTGGTGGTGCAGTCGAGTATATTCTAATACACAATCTATGATGATATTGCAATTGAAATATAGTCACAAATAAAAGCATACCATGGAAGTGTATTAGCATCAATCAACATCATATAAAATTAATATGTAACTAGATTAATACCAATACAACCAAGATATCTAGATATTACGATGAGACTAGTATGAAACTAATTAACATCAATTAATTATAGACTATTATCTACATTTACAAAATTCAAAGTTACCATTTTTGTCGATCATTCAAAGTTGTCATTATAATACATTACAAGAAAACATATCATTTATCAATGAAAAATATGTGATGGAAAAATTACGTCACAAATTTAAAATATGCGCGATGGATTAATAACATGAATTAGTATAAACAAGACTAAAGAAAACAATCAACGACAATATATTCACAAACAAAAATGATATAAACACAATTCATCATGAAAATTAAATTTATAATGCACAAATTGATTGTTGACGCACACTATTGTAGTGATGTTATTAACTTAGTACAACAAAAATATTAAATTGTTCGTCGCGCAGTCCTAATACGAAAATTCACTATTGTCCAAACGCAAGTTGGATTTAGTTTAATCGCATGTTCACATTCACCAAACCACATATCTTAATTTATTAGCTATTATTCAAAATAATCATGCCAATAATCATACAATCACTAATTGATTAATAAAATATATTTTTTTTTGAAAAAAAAAACTACTTGTAATAAATTAATAATTTTGCTCGAAACAGACGCAATTCACAATGCCGTTATTTCAGGTACCCTCCGAGGGTATTTTCGTCCTTTCATCTCATTCGTTGGGGTTAAGAAGAGCGGGCCTATTCTCAGTAGCAGAAATAGGTGAAAAATCGGGTAAGAAGAAAGAAGAATAATAAAGAAGAAACTCTCGATTTTCTCTCTCTTCTCTCTCTCTATAAAGTTTCTTCGATATTTTCTTCTTTCAATATCTCAGCATCTTGATTTTTTTTTTCCATTTTTCGCTTTCGATTTTGTTCACAATCACCAAAATTTCAACTCGGATTCCTATATATATGTGGATATATGAATGTTTTGGCGCCTTAATTTATCAGGAGTCTGTTGTTTAATTTTACTCAGATTATGTGTTTGTAAATTTAGAAAGCGATAATTCAGCAAATTGGGAGAAATTAGGGCTTCGGATTGCTCTGATTACGAATTTGTGGGGCTGGAATTTGGTATATATCATGACGGTCCCGACGATGGCGCTCTACGCGAGCCCGAGCAGCGTTTGCTCCGCTCCTCACCAGATCAATTCCCACGCTGCGTACGATTTGGACGTGAATAGCCGGTCAACGTCGTCGGCATCGGCGTCGCCGTCGCCGTCGCAAAGAAGTATAGCGGGGGGCCTGTCGGGCTTGTTTTCAACGCCGCCGATAAAGTCGGCGAGTTATTCAGCTGCGGCGGAGGAATTGGGCTCCTTGTGGCACGATAGGAATGAGGAATTGGGGTCTTCTTTCCGATACTCTTCGTTAAGCTCATCCTGGAAACGGGATCAGGGTCATCCGAGCCCGGTTTCTGTGCTGCAAGGCCCGAATAGTTCAATTGGTTTGGGTTCTCGGAGCCCGCCCATGAGAATTAGCACGGATTTCAATTCAATTAGGTCTGCTACTGGGGGTTTGTTTAATGGGTTCGTTAGGCATGCATTGGGTTCGTGTGTAGATTATGATTCGTCGCCTTTGGCGTTAGATGCTAAGGACTTTAATTTATCGTCACCCTCGAACACTTTGTTCTCCGATGAACTTACTTTTAACATGGAGGACCATTTCCTGGAGTCGGAGTTGCCGTCGTATGCAAGAGACTTGCTTTCTGATGCGCAGTCGAGGCATTTGATTTTCAGGGATGATTTTGTTGTCAAGGCTTTTAACGAAGCAGAAAAGGCTCATAGAGGCCAGGTATTTCACGTTCTTTTTTATTTTTCCCCCTTTGGGTGTTATGCGAAACCTTTTGGCTTTTTTTGTTTGGTGATCACTTTTGAGCATTGTGATGCTTTGATGCGTGTAGATGCGGGCAAGTGGACATCCTTACTTGCAACATTGTCTGGAGACTGCGATCCTGCTGGCAAACATTGGTGCTAATTCTACAGTTGTTGCTGCAGGGCTTTTGCACGACACTGTTGATGATTCGTATGTTACCTATGACCATATTTTAAGGTCATTTGGGGTTGGAGTGGCCGATTTAGTCCAAGGGGTAAGGAAATTTTTAACTTTTTGATATTTCTCTCTCAGATTTTGGGCATAGATATGTCCCATTTCAGTTTATGCTTTAGTTTGTGCATGTGATGCGTCTGATTTCGGTTTAAGTTTGAGACATATGCTTCAGTTGTAATGACATTTTTGTTCAAGTTTATGATGTGATTTGTATATCTGCATAGCTATTTTCCCTAGCTTGGCATGACTGTAGTCGTACACAACGTTGCCTTGGAATTTAGACTATGATAACGCAACTTTTGATGTTGATATTTTTTGTCTTTTTGGTTGAGTTGCTTTTGATGTTGAATTGATTTGTGAATATGTTAATGGCTTCTTTTAACTGAAGTTGATTGCCGGAGACTTATACTGATCTATTGTGGTGATTCTGTCAGGTGTCTAAGTTGAGCCAATTGAGCAAGCTTGCAAGGGAGAACAACACTGCCAATAAAACCGTTGAGGCAGATCGATTGCATACGATGTTCCTTGCAATGGCAGATGCTAGGGCTGTTCTAATAAAGCTGGCTGATCGATTGCATAATATGATGACTTTGGATGCATTACCTTTGATTAAGCAACAGAGGTTCGCGAAGGAAACTTCTGAAATATTTGTGCCACTAGCCAATAGATTAGGGATATCCTCTTGGAAAGAGCAGCTAGAAAACCTCTGTTTCAAACATCTCAATCCGGAACAATACGAAGCACTGTCATCCAAGCTTGTGAAGTCGTTTGATGAGGCTGTCATTACTTCTTCTGTAGAGAAACTAAAGCAAGCTCTCAAGGCCAGAGCAATTTCATATCACTCTCTCAGAGGCAGGCATAAAAGCTTGTTCAGCATCTATTCAAAGATGTTGAAGTACGTATGGTTTTCTCTCTCTCTCTCTCTCTCTCTCTCTCTCTCTCTCTCTCACACACACACACACACACACACACACAAGAATATGAAGATACTCACAAAGATCTGGATGTATTTGCTCGATCATGGTTTTGAGTTTTAATATATTTTTAATTTTTCGTATTATTTTTTTTTAACCAGCTTGAGTCCATTCTGGTTCAAGAAATGTTGGGGAGTGAGTACTTGTCTGATTGAGAGTTGTGTACATGATGACAATAGTGACTTTCTTCCTTGATATGGATAATTGTTTCGTAACTTGTTGATCTACATGGGTTGCATCACAGAATATCACAGTTACCTTCGTTTTCGCTTTTCTTGCAGGAAGAAGCTAAATATGGATGAAATTCATGATATTCATGGACTTAGATTAATAGTTGAAACCGAAGAAGATTGCTATAAAGCCCTAAGAGTCATCCACCAGCTATGGCATAAAGTACCTGGGAGGTTCAAGGACTACATAGTTAATCCCAAGTGTAATGGGTATGCAAGATCTCAAAGTGGACATACCTTCTTAATGGGTTTTGCTACATCATTTCTTAATATTTATCTTACTCTTTACAGGTACCAATCTCTACATACAGTAGTCATACGTGATGATTTGGTTCCCCTCGAAGTTCAGATCCGAACAAAAGATATGCATCTGCAAGTTGAATGTGGTTTCGCAGCTCATTGGAGGTATAAAGAAGGCGATTGTAAACACTCTTCCTTTGTCCTTCAGATGGTTGAATGGGCCCGTTGGGTCATTACATGGCAGTGTGAGGCTATGAGCAAAGAGAGGTTGTCCGTTGGTTTCTTTGACTCCACAAATCCACCTTGTTCGTTCCCCACCCATTCTAAAGATTGTGCATTTTCTTGCAAACCACAATGTGGCCCTGATGGACCTGTCTATGTTATCATGATTGAGAATGACAAGGTTTGTTTGGCTATACGTTCTTCATCTTAATATCCATTTATATGCTCAAGCCTCAGAATGAGGTGATGCCTCATTCTTAGGGACAAATCCCGAAATAGTTTTTCTTGGTGATGGTTGATTTTAATAGAAACATATAAACACATAGC
This sequence comes from Petrea volubilis, assembly GCA_026212405.1. Taxonomy (NCBI): domain Eukaryota; kingdom Viridiplantae; phylum Streptophyta; class Magnoliopsida; order Lamiales; family Verbenaceae; genus Petrea; species Petrea volubilis. Next base: position 26,275,166 of record CM047876.1, on the reverse strand, counting down.
TACTGAGACATAAACTCGAAAGTCTGTAGGATTACTCGTGCTGATTTTTCGACCGGGTATTTTCGTCATTTCAGATGTCCGTGCAGGAGTTTCCAAAAGACTCATCCGTTATGGATCTGTTGGAAAGAGCCGGTCGAGGCAGTTGTAGATGGACTTCATATGGGTTTCCAGTGAAGGAAGAGTTACGGCCCCGGCTTAACCACAAGCCCATCAGTGATCCGACTTGCAAGCTGAAAATGGGGGATGTGGTGGAATTGACTCCGGCGATACCGGATAAGTCGTTGACTGAGTACCGGGAAGAAATGCAGCGGATGTACGACAGGGGTCCTACAATATCAAGTGCAGTGCCTAGCTATACAGGTTGACCTATTCTTTGTAGTATACCATTTAATGATAAAAGCTCGTTATTCTTGTACATAAACAGGTATTTATAAAAAGGAAAAAAAAATCAATGGTTCTGTTTTCAAGGGACATCGCCATCAAACTGGAGAAAAGTCTTAAATAGTGTGGTACTATTTTTTGTTGAAGGCTATGTATGCTGCACATGGTGTCTTTTCATATGCTAAGATGGTTAATAAATCTTTAACAATTACGATGGAGAGAGAATCGAATATTAAATTACAATACAAGAGTTGAGATGGTCTTTCTATTCGTTTATTGAACATAAGATAACTAATCAACACAACTTCTTGGCATTGTAAAGAACCATTTGGCCTTCCATTTCATTAAGGCAAGCAAACATTTTTCAGTACTAGAGTATCAAACAACAAATGAAAAGTTAGAATGTCCGGTGCGATGCAGAGCAAGCAAGTCCGTCTTTTTGGATTAATGGGCAAACTAAATGTTAGAGAAGCTCTAGCGTCTGCGGTGGTTTTTTTTATTTTTTATTTATTTATCTTAACCACCTAATTCCGATTCATTAGTTAACTATCCAATTCAACACAAGTCCATTATGAGGGCAATCCTCCCATCTCCATTGTTCCAATCATTTACAACTACAGGATACGAACCTGTACATTGTTTAAGGAATCTAACACCTCATTCAGCTAAATCAACAAGTAGTTGGTAGCTCTAGCGTCTACTGGTGAGATAGAATATGGCAAAGTAAGAGATGACAGAGAATGAATTGAAACAGTATTCTGTAAATTTGTAAGTATCTGGAATATATTAACTAGTTCCAGCGCACGACATGAATGGACACTGTGCCGTGGGTCAGTTTCGGGACAGAGACTAAGGAGAGACCAGAAGAGCCAACCTAAGCTCAATCACGACCCAACAGTTTTCGATAGCCCAGTTTCCTACTAGCAACTCGGTTCACAAACACCCACTCTATCTTGCGAAAATTCGCCACGGCTGTTTGCATTTTTCCCGAGCGAAAATATGCTTATTCTAACTAGTAGCAGTACCTGCAAATATTCTTAGTACAGAAATAGAATATCAATGCCATGATCAGAGAACAGTTAGTTATCTAGGATGCTTAGCTCCAAGAGGAAATGAAACTCGCTGAGGAGTTCCTTGCGGCAAATCTCTGCGGTCTTGTGAAGGATTTGGATTGGGGATGGGGGTCAGGTTGGGATTAGGATTGGGATCAGCAGCTTCCTCTTCCTCTTCTGTTTCTTCGGCCGGTTGGCTAATTTGCCTCTTTGGAATTGCAAGTTGATAATTTGGGCTGATTAAGGTATCTTGTTCGGGAGGCAGAGGGATACCGGGTCCTGAAATTGATTTCGGCAACGGGACCTTATTCCGACTCCTAGCCAACTCCAGTAGAACCTGTCAGGGATTCAGTGTTAAAAATGTTCACACGCATAATAAACTCACAAATGATAGCCTAAATATGAAACTAACTTGCAACTTTTTATTGAAAGTATTGTATCCTCAATTCAAATATAACGGGGAGTGAGAATCAAGAGCTATAATGAGCAAATTTGATCAGCTAGAAGAGTATAAAGCATGTTTTAATTTACATAAAATGAAGGTTCTTGCATCACCTATAACTATTTCCATGGTCGAAACCATTTATTTAAAGATACCTCTCAATCTCATTTTTCAACTTTTGTCATGGTCGAAACCATTTATTTAAAGATACCTCTCAATCTCATTTTTCAACTTTTGTCACGCTCGTCACGGGAAAGAAAATTCACAAACTAAATATATTTTCACTATGGACTTGAAAGTCGATAACTTTCGCCCAAATAATTCAGACATATCTTCATTCTCACAGGAGGACCCATTCTAACAGATTCGGATTTTGAAATGTTAGAAAATGGAAAAAAAGAAACTGGAAAGAAAAACCAAACAGGCCCTTAATCTCATCAGGATCCAGGTTATGTCATCATATCAAAGAAACTCATTCTAATCAATATGCAGCACTAGCACGAGCGCACGCGCACACACACATATATGCACACAGGCATTGTAAACAAACCACGACCATATTACCTCTCGAGGTGGAGGCTGTGAGAAACTGAAATTGACTTTGGACTGAATTGCAAGTTTCACATCATCAGAATCAATAGTTGTTTTCGAAGCATGTTCGGAGTAGACCTGTGCATCCGTCAGCACATCGACAACATAATGGTACCAAAGTTCTAAAAACTGGTGCACCACTCGAGGTTCATAATCTTCGACATTCATTGATTTTAACAATTCCTTCACAATCTTGGCATCCCGTGGCATATCCTCTTCTCCCCCATCCGCCATCTGCCAAACACCGCTGCAGCAAAGCCTGATATTAGCTCATACTTATCATCTATAAACACATTCATCGAGAAACTCAATATATGGAAAACTAAACCATATCTTTAAGAAAGAGTTCTCATCAAGGCAATATTAATGAAAAAATGCATTACATAACATCAAAAAGAAAAAAGTAAAAGAGAAGGGTAAAAGAAAAACCCAAAGACCCTGTTGAAAGATACACATTTCATTTCAATTCATCCCGTTTAGGTTTTGAATGCAACCCATAATTCTAAATATTGAAGCTAAAGATTGAAGCTTTTACCCAAAAAAAAAAGCTAAATATTGAAGCTTTAGACAGTTCGCTTAAAACCCATACTTCTAGATATCGCAAGAAAAACGAAACCCTAATCAAATTTCACCCAGAATTCTTATTATCACATAATTTCAAGCAAACCCAGCCAAAATAAATGAAGAATAAATTACTGCGAGCAAATAAAAAAATCCAATCCCATCACCAGTCCGGCATGATCATTAAGCTCAATCATATATAACAGAAAACAAATTAAAAAGAAAGACAAAGCCCATTATCATATATAAACACACATATAAATACATAGATAGATAGATATATATATATATAAAGAGAGAGACCTAGTTTTGGGAACCCTGCTGCAAAATTACAAAAGGGATTTTTGAGAAATTCAGAAAAAAAAAAGCACTTGGAAATTTCGGAGTTGATCAGCTGAATAGGATAGAGAAAAGTACCTGAAATTTGTGATTGAGAGTAACCCTCTTTCTCAAACCGACGGCGGACGCGGAGACGCAGCGGCAACAAAGCACAGCGGGAGGCTCTCTTCTCTGTAGCAGAAGAGAGGAGAGACTAGAGAGAGAGAGAGAGAGTGACGAGATAGACGACGGGGAGAATAGAGACTATAGAGAGAGAGAGAGAGAGAGAGAGAGAGGAGACAGATTGGCAATTTCGAGTCGTTTAGGGGCTGTTCGGTTGGGTTTTTAATAATTGAATCTAATCAATTCTTCGAAACACAGATGGGCTAACGGGCTTCTTGTTGAAGGCTAGGGAGCCCAGCCCATTATATTTGCAAATGGGCCTGATGGGCTTCCCAATGGTTTCTTATGTTCATTATTTTATGTTTCATGATGAATGAATTTTATTTATCTATGTTAGTTTCCATTTACAATTTTTTTACATAGATTACTTCTTGAAAATTTTAATATTTTTGTGTAGTTGTAAAAAGAAAAATTATCGCAATTATAGTGTACATATCTTCTTAAAATTCAGAAAATATTTCACAATTTCACATATCTTAAAATTCTAAAAGAAACAAAGAATTGTTTTATTGAAATCATCAATGATGCAAGTCAAGTTAAACAACATAAAGAAAAAATATTTAATTCATTCATTCATTTTAATCCAAAACATTAAGAGTAATTTAGTCAAAAACTAAAAACCTTTTGAGCTTTTTGAAAAGAAAAATTGGTAAAAATGGGTTTTTTTTTAAAATTAAAAACTAATTTCATGATTTTTAAGGATTTCAAATTTTAATTTCAAGTTAATTAATATTTTTTCTCTCTCTCAAAATAACAAGAAGTTGTAGGAGTAGAGCGAATGCTTCTCTAGCTTGTAGCTACTACTTTTTTTTTTCCTTTCTAAAAATTAATAATTTTATATTAAAAACGACAAAGAGTACGATTCTTGTCTCAGTCTAATTCTTCGAATAGCTAAATCACACCCTACTTTTGGCCCATGTTATTCAACATTCTTTTGTCTTTAAAAAATAAAGACTGAAACGCCTATTCCGGACACCAAAAATTGCTAAAGCTAATCTATATATACTCAAGAAATAAAATGTCTTGAGTTGATTGTATCAAAATATATATATATATATATATATGTCCCAAGAAAATTTTAGTTACACGCATTAAAAAATGCAAGATTAACACAAATAATGTATGACATGTATATATATCTCACGAATCTCCCATTTTAAAGCAAAAACAATACAATCTTCAATAAATAATAACTACTTTTATCAAATACAAAAATCTCATCAAAGTTTTAGCAACAGTAAAATTATTAAAATTATATTGAAACACTATGTACTAATATTCTAGTTATTGCTACAAAAAAAGATTAAAAATTGGAGTTTGGGTTTTCTTTAATTTTATCCAACTAATTATTTATTATTTTCTTTTTCTGGATAATTAACCCTGAAATTTAGTACTGCTCATGGCCTGCTGTGGTTTCTGAGTGATGACTCTCAAAGCTTGATGTCGCTGAACTCCATTGGCTCCTTGTATCCATGCTTGGCTCAGCCCCACCAGTGTTCTGAAAATTTAATCATACACAAAATATGATATATATATATTGAAAAATAGCTTTAGAATATAAAAAATGACAGATATTCATAGGAACGATTTATTCGAATATATATATGCATACACAACACCATTAATAGTAATACCAAAAATAGTATAATATACAACAGATACTAGAGGTACAAACAAGTTTAAAAACTTATCATTCTGAATCACCGGTTTATGTCGATTTGTTTTAAAGAAATATTCGCCCTACTAACCGATGGAATTGCCAAGTGTAAATATTCCATGTGGGATAGTAACACTTATGTTTATGCTTGAACTTATTACATAACATATATGATTTTTTATCTACGAATTCCACTTAAAATGACCCCATATTAGATTAAACCCATAAAATATTAACACGACAAAAGCCTATTTCTAACAATATATATATATACATAGAGAGAGAGAGAGAGAGAGAGAGAGAGGGACCATTATATGAAATCTATACCTGTTCATGGTGATTGGATGCAGGGTTAAAATTATTATATGGAGCTCCGTGACCCGAATTCGGATTGTTAATCCCGGATCCTTGTCTCTGACCCGGTAAATTCTGAATCAGGCAATCCATATCTGGCATATTAAGGAACTTATCAGAAGAGGTTGCTCCGGGTCTAGCATTACTCGGGCCGGGTCCAAATGATCCATAATGCTGATCATGGCTAGTACTATTAGTCACCACTGGTAAAATGCCCATTTTCCCAATGTGCCTACCATTGTTTGGCATTTGATCAGTGCCTGAATAGGTTTCGGAGCTCCGACCCGGCTCCGCCTTGCCCAATTGGGGCTTTGACCCGAATCTTCTTGGCTTGGGTTGTGATCCATTTGTGTCTGTAGAGGCGGGTTGGGTAGCTTGTTTGGGCTTTCTCTCTTCGGGAGATCGCCAGTTATCGTTACGGCATTTCTATAAGTTTAAAAAAAAAAAGAAGGAAGCATAGGGGAAAAAAATTAAAAGTAATTTGAAGAATAATACTATATACATAGTTCTGTATTATATATGGTCTATACTCAAGTCTACATGAAAAATTATAATCCAGATCCGACTCGATCGAATTAGGCCGGATTAATCACGTGCATGGTGAGTGTTTTACACTTATCTTATAATTTGTAGATAATTTAGAAAGAGTGACCAATCACTTGGCAAGTACAATAAACTTATCATATGAATTACTGGGTTCAGTCAAATCAGATTCGGATAAGAATTTGCCAGCCTAAACCCATAGTTACCTAACAAAATAGGATTTTATCCTATCCTTACCCGATCCAATCCAAGACACTATGGGTCTGGTCTTCGCGTCCAGTTAAGTACTGTACCCGGTTTTTCCAAAGTACACTCTGTGTGTGTCAAAAAATAAATAAAATTTCAATTGAACTATTGAAAAACAAACCTGAAGATGGCTTGCTACTTGCATTCTTGTAAGACCTGGCACATTCATCAACTCTAGGATGTCCTTTGGAAAGCATCCTATTTTCAAAATAAATAAATGAAGTGTTTACTTGTATACAATAATTGTGCATAAAGCAACAAAAAAAAAAGGATTAATAGGAAATTTGTAAAACATACTTCCTTCACCAAGCTGTTCGACTGCATTCATAAATTTTGCGTGCAGTTCCGGAGTCCACTCCGTGCACATCTTTCGCCTGACGTTACTATTGATCACCTTATGGTTCTCCGAATCATATACTTCATAGCCCTCGTCTGCATCATTTCTCCTTTTCTTGAACTTGCCATTGTCATTCATCGCGATCATCGTCGCGGTCGCTCCATTAACGATTTTATTAGGGTTTTCTTCCTTGGGATGAATCATCTCCCTGAACTCGATACCGCGCGCACCGTGGACGTGATTAGATGCAACTAATAAGTCCCTTTCCCTTATCATCCGCGTCTTCTCCCTAAGCACGTGTTGCCACAAGCACCTTAGCATCTCCATTGTCGTGGGCTTCTTGATACAAAGGAACGCCCCGTTTTCCAGGGCCCTCATCGCCGTGAATGTATTATCATCACCCGACATCACTAGATCCAAAAAAATAAAGAAAGTGAAATATTAGGCGAATTAAGGGATGCAATACTACGAACATTACAGAAAAAAAAAAAAAAGAATTACACTACAAGAAAGCATCCCCTTCACCGATGGAAATTTTGTGGCGGAGAGATTCCGACATAGATTTAAGGTATATCTGTGATGGAACAGTGACAGAATTCGAATGTATACAAAAGTACTGAAGAAACAACCGGTGACAATTTCATTTATTGACGATATGTTATAAACGAAATTCGTCACAGAAACTGAATCCACGTCGAATTGATTTGTCAATAAAAAGGCATGCATTTTTGTAGTGTATAGAAACACCCGATATTACGGGGTTATAAGTAGGAAATTAAAATCAACAATTAGCTTACAAACTACTGGCAAGGCCATGGCAACTGCCTGTTGTAGAAGCTTAAATCCATGGAGGTCTGGTGAGTTGATGTTTGCCATCACAACATCAAATTTTGCCTTTCCACTTAACAGAATTGATATAGCAGCAGAAGCAAGTTCAACAAAAGTTACTGTTACCCAAAAAAATGGGGAAAAAAAAATGTTACCAATTAGATATATTCAAGAATATATACAAATAAACGTGCATATATGCTAACACTTTGGCGATATAGTCGTGCAAATATCTTCTATTACACTTATCAATATACGCCAAGTGTATTGATAAGTGGTTAAGAGAAAAAAAGAAAAATTACTTATGATATGAAAAAAGTTCTTGTACAAATAAATAAATGGATGAAATTCAAAAGATTCTTCTTCTTCCTTTTTTTTTTAATCTTTCACCAATACACCTGACGTGTATTAATGATTAGTTTAGTAGAAGACTTACAGAATCATGGTATTTATTTAAAAAAAAAAAAGAAAATAAAATTGGAGCAATCACATAATGGGATTTCTGTAATTTTCGTAACCTTTTATTTCTCTTTTGTTGCTGCTGGTTCCTTAACCATCCTGCTGAGCTTATTTTGACAAATTGGTTGGAAAATGGTCCTCTTAGTCATTATAACTTTTGTAAAGGGTGTAGTACTCCTTATTTACATTTTACTTGCCACTTAGGATCTTTTCTCGTTCTTCTCATGTACTTTCAGAATTTTCCATTGTAATCTTTTCCTCTTTTCTCGTTAATAAAGGGGTGGGGTCCCCCCAGAAAACCCTACGGCGGGCACGTGCCGGTTTTTTTTTAAAAAAAAAAAAAAAAAAAAAAAAAACATAATGGGATTTGATATATGTGTTAACAAGACAAGTTAACAATATAAAGGGAAAGAAAAAAGGACAAAAGGAGAATTACAAAACAACAATGAAGAAACAAAGAAAATATTTTTCTTCTTTTTAATTTCTTTATCTTTTTTTTGGTTTTAACTCATTCTTGATTTATATTTTGCGTACTTTCCCCATTTAACAAAATTTAGCGACGAAAAAATCCAATAAAAAAAATCTAAAAGAATTGGAAAATTAATATCTAAGGTCTCGAAAAGCACTTGAGTAAATAAAATGAATTTATGTACCTCTATATTGACATATTTCCAATAGTTTGGCAGTGTTTACTAGTCCTTCCGAGTCGTGATCAACCAGCAGGACATGAATTTCACGCATCATCACTTCATGATATGAAGCCATCGGAATAGCGCTCCTACCATCGGTCGAAATATTACCTAACCCCCACATAATGTTCTTTACAGGTGAGAAATATTAGTCGGGGAGAGAGAGAGAGAGAGAGAGATTAAACAATGAGGGATTTTTTTAAATAAAAGAGATTTGAAATAGAGTGCAAGAGAGTTCAGTTCAAGCACAGTGAGTATGAAAATAAAAGATAAAAAGGTGTGTATTTATACAATATGTTCTGGCAAGGGGTTGTATTATTCATGGAGCTTTGTTATTTTTTGTACATGTCATTAAAGGTTACAATTTTATTTTTCGAATTAAATAGATATAAGTTTTTATGGGTCAATTTTCTTTGTAAAACTCAAATTTTAATTAAGTAAGGAGCAATTTATGTGTATTTTGTCCTTTATTGTTCTGTATTGACCAGTTTGACTCCACATGCAATTTTACATGTAACATAGGAAGTTCTTAAATGTTTTCTTATTTTGTATAATACAATTTATTATTTCTTTGCACATGTACTCACTGCATCTCTATAAGATTGTGTTCATTCACATTGGAAAAAATTCTTTAGAAATAAATACCCTACTAATTTAACATAAAATATTAGTGACATCATAACAAATAATAATGTAGAAGTTGACACTGACTTATTATGTTGTCACTAATTATGTATATTTAACGGCGAGAAATATTATTTTGTCACAATAACGATTTTCACAATTTTAATTGTGACAATAATTGTGTTAATTTTAAGTCGTCGCTATTAATAATTAGTGAAACCCTAATAGCAAGGAGAATTTTGTCGCCACAAACTTATAGTGGTAAATTTTTTTTTTAATCACTACTTTGTCACCATAGGAATGTAATTGATTGTAAACAGTGATGATTGAAAATTATACATTTTGTCAGAATTAAATCATTTTGTGGTAAAATAAAAACTATTCTTGCTAAATAGATTTAATTAATAATACATATTATCAGTGACATCATTCGCATGTTATTTTTATATTTCGTCACTTACATTATTTTTTCTTGTAGTAATTTTTTGGGAGTAGCTACTAATTTTCCTTTTTACTATATGCATTATTTCCCAAAAAAAGCTTATTAATTCATCATTTTACTTTCTTTATAATATGATTAAGTCTTAATAATTATTCAACTTTCCTTGTAGAGCACCTTACATTTAGACTAAATGATTTTCATCTCTTGCCAAAATACTATACATTGTTGGGCTTGTTTCTTTAATTTCTGTTTCTCAACTTGACTATGTTTGTTAACCAGTCAACTTGACTATATAATTAGAAATTGATTTATGTTTAAAAAAAATGTTTCATTAGTATTAACTAATATGACTAATATATATTTATTTAAAAGTTTAACTATATAATTGAAATTCTCAGAGTAAAAATACAAATAAATTAGTCAAAAAAATTAAATGATTTGACATTTGAGTGAGAACGTTTATCGTTGGGACAGAGGACGTAATTTTTACAATGGACAAATTCAAGGGTTCTATACATTGATATTCAACAAACTAATACAACAAACAAAATTTCTCTCTCACACACACACGCACAAATATATGTATATATACATAAATATATTATCCATGTATTCAACATTTGATATTTTTAGATTATCATGAAGTTAAAAATCATTTTGACCTATTTTTCAGTAATTGTAAAATATTTCTAATCTACTAAATAATATTGAAGCCATCTATAATTTTAATCAAAATGCTTCGTCGTATCATTAACTCTCCAGTCAAAATTACAGAATCTGATTGTTGGAAACATGATTGCTTGTTCTCTCATTTGGCTACAATGGTTTATATATAAGAAATCTGAACAATATATATATATATATATATATATGTGTGTGTGTGTGTGTGTAATTTCACAAATGATAGTAAATAGAAAAATATGATTATATAATATGTGTATAATATTTTATATATTAATTATACAGTTAACACTTAAACACATACTAAGTAATGGTACTTTTGCTTGACAGGCAGTGAATAATAAAGCTTTCATTAATTAGTAAGAGTTGACGAGAAAGAAGGATGCTGGTAGGGACAGTTGTAATTAAGTAATTATATATATATATATATATATATATATATATATATTGAAAATATGCCCCAATAAATCACAAAATTATCTTTTACATTTCATAAATTACATTCTCACCCTAAAAGTAAAAAAATTGCAATGACTCGTCGGAAATTCAAATCCAGTTATATTTTGATGATTTTTTAACTACATCAAGTTACAATTTACAAAGATACATACAACAACATTTCCTAGTACTGAACAACATTACAAGAACCTAGAGGTGGAAAAAAAACCATGTTACAGAAAATAAATTATTGAAAAATACAAACAGCGAAGCAGAATACGAAGCAAGCAAGCTCATCCACTGCCACCAGGCACCAAGAACAGCCTTAAGTTTCTTGACCTGCGCGTCGTCAAGAAAAGTGGTCTTATCGACCAACTCAGACGCCAACTTGTTCCCAAACAGCGCGAAATCCGTGATCTGCCAAAGGTCGCGAAAGCCACAGAGGTTCTCCCACCCCCGTTTATCTGAAAATGGAGCAATCCCTGAGGGTAAACCATAACATCGCCCTTGGCAAGCTTCTTAACATAAACGGAGTTAGCTGAGGAGATAAAGCCTGCGACAATGGAGCCCTGGACTACCAACAGGAGCTCCGAGGCACTGGGGTGGGTGTGCATCGGGACAACCCCGCCGGGGGTTAGGTCCAGGCAGGCCATCGATAGGCCAAGCCCGTTCAGGCCCGGGAACTGAGCGCCGAATGCTGGCGACACAGCAGCCTTGATGATGTTTGTGGTGTTCTCGGCCTTGCAAAAGCCCGTGAACACAAAGTCATTCACGGTCACAGTTGACGGGCTCTTGCAGGAGTAGCCTGCAGGCCCTTCGGGGCCCGTGAAATCAGCTACGCAGAAGTCTTGCACTGCGGCATTGCATGAGGAGAGCAAATGTTCATAGAAAGACTAAGTTACGTTGGACATCTCTCTCTCTCTCTCTCTCTTCTTTTTTTTTTTTTTTGGTTTCGACTTTGACGAAGGTTTTGATGGTTTAAATAGGATAGTTTGTGATTGTTTTTGGAGCCACTTGAAGAATTTTAGAGCCACAAATTGCGAAGAAGATTGACAGCTAGTGCTTTGGAGAATTGCTTCTCAGGCTATTGGGATAAAAGCAGAGATGGACACAAGAACTCTTTCTTCCTTGCATTATTAAGATTAATTCTTAGATTGATCAATCAAGGATTCAAGATATATAGTACTAACTAGTCAAGAGACTCAAGACTAAGCTTAAAGAAAGAAATGACACAAATTAGACAAAAGAAAACTAAAATTTGATGATCGAATCGGCATATACTATACTCCACTCGGTGTAGTACAGTTAGTTTGATAGTAGACTACTAGACTTCTATCTATACCTGTAAATAAATCGATCACGAATCGAAGTCTCGAAAGGTAGTTGGAAACTCATCAAATATTTTCTTTCGAAAAATAAAAAGAGCCATAATAATAAAAGAATAGATTCAAGGGTGTAAATCAAATTGCTTATATATCTCTTGCTTTGTCATCAATTAAGATCCCGTTTGGATGAGCTTTTGTAGAGGAGAAATATTTATTGTTTGGAAAAAAGTACTTCAAAGCAAAAAAAATTGAGTTCGGATGGATTTTTTTTTAAAATAAAGCAAAAGTCAGAAAAAAAAGTCAAAAAGTATTTTTTTTATTTTTAGAATTTACTCAAAGTAGCTTGAAATAAAAACACCTTGCAAAGCACTTTTAAGTATTATATTCAAACACAAAATTGCTATGCTTAAAAAAAATCTATTGTAAAAAGCACCGCTCAATAAGCATTTTTTCTTAAGCCCATCCAAACGAGCCCTAAATCATGAAAAGACTCCAACTAATATATCATATTGGGAAATTCTAGCCCAAGCCCTCTTTCGTCGAACTCAACTAATCATGCAGCACGTATTAATATACTTGTCATGTAATTATCACTCTCTCCCAATTTATACACCAATGATATGACAAATATAAATCACTCGATATGTAATTAATACTTATTCAATTGAGTTGGGTTTGAACTAGAATTTTCCTATGTTCTTAGTCTCAAAACCTTTAAACAATTACACGTAAGATGAAGTAAAAAGAAAAAAAGAAATTTGGTGGTGATGAATTATTAAAGAAAAGCAAATATTTTTTCTTGTGATTAGATTGGTGATCTTAGATTTTAGCAAGCAAGCAAAGAGGTGGTGCAAAACAGCTCATGGGAAGAGAGAAATGAAAAACAGAACAAGACAGGGGTGACAGCTAGAAATTGGGGTTTCGTAGGAAAAAAATATTGTATGTATGATGCAAGTTTGGTGCCCATCAATTACTTCAATTAAGAAGAAACATTTTGTGGCCTTTAAAGAAATTGCCTTTTGGCTGAGGATATGCCTTCTTGGTCCCATTTTCTAAATCCTAAAATGGGCTGAACTCAAATTTAAACAAAATTAATAAACGAAATCGATAAGTTGGAGACCTCATGACCTGAAAGTTGTGAATTTGAGCTCCCCATAAATATGGATATTATTTAATTTCATACTAGTTTCTTATGTTTACATAGTTTACTTCGTACTTCTTTGTTATTTAGCGATAGTCGATGATGATAATTTATTTTTCATTTGGCACTTTTGATGTAATTGATTACTTTTGTATGGTTTACTTTATATTTCTTTGTTATTTAGGCTATGTTTGGAACAAGAATTTGGGTAAGGAAAAGTGAGAAGAAAATGGAAAGGATCAAAAATGAAAGTATAGAGCACTATCATTTCAAGCACATAAAAAAATTTCCATCCCATTTTCCTTACCAAAATTCTAGAACCAAACGGAGGGTTAGTGATCGTTGACGGTGATAATTTATTTTTCATTTGACACTACTAATATAATTGTTGATTGTAATATACCGTCTACTATAACAAAACAAAATGATCTAAACAAAATTAATTTGCTTTATTGAAGAAGTTTGTTTAAATGTTTGATATGGTTTGGATGCATGTGATTGTAATATTCCATTCCAATATGTTTTTTTACTTTCAGAAAAAGAAAATAAAAAGGTCAGAAGGGTTTTGGTCATCATTTTTATTGTTTTTTTTTTTCCCTTTCCTTTACTCTTCCCAAATTTTTTATTCAACCATATCATGTCATGTAATAAATTCAAATAATGAAGACAATGATATCTTATATAAAAATCATATAAGATAATTTTGATATTATGTATATTAGAATTTTAAACACATACATCGAGTGTACCACCATCACTCGCATATAAAATTAACAATAGTAGCATTGTTCAAGCAATGAAGCATAACCTCGCGTAAGAGTAAGAATTATAGCTTGAGCCCTCAAGAAATGAAGTTACAAAAACTATCACTAGACAAGTGCATTACATTTTAAAACGAGTAATCAATCCCCAAAAAAGCGAGTTGACACCTGTTATTTGATTAGTTCAGTATGGTCAAACCCGATCTTGTCCGAGAACAAGATGGGTAAAAACACAAATATTTAGTCATTATAATACTATATAATCCATCTCTTTTCATCACCAGCATCATCATCACATGGGGAAAAAAAAAAACCACACTCGATATGAAGGTTCTCATCAATTGGAGCTTTCTTATGTAATGGTAGACTGAAAGTTTATATGATTCATATCACACAAACTACACTAATACAAGCACACCATTAATCATAGAATATTTCAGACACATATCAAGAATACAATCATGTTGATTTCATATTGGGACTTGTAAATTAAGGGTGTGTTCACAAACACTTCTACTTTTAGAGAAGTTAAAGTAGAAGAGAAAGTCGAAAAAATTTGAATAGTAAAAGTATATAGTGTTTGGAAGGGAAGAGTGAAAAGCAGCCTAAAGGTGCTTCTAACTTTTTAGCTTATTTCAACTTTCTTTTTTGTTTTCAGTAGAAGCATGAAAAGTGAAAACAAAACAGTGCTTTACTGCTTTTTTTTCCAGCAGAAGCACGAGAGGAACTTCTTTCTCCCACTAGCAAACACCCCCTAAATAAATTTGCATATTTGACCTCCATCTCTGCTTCAAAGATTGAACTATAAACTTGTCATGAGTCACCATTAAATCCAAGTCAGCCCCTTAAAGTTTGACAAAGAGAAAATGTTTCATCTACAAGTCATTCTTCTTCTATCGCCTACGAATCAATAATGATTTCCATGAGTTAGCACATTAAGAGAAACGCATATGAAAGCTACTAAGCTGCGCCAGTGTTAGCTAAATAGAGCTAAAATCAAGAATACGGACTATTTCAGAGTGATCTCCAAGAAGAAATTCAAATCTACCATTACCCAAATTCAAGAATGTAACTTGAGCCAGTGTGAAATTTCTATGAGAACCTAAATCTTGATCCTTCATTCTTTTTGATAGCGAATCTTTGTTCGTATTACTACTTAAACGGACAAATCAGAGATGCGGTTCGTTTCCAAGATTCAATCATACAAGAAACAATGACAAAACTGCACAATCACAAAAGTAAACTACATCTAAAACCGATATACCGTAAAATATCAATGGACTCAAAGATGTTAGTCCTAACAAGGAGAAAAGAAAAAAGGCAAATGTACAACAATACAATGTCAAAGGAAAGGCTGAGAAAAAACAGAGGAAACAAAGAAACATCTTCTGTTTCAACTCTCAATCAATGACCTATGCCATAATGAACATAACAAATGAATAAACCAATAAGAAGTCAAGAAAATAAAAGAAAAGGAATTACCAATTTACAATAGCTGCAAACCGAGATGCAGGCACCAAAGCTCCTTCAATCTCAGTCTCGATCCGGCCAGTCTTTTTTTCGCATTGCTCGAATAAATTAAACTGAAGAAGATATAAATGTAAAATCAAGTGTTTTTTTTGTGATTTGATTCTTTTTTCAGTATTCATTTTCTTCCATTTTCAAAAGTTGCCTTCTTCTGATGACCAAGAAGGCCGCCACACACACTTGCAAGATCGCGGCGACTCCTATGAACATCAACCCGATCTTCTTTCCAGTGTTGAGCGTCTGTTTATTGGATTGTGGTCTATAGGGTTTATGCAAATTGGGGTTGCTTTTGTTGTTGTTGTTGTTATCATCATTGTCTCGAGATGGTGGCCCAAGGCCTTTCCTTCGAGGTGGCGGTGGAGGAGGCGGTGGGGGTGGCGGTGGGGGTGGAGGCGGGGGTGAAAGCTTCGGTGGCGGGGATGAAAGCTTTGGTGACGGGGGTGGAGACTGCGGTGGTGGGGGTGGAGACTGCGGTGGCGGGGGTGGAGAGCCCGGCGGCGGAGGGTGGCTCCCATTATCTTGAGGCTCAACAATGAGAGCGAAGAAACCAAACAACAGAGCTATAACAAGAGCCAACGATGGCGAATCCATCCAAAATCAACACCGGCCAGTTAAATAAAAAAAATGTTTCTTTCAAACAACAATCGCCACTTCACGCCCTCGTTGCATCTGGGTTGACTTCGAATTCCTATTCTAAATCAACAAAAGGGGGGGGGGGGGGGGATGAAACAAAAACAAAAACAAAAGATTAAAAATCAAATCTTCAACAGGGGAGACTCAAGAAAACCAGGGCTTTTTACAAATCCGGGATCGAATTGAAAACGGGCATCGAGAATTCCTCGTGGGTTTTAAAGAATCAACGAAAAGGGGTCCAAATATTCGGTACCAATGTTGAATTCTTCGCCAAGAACTCGAGGATGGAGGCTTTTCAATTGAAGAAATTAGGGTTACGGCATGGCATTACATTGGATTCTCAAACCTAAGTCAACATTGTTGGCGAACAACATTCAGATAAAAGATTAAAAACAATCATGGATTTCGGGATATGGATATTCTTTTTTTTTTTTTTCCTAAAATTTTGTTTTGGTTTGATTTCCCTTCGTGATCGCCCCAATTCTCAGCAATGGAGAGAGAGAGAGAGAGAGAGAGAGAGAGAGAGAGAGAGAATGGGGGACAGCGAAGACCAGAATGGAAAGAGAGAGAAGGCGGGATTTAACGGTTATCTAATTTTGACTTTTTGGGCAGATAGTAATAGTACAGTAGAAATAGCTGTAAATTAATTATCCATTAATTACTTATGAAAAAAAATTAAAAAAAATAAGAAAAAAATAAAAACATATCCATGGATTTGTTCGAAATAAATATATCTTTTAAGATATTTTTTTTCTTGTTATTGGGTACACAAATTAGTGGAAGGATTGGCATAGACAAGTATAAAAAATAAATTAAGTTACTCGATACTAAATTGAAATTTATTGTTGAAAACTTTAATCTGAATTTCATTCATTAAGTATAACAAATTAAAATTGAACATATGTTCTTATTCGATGACAGTTAAAATCATATTCAACTCGACTTGATTCGTTGGGCAATGATAATATTATTTATGAAAAATATAAAATCATTCTAGTGCAATTCAATAACTGTTCATTTTTAACTCGATATATTTAATACTAAACAAAAAAAAAAAACTTAAGTAATTAGTGAAAAGTTCGATCAAATTAAACTTAATTTATTTCCAATCAATTTGATCCCTTTACACTTATATGTGTTTTTAATAAAGTATTTAAAAGGTCTAATAATTATATTGATATTTTTGATGTCTTTTATATCTCACTTCCATCATTTATTTCTCTCTCATCTCTTAACTAATTACATGTTTTTAACTTGCTCTCATTTCTCCTCTCTCCTAGTTTCTTTTATTTCTCTGTTATTAACTTCTTAAAATTGTCTTGGGACAAAGACAATAAAACTTTCAAAACTACAGTCGTTTATGCATTTTGTCATATGAACTTTTACAAATTATATTTTATCACATAAACTTTACATTTTTCACACTTTAACTCCCTACTGATCATTTTTTGGTAATAAAAGCAAACCGAAATAATACAAGTGTCCTCGTGCGATGGTTCACTTATTGCCGAAAAATGACTTGAGGGAAATAAACATGAAAAATATATAGTTCATATCGTAAAATGCAACTCGTAAAAATTCATATGATAAAGCATAAAAACGACCATAGTTTGAGGAGTTAAGTGTTTTATCCCAAATTATCTTTATTATTTTTTTACATATAATTTTTTTTTGTTTTAAATGACTTTTTTTTGTAATGAACATAATAAAATACATTACAAATATTAAAAAATATATTTATCTATGGAATTTAAAATATATTTATAAATTTAGACTCAAAATTTAAGTATGTTACTAAATTATGTTTTAATTTTATTTTGCAGAGTTATCGAGTGTGCTCGACTATTGGTAATTATTAATTATTTCAAAATAAGACACACAAATGTTGTAATAATTATAAGTTTGGAAAACTATTGTCATCCGCGCATTTGTCATTGCTAGTAATGATAAAAAGTTTGTACCTTGTCACATGAATATGACCTTTACTCGTGATAATTGCAATTGCAAAAATACATACATATATACATATATATATATATATATAATTATGCTATAAGTGGGAGATTGGAATTTGTATTTTAATTTAGCAACTGATTTTACATTTTAAATAATATAATATTTGTGCTAAGTGAATAGAGTATGTTTCAAATATCGTGAATTTATTTAAAAGACCCTACATTTTGTTTTGAAGTTTATTATTTTAAAATAGTTTCTAAATTGTCGAATAAAACAATCCCACCAAGTTCATAAAATCTTAGCTATAATTTTTTTTAAAATAAAACTCAATAAAATTTGAACTATAAGTTAAATGCTCTTTACTTTAGAGAAAGATGAATTTATAAAATTCAAATATCATATTTTAAGAAATTGTATTTCAAGTTTTCAAAATACTATTAAATACTTCATAACTTTCTACAAACTCGAAAATGATTTTATGAACTATTTAATGGCTGAAAAAGAAATTAATATTGTGAACTATTTAATGGCTGAAAAACACACTCAAACAAACTCAATATTGGTGACATATCCTTATCAAATGTTAACATTATAAATAATAAAATTACAAAAAATAATATTGTCAGCCTCATGCAATGTTAGATATAGAACTAGCAATTGGCACACTGGGATGAGCAAAATAAAATTTAAATATAACGTAATTATATATTTAAATATTGATAATACAAAAGGATAAATATTTACGAAGTTTTTTCATGTGAATGTAATATAACTATTTTTAATGTATATTAAATTTATAATAAGTAAATATATATATATATAACAAGTAAAACTGTGTGATTAAAATCACAAATAAGAAAGAGAAACTTAAAAAATGTTTAGCAACAATAGAGAAAAAAGAGGAATTAGTAAATTGAAAACACCAAAAATTTCATATTATAAACATGTTATTCAACCAAAACACGATGCACAATATTAAAGTTAGAAATTTTAATTCTAGTGAGTGAGATATATATAATCTATAAGAATATATATATATACACACACATATAACATATTTTTTTCTATTTTAAAGAAAATAAAGTTTTCAATTTTGTTAGCATCATTCCTATATACAATTTATATTATTTACATGGTATCATAAGTAAAGACGGAGTCAGAATTTTTTGTTCGCGTGGGCGAAATCAAATTTCTACAGAATATTAAAGATATTCAACAATCGAGTATGGGCAAAATTTTTAAATTTTTAATTTATATATATATATATATATATATATATTTGGGGGGAGGGGGGGATGCATACCCCTCTGGCTTCGTCTCTGATCATAAACATGCATTTCTTTAAGATCAATCTTATTTTGCTTAAACTAATTAAAAATATTCATTAGAACGAGACGCATGAGCGTATCACTAACACGGCATATTATATAATGTTAGAAATCTAAACACTTTATCAAATATTAATTAACAAAGTTAAACTTTTTTAATCTTGAAATCTTGATCTTGGTGATTTTATTAACATAAGGTTTGAGTAGTAACCACGTGATTAACTATTTTATTGTCTTCCCTAGTATAAGAAAAAGGAGAATTAGTGTAATGAGAGGGCAAGCTAAAAACAAACAAATTCGATATTTGACTCGAGATTAATCATTAAAAAAATTGTTTAAATTCAATTCATTAAATATAACAAGTAGAATTTGAACATCTTCTTGGTTCAAGAATATTTAAAAATCGATTTGACCACCTACAAAATAATAGAATATGTATAAAGAATCGAATTATTATAGTTCAACTCAAATTCGATTTAATTCAAGGGTGACTCTAAAGTTATGGAAGTGGGGTGATCATCTGGCCCTACTCATTTTTTTTTTAAATAACTAATTATATGTGTATTTTATATTAAGTATTAATTAATAACATACAATAAGAATTTTTGACCCCATATGAAAATTGTAAAAAATTATAATTGACATCTCTTTAAAATAAAAAGCAGTAGGTATATTACTAAAAGTTCATAATTTAAAAGTGAATATAAATTTTAGTTGAGGTTGTTTTGAAATTGATACAAAAAACAAATAAATAAATAAAAAATCACGTGACAATTGGTTAACTTTTGACTCCAATGAATTATGATCTTGAAATTGCCACTGCTTTGATTGATTAAAAGAACCGTTCATGTTCGGTTCGTTTAATAATCAAATAAAAATGTAAATTTCATAATCCTACAAGAGAGTTTACTCTTTAGTGTGTGTGTGTGTATATATATATATATATATATATATATATATATAAAGAAATGACCATTGCCCACAAAAATAAAAAAATTACATCATAGTCTTTTTATTTTTATTTTTTAAAAGGACAGAAAAAGAAAAGAAATATAATTAGTTCCTCGTAGATCCAAGATGCTCTTTCCTTTGTGTACTAAGGCTGCAAACTCGAGATTATTTTTTAATTCTCTGAAATTAAACGGGGTTAATTATTATTTAATTAAGACATAGGGCCTTGTAGCCTACCAAAAAATTGATTTTATTTTATGAGAATAATTAAAGCTGATTTTTTTTTTAAAGTCAGTGTTTGATCTCACATATAAATTAAACGATTTATATTTCATATATTTGTGTTTTGATAACTCTTTTTTTTTTTTTTGTTCTCTTTCAAATGAATTATAAGGTGTACAAGCTAATAACAAACACTAAATCTTAAATTTTAAATTTTAAACTCTAAACCTAAAATCAAGGAAAATAAAAAAAAATGAGGAAAATAATTGATGATGAACATCCATAAAAAATGTGGCTAGATTAATCAAGGGTTTGGGCCTTCCATATATTGTTAAATGACTATTTTACCCTGAATGGATTAATTTAATCTATCATATAGAGCCTGTTTGGATGGACTTTTTTTTTTTTATAGAGAAAATTCACTTTCAAAAAAAAAAAAGTACTTCACAATAATAAAATTATATTTGGATGGACTTTTTTAAAAAAGTAGAAGCCAGAAAAAAAAAACCCAAAAATAATTTTTTTTAAAAACTCTCCAAGAGTAGGTTCAAATAAAATTACATTTTAAATTATTTTTAATTATTATATCCAGACGCAAGACTGCTTTGCTTGAAAAAAAAATTATATTATAAAAAGTACCATTCGAAAAGTACTTTTTGTAAAACCCATCCAAACGGGCTCATGGTTTATTAAATAGTAAAAATATCAACAATTTGGTTTTGATTTTCAATTCCTTCAATTTTCTTAATATTTTCTATAATGTTCTTTTGTACACGATTTATTTGCATGAATATTGGGCTGGGCTTTTCGAGATACTCACGTGCACAGTCTTTTTTGTGCTTATGGTGGAACCCCATGTGGGCCTTGAAAAATATTTAAATGGGCTTACTAGAATTTGTTAAGCCCATTTTAGCTTCAAATGGACCAATGATTTTGAGAAGGCTTTGGGCGGCATTTGGTTGGACCAAATCTGAAAAAGTTCGAATTTGATTAGCTCTTTCAGTATCCAAATCCGATCTGAATCTTATCGATTTTATATACATTATTATTACTTATTTCGTTGCAAGATAAATTTAAAATTTTATTGTATTCAAAATAAATTAATAATTCGTCGAAAATTCATTAAAATAAATAATAATACTAATAGTGTGCCGAAAATCCTTATGTATGTATTTAAATTAAATAAAATTGTTTAAATGAGTGCATTAATAACGTGACAAAAATCTTATTTTTGAATCTACGCATAACTCTAGTTCAAATGCTTTCATTTTGTTGCAGTTATTTTTATTGGGGAACTAAAATTTTCAATTTCTTTTTATTTTTTTCATGAATATCTTATCCAAGAAGATTAATAAATAAATTAAATTGTGTGAATTCCCCCTCAAGATTTTGACTTTTGTTGAGATAATTACCCATTTAAAAAAATAAAAATTGAACCATATTTTTTAGTAGAACTTTTTTTTTAAAGAAAACAAACAAATTTGCATTTTGGATGCAACAATTTAAAGTTTAAAAGGGAATTTTTATTTAAAACTACTTCTAAATAGCTTCTAAAAAAGATCAGGATTCTAATTTCTACTTCAAAAAAAAAAACCCATAAAAATATAATTTTTTTTTAATAAAATACCTATTTTCAAAAAATAAATGCTTCTTTAAAAAAAAAAACTCATTCTAATAAGCTCTTAATATGACTTAAGATTCATAATAATTAGAGAATAATACAATAATGGAACCATAATTTAGAACTTTTCCATCAAAAAGCTCGATCCGACAAATATATGCTCGTACACATAAAAATAAAAATAATAAAAAAGTGAAAATAATAATATGTAAAAGGTGAATTATTTCAACAGATTTGGTAACAGCAGGCACATTATTTTATGTTATTCACACTTTGATATCAACATCTATGGATCTACGAACAAATTAAAATCTTGCAAGGTGCTGTCAAATTCGTTGTTACCAAATCAAGATCAACAGATGAGCACATTTATATATATATATATATATATAT
Organism: Petrea volubilis; assembly: GCA_026212405.1. NCBI lineage: Eukaryota > Viridiplantae > Streptophyta > Magnoliopsida > Lamiales > Verbenaceae > Petrea > Petrea volubilis. The sequence goes on along the minus strand of CM047876.1, from coordinate 26,252,482 downwards.
TAATATATTATTGTGTTTTAACTCATAGACCTGAGTGCTAGATCAATATATTATTTATAATTATATATAGTTATACAAATATGGCCACTGGACTTAGAGCAGTTGAGTTTAGGGATGACAATGGGTCAGGTTTTGCGGGTCTTCGATTCGGACCCAACCCATTTGGGATGGGTTTGGACTCGAAAAATCCGATTCGGGGAGGGTTGTAGGTCTATAATTCTAGACCCACAAGGGTTTGGGTTGGGTCTCGGGTTCACTTGGATCCAGTCCTGGACTCGACTCGTATATATATTTAATATGTATAATATAAAAAATATAAATAAATAAAATTAAAAAAATCTTAAAAATTAAATTTGAAGTTGATTATTATTATTATTTCATTTGAATATGTTTTATTAGATTTTACGTACAATATTAATATTTTCTTTTATTAAGTTTCTTGTACAATTTAAAAATTATTGTCTCAAAAAAAATTGTTAAAAAATAAAAATTTTAATTATTGGGCAGGTTCGCAATCGGGTTTTATGGGTATGCGGGCCGGGTTTGGCGGATTGGAACGAGTTATGAACCCGGCAGGTTCGACGGGTCCAACCCGCCATTTTCTGGTCTCATGCGGGTCGGGCCGGTTCGCGACCTACCAGGTCCGGGACCGATCCCAGATCCAAAAATTTCTGGCGAATTAGGTCTCGGGTTTGGCCAAACCAGTACCAAACCCGATCCGTTGCCATCCCTAGTTGAGTTGTGGGAGTTTGAATTAGGTACGAGTGAGGTTTTAAGTTCGAATTCTCTTGTTCTCTCTCTCTTTTCCGTTTTGTGCATGTGGGGGGCTATTTTTTCGATTAATATCTATAAAATATTTTGAATTGATTGTATAAAAAAAAAAAATTATATAAATGTAATATTTAAATTCAAAAGAGAGCTCCAAGCGGTCACGGTTGTAAGAGTTTTTTGTCATGGTCTAACTCGATTTTTGAGTACGAGCATGGGAGGACCAATTAAATCAAGTTCATGACGCACTAAAAAATTGGTACATTTACAAATAAAAATTATTAAATTCGAATTTAGCTCGACTTGAATTTTACGGAGTCGAGTTCGAATTTTTCTCGAACACATTCGACTCATTTGCATCCTTTTAAAAAAAAAAAAAAAACCATAGATCTAGGAAAACCATTACTATAGGTTAGTACAAAAATCTTGTCCCAATTCGGTTCTCCAATGTTGACAATTTTGTCTTATAGCTTAGGTACAAAGCCCACCATACAATTATTAAAGCCTTTTTCTTGCTTTTTTTTTTTCTCTAGCAGCCCTTGAGGGCCCACCACACAGCTTGTCTATTAATTATTACTGTCATTAGTTATTTTTTTTTACTATATTTGCTCAATCTTTAATCATCATGCTTCAAGGATAATTGGTCTCTATTTCAATAGAATTTGAATACCTATAACATATGAAAATAATAATTTTAGAATTACATTATAATAAAATATGAAAATTGTTTTTTCATTATTTTTAAAAAGATGAAAAAAAAATTAATTTCCACAAAAAAAAAAAAGGATAACCTTATATACACGATAACATTTTTTCTTCTTTTTCTGTCCCACAAACAACTTAAGTTCACGAGTTGAAATATTTTATGAATATTTCAATCGGTTGGTGGATCAATTATCCCTAGTTATAATAACTATCGAAAGATTCGTCACAATAGTTCTGTTTAAACCCGAAATACTATCGAGGTGACTAGTTTACGGACTCCATTTTTACAAATGAATTTTCAAATATAAGCCTTTTATTTTCTTTTTGTCAATAAATACAAAGGGCATTTATATCGCATTTCTATTGTGGCAAAAGAAAAAGACTCTCTCCCCATGGACAAAGAGAGGCAGCGGCCAGCCAAGAAGGAACTCAGCAGAGGGCCGTGGACGGTGGAGGAGGACCGGAAACTCGCCGGAGCCATCACCCTCCATGGCGCCAAGCACTGGACAGCCGTCGCCGCGAAAGGAGGTGAGAGTGAGAGAGAGAGAGAGAGAGAGAGAGATGTTATATATTGAATAGTCATCAGCATCATCCATTCATGAACATGAGATATTCTTGAGAGAGAGAGAGAGAGAGGGGTTATATATTGAATAATCATCAGCATCATCCATTCATGAACATCAAATATTCTTGAGAGAGAGAGAGGGAGGGGTTATATATTTAATAGTCATCAGCATCATCCATTCATGAACATCAAATACTCTTGAGAGAGAGAGAGAGAGAGAGGTTATATATTGAATAGTCATCAGCATCATCAATTCAAGGTGTGTGTGTGTGTGTGTGTGTGTGAAAACAGGGCTGAATCGTTGCGCCAAGAGCTGTAGGCTGAGATGGATGAATTATCTTAGGCCAAACATCAAGAGAGGCAACATGTCCGATCAAGAAGAGGACTTGATCATCAGGCTCCATAAACTCCTCGGAAACAGGTATTTTTCACGCACGTACTTTCTGCTAGTATCTTTATTGCAGAGATACATCAAATGTTCGATTTTTCTTTTCCCCCTTGCTTTCAAGATGGTCATTGATTGCGGCGAGATTGCCGGGTCGAACAGACAATGAGATCAAGAACTACTGGAACCATCACTTGAGCAAGAAGAGACTGGACAAAAGGGTGTTAGTTGCAGGGATTTCAACCAAAGACAACATGGGATCCAAATGTGGTGATAAAGCTACTACACAAGAGAATGTTATTGCACCAAGTACCAGCAGCAGGGGCACTGCGGAGGGCTCAAGGGTAAAGTTTGATGATGATGATTTCTTTGATTTCTCCAATGAGAACCCTTCAACTTTGGAGTGGGTCACCAAATTTCTTCAAATTTAGTGGTTGGTTGATTTCGTGACAACGATGGTGTTTGTATTTTCGTGTCACCTTAATGTGTATATATATGTCGATGATATAACAAGCACATGTGTTGATCTTTAATGGAAGTCGCTTTCTTGTGATGATGGACATTATTTTGTGCGCTTAAAAGCATCTCCACCGAGAACCTGAAGTCACAAATCTAGTCTAGAGAGAGAGAGAGAGAGAGAGAGAGAGAGAGAGAGAGGGAGGAAGAAGAAGACAAAGAAGAAGAAAAATGAAAAACAAACTGAAAGGAGAGAAATAAAAGAATGAGGCTGTTGTATTGATTCATATGAGAAATACAAATCTTGCAAAGATGTTACACACATTTCAGAATTACGTTCAGAAATGCTTTCTACTTCGGCATTTCTTTCACAGCACAAGATTTAATATTCAAAGAATCATGCTTGTGGAAAGGGAAAAACAATCAACAATTCAAACACATATGTTGATCAGTCTCAACAAACGGTAACCCCGAACAGTCCATCTACCACCAGCCAAGCTAAACCGGGACCTAGTTGTCGGAAATCAAGACGACATAAGTCAAAAACAAGGAAAAAAGATTAAAAAAAAAACAAATAATAAATAAATAAAAATATACACGTTCACGTAATATTGCTTCCAAGAAGTCATGGAATTCCACCGTTGAATTTTAGAGCACTTGAAAAGCTAGATTAAAATGTGATCATCAAAGTGGAAAATATCCTTAGAAATTCAGGAATGAGGATGCACTGAAACACTAATGCTGCAATAGATAAGACTTAATGTGAATTCAGACATGGATGAACTAAAACTATATGTCCCCTGTGCAATGTAACTCAAAACTGACAAAGAGTATGATTCTTTCAGCAGATAACTGAAAAAAATATAAACTTTAAATGGTGGCCCTTTGCGAGTCCGCCATTTCTGATCCGCCACATATGTGTCAAAATTTCTATCAAACCATCAAATAAGATGAACACAGCTCAAAATGCAGTGTCAATATACCTTATGTACACTATTCTGAACGTACAGAGCCAAGAATTTGGTAGTGTAATTATCCCCATGCCATGGAGCACGCATAATTGACCACCAATTTCCCATCAATACCAAAATTCTGCAATATGTGAATGGAAAATATTCAGAACAACTAGTAGACTAACTCCATCTCTAGGGAAAGGATTCACTGTGTTAAGCCAACTCATCTATATTGCAAATATCGAGCTACATTTCAAGGTAATCAATTTTTCTTTCTTTAAAAAAAATAATGGCACATACAGTTTTTAAAATCAATTTTCAAATTAGGCAGAGGGATAAAAGATAATCAACTACATTAGACAAGGTTCTACAAAAAGATAACAGGACAATTATCATATCAGGTTGTCGCTGCCAACAACCATAATCATCAAATATACCACTATCTTATGGTATCTAGTGTCGATCCACTAAAATAACTCAAAAAATCACATAAGCAAATTGTAAGTGGTTTTCGAACATACGATAAGAAGGTGGGTTTCCAACATGGTCTCAGAAAATCAGAAGATGGAAGCACAATGATGTAAATTGTATGGCTAGTATTCAAAATTCATCTGCACAAATACAAAAATCTCCAGGACAACAAGAGCAGGAAGAACCTGATCCTCCCAAATAATGAAGAAGATATCATGACACTGATGACTTACATTGTACAGGTCTAACACCAACTCATCAGGATTAGGCGAGAAGGCACTGTTTACATACACAAACTGAGAGAAACAGAGGAAATTTAGTGACAATGGTAAAAAATGAATAAACCTGTAATTCGCATGGTCAAGGTCAAAATTAAAAGTAAAGCAGAACCAACCAGTGTGTCCCTATGAAGTTGACGACGAAGAAAATCAATCACTTTCACAAACTTGTCAGTCCCAGCAATCTGCATGTGATAAACAGATATCTAGCTATAACTCAAATTTGATCCCCCAAATGTATTCTCTTAAGCAAAGGATAAACAAAAATGGCATTAGCAACACAAACTGTACGCATCATCAATATAACCAGAAAACTCGAGTGACTGCAGTCGATTTTGCATGGCAATTGCTAGAGTCCTACTCATAAGCCGCGTGCAACGACATGCTGCCACAAGATCAAAAATAATCCTTCCAGATAATGACTTATTCACTATGAGCCAATGCCGTACCAAGCTACTAATGTTGTGTTAAACCGGAATGAAAAAATAAAATAAAATACTGAATCCCTTATCCATAGCCTGACATATTTGAGTGGTTTTTGCCACAATTCACAAGTTTATTAACCAATCAATCAACACATTGTCCAATTATGAGGGCAAAACCATCGAAGTTAGGGTTTAATCCATTCCCAAAAACCATCCCAAATTTCAATTCAATGTGAACGGCGGGAAAAAATAGGAAGAAAATCATAACTTTGTGTAGCAGAACAAGCAATGAAACAACTAAATTCAGAACCAAACAAGATTAAAAATAAGCAAAAATTGAAAATAACTACAGAACAATGCGATTCGAACTTCAGAAAAAAACAAAAACACAAATACCTTGAATTTGGCTTGCTTGAGAATCGGAGCATCACCTGTGGCTCTCAGATGAACTACCACTGCATCAAAAATCAACACCCAAAAAAAAAAAAAAAATCAAAATTCAACAAATCAGAGATGGCCGATTCTGGATCACTGCTTACATATAATCAACTAAAAAAAAGGAAAATCGCAAATTAAGATCACAAAAAACATAAAAAAAATTTAAAGAATTTAGCATCCATAGCTGACCTTTCCGGGTTTCCGAAGCCATAGTTCGATTCGATTACGAATGGAAACTGGAGAACTTGTAGTTTATGGCTTTTTTTTTTCACTCGTTCGCTCCAATTTTCTACTTTACGACTTAAAAATCGTGTTATACCACAAACACGAGAATACGGTAAAATCGCTTTGTTTTCCATTTCCTTTCCCTTTAAAAAAAAAAATAGTAATAATAGTAATTATAATCTGTGTCTGCTTTGGATTTGACTTGAAATTGTGCGTCAACTTTGTGAAGGAGCGAATATCATTATTTATTTATTTTTCTAAATTATTATTTAATATAATATTTCTATTCTCTTAAAATCAATTTTATTTTATTTAGGGTTCGTTTGAAATGGATTAAAAAAATATTTTATTGAACGATACTTTTCTTTAAAAAATAAAATAAAATGATTTTGTGTTTTGATGTAATAAGTTTTTTTTTAAAAAAAATCACTTTTGTACCTTTTTCTGCTTTTACTTTTTCTAAAAAATCCGATTAAATACATTTTTTTCATTGAGGTGTTATTTTTAAAAAAAATAAGTACTTATTTTTAAAAAAAAATCCAAATGGACTTTTAAGCACAATGCTCATCTAAAAAGGTTCTTAAATACTTTTACATGTTAGCATTTTCAAGATGCTGTCTCAATGCTAAGTGAAATTCACTTTAAGAAAATAGCAAGAGAATAGTGTATGTTTGGAAAAAAAATTATGTGCATTGAATTTGAGTCTCACACACATACCAAAATGATTCAAATTTTGTGACATTATTAATTCACTTACAAAAAATAATATACAAAATATAATTCAACCCCAGCCATTTAATCCATACGTGAAGCCCAACGACCAAGATTATAAAAGAATTTTTCATGTATCTGACAAAAGGCCCGTTTGGATGAGTTATCTTACAAGTGAAACACTTATTTTAAAAGAGAAAAAAAAAACACTTCTAGAAAAACTTGTATTTGAAAAGGCTCTTTCCAAAAAAAAAAGCGAAAGCCTTGAATAAAACTCAAAGTTATTTTTTTTTAGAAACTATCTATAGTAGCTTTACATAAAAATATTTTTAAAATTATTTTTAATCATTTTATACAAATATAATACTATTCAATCTATTAAAAAAATTATTATAAAAAAATACAATTCAAAAAATACTTATTTTTAAATTCACCCAAACAGTCCAAAATATTGTGACAAATATATATTTTTTCAAAAGTAGGCCCTTCACTTTTGGGGCATAGGGCACAAAGTTTCTTGAAGAGTTTACACACACGCACATAATAGGGGAATGAATGCTTTTTCATCATCCTAGAAAAAAGGCAAGCAATGAATGAAGGGCGAATCCCGCAGGTGAAGTAAACGAGGAGAGAGAAAGTATCTATTCATCCATCCCATCTGTCTTCATATGCTAGAGAGAGAAACTTCAAGAATCCCCACACAAACCTCTCTCTCTCTCTCTCTCTCTCTCTCTTCAGGGCCTCTGCTAAATCCGGTCGCAGTTTTACTAGTGTGAATTGCCCCGCCGAAGGTTTTTTTTCACACATTCTTGAAAAGGACAAAGGAAAAAAAGAAAAAAAGAAAAGAGAAGACATAAAATGGTTCTGAATTTCAAGGTAAAGGTCTTGGAAAATGCTATGAATTTTCAGAGGCTATTTTTCTTTTGTATGCTCTGTTTTTCTTTTTTGGTGAGCTCAGCTTTATTTTTCTTTAATGCAAATGGGTTTTGTAAATTCTTGAGCTTTTTTGCTATTTTGTTTGGTATTTGGTTAGCTTTTCTTTTTTTTCCTTAAACATTTATGTGCAATTTGGATCTTTATATATGCATTAATTATGTGGGGTTTCTTTCTTTCTTTTCTTTTTTTTTCCTCATTCTTGCAAGAAAGGAAGTTACTGGAATGTTCTTGGAAGAAACAGGCTTTTTGCCCTTTAATTGGTTGTAATAAAAATTTGATCTTTGTTTTTGAGAATTGCTTGATCCTTTCTTTTCAAGGAGGACATAAAGCCTTAGGATGTTTCAAAAAGAAGTCATATTTTTTTAATTATTTTTTGGCGAATTTGGTTGTGTTTTATTACACTGAGTAAAATTTGCTCAGAAATATGTATCTGGTTCATATGCAATCTCTGAATCTGGACTTTTGACATTGACTCTACGAGTTGTTGTGCTCAAATTTTGATTTGTTCGAAGAAGTGTCACAAAACAAAGTTGAATTTTAGCGTACAAAACAATAAAGAAAATGGTGCTTTTTTTTTGTTTTTCAGTTGTTTTGAATGAAACGGGTGTTTGCAAATTCTTCTGCTTTTCCAGAAGCAGAAATCGTAAAATAACGTTTAGTAATAAAAGTCGGTAGTGTTTGGGAAGGAAAATGAAAAGTAATGATTGAATTTTGAGGAAAAGTAACTAAACGTTGGGAAAGATAGTTTGAAAGCTGCGTCCACCTTTTAGCTTAGTTTTAATTTTTTCCAGTTGAAGTTGCAAAACAAAACAGCTTTTCTTCAGCGGCAGAAGCAGAAAAAGCACTTTTTTATAATGTTTGCACACACCCTCTTAGTACAATGTGCCTCGTTTTTTGATACTCTTACGGATTTTCTTGAGTTTAGATCTTCTGTTCTGGCAGTAACATTTGAATTTTTGTTTATTTTTTCTCATCCATTGCAGTGGTGTTGATTAGTTTTCATGAGCGAGCGAAAAAACGGGCAATGGAGGACGACATATTTTCCAGCATTGCCAACGGCCCGCATATCGACAGCAAAGTTCTTCAGACATTCCAGAAAAACTTTGTGCAGGTCCAAAACATTCTGGACCAGAACAGGCTGCTGATCAATGAGATCAACCAGAACCACGAGTCGAAGATCCCGGATAACCTATCCCGGAACGTGGGGTTGATCAGAGAGCTCAATAACAACATTAGAAGGGTTGTTGATCTCTACGCCGATCTGTCCAACTCCTTTGCGAAATCGATGGAGGCCTCGTCTGAAGGCGAGTCGGCCGGGACGACCAAGTCGGATGGAAGAGGTGGACACAAGAGGGTTAGGTCCAACGACTGATCATATTTGAGGGTTCTTTTAGGACATAAGAATGATCACACGGACCACGATCTGTTAAAGGAAATCGCGACTATTTGAGGTTCGTGTGACTTGGTCTCCTGTGAAGTCTGTCTTAACTTTAATATAACCTTCGTGACGTTGTTTACTTTGCATAAATTAATAGTTGATATACATTTTTATCACGATCCGTTGAAGGAAATTGCGACTATTTCAGGTCTGCGTGGCTTGGTTTCTTGTGAAGTTCGCCTAAACTTTAATCCAACTTTCCTGAAGAATATTTTCTTGAGTAAATGAATAGTTGGTATACATTTTCCTCACGATCTGTTGACGGAAATCATGACAATTTGAGGTCTCTGTGACTTTGGTTTCTTGTGAAGTTCGTCTTAACTTTAATTTGACTTTCATGACAAATATTTACTTTGCAATAAATGAATAGTTGATATACGCTTTTCTCACAAACTTGGTTTCTTGTGAAATTCGTCTTGACTTTGATTTAACCTTCGCCATGAATATTGTCTTGCTTAAATGAATAGTTGATATACACTTTTCTTACGATTTGTTGAAGGAAATCGCAACTAGTTGAGGTAAGTGTGACTTTGGTTTCTTGTGAAGTTCGTCTTAGATTTAACTTTCGCGATGAATATTTTCTTACATAAATGAATAGTTGATACACATTTTTCTCATGATCTATTGAAGGAAATCGCAACTATTTGAGGTCTATATGACTTATTTTCTTGTGAAGTTCATCTTAACTTTAATTTAACCTTCGTGACGAATATTTTCTTGCATAAATGAATAATTGATTTACATTTTTCTTGACTTGCTTCATTGGGATTAAGGTGAAACTATAATTGTCTTCTTGAATTTCTAAAGTTGCTATTTTTATGATTGTCTCTAATTGTGTTAGATTCTTAGGATTTATTTTGTACCTATCTACTGTTGTTTGAGCTTTAAATCAAAATCAAACTTGCTGAATTAAAGCAGGAAAAAAGATAAAGATTATATTCATTTTTGTTATAATTTATAGGATCCTACATTTAATAATATCACCTTTTACTATGTTCCCATGTTTGTGAAAAGAGATATTCATACGTCTCTTCTGTAATCTCCTTCTAATCTTGTCTTTCTTGAAAAAAAAAAAAAGGGACAAAAAAGAAAAAAAGAAAAATATTATGTCAATGAAAAAATGTTAATGTCATTGTGGTTATGGGAGCTGAGATTAGGATAGTAAAAACAAACAAATTAGTATCATGTCATTGTATCAGAACTCGACCCCGATAAAACTTTTCCGAACTCAACTATCATAACAACACACACACACACACACACACACACACACACATATATATATATGAGATAAAGAAGAGTGATATTCAACACAATTAACTTCCACAACTAAAACAATTACTTGAAGATTGCCAAGTTTCTCTCTATTTGATCAAAAGTCGAAACAAAACCGAATACCCCACATTCGTTTATGTAAAAATAGATATATATACACTCTTCAAGAACTCATCCTTTTCGCATAAAAATCGATAAATACGCAGTGAATGTAACTTAAGCGTGAACGCGAATAATGGTAACAGACAATGAACGCGCCTTATCGCGCCTTAGGCTCTAGGGGTTTGTGTTTGTGTGTGTGTGTCTGCGCGCGTTTGCGCGAGCATGTGCGTGACTATCCCAAGAATTCGACATATGCAGATACCTATTTCATGGTCTTTGTGTTGAAGCTTAAACAGCTGATCTCTCCATCAATGTAGCAAAGCACTTTTTCCAATCAAACACCTTCTCAGCACCATTAACCACCTGTTGTATCACAAAAGAAACTTTTATCCAAGTACCATAATAGATTAAGGGCCGTTTGGATGAATTTGAAAGAAAGTGCTTCTTGAGCAGTTCTTTTTGTAAAGTCCATTTGGATGGACTATTTTTAGAGAAGTACTTTTTTTGGAAAAAAAACACTTTAGAGCAAAAAAATGTGTTTGGATGGAATTTTTAAAAAAACAGAAGCCAAAAACAAAAAGCCCAAAATGGCTTTTTTTAAAATCCACCCCAAAGTAACTTAAAATAGAAACTCCTTTTAAAACACTTTTAATTATTGTATCCAAATACGAAACTACTTGACTTAAAAACAAAACAAAAACTCTACTATAAAAACACCATTCGAGAAGCACTTTTTTTTTTAAAGTCCATCCAAACGGGCCCATATTAGAACTTTTCTTTTAAGCCAAGCAACTTTGCATTTGGATGTAATAGTTAAAAATATTTTTATTTGAAGTTATTTTGGATTAGCTTATTAAAAAAAAAACCACTTTTGGCATTTTTTTTTTTGCTTCTTATGTTTTTAAAATCCAATCCAGATACAATTTTTTTTTTCACTGAAGTGCTTTTTTGCGAAAAAAAATAAGTGTTTCTCTTCTAAGAAAAAATCCATCCAAACGAGCTCTAACTAGGAATGACAAAATAATAGCACCAATATTGCGCCTTGCGCGGTAACTCTAATGTTGGAACCTCAAATATCAATCCTTTCGGGGGAACGTTATCGAGGGCTTCTACACAAAGAAAGGCGGCATCCTCCTTGCTAAGGCTTCCCTTTGCAGCACAATCCTGTCATCCATGCTATTTCATCAACTTCAATACGCATTTCAAAATCACGAATACCCCCTTTTGACGATAGAAATTTGATGAAAAGTTTCGAAATTTATTAAGAAATTTGGACATCTACCAACTATGTGTGGTAATGGTGCTTGTAAAGTGGAGACAAGGTGCAAGAGAGATGACATATGTAATTTCTGAAATTGAGAGGCGATATTTGTGTAATCATATATATATTATGGGAGAGGATGCTATGGTTATTGCGTTAATAAACATGCATAAAAACTTCAAAATTGCTTGCATTTTTTACAGCACAATTCTCTTATGCTAATCGAAATAGTGATGAGAAAACCTATAACAACCCCGGACCACCTTCTAGATCAGGCTTCCTTGTCTGTCAGCGGATCTGTGTGTGTGCGTGTGTGTGGCGCAGGGAGGGGGGGATGGGTGGGGTGCAACGCGAAGAACAACATAAATTTGAAAATACCTCTTCGAAGCTGAACCCTTGCTGGCCTCCGGGAGTATTCTTTAGGAGGCCAGTTCTGATGATGGTGTAGGGGACTTTGGAGGCCTTCACTGAGTTCTCATCTTGCTCTGCTAGTTTTCTTGCATTGCTATTCATGACTGCTTGAATGCCACTCGAATCCCTATACACAGACAACTGAAAACTTCACAAACTTACGATATCAAACACGTAATTATTGAGGTTGCAGGGGTCAAATGTACACCGAAAATCGAATATACCTGAGATAACAAGATCACATGCTGTATACCTTTGAAGCTCTCGATATTATATAAAAACCCTTCCTGTAAATTATGCAGGGTAAACATATGTATCAAGAAATCATAAAAATGAGGCCCCGAGCATTATTTCATGTAAACACACACACAGATGTGAAAGGGGCACAGAGTGGGGACTTTCAGGCATACAATTGGACATACAACTGCACGAACGCCTCTTAAAGCCCTCTTCAAGAACGTCTTTTCCTTAGTATCCCCAGCCAAAGACTTCAATTTAGCGCTAGCCATATCAGAGTTTAGCAAGACAAATAAAACAAGAAAACACAGGCAAATCGAACCATTTGGAATCTTTAAGGCTGCATTTGGACTAGAGGATCTCAAATCCACTACAACGACTCAAGAAATAGCTCCAAATGAGAGTTTAAATATTTGAAGTCGATTATGAAATGAAGTCATTTAAACAAACTCAATGGATTTATCGTTATGGACTTGAAATCCTTATCCACCAATGCAGGTATAGGCTAAGGTTAAAGAACACATCAACCTCAACATAAGTGCCAAATGCCTCCATGGCGGCCCTTTTATCCTTCACGAGTGCTTTCACTCGAACTCTTTTGACAATGAGGGACAGTATAATCATCTGTACATTCGAAAGACCATCAAACTCAAAAGCTTCTTAACTAGATAAAATAAATATGTCCGAGACAAGAAATCTTGGAAATGTGTTATCATCACCTGACCAATATCAGTGTCGCCATCGGTTACTAATACCGCATCTCTAACTTCCTCTTCTTCTGTTTACATATAACAAAAGCAAAGGACTAACGTGTTCATTTTACGAAAAAAGATTAACAAATGCAAGAAATAAACGACAAAATGTTCTAGAGTGTAAGACCTGGAACCTCATCTTCCTCCAATTCATTTCCATCTGTGGCCACAAGATCAGGTGCCCCATACCATTTCCTCAACTTTGGACCCCCTAATAAACAAGAATTACACACACACACACACACACACAAAAGAACAAATGAAACAAGGAACTAACAAGAGAAAGCACAATAAGGAACAAATCCCATTACAGAAAGCAAAATAAACTCACAAACACCCACATACTTAACACGGACGATGAATTTTCGAAAGACCCATTAAAAGACAACGAGTGAAACTCCCAAAAAAATGCAGAAATTGGAAATAAACAAGATCGATAAAGCGCTGAACCTTCAATGTAATCAAGAATTTGGTCCATGAAACTGAGCTGTTTCTTCTTGGACGAGAAGCAAGTGAATGAAACGCGCTCTCGAAAATTGAAACATGGTTTGTTATCCTTGAAAACCCGGTTGCGGTAGAGAGAAGAGGAGGTGAAGAGAGAGAGAGCTGAAGCTGAACCCGCCATTGATTTTGTTTTTGTTTTTTTGGAGCTCTTTTTTTGGCCCGAAATTTGAGCTCTTATCTGCGCTTTATTTCTCGTCCAAGCTGTGGTTTTTGGAGGGGCCACGCTTTTTTTGAACAATATAAAAAGAGTTTGAGAATATGAGACATCTGAAATTACTTTAGTACCCCTTTTTAAGGATTATGGCTCGTTTGGATGTTTTTTTTTTTTTTTTTTGAGAAAAAATACTTCTTTTTTGAGAAAAGTACTTCAGTGAAAAAATAGTCTGTTTAATAGGCTCTTCAAGAAAAAGTAGAGGGCATGACAAAAAAAAAGGGAAAAAATGGCTTTTTTTTAAGAAGTTATCCAAAATAACTTCAAATAAAAATATATTTTAAAATATTTTTAATTATCGCATCTAAATACAAAATTACTTAACTTAAAAATAATATAAAAAGCACAATTTGATAAATACTTTTTTTATACCCATCCAAACAGGCCCTGAGTGGGTTTTAAAAAAAATTCAAAACTAAGCAGTTTTTGTATTTGGATGCACTAATTTTTTTTTATACAACATTTGCATGTAATATTTAAAAGTATTTTTATTTGAAATTATTAATAGTCAAGTACCTTTATAATGCATAAATACTAATATATGTACATATATGTGTAAACACTGAAGTATTGTGAAAAATATTACTAATAGATATTAAGAGCAATAATAACTTTTATTTGGGTGAAATAATTAAACTGTTATTATCGACAATTAATAAAAAAAATTGTATGGTGTTGATAAAAATGATGTCAAACTATAATAATTTCACTATAGATGTTGTCTACATGTGTTTTTTTTTTATTATTATTTTATCGTGAATTGATGTTAATCATATATCACGAAGTATTTATAATAATTAATACTATCTAATATGTATTGTTTGTTTAACACATCACTATTTGAGTGAAAATAATGATGCACTTTTTTTCATTTAAAAAAAAGTTAGGTTTAATTTGGAACATTTGATTGATTGTTATATACTTTTTAAAATAAAAAGTAGCAAATAAAAATGACAGTAAATTCTGAAAATGTATGTAGCTACTCATTTGTGTAATGGTAAAGCAAACTAGGCAATAACTGAAAACGGTTGCAACAAGTTATAACTATATATGTCAACATTGTATTAACCATATTGCAGTTTGTTTCACATATTATAAGAATATAAACAAATTCATTCCCTTTTTTTTTTTTTTTTTAGTCACATACGTATCATTTCTAATGCATTTATTGAGACTATGGATGCGAACGAGACAAGTTGAGCTGAGCCTTGGCCCTTTTTTCTGGCTTGTTGGGCTCAAGCTCGAGCCCTTTTTTCATGCTCGAGCTTGAGCCCAATGAGCTAGAAAAAAACAGACTCGAGCTCGGGTTTGAGTCACGTTCGAGCTCAGCTCGACTCATTTGGCTTGAATTTATGAATAAATTATAGGCTTGAGCTCGACTATGAATAAATTATAGGCTCGAACTTAAGTTTAAATATTTTCAATTATTTTATTATATTATAGCTACAGGCTCAAGCTCGAGTTTGAAAACTAATATTATTTATAATTATATAAAAAATAAAATTAAAAATAAAAACTCACAATCCCACAAACAATAATTACTTAGCTCGAACTCAAACCTATGTCGAACTAACTCGTCAGGCTCGCGAGCAGACTCGATTCGTTTGCATTCCTAATCGAGACATGCTCGACAAATGGTCTTATAGATACTACGTTGATATAATACATTGGTTGAATGAATATAATTTATCCATTTGATTAATCTCATCAATATTATGACATAACTTTTCAATATGACATTTATCTAATCGTTTGATATAATGTATTGGGTGTAGTACAGATTAGACTATGGGAAACAACTTATCAAATAGATAGACTGTTAAAATTTTTTTTTTTTTTTTTTCGATTACAATCAACTCGGGACACCCTAGAGATGTCAACCGGAAGGACCCCCACACACGCACACACTCACTCAAGGGGAAAGGGGGAGAGGACAAGAGGATTCGAACTCAGAACCTCACTGGTACTGATGTGAACCCCCACCACTGGGCTACAACCCCAGTGGCGATAGACTGTTAAAATTAAATTAGTACAATAATTGCATGTATTTCGGTCAGTAACCACTTCACCAAATTCACAAACTATCCCTAGAAAGAGAAATGATGCAAACAACTATTATCCTCTAAAATTTATAATACACGGACACTTCTAAAATTAGAATCGTGCAGTGTCAGACGCAACACTCGTCTAACACTCTCCCAATACGCATCAAACGTTTCACATGACGTGTTCATAAATTAAATAAATCCGACACTTCTGATGGTGTGTCGGGCACACTATCAACAATATGCCCGGCACTTTTTGGACACGTAGAGTTTTTTTCACATCTTTTTGTGTGAGTATTCCAATAATAAGAAAGATAACCAATAAGATAATTTTTATAAAGCTACTAGAAAAAGAAGTTGTTTAATTCAATAACTTTTTTATTTCATTGTATTTTTTATAAAATTTGAAATTTTATTTTATATTTAAAATAAATAATTAAAACACAAAAAGAGTTTCAGGGTTCAAATCATAACAGGCATGCGTGCATGAGTGATGATGATTATTTGTGTATTTATTTTAAAAACAAGTGTAATTATATATATATATACACGTATTTTTACTAACATATTAAAAAATTATACGGATGTTGGTGTATGATATGCCAAATGCTACCTCTTCTCGCCACGTCAGTCAAGGCAGACCAGTCCAAATCCTAAGCGTGGGGTAATAGAGCCCTCGACTTAATAGGTTGCCCACGAATGAGATTTTAAGTCCGACTGTCATCGACCATGAGGTTGTAAGCCATAAAACTCACCAAGGGTGAGAACTGATGCCCTCGAAAAAACTTAGGGTCCTCGAGAGTGCGTCCACGTAAAAAGTGGGCCCTGAAGTGCAAGGCACGAGGAGGGAGGTACCCTCCCAGGCTTATCCTAGGTTTGGGATTAAAAGGCCATGAGAGACACCTAGAATCCTCGAAGCCTCATAAGTTGGGCCAATGGCACTAAAGCACAAGTGGCTTACAGGCTTGGGGGGTCCTCGAACGCAGCTGTTAAGGGCACGAACCCTATACTTAGCCTCTGCTAAGCTCATCGATCAATGGAAAAATCCAACTGGCGATCGATGACAAGCCTTGTACCTATTGCCACCTAACGCGCCTCTGTGGCACATGGGTCCATCCCATCAGTCTCCAATGCATTAAATGTCAATCATAAATACAATTCTTGGTCATAAATGCCCAAGATACACATTAAATGCTAATTGGACTCATCATTAATGGGAAGGTAATGTTAGCCGGTATTTTGGAGTTCAAAATGGGACAAAAAGCACGTCCACCCGTACCTCACGCGTCAGAAGGGCTGACAAACCCCTATTATCCATGCCACATTAGGGGACCTCTCATATAAATAACGGGAGAAATGCATTCAGTCCCCCTGTGATATTTCTAATAAACGCGAATGACCTTATGAAAAAAAAAATTCTCAAAAAAAACCTTGTGTAATTTCTAATTAACAAAAATAACCTCGGTGTCTTATACGCGCTGTTAGTGCGAATCTGATAATGTTCTATGGGACGAAAATATCCATTATACCCCCATTTAATCTGATATAACTCTTCTCCCACCCCAAAAGACCCAAATTGAAATGTAAAGCTTAAAATCCTAGTTTTCTCACACCCTTTTCACGACAATGGCTTCTTCTTCATTTTCCCGGCGCTATCAACAAAGGAACGAAGTGGAAGTTAGGTATCCGCCTCCTCTCCTTTGTGCTTGTGAGCTAAAGGCGGCCATAAGAGTTGTGGAGTTGTGAAGTTAATGAAGTTGTCCCAAGTGGGTCGAAAGTTGATGCTAGAAGAAGGAATGTTGAAAGTGGTGGGAACTTGAGTTTGGTTTGGGCTGTTTGTGGGGGTTTATTTGTTCTGTTTGTTGTAACCTTGTTGAAAAATTAAATGTACTAAGTAGTTGGTGAAGGTTGTTATTGTTGTTGTAAATTTGATTTGTAATATTAGTAATGAATTTCTCTTTTGGATGTTGTGGTCCTTTGTTTTGTTACTCTATTGTTGTTTTGTTGCTACTCTGTTGGTTGCTCTGTTTTTTTGTTTATGCAGAGTTCTGGTCAGATATTTCGTTCAGTTATTGACAAAACGGACCCTGCGTTTTTAAAATTTTATGGTAAAACCCTGTGTTTTGACAAATTTGCAAAAAAAACCCTGCTTACAGAATAATGCGTGCAGTAACCTGTATTTTTTGGCATTATTTTAGAGAGAGAGAAAAGAGAGGGGGAGGTGGGGTGGACGGGATTTTTGATTTAGGGTTTAGAAGGGGAATAGAGGATGTGGTTAAAAAAATTGGGTAATATGATTTAAGTAAAAAGGGCAATTTTGTCTTTTTACTTTTTTTAAAACATTATTCAAGAATGAGGGGCGGTGAGCAAATTTATCAAAACTTAGGGTTCGTTGTGTGATATTTTTTTTCACATGGTTTATTTTGCACTTTTTGAATAACACAGGGTAGTAAAATGCTATTGACTCTATAAATAACCAAAGGCTCTCTATGTAAGAGGTAACGGATCATTCATCTTTTGAATCATCTTACTTGCGAAACAAGAACACCATATTCACTATTTCTTTTTCACTATATCCTTAACTGACTTGAGTGTTGGAGAACCTATGCATGAGCAAAATCGGCTAGTCTCACGTGCGTTCCTCTCTTTTTGACAGGTAGACTTCCAACATAATCACTTGGAGCGTGTTAGACTTCGACATGTGGTCGAACCAAAAAGCGACCGCATTAGTGTCATTAAATTTTTTAAAATTTAATGTCCTCATGTTCATATCTTATTGTATTCGTATCGCTGTGTCTATGTCTGGGCAAAATATTCTCAATTTTATATAATATTGTACTATATAAAATATTATATTAAATTAAAAAGCTGTCCACATAAATTATAAAATTATTTCAATAATTTACAAAATTCACTACCAATCCCTGACATTAAATTCTCTAACACCATCCCTAGAAATTATGAATACTATTTTTTGGTTTTGGTCCATGGAGTCTCGATATTTAGGATCCTATTAGAGCCCGACAACATTTGATGCAAGAGTCTCGGAAACTCGTGCATCGACTGTTTCTCCCAATTTACATACACAAAATTCAAACACAACACATTGTCTAAGTGATCTAAACTTCTACCACTTGGACCAACAACCACCAGCTAACGAAATACAAGTGAAAATAAAATGAAAAATAATATTAATACCATATTTAAAAAAAAAATTTATAATAAAAAAAAGGAAATTAAAAGAGATAAAAACTTAAAAAAGAAAAAAAAAATTGCCAAAAGAAAAAAGGCTCAGTAGAACTAGAGTCTAGCGCCACCCAGCCACGTCAAAACCCTAATTAGACACCCCATATATATTTTCGCTTCCATTGTCCCAATTCTCAAACCCCCAAATTTTTCTCTCCACAAATTTCTCTTATCACTCACAACACACAGCCACCACCAGAAAATGGCCACTCAAATGAGCAAGAAGCGAAAGGTATTTTGATTTATTTACTTATTTTTTTGTATGATTTGTGTGTAATTTTCAAGTGATGCGATGTTTTTTTTTGATGTATAATTTGTGTTTTTTGGGTGTTTGGCGGTGGCAGTTTGTGGCGGATGGGGTGTTTTTCGCCGAGCTGAACGAGCTGCTGACGCGGGAGCTGGCGGAAGACGGCTACTCCGGCGTGGAGGTGAGGGTCACCCCCATGCGCACGGAGATCATCATCAGGGCTACCCGCACCCAAAATGTTCTTGGTATGCCTTTTTAAGTTTGAATATGTTGAGATTTTTGCGTTTGTGAATATGTTAATCTAGATAGCCGCATCTTTTGGATCTCATGTGCTGGAACTTGCCTTTGTTTTGTGATTCATTTTGATAGCAATATGTCTAGCTGAAGGGGAAAATTGATTAGGAAGTAGTGGTTTTCTTGTTAATGTGTTTGTGTTTCTTGGCGCTCGTCTAATTTAGCGGTGGTTGATGTTTGGTGGGTTGTTGTTTCAGCCGTAATAAGGATTTGGGATTTTTGTTTTGGGATTTGTATCAGGTGAGAAGGGGAGAAGAATCAGAGAACTGACCTCTGTGGTTCAGAAGAGATTCAAGTTCCCAGAGAATAGTGTTGAGCTGTATGCTGAGAGAGTTAACAACAGGGGTTTGTGTGCTATTGCTCAAGCTGAATCATTGCGCTATAAGCTTCTTGGAGGGCTTGCTGTCCGCAGGTGTGAATGGCATCTTATTGTCGAATTCGATATTGGTTCCATATATGAATTGCTGCTTTGCTATGATCTTTCGATGCTAAATCTTGTTAAGTTTGATATCTAGCACAGTAACATTTGTTTGACACAGCATTTGGTGCTCACATTTCTTTGTCCAAATTGATTGAGGTTAAAGATGTCAACCGATGCTTATATTGATCTCGGAGTTAGGTTGGCCCCTTTAATTGCTTTCGTGTACTGGGGTTTTTGAATTACTCCAACAGATTATCTGTAGGCTCTCGATTCATTACATTGACTCTACTTATGAGTTACAATTTTAGGACATTTTGCAGTTAATTCTTGTAAATTTTGAGATCTAGTGTATAGATGTTGACTTAGCATTTGGTTCTTGCATCTCTTTCTCCAAATTGATTGGGGTTAAAAGATGTCAACCAATGCTTATATTGACAGTGGAGTAAGGTTGGCCCCTTTAATTGATTTGGTGTACTGGGGTTTTCTATTTACTCCTACACAGATGATCTGTAGATTCTTAATATATTTCTTCGACTGTTATGGATGTGTCAACCAACCTCTGCTTGGCTAGCAATTCTAAGTGTCCCCTATGATTGAATTAATGATGTTTGATCCTCCATACTTGAACTGAATTTGATGTTAAATTTTACATTATTGATCCTAAATCCTATTTCTACTCTCCAGGGCTTGCTATGGTGTGTTGCGATTTGTTATGGAGAGTGGTGCAAAGGGTTGTGAGGTATGCAAATAATGCAGTTATCAAGATCCACATCACTCATCAATCTAGATTATCAATCTGAAGGGGTACTTGTGCAGGTGATTGTTAGTGGGAAGCTTAGGGCTCAACGTGCCAAATCAATGAAATTCAAGGATGGATACATGATATCCTCAGGCCAACCAGTTAAAGAGTACATTGACTCTGCTGTGAGGCATGTTCTTCTAAGGCAGGCAAGTTTCTATGGCATTTTCTTTATATTTATGTCCTTCGACTTCAACGAATTCACATGTTCCATTTATCATGCCACTATAATCATATGTAGTGATGTAAAAACTCGACATCACACCATCAACCCAACTGGACTTGTATGACATGATAATTGGTTCTCCAAATACACTTCAAAACAAAACTATATGCTCTCAATTTTCTTGGTTATGAAAATATCGGTGCAGGGCGTTCTTGGCATCAAAGTTAAGATAATGCTTGATTGGGACCCGAAGGGCAAGCAGGGTCCGGTTACACCGTTGCCTGATCTTGTCACCATCCATCCACCAAAGGAAGAGGAGTATTACGCTGCTCCACAGTCCGCACCTGCACCAACTGAAGTAGAAGTCGAAGCACTTCAAAGGACTGATATGTAGATATGTGTTGTGAAACTATTATGTTTGCTACCTAAAACATTTTGCTCGGGTTTTGTTTTGCTGGCTTTAAAGCTGTTCCAGTTTACTCTCTGCATTTACAGTCTGCCGTACGTTGTTTATACCGATGGCTTCTTATAGTTCATGATGTATTTGCATACGTCTTCTGGTTTGTGAAGCTGTCTGAATCAATCTCCTTTACAATAAGTTTACATTGTCTTTGATTTATGTATTTGAAATGTGGGCAACAGGCTTTAGCTGCTGAATGTATGAATGAATATGGGCTGTTTGAATGGGCTTTTAAAAAGTGTTTCTCGAACCGTGTATTTTAGTCAAATAGTTGTGTTTGGATGTAGTAATTTGGATTTTGTGGGGGTGTGTTTTTTCCTTTCTATTTTTTTTAAGTTCATCCAAACACAATATTTATTTATTAAAGTGTTTTGTTGTTATAAAAAATTAAGTATTTCTTTTGTAAAAAGATCTATCCAAACGTGTATGAAAAGAAACATTGTGTTTCTTGAACGTTTGCAAAATAACCATGCTTTTCTCAAGAATGTCTACGTGACGCACATAGGACAAGATTGATTTGGGATTTTAAATTTCAATTATACATGGGATCTATAATAAATGTAATTTGTAAGTTAGTTGGATTTAATTTTTTTGAAAATTTTAATTGAATTCC
Source organism: Petrea volubilis (assembly GCA_026212405.1). Classification (NCBI taxonomy): domain Eukaryota; kingdom Viridiplantae; phylum Streptophyta; class Magnoliopsida; order Lamiales; family Verbenaceae; genus Petrea; species Petrea volubilis. Next base: position 26,230,684 of record CM047876.1, on the reverse strand, counting down.
TCAACATCACGCCACAAGAGTTTATCGTAAGCCATTTTTATGGATTTGAAGCTCGAGTCGTCCTACGTCAAGCAACAGCTTGAAATACAAATGGCTGCGACATGTCAATTTTGTGTAATTAAGAGTGTTAAAACTCAATTTTATGTATAGTTAATAGAGGTAAAATACTCACAAATAAACGAATCATACACATTGTACTTGAGCTTAAATTTTGCTCAAGACATCCTTTCAAAACAAATGTTTTGATGTTTAACACCTCTTCTCAATATTTTCACATAACAATATACTGTTAGATCGAACACATTCAATATATGTATAAAAAAATGTGTATAATTTTACAGTTAAGCTTTAATAGCATACAATTAAGTTTTTATTAAATTTTTTATTTATAGAACATTTATCCTTTTTAATTATTTGTATTTATAATATATTTTTTAAATTTTTCGTAAGTTAATTAGTTAAATAGCCTTTTCTCCTTCCTCTTCTCTCTCTCTCTCTCTCTCTCTCTCTCTCTCCTCAAATTTATTTATTAAGACATTTGGGCGGGGCCAATTTTGTCAATTCGTTGCTCGGGACATATCCGGACTCCAAATCTACTATCAGATACAGTTATTTCGCACCTTTCGAATCCGAAACTCTCTTGACAGTACAAGCCAGCGTGCTCGTAAAGCAGAAACAAACCAGACACTGGAACTGAAAAAAAAAAGTTCGAAATTCGTAATAATAATTTCCCCCAAAGTAAATCAATTTTGATCGAATTTTGATATTCGGAATTTCATTCCGGCGGCATCTCACCGGAATATTCGCTTTCAGTTGACCGTACTTCGCATGAGATTCTGCGGTGAGTGAATTTCAAAGTCGATGTGTTTCATATATTAGTGTTTTACCTGCTTTTTTCAACATTTTTTGGGTGATTAATGTTGTATTATAGTGATATTTATGGTTTTGTTCGCCTGTCGCTCTGTAATTTTGTCGTTGACGAAGAAAATGTGATGGAATTTATTTATATGTGGAAGGAGTGCAATAATTTGATTTTCTGTGTGCTAGTTCGAGATTGAAGTGTGTCATGCATGGGTTGAATGAATTTGCATTGAATTGAAATTTGAAGTTTAGGCATGAGAAATTGATGTTACAGGCAGTAGCGGAGCCTGGTCCCCCCGGATCAAGGGTGCACTGAACCAACTATATATAGGCTAACGATAATACAAAAATTAAATAAGGAAAATTCAGGGGGTGCACTGTAAAATGAGCAAAGAGTACATTAAGGGGAGTCATTTCAATTTAATAACTTCCGCCACTGGTTATAGCAGATGTGTGACGTCTTTTTCTTCTTTTGCAGTGTGTCTATGAGTGTCATGTGGTGCATTTCCAATGGAAACAATAGTTGATATTGTGGGAGATCAGGAGGCCTCAGTTCAAGATTGTGTTGCCTCGCAGACGACTGCCGACCCTGTTGTTTACCAGCTTGTTCGGGTACATATCTATGCGTAATATATCATATTAAAGTTGTTTTTAATATCAGGCAGCCCCATGAGTTGTTTTTGGATAGTCAGAAATTACCTTATTATATCATGCACGCTCTGAAGATGTGTAGAGGTCGTGACGAATGCGATGTGAGTACAATATTTTTCTAGTTAGTTGCTAATTTCCTTCCTAGAAGATAATGATCTATGCCATTGGCAGGTATGCCATGGGCATGGGCTTTCCATATGTAAGAAAAAGCTGTCGTTAGATGCATGACATGAAATAATGTACATATGGTTTCTGCTCATAAAATTTTCTTGGAGGATTATTCTTTATGGCTAGAAGTGTTCTAATGAAACAATGGTTGTATCATGATTTGGGTGTGTTATGCGTGTGCTTATTGATCCACCTATGGGAATCTAGTATTCTATAATGGGAAATATCATAATTTGGTAAATGTTTGAGTTGTTAGGTTATATAGTTGATGACATTTCTAGGTCTGAAGTCTATGACGAAACACTTAAAATCTACTTTCCCTCTATAAAATGCTATATCAATCTCCCTTAACTCTTTCTGAGGCAGAAATTTGATGGCTATCTGTTTTCCGAGTAAATTAAACTGGTGTATAATCTAAAACTTAGGTTGATGGCAATGGGAGGTTAGTGCCGGCAACAGAAGATGATGTTATCGCAGTCGGAGACTTGCTTGAAGATGACAAAAGTAAAGTTAGAACTCCAGACACTGGACAAACTCTGGAATGCAGTATAAATTATGGGTGTGGACCATGTCATTCCAATAAAATTCAAATCAAAGACTCAGAAGGTTCACTACAAACAAGTTCATCATTTGTGTTTCTCTGTTTCCCTTGTGGCCACTATAGTCATGATATGCATGCCTTTAAATGAGAACCCATAGCAAGTCTTTATCCATCGTAATCATTCGATTCCTGTTCTATTTTATTTGACTTTTTTTTCCCCTATCAATTGAGTTTTATGTTGTCAAAAAACAAAGATACTTCTCCCAGCTTTTAACTTTTTCTTAACTAGATTTTATTTTTGGATTTGTCTTGGTTTGGGGTAAAGGAGATGACTTCCACTACATACCTGAGGTGTAGAACTATGTCTCCATCATGTAGCACAATTTCATCAAGATTTTGCTATCTACTTACTCTTAGACCCGTCTCTAAGTCCTGGCCCACTATCCCTTCATTAGCTCCTGAACGAGGACTAACCCAATTGCTTAAAAGGCTTAAGCAATTGAAGCATAGCAACCTCATATAGATTGGTCATATTCTTCTCCACATTTACTTCCTGCATGCTAAATCATAGTTTGCTCTCTCCAATTGACTCCTCGACATTTACTTCCTGCATGCTAAAAGTAGTTTGCTCTCCCAATTGATGTGGGGAAGGTTGTGTTTTCACTTTTCTCTATCTTACCATTTTACCATTTTTATTCTACCCTCTGAATTTCTGGGTTTCTTAGTCTTGTTTGTATGCAGGCCATCCACAGCTGGAAGTCCTAGAAGATGGTGCGGAAAAGCCCAATAAGCCACCTGAGCCTGCAAAGGAATATGTAGAAATAGATGTAGAACATGAGGTATTCAATTTGGTGTTTCGTTTCAAGGACTTTTGTTTGTCATATTGGCATTAGGATGGATAGTCTGTAAATAATAAATATTAATTTTTGTCTTATCTTAGTCGGTGTTATTGTTTTCATGTTTATCTACTTAGTGCATCCTATTCATTATCATATAATTGCAAATTGGTGTTATCTTTCTTTGCCTCTTATAAATTACTATTACCAAATCTATGATCCTCTTGAGTCTTGAGTCCCTTTACCACTTGAGATTTTTAGAAAATTGAAATATCTGTTGTCTATTTGAATTCAAAGGATCCACTGTATTATTTTCGCTGATGATAGCATGTACTTCTAATTTCATATGCAGGAAAAAGTTCCGTCATTGGTTCCAAACGCAAGTGATGGCAATGTTTGCCAATCTGGGACTTCAGAGGGATGCTCAAAGCTTTTAGGTGGATTAGATGAGAATAAAACCTCAAAATCTGCGATTGATACTGGTTTGAAGCCTGATTTCTCATTGTTGAATGGGGAAATACACCTGGACAAGCTGTCGGTTAGAGATCTTCAGGAGACTTTCAAGGCAACCTTTGGAAGAGAGACTTCTGTGAAGGATAAACAGTGGCTCAAGAGGAGAATTATCATGGGATTGACTAATTCCTGTGATTTCTCAACAACCACTTTTGTAATTATAGACAATAGAGTGGTGAAGAAAGGTAAAGAGGAAACATGTAAAAGTGTGGATGCCTCTGATTTGGTTGATTGTGTAGTCACATCTGCGATGGAGAGCCGAGAAAGTCCATCAACTTGTGATGATAAGCAAAATCAAATCCACTCAATTGTTAATGGGACGAAAATGCAAAGCTCTACTTTTCAAGACAATTCCGAAAGTAAGGATGCTGATGCAGAACAAAGACCTGCAAAAAGAGTACGAAAGCCCACAAAACGATATATTGAAGAAATTTCGGAAGGAGAATCCAGGGAGTCTGGTGCCAAAATTGTCCCCTCTGTTAAATATCCAGCATATGATCAGCCATCTGCAAAATTTTGTGCAAGGCCTGTTCAGAATTTTGGATTAGATGGGAGATGTCTCATCAGAAGAGATTCACTTGGAGGTTCTGGAATTCAGGTTCCATATGTTTCCCGGATTCGGCGGAGCCGTCCAAGGGAAAATTTTATGACTCTTATGGTAATGTGAACTATACATTTGTACATGATATGAGCATAGATTTTGACAATTTGGGCTTTTTTTCCTTGATCTTACTGCATCTATCTTAACAATTTCTGTAATCCATCGCTTATGTTTGCATCCTTTTCTGTTTCGGTTGCTTTGTGAGTAGTGAGCTGAGTTAGTTACTCAAAATTAGTTCCCCAACCCCCTACCCCCACCCCAAATTTATTCTTGCTGTTGTGGGCCATTTCGAGTGAGTTTCTCCCTTTGTTTGTTTGTTTGTATTTCTTGTCATTTCCTCTTCCTTGTCCCTGGGTGATGAGTAAATGGTGTGGAATCATTTGTTGTCTTCATTAGCTGAGAAAAACAATTTCTTTTTGGTGAAGGGATAGCCTTGTAAAGCAAACACTGAATCAACTTGTGTAAGATGTTATTTTATGTAAAGTAGTCCTTTGATGAATAATGTGGTTCTATCGTTGGCTAACCTTGTTAGATGGTTTTGCTTATGCTTTCAGCTGTGATGTGCAGAAATTTCAGCCAAGTGGCATGGATATCTCATCCAGACTCGAAAAGAATGATTTTGCCTACAAACGAGTTCACAATGAAGTCGGGAATAAGGTATTGAATGACAGCTGGTCTCCCAGATGGATTCAAGAGCCTGTAAGTTGATTTCTATGCCACTCAAGGTCTTGTTTTTCCCCTAGTTCGTTTCTGTAAATCCTGACCTTAGAGGTGACCAAGGTTGATTCCCTTAACTCGCTCGAGTCTTACCTGATGATCACGAGCCAGATGAGGCTTTTAAATCAGGCTGTATAGTTTTTTCAAGATGGATACTGCATGTTGATGGCTATTTTGGCTTTCATCATTCCAAGTCTTTTGTAGCATATATCTTCTTTTGTTATTTTTAATTTTTTCAAAAATGAGTACTCACTTGTAAATCTTGGCGGCATCTCTTTATGTGCCTAGCCTGTTACTTCTTCGGAGATATGTGAGCCATATACAGAAAAGAAAACAAATCAGTTGGAGAAGGAAGTGAAGCAGAAAAATGTGGAGTCATACAAGACTAGTTCAGATGATGATGTAGTCACTGTACCCACTGCAAATGGAGGAACGCGGAGGAAACATCATCGACCTTGGACTCTTAGTGAAGTTGTTAAACTGGTTGAAGGGGTCGCTAAATATGGTGCTGGTAGGTGGTCTGAGATCAAACGCCTGGCGTTTGCATCATATTCTTACCGGACTTCAGTTGACCTAAAGGTAGGTGTTTGAAGGGTTGATTCAGCCAAAGCTGCTAACTCTGTACTTTAAAATATAGAGCTTTTGGCTTTCCCAATTAGATTGAAACGGTGCAATCATTATGCAGGACAAATGGAGGAATCTCCTGAGAGCTAGCGTTGCTGAATTGCCAGCTGGAAATGGGGTGAGCTAAATGTTCCTTTCCTTTCGTCCTATATCTGCACTATCTTGCTGCTTGTTGATTCAGAAAGCTGATTTCTGTTATCCTACATTTATTATGCTATTTAACACAATCCGAATTTGCAACCTTGGCTCCTTTAGGTTGTCCTATTACTTTATTTCAATATTTATCCTGGAGGGGAGGAGGGGTTGCAGGGTGTTGGATGAAAAGCTGGTTTTGCCAAGCATTTTTATGTGCTTTTGTAACCAGTCGTTCTCCTGGAGTTTATTTTATCTAATCGTTCCTATATTCTCAATTTAATTTCATTTTTATTGCTATCAACTTAATAAACTTGTCTTTTCATGGCGAACGACTCATGTTATGGTTTTGTAGAAGATTGTTGTGGTTTTCATGAAAGTTCCTTGTGTGAATGAACAGATGCAGAGTTCTCGGAAACAAGCTTCCGTTCCAATACCGGCTTCGATTCTGTCCCGTGTTCGAGAACTTGCTGATATCAAAACTCAGGTTCCACCAAGCATCACCTCTACCAAATTAGCTGGACATGATGATTACAATAGAACCGTACATGAGATCAGATCAGGGTGTTTGTAGCATTAATAATGTACATAATGTTTTGTCCTAATCTTGGAATAAGAATATACTACAACTCTGATGTAATGTAATGTAAAACTAACTGTTGTGTTGAGGTTGGTGTAATGTAAGAATTGTAAGATCCACTAACAAGACACTGTTCATTTATGTTGATCTTTTGTTGTGATGTTTGTTCGAAATTTTTATGTCTGACTATTAGGCCAGTTTCACCACACAAGCCTCTACAAGGTCAAATGTTATACTTATCATGTGATTGAGTTATGATAGGCTATTGACGGCATCCTTGGTTCTTGCAATGACATACTCCTAGATTGAGTGAACGTTTCCAGAATAGGATAGATCGCGAGGTTTTGAGGGAGGTTGGGATTCGTGCGCGCGTGTGCAAAGATTGAATGAGTTTGGAAAAGGATACACTGATGTTTTGGTTGAAGTTTGTTGGCAGTGTGTGTGTTCAATAGAAAAGAAAACACACAGACACATACACACACCAATCCCAATGCGTTTACCTAGCCAATTGGGCTCTACTCACTTTTCTAGTTCGCTCTGACATTCTCCACTTACGACTGTTGTTGAGCAGTTTTTGGATTTGATGCGATCGATTTGCCCTTTTTGCAGTGGTTGAAAAATGATCACCATCATATATATGAAGAAAGTCCATTTCGGACAAGTATCATCATGTGATTGCCTAGTGAAAAGTTTCTATCAAATACACAAATAAAAACCTTCCATATTTACAAGTCCATTTCGGAAGGGTCTCGAGGAAGCCATACCCAATCACGCGATTTAATTAAACACGACATCATTGCCATTGGAAAATCAAAGCTGGCCACGTAATGAGATCCAATATGGGCTCTCCACCTCAACACACGACTTCAGGAAACGTGCATCATCGAAGCAACACTTTTAATTTGTTTACTTAAAACTCTTTCTTAATATAACGCCCTTGAGAGAGAGAGAGAGAGACACACACACACACACAGAGCAAACAATCTGCTCTCTTTCTCTCTCTAGGCAGCATCTCTTGATCACACTTCCTCTGTATGCATCCACATATGAATACATATATATGCATGCGTGTATAGATTATTCCCTGATACTTTCAGTTTCATGTCCATTCAGTAATTTGAGTTGAACCTTGCGGAAAACTTGTTTGTGTTTGATCTCCTGTGCGTGTGGAGTTAACCATTTGTTCTATCTGCATGATTGTTTTTCGAAGCATAATCAGTTGATCGAGATGATGATGTTTTCTTTTGTTTGTTGATTGTGTGTTCAGGTAAATATTTAGGGCACAATGGGGATCGTCGAAAGGATCAAGGAAATTGAAGCCGAAATGGCGCGAACGCAGAAAAATAAAGCTACAGGTCGGTTTTTTTTTTTTTTAAAGAAGTTTATGCTATTAGTGTTTTTGTTGAGGACGATATATCATTTCTATGTTGGTAATAATATTTTTGTGGAATTTAAGAATGAGAATGGGAGCTGGAAGTAAGATTTTCATTATTGAATGCTAAAACAGAAACAAGATTGAAGTGTATGCTATCCTTAATTGGTTTTTTGTTGGTTTAGTGTGGCTTTTTAAAGTTATGAGTTATTTACTAAGGTGTTTTAAATTTTAATAGTTGATATTGCGTTTGGATTTGGTTCTTAAATACTAAATCTTTTAGTTGTCTGTAATATTGCATAATCATGGTATACTGACATGTTTGTTTAATTTAACTATACACAGAATATCATTTGGGTCAACTAAAGGCTAAGATAGCGAAGCTAAGGACACAGCTATTGGAGCCCCCAAAAGTAAGCAAATTTTTCATATTTCTTATTGTTGTCTGATAAATCATAGCGACCACCACGTTCATGGTTGTTTTGCATTGAAATCATTCTTCCAATGAATTTGTGTACCACACCAATTGTCCAAGTGTGATGACTCAAATTTGTATTCTGGATCAGGGTTCTAGTGGATCTGCGGATGGATTTGAAGTTACAAAATATGGCCATGGACGCGTTGCACTGATAGGTTTTCCCAGGTTGGCCTTGTTATGATTTTGGGTTCATGCGTTGGAAAAAAGAAAAAGAAGAAGAAAAGTACAATTGTGGCATGCATTTTACTGGATGGGGGTTATTTTCTCATTTTGTATTTTAGTGCCATTCCTTATTCTTGTTCAGTCATGGATTATTCCGTTTAAGGTTATTTATGTGTATTCTTACTTGTATTCTTGCTCATAATCTAATGATTAGATTACGATATTTCTTTCTAGTGTTGGAAAATCAACCCTTTTGACTATGTTGACTGGAACGCATTCAGAAGCTGCATCATATGAGTTCACTACACTTACATGTATCCCCGGTATTATCCACTACAATGACACTAAAATACAGCTGCTTGATCTTCCTGGAATTATAGAAGGTGCATCTGAAGGAAAGGGGCGTGGCCGGCAGGTTGGCACTTCAACTATAATAAATCGTACTACTTAAAAATTTGATGCCTAGTGAAACCGAATTGACCATGAAGAGGGTATAAACGCTGATAGAAACTTCTTGATTTTTCAGGTTATTGCAGTGGCCAAATCATCAGATCTTGTGTTGATGGTTCTAGATGCCTCCAAAGTAAGTGGGAGCGATATTTGCTTATATAAGAGACACACTGTTATTTTTGGCATTGGTTCTGGTCTTGTTAATTTTCTCTTTTCCTCATCTTCCAAATTTATGTGAATGGTGGTTTTGCTTAGCATTTCTAGCTCAGCTGCAGTTTACATATGGAAATAATGAGTAAAATGCAATATTTTGGTGTAGTTATCTCTATATTGATTTCAATTAAGCGATTACTACTAACCTTGATATATTTTCATTTAGTTATTTGTCTTCGGTTCTTATATATTTCTTGACACACTGACCTTGAATTCTAGAGTGAAGGGCATCGACAAATCTTAACGAGAGAATTGGAAGCTGTTGGCTTGCGTTTAAACAAAAGGCCACCTCATGTAATGTATTTTAAGCATTTTCTATTGCTTCTTATTTATGGTACTTTTTCTTGGCACTTGTTAAAGCTTTGAGGATGGCTACATGTCTTGCTTGATAACATTTCGGGGAAACATTGGATAAAAATCTTGCTATCATGAATGCTGAACTCAATTTGTTGCCTTGATCAGATACCAGATTTCGCCAAAAGCCAGTCTCTATCCCGTAAGACTAGACATTGTTTTGGGCATTGTACAATTGGGTTGGTAGTGGATCTGACCTTTATACATAGTATGCATGAACTATATGCTTTAACACTTATCCGATAGCTGACCACGTCGACAAATGTGGGGTGTATCTGTCCTCCAAAAAGAGTGTTTGGATTTTCAAATAAATTCCTGAAGTCTTAGGCATGGAGTGAAATAGACATGTCTGTAATTCTTTATTTAAAATAATAACTGATTTTAGGTTCCTGGAACTAGATTAACTTGAGAGAAATCTTAACAGGGGTTGACGCATTTTATAAAGCAGCATTTTTTTTTTTGTTCTCTCACAATCTGGATTCATGTTCTTATCTCATTGTTGAAATGTGGCTGTGCTTGATGACAGATATACTTCAAAAAGAAAAAATCTGGGGGTATTTCTTTCAATAGCACACTATCATTGACTCATGTGGATGAGAAGTTGTGCTATCAAATATTACATGAGTACAAGATTCACAATGCAGAGGTTCTCTCTCTCTCTCTCTCTCTCTCTCTCTCTCTCTCTCTCTCTCTCCCTCCCTCCCTCCCTCCCTCTCCCCCCACACACACAAAGACACAGACCAGACAAACCCAGAAACGCATTTTCGTGATCAATGATCAATAATTAAATGTAGAAAATAACTTTGTTTTTAGTTATTATTCTCTGCCAGAAAATAATTTGCTTCTTGGATGGAGATATAAGTATTTGGCAGCCAATACTTTAGCTGGTTATAGGATAGCTGATTTTACATTCATCTGGCCAATTTTTGGTTCCCATCTAAATTTGCATCTTCATCTATTTAGAAAAATCTCAAGCTTGTATGGATGTCGCATGGCTGGCCTCATCTCGTCATATTCTGAACTAGTAAAATTTTGCATTTAGTTTCTAAAAATTCAAATGAATAAGCGTTCATGCACTATGTGACCTTAACAATTCACAGATGATCAAAATTTCAAAGCCTGGTACATAAATCTAATGATGCTGTGATATAATATTAACAATTAGCAAATACGATGATATGTATAAAGTTATGCTTTGCATGGAGTGGAGCATAAGTGCATACATCGCAGCCAATGCTAGAATGTTCTGAGCATGGTGGGAGGTTCTTTTCTTGCTTTTCGAGTTCCAGTTGTCTGAAAATGTTGCCTCTATTTGGGTGTTTGTTGTGTACAATGGTACATCAAATGGTGATTGTGCCGACTGACTGAAACTATTATACCTTCTAAGGTTTTGTTTCGTGAAGATGCAACTGTGGATGATCTTATCGATGTTATCGAGGGGAATCGCAAATACATGAAGTGCGTGTATGTCTACAACAAGATAGATGTTATTGGTATCGATGATGTGGACAGATTAGCACGACAGCGAAATTCTATCGTCATTAGCTGCAACTTAAAGGTATGCGTTCATTTTCTAAATAATCACACCTGTCATTTCTAGTATCGTGCAGATCCAATTGGTAGATGGATAGTATTGTCATCAGCTCTTAATATTGTGTGGTTACATTATTTTTTTGACAGCTGAATCTGGACAGACTGCTTTCAAGGATGTGGGATGAGATGGGTCTTGTCAGAATATACACAAAGCCTCAAGGCCAGCAACCAGACTTCACCGAACCAGTGGTCCTTTCTGTTGTATGTCTGCTAATATCTAATACACTTCCCATGCATACGTGTACACTTTTGTAAAGCTATTTTTGAGGACTGAAGTTTCTGATTTTCCCCTTTCAATGATTTATTCTGATATAATGATTCTCGATTTTTGATTTTAGGATGGGTGATCTGAGTCCTTGCTTCCCAGGTATGATTGGACATATTTACTACTTTTTGTGGATTGTTGATTTCAGGGTAGAGGTGGCTGCAATGTCGAAGATTTTTGCAACCACATTCATCGAAACCTAATAAGGGACGTTAAGTATGTGTTGGTGTGGGGTACAAGTGCAAGACACTACCCACAGCATTGTGGCCTTAGTCACACACTTCAGGATGAGGATGTAGTGCAGGTAGTTAAGAAAAAGGTAAGCTTTACATTTTTGAGACTTCTCTTTGCTCTTGATGGACACTTGATTTTACATGTAAAACCGAAGGATTTTTGGTTTGTATGGAACCATATCCTTGTGCATGTCGCAGCCAATTATGATAATAAGGGGGTGTTTGCAAACACTTCTATTTTTGTAGAAGTAGAAGTTGCAGAGAAAATTGAAAAAAAGTTGAGGAGTAAAAGTTGGTAGCGTTTGGAAAGGAACAGTGAAAAGTAATATAGTTGAATTTTAAAAAAGTAACTAGAATTTGAAAAATGCAGCCTGAAAGCTGCTTCCATATTTTAACTTCTTTTAACTTTTTTCCAGCAAAAGCAGTAAAACAAAACACTGCACAACTGTTTTTTTTCCAGCGGGAAGCTAGAAAAGCAAAGCACTTTTTCTAGTTATTGCAAACACCCTCTAAATGGACTGAAAAGCAGTTGTGATTGAACTCATCCATTCGGGTGCATTAATAACCGACACGCGACTAATGATCTCTGCATGTCCTTATGTTTTATGATGTTAATATTCTTCTGTTATTCGTTCCTACTCGTCTACGTAATATAAGTAACAATACTGGAGATAACCTCCTAAACCTACCTCTGCATTTTCTATTTCTTAACCAACAAATGAAATCAAAACCTTGGAGACGTGAAGCAATGTTCATTCACCCCGTTTTTGCAGGAGAGAGAAGATGGCGGTAGGGGTCGGTTTAAATCACACTCCAATGCTCCGGCTCGAATTTCTGACAGAGAAAAGAAGGCTCCTTTGAAGACATGATGAAGTGGGAAGGTATGTAGCCTCTAGGAAACGCTTTTGCTTATCGCTCGATGACTGTATTATATTCTAGCGAGAAGAATCTTACTAGCTAGGGGAATTGGCCCCAACTCAAGATGCAATTTTGAATAACAGTTCATCGATTATACGCATCGATGCTAGGGAAGCATGAGCGAGTCGGGGCGTTTTGCAGAAGAAAAAAAATCATTTATCTATTGGTCTTGTAGATTTTATTGGTGATTTGGCTTATACACCGGACTGAAGTGAGAGTATTATTATGGTATAAGCAGGAAACATAGTTGTTCTAGAGTAATGACTAGAAAGATAGTTTTTATACTCATCTCTATGGTTTTCATTTAAAAATTAACAATCTTTCTTTCCTCTCCTCTCATACATACGTCTCTATGTACTAAAGCTGCCTTGTCTTCTATTCTCTGTATGGATGCAAATGAGTCGAGTCGAATTTTGGCCTCTTTTTCAAGGTTCGAGCTCAAGCCTGACAAGCTAGAAAAAAGGGGGCTCGAGCTTGAAAATCAGTATATTATCTATAATTATATAAAAATAAATATCAAAAAAGGAAAGGTAACCTCCTCTCGAGCCACCAAGCCAAGAATTACTTGGTTCGAATTCGACTCAAAATTTATACGGGCTCGACTCAATTTGAATTATTTGAATTCGAACTCGAACCTTTGTCAAGCTGGCTCGTCAAGCTCGCGAGTAGGCTCAGTTCATTTGTATCCCTAATTCTCTCTCTCTAGCATTTACAAAACATAAATTAATCTAACTTCATCTAGGCCCTAGGGGTCCTATTATTATTATTATTATTATTATTATTATTATTATTATTATTATTATTATTATTATTGTTGTTGTTGTTGTTGTTGTTGTTGTTGTATGTGGCTAATTCTCGTCGAATTCATGGATTTCTTCTGGGTGCAAGTTGCAAAGTACAAAGTTAAATTGTCACATTATTTCTGTAGTTAAATATAAAGTTCTAGAAAGTATTAATTTTGTATGAAATTAAAATTTTATTTTAATACTCTTGCAAATAGAATAGAAGGTGAGAACAACAAATTTAAGTTGATGGAGCATTTAAGTTTCGTGCATCCATCTACACAAAAATTTGTTCCCCAGCAAGATATTATTATGCATTAATTCCTTGGAAGTAGAAAAAGACAAAAACAGAAGATTAAGAAAAACATTGTAAAAAATGATGAATAGATAGATTGATGAATGTGCTTTGCTTCTCCCAAAGCTTTTCAAAGACCAAAAACTATGCACCAATGGAATATTATCTTGAGATTAGCCCCATTGCACCCTTATTCCATGACAACTAAGAAATAATGAGTTAAGGGAATCGAGATTCTGTTGTGTATTTAAGGTGTACGTGATGAATTAATGATAAAATTCAGTCTAAACAAAATTGAAGAAGCATTCAGTTATAAAGTATTTACTAACGGATTTGTGATAGATGAAATCTTTACAGAAAGCTCCTTTAGTTTAAGTTCATATTAAATTATAATTTTGTATAAAATAATAAAATGTTAATTTTATCCTCAAAAATTGAAATTCTTAATTCCACTGGTTGACAACCCAGCCTAGGACGGCTTGCCCACAAAATTGTAAGCACTGGCTGTACCAACACAGTTTTAATTATTAACAATTAATAAGTGCGTGTGTGTGTGTGTGTGTGTGTGTGTGTAAAGTATGTTTAAGCCATGTAGGTTGGATAAGTTATTGCAACCAGACACGAAGCCAAAAAAAAAAAAAATTAGCAGGGCGAGATCAAATTTTTGTAAAATATTAAATGTACTTTTCAATAGTGAAGTTGGGACCCCAGTGTTAGTGGTGCACGTAACCACTTACAGGCTACCAACACCACGAATCATTACATTAGAAAAAATCAGGGGTGCACTGAACTTAAGGATGATGAGATTGCATTAAGGGACAATTAGAGTAATCATTAAAATTTAACTATATTTATGATGTAATTTTAAAGTCAGAGGGGTGTGCGACACCACTGGGTATTTTTATAATTTAGGGGTAGCAAAATTTAAAATTTTTTAAAAATAATATATATGGATTTTAAGTCGATATAAACTTAAGGTTTAATTACATTTTTGGTCCTGTAAGTGAGACCCCCTTTTCAAATTTGGTCCTATAAGTTTGATGGCTGCACATTTAGTCCTGTATGTTGGTTTAATTTGACACATTTGGTCCTGAATTAACACATTTGGTCCTAAATTTTCAAATGTAGTCCTGTCTCATTTAGGACCAAATATATTAATTCAGGACCAAATGTGTCAAATTAAACCAACATACAGGACTAAATGTGCAACTATCAAACTTACAGGACGAAATTTAAAAAGGGGATCTCACTTACAGGACCAAAAATGTAATTAAGCCTAAACTTAAAGAAGGGGCTATCACACCCTTCGATTCCCCCTCTGGCTCTGTCCTTGATTGCAACCTAATATTAATTTATACTGAAAGTGATATTATTAATTTAAAACAAAATGTACAAAGTTTTGTGAAATTAAGAATAGGTGTGGTTGGAGTTTTTATAACCTAAACATCAACTTTGACACCTAAAACAATCCAACTTGGGTCCTTGGCTTTGAAGCCATTCTTATTAAGCCTATAGCCACTTTAAAACATAGGATAGCCTTTTTCTTTTGCTTTAGTTCAAGATATAGTACAACTTTTTTACTACATTAGAATCTATTATTAATAATTAATATGTTAGTAGTGATAATGAGTATTTAAACCATGTTTATGAGTGAATTATAAGATGAATTAATTAGAGTAGGGTAGAGTTCTTGAATTTGTGTTTTTGATGGTAAATTTGATATGACTTGACGAAATAAATGCTGTCTAATTTGTATGTGATCACTAAAGTAGCTCAACAAAAGGGGAAAAAAAGTATTAATAATTTCAATAATGTTTTATTGATAAAAAATAATTATTATAAGTAATTATTTGACCACATAATTTTCATAAAACAAATTTCATTAATGGTCTCTTATCTTTTAATTTTAATGTAGAATCACCCCAATACTTCATGTTTGAATCGTGATGTTATGGATATGACCCTTCAAATTAAAATTTTATTTTATATCAGTCATTCAACTCAATTTTTAGTGAAATTTTGGCGAAAAATAAATGCATGCGTAGTATTGAGGCATAAAGTTGTCGATTTATGCTCCTTCTATCTCTAAAAATTGAACAAAACTCTCAAATATGCCCGTTTCTATCCACAATTTAACTAAAACTTGAGTTGGAGGATCGACATGAAATAAAATCTTAACTTGAAGAATTGTAAAATTTAAAAAGAAAAACATGAAGAATTAAGGTAGTTTTTAACCAGAAGATGATAAATGACCATTAATGATATCCACCCTTTCTATTATTACATCCACGTTTTAGCATGAAATTTTGACCTCAAAAAAATGTGTCTTTTATGCAAATAAGGCAATATTAGATGCATCTTTTTTAAATTTACTCTCAAATTAAATTAAATGTCATTCGCACAACTTCCTAACTATTAATATTAACATTAACAAGGATCAATAATCAAGTAGAATACATGAATTTTGATTATTAAGTATTTTTAATATGCGTGATACAATATTAAATAATTATTATTATTGTGAAATGGAGGTAATATTATGTTTAAAGAGAGAGAGAGAGAGAGAGAGAGAGAGAGAGAGAGAGAGAGAGAGAGAGAGAGAGGCGACAAATCGATCAATAGTAGATGGTAGACGACGATCTTTTTATCACTGTGATAAAAAGCTGACTAATTTATTTATTTAATTTATTTTTATGAATAAAAAGCAGATTGATGTTACCTTGTTGTTCCATTTTAACTTTGATCATTATCATTCCTTTTTTTATCCTCACTAATTTGCCCAACAACAAGAAATCAGACCATAGATTTCATGTCCCAAGCTTTTGGGGACCAACACCCATCATTAATTTATTTATTTCTTCCTTCGCTATCACAACAATTAATACTCCTTTATTGAACCTTAATTCTATGGAATATTCTTCCATGAACTCGATATTTGGACTTAAATTAAATAGTTTCAAATTATATTATATTTTTTTATAGTTGGTATTTCTTTTTTAACTGAATGAACAATGTGATAAAATGTGAATCACTTGGTGCATATATGAGATTCATACTGAGTGTATAGAAAAATTTCTCGTATATTATAACCTCGTTAGAAATGTGAAATACCAATTGTGGAAATTATATATATTATTTTTTTTAAAATCGATCTATTACAATTAAGCAATTCGAATCCATAACCTTGAAATTATGGAACATTCACCTTACTATTGAGGCAAGACCTTATCTGCATCACTATGTACTAATTTGTTCATGGAAAATTGGAAATAATATGACTTGTGGCATTTTTATCAAATTAAAAAGCTAAAAATTAGCTCTACATTTTATCATTTTTCCTAAAGATGGAAAAATAAAATAATAATATAATTAATTGGATTTGAATTTAAAATATGTGGCAATAATAGTATAAATTAATTACTTTACATTGTGAACATTTTATTGTACTTATGATATGAATGATCATTATTCTCATTTAATCATATAGTAATAGTATATTAAGTACAATTAATGTGTACTTATTATGTAATTAATTTTAATTTATATGGTGAGAATTATGTCTTGATTAGAATTCAAGAAAAACCAAAAAGAAATAAAAATAGAAAAATAGAATAAAAATGGATTGATTGATTGAGTAGAAATGAAGATTTTGCCTTTGCTTTGCTTTTACCTCATCATCATAGTTTAGAATCTTCAGCTTTACTTTTCTCCAAAACCCCTATTAATTCATCTTCATATTTCATCCATTTCCAGTAAAATTAGATGTTATTTATGTAGGTTGTATAAATTGGAATATATATATATATATATATATATTATCAATTTATTATTCAACAAAACAAGAAATTGATAAATAAAAACACGTCCTAGTTTAGTGACAAACCAATATATTATAAATTTAATTTTCGTGGCGAAATCTATAACAATTCTATTAGTTAATACCCTGTCGCTCATTGTTATTTTTAATTTTATTTACATTAAATCGTGTCAATAATTCATCACAATAACAATTCTGTTAGTAAACACCTAGTTTTATTCACATTAAATTATGTCAGTAATTCATCACGATAACAATTTTGTTAGTAAATATCATGTCGCTTATTGTTATTTTTAGTTTTGTTTACATTATATTATATCAATAATTTATCGCAGATACCTTATCACAGAATTTCTCCGTTGTAAAAGTGAAAGCGGTACTTTCTTGTAGTGAAACGTAACAGAATTTCATGCATTTAAATCAACTAAAAAAAATTGAAAATTAACTTTAAAAAAAAAAGTTGAAAACCTGAATTTTGTAAATCCCAATCCAATATCTTACAAATAAAATTACAAATTAAAAACTTAATAAACCAATTTTTTTTTTTTTTTGGGTTCCTTCAAATTCTTGAAATTACAAAATCAAGCCATTTGCAATGGCTCTATTGGTATCAAGATGAGTAGTTTCATACACTGGCAATTCCTCTCTATACCTCTCAAGATTATCCAATTCGAACAAATCCGAACTTGCACAGCTTGCTCCATCATAATCATCATCTTCTTCAAATTCTTGATTATGATTAATAATGGGATTTTCAAATTCTTCAATTTTCTTCTCGAGATTCATCGGAAAATTGTCTCCTGCGGCGGCGCGGCCAGGTTTCTCCATTGTATGCCTCATGAGCTCTTCATCAATGGCGGATTGAGTTCGATCTTGGTGCAAATATTTGATGCCCACATGGCTGGCAATCCTCGTCGACGATCACGCTCACCGGAAAGAACCTGACGGACCTCTTCGCCGAGGCGGCGCCGGCGGGGGATTTCGACGAAGACGGCGGCGTTTTGCTCAGGCACGACCGGGAGAACGAGGAGGCCGATGAGCACGTCGTCGACGATTTTAGAGACGGGGAATAGTCGCCGGAGATCTTGGGCTTCCTCGAGTTCCCGGCGGCGCCGGCGAAGAGGGAGTTCAAAAACCCGGCTAGCTTGCCTCCGGGAGACGCCGGCTGGTGCTTCGCTTTCTTCAGATCGGCGTACATTCTCAGCGCCCGCGATTTCGTCTTGGAGAACCCGCCGCCGCCGCCGCCGTCGCCGTCGCCGTGCTCGGCCGCCTTCGTCCCTGTTTCGTCGCGCCGACTGCGACGGTTGGTTTCGCCGAGTGCCGCCGGTCCGGTTCGAACCGGCTTCGGCCTCCGCTCCGGGAATGGCTCGGCGTCGGAGAATGAGAAAATGCCACCTCCGCCGCTGCCGCCGCCAACGGAGCTGGAATCGGAGGAGCTGGAGCTCGACCAGTGACGGTCTTTCCGGGACTTCTTCACATCAGCGACGGCAGCTTTTTCCGTCACGTTTTTCTCCGCTATCCATTTCTCGATCATGGCGGCTCGCCGGAGATTCGCCATTTCTTCCCCTGTCTTTTTGCCGATGATGGGTTGCTCATAAATCATCATATCCTCTTCTCCCGGCCGATCGATCGACCGATAAATCGCGTCAAGCAACGACGAAGAAAACGAGGGGCTGTGGTGTGAAGAGGAAGTGTAATGTGTGTAGTGTGTGAAAATTTCAGCATGTTCTTCTGATCTTCTATAACTATATAGCCTATGATCATCCACCATTGTTAATTACAGCTAGAATTGAGTTTTAATGATGATGATGATGATGGAGAGTGGAGAGTAGTAGTATTTAAGGGACAACAGTGGTGTTCATGTGTTGTTTCTTGGCAGTGATGAGTGAAGGCAATGTGGTACTTGAGGGAATTATAAGGCTACTTATCATTTGATATTTGGGATAGTTTCTTGTTTGATGTGTGTGTGGCTGTCTGTAATCAAACCAAGAAAGCACGCCTTATGGGGAGAGAGAGAGAGAGAGAGAGAGAGAGAGAGAGAGAGAGAGAGAGAGAGAGCGTACTATGTTGTTGCTTTGTGTCTTAGGGTTGTGCTTTATTTATATTGGGGTTGGTAGGGGCAACAATGGAAAACTATGTAAAAAATGACAAAGCGTTGTAATTTGGATAAAATTCTTGTTCAAACTTGATTTGATCGCACCCAATTTATCATGTAATTGGTCATTCTCATTAAATTATACATCAATCATGTGGCGAGTGTAACGTAATTAGTCTCGATGTGATTGAATCCGGTGCGGGTAAGAATTCTCCGTAATTTGGAGCATATTTTATATTGCACTCGGTACACTCTCCATCAATTGTTGAATTCGTACAAAATAATATTACGATTTTCAGTTGGGTGAATTATAAAAATAACATAATTGAATTAAATGGATATATGTCATTCATCCAACCAAAATTTACAAGGTCGTGATTTGGATTCTTTGTAACAAAATCGTATGATACATTATCACCAATATGATAGTTTAGTAGTTTTAAATAGTTTCACTAATCCCGTCTTATACTCAAGTTCTAACATCTATAAGGATATAAAGTTTGTTGATTATTTGGAGATACTTTTGGGTGGAACGAGGAGTAGAGGGTTTCATTCCTAGAGTGCAGTGTTGCAAATTCAAGTTTAGTCGTCACCACGAACTTTGATAATGTATTATCGGATGAGAATATGATGATATAATGAAGTGAAATTGTTTATTTTTTTTATAATGTAAGACTTATAACTAAAATATATTAGGTCATATGGTTGCAAATTTATTTATCAAACGCGCAAAGTACATGGTTACACTGAAATTGATTACAACATTTCTATATATATATATATATATATATTCTCAAATACTAGTACTAGTACATACGTGTGAAACGAGCGAGCATGCACGTGTACAAGAGTCTAAAAGTCATTATCAGTTGCACTTTGGGGCTAGCAACTAATTCATCAACATACTTTAATTTAATTTATTCATCTTATTCCACTTCCAACAATATTATAGAATTGGATTTAATTAAGATTTGATTTGATGGCATCCGAGAATGATTTAATCAAAAGTACTCACGGATTTGAAAAAACAAAAAGTGATTAGCTGGCGACGAGATTATACTAAGCAATATTCACTGATTATCTATATATGTACAATATGGGCCATATATATATATATATATATATATATATATGTGTGTGTATTATATTTGGTATAATGAATACAAGATATTCTATATATATCAATCAAATTATCATGTACACACACTTACCGAAAGGAAAGAAGAAGGACAAGAGAGTTTGAATTAAAAATCTCAATTGTGCAAGTTTGAACTTTTATCACTGAGCTACAATTCCAGTGGCATATAATGATATCTTAACATTTTTTTTTAATTTTGCTAATTAATCAAATTGAATTCAACCATAGTATCAAACTTCATCACAATGAAATTTGATTTGTTAAAATTATCGATTAAGTCCAAACAACTTTTTCAATCAATTTCTAACAAACATCGTATAGTTTACTTCGTTTTTCATCCCGATATCAGATCAATCATAAACAAGATAAGATAATCCCACTACTATCTTCCACCCATCAAGGCCACAAGAGTGTTCTATATAGTGGGAATGTACTATAGTCTCCACCATTTAACCATAATTGGTATCTTGATGACAAATCAAGACGATCCATTTTTGTTTTCACCACCAACATATGAGTGATTTAATTTGTTCCACAAAACTCAAATGCAAGAACATGTTAGCAAATGATGAATAATCATTCCAAGAAAATATAATAAGCAAGCTACGTGTCACCTATTAAGGAAAACTTAATTATTTAGCTTTTTTTTTCAACTTGTATGTATGTGGCCAATTATCAAAAAATTATATCATATACCAACTACTAATTGATCTAAAGGGAAGAAGCGTCAGATTCTTTAAACAACATTCAAAATTCGAATTTTGAAATTTTGAATGGATCAACTGAATTGAAGAGGTCGTTCCCATATTAAATCTCAACAGTACCTGAATTCGAATTAGTCAATCAATAAATCAAAAATCAGATAATTAAGACAATATATACATATATATATATATATATAGTGTTTTGATATTTGGCTCATAAAAGCATCCAATTGGATTTACATACAAGGGCATGCCTCTTCAAAAAGTAATCACATTTTGCACGAATTGGGACAACTAATACATCATTAATGGTGTGAAAATAAGTCAAATGTAGTCAAGCGCACATCATTTTTGTACGATAATGTTGCTCAACTTTTCTCTTTTTTTTCTTTATTTTAATGGCATGAACGTGTACAATTATTTTGTTCTGTAAATTAGTATTTCAAACAAGGAGCTGGTACAAACTCTTCAAATTATTCAATAACAATTTTAGCCTCTCTCTTCTTTCTAGGGACAACCTCATTTTTGGTCTCATGTATTATCACACGGATATGAACATTGCAACTCACGTTACATCTCATATCTTTCAAATTATCGCAATTGTTTCTACAACCAACGAGATAAAAACTAAACAAGACCTAACATACGGTACCGAAAATGAGATTTTTCCCGAGTATTAGAGGCTAATTATGGCCCCTCCCCCTTTTTTTTCAAACATTTACATTTCAAATATTGATTCTTTCTATCAAACTAAACCCACAATTGAACTTGTGTAACATGGGTTGAGCCACCTTTTCATTCTCGATGGTGTTAGAAAGTGGTTGCAACGCTCAAAATTTATGTATAACAAGAAAGTGAACAAAGGGCTAACTTCAAGATAACCTCTCAAAGATTCCAAACTTCACCAAATCATTACAATCTACACACACACATAGAGATTGCTTTAGTTTGAGTTAAAAGACATGGAGAAGATGCAAAGAGCATGTGAATAAATGTAAAATCACAAAAAGAGAGGAGATTTTGGCAATCCCAAGAAGCTGCATGCAGGTTTAAAGTAGACAAGGGGTCGATCGATCCAAATATCAAAAGATGGCTTCTTTAGAAAAGAAAACAAAAGCGAAACTGAAACAAAACAGCAAGGCCAGTCTACCGTTCACACTTCGCTCATGAGGGCTTTTCTATAGAAGCAACAAAGAAAAGAGAGGCTAAGGCTATCAAATAAGGTACAATAGAATGGACGAGATTTGAAAACTATGGGGGTGATCCAAGGCTCAACTCAACCCTAAGCAGGTATCTTTTTCTAAAGTTATAAAAGTTCACTGCTCAGCTTATCCATTGGCTTTTTTAAGGACTTTGCCTTTCCTTTGAAATTTAAAGGGATGCAAATCAAATAATGACAAGTTCAGACAGGGAAATATTACAAATATATTCTTATAAATAATACTGAGACACCCACAAATATATATATATATATATATATACACAGACTCTTATATACAATACAGACACACCCAAATCTTTTTAACCTTTAGGCAAAATGATCATCTATGCCTGTCGTATGACTTTATTAACCAAGCGAACTTAGGTGAAAAATCTTAAAAATTATGAAAGAATGCGGGGAGATATCTTCGCTACAGAGGGAGCTAAGTGTAATAAACCGAAAAGATTAAAGATTACAGATCTCGCAGAGCAGAGTCTTGCACAAGGAACTGTCAGATCTACTGAATTTAGACAACTTTAATATACTATATATCTGAACCAGAAATCTCTCCAGTGTTTTAATTTACTAGCAAGCCAAATACTAAGAGGTCTGAAATTCCTTGCCAAGAAAACCCCCCCACCCCACCCCACCCCCACCAAAAGATCAATATAATATATATATACATTGGAGACAAAACTTAATGCATTGATTACAAAGATAGCATCCTTGATACTTTAATAATCACAAAGTTTAAATACCTATAGCTGATGTCTGTCCCTGAGGACAGGCTCCAATGAACTCTTCAGAAGTTTCAGGTCCAACTTAAATGACTCGATTGAGGTTGCTGATAAGCGCCCACTTATGCTCCGGGAGCTAGTGCAGCCACACCAACTCCAACATTACCACCCATGGCAAGGCCCAAATGATGGGGACTTGCAATTGCAGCAGACTATCGTTGGGCAGGGGGATACATGCCTGGAAACTGCATATGAGAAGACTGTGCGGCCGCAGCTGTTGCATTAAAAGGAGCATGACTGCCGTGAGACGGCAAATAAGCAGCATGAGGTATCTGCCCAGGCATGTTGTAATATGAAGCAGACTGAAAACTAGGACTATCCCTGGGATTTATCCAAGTTTCAGATGTCTCAGCCTGTCAAACAATTTTGATTAACTCTATTGTCTCGAACAACTCGGAACTCTCGGCTGGCCCCTGAATCTAGTTGAACTACATCCATCAGTAAAGCAAGGGTAGATAGGCCAGACGTATATTGTGAATATCCAAACATAGCTAGCTTGAAACTCTCAACCGCCATGCATAGGGATTGCTGGGTGAAAGACACACATAAATTAATAATGAAGCCTTAACATGAGAGATCAGATTACCCGATACGGCATTCTGGCTATATCCACCTCTTAGAGCATTACCGTCAGAATGATTATTATCCTTCACTGGCACATGCACAAGCTCGGAGTTCTTGCTTGGCTCGGCAGCAACAAAAATCTTAAACCCTGAATTCTGAGGTGAAATTCAAATGCTTCAAATTTTGACATGTTAATTAAGTAAATTTATATAGAAGAACAGATTTTAACTATCAAACTCCACACATCTTATTATATATTTAAGGTCATATTATACACATATGAGGACATGGCAAAGGAGCATTAGACTTCAATACAACCAAATCATGAACAATTAGAATCCTGACAACAAGAATATGAAACCAACATAACCATAGTATCGCGATAATTCTCTCCACAGTCTACAAGAAACTTTGACGGGTAGTGAATACAAGAAGCAACCAATAAAATATACCTCTTTTCTTCTGTCTCTTCTTCTTTTCACCTCATGAAATGGGTCTGCACGAAAACCAAGTAAGCAATGTATACAAGAAAAGAAGGGCAAAAAATAGATACAGAAAACAGAAGATTCAATATCACACGGTAAAAAAAAATGAAAATTAATGAACCTTAATAGATTGTAAAACCAAAGTAAAAACGATGAGACTTTCAAAGAAACATAGTATAATGAACAAACTGCTGTCTATAAACAAAGGTCCCTAATGATGATAGTTTTAATACCAGTAACAGGTTAAGCTTCCCAAACTGTGAACCATCAGCACCAATTATTTTAGCTACTGTGCTCAACAGCCACACAAAGTCCACATACCTAATACGCTAAATCAGCTCGTTTCTAAAAATTACCTCATCGTTCTTCCATAACCACTGTTCACTATGATTATACACAAGACACCCTAGAATCCTGTCCAGTAAAACACAACTACTACCCTGATCAGCTCCTCCACAGCAAGTTTCGGTCCGCATCACATGAACTCATGCAGCCAAAACACCCTTAATTCAAATCAACAACCTCTCACCCATTTCCATCCCTTGAATGCAATAGCAAACACATACAATCCTTAACATTTTGTTGCCGCCATGTGCCGAAAATCCCACCCCCCATTACCACCTATCAACAAACTTCAAGAATCAAACCCAAATAAAACAAACCAAACCCAGAAAGACCTTGAAAATGAAAAACACATATTAACCTTGATGGAGCAATTTCTGAGCAGTTTCATTAGGATTCATATTCATGTCTTTAAGCGCCGCGTATATATCATCATCATCATCAGAGTGATTCCCAACGATTTCTTTAATCGACTGCATGGTTTTCACAACCGCCGCTTCGATTCTCCAAGCCGATACCATCTCCAATTACACTAATCAAACCAGAAAAGAAGAACAAAAAAAAACCACGGTGATATACAGCGGCAACAGCTTGTTCGGATTGAATTTATGCCGAGAGAAACGAGTTCAAATTCAGTAAAAATGAAGCCCTAGATTGATCAAATTAGATTTGAAATTGAATGGGGTTTGGGTTTGGGAGCGAGGGTTTTGAACAAAAAGAATTAGCGCATGAGAATTGGAGGGATTTTTGAAAGGTATAATTTTATTTTATTTTTTAAGAAATACTTGTGTATTGTATTGGAAAATAAAAATTATATCCAATATATTCTTGAATAATAAATTAATCATAGTTCATAAGAGTGATTGATAAAAAAAATTCAAAAAAAATTAAATAAATATTGCATGTTTTCATGGTCTAACTTGTTGTATTTCAATATGTGATAATGTTAGAATGATTTTAGATTATATAACAAGAACATTCCAAAATTATTGTCTATTTGATAACAAATCCCAAATCAAGATTTAATGATTAGTTCGAATTTGATTATTGTTGTCATGCCAATAAAAGGTTGTTTTAACGCAGTCCAGATCCTCTGCTATAAAACGGTGCTACATCTCCTCCTACACTCATCAATATGCACCATTGATAAGAAAATAAAATCTTCAAAAAATTTTCTATTTATCTCAACCGCTCACCCATACACATAGCATGTTTTAATGAGTGTAGGAGGAGATGTATTACTATTTTGTAGCAAAGGATGCGAACTGGTCTCAACATAACCAAAAGGGATTCAAATCCCACAAATGTTAGATTCTATCTCCGACATTATTTAGTGCTATCGAAATTCATTATACGACAAATAATCGTATTGTGCCGGAATTAATTTGCTCCAATCAGCTCAGTTCAAATAATTTGATAATTTAAACAAAATTTATCAATTTTCAACTAATCAAATCGAGTTTAAGTGAATTTAATTTGAACATTATCGAATGAAAAAAAAAAGTATATAAATTATTTAGATTGATTCAAACATTTACATAATTTCTAGGACAAAACTTTTCAAATATTGTGGGAATGATATGGCATTCCACTGCCAAACTATGCCACTCAGGCTTGGAAATTACAAATGAAATTGAAAAAACAAGCACAGGTGCATCACTAATATGCTTAAGCCTGTAAACTTGATAGCACGATGGAATACAAATTTAATTGAATATTTAAGAGTAAAATTCATAACCAGATCACTTCAATTTTAACCATAAAAGTAAGCGATCCCTAGCAGCATTGTTACCAATGAGTCAGAAGTACTGCTGTTGAATCCGGGCTCGGTTATCCTCCCACCACATCCGCGCCTGCATTTCTCCGAACCTCTCTCGGCTGCAATGATCATTTCTAAGTCAAATGCAAATCGCGGCATCTTAAGCTAGAAATTTGTAGTTGAAAAAGCTCAGGTCTCGATCTTTCAAAACAAACACTTACCTGAACCGCACTCTCTTCAGTTCCCGAACACCACCCGGCAAAACTCTGATAGTAATGTAGACTCCAGGCTCATCTTGCTCGACCCACTCGGTCTCTAGATCACTAGCATTACTAACTGAAAGCTCTCCAGAGTGGTTGATCTCCCCTGAAGAACTTGAGTATTGATGCAGAAGCATCTATAGATGACGTCTCAGTTTTCGCAGCACTAAGTTTTGGTGTTGAGTTAAGATCACCCGAGTCGTAGAACTGATGGGGTTGAACTGGGCGGTGTCCAAGTGAGTCTGATGATGAGTAGACGAGCCCTGTTTGCCTATGGAAGTGGCAGGGTAGATGCTCCTTCCTCAGTGGAGGTGTCACAGGGCTGTCCTCGATAGGATCAAGTTTTGAGTTCTGAGAGGACAGCGGATTAGTTTAAGCACACATATAAAAGATACTTCATGGTGCATCACAAGAAAAAGTGATAAATGGACATACTAAAGGCACACTATTAAGACACATGTGCACACTAAAAGCACACATATAAAATATACTTCAGAGTGCATTCGACAAGAAAAAGGACGTTGTTCAGGTCAGATAACCATGAGTATACAATTAATCAATTGAAGATGGATTTTCAAAGAAATGTCGGGTGGAAGAAGTTTATTTACGACACAAGACAAACAAGTTTACCTCATCCTCTGGAGTTTGCAGTGGTGCTGCATGTCGATTGAACCTCTCGACATTGTATAATTCTATTACCTTGTCATAGTTCTCCGCCCACCAACGTTGAGCTTGCCACTTGTTGAACATATCTCGGCTGTGAAAAAAACCATGAGAAGTGAAAAATTAGATCATCTAAATGATCAGACAAGATAACTCCAAGTAGGATATACAACTTAAAACGAAAAATGTGAACAGAGGTCTGTACAAATGTCGATCTATGCGTTGGTTCCTAAGATGGCCACTTTATTCAGATATTTCTCCCAAAATCATGGTCCCAGTACGCACAATTATTGTTAGATATCAACGCCTATGCCTGCAGCACGGAAATTGTTTTACCCTACATGTTCAATCTGCCCAGAACTGTACTATCTGTCACAATTTTTACTTTCATATCCCTAGGAATTAGCCTTACTTTTCACTTAGCAACTCAATGCCATCCAAGTAAATACAGTTAAATTGTAATAGATTAACTCATAATATCTTCAATTAACCCAATGGGGTTTCATGTGGACAGTGATTAACCTTAAGTTACTTAGAACCA
The DNA here is from genome assembly GCA_026212405.1 of Petrea volubilis. Classification (NCBI taxonomy): domain Eukaryota; kingdom Viridiplantae; phylum Streptophyta; class Magnoliopsida; order Lamiales; family Verbenaceae; genus Petrea; species Petrea volubilis. The sequence continues at coordinate 26,202,979 of CM047876.1, read as the reverse complement.
CCCCCACAGTTTGGTTGTCTAGTACAACACAGAGTGGCTTCACATGTCCCATTCAATTCAACCACATCACTGTACAAATTAGAAAAAAAAAATACATATATATATATATATATATCCCACCAATGAATCAAGAAAACGACCCGTCAAAATCAACATCCTGAAACCACATTAAGCTTCTCACCACTCACAAACAAACCGCAGCTTTCAGATTGCAGATCAAAAGGGATTTTGCAAGATCATGAACTGATTTTTAACAACATTCAGCTGAGCCCACAATTTTAAAGCCACCAAACAAGACGTTAACTTTCACAGTAACAGTACCATATCAACAAGATTTGCATAGTTAATATTACAAGCAAAAACAAGTATTCCCAATTGAAATAATAGAGCTAAAACAATGGAAGATAAACACTACCCTCATAAAGTAGCTGAACATTTCAATCTTGCAACATAGACAAGTGTATGAATCTACTTAGAACAATGAACCCAAATCGAGAACAAAGAATTCATTACCTGAATCGGATCCTTTTGAGATCATTTCCACCCTGTGGCAACGAAACGAATGTAATCAACACCCCTGGTTCAACCTGTGCAACCCATTCTTTGGGCTCATCTTCCTCCATGAACACAACTGACACAGTTCTACCACTAAAGGAAGCCGGCGTGCACGAGCCACTCGAAAAGGCTTTCACCTTAGCTTCCATTTCCATTCCCCAAAGCCGTGCAGGGGTGGAGTTTAAGCTGTCGGGCCTTATGTACGAGCCGTAAAACCGCTCCGAAACCGAGCCAGTGTCCGAGTCCTCGTAGGCTCGGCTCCGGTCGTGGCCTGACGAGCCCGAACACGGCTTGCATTTCCTGTATGCACCCGATGCCTTTACAGCCATGTCCCTGATCTAAAAGGGAGGAACAAAATTACGACGATTCAAATTCGCCAACCAGAAAACTCCCAAATACAGATTAGATGTGTTTTGTGAACTACATACATTACCCAATACGAGAAATCCCCCCCCCCCCCCTCCCAAAAAAAAAAAAAAAGTAAACAATGAGAATATGGGGAAATTAGTATATACTTGTGCACTGAGCGCTTTAATGGCTTGCTTAGTGGAAGGAGTGGCGGCGGCGGCGCTATCGTCATCTTCCCTTGCCTCGCGGAGAGATCCGGCGGTGTTTAGCTGCTTCGAACAAGCTATACAAGTCAACATCCTCAGCAGAAAACTCAAAACTCCTGCGGAGGAACTTTCTAGAAGTTGGTGAGAGAAATGGGAATGAATGAAAAGAGGAGAGATGAAAAATGGGCCTTCGAATGAAGGACGGTGGAGTTACAGGGTTGGCGTTAATGGCGGAAGCTCGGTCTCACAGAGCATGGTTTCTGAAAGCGCAAGCTACATCGTAGATTATTCGAGAAAATAGACTGAAAACGGAGCCTCCGAATGAAGAGCAGTGGAGTAACAGAGGGGGCACCAATGGCGGGCGTATGGTGTGGAGAGAGTGAGGAAGAAACCCTCTCTCTCTCTCTCTCTCTCTCTCTCACACACACACACACACACACACTCACACACAACACACAGCACAAAGATGGTGGGTACACGATCACTGGATCAGAGGAGCTGTTGAGATTTGTGGGGTTTCCATGTGCAGAGACACTTGTGAAATAAATAAATAAATAATAACAATAATAATTTAATCGTGTGTTTAATTTTTTATAGAACAAAATTATATATATATTTATTTTTTGATAAATGAATAGTAAAATAATGAGTTAAAATAATTAAATAGAGAGTCATAAAAAATGTTGATTTGTAGACATGAAAGAGAAGAGAAAGGGAAAAGAGAAAAGAATGAGGAGTTCGATCATCTGGGCCATTTTGGCGTGGGAAAATTCTAGTTCAGTCCCAATTTGAATATTAATCACATATTCTATACTCATGCTATTTGTTATACTATTTGAGAGTGAATGATCGATAATTTAAGTGAATTTAAACTAGTCACTTACTTGGAAGTGTAACTAACTTGTCATGTTATTAGTTGGGTTCTACCAAGTCGATTTGAGTAAGAATTTTCCTTTCGTGTGACATATTCTGTTACATTTGTCGATATACATCATATATATTGATAAGTGGTTCGCTTAAAAAAAATTATGATAGGGGAAAAAAAATTAAATACTTGGGGGTGATTCTTCCAACCCAATTGCTCTATTTACAACATTAGGATTCAAATTTTGAACATTGCTTAAAGGATCTAGTGTCTTCTCCCACTAGACTAACTGGTAATTGGTGTATCTTACACATATCACATAACAATTAATAAGTATAAATCACATATAATGTGATTACGAGCTCATCCAAATAGACCTTTTTTTTAGGAGAATAAGCACTTATTTAAAAAAAAAACACACTTCAAAACAAAAAAAAATTATATTTGAATGAACTTAAAAAAAAAAAAAAGTTAGAAAAGAGCCAAAAAGAGCTTTTTTTTTTTAGGAGCTACCGGGGTACTTTCAAATAAAAATACTTTTTAAAGTACTTTTAATTAATACATTAAAGTGCAAATTTATTTAACTTTAGAAAAATTATTGTACAAAACACAGTCAAAAAGCACTTATTTAAAAAAAAATCGTTCAAATGGACCCGGACACTAATTCAACCGAATCAAATTTGAACTAAATTTTCCCCATGGTGTGGTGGAATGGTGGTTTGCTTTTAGGGTGTATTGGAATATAAGTGCGCCACCCCATATGTTGCTCTAAGACCCCAACTATCTTAAAAGCAAGCAAAAATGTTGCCATTAACAAATGTCAACCAAAGTGTGTGTCATAATGCATGCTTTACGAGGATATTATAACCACATCAATTATGCTACTTTTTTTTAATGTTTTTAGCTTTTTTTTTTTTTGCATAAAGTTATAAGTTTGTCAAAATAATTTACAATTTTTTTTAAGATACTTTGAAATGATTTTATCTTTTGGATTTAGCTTTCATGGTTACCTTCTGCTTCTTCCTCACATCACATGGCACAATGCTTGTGATATGAGGTAATGGGCCATTCCAATGAATTTGTTTCTTGATCAAACCACATGGCCGAAGCCCCTACAAATTTAGGAACCACATAAAATTACTACAATGGGCTATGCATAACCCCACTCCCACCGCCAACCCACAACATCATGGGGTAGTTTTATTTTATTTTTATTTTTATTTTTTTGTTTCTACTTCTTTTTCTTGGACTCTTTCTTTTATTTATTTATTTTTATTTTTATTTTTTTTGTGTATGTTCGAACTGCACTCAAAGGTAGAGTAGTTTCCATATTTTTACAAGAACTTCTGTACCTTAAACAATGGTGTCTCCAATTATAGTCCACGTTATTCCTGCTTATACTCTTGTTAATGTTAATGCTACTATTACTACAACTACTATTGCTATTACTGCTGTTACTAGTATCGTTGTTAACGTTGTTGCTATTACTGCTATTACTAGTATCGTTGTTAACGTTGTTGCTACTACTGCTACTACCACTGATGTTGCTGCAACTACTACTATTGTTGCTAATACTGCAATTACCACACTACTAATATTTAGGGATGGCAATAAGGTGGGTGTGGGACGAGTTTGGCTAGTTAGTCCAGTTAAACCACATATATCCGTTTTGTAGTTTTAAAATAATTAAATAATATTTTTTAAGAAAAAATACACCATATAACATTCCAATTTTTGAAAAAAATAACAATATTACCAAAGTACTAATCATTTACAAATTTCTATGAGCATATTATAATTTTTAAAAAATCAAATACTGTTATCACATATTTTGAAATCATGACTTATTTATTGGTCTTGTATAATTATTTTTGTACACAAGAATATCATATTTATGTCTTTTATGTGACTACTTATGTAATACACTAGTATGTGACATATAAATATGGAACATATAATATTATATATATATATATATATATATATATATATATTAATAAGAAAAATTATGTACAAAATCTTAACGAGATGAGTTTGAAGCGGGGTTGGGGCCAACTTTGACCTATTCTCGTTCGAACTACTACTATTACTATTATCATAATGCTATTGCTCCTATTATCATTGCCGCCGCCGCCGCCCACCACCACCACCACAACCACAACTATCATACTACATCATCGCTAACTACCACCAATACTACTACAAGATATTTACACAAAATTAACTACTTTATATAATTACAATATGACAATCCGTACCAAAACAATCTCAAGTGACTTTCCATTCGAATCATTTCTTAAAAAGAGGCTCAAACTTTAGGATCATGAGAGTATTTATTTATTTATTTATTTTTAGCTATACTAATGATACTTGTAGCCATCCTCGCCAAAAATAGTTATGGTACATGATACACACATAATAGTACTTGACCCTATATATATATATATATATATATTTAAATACATGTATACTATTATATAAAGCGAGAAACCATTTTAATATCAATATTAAATTCCGTTTGAATGAACTTTTTATAAAAGATAAACACTTATTTTTTGAAAATTATTTCAAAGCAAGAATTTGTGTTTAGAGGTGCATTTAAAAAATGAAAGATAGAAAAAGGCAAAAAAATGATTTTTTTAGAAGCTATTCATAACAATTAAAAATAAAAACTCCATTTCAACCACTTTTAATTAATGGAATCAATTGCAAAACTGTTTGACTTTATAAAAAAAACAATCTACCATAAAAAGATCGCCTCAATAAGATTTTTTTTTTAAATTCATTCAAACGGGCTCTTAGCTTGTCAAAATTTTTGATCAATCATTTTGTTATTATATTTTCTCTCTCCGTTCCCTTCTCTCTCGTATTAGTAAAAAACTTAAACTCTTTTATGTAATTATTTTCAATATATAATTTTTATCTTATTTTAATTATTTGAGTTTTAACTTTTCCAAAATTTAATAAATACTAAGTAGTTTTTATTCATATAAAAATTTAACAAATATTTATAATTTATTTTATTAAAATTTAAATATATAATTAGAAATTATAGACATTTTTTGTTGATATGCACGCACACACATTGAGTGTGCTGATTTGACTAGTTTTAATAAGTAAAGAGGTTGATATTAGACTCGCACAATATTTGAAATAGTATACATCAATTTCGAACCAAGTGAAATTTTTTTAGTGGTATTTGATTTTAAAAGAGTTTAAAAATTGTCTATCAATACATCATAATCCTAAAAAAAAGAATATATTTGATTTATTTTTGGAAATCAAGTTAATAAAATTTAATTAAAAAAAGTTAAGTTTAATGTAAAGAGTAAATACTCGTTTTGGAAAATAAACTCAAATCTCTCATATGGACCGAATATATCGGGTCGCTTCACATATATATTATTATTATTTGCAGATCGTAATATTTTTCAATTTTCATTTTTAGCTCCTCTTTTTTTGGACTCGGGTCCCGGCTTATAGCGTGGCGGTAACCCCCAAACACGACGCCGTTTTACTCTCCGATCTAGCCAGATCGCCGCCTCTACTCCACCGTGAGTATCATTTTCATTGTCTCCGCATGCAATTTTGTAGGTTTGGTGTGTCGATTCAACAGTTGGATCATCTGTTCCGGCGGCGATTTTTGTTTTTTCTAGGGTTCCCCTTGGATGGTTCGGCGTAGTTGATTGTTTCTAATCTTTTTATTGTTGTTGTTTGCCCTTCAACGAATGCCGTGGCCGAGTATGAACGTATATGGAATCGCGGTGTTGTGTGTGTTTTTGTGTATGTGTGTTGGGCCGTGTGCGGAACTTGAGTTGTTTGTCTATTTTGTTGATTTTTAGGAACTGTTATTTTCTGGCTTTTTTTTTTTGATTTGTTATATTTTGTTTTTATTGATTGTTACTTGTGAACTTGTTTATTGAGTTGAACCAACAAAGTTGTTGTTCTTAATTGGTGCTTATTGGACATGAATTAGTCGCGGCATGTTGACTGGGATTGTTCTATTTGTGGATTTTTTTTTTTTTGCTCCGTTTACAGCCTCATTCAACTGTTAAAGCTCTGATGAAGTTTGATTGGACACTGAATTTGCTGGAATGTGAATGAATGGGTTATATTTTGGAGAGTGTTTGTAGTGCCTTGAAATCTTCAGAAATCATTTAGAGAATTTTCGTATGAGTTGTATAACATTTCAGCTGTCTGAGGGATCTGATTCTTTCATTAAGAATTTTAGCAAAGAATGTACTTAAGATGTTTGTGATTCTGGTACAGGATTTAGAATGCCTACATGATTGATCAGTAGCAGGGTTATTTTTCTTTCTGTGTGGAAAAATAAACCTTCAGAAGTTATTTCTAAAACTTGGTCTGGTCCATAGATCTGGTTTAGGCAGCAGTTATTGGGCTTTGGCAATTCTGTGACTTCTAAGGACAATTTTGGGCCTACAAGGTTGCCCCACTGTTTCTAGTCAGCGTGTAAATGATTGAATGTTGAGTGCTTACACTCACACTTGTAGCTTCTGAAAAGGTGTTGAATCCTTCAAAAGTATGGGTCTTTATCGCTATTGGAGAGGTTGTTTTGTGTAAAAGTAATAGGTACGGTGTAAATAAATATAACTATTTGTAAGGTTGATCCAGCTTGAAAGCGTAAATCTATAAGCAACACGTGCTCACTCTTTTCTCCACCTTCATTTTGTGGCTATCTAATTGTTATTCTAATTGACTCATCTATTAAAACATCTTTCAAGTTACTCTGCCTTCTATGTTTTCTCTGAACTTGACGTGCAACAATGTTTCCACTTGATATTGGGGCAATGCTACATGTGTGATGACAGCATGTGTGGACCTGATTGTGCTCCTTTTTTCTTAGGAAACTTAGAGGCTAGCATTTATTGATATGGGTGACGAGGCCTTCCATAGTTCCTTGTGAGGGTGATTGTGCTGCCTTGCACCTTTACATCTTGAGACATTCATTGACAGCAGTTCAATAGTAACTTGCTGTACTTTCCAGTACTTGGTTGCAACTTGCAAATTATGATTCTACTAGTTTGGGGGTGTTTATATGAGTTTTGGAATGATTCTTGCTTTATTCTAGGGAGTTGGTATAACCTTTGGACAAATGTATAGGTATGCAATAATATACCATCCCTGGTTTTTCAAGTTTGTTAAAACATGAGTTGCATCGTTGTTCCATGAGCTAGAGTTGAATATTTGATTGAGTTTTTGGCCTTCTGCCAAAATTTCCTATTTTCGACTGCCCTTAAAGGAAAGGCTCTGGAACCTGCATCAAATTGATAACCACATAAAATTTTCCATCAAACATGTCTACGGATAAAATATGCTGTTTCCTTAACCTGCTTGTCTTGGGATGGTGTTTGTTCACCCAGCGGTTTATGCCGGGCCATAACTGCTGGTATTGCCTGTTGTCATTGGCATTACCATGAGAAGTTATCTAGCAGGAGATTGAGTGCTAACATCATGCCTTCAGTTTTATGTTGTTCTCTTTGAATTTTACCTGTGCCTTGCCAAAGACGTTTTCTTTACACAATTTGCTGCCTCTCCAGTTTATTGTCTGAACCAGGGGCTAGATTGCATAGCTCGTCCTTTGAAGATCAATATGCAGCAAGTTGTGCAGCCTAGATCCTCTTCTAATGGATTTGGCCGTCGTAAAGTTGAAAGAGATAGTGCGACTAGGTTTGATAATAGGTTTCCTACTGGGAAAACAAATTCTAGCAGGAGTAGTTTTGGTAAGGATTTATCCATCTATACTGTATCAAATCTTTTTTTTCCTCTATACTGACTTGAGTAATGCCAGTTAAAGGTGGTGGACTTGGATCACCTTCATGTGACCGGCTAATATATTTAACTGCATCCCTCATTGGACATCAAGTGGAAGTCCAGGTGCAAGATGGATCTGTATTTTCTGGAATATTTCATGCAACAAATGCAGAGGACTTTGGTATGTGAAAATATAGGTTGTAGTGTTTAATAATGATTGTATCTTTGCATAGTGAAGCCTGATTTCAACCATGCATATGGAATTAGAAGGCATTTATTTGTTTATTTATTTATTTCTTGTATGTGTCACAAAGGACTTCTTGTGGTTCAGGAATTGTTCTGAAAATGGCACACATTACTAAAGATGGTTCTCGAGGACAGAAAAATACTTCAGATAATCCTAGCAAGCCTCCCGCTAAGACCTTGATCATACCAGCTAAGGATCTTGTACAAGTGATAGCAAAGGTTCTATTACATGTTTTGTCATATAATCTTTTGTTACTGATGCCAGATTTAGGCGGCCATATAAACAATAATGCAATGCTGTTGCGTGAGATCGTTTTACAGAATCATTTTTGTTGATAGCTTGTCAAGTAGCACTTTCAGAATTCTGATTGAATGGCTTTTCTGTTAATTGGAAGTTATGCCAAAAATTTGTTTTTGTTGAAACTGGAATAGGGAGTGCCTGTAACAAGGGATGGCCTAATCAATGAGCTCCAACATGAAAAGCAACAAGAGCTTATGACAGATTCCTGCATATCACAGTCCCGACATATAGAGGTGGGAAGAGAATTGGAGCGTTGGGTCCCTGATGAAAATGATCCTGGATGTCCTGAACTTGAGAATATATTTGACGGCCCTTGGAATAGGTGAGAAATTTTCTTCTCCGAATTATAGTTGATCTATATGATTGTTTGTTAGCATGAATGATGAAGTAGGATTGCACGCAAAATTTCATTTCTCCCAAGCTTTTCTAACTTGCTGTCTGCATCTGCTTCCTTTAATCACAGTTTTGGAGAAAATCATACATTAGTTGACACAGTAACCTCTCAGAAACCATCGTTAAGTTATTGTTGTACTTATCAATTGTTGAAGTCTCAATTTTTCCCTGGCAAAGTTCCATGACATGATTCTCAACATTGATTAATCAGAGGCTGGGATCAGTTTGAAGCAAATGCAACTTTATTTGGAGTGAAGAGCACCTTCAATGAGGAACTTTACACTACAAAGCTTGAGAGGGGCCCTCAAACAAGAGAAATGGAAAGAGAAGCTGCACGGATAGCTAGAGAAATTGAAGGCGAGGAAACTGTTGATATTCATCTGGCAGAGGTGAGATAAAGTCTTAGTTAACTATTTTATCGATTCATATTTTCCTTTTAGTTTCTCTTTCTGTTTCCTTAATCTCCAATCATATTGTTTTTATAGGAGAGAGGTATTCAACTTGATGGAAATCTTGAAATTGATGAAGAAACTCGATTTTCATCAGTCTACCGGGGAGTTGATGACAGTGGGTATGATGAGAGTGAGGACTTATCTATGGACTCACGAAATGATGAAACATTTGGAGGTGTATCCAATTCTGTTATTAGCAAACCTGTGATAGATGGGAATAATACGAAAATGAGTGATGGAACTCCAGTGCCATCAAGATCTTTACAAACGGTATATCTTATCCTACAAGAAATAGCTTTCTCTTCATTGTCATACAAAGAGTTTGCAATGGTCTTATCATTTAGCCCAACATACTGAAATGCTCTGAAGTATTTTCGAGATCTTCCATTCTTCCTCCTTTGATCACTTGCTTCTTCCTGCTGCCTTCTCTTTTAACATCTAAACAGCAAACTGACCCGATTGGCAGAAAAGACTAAGTCACCAAGACTATGCGTAATAGCTAGTTAAAAAATTCACTCTATTTTCTGAAAATTTTTCTGTGTTGCATATTTATTTGGGGGTTTTTTGGAGTTTTAGTGGATATGGGCGGTGTGTCATTTAATTTCTACTATTCAAACTGAACATTAATAAACTTCATTTTATGACCCCTCAGAGTTAATATGACATTTCTTTTACTGCTTTGTAATGCATGAATTATTATGTCACTTTTGTCTTGAGGATAACGTATCCTTCACTCTTTCTTGCTTCTTCTTGATATTCGATGGTAGTCTTCCTGCTCAGTCCCTATAGGTTTTGTGTCACTTGTCAGTATGGTTCCAGGGTTTCTTCCAGTTGTCTGTTCCTTCTCGTTAGTGTATTTCTAATTTAACATTCAGTTATGTCTTATGTCTTGTCCTTGTGCATCTATTGATGTTTTGGGTTTTGTTAGTTGCTTTTGTTGGATACTCAAACTATGTATTTCCTCTAACATCTGCTTTGTTGCTGTAGGGAGAAGTGCAATCTTCTCTAACTATGAGCAAGAATGTGGATCATTCTGGTTCTGAGGATGGCAGTCAACAGCTGCTAACCGAGCAGTTGCCTAAACAATCCCCTGCGGCTGATAATAACAGGTTTTCGTACTATGCTCTGAAATTAATAACTGTAGTTGGGTTCAGTCAGGATGAAATGTATAAACCGATATTATCTGTTGATAGCATGATCAGAGATGCTGATAGTTTTCTTTAAGTTTAATCATGACCTTGTATATTGAAGAAGTTCTACTAACTGGGTAAGTGGGAATATATTTCATTCAGGGTGCATGATGATCAACTTATTGGACATGCTGAAAGTAATTGCACTAAGGAGGATGAAGAAAAGCAAGCGGTTAGCGTTTGTTTACCGTTCTGAAGTTGCCTCTTTCACTGTTAAAAATGATAACTACTTCCTCACAATCTTCTCTTTTCTCCTGCAGGAACTTGATCAGAGTCGAGTATTAAAAGCAGATGGTAAGTAAATTCTCTTATTGGTAGTTGTTGCATTTGTTCCTAACTGAGATTGATGGTAAGCAGATGGTGAGCTTTTTTGCTGGGAGTGGATTGATTGACCTAGACTGTTGTCTTTCCCTTAGTGGAGATGTTAAAATGACTTTTGATTGAAAAACAGTACCCTTTTCTTCAAATGCCACAAAAAAAAAAAAAAAAAAAAAATTCTTGCCTCAAGTATCTGATACATGGACTCTCTAAGCCTTGAGCTTAAGTGACTCTTGTTTCTTGCTAACAACAAGATTTTCATTCAATGGAGCTAATACTTGTTTTATTGGTCAAGCATTACACTTGTGCAGTGGTGCAAGTGTAATTGTGTTAAAATTAGGAATTGCTTTGATTGGATTAGGTTGGGCCATAAAAGAAAAGGAACTCCTTTGGTGCTTATGCAATTGATTTGATCATGTAGAGCCCCATGCAGATTAGCGGTCCGGAATCAGATATGTAGTCCTTTAGATTCTAGCAGAATATGTTCTGAGTCTGTGCTAGACCTACTCTGTCCTTGGTTTAATTCTTTTTCTTTGTCAGGTCTGACTTCTATAGAATATATTTCTCCTCATGCAATATTTTTCATCTTGTAGGTTACATTCAGCTTAAAGATTATTATAACTATTCACAGATTTAGATTTATTGCTGAGAATTAAGGAAAAAAAGCTCTGATTGCACTGTCTCCAAATGTTACAGCAGGTGATCCATCACATGCATCTCCCAAAGGTCAGGAAAAAGATTGCTTTTCCAATGAGCTAGAGGAGGGTGCAATACCTCCCAAAACACAAGGAACTGTAAATTCACTTGCTCGACCCAGTAGCTCTGCATCATCTAACTCTGATCGTGGAGGTGTTACTTCAACTTCTCCCGGCCAAGCATTGTCATCAAGTTCATCAGTCTCTTCATTGTCCTCAGAGAAGTCGACAGCTGAATCCTCATGCTAAGGTGAGATGATAGAGAAAATTCCTTGCTGTTAGTGGCTTTTGCATTTCAGGCATCAAATATCCATTGCTCAATCAGGTTTACATGCATGTCATGATAAACACCAATTAGTTTCTTTTTCCTGTTATTTCTTGTTATATTTCTACCATGTGCCTATGTTGCATTTCAGGCATCAGTGTCCTTTGCTCAATCAAATTTACATGCATGGCGTGATAAACATACCAATTAGTTTCTTTTTCCTGTTTTATTTCTACTATGTGCCTATTCATATTATTCTAATTCTCCTCTTCCTCGATTTGATTCTGGCAGGAATTTAAATTAAACCCAAATGCGAAGAGTTTCATCCCATCTCAGCCACCTTTGAGGCCTTCTTCTCCAGCTGCTGATAATCCCTTCTACTATCCACCTAATATGCCTACAACACAGATGCCTGGAATGCCCGTGGGTATCGGGGTGAGTATGAAGATCACTATTGCTGCTTGGTTTTCATTCTTCTTATGTAGTGCAGAAGTGTAGCCTGTTTATGCAATGCGAGCAGCATGATTTGGTTCCCTGGTATATTGACTATTTGAGCTCCCCGTCAGTTGTTAAAACCAAATGTTGGTATATTATATATATAGTATAGATTCTAAATTGTTTATTAAATAATAAATTTGCACTTCAAATAAAGAAAGAGAAAAATAAATAAAGAGCAAGGTAGTCAAGTGATGACAAATTCTTAGGTGCATAACATTTTTGCTGTTTCTGCTTAGGTAGGGTGGATAATGTCAATCCTTTACAGCTATTAATGGGAAAATGAGAAGAAAGGATTCTTTAGTGCATCACTTTCCTTTCTTGTTTGTCATCTCTAACATTGCTGAAATTATCATTATCCTAACTTTTACTATTGTAATACTGGCTTTTCTTTTTGGGAGGCTAATCATTTATTTTGCAGATGGGACCGTTTTCTGGACAACAACCTGTTATGTTCAATCCACAGGGCCCACCAATGCCACCGCCATATTTTCATCCAAATGGACCTCAGGTTTGTTGTATTTTGCAGTCCTGAGGGCTCTGGCCACAACATACTGCGTAATTTTGTAGTCGTGGAGGTTTGACTGGATTTTTTGTTCTCTGTATGGGCAGCATATGATGATGGGACAGCATCGCCAAGTCTTATACATGCCCTCATATCCCTCAGTAAGATAGTCGCTCCTTTCCGTTCTATGCTCTGTTTCTGTTTGTAGTCATTTGCAGGACAGGGCTTCTGAGCTTTTCTAAAAGTTCTTGATTTCATTTGATAGTGCATGAAACACCTTTATGGTGACCATGAAATGGCTTGGTTACGTTTTCGATTTTGTAGATGTAGAAAGTATAGGGGGCATGTTCCGGTGAGAAGTTTTATAGAACTTTCGAATACTGATGGGTATAAATAAGACATTCTTATAATATACTCTTAATACCCCTCTATAAGTAGCACGTGCTGTCAAGAAGTTAGCAATTTTTGTTGCTCTCTTGATCCTTGGCAACCAATACTATGACTTATAGGTCAGGTCCAAGTTCATGTAGATGATAGGACATCTAGGATGAAAAAATGACACTTATTGGTCTTGTTTTGATGGGTTAACGAGTCGTAAGTCTTCCAAGAAAAGATTCAGACTGTCTCTATCCACTGAGTGTTCATATAGATGATATTGTTCCGACTTCTAAAAGCACGTTTACCAATTCATCCCTTGGTTTTGCTTCGTTGACAGGCCAAATAAGGTTAAACTAATCTCAAAATCCATTTTCCCCCCCTTTTTTGATATGTTTTGGCAGGATATGCCATTCAAGGGAAGGGAGTTCTAATCGAATCTAGTGAACGACATGTTTAGAGTTTCTGTTCTTGGTTGTGGGAAACAGACATTTTCTGACAACGAACTTGCTTCGAAATTATTCTTACAACGGACCGGACTCCGGCTGCTGATGAAATATTGCATAGCTCTGGAGACCACCTGTGGCTATAGGTGATTTTTGTTTCTTTTTAGGATATGGTAACGTAAGTTTTTCAAGTCAGTACAATATATCGTTATTCTGGAGTCTATTGATGTTCTACGTAGTACACCATTTTTTTTTTTTTTTGTTCTTTTTATGTTTTCTCTCGTCAGTTCTTTGTTATGTTTAGTTTGAGATGTGGAATTATTAGGATGATTAATTTTAAGTTTATTTTGGTTTGTAGATAAACACATTCCCATTTGAACCCTCCCCGTATATATATGTGTATTAATATGTATATATATCTATGCGTGTGTATAGTATATGTTGATAAGAGCATATACATATTTGTTTGTCTTGGCGTGGATTTGGCGATCGAGTTGGGCTCAATACAAAGGAGCACCATGTAGCAATTAGGCTTTCTTAATTGGGAAGCCGCCTTGAGTAATTTTAAGGAAAATTCTAATGTGGATATGGTTTGGTTTAATTTAACAACTCGTATGGTAAATGTATTGTACTAGTCTATTGATCAATCACTCTCCTTGAATTATTGATTAACTATAACGTAAGTTTAAAACACATGTTACATGATTAATATGAGTTCGGTTGAGTTGGGTTTATGTTAGGTTTTTTCGTATTTATTTCAATGTGGCCCTTATTTTTTCAAAGGAAAAAAGAATCATCCAACTTATTTTGGATGCTTAGATTGCGTTGGTTCATCTCAACAATGTTTTTGATGGATTGGATTTGATTATTTCAATCTGTTAAAATTGGTATTTTAATTTTGACAATATTTTTTTATTAATTTGATACTGATATATATCATATGAATGAGAACTCGTAAGCATAGAGAAATGTGTAATTCTAATTAGTGTTTATTTTTTAAGATATTTTATTTAATAAAATATTATTTACATTTTTTTAGTATTTAAAAATTTTCGGGTACTCTTTTCTATATAGGAGATACATTAAGCTTCTTATTTGCTATTTAGTTTTGAACTTTTAAGTACTATTCATTGTCAGTGATAGGATTCATATTTTTATTGAATTGGGATAAGTATTAATGGATGATCAAGCTAAATTTTACTGTGATTTATTTAAAAATTTTAAAATCTGCCCCCTAGTAAAAATATTTTTAATATTTTATAAAAATTCGATCTTGCTATTCCAAACAAAAGACTCCAGTACCCGCCCGTGCACTCGCTCATACTGATTGCGCAAATTCCAAGTGGGTAACTTTTAGTTTTCATTTTATCATGTCTAAAATACACACATTTATACATACTAATGAATGTATATTTCAATTTAATCAAGAAAATTCAATCAATACCCAAAATTGAACTAAAATTTGCTTTGTTCATGAAATGGGAACAATATGCTATGGCGTAGATATGAAACCGTGAAAATTGTAACAAATATACTACTTTAACACAAATAGGATATGATGTACGAATGCACAAGTAAAATAACATTACAATAGTACAAAATAATAGTTTCATAGATATATTGTGTTACAAAATTCATATAACACATTAATACAATATGGTTATACGAATAGAACCCCATAAAAATTTTTGCTAGAAAATAAATTGCAAAAGTGATATTTTACTTAAAACACGATGTCGTTTACCAATAAAAAGCCATAAATGTTGCCAAAAAAAGGGGGAATAAAAAATATTTGTCAAAGGCTAAGCTCAACAATGAAAATTAAAAATATAGAACTAAATTAAACCGTAACTATTTAATAGTAGTTTTTCTATGAATTAAATATTTAATATATACAAAATAAATAAAGAAAATTGTTATTGACACTGCTTTTCACTCTCTAATTTTTATCAGTTAACCAATATACCCTTTTAAATTTTAAATATTAATTTAATTTGATTTATTGAAAAATAAGTCATGATAGTCTACTATTCACTTTCATGTATTCAATATTCTTCGACATCTTCTTTTCGGCTTTGGTGACGAGAATTTTAAAATTATTATTCAACTTTTTATTTTGACGGTGACATGACAATTTATGTTTTAATTTTGTTGTCTTTGTGCAATATTTTGTTCATATTTTACATTATATTTTTCTACTTTTTTGGTCATATTAATTTTAGTTAACTAGAAAATGAAGGTGACTAATATTTTAGAAAATTTAATAGTAATTTTTGAGTTGGGGGAGATAATAAAGCCTTTGAATACCAAGTAAATTTAAGATATCTATCATTCTTACATCCCATCTAATAACAACGAATGTATATATTTCTTTTTCATATTTTTTTATATTATTTTATTAAATTTTTGGCTCGCACTTTAATTTCAGCATACATGTGTTTATGTAATACAAATTTTCTCTTTATCCGCAAATTGTTCTACTAATGCTTTTTTTATTTATTTATTTTTTTGCAGGAATAATATATATGAAGCAAATAGTTTGATGCAAACCATATGGGATTATGCCTTAAAGATTGTAACCGTGAAACTCGTATTTCTTTTTATTTTATTTTATTATTATTATTAGGGTTAATTACATCTACTACCCCTCTAAAGATACGAAACTACAGTTGGTCCTCCAAAAATTTTCAATATTACCAACACATACCCTGATAAATTCCAAAATTACAAATACCCCCCTGGTCAGCCGGTTGCCGGATCAAAAGTAGCTGACGTCAGCGAAATTCTTAATGAAAACCCGAATATACCCTTACTCTAATTTTCATACATTTTTTTTCATGTGTGTCCTTTGTAATATACCTAAATTGTAGGGGTGGTATATTAAAAAGTTTTGGGGGATCAATTGTAGTTTTCAATCTTTGGAGGGGTAGTAAATGTAATTATCCCTAGACATAAATACTTAAACTAAAATATTAAAACATACATATTTACATATTTAAAAATTTCATATATATAAATAAATATACAGTATATAAATAAGGGACAACCTCTTCATTTTAAAAACACAGTGTACCCTGCACATGCAATTGATTGATGGTGCTTGGAGATAGCTATGATGGCTGTGGAAGTGTGGTTTGTAGTGGTGAGAAAATTGGTTGTCGACGAGAGTATGGCCACTGGAGAGAAGAAACAAGAAAAGAAAAGAAGGAGAGGCATCACATGCGATTTTGGGGGAAGAAAGGAGTGGTTTTTTTTATGGGGCTTCAACATCTGCAATAAATGTAGGAATCAGAGCGAGTGTTGTGAAATTTGAAATTTGACTCTCTTTGATCGCCGGTCAAACGAAGTCTGATGGTGCTGACTAGGGCATCATTGGAAAGTTGAGATCGTGATGGTTCAATTGCCGCAGGTTTTGTTGGTCTTTACAAGCATTTATTTTTTAGTTTATTTTTTATTTTTTTAAGGTTAAAAATTAGGGGTAAAACTTAAAGTTCATGAAAAAATGATCGAAAATCGGCTGTTCGGGGGGTATTGGTAATTTTTAAATTTTTCAGAGTATGTCTTGGTAATATTAAAAGTTTTTGGGGACCAATTGTAATTTTCAATCTTTTGAGGGGTAGTAGATGTAATTATCATAAGTTAAAAATTAAGGGTAAAACCGGAAGTTCATGAAAAAATGACCGGCAACCGGCTGACCAGGGGGTATTTGTAATTTTGGAATTTATCAGGGTATGTGTTGGTAATATTGAAAATTTTTGGGGGACTAACTGTAGTTTCGTATCTTTAGAGGGGTAGTAGATATAATTAACCCTTATTATTATTATCATCATCATCATCATCATCACTACTATTGTTGTTGTTATTATTATTATTATTATTATTATTATGTTGCAATAGACTTTTTGTTTATTTGAAATTAAATAATGTTGAGGAGAAATAGAATTAGTGCAGATGTACAGTATATATAGTTTTTACATAATATTTTGCATATTTGAATATCAGTAGAATTATATAATATCTTTTATTTTTTTGTCACCCAACTTTTTTTTTATATATTTAACTTGTTTTGTTTTATTTCATAATTTTGTATATATTTAAAAAGTTTTGTGTATGAATTGAAAAATTTTGTTAGTAATACATATTTTGCATTGAGTAAGTGGGATAAAAAAGAAAAATAAAACAAAAAATTAAAGAATTCATATTAAGGATGTGATCTCGTGTATCTTTATAATCTAATGGTGAAAATGATTAATAATAAAGATAAGATCATATCGTTGAAGTTAATAAAATGGTATTTTAAAGATAAATGAACAATTTAGTCAAATTTTAATATAAAAATTAAAAATAAAGTGTCACTAATATTTTTGGATTGTCAACAATAATTTTCATAAATAAATAAATAAATAAAAAGGGGGGAATTTGATAAATAAAAAGGGGGGAATTTGGGGTTGTCGGACACATCACCAAATTCTCAAATAGAGTTAAACCCGTCCATATCCATTAGATTCAAATCCGTCCCCTTCATCCTCTCGCTCGCTCGCTCGCTCGCTCTCTCTCTCTCCTCCCTCCCTCCCTCCCTCTCTCTCTAATTTGAGTACTCCAGTTTCTTTATCCCCTACTCTTAAGTCTTAAATCTCCACCAACATTTTCTCGGAATTTCTTTGCTCTTTCTCAAGTTGAGCTCAAGCAAAGCGCAGAGGAGAGAAATGGAGGCGGGTTACAACCCTCGAACTGTTGAAGAAGTATTTAGGGATTTTAAGGGTCGAAGAGCTGGACTTATTAAAGCCCTTACTACAGGTTCTCTTTTTTTCTCGTTTCCCGCTTTTTCTTTGTGTATGGGGATTATTATGGTTGCTTGTTTTTGTGTGTTTTCGCATTTTTCTCGCTGGGTTTTTTGTGTATTGGTTTAGTTTTTAATGTGGGTCTGTTTATTTTGTTTTTATTTTTATTTTTTTTGCAGATGTTGAAGAATTTTACCAGCAGTGTGATCCTGGTATATTTGTTTTTTCTGAATTTTTACTGATATTTCCTCCCCCCCCCCCTCCCCCCCCTATTTCGGATTTGTTTGCTCGTTTAAAATTTTCTGAACCTTTTTTTAGTGCTGTTCATATGTCTACGTGTTTTTAGTTTTATGGGAGAGTGGCTCCATTTTTGTCATAAATCTTTTTGAGCGATGTGTTCCAGAGTGGACTTGAAGGTTGAGTGGGCTTAGTTTAGATTTTGAATTGTGACTTGTGAATTTTGAATGGATCCATTTGATTTTCTTGATATAATTTTATGCACAATTTAATTCTTTTGACTTGTTTTTATTCAGTGAATTATGGGATAAATTGTTCCTTAAGAGGAATACCTTTTATATATATGTGTGTGCGTGTGCATTTCTGCAAGTGGGGTTTTGAACTTATTGACTAAATGTGTGGAAGATGGGACTGGATTAGTTTGGTTATCGGGGACTGTTGTTAATGGGACTGCCTGCAAGTCTCACCGCAAATTCGAACATGTGTTGATTAAGTGTCATTGTATTAAGTGTGATTTGATCTAATTGTCGGGATTTAGTCATGGAATGGGTGCTTTTTGGTATCTTATCTTCACAAAGTATGGCATATTAGGTGGTTAGTTGAGGATTGCTACATGGAATGCAGTTCACAAGTGTTGTTGTAAAAATGGTGGATGCATGGCATTCAAGTGCGATTCAGTTCACTGGCTTAGTATGTAAATGTAATTAAGAATTTTGTCTTGTCTTCTGCTGATATCAGAAGCTGTTAGCATTTGGATGCTTTCAGTGTCACAATGAATGCTTATCCAGATATAAGTTTTTCTCTCTTCATTTTTCTGAAAAGTTCTGGCGGTAAGGGTGGATAGTGCTTATCAATGCATTTCCAATTCTTAATGGCGGCACCACTTAAATTTAAAAATTTCGATTAGTTAAAGATCTTGTGTGGAGTTGTTTCCGGACAGATAATTATTTCATGTTGCCTTGTTTGATTGTATGCCAGCTTCTGGAAGATAGTTGTTATTCACGCAAACCTAAAGTAAGAGCCAGAGGCAACTTATTTTTTCTGCCAAACACTTCTATGATGCTCATCCACATATTCTATCTGCGCGCTAAAACTTGATTCTGAGACGTTAGCACTAAAACTTGATTCTGAGATGCTACCGTAAACTGTTGTGTTGCATTGATGGGATAACTTTCAAGATTTTCTTTCTCATGCACTATCAAGTTTATTCTCTTCTCAGTGGAAAATAATTGGATTTTATCCTACCAAGTTGCTTGATGCTTTCTATGACATATGTCATTTTCTTGTTATGTTTCTCTACTGTAAAATTCATTTAATTTTCATTGACCATTGTCTAATGTTACCTGTGACCCGTTGGTTTCAATTTATACATATATATATGTATATGTGTACATATATATTTACTGTGTGTGGGTCTATGTGTGCCTAATGCAGCTAGTATTGATTTATTCATGCCTTGCGTTACAGAAAAGGAAAATTTGTGCTTGTATGGATTTCCTAGTGAGCAATGGGAGGTCAATTTGCCAGCTGAAGAAGTACCTCCTGAACTCCCTGAGCCAGCTCTGGGCATCAACTTTGCTAGAGATGGGATGCAAGAAAAAGACTGGCTATCTCTAGTTGCAGTCCACAGTGATGCGTGGCTGCTTGCTGTTGCCTTCTATTTCGGTGCTAGATTTGGATTCGATAAAGCTGACAGGCCGGTCTAATGCTATCTTTATTTTATTACTGATTTTACTCTTTCTCTGTGGTGCTATTGGCACACACTTATTGGTGAATATTTCAGAGAAAAAGCAGTAATGATGATGCCAACCTTTTCTTTTAAGCAACTACGATGTTGCGTACGATTCGTCCCCTTTTGTCCTGATATTCTCACATCTTTGCATGTAACTGGCTTAAACTTTATCGAATTATCATATACTTCTATAATGACCTTCACCACTTCTTGGGTGCAGGAAGCGGCTATTCAACATGATCAATGATCTCCCTACTGTATTTGAAGTTGTGACAGGTGCTGCTAAGAAGCAACAGAAAGAGAAATCTTCAGTCTCAAATCATAGTAGCAGCAAGTGCAAGTCGAACATTAAATCGGTAGGGAAAAAGGGTTCCCAGTTGGCTATTTCTTTCTGCTGCTATATGCTGTCTCTATCTATCCTCAAATTACTTTTTCACTTTGGGATTCTTGATTAAAAATTGGCCATTGTTCAATAAATCTTGATTCTGTTCTTGTACATATCGAAGTAAAACACCGTTCTCAATATTCTTCAACTTTCTTGATCATATTATCTATCTATTCATTTTGTCGACAGCGAACATCTGAAACTCAGGAAAAATCGTCAAAGCCACAGCCAAAAGAAGATGAAGAGGGCTTGGATGAGGAAGAAGACGACGAGCATGGAGAGACATTATGCGGTGCATGCGGGGAAAACTATGCGTCTGATGAATTCTGGATATGCTGTGACATATGCGAGAAGTGGTTTCATGGAAAATGTGTCAAGATTACTCCTGCTAGAGCCGAGCATATCAAACAGTACAAGTGTCCTTCGTGCAGCAACAAGAGAGCTCGCCCGTAATGCAGGACGCCAAATCTTTTTAGCTCTGTACTCTCCGAAAACTTAACTTACTGCCCAGTCAATTAGATCATTTCTTGTTCAAGTGGTACATTTAGTTGTTAACCTGTGAATGCGCACTTGTGGTTGGGGGGATTTCGCTCTTGGTACAGTATTATTTGTTGTAGTTTAAATAGTTGTCCCCTGACTTAGATGAATTATTATGCTTCTCTTTAATGGGAATATCTGTTTTGTCATTTATCTGGTGAGAAAGAAAGCTCTTTGCTTTAGCTGGATGCAAGCTCTAAAATGGCATGAGAATATGTTATGCAATCAGGCTATGTCACTTTCTTTGTTTTGGTTGATGTGTGGTTTTGCTTGCTTCTAATATGCACAATGCTAAATTTTGTCGTTGTGTAAGAGGTCCTGCAAATTGGGTGTGAGATTTCACACAAGGTACTTTATGTAAAAGTTAAATTATTAGCATAACTATTTAACACCACCGGGCTTGTAGCACGGTGGTGGTGGGGGGTTTGAAATTGGCGACATTGAGGTCTTGGATTTGAATTTTCTCGTTCTCCCCCTTCCTTCTTGGGTGAGCGTGTGTGCTGTTTCGATTGATATGTATAGGTCGTACTGTGTTGTTCCGGCTGACATTTATAGATGAAACAAGAAAACATGACCAATTTGATTGTATATCTTCTTGTGCAAGGAATTACGCCAACACCCTCTAAGAAGATGCATGGAATTTACCCCAGGAATTGACATAGTACTTAACATTTATATGCGTTGGCCCTTGATAGTTGTATACTATTCCCTATCTATCAGCCCATCATAAAAGACTTGAAGTCAAGCTAGCCCACTCATAAATATAGCAAGTTGATCCCAAAACTTGACAACATTGAATGTGATTGTAAGGAGAATAAATTACTATTACTTTTCTTCATTTCATACAATAATCTTACAAACAATCCACAATAATCAATAATTATTGTCTCAAGGTACACTTATTGAGGAGACCTTTTCACTACGTAAGACTTGAAGTCAAGCTAATGTGGTCCACACGTCTCACTTTGTTGCTAAAATCCACTTCATGTGAATATCACACACAAGAATTGAGTCTTGTGACATGCCCAATTGCACCAACCTAGAAATATGAAACGAAATGAAAACCAATCCCCTATTTCAAAACCATTTCACAAGTCTAACAGGGCTGCTACCATTCCTATATAAGAACCACAATAAACCCCCAAACAATCATCAAAACATAGAAAAAAAAAATTAACATATTAAAAATGCAGGTTTTTCAGTACTATCAGAAGGTAGCAGCACTGACGATTTTGCTGGCGATAGTGGCCAGCAATATCAATATTGTTCGCGTTTCCTATGCTCAGAGCATCTGCAACATGTCCGGGGAAGATCTGATGGCCTGCAAGCCATCGGTGACTCCCCCTCGGCCACCACCGCCGTCGGCCAAGTGCTGCTCAGGCCTCTCTCATGCAGATTTTCGGTGCCTTTGCACCTACAAGAACTCCAAGCTGTTGCCTTCCCTTGGAATCGACCCCAACCTCGCCGTGCAGCTTCCTGAAAAGTGCAAGCTCCCTCATCCGGCTCATTGCTAGAGATCAACCGAGAACCTTACGACTATATACATACATACATGTGTGTGTGTGTGTGTGTGAGTGTGAGTTTGTGTGTATGTGTGTGGGATATATATTATCCTATGTATTAAGCTTCTATGCTCTAATTCTCTACTAATAATGCAAGATATTGTATTTGGTTGAATATGTTGTTCCCACCATTTTGTTCTTGGATAGTATATGTTACCTTATATTCCAAAGTTGATGCATAAAACTATATACTAGTCCAAACCATTAGCAGGGATAAAAAAATTGAAGAGATAAAACTATGGATCTGGTTGATCTTCTATCAAATTTAAAGTTTTGTTTGAGTTTGTTAGTTTCTGAATATTAATTAACTTCGTGATGAGTTATTATTAACTAAACTAACCATGAGTTGGGTTCGAAATAAATTGATTTCTTTATGTTACCTTATTAATTTGAAGTTAAATAATTGAACCAAAGAAGCAAAATAAGTTGAACCTATCAGATCATATTACTATAGATTTTGGGCTAAAAAAAAGTTCAGGGGAGCTTTTTCATATTTTCACAAAATCAGGGGCTTCAATGAAAATTAACCCGTCTCTGTTTTTCTTATAAATTGGGTTCAACACAGTAGCCCCCTCAACAAACCTTCGCGGCGAAACAATGGCGAAATCAAAGGGGAAAAACAAGAAAACATCAATGGAAGAACATGAAAAAGGCCCAGATGTTAAAAAAGGAGAAAATTTTGAAACCATAAACGGCAAAATCAAGGCAATCGGGGAGAACCCGGATCACAAAACCTCACCAATAATCGGATACTTTCCATCCGGGTACGACCCACCGGAGAGTTCGGATGACCCGGATTCGACACCCGAACCGGTGTCCAGCGTCAAGGTTTACCGGAGCGTGAACTCTCGGAACCCCAAGAGCCCGAGAATGGAGGAGGTGGTGGTGGGGGTCAGTGGGTGCCAGGTGAATTTTGTGGGCACAGATCATTCCGGCGAGGCGAGGGCCCCGCAGCTGTGTAATTATGCTCTTGGGGTGTTGGATAAGGAGACCCGGGTTCTGAAAATGGTTCCTATTGCTTCTAATAGGGTAGATTTTTCGTTGAATGTGATTGTTTTTTCATGGGTTTTTTAGTTGAACCTTTTGGTTGGTGTTTATGGATTCTTGATTTGTTACTGAATTTGGGGGTTCGTGTGTGTGTGTGTTGTTGGGATGGTTTTCAATTATATGATTGTATGGCAATGATTTTAGTTTCACTGATTGATTGTGTGTGTGTGTGTGTGTGTGTTGGGATGGTTTTCAGGTTATATGATTGCATGGCAATGATTTTAGTTTCACTGATTTCCACGCACAAACACACACCAACACTTGTTTACTGCATTACATGACTGCAGATATTCAGATTAGAACCAAAACTTCGAGCACTGGAGCCTGAGAATAAACAACCGGATGAAGCTAAGGAAGGAGCTGATGAGGAGGAGGAGGAGAAGGCTGATAAATTCAGAACTTTGACCATCATGTATTCATCAAAGAAGAATATAGAAAGGGTATGGCTCTTTCGTGTGCGTGTGCGTGTGTGTGTTTTGGTGTGAAAGATTGACATTCTTGCGGTTTTTGTTGCTTTCCAATATAGTTATGATATATAAGACTGGTATGGCTCTTTCGTGCGCGCGCGTGCGTGTGTTTTGGTGTGAAAGATTGACATTCTTGCGGTTATTGTTGCTTTCCGATATAGTTATGACATATGAGTTCATTTCTATGTGTTGAATTTCAGGATAAAAACTTGAAACTCTATGCCGTTTGGGAGGTCCAGTAGTGCAGCAAGATATGGACCAGAAACTGAAAGGATTTAAGATAAACAAAGAGGCACTTGAAGCTAATGCTTCTACTGCCAACGCTTGTAATATCCCGCCATACGATCTGGAAGCCACTTCCGCACACAACGCCTATGCTCTCGACAAGATAATCCTGAAAGGGGAGTGGGATTACCTGCTCGACATTTTTGAGTTTGCACAAGCTGGATCTGAATTGGATCCTGATGTTTACCCAAGTTTCGTTTGCAATCGCGTTCAT
Organism: Petrea volubilis; assembly: GCA_026212405.1. Classification (NCBI taxonomy): domain Eukaryota; kingdom Viridiplantae; phylum Streptophyta; class Magnoliopsida; order Lamiales; family Verbenaceae; genus Petrea; species Petrea volubilis. The sequence continues at coordinate 26,178,305 of CM047876.1, read as the reverse complement.
GTACTTCAAACATTCAGGGTGAGGAGCTTTTGGCAAGTTGAATATATTGCTTCTCTTGCACGTTTAAGGTTTCTATTTCTGGATAGTTTAAGGAGGAGCGGATTGCCATGAATGCTCAAAAAGTTTTGGCAAGAAAATCAACAAGTTGATTGTGTTCTTTCAATATGTTTAGATGCATTTACTCACATGATTCCTAACATATTCTTGCTTCCATCATTTCTTTTTTTTTTTTTTTTTTTAAAATTCTAGGAAGAGTCGAAGAAAAGGAAGGTGGCGGGCATATTATCATACATCACACATCTCATCAGATTCAAAGACAGACGGTCTATGGACGGCGTATCATCCACAAAGCGCCATAAACTTCCCTCGATCTTGTCACAGAAGTTCTCCTCTATGTTTGGTTCCCCGAACGATAAAAGAATCTCAGATGAAAAACAGAAGCTGCTCATAAGCTACGTTCTGGTGCTCTCACTCTTTGCTGATGATTTTCGTTCTGATCCGTCTGATATGGCCAAGGATCTTCAGATGAGCGCTTATTCGTTAAGAAGTCATTATGAGTACTTGGGCTGAAAATTCGTGTGTGAGAAGCACGTGTTGCTGGCTACTCTTCCCGTCCCGCTCAAATTACAAACGGTGAAACGGAAGAGACTAAGGTAGATGTTGCTTTCGGGGAAGCTTGTTTCCTTTGTGCTGCAAGATTTGAGTGTATAGCATGCAAAAAGTAGACTTAGGATACAATTTTGGCTCAATTTTGAGTTCTTCTGGGTTTTGAATCTTTTGATTCCTTTGAAATAGTTGCATTTTTTGGTTTCATAGCATTTATTGGTCACCTTTTATAGATTCTTAATGATTGGGGCTTATAGATTGCGTATTTATACAATATCTGCTCTGTTATTTGACAGATGTGCCAACTCAAAGATACTCTTTTAGTGTAGAGAATTGGATACTTGTAAAAATGGGACTGAAAAAGGATAAATGTGGTACTAAGACTTTCTCCATTGATCTAACGAGTGGCGGGGATATATAGCTCAGAGGCCACACGTACACCCCTTGACTTTAAAATTACATTATATATATATATATATATATAATTAAATTTGAATAACCATCCTAATTTTCATTTAATGCTCTCTCTAATCAACCTTTAGTGCATTCTTGATTTTTTCAAATTTGATTGTTTGTATTGTCAACCTTTAGTGCATTCTTGATTTTTTCAAATTTGATTATTTGTATTGTTGATAGCCTGTAATTGATTAAGTACACTCTCTAATCCCGATATCCTTTAGTGCATCCTAATTTTTTCAAATTTGATTATTTGTATTGTTGTTAATCTGTAACTGATTAAGTACACCCCCTAAACCCGAGGTCCTTGGCTCCGCCACTAGATCCAAATAAATTCTATAGATATTTGATCTAGTATCCACACTATTCCATCATAAATGCAACATATATACAATCCAGCAAAAAGTGAGAGAGAGAGAGAGAGAACACAAAGGAAATGCACATTTACATAGAGAGCATTGAATTGCCATTGTTCAAAGCTAAAAAGCTCAATTACACAGGTCACTTCTCATTTGTTTCTACATATTACACAGTGACAACTATTCTCAGTAATACACACTTTTTTTCAAGTCCATGAGAAAAATGAATGGACTAGCTTTGCAACAATGAGACACTTAAAACACTGAGTGTAAAAACTATTACCATGTGAACAAGGGGAATGACTATCCATCAAGACTTGCTCTTGAACTTCCTTTGAGCTTTCAAATCGACTACGATTACCGAAATATTGTCCTTGCTTCCTCTCTGCAGGGCTAGATTGCAGAGGTACTCAGCGGCCGCCTGAGCGGCGGGGTCCACCCCTTGGCCTCGATCCGGCAATGGGTTTGTCCCGTTCTTTTTGTGCCAAATTAGGATCCGTTTTCTAGCCACTTCGCATACTTCCTCGTTTGTCATGACATCCCACAACCCATCACTGGCCAGAACAAGGCACTCGTCTTCTCTAGCTCGTGAAACGAACGTGACCTCCGGTTCCGGTATGATCCATGGCTTCAAGTATCTGTCGCCTGTGAGAAGAAACGAGAGAACAAGAAGATGATGAGTGATAATAGAGTAGGAGGCCTGTCGCCCCGGGGACCACAAGGCGGGTGGGATTGGGGGGGGGGGGGGCGGTGAGACTCCGGCACAACGAATTTTCCTGACAAATAATTTGTATTTGGCCCCACTTAGCGAAAATGATTAACCCGAATTGCTACAGGAGCTTGTTAAACTAACTTATAGGCCATTAAATGTTTCCTCCTATCGCATATGTTCACATGGCTCAGTCGCAAATGTGTTTACTTCATACTTTATTTTTTGATCCTTTACATTTTTCCTTCCAGCTTTTAGTCACCAAAATCCAAGTTAGAAACATAGCATAAATGTCCACAATCATGATGAATTAAGATTAAATCATACTTAGCATGAACATAAAAAACATAAACTCCAAACTGTGAACATTATCCCATTACTTTCATCTGTGTGTGTGTGTGTGTGTGTTTGTGGTGATGTTCGTTACATGATACAATGCTCTACATGTAAGAAATAGAATAGACCTACCAATAGAACGTGACATTGCAAGAACACCAAAAACACGATGGCCATTCCATTGTATGACCTTCCCTCCGGATGCCTCAATCCTAGCATATTCATCCTCTCGGTTTGGCTGATGATTAAATTTAGGGGGGAAATTGAGACTATGTAACTATAATGGGCTTAGAGAAAGTAATATACGATAATGAAGTCAGCTTACTTTGTGATCAACCGATAATGCTTTTGCTTCTTTACCACGATAAAGAACAGCCCTCGAATCTCCACAGTTGGCGATGATGATATGCGATGAAGAAACCACCGCGACCACAGCAGTCGATCCAACTGTTTCCGGGGCAATAGGTTCGACAGCGCAATCGCTGGTGATTGCACCCCCGACCTCATCATCGACTTTTGCAAAGCAATTGGTGAAGACCTTCTCCCACTGCACCTGCCTAGAGTCCTTGGTGCTCCCATTTGCAATATTGTCTTTACAATTATTCAACTCCTCCGTCAAAGCCATATGAAGACGCTCACGACAGTAATTTGCGACCTATAAATAAACAACAAATGACTAAATGGCATATAATATATTCATTTTGGTCTACAGTTTACTGGACTCGTAATTGTAAAAAATTATCAAACATGTAGAGGAAGTTGCAACAGGGTTCTTGACTAAGATACATTCTCTAATTCCCTTCCCCCCCACCCACCCACCCACCCACAAACAACACACATAAGACACCCCAACACCCAAACCACCTACACACACACACATGCAGTCTCCCACAAATCTATATAGACACATATTTTTTAAAAAACATTCAAATTTTTGACCCCTAAAATTTTGCCACCCATAATAATATTCAATCTTGCCGCACATCGGTCTAGCCAAAAGTTTTTCATCCAATCAATAAATTCAACAAAGCGTAAAAGGTCATAATCTTTTGATTTAATCAACAATTAACCATAATTAAATATCAAGTCAAAATTAGTCCCAAGATAAACAGTTAAACATACGAAGACATGACATACCTGAGATCCACCATGACCATCATAAACCCCAAAAAAGTTAGAAGTCAGTTGACTCAAACTCTGACTTCCGTTAATCCCACAATCACCAATAAACATCTTAATAGGAATTTTCATGAAATCAGGTAGAGCCACAACAGCATCTTCCATCTCCGGCCTATGTCCACAGACAGACACTGAACCCCAAAGCGGGACCCAATCCAATTCAAAAACACTCTTAACCGGGCCCTTGGCGGGACCCGTCTTGCCCGACAACTGAACAGAAACAACTGATGCTTTTATTGTAGGCACCTGGGAACATTCTTCGTTTGGCTTGGCAGTTACTAGTGTGAGGACATCACCGGATAGTTTTCGCCTTATGCCTCTGTCTTCCACGCTAATGACCTTTGCAAGTATTTGACCATTCTCAATGCCCTCGATTTCTACAGCAATCGGCAGGCTCGTGTCTGGAGCAGCACTGAGAGGCACTCTTATGTCTGATGTAGAATCGAGAGGTAGTATCTCGACACTGCTTATCAAGCCAGGCTCTTCAATGGCTGAGAGAATTTCATCTTCTTCATTTTGTTGAATATCACGAACCAATTGACCATTTCCAGACATTGCCTTGTCAGTTTCTGGCTTAACCATGTTGTAACTAGCATCCCAACTATAGCTGGATTTGTTATCCAGCATCAGAGACGGGTCCGACAGCAAGTTTGCTGTTTCAGTTACTAATTTGATCCGTGTGATTTCCAAATGGTTCGGGATTCCAGAATTTTTTTCACACACAGGATTGCTAAAGCTAAGTGTAACAGCAACTGCAGGAGATATCTCCTCCATCATTCCCCTCGATTAAAGCAACACAAAGAAAACTCAGGGAATTTCACTCAGACTCAAACGGTCAATCTTTGGATAAACCCTTGGAGATTCTTGAAAACATGCATTAGACGAAAGAGGGATCAGTGATGTACTGATTTGATGACTAGCAAGCTATACCCCCCACTGAGGAGCTGTTGACAGAAGAAGTAAACAAAAGGCGAAACGGTATAGGAAACAAGAATTCAAGACTATAGCTTTTCAAGAAATACAAGAAACTAGTTTCACCACTAAAAGAACAAAAAGATAATAACAAATCTGAAAAGACAATAGGGTTATAGGATAATCCGATCTGTGTATCAACATACGGTGTTTTTTTCCACAAATAGAAAACTTAGGACTTGGGACCCAAAATTCTCAAGTTCTTCCCTTCAAAAGAAGAATTAAAACCAAGAATACCAAATCCAAACCCCCCACCACCAACCCTTATATACTCTGGAGAATGGAGAAAAGGTACAAAATCAAACCCTTATCCACAGCTGCAAGAAGGGGTAAGTCATGAAAAGAACCTAGGAAAAAGGCAAAAAAAGGAAACCAAACCCCATCAAGAATCACAAGGAAACCCTCACAGATGCTAACTTTTTTGCCACATGGAACCATAGATTTCATGGATCTAAGGCAACCCTTCTCGGCCTCTTGAAGTAATAAGGGTTTCTTCTTTATTACCATAAAAATCCCCCTTTTCCCAACAACTTCCACCGAAACAATCGAGATTCATTCTTACAGCAACAAATTCTTGGTACAATTAAGTATACACACAAAAGGGACCACCAATATTACATTAAAGAACCAATTTTTACAGTAGATCAAACAGAAAAAGATTTGAGTGTTCTTACCAAGAATTGAGTTAAAACACCATAACCGAAGCCAAGAACAAGAAAAAGGCTCAAAGCACGCTTAGGAATGATGCTCCCCCTCCGTAGAATTTTCACTTCTTTTTTTATTTCTTTCTAAGCTCTTACAAGAAAGAGAAGTGTGTGGAAAAGATTTTACCAGTTGTAGAACATCTCCAAGGGACACGTGTAGATTCATTTATCTAACTCCAATCAACGCTTCTACGGGGAAAAAAAGGAAATAAAAAAAGCATGTATACATATATATGTATATATATATACAGAGAGAGAGAGAGAGAGAGTCGAGTTAGGATTCAAGAAAAGCGATCATGGACTTTTCATGAAGCGGACTTCAAGCAAACCACGTGTCCTTAGCTTGACAGGGCATGTCTACCCAAAGCCTTGAAGAGAAATGAATAAAGTAATCAACTTTATGCGTGGATTTAAATGGGAGAATATGAAACTCCATTGATTCACATTCCACCTAGTTGTTCCTAATAAATTGTCACATAAGGGGCCACGATAAGTGCATGTAGCTATCTTATAATGTAATTTAACATGATTTTCTTGTAATGTTTTTCTTTTGTTCCTTGTAATGATCACTCAACACTTATGAGAGTGTTATGTTCACATAGATCAAATAATAGTTCTCAATTCTTACTTTTTTCAAAACCATATATTCATCTTTTTGCTCAAACAAATTCAAATTAAAGTAAAATATTTCTCTAACAAGCACACCAAGTCCCTTTTATCATTTGGTTGAACCATACAACCTCAAGATAAGATTGGAAAATGAAAGGAGATGAGGGGGAATTTCTAATATAAATTCAGTATTTGTGTCTGTATATGGATCAAATGATTGAAATTATGTTTGTATTTTGTACATTGATTACAAATATTGATTTTTTTTAAATGAATTAATAATATCGCAAAATTTGAATTATTTGATGCATGTGTGAGATTCAAATCCGATATGTAAAAGAGTTCCTCGAAAATGAGTGTTGATGATATGCATGGTTGGTTTTTAGTCTCCATCTTTTACTATAAAACGATATTATATTTTTTCTATCACTCATAATACACGATATATGTATGTATTAGTTAACTGTTATGATAAGAAAATAAAATTTTCAAAATTTTTTCACATAATAAATTTTTTTTTTTTATATTCATCATTCATTAATATATATGATGTATATTAATGAGTGTAGAAAAAATATAACAATCTCAATTAAGTTTGTTTGACTTTCTTTCTTTCTTGAGGGGTGGGGTAAGTTTTAGGTGGCTCAATGGGATTGGTTTGTGGGCTATAACGACAAACTTTATAGTGCCGTGCTAAATGTTACAATTAAAACTTTTTTGGTAAGTCAATTATTATAAATTGTGGGGACTATAGGATTGAATGGTACTTGTACCAATAGGAATTTAACAAGAATGCATTGTTGGTGTGTCACCTATCAGGCATGTATTGGAATGTAAAAGAAACATAGATGAGGGACCATGAGAAATATGTGATACACCCACCGCATATATCCATTTAGATTCGGTACGAAATTCTAGATAAATTTATCAGTCTCTTGACAGTGTAAATTGACAAAATTCAAGAGCCAAGAACCTAGATTTTCTCACACTCTTGTTCCCTCTACTAATTTATGGCGACAAAATTAGACAATCGAAGCAAATAATCCCTATACATTGATAGGTATGTCAAAAAGAAATAAAGGAATAATAAATAATTGATGTATATTAATTATATTTGACACTCTTGAATTATAACATATGTTGTACCTATCATCCAAAATTATAAAATGCAATAATTCATTTCATTATGATAATAAAAATATACACAAACGTAGCATAAGGTATATAATTTAGGACTCTTAATCTGTAACATATGTTGCATTTATTAGCCAAAACTATAAATACAACAAATCATCCCGTTATGATAGTAAAAATGTACAAAAACTCGAAATATGGTACAATTTAGGACTCTTGAGCTATAATATATGTTGTATTTATCACCCAAAACTATAAATGCAACAAATCATCCCATTGTGATAGTAAAAATGTGCAAAAACGCGACATAGTGGTATAATTTAGGACTCTTGAACTATAACATATTTTGCGCTTATCACCCAAAATCTATAAATGCAACAAATTATCTTGTTATAACAATAAAAATATTCAGAAACACGACAAATGATATAATTTAAGAATATAAAATGTGATTGACCTGAGTAATAAAAAATTACATAATTGATTGTCAATAAACACTCAATGAGTTTGAATGTGGTAAAATTATAATATCAATCCACCTCATAAGCTATGTTTGAAACTATAATTGAAAATTAATTATCAAAAAAAAAAACTATAATTGAAAAAGAGAAAAAAGAAAAAAAAACTAAAATTGGTGAATAATGATGGACTCCCCATAAAATTAGGGGTCAATAACGAATACCAACCAAAAAGTAAGGGGTCAAAAATCAAAAACAATTTCACAATTTTTCGCCATAATAACACTAAAATTTCCGTCCGCTGGTGCCCATTCACGTCCCCGGCGCCGCCGCATGCATGGCTGAGCAGCCACGGTAGCGCGAAGCAGCAACCACCGTTTCGGGTGCCGCCGCCGCCGCTCCCCGCCCAGCCAGCGACGGTATATATATAAAGCATTATTAAAAATGGCGAATTGCGAGGCAAATCCACCCGGAGAAGACGTAACTATCTCGACGGCGGTGGCCATAGATAAAGATAAGAACAGCCAACACGCCGTGAGATGGGCCGCCGAGAATTTGATGACGAGAGGGGATAAGCAGATCGTCCTCATACATGTCAACACCCAACAAATTTTGCGCCCTCGTAGGCATTCTTGCTCTTAATTTCACACACACACACGCTGAGTCGACATTTGATGTTTGCCCTGGCTATTGAAGATTATCAAACGAGCAATTCAAAGATTTTGTTCTTTTTTTCCACATAGATAGTTTGCTTGATTTTAGCATTATTGTTTCATATTATATATATATTGGTGCAGAGGAGTGTGATCCGTCTCGTCCATCAATTCAATCTGAATTGCAACAGTTATTCCTTCCTTTCCGTGGATTTTGTGCTCGTAAAGGGGTAAATCATACACTTTCTTCATGATTTTCGCAGTTTGTATGCTGTATAGATACACATTCCACACACACACACACACACAATGTATAGACTGCACCATAACATTTGTATTTTGTTCGTGCTCGTAAAGGGAGAAATGATTCACTTTCTTCACGATTTTCGCAGTTTGTATGCTGTATAGATACTCATTCCACAGTCCACACACACGCGCGCGCGCGCACACTCTAAAGACCGCTGCATAACATTTGTATGTTGTTCGTGCTTGTAAAGGGGCAAATGATGCACTTTCTTCATGATTTTCGCAGTTTGTATGCTGTATACATACACAATCCACACACACAAACATACTGTAAAGACTGCACCATAACATTTGTATTTTGTTCGTGCTTGTAAAGGGGCAAAATGATGCACTTTCTTCATGATTTTCGCAGTTTTGTAAACCATATAGATACACATTCCACACACACACACACACAAACAAATTTTTGAGAGACTGCACCGTATATAACATTTGTATTTTGTTCTACTCACGTTGAACGTGACAAATATGAATTGAGAAAATGCCATCATTGAGTTCATTTGATGACTATTTAACTCAAAATGGTATTTTAAGCCATGTTACTTCCAGGTAAAAGTTAAAGAATTCTTAATTTTATTTATTTTGCCATGATTGTAATGACTTTAGATTCGCGCAAAGGAGGTGACTCTCTATGACCTTGACATTGCAAGCGTGCTGGCTGATTATGTCGCTACTTACTCCATCAAGACCATCGTCCTTGGCGCTTCAAACCGAAGCGCCATAGCAAGGTATATGTTTTATGCTGCATCATGGTATTTGTTTCTGTTGATATTTATCTAAATAAGTTAAGAAAAGAAAAAGGTCATTGTGTTTTCTTGTCCTCCATTTTTTTTCGGTTTCAGGGCTTTCAAGAATCCCGATATTCCATCTTCTGTTGCGAAATCCGTGCCTCCTTATTGTTCCGTCTATGCTGTCTCCAAGGGGAAAACACAAAAAATTAAATCTGCTAATGAATCTGACTCATCCATTAACCCAAGTTTTCTTCGGTAAGTCCACAAATTCATCGATCATGGAAAATTCTAGCTAGTCCAAAACCATGTTTTGGCCACACTAGTATTAGTCAAGTGGCGAGTGACTTACAATTTCCACGTGATTGGTTGGGTGTGCTGAACCTGGTTCAGGTATTAATTTTCCCTAGCATAGATGTCTGGTTTGGGATTCAATAGTATATCTATGCGACGCATATATATGCATGTATTTCATGTATTTGAACGAACTCTCATGAGCGTACGTAACGACTTGCATTTCTTGATTTTCATCAGCCAGGGGAGTAGGAGATCAAGTGTTGCCTCTGAGCTATCAATATCCTCTGATGCTCCCAGCCAGCTGACATCAGATGGCAGCTGCAAGGGCGTGTCACCTGTCAATATCAGAAACTATCCACACACCAATGTGCATTCAACTACAAACTCATCAACTAGCAGCCTCGATTCTCAATACTTGTTTCCTACTCCTGGTCGAGAATCAACAAGCCTTAGCTTTGAGTACACTTCTTTAAGCAGCAGCTACAACTCACCCGACAATTCGAGGGCTGGTGATGCTGGTGGATTTGACCACGCGAACCCCCTTAGGAGGATTCCAGGCAACAAGAAATATCTCGCCCTCCAACAATCTTCTAACTTTTTGAATCTTCGGGGTCGAACGCTTGAGGGATTAATACCTCATGATTTTTCGAGATCAAGTGATCATTCTGAAGGGCAGAGTTTCAATTCAGATATCTCATACGAACCTGTAGAACAGCACTCAGATTCGAATTCGTGTAGAAGCTCTGTCTCATCACAAACATCTGTAAGTTGGAATTTTTTTTGTTTCATGATCATGTGCAGGTTTTCTTTTGATTTTTCGTCTTCTTTGTGTTTTAATGCGTGTATGATTTTTCCTAAACAAATTCATGCTTCAGGAATTAGAGGAAGAACTGAGGAGAATGAAGCAAGAGTTGCAGAACATCATAGAGATGTACAATATAGCTTGTCAAGAAGCTGTGATTGCTAGAGAACAGGTGAACAAAGTGATCATGCATTAACATACGACCCTTTAGATATTTAGGGTGTCTGCAATTGCTGCTCTTTTGGAGTTCTTAATTTTTAGAGATTTTGAGAAAAATGATTATTAGTAAAAGCTGGTAGTGCTCCAATATGGAATATGCTAAAAGTGGCTAGAAATTCCAAAAAAGTACGTAAAAGCTGTTAAAACTTGGTGATGGGGTGTTTTTAGCTCCTTTTGTGTGTGTGTGTGTACGTGTGTTTCTTTTGTTCCTTCTTCCTGCTTCTAAAACACAAACAGACCTCACGAACACTCTTCAACTTGTATGTTTCTTTTCTAGGTAAGAAACATGGTTCAATGGAAATCAGAGGAGGAATCTAAACTAGCAGAATCTAAGCATGCGCAAGAGGCTGCATTGGCCATCATGGAGACAGAGAAGCAGAAGTGCAAAACTGCAGTCGAAGTAGCACAAGTGGCTGAATGCATAGCAGAATTGGAGGCGCAGAAGAGAAAACGGGCAGAAATGAAGTACAACCTCGAGTCGGAACAAAAGCAGATGGCCATGGATGTATTAGCACGCATAGTGGTTCCGTATAGAAAGTATACCATCGAAGAAATTGAAGCAGCAACGAATCACTTCTCTAGCTCACAAGAGATTGGTGAAGGGGGCTATGGACCTGTTTATAAAGCTTTATTAGATCACACGCCTGTTGCCATTAAGGTTCTCAAGAACGATATAGCAGAAGGCCAGAAGCAGTTCATTCGAGAGGTATATTTCCTTATATTCCTATCTTTCATTGCTCATATCTGGTGATAATGAAAATATTGTCACGAATCATGGTGGCATTTTTTAAGTTAACATGCATCACTGATTGTCAATATTGATGGCATAAAATACTAATTCTTGTCAAAACTAAGCCTCATGACAAAATATGTTACTGTAAATAAACAGGTATCACTAGTGATAAAATAAAAAGTGTTGACAGTACTTGTTATTACTGGCAATTTCTACCTTGTCATTAGTATTATATTTTTCTTTACTATGAATAATTCGACAGCTTGAGGTTTTGAGCCAGATGAGACATCCGCACATGGTTATCCTATTAGGCGCCTGTCCTGAATACGGTTGCCTCATTTACGAGTACATGGAAAATGGAAGCTTAGAAGACAGGATTTTCTGTAGAAATAACACCCCGCCCTTACCATGGAGCACACGTTTTAAAATAGCTGCAGAAATTGCCATGGCCCTCAATTTCCTCCATCAGACAAAACCGGAGCCCCTTGTGCACCGGGACCTCAAACCAGCCAACATTCTCTTGGACAAATACTATGTTAGCAAGATCAGTGATGTTGGCCTGTCCAGGCTCGTCCCGCCTTCTGTAGCCAACACGGTCACTCAGTACCGCATGACGACAGCAGCAGGCACGTTTTGTTACATTGATCCTGAGTACCAACAGACTGGGATGTTGGGGACAAAATCAGACATATATTCATTAGGCATACTTTTATTGCAAATTATTGCAGCTCAGCCTGCAATGGGGTTGAGACATCAGGTTCAGAGTGCTATAGAGACAGGAAGGTTCGCTGAGGTTCTTGATCCAAAAGTTGAAGACTGGCCGGTTGACGAGGCTTTGTGCTTAGCGAAACTGGCCCTAAAATGCTGTGAACTTAGGAGGAAGGACCGCCCGGATCTTGATTCAGTGATCTTACCCGAGCTGGTACGGTTAAGGGACCTCGCGGATTCCCAAAGTAACCAAGAATCAAGATTTGTTAGTTACTCGTATCAAAGTTCTTGAGAAGCCTCGTTTGCATGCCAGGTTAGTTCAAACAGTGCTTCAATCCTCGTATATATCTATCTATACTCGTATCGAAGTTCTCAAGAACGCACGTTTAATTTCATCCAGAAACAGGACACGAGGAACAGTTCCAAGACGCGAACGGGATATTCGAGCAAAAACGAGTATGGAATTAGCAGCAGCACGATCAGCTCAGTCATGGAGAGTTCTTTAAATGGCTGAAGCACATTTAAACATCTAAGTGAAGTTGGTGATAAGTGGTTTTTGAAAGATTTTTTGTTACTCAAAAACTGCGTTCAGATGATACATTTTTTTCTATCAGCAAAGTTATATATATAAAGCTCAATAGTTTTGCATATGATGATTATCCACTGTCTGCTCTTCTCTGACAGCAACATAGGAAAACAACACACACGCACACAATTGATCTAACGGGATGAGGTTTTAGGCCCTTTGAGCAACATCTAGTGTTTGAATCTTAGTTTTGTGAATGGAGTAACTGAGTTGGGAAAATAGCCCTGTACTGAGCTTCTGCATTACCTAATCTGGATTAGTCGGCCAATGAGTCGGAATTAAATAATTATGACCAAATGGGCTTCATCAGTACCCAATCTGTATGGTTTTGACATATAAAAGAAAAGACAATTTTGAGCTTCTAAATTATCATTTTCTTGTCAAGAATTTGACAAGTTGATGAACAAGTCAGAAGGCAGAAAACAATAAAGGAGTCGCATCGAAAATAAGGAGTCGTTACTAGCAGTAAAAGCACACTCGATGCATTTTACAATATAAGTTATGGATATTTATCAAATTATATGCATACATACATACATATATTAACTATCTTTAATGTAATTAATAAGTTTATGATAATAAAAAGAAAAATTAGTTCAAATGAATATAATTACACAATTAAGAAAATATATAGAAAATAGAACTAAAAAATATATATTAGTGGAGAGAGTGAATGGTAATTTTGTGGACGTATGACACAAACATTTAAGACATTGCCAAATCCAACAATAATGTGTAGAGAAGGAAATGATCGAGTCCGCTCTCTCTCTCTCTCTCTCTCTCTAAAAAAAATAGATAGTCGAATATCTCTCCCCCTCTCCTTTCGTTTTTTTTTTTTGTTGTTTAAATAGATAGTGGTAGGATGAAAAAACAAACTACTATTCGATAGAATAAACGAATTACTATTAATAGAAGATAATTCATACATATGGGAATTAAATACGCAACATTTTTAATCACGAGACCTTATGCTTACTATCAAACTAAAGAATCACTGACAAGTTCACTTGAATTCGAACTCTAAGTATCGTCAATAATGAAAAAAATACTTTTCAAATTTTAATTATTATACTTTAACAAGTTAAAGTAAATTTTAACCAACCATGGTCCCAAATAGCTTTACTTTTTATTTTTTCATTTTTTCTTTGTCAATCCTAATTATAAATGTCTAATTAGCAAATGAATCAAAATTTGAGGAGCACACCCAAAGAAAATACTACCGCAATTTCATAATAATAGTCATGTAAAATTGTGTCATATGTATTAAAATTTTTTTAATAACTATGATTTCTATTCTCTATTTAACTAATTTATTCTAATTAAATATTAGTATTAATAATTAAAAAATTATGCAAATAAAATTTAATTTAAAAGTTAATTTTTAAAAATATATTAAATATTATATTATTTTCATTAGACGACACATAGCGTGGAATATATTTTTTATACTGAAACGGGTTAGTAATATAAAATCTACGAAGTAGTAACAGGCGAAAAACATCTCAAAATGCCACGTCACGATGTGACGTCACGTCCCTAACCCTAGGAGAGTGCCCAGCGCGAATATCCATAACATTCGAACCGGACCGGTCCGATTAATCGCCCCAATCCCTTAAAATCGGCCCGATTTTTTTCTCCCTCCCTGCAGAAGACAACGCTCACGTTGTGGCTTGTGCAGAAAAGCCGAGAAACCTAACGAAGCCTCTCTCTGTCTCTCCTATTCTCCTTCTTCGGATCGCCGTCAAGCCCGAACCCGGAAATACGCCATGGCATACCAACCTCGAGCTCCGGATCAAAGCACCGCCGCGGATGAAAATAACCCAAACCGCCGACTCTACAATCCCTACCAAGACTTGCACCTGCCAACGCAAACTCTGTACAATCTCCCCGCCTCGCCGGAGTACCTCTTCCAGGAGGAGTCCATCGCGCAGCGCCGATCATGGGGCGAGAACCTGACGTACTACACGGGGATCGGCTACCTCGCCGGCGCGACGGGCGGCGCAGCCAAGGGCTTCGCCACCGGGGTCAAGTCCATCGAGCCGACGGACACGCTGAAGCTGAAAATCAACAGGATCCTCAACGGGTCGGGCCACGCGGGCCGACAGATCGGCAACCGCTGCGGCGTAATCGGGCTGATGTACGCCGGCCTCGAGAGCGGCATGGTTGCTTTTAGAGATACGGATGACGTGATCAACAGCGTGGTGGCGGGCTTGGGCACCGGAGCTCTCTACAAGGCGGCGGCGGGGCCGAGATCCGCCGCCGTGGCGGGGGCGATCGGCGGGGTTGTTGTGGGGCTTGCGGTCACCGGGAAACAAGTTTTGAAACGATACGTGCCTTTCTGAGTAAAGTTCCTCTTCTGGGATCTTGATTTTTTGGCTCTTGTTTGCTTGCTGATCCATTAATCGATGAATTTTAACAATCTTGTGTTCATTTGAGGTGCAATTTTGATGAAAATTTTAGTCTGGTGTAGGTTTTTTTTTGAGGCATGAAAAGGTTCATACTCTGCCTCAGCTGTTTGTTAGTAGTATATATAATATCATCGATGGTTCATCATGGTTATCTGAGTTTTAGAAGGCTCTTTGGTTCCTGAATAAATTCCAGGAAAAAGAACAACTTGATAAAGGCATTCTTGATTTTGATTTCAAGAATTACATTACATTTCTAATTATTTCATCTCTTACTACTATCCTTTTGAATGGCTTTGGAGGTGTTCATGAGATGGGCTCTTTTTGTTTGGTTTTCTTGTGCATTTTTGTCATCATTTTTATGGATATCTTCATCGTATGCTCTGTTTGTTGAGCTTTCGAAACTCTGTTGCCTCTGCAAAACCTTTTGTATATTACGTTTGTTGTTGTGCGTGTGCGTGTGTTTGCGCGCGCCTGTCTTTATCTCTCTTACCATGCAAGTGTGATGCAGATTATAGTTTAAGTTCTGAGACACACTAGTTGAATGGGTTCATTTGGAGTGGTGTTGACAGATATGAAGGAGATGTTCAATTACTGCACTTGACATTTGGTTTGGAAAGACATATTGGCTTTGTTCTGATGACAAAATATACAATCTGATCCCGAGCCCTGTCTTTCTTTGACCTTGCGATTGTTTAGGGTTTAGGGTTTTAGGGCCGATGAAAAACCAAGCTTGCAAATGAAGCAAGTCTCGGTGACATTTGATATAGACTCCTTTATGTGGATTCCAATTATTGTTTGTTTTGGAAACATGTATATATGATGCTTTCTAGAGTAATGCATGATGGATTATAGTAATGCAGAAGTCTCTTCAATTCTTATGTCGGATGCCTTTTGCACCTGCACGAATTTTCATGGCATGGTTGCAATTGTGCCTGTTTAATGGTTTCGTATATCATTCTACCGTTACAAGAACTACTATAGTACTGTTCATGGTGCAAAAATTTAGACCGATCACTCCGTTCAAAGGAAAATTTCTTGCTACCCAATTGGTTACTATCAAAGTGGCGTTTTCGGCCATTAAATTTGAATACAATAATATCAAAAGGTGATAAAAAATGAGGTGGTGATATTATCCTGTCGGGTATTGTCAAAGTGGGAAGCATCTTCAGAGTCCTCAAAATACTAGTAAAAAGACCCTAAATACCAACGATAACATCAGCTTCAAATGCTTTGCCATATTTCTTTTGTTGTGTGTCCCGTAATTATTGAAATACAACTTCTCAACTTAAAAGTTTTCTTTCAAATATTACAACTTCCATATACATACAATGGTCATTCTGTTTAAATAGAAATTATGTTATGCCCTTGTTTTTGATGAATTGAAATTATCTTATGCTTGGAAGGGGCTCTTTTACACTACATGAGCAAAAAATTCAGTTCACAGTACATTGCCTCGGAGCCCATTATTCGAAAAATGCGTTGCTCTTGTGGATTCTTTTCCACGATGAAAGAACAAATATAGATACAAAGCCAAAGGATCTATTAACCACATCCCATCTTCATGTGACTTGGTGGTGAGTAAAACAACAGAATTTGGAGACTTAGAATTTGTAGTAGCCAGTTCAAAGTAACATGGTCTCTGGATTCTCAATGTAACCCCTGAAGACCTTCAACCACTCTGCACCAATGGCACCTACACAAACGATGCGAAATATCGATGGTCAAAGTGCTGCATGATCTAACAGTGTCCGACTGTTGTAAGTCGAATAGGGTAACTTACCATCAATAACACGATGATCGCAGCTTAAGGTGACAGACATGAATGAAGCGAACTTGTACTGATCGGGACCAAGACCGGGTATGACCCTCTTTTCAGCTGCCCATACCGGTTTAAGCAGTGAAGATCAAAATAAGTATCACATATATGAAAACAGCTTCAGGGCAGGACATATAGAGCTCATCTTACCAGAGCCAACAGCTAGAATTCCTGATTGGGGTGGATTGATGATGAAACAGAATTGCTTGATGCCAAAAGTTTGATACAGTGAATGTACCTCCCTGTAAAGACAAGTTTAAACCATCCAAATAATGAGCAACTTATTTCCTACAAAGCATATTCAATGAACTTTTGGTTTTTACCTCGTAATCTTCAGGTTTCAAGCTGTTTTCTTTCGCTTTGTGAGCCAAATGCTTAACTTCATCAGCAATTTTTGATAAACCTTTCTTGTCGGCATCCTGTGAGTTGTAGCATAAAGAGGTGTTGTATACACAGTTATCAGATTATTATCTCACGGAGAAAGTTAGACAATGTGATTAGCATTTGATGGAGTATTGAGTCACCTTGATTACAGGCACATATAAACCGTTATCTGTTTGCACGGCAACATTAATATTCACATTATGATATCTGTGTTGGACACAGAAGACATAGTGGTTTAGTAGCCTGTTCTAGATAAATAACTGCTTGAAGTTAAGCGTACTTACGGCGAATATAATCATTACTCCATGAACTATTACGCTGAGGAACCTTTCTAAGAGCCAGGGCAGCAGCCTGCAGTAAAGTACTTCTTCAATCAAGTGATTGTGAGGCAATCAATATATTAACTACAAAGCATAACTAGAACATATGAAAGAAATTGACCCTCAGTGAACAGCCGAGCATTTTGTTTCCTTGTCAGTGTGAGGGTGTGTTAAAGTTGAAGAGGAAGGGGTAGTTCATTATGTATGGGAGACGAAAACAAGCTAGCATGTTCTTAAACAGATCTTATATCCTTCAAGATGGATAATTCCTCCCAAAAAATGAGTTTTGTGTGTGTGTGTGTGTGTGTGTGTGTGTGTGTGTGTGAGAGAGAGAGAGAGAGAGAGAGAGAGACAGAGACAGAGAGAGAGACAGAGACAGAGACAGAGAAGGCGTTCACGCACACATCTACAACCTTCCATCAATGCTGAAGATCTCATCATACCTTAATCACAAGATCATTGACAGATATCCTTTTCCCACCTGATGCTTCTTGCAATGAATTTAGCTGACTACACAATCTACAGAAAAGAATAGATATTAAGACAAACAAAAATTTCGGGGGATTATTTTTATTGGCAAAAGACTCAACACTCACTCCATAAGCTTGTCAACACATGTATCTACAGTTAGGTAATAGTGCGGAATGGTTTGCTTTGATTGCAGCAACTGTGATGCTGTCACCTGCCAAAGATGGTAGCATATAGTAGCTAAAATAAAGTACGCTGAATATGCTGAAACAAGTTGTTGGTGGTATTTTATCTTAAATATTCACACAAAATGCAGGTCAGCACCACTGAACCTCCAATACTTCATAATAGTTTCCAGAGACACATGTTCTTCGAATTATATACTCAACTTCCATGTTTGAACTGAGGTATACCAAGCTTCTGTATAACTTAGAATCACAGACAAGCTTAAGACTTAGAGTAGCCTTGGTTCTGAACTTCATAAACGGAGGATATATGTACCAGCAAGATTAGTACCGTGAAGGTAAAAGTACTCTAGCCGTGATGGATAAAGTGATATCAACACTAAACTATCACCTTTCTAATTTGCGAATGAGGGATGTCTGTGTAATCTAGAGCAGAAGTTGTTGTGTCATCCTTGGAAGGTTGTGAAACTTGCTTACCACGTGAAGCTGCAAAACAGAGAAGGTGAAACAGGTTAAGTAAATTTTTTAGAAACCTAACCAAATGACAAATACAACAAACTGTAACAACAAAGTTGATACAGTAAACAAGAAATGGTTCAGATCACAAACACACACACAGATACAAAAAAGGAAAAATAACAATAAGGAAATGTCACCAGTTCACCAAGTATATGCAAACAAAGGAAAGAAGAAAAATACCAAGATAATCTTCTATATCAGCCTTCACAATGCGTTCATCAGGAGCAGTTCCTTTTATGTTTGAAAGAGATATCTGCATGTATCACAAGAGTATGGAGCAGACCACTTCAGTAAATAAAACAAAATGCTATTATCCAAGATGAAACAGTATAGCAACTTCTAGACTTAAGCATCTAAGTTACATTGTGATCTTCTGCGAGTTTCCTGGCAAGAGGACTAGCAAAAATGCGATCTCCTGCCGAAGATGGTTCGCTGGGCTTAGTAACTTTTGGCTCTGATGAAGCAGCAGGCACTTCTGCAGCCTCCTTTTTTGGTGGAGTTGGATCTGAGGGTGCTTGGGGTGCAGGTGAAGCATCTGATGTTGAAGGAGAGTAGTCTTTAAACTTTGCGATATCTTCCTCTTCTTCAGCAGTTATGGCAATTATCTAGAGGCAACCATATAATACTCATATCAACCATATAATACTCATATCAGTAATCAAATGTCATTTGGCAACATTGCCACGATTTGAACTTCAATTATCTCGTTATCTGCATAATGATAATGAGCATGCAGCTGAGCTTTCATTCTATTTTAGTTGGAAATAACTGCAATGATTCTACTTAATTTTCATCCCAGTTTGTCAAACTGATTCAATTGCGGCACTGGGAAACCATCATTCCATTCGGTTCAGCTTGCAGTATGAGGAACATTGAATCTAAGGAGAAAAAAGCGAAGAAACTACATTCAGTGGCATAGAACGAAAAATTTACTTTTGATCGCATTTATCTATTTTGAGAAACAAAAATCGGGCTCAGATCAATCCAATCAAATGATCCAAGTAGGATACCAAGTAACACACCACAGATTACCAAATGGAATAAAGACCTGATGAGACCATGGACGGATAGAGTCTAGGTATATAAGCGAAGCTGAAGAGACTGGAAGAAATAAAAATCTCAATTCAGTGTATAATCTGATATTGGTGCCCTTATGGAATTTATTTTAATACGTCGGGTTATAATACAAAGCAGTAATAAAACAAGAAATAATGTGAATAGAAACTCCTGAACACCACATAAGACAAATACCTCGCCAACTTTAATCCCACTTGATCCATCACCACGCAAAATTTTGGCCAGATACCCTTCTTCCATGCATTCCATTTCAACTATTGCTTTATCCTTAAAACGTCAAGTAGATGTAACAGTAGAGAGTCAAGTTTCATTACAACATGGAGAATGCATCCCATTAAGAAAAGAATACAGAAACAAACAGAAGGACCCACAGTTTCCACTTCACAAAGTACTTCACCAGGAGAAATTTTTTCACCCTCTTTCTTCAACCACCTTGCAATATTGCCCTACATTACCAAGAAAAGGAAAATAAGAATGGAGTATGAAGTAGCTGACAAATAAAAAGGAGATTAGTAGAACTTCAGAAGGACTTATGCCTCAGTCATTGTTGGTGACAGAGAAGGCATCCCAATCTCTTGGTGTGGTGGACGACCTGAAAGGAAAATGTCAGTAATGGGTACATTTGCCCTGAAGAAAAGCTACAGAGGATGGCAGGAATAGAAAACATCGAAAATCCTGGAAAGAACAATTAAAATGGGTTTATAGTTTTCTAAGTTCTTCTACAGTGAGTACCATCTATTATCTTTTAAAATTGGAGGTGTGTACTATATGAAAATGCAAATTATATATACGGTGAACCAAGTGATCAGACGTACTTCTAACCTTCACTCAGAAGTATGAATCTTTGGTCTTAAATGATTAGCAGGTAGGACTCTAGTCATAACTAACCTGAATCTGTAGAGAAACATCTGATCGAGTTTTGTTGTCGACTGAAATGGACATATTGAAACAGGGCCATAAGGAGATCAATACATTATTACACAAGAGGATAGACAAATAAAGGTAATATAAATAAAGAAAACCTTTTGTACATCATTCCTATTGAAGGAGAATGAATTCTTGCAGTCCATATAGCATTTCCGTTGTCCATTCCCATTGCTGATATCTTCATTACATATTTCAACATTTTAAGTAGAATCCTCAAAGCATGCGAGAAAACAAGAGAGGAGCAAATTCAATGCATCTAATGGTTGCAGGACTCACTGATCGGAGGCTGGGAATAAAACAGCCTCCGCTGGAGAACTTCGAAATGCCATGCTTGCTTCCAGGTCCATACTTGCCTCCAGGTCCAAGACCTAGTTAGCTGGACCTTGAAATATCTGTTCCACAACAAACACTGCACTGAGTATGCAACTCTTAGCATTCTTTCATAGAAATACACTCATAGACATACAACAAATGCACACAAACACAAAGATGACCCACACACATTACTGCAGTTTCTTGACTCCTGGAAGTATTTATAAATCATATTATAATCAATAACGCAACACCGGATTAGGTCCAATAATTCATGCCATAAGCAAAGGTAGTACAAAGTACCCCAAAGAGCTATTGTATTATTTTGTTTAGACCCAATGCCCAATAGGTAGCTCCATTGAGACATTAGCTTCTTGGCTAGTAGGCAAGAACAACCCATCACCTTCATATTCTCATGGACAAGGAGTAAGAAGAAACAATTGTGCAGAAACAAGCAAATGAAGGGGTTGCTTCACCACTTACCATCTATTTTATCAGCCGATAGCCTGGTATAATTGGTAAACCAGCGTACGAAAATTGCATGATCTTTTTGTGTACCGTTATGGGCATATCTGATCTGTAGAGCCAGAAAAAGGGACGGTTATGAGTTATGACATTAAAAACGAGACAAAAAATCTTTGTTAGGCACCACTAAGGAAAAGCTCAAAACACACTCTAGAATCAAAACTTGGATCCATGACACAGCATATTAAGCTTCCACTAGAAAGTTCCAATATCATGTTCCCAGAATTAAGTTCCACTCCTAACAGCACAAGATACTACTCTTCGGCAATGGCCATACATATCAAACCTCGCCCAAGCAAACGTCCATAGGTCTCTAAGCAATTATCTTGATAAAACTCAATGGACCCGAAGCTCCATCCGCAGTCAAACACATATTAAACTATCTTCCGATACTCTTTAGCATTTTGAAGACCCATTATGCTGATTAAATTTCTGAACATAAATGTAGCTCAATTAAGCCACATAAACCGCATGATCCCCCAAACGCAGTTTCCGGATCATTTCAGATTCAGCTAAACGCAATCCAACAAAACATAGACACATTCCCCCACCAAATTACAACGATTCAGCAGAAAGAATAGACGAAACGGAGCGTGAAAAAACCGTAAAAAAAAAAGATCACATTCATCCATTACAAACACAGAAAGTAATAAAATCAAAGCATCGCGCGGATTACGTTTCTAGAGTGATGGAGTATCCTCGAACCGTAGGACATGACGAAATCCCCTGTTTTCTTCAGCAGATAGATCTCCAATGGCGGTTTGATTGGTTGAATATGGGGAATTGGGGTAGCTTTTGAACAGTGGAGAAATTGCAGGGATGTATGTCACTGTGTGTTGTGCGTGTAAAATTGGGGTGAACTTTCCGCCATTCTTCCTTTTTCTAGTTTTGTATTATTACCATTTGGATCCTATTTGGCTCCCTTATATATGGGCTACACAAGGATTTAAGAGCCCTTTTGAATGAAATTTTATTTTTTTTAACGATCGTTTATTTTTTTAAAAGAAACATATTTCGATTAAAAAAAATTTGGACTTATTTGGATGAGCTTTAATAAAATATTTCTCGAACTGTATATTTTTAGCGCACTTAAATAGAATAATTAACAATATTTTAAATTAGCCCATCTAAACAAGATATTTTTAAATGAAGTATTTTTTTAAAAACATAAGTGCTCTTTAAAAAGAAAAAATGGAAAAAAAATCCAAACGGACTCTTGAAATGTTTGGCTTGAAAGAAAAATTCTACTATAAAAAAAGCAACACGTCTCGATAAATACTCTTTTTTGAGTTTATCCAAATGGTCCCCAAACGGAGCGTGAAAAAAAAATTAATTGTTTCATTATATTCTTTTTTAATTTCTGGTTATTTTTGTCATAAAATTACTCATTGTAGTCAACTTATTTTCATTATTAACTTTTCACACACACTTTCTATTATCATGTGACAACATGGTCCACGTTTACAAAATTACTCTAAAATCATTAAAAATTAAATATATTTCCATTTCAATAATAAACAATTAATTATTTACGTTCAGCTTATCTAAATCCATGTCTTACCAGAAACACCATCAACTGAAAACTGGTAAAACAATTTCAAGAATCACATCAAAAATGGCATTCATTTTGGGGATATTCTCCATTACACTAAATGGCAAGAATTAACCCTTGTCAACAATAAAATATATATATATACACACATATTATATATAACCGTTTGGTATTTCAAAAACGAGCAGATATTATAGCCGGCAGCCGGACGATATATATATATATATATATATATATATATATATATATAATGCTGGAGTGGCTTAATCCTCACCGTTTGGTGCTTAAAAAACGAGCGATACGATAGCCGGTAGCCGGACCGGACGATATCTGTTTGACAACAATTGTCCATCTCTGTTTCAAGATAAGAACATAGCACAAATAAACTGCCCATGAAACTCAATAGAAGTGTTCTGGAGAAAAACTTAGTCCAACTTTGTTCGGTATTCGCACCCAGTCGAAAGGCGAACCACCGGTGCAGGGATTACAAATGAATAGTAGGGCAGTTGTTTCAGCCATGAAATGAGAAGAGAGTACACTTAAGTCAGAACAAAAGGCCAATGACTCTTGCTTGAATCCCAAATCTCAAACCTATAAGAGCACGAGCCCGAGCTCAGACGGTCTCAAAACGTGCTTTAGTCGATAGTTATAGAGATAGTAGTGAAGTTTCCCATCTCCCGGACCGAATTTCAGTTCCTTCAAGAAAGTCTCGTTCTGCATAACATCCAAAGCGTTGAAAACGTCAAAATCCCTCTTCTTGGCGACAATGAGAGCATCGTTCATCAGTTGAAGCAACGGAGTCTTTGTGGACACATTGTAATAAGAATAAGCCGCCTTCAAAACAGAATGAGTTTGGCTACCGAGTATGGAAGAGGGCAGAGTGTAAAAACTGCAGAAGTCAGTTATTTCATGATTTTCAGGGCTTTCAACCAAATAACTATCCACGACATCTTCCTTAGGAAGTAACCAATGCTCCACATCATCCTCATCAAAGTCGGGCGCGACAACAAATTGCTTCAAGTAATTCCTAAGCAAACGAGTAACCGCAGGAACATCATGAGGTTCCATCTTTCTGAACCCAGGTGTGGCTGTCTGATCTGGCAACTTGTACAACTTGATCGTCCGACTCATAGTCATCCTCGCGCCAAGCCTAGAAAACCCAACATCAATAAGCTTCTTAGGGTTTAAAGATCTGTGCCAATACTGACAGGTAGTTATGGGCGTCGGAAGGACAACACCGGCGGTATAAGCCGCTTGCCAGATATTCTCCAAATGAACCCGCCGGGTGACCTCTTTAATCATGACCGGAGCAAGTCTTTTTGATCTGAGCTTCTTGTGAACACACAGAAAGTTAACCTCTGCCATCATCACAACAGCATCACGAACCCGGATTCTTGCAGGGACACCAGTAATGAATGCGACCAACTTTTTTGAACTCTTCACCCTCACCCCAATGTGCCAGCTCCTGTAGTAACCTGGGGGACGAAGCGCCCAGCGAAGAAACTCTTTTGAGTAATTGAATCTGAACATGTTCTCATCATCCTCAACATAATTATTGGTCAGCAAGTTATAGACCTCCATGCAAACCTCTTCAGAATCTATATCACACGTGATCCACTCATAAGGAGATGGAAGATTGTATGGTTCTTGTTTGACTTCAGAGAGCGGTGTTGGCTGTTCAATCGGGCCTTCAGGCAGGCTCGTGTCTCCAAGATCCTTGAACTGGCCGACAGGTTGGGTTTCCCAAAATTTATGCCTCTTTGCAAGTGAGAGAGACTCTTGGACCCTCCTCGCCAAGGCATCAATGGATATTTCACCCTCATTTTCTGAGGTTACGTTATTATCACCGGAGGTAATATGGATTTCAGTTGGTTCTTTGTTGTCAGCCATTCTCAGGCGACTTTGCTCTGCCCACTCAATAAACCAGCAGCGCAAATTAACATATAACACGAGAAGACAAGGTGCACGAAAACTCCATATGAAGAAAATCTCGATACATAAGCCAGATCTAAGCCATCTAGCATCTGTATGGAACAGTCAGAGTCAAGTTCTCATTATCATTCACATATTTTCACCAAAAAGGTTCCGGGATTCACACATGAATTTCTCGACTACTATTAGCTAGTCCAAGTTACTATCAAATTTCCTGAGGCACAAACTCTCATATATATGCACCACATTCAGAAGAATATGAGATGTAAAATTTACGGAAAATCTCCGCACAGCAGCACTTAAATATAGGAAATTTCCCATATGAAAACAAGATTTCGCCTCCTCGTCCTCATATCAAAAGTAAGAAATATGCAAACGATCAACATCATTGACCTCGTCTTTGCATTTAGATTTGGTACTACTACCTGAGTTTTAAACTGTGGATTATACAACAGCATATTTAAGCCACAAAATTCACACAGGGATATCCCAATCATAGAATCCAAACTCGAGGGCTCGTGCAATTAAACATTTTTTTCAGCTAAATTTCACATTTTCCAAACAAACCCACATAAAATTCACAGCATATTTAACCCACAAAGTCACTTACTTAAGGATATCCCAATCATAGAACCCAAACTTCAAGAGCTCGTGCAATTAAACATTTTTTCAGCTAAATTTCACATTTTCCAAACAAACCCATATAAAATTCACATAAAAGATCCAGAATTACCGACTAATCACTGCTTAATCTACTTGAAGTTCACACTAACTAAGCAACATACTAAATACAAAACATTGGCTTCTAAACAATTTAAAAACAAACAAAATTTTAATGTAAGATCCGAAACAGTAAATTCACAGCACAAAGATAAATCTAAACATAATAATCAATGGAGTTTCCTACCTGAACTTGGACTCGCGATTTCTGTGAGATTCCAAAGATTATGCGGAGATTGCAAGATAAATCAAAGGTAGAGAGAGAGTTTTTTAGAGAGAGGAATAAAGGGTGGGATTGGGCATTGGGAACGACGAGAAACGAGGAGTTAAAATCATGGAAATTTGAGCTGAAAGCAGTGGAATATCTGATCCTGACATGACAGATTGTGCCCTTCAATCCTATAACCCTACGTCCAGGGGCATTTTTGACCTTTCACAAACAAGACAATTGGAATATAACAAACAAACAAAAAAGAACAAAACACATTACGTCTGGATATCACCCAATTGATATTTTTCAATGTTTGATTTAAATATGTCGGTGCCGAAAAGTATTGAAAAGTAAAATTATAGTATTATAATACAATGATTAGATATGTCGTTTGGAGATTACCGAAATGGATAGCATTCGTAGGCTGAATTTAACACAAGACAACGTTGTT
Source organism: Petrea volubilis (assembly GCA_026212405.1). Lineage (NCBI taxonomy): Eukaryota > Viridiplantae > Streptophyta > Magnoliopsida > Lamiales > Verbenaceae > Petrea > Petrea volubilis. Next base: position 26,151,944 of record CM047876.1, on the reverse strand, counting down.
GTCTTGAATTACGGTCATTTTTATACTTTAATTACTAAAATTGTCTATTTTACAATACAATTACATGGTAACTTTGTTTACCATAGCTACTTTTCGATAAAAAAAACTTATCGAAAATCAACCAGTTGCTAAAAAATTTGATCCATCGAAATTGAATAAACTCTATTTAAGTTCTAAAAGGGAACATAAAAAGTAATTTTGAATTGAATTTATAATTAATCATTTTTTTTTAAATGAAAGGCATTTATTGCAAGTCAATTGAATACATCAATACTATTACAATCAATACTTAGTAGAAATAAACTAGTATTGGAATTCAATCAAATACATCAATACTCGATAGAAATAAATTTGTATACAACTATAACAATATCCACATTTATGAAAATTCAAACTCACGACCTAAAAGTTATGGAACCTCCAATTTGCCACTAAGACAATACCTCATTAGCGAACTTATAATTAAGCTTGAAGAGATTCATTTGAACTTTCAATCTTTCAGATGAGAATACATCAACCAATACAAAATTAAATAAACTCGATAAAAAAATTCGATCGATTAACCACCCTAAAAAGAGGAAAAGACAATATGGTAAATCATAAAGGAAGCCTAGGGTTAGTTTAGTAACTTCAAAAGGAAATAAATTGTATGGGCCTTCAAATGTTCCTGGCCCATAAAAGTGTGAGCAAATGGGCTAGAGTTGGGCCATGATCTTGAACACTGTCGTACTTTTTTTTTGTTTTCAAATTTGTTAAATTAATTAAGGGAAAAATGTATTGTACTACCCTGTGGTTTGGGAAAGAAGCACGCTAAATTCTAGGGTTTTCTAATTGTCAAAATAAACCTTATAGTTATAAAAATCAAGTTTGATAAACCTTCCTGACATAGGGTGCTGTACACGCGCGTTTAGTGCAAATTTTGCTTCATTTTTCAGGTATAACATGACATTTTTACCCTTAGAGTTCCAAATTATTACAAAATCAATTTTCTTTTTTCTTTTATAAAATAATTATATTTTCTTTATCCAAAAATAAAAATGTCCTTATCTCCCAAAAAAACACCACCACCACCACCCCACCGCCGCCGCCCTATGCCACCACCGCCACCACCGTCTGGCACCACCACTGCCACCACCGTCTGGCACCACCACTGCCACCGACTGCCACCACCACTGCCACCGTCTGCCATCGCATAGAGAGAGAGACAGACAGACAGACAGAGAGAGGGTCTCCGCCCCATCCGCCACCACCACAATCGTCTGCCACCACCACTGCCACCGTTTGCCACCACCACTGCCACCGTCTGCCATCGCATAGAGAGAGACAGAGAGAGGGTCTCCGCCCGATCCGCCACCACCACAGTCGTCGCTGCCATCCACCATCACCGCAGCACCGCTGCTGCTGCCGCCGCCCTTTGAAATCGAGAGAGAGATTCAGATCGAGAGATGTGAGAGGAGAGATTGAGGGTGAGAGAGAAAATTGATTTAGGGTTTACCTCTTTTAACCTCTTTCAAGTTCGCATTAGCCTCCGCCGCCGCCGCCCTCCGCCGCCGTCCGCCACTACCGTTCGTTTGCTGGGAGGAGAGATCGAGAGATCTAGAGAGAGAGAGAGTAGATCCATAAAATGGTAGAGAGGGAGGAGAACGGCCGTGGTGGAGGCGGCTGATGTGGGCGTGGCGGCCGCGGCGGCTGCGACGGCGGCGGTTGGCGTGAGAGAGAAGAGGGAGAAAAGAGAGAGTTGAATGGCAGAGAGGAAGGAAGAAGAGAGGGAAAAAAAAAAGAAAAAAGAAAAAAGGAAAAAGAAGAACAATGGGGAAGAAAAAGAAAAAGAAAAAGAAAAAAGAAAAACTAGAAAAAATTAGGTATGTCTACAAGGGTAATTTTGTCCTTTCAATTTAAATATTGACAAATATGGCATAGGGGGCGGTGAACTTGATTTTTATAACCATAGGGTTTATTTTGACAATTAGAAAACCCTAGGGTTTAGCGTGCTCCTTTTCCAAACCACAGGGTAGTACAGTGCATTTTTCCCATTAATTAAAAGTAAATATATAATAGAACAAGAACACAATTATGTGTTGTGTAACATGGCTTCAATTTGAACTAAAACATCTAATATTTCATGTAAAATACTGACTTATATTCCAATTATTCTTGATATTTTCTTTTCTCTCCTTTTTTTTTTAATGTAAAACGTATATTATTCGAATTGAATTACCTCAAATTCATGTAAAAGCACATAATTATATCAAAAATATTTATAATCAAGACAAAAGCCAAAAAAAAAAAAAATGGAATCCTGCACGCATATATTTTTATTAATGTTTGGGATATTCTAAAATAAAAGGGAAAATTACATGGACATCCCTTAATGTGTGATATAATTACAAATTTGTTCTTTTTATTTTTAAAATTACAAATATCTCCCCGAAGTTTCATACTTTCTTGTAAACATTAATAAATATGTTCAAAAGATAACGTTTCCACAGTCTAAACAGTCAACTCAACCACTAAGAAATGTACCTCGTCGAGCAAGATGAAATTCTTGAATCAATTTAATTATTCCACCAACAATTTGTGTCGTAATTTTATTTTATACCAGCACAACCACTATCGGCATCACCGTCTATAATTTGATATCATCACAACGTCTTTTGTGAGATTAATTTTATTTATAACTTCTATATTTCAAACTTTACCAAGACCATATGAATCTCATCTCAAAATCCCACAAAAAAGAATAAAAATTAAACTTGCAATTATATTTCACCTTTATTAAGGGAAATTTTGTTAAGCCAATACATACCTCATGAGATATTTGTAATTTTTAAATTATAGAGGCTAATTTGTAATTGCACTATATTTCAAAAGATGCTAATGTAATTTGCCCAAAATAAAACGAGACAAATATATATTGATGACCAAATCTTATAAAGATCTAATATAAGCATAAACAACAAAACCCAAATACAACAAAAAATTGTAATAAAAACAAGATCTTTGTTCCCAAATATGTTTCTGTTTATTTGCCCTATCCCCAAATTGGGAAATTTCCCAATTAAGAAAACAATGGAAAATAAAAAAGAAGAATTCAATTTCACTAGGACAGGCCAATTTCCTAATTAAGAAAAAAATTTGGAAAATAAAAGGAAAATAGAATTTTACTACGACAAGGCCGAGTATATTATATATATATATAGCCATATAAGGTTGTACATTGCAAAACACAAAAGCAAAAGCACTTTTCAAACGCCATATTTTTCTACTTAAAGCTTTCTTCTCCAGCTCCACGGCGCAGATCCGAGGAGTAATTCATCAATTTGACCGATTACACAACAAGAATTCCCGGTGCTCTTCTTCGTTCTGATTAAAAGGTTCGATCTTTTTTTGATGTATAATTTCTCCTCCCACTTTCCTACGTGATTTTCTTGATTTGTGTCAATGTAGGCATCTTCGTCAATGTGTGTGTGTGTGTGTTTTCAGTGTGAAAGTCGACGGCTTTATGATGATAAATCTGTTTTCGTTTCTTGATTTTTTTTCCCTCGTAAAAAGTTTTGTGTAATCTCAGATTTATTTCAGCTTTCGCATAATCCGTTCGTTTCCATTATGTTTTAATCGTAATTACATTGTTTGGGCATGAATAAGATCTCATCAAAGGGTTGATTCAGATGTGTGCATTGTTTGGTTTTCTGTTTTTGGTGAAAGATTGATTTTTACTGGCATGGGTCATCACATTATTGTATTTGGTTAAAAGATTTATGTCTTATGGCTTGCAGCTGCTTTTTGTGTGTATTAATCTTCTGAATGAATATGTTTTTGGGTGGGAATGGATTTGGGGGAGAGGGTGAAAGAGCTACTCTTTTTGTTGGACTTCTTCCTTGTTGCATGGTAGTCCTTTACTCCGAGCGTATCTCCCCCGAACACGAAAACAGAAGTTTAATGCTTGTAATCCATGTTGAATGGGCTCTGAGTTTAGCTCTTCTGGTACTTTTTCCTCGAAAGCAGGAATTTTTGGCTCCCATTGGCTGAAGAACACCCTCCCACTCTCTGTCTCTGTCTCTCCTTTTTCCCTTTGCTTCTACCCTGTAGTTCAGTATCTTTCTAGTTTATTCAATATAGATTTACTAATATGTCAAGCAAACTGCAGTTATGGCAGGTATTGATGGATCAAAGTTTGATGATCGTCAGTATGATGCGAGGATGACTGAGTTGTAAGCTCCTTCTTTACTAAATACTTTAAGATAATAGCTTGATGTCTTATTTCATTCGGTCTTCTGATGCAGGCTTCAAGCTGATGGCCAAGAGTTCTTCACCTCTTATGATGAGGTTTATGATAGCTTTGATGCTATGGGTCTTCAAGAGAACCTCCTTAGAGGCATTTATGCTTATGGTACAGTTTCAATAACCTTTGTTTTCATATGACTGCTATCATTAGCCTTTGTGTGTGTGTGTGTGTGTTTTTCCAATTTCTTGTGAACTATCATTGACCTCAATAACTCACCCTGCCCTCCCCTTTGGCAGGTTTTGAGAAACCGTCTGCTATCCAGCAAAGGGGTATCGTTCCGTTCTGCAAGGGTCTCGATGTTATTCAGCAGGCTCAGTCCGGAACCGGGAAAACTGCTACCTTCTGTTCTGGAATCTTGCAGCAGCTTGATTACGGTTTAACACAGTGCCAGGCCTTGGTTTTGGCACCCACTCGAGAACTCGCCCAACAGATTGAGAAGGTCATGCGCGCTCTCGGGGACTACCTCGGCGTGAAGGTTCATGCTTGTGTAGGTGGGACCAGCGTCCGTGAGGATCAGCGGATTCTTGCAGCCGGGGTCCATGTCGTCGTTGGTACCCCAGGCCGTGTGTTTGACATGTTACGGAGACAGTCACTTCGTGCTGATTATATCAAAATGTTTGTGCTGGACGAGGCTGATGAAATGTTGTCACGAGGTTTTAAGGATCAGGTGCGCATCTCTTCTCTTGTTGCCTTCGATGATTGATTTGAGCGTGTGTGCTCATGAATATGTATACCTGTTGAATATGATATATCTTATAATATGATTGGGAGCATATGAAGATGTGATAAAAGTTTTCGATAAAAAGTTCACAGGAAATGAGTTTAGAAGTACCTCAAATAAGATTCATGTGGGCTTATAAGCTCTCTCTGAGAGGAGTTGCTAACTTAATTTCATGATCTTAACAAAATCCTCTAATTTCAACTGTATTAATTATGAAATTGTCATTACCGGCCAGATATACAATATCTTCCAATTGCTGCCGGCAAAAGTCCAAGTCGGTGTGTTCTCCGCCACGATGCCACCCGAAGCCCTAGAGATCACCCGCAAGTTCATGAACAGGCCCGTGCGGATCCTCGTCAAGCGGGACGAGCTAACTCTTGAAGGCATCAAGCAATTCTATGTCAATGTCGAGAAAGAAGAGTGGAAACTCGAGACTCTCTGCGATCTCTACGAGACCCTAGCCATCACCCAGAGCGTCATCTTTGTCAACACCAGACGAAAGGTCGACTGGCTGACCGACAAGATGAGGAGTCGGGACCACACTGTCTCAGCCACCCATGGCGACATGGACCAGAACACCCGAGACATCATCATGCGTGAGTTCCGGTCCGGCTCATCCCGCGTGCTCATCACCACTGATCTGCTGGCTCGTGGCATCGATGTCCAGCAAGTGTCCCTTGTCATCAACTATGACCTTCCCACGCAGCCCGAGAACTATCTCCACCGTATCGGGCGAAGCGGGAGGTTCGGGAGGAAGGGGGTCTCCATCAACTTCTTGACAAGGGATGATGAGAAAATGCTGCATGATATTCAGAAGTTCTACAATGTCATCATTGAAGAACTGCCATCCAATGTTGCTGATCTTCTTTGAGTTTGAGGCTCATTTTTTTTTTTTTTTGAAAGGTTTCAGTTTTGGTTAAGGGCGGTGATTGTTATTTTCTTTGTTCTATTCATTCTTTTTGATTAGTTGATTATTTATTTTTTTGGCAAATGTTGATGAAAATTGAAAGCATTCATTTTTTTTTACTGGTGTGGCATTGCACGCCTAATGCAGTTTTGGCTGTAGGTAGGGAATTTTTTTTTTTTTCCTTTTTTTCCTTTTTTTCCGTAAACGTATTCAATTTTTTGGCCCCAAGTTTTGCTTAATCAATTATTTTTTTGGGTTTTTATTTTTTATAAGTTTTCCCTTTTTTCTTGTTTAATCAAATATTTTCTTTGTCGATATTACTATAGGAACTAGCGATTTACACTTGTTTATTAGGGACAATTACATCCATCTCCCTTAAATTTAGATGAAATTGCAAATAAACCCAGCTTGTTTTGAAAATTATGAATATCCCTCTAAGGTATGTATAAGTTTAATAAAATTCATCATTCATCAATACGGGACATAATTACGAATTGTATTTCCTTTGTTTCCAACGGTGTTTTGAGATAAAATTCATATGATTTTGACAAGTTCAAGATGTAGAAGTTATGTATGAAATCAATTTATATAAAAAAAAAAAAGTAGTGGTAATGTTGAATTATATGGTGATGTTCGATAGTAGTTGTTGTGGTATAAAATAAAATTACTCTGCGAAAGTCGGTGGAATCACGAAATTAATTGAGGGATTTCGTAGGGTCTGACGAATCGCATCTCTTAGTGCTTGCAATGACTACTATGATGTGGAAAAGTTATTGATAATTGCAAAAGTTATTGGTAGATTGATTTTTTCTGTTAGACAATAATAAATATTAAGGGGTATTGATCATTTTCGAAATAAAAAAGTGATGACGTGTAATTTCACCAAATTTATGGAATATGGGTGTAATTGTTTCTATATATTAATTTAGATAAGAGTTTTTTCCATTTTATGGGCCACCAAAACTTGAGCTAAGTTATAAAAAAAAATAGAAACTTAGTTGAAGCTTTCAAGAGTGAAGACAAACAAAATGCATGCCAACTAAAATCAAGCATGGAATTTTGAAAAAAAAAACACTTAATTTTAAAGAGTGAGATCAATTTTTAAAAAAATTAAAAGGCAAGACAAAATTTTGAACTTTATTATGAGAAAATATGTTTTTTTTAATAATATAATTTTATATTATCAAGCTCGTCCTTGGTCAAAATTGTCTGTGCAAATTAATTTTTAGTCAATGATCTACACTGACAATATTGAATTGTTAAGCAATTCATTCACACAGTCCCCCACCCAAAAAAAAAATGGCCACAGCTAACAAAATAATATATAGGTGTTTCAATGTCAAACGGACTGTAATAATATTTTTTTGATAGATCTCAAATAATATTTCACTTAAATTTTATAGGGTAAATTACGTGCACTTTTTAAAGTATAGTATAATTATATACTGGTCCTATTTATTTTAATAATAGTAAATATTTCCTCGTGATTTAAAATCTTCTTGTAAATTAATAGGGATGTCTAAAAGATAATTTCCTATAATCATAGTAGTCAATCCGACCATCAAAAGACACGTCTCGTCAAGTCTGACAAAATCTTTCAATCAATTTTGTTATTTCACCAACACTACTGAAGTAATTCACTTTATACCACCATAATTACCATCAGATATCACTATTTATAATCCGATAAAATCAATATTTTTTTAAAAAAAATTGATTTTGTATATATCTTTTATATTTTAAATTTATCAAAATCATGCAAATTATATCTCTAAACCCCATGGAAAGTACCAAAATATAACTTATAATGACATCCCACCTTGATAAAAAAATAAATTTTGTTAAATTGATACACAATTTAGGAGTATATTTATAAGTTTTAAAATAAGAATTAGTTTATCATTACATTATATTTCAAGAGGTATAGATGTAAGTTAATTTTTTATCTTGTGAGCATGATAGTATGTTATTTTTACCTAATTTTAGGCCCAATTATGCTTATTTTGATTAACTTTAGATCTTAAATTGGTTAAAATTTCACAAAAATTAATTCTTACTTGCTATAGGTAAAACTTGATAAAAATGAGCTAAAAACGAGCCAAAAGGTGGTAAAAAGTGCAGAGGAATGTCGTACAAGGAAGCTGAAAGGTTAAATTTGAAATAATCATGTTTATCACGCAAGGCATGATCACGCCTTAGGAGCTGAAAATCCTACGCGGGATTGGAAAAGGAAGAGGTTGATATGGCAAGAGTTCGACTTGAAAGCAAATTCTTTACTTGCCTACAACTATTAGGGTTTGCCAAATAATTATCCCAGCTCTATTAGAATTTGGATTTAGGGTTTGAACCCTATATATACCCGTTGTTATTTTATTATTTAGATATCTGAAATTTTACTCTTTGTTCTAGCTCTTAGTTTTTTCTCTTGAGAATTTTCAGCTTTTATATTTTTATTCTAGTTGTTATTATGGCCATGCGTGGTTAAACTATTTTATTCAGTCAATGAATAATTTGAGCCAACGTTTTCTTCGAGGATTGTGAGATCTAATCGGTTTGCTTGTCTTTTAATTTTATGCAGTATTTGCGTATTTTTTTGTGCTTTTTGGGAAAACTCCATCTTTTATTGAGGTTTTGTTAGTTGTGCAATTATGGCCCATTGTTCAATTAATTTAACTTCAAAGTTCCAGTTGGTAAGATCAAATCCGTAATTGTTTGATTGAATCAACACAAGTGGAAAGTAGTATAATTCGTTATATTACGAAAAATACGCAATCTAGTTTCAAGCAACCACGTTTGTAGGTTTGTTGGCTAGGATTTGGGTCTTTCTAGTTTTTAATGTTGTTAACGGGTTAAATCCTATCGTTCGACTAGGGTTATTCGTTAATTAGGGATTATTCATAGCGTTCGCATGTCTAATTTATTATTAAGTAACGATTAGGTTGGACGAGTTCTCTGAAGGCTATAACCAATCTATTGCATGAATTAAAAGCTATTTTTGAATCAATGATCAATCCATGAAAATGTTGTGCGAAGAATTACCCTTAACTGAGTATTCATTCTTATAGATTTACTTGTGATTTCTATCTTACTTTTATTAACTCATCATTCAAAACCCCCCTTATTTTACTTTCTTGTTGACGCTTAGTTATCTTAAAAAGTAATCAATAAGTTATTTCCTGTGGGATCGACCCTTCTCACCCTACCTATAAATTAATTTTATAGTTAAAGAAGTAGAATTTATTTTTAGTGGATTCGACACCCATCAGAGCACTAATCAATTCCGACTCAAGTAAGTTAAGAATTATATTTTTAGGAAAATTGACTGAATTGTAGAGAGAGAGAGAGAGAGACAGAGAGAGAGAGGGGGGGGGGGGGGGGGGGGGGCGGGGTTGCGGCACACAGAGAGAGAAAGAGAGAGAGAGAGAGAGAGAGAGAGAGAGAGGGGGGGGCCGGGGTGCGGGGTTGCGGCACATTATAATCGTCACATGGGAGCTTTTAAATACTTGATAGTGCAGAAACTAGAAACTGTCCTTTGAAATTTCAACTGTCAAGTTTTGACACCATCGGCACCTCATGCAACAACATGCATAGGAGTCATATAATTCATTAATATATTCATTTTGACAATCTTGATATTGTTCAAGTTTTAAATATTCGTTCAAATTTTATTCTTTATTTCTTATAAAAATATTCACCCAAGTTATTACTCATTCAACTTAAAAATACTTGAGAAAACTAGATATCCCTTGGGACTAGCACACACACACACACCGCCCTAAAAAGCCACAGCACTACAGAAAGGGGAAAAAGCAAAAGAACCCTCTGCAAGAAAAAGCTGAAAGCCACTCCACCCAATCGAACACAACAACAATCTCTTACAAAAATCACAATTTCAAGCAAATCCCAAGAAACCCTTCTCTCCTCTCTTTCTACTGTGTGTGTGTGTGTGTGTGTGTTCTGAAAAATGGAGAAATTTTCAAGATCCCAGTCAACTAGAGAAGGGCCTGCAGGTCCATGGATGGAGCAGCCAAGCAATATGCATGATCTGAGGAGCTACAGCACATCAGATTATCATAATCATAATCACAATCATCCTCAAAATCTGGATTATAAAGCTGAGGACTTTAAGGAAGTGAAAATCAAGAAAGGTAATAATAAAAGCAGGATTATAAGTGCTTCTTCAAAAAGCTGGAGCTTCAATATTGACCCCGAGTTGCAGAGGAAGAAGAGAGTTGCTGGATATAAGGCTTATGGAGTTGAAGGTAAAATGAAGGGTTCTTTGAGAAAGAGCTTTAAGTGGATCAAAGATTTGTTTTTTTGACCCTTTTTTTTCATTAATTAGTTCTTGAATATGGGTTATTGTTGTTGTTTGAAGGTGTTTTATGTTTTGAAACTCTAGCAAAATCTTAGAAAAGATTGTTCTTATGAATACACTGATGATTTTGTCAATTGTCATAAAATGACATTGTTTGATTGTTATATGTATCCCTCTCTCTCTCTCTCTCTCTCTCTCTCTCTAGTTTAGCTTAAGGGTTGGGAAGTTCTTGATGATCAAGAAGTTGCAACAATGATCTTTTGTGTGTGTGTGCGCGCGTCTCTCTTATTTAGTTCTAGGGTTCGGAAGTTCTTGATGATCAATAAGTTGCAAAAATGATCTTGTTTGTGTTTGTGTGTGTGTGTGTGTGTGTGTGTGAGAGAGAGAGAGAGAGAGAGAGAGAGTTATTGATGCAAGAATTTCCTATACTGGAAGAAAGACACAATAGGGTCATCTTGCTGAGCAAAGGACACTAATGTATTCTTAAAGATTGTGCAGACAATGGCATGTGTTGTAACTCTGTTTTCTGACTCAATAAACACAATTGAAGGCATTGCACATGGCAACATTTAAAGAGAACTTGATATTTTTTTGAATATTATTTTGAAATCATTAGGTCCATACTTTGAAGAAGCCACTTGAATCAACAATCAGTCAATCATCCAGTAATACTACAAGATTACTCACGTTGTGATGAGGGTTTTGTAATTTTCAATAGCAAGCTCCATTGATCTCAGTCATCCAAGAATATGATGAATCAATCCAATATGTTCTAAAAACTATCAATTGGCCTATCAAAATAACGCTAGATTTTTTAGACAATTCAAGTTCGAATTTTGAAATTGTGAATAACTCAAGTTGGGAGCATCCCATGCTAATCTTCTGCAGTATTCAAATCCGAATACAAATACTTTTATCACTTTTTTCGACTAGTAACTAACATACAAGCCATTCTCATTTTAAACTTCTACAACACCCAAATCCGAATACAAACACTTTTATCACTTTTTTGGCTAGTAACTAGCATACATGTCATTCTCATGTTAAATTTCTGCAGTACCCAAATCCTATTACACACACATTTATCACTTTTTCGACTAGTAACTAACATACAAACAACTTTCTCACCGTGACCTTCTCTTAAATTCTCATCACTCGTATCACTTCATCCTGATGTGGAAACAATCCCAAATCTTTTGCTAAACTTTTATATGTAATGTCTTATGTTACACTCACCAATACGTATTGATAGGTGTAACAACTATTACATGAAAGGTCCAAATTGTCCCTAAAAATGCAAAGAAATTGTTGTGTGAAATATGGTAAAGGTAAATAGCTTTTGCCCAGATAAGATCTCCTAATACAAAATAATATTTTATCTCATATTTCATAATATACATTCTTACGATGTGTATAAAATTATTTCCTTAATTATACATTTGACCTAAAATCTTTACACTCAACATATATCCATCTAATTGAATAGAAGATAAAACACCACTTGCAATAGAAGATCTCATACGGCTTTCACCACCATAACCTTTCCTTGAATTCCCAATAACTTCCATCACTTCCATTCCTAGAGGACAAAGAAGTTGGAACTATGCACCGATTAACTATAATAAACTCTGAAAACCATCTAAAGAAATGAAAACTTGACCAAATGAACGAGTTAGCGCAGCCTTTAGCTTTCTAAAATTTCACATGGCAATAAATACTCGAACGTTATGCTAAAAAGATGGCAAGTACTAATGACTAATCTGTAAAAACTATAGCTACTATTAGGCCACAATGGGCATAAGCATCAAACATTAACTTGTTTGGCATTAAACCATCACACAATAGACTAAAAACTCCGTAAACCGCAGGCCATTGCATTGGCAAGTCGAAAGAATGGGGTAGTACAACATTAAGAGAGGTAAGACAAGACACGGATACGATAGCATTGTCAGAAGTGGTACCAAACCCAAGACTCTGAAACTGCAGATACAACAGAAGGAACCTCGCTTGAGTTTTAGTGATCTCTTCTTTATTATGAGCTTTCCACACAATCTGCTCCCAATTTGCTTTTCTAGTAGGATATAACAGATTCCCCTCAGAGCTGGTATAGCAATCTGATATTTACACAGGGAATGAGTGATGAAACACTAGCTAGCAATCCGGCTAATAATGCACCCTCTCATCATTGCCAAAGTTCAGGTTCTCCATCCCCTTGAGGGTGGATTCAAAATTTCTTATGTTCGAGGGGTTTCTAGTAGAAGATGGGCGCTTATGATCCGATGATACTACAGGTGAACTTCTCTGTGCAGCACCGGAATTTATGTGGTTTGCATCCGTGGATCGGGTGAGTGAATGGTCATAACCATTCCCAGAAATCTCTGGATCTTGACTACCAGAGACAGCAGGCCGCCTCGATGATCCAGTTTGCCGGAAAATGTTGGAACTAGATAACTGCAGAAACCATTGAACCAATAAACATAAAAATATGAAGAGGGTATGCAGAAATCAATAGGATGAAGTTATACATGCAACGAGCAAAAGTAATTTTCTTCCAAATCCCTGTTTGGATTGTGTATGCTTAAAAAAGGGTTGATGGTAATAAGAGTTTCTCTAACATGCATGGCATTCAAATATTGCAGACCGCCATTCAAAATATATTTATGACCAACCCCTCTCGATAAAATAAACCATCTCCCTCCTTGGATTCACAAACACCAAGAGGGAGATTCTGAGGGAGGTCAGCAAGCTGAGAGGAAGAATGGAAATTTCATTTTTCTTTTTCATTTTTAAGGTGTTGGGTAAGTGGGGTGAGGTTAGCCTTACTTCTTTAGATATGGCAGCGTCGTTGGCAACTGGACCTTTCTGTCTAGACAAGTTTCCAGAATGCATAAGGTTTCTGGCACGAGTAGCAGGGGCTTTACCTTCCTCACCACCTGCTAAAAAGTTGTGGCAATCCGTTTAACTCTGAGCATATAGCAATATTACCAGAAATTCTTGCATAGGGAAGCAAAAACTGCATCCACTGTGATGTGATTCAGATAAATCCTGAAGAATCACCTGATTGTCTGTCAATATTAGCAAGTGGCACCCCTGCACTTGTTCCAGCAGCAGTACCCTGTCCCCAAAATTCATCAGTTCTTGGAAGCTAGAGCAGGAAAGCTTAAACATCAAAGTTACTTACAAGGGCACGAGATGGAGGGTTGGCAAGCTGTGACTGCTGGTATTTCAAAATAGTCCAGTCAAATACATAGTCAAATTGAAACCCTGCTGGGGCAGAGAAAATGAGAAGCAATCATAAAATGAGGGTGATAGGATAACAGTTTATGATAGAAAACAGAAAATGTAGGAAAAGTATGGTATATGTCAAACCTTCCCGAATGAAAAGGTCACGGAAAATTCTCTTTAAATAAGCATAATCTGGTTTATCGTCAAATCTAAGTGAACGACAGTAATGGAAGTAAGAAGCAAACTCAGTGGGATAGCCACGACATAAAGCCTGTTAAAAAGTTGAACTTCAAATTCAGTCTCACCAACGGGGAATATACTGCAATCCACAAGCTGGCTAAAATTTCAATTACCTCTATGGAGGTTGAGACTTTTTTCTCGCTAATTTTCTCGTACTTCTGTTTTTTGTTTCCGGCTTTCAGTCCCTGCCATGGAAGGCTGTATATTTTGGAGAGGTGAGTAGGCGTAACACAAGAAGTAAAGCAACAAAAGCTAAAAGGCAGATCTATGCACAGACCTTCCTCTTAAGAAGTACATGAGAACATATCCAAGCGATTCTAGATCATCCCTGCGACTTTGTTCTATGCATTGGTAAATGCAGTAGAGCAAAATCAAACATGAAAGTAGCACTTAATCAGATACTCGCTCTTTCAAAGGTCAAAAGGGTGAAAGATATGGCACTGGCCACATGCATACCTATCCCAAGGTGGGTATTCATGCTTGCATATCTGGCTGTTCCAGTCAAATTCTTATTTTCTCTGCATTAGACAGTATAATATTGCTGAATTAAGTTGATCAGAGATCAGATGATGAAATATAGGAGACAAAACATCGAGAAGCCCAAATGACTACTGAAGATCTAGGCCTTAAATATATCCATATTGAAGCCAGCTTACCTATATGGAATATGTTGATGGGTTGCGGAGTCTCTATATTTCTTGGCAAGTCCAAAATCAATGGCATAAACCTGCAGGTAAATTGATCTCATTATGCTTTCCAAGAACATTATAAAAGCATAGAATTCAACAACTTTTGCAAACTTCAAAATAAGGAAAAGTGGGTCACCTGATTTGCACGCCTCCCCAAACCCATGAGAAAGTTGTCAGGCTTAATATCTCGATGAAGGAAAGATTTAGAATGAATAAACTCAACGCGATTAATCTGAAAAAGAGAAAGATGAGATTTCTAGGGACATATTTAAACATGACACATCTAGAATCTTAACCAAACACAAGCTTGCCAAACACCATACCATCTGATCTGCAAGCATGAGAACAGTTTTTAATGACAGCTTCCGACTACAGAAGTTAAACAGGTCTTCAAGACTAGGTCCCAATAAATCCATCACAAGAACATTATAGTCTCCTTCAACCCCAAACCACCTAACATTTGGAATTCCAGCTACCAAAATTGAAAATGACCAACCAGTGAGAACCCTAATAAAAGACAAATATGCACAAACAAAAAATGCCCAGAAACTAAAAAGAAAAGCGAGAGATTATTACTTCCTCCTTGCAGTAACTTGTACAACTTCGACTCATACAGCAATTGGGGATGCTTTGTCTTCACATTTTCCTGCGCACATTTGAGTTGCATTCTAAGTAAGGTGATCAAAAAGTCCAAAAAAAACATTGCTCAAGGAATTATATGAAGCATGTGCAAAAAGACATAAAAAGAATAAATTAGGGCACAAATCTAATAGCAAAAGACATGCATGGGAAGTGTTACTCGAAACTTGTAGGAGAATGACAAGATATAATGTGTTAGTGGCAGGTACACTAATGACCATTCCACAGTGCAAAATTTCCAAGTATTTCTTTTATTGCATTATTGTAGAAAGAGTACGAACATGTAATCCCCAGAAACTTGTCGAGGTAGAGGATAATTTTCAAGTATAACAAAAAAGCCAAACATGCTATCATTCCTAACAAGTAGGGCATGTCTCAAACAATCAACACCATAAGAACCCATCTACAAAAACTGCACAAGAACCCATGTTAATTCGACACTAATTAATGCTCACATATCAACTTTTGCAGTGGAAATAGGAAGCAGATATCAATTGTGCAATAATTACAATTAATACTGAGAAATAACAAACAAATCCAAAATGTCGGGGGGAAAGGGGAAAAATAAACAAATTCGGAGAACCATAACCCCTCAAAGAAAAAGCAAACCAAATATAAAGAAACGAAAAAAAGGGGGAAATTTTGAGAAAACTTTCACTTACAAGCTTAATAGCGACCTCCTCATTCGTCTGAATATTAGTGCCTGCAGAAACAAAAAGCAATCACGAATTGCCCATCAAAATTCAAACAACAAAAAACACAATTTGAGAACAAGAAGTAAACAAACCCAAATAGATCTCCCCAAACGAGCCGCTCCCAATTTTCCGGCCTAACCGAAACTTGTTCCCCACCCGCGGCTCCATTCAATCGCACGGACCAAAAAATAAAACCCAAATTTCCCCCCACAGCACCTCCTTTTCACGAAATCAAATCAAATCAAATCAAATCAAGCTTCAAAACTGCATAATTCTAGAGAGAGAAACAGACAAAAAAGGAGAGAGAGAGAGAGAGATGAACAACAAATCGGCATTTCATACGAAACACCGAGGATTCATCAGTGGCTCGTTTTGCTTCGATCTAATCGATAACTCGCTGGTTTTTATTGTTGGCTTTTCACCTAGACCTAGGTACCTCCAACAATATATATCTATATATACATATATACTGTCTCTCTCTCTATATATATATATGTATATGTAAATTATTGATGCAGTTATTTTGTATATCTACCCATTCTTTCTTTTTTCCAGCTTTATTTTAAATTGCTATTTTTGTTCTGGATAAATATAATAATAATTAGATAAATACGACGTGGTTTTGAGAGTTGATCCAAAACGACGTCGTAGGTGCGCCCACAGTCTGCCGAATAGTCTTGGGTCAACAGTCAACACGTGATACTATTATATAAAATGTTATTAAATAAAAAAAATAAATTGAAGAAAATGAACCGATTAATTTTCTATAAATATAAAAATTTAAGTCTACACTATGGTAAAGTAATCTATAAATCAAGTTAATAATAGAATGTGTTCCATTTAAAATTTAATTTTTGATATGATTATGACTTGGAGATTTATTTTTATTTTTTTAAAAAAATTAATTGATAATTAATTATAATAATTTAAATTTAAGTAATTGATAAATATTATAAATATGGCACTATTAACGATTAACCAAAAATTCGACTTGAATTGAAATGTGACATGTCTTGTCTTGGATTTTGGGCAAATATTGAACTCTTTTAGATAACTATAATTTTAAAAAATGTATATATCCAAATAACAATTGAAAACTATTATAATTTTACACGGTTCAAAAAGTACAATGAGATTATTCATATGCATCTCGACATGGCACTTAAGTGGATAGCCTTTAAATTTATAAATTACTATATATATTGATTTGATACGTGTTAACTTTTATATGATACTATATATATATATATATTGTAAAGAATTTTAAAGTAATTTTGTTATGCATTTTTTATTGTTAAATTTTTAGATAGATGTTTTAAAATGTTATTTTTGTAGCAGTTGAAAAATATTTAAAATATTTGCTTTTAAAAAATATCTACTTTTACTTTCTTTAAAAAAAAGGAGAGAGTGAATATCATATAAATCCTACTTTTTAGCTATGTCTACTAACAATTACTCCCACTTTTTACTATTAATTATATTCTTTTAAATTCTAAACTTAAGCACTTTAAAAAAGAAAAAAAAAATCCTCGCCAAACAAACATATGCCAAAGTTCAAACTATACTTTTGTAAATGTATAAGTTGATAGAAGTATAAGAATAGGTAAAAATGTAAAGAACATTTTCATTTTAAGCCTCCGTAATTCAAATATATTTTCATTATTTTGTAATAAAAAAATATATTTGTTTATTATTCAAATGAAAATGGCCCCTTTGAAAGCATAGCTTACAACTCAGTTTGTATATTTTGTTAAAACTTTGTATGTAATATCTCTTATTACACAAAAGAATTTTGTGTGCTTGTAAGCCGTTTAGATTAACTAAAAGAATTTGCAATATGAGCAATCTAAATTAAGAAATAAATACATATGCTCTTCAGTTGTTGATTGATGAATATAACAAAAGATATTACCTGAAAACATAACAGAAGATCCAAACAGAGAAACGACCCACCTAGAAAAAAAAGTAGATCTTAGGTACATGAAACCTGTTAAAAACCACGCACAAGGAGCCATAGCCCACAAGCAAGTGAAATGAGGCTAATATGTCCCTACTCTTTTCACAACCTTTTGGAGATATTCTTATACAGATATGTTACATACAACAGCCTCAAACAGCTATTTGGGCTTGACACACTCCCTCCACTAGGCACAAATTTTTTTACTCAAGAAAGAATAAAAAATGGCCCAAAAAGCAAAAACAAACTAATAATTCCTAACCAGCCAAAAGCCCCTAAAAACTATCAAAAAGAAATAAAAAAAAAAAGTCAAGAAACTACTATTATGTGCAAAAAAAGACATTATGTTTGGCTCAAAGTTGAAGCCTTCTTGCTCGGTGCATGGTCTGCATGGCTCATATTTGAAGGTTTCTTGCTCACTGCATGTTCTGCGGCAGCAGCACTGAAAGTTGAGCATTTCTTGCTCAGTTTCACTCTCAAGTGCCTGATTTTGGCGTCGACCGTTGCCGTGAACCCAATCTTGGTATGCTCGCGCGCCTTGCTCCTCTCCCGCCTCCACATATGTCTGTCGGTGATGTGTTTCTTGTAGTACTTGATTTCTTGAATGACGTGATGATCCAACGGGTTGAAGGACCGTTGAAACGAGATGTGGGCGAGGTACGGGAGGTTACATGCGACAGTCACCAAAACGGTTGTGGTCCAAAAGATTGGAGCCGGGGCGAGGACTTCGGTGAAGATTCTGAAGGCGTTCACTTCCAGAGCGTATTTGAGCTCGCCGTACACCACGAGAAAGATGTACCAGAAACTGATACTGCCCCATATGAGGATGTGCTGTATAAACGTGAAGTGGCTCATCGTCAGAGCGATCTGGCAATTGACGGCCCAGATTATGCACGTGAACATGGTGGTCCCCATGGTGGTCATGTCAGCGGTCTGGCCTCCAACCCGGAAAGCTTGGTCATAAAAGATGATGATGTTGAGGAAGTATATGATGAGGGAACAATAAAGACCGTTACCCATCCACCCTAATATTCTGTACCAGTCGAAGAACAAGTTTTTCGGGCCTTGCTGGTATAGAGCTGGAAACTGCATGCATTTTGAGGAACAGTTGCATGAGTACAACAAACAGGTGCATCTGTGTGTGTCGGGGGGGTGGGGGGGTGGGGGGTGGGGGGTGGAATCTAAATAAGGTTAATTATGGGAGAGAAAACCCAAGTTTTGTCACGCTTTCAAAAAACCCTTTGGTAAGAAAAATTACAAATACCTCATTGATGCTTGATTTTGTTTTGCACATGTACCCCACCCCCACACACAGCAGGGGGGGAACAGAAGCCAGCATTAGGGGGTATTGTGAAAATGAGCCAAACCTCAAGGGTTTTTTGTAATTCACCTATAGATATATGTGTGTGTGTGTGTGTGCGTGAGCACAAAAGCACAAATCCCCACTGAATGACTGACCTGCAAGCATACTTCAGAATCTACATCCTGTTCAAACACTCCCAGAGAAATGACGGGCAATGAAGTAAGAACGACGTTAAATAGTAGCATGTACCAATCAACGTATATCGACTGTCCAGAAAAGCCAGCAAATGCCTCAAAGTAGAAGATTGTAAGGCCAAATGCAATGTTTTTGTAGAAGAAATAACAGATCTGCATGCAGAAGAAAATTGAATTAATTAAAGATAACATCAAGGTGAGTAGCTAGCTAGTTGAACTCATAATGATTACCATCTGAGCAATTCTTTTGTAACACCAATGACCATGTACGACCAACAGCCTCTCCAGAAACCGAAATTGAGCAATAGAAAAATCACTAGCCATCACAGCCTGCAAACAGCTGATAGATTAAGTCAGCCAGTTTTGGATCAGACTTTACAGCCAAATAACTTGGTTCGTGACTCGTGAGATAAGACTTTTTACCAACCTGCATTCCTTCATATCCACTGATACCAACACCAATATCCGCTTCTTGAATCATGCCAACATCATTTGCACCATCACCAATTGCTAATGTTGTTTTCCCAGTTCCTTCTTTTACTAATCTTGTTACCTAATTATCAAATAACATAAGCATGAAATCTAAGGGAATAAAAAACTCAAAACCAGGGGAAATATCAAGTTTCGTTTCGTAAGTTTGTCCATGTTCAAGGTTTGGTCCTATGCTTACAGATTTCCCAAGTTTAGTCCCTTAACTCTCAATTTTTCTCAAAGTTCACCCTTCTCCACCTTTTCCCTAGTGATTCAACCCCACTAATGTAAAGGTGGAAAGGAATGAACTTGAGAAACTTAGAAAATCATGGGACTGAATCTGAGAAATAACTGGTACGCAATGGGATTAGAATTAGACAAAAGCTTTATGAACAAGAAATTGCTGACCAGAGCTTTCTGTTTGGGCGAGACACGGCAGCATATGACAGAAGCACAACCAATTGCTAAATTCAAGAAATGATGCTTCATGTCATCCTCCAGAGTATAAGTTAGAGTTTTCCCATCAATTATCAACGCAAAGGCAGCATGGGGATCCTTTTCTAGCTTGATCATTTGTGTTGCATTTGTAATTTGGTTTAAGATATTCTCCTTTATAGCCTACGCAGTAGGATGCAAGAAAAACAATCGCTCAAATAAATTAAAGTATTTGTCAAATATTATTCAGACATCATTCTCATCAGATAATTACCTGCTTGGGATCTTGGACTATTGCATCTGTGTTCATTGTTGTTATACATATCTGATTCATGCCATCTCGAAGCAAATTACAAGCAAATCTGCATGAAGACAAGATTTTGGTTTAGTATGTAGAAAGCTTTGATGATTGAGTAGCAAAATGATCTTCAAATAGTTAAACATACCCTATATTTATTGCAGTTTCCATCTTATCGCCTGTCAGAACCCAGATCTTTAGGCCAGCTTGTGCCAGTTTATCTATGCACTGAGGCACCTATAGAGAATGCAATTAAGAGAACATGAGATATAAGGACAGATAGAGGGCAGAGAGATATTCAATTCATAACTCCTACTGATTGACCACTTCATCTTAAAGCTTAAGCAGCTTATGCAGTTAAAGACGAGACATTAAATATTTAATATCTCTGACATGCACCATGTTTAATATCTCTAAACACCCCAAATTAGAGGGGAGAGACATTAATAATACACTTGGTCCTTGGAATTCAGAAAGGAGAACAGAAAGAAAAAAATTTCCTCGCTTCAAATGATAGTACTTTGTACTTTGTTTCTTATTGCTTTTTGTTTTCCGTTGGCTTTTCCTCATCAAAATCCAAGGCCCAAACATAGCATATATATTTGGCATGGCCATGGCCATGGCCCTGATACCATATTGAATAATTACTCAGGTAAAAGCTTAAGTTATTACAGAGGAGAGACATTAAATCTTTAATATCTTCACTAGTTTGAAAGCATTGATGAGATATGACATACTCCGTTCTGTAATTTGTCTTCGACAGCAGTTGCACCAACAAGTATGAGGTCCTTTTCCATCATGTCAGAAGCACGCTCGAGCATTGCGTCCCTATCACCACCAATTGAGGTTTTTGCTTTAGTGAACTCTTCATTCCAAGCAGAATATTGAGCCTCATCAAGTTTCTTGTAAGCAAGCGCTAGCGTTCGCAGTCCAGCCTCCCCATATTCATTCAAATGCTTGGTGGTCGGCCCCTCGTACAGTCTCCCATTCCTCGCTAGCCTATCAAATATAATGCTGTAAAGCAAAGAACACATTAATTCCAAGAACAACTAAATACACAAAAGCAGAATAAGATGAAAATGCGGACACACTTTTTTCTCTTTTGTGGGGTTTTGAGGGTGGGGGTGCGGGGGTAGACACCTTGGGTAGAACTCAAATTGACAAACACATATGGTCAGTGGCAGACCTGTCAGCTCCTTTGCAGAAGAGAAGTATCTGACCGCTCTCGTCCCTAACAATTACAGACATTCTCTTCCTTTTACTGGTGAAATCCAACAAATTGAGAAGTTTATATTCCCTGAAATTACAGAACAAATAAATAAATAAATAGATAAATTATTACATAGTATGAGAAGTATTTGTTTCACGGTCTCACCTTTCAACGGGCTCTTCATAGGAAGGATATCTCTCACGAACGAATATGCTCGACTGCGTTCTTCGGAAGAACTCAAAACCAAATTCTCTAGCAGCAACAAGAAACGCACCTTCGTCGGGCGATTCTGCTTCATATGTAACAGTGTGTGTGTCTTCGTGTTCCTCAGGAACTGCAGTGTGACAAACAGCAAGTATCCTAAAAAATAATAATATAGAATCTGCAGTCGGTTCTTTAAACCAATTCCCATTCATGAGTCGGTTATCCTCAAAGCTAAAACCCTTTATAGCAGGTTTACGTTCGTGTCCATCCTTTGAAGTAATGACAGTCTCTAATTCAATCTCGGACCCCCCAAATTCACTTTTCCTCCCGTGTTGGCTATTATCATCCATTTCCATCGCCATCTGTTTTGCAGCAGCAAGTTCTACAATACTAGCACGCAAGCCGTATGCAGCACCAGCAATGGAGCATTTAAGGAAGTCCATCTGATTGCAAGTCAACGTGCCCGTTTTATCAGATAGGACCGTATCGACCTGTCCCAATTCCTCATTTAGGTTCGAAGTCCGTGCCTGAGCAGGAGTTCCCGTCTCTTCATGATACATATGAACATCCTGATTCATGAATAAAGCTTGTAGGACTTTTACAACCTCAATCGACACGTAGAGGGATATAGGTATCAAATATCCATATAATATAAGAGCAGTGATTAGATGATAGAATGCTGATGTCCATGGATTCCCCGGATCATACAGACCATCTCTATCCGGGACCTGTAAATACCACCACTTTGGCAACTCATTTTTAGTCTTCACCATGAAACCTACAAAGCTAATGAGTGAGATGAACAATAGGAGAGTGAAAAGGACATATATTATTTTATCCATCTGTTTTTCGATCTTGCTCCTTTTAGAAGGAGATTTTGTAGAATTTTGCATAACTTTGCTATCGTGACCAGTGAATATCACCACGCCATAAACATGGCCCGTATTTCGAAGCTTTGAATCCCGTAAGAGAATTTGGCCGGGATCCAAAGGGTACACCTGGCGATCATATTCCAAATTACCCACGAAAGTATAAAGATTGGGATTCGGATCCTCACATTTTATGGTTGCGGCAAACCCCTTAAAACTTTGATCATTATCAAGGGGTAGTGTTATCTCCAGGGCCCGTTTGACTTTCAAATTAGTTTCCCCGTCTAAGTTCATAGTTTCAACATAACAAATTCCATCTTCATAACTCGAAGACAAAAGAAGTAAATCTGCAGGAAAAAATTTATCCTTCTCAACTTTCACTACATCTCCAACTCTAACTTTCATCCACGGTTTAAGACCAAAAACACCATCAGCTTCATGCACGTTAGCTTTCGTCAGATTAACCTTCATATCCTGTACAAACCTACGCCAATCTTCTAGTGCTTCTTTAACCATACTCAATCCAACCACAAAAACCAACGGTGCAATCATACTCACAGCAGAGAAAGGTGATACCGGAGTTAGTGACAGTATTGCAGCTAGAAGAAAGTACAAGTTGGCTACACGTCTGAATTGTTCGAATATGGCCTTTGGGAGAAATGTAATGACATTGTACTTAGTGGTGGAAATGTAATTTGAGCAATATTTAAGGGGTTTTTGTGTATGCATATCAGGCTGGTTGCAATGAACCAACCGTGAGAAACCGGGTCCTTGGAATTCATGCGGGCTCTCTTGCTCCTTAGAATGCCCCCTGTGGCAAGCAAACGTATAAAGATGGCTCCTACGGATTCTTGCCCTTATCCTGCCCCCAGCCATTTTAATACGGTTTTCAAACTCAAAGCTACTCTGCTAACCTAGAGATTAATGAATAGAGAACCCCCCAAACTTGCCTCCACCATGCAAGCAAAGGAGTTGCTTACATAAACACTACTCTTCTCCATGGCTAAACGGCACACATGAGCCTACCCCAGGAAACCAGGATGGAAGTATATTCCAGCAGGCCACACCTGCAAAAAAATTATCTATATAAGGAAAAAAAAAAGATTTACATGCATTCTTTTCTTATATGCAACTGAAGTTCAACCCCTATGGTACAAAAAGCCAAGATTGTTTCATGTTGCACATCTCATCAATATCAAAAATTTCAAGATCTTTAGCAGGGCCAAGTCAATTACAGCCAAGTCAATTACAGCCAGGAAGATACATTACCACATCTAAATTCAAATAAAAAAGCTCACTTCAAGCAAAATATCATCCGAATCAAATTCAAATTAACCACAACTAGGATTCAGCCTCAAAGCATAACAATTGACGGCAAACAATCCCCATCACTTTGTCCAACGGTATAAACGCATTCAACGTCCTCAATGTAAATTAGAAATCACAGCATCAAGAAAAAATAAATAATAATAATAATAAACAACGCATTAAACAGATGCAAAATACAAATGCCAGCTCAATTTTCTCGAGAGCAGCTCCAGAACTTCCAAAAACCAACAATGAAACACACACACACAAAAACACATTGTTTCAAATCTTTTCCCCAATTCGTCACAGGAAAACAAAACCGACATTGATAAAGAACCAAATCACACACACGAAACGTACACAGATGATTATTTTTATTTTTCTTTTACCAGACTAATCTTTCGTCAAAATGGGAATTTGACACGAGCCCAGATTGAATTTCAGCTCGGAGATCGCAAATGGATGAGAGAGAAGGGAAAAGGAGAATGGGCCACACACACACAGAGAGAGAGAGAGAGAGAGAGAGAGAGAGATTAATTTAGGCAGTGGCGAAAAAATATGAGTTTTTTCTCTCGGGACGAAGCGCGCAACAATGCCAGTGTTTCACGCTCTCTCTCCTTCTCTTCATTTTTTTATATTTAATAATAGAATTTAAAAAGTATTTTCAATTTTTTTTTTCACATTTTAGTTATTTATTTTATTTGTTAAATATGGTACTTCCTTCAACATAATAATTTAAAAAAATAAATAAATAAATACGCGTATTTGCCTAGACTATGTCTATATGTGGAAAAAAATCATGCTAGGTTATCAAAAACAACACCCATTCATATTATTAGTCGTTTTATCATAGAATTTTTATTCAATAATATGTGTTATTTTATGAAAATAATACAGTATTTCTTGTATTTTTTCAAATTTACCCTCAAATTAAATATCATTCACACAAATTTATAATTATTAATACTAATATTTTTATCAAAAAAATAAATAATGCTAATATTAAAAAGGTGTAGAACATAGGAATCGTAACTATTAAATTTTTCTCTAACATGTGTGATGTGAACCTTAAACAACTATTAATATAAAATGGAAGTAGTGCTTATTTTCACAAGATTTGGTTTTAATATTTAAATCCTTATTGAAAATATGTTGCGCAAAAAAAATAACGAACATTTTTTTTTTGGCGAAAAGGTCAAGATTTTAAAAATAAAGTATGGTGATATTAATAAATGAAGAGTATATTTATTTTAATTAAAACATGATAGGACCCGTTTTGATTGGCTTGAAAATACTTATCGAATACTACTGTAATAGTAGATCTTTTTTTTAAGCCAAATAATTTTGCGTTTGAATATAATAATTAAAAGTGCTTTAAAAAGTGTTTTTATTTGAACCTAATGTGAAATATATTCTTAAAAAAAAAACCATTTTTGTCATTTTTTCTAGATTGTATTGTTTTGCAAAAAAAACAATCTAAACACAATTTTTTCATTATGAATTGTTTTTTTCCATAAAATAAGGGATTTTTCTTTAAAAAAACTCATCTAAACCAGCTAGTAATAAATAAAGTTCTAATATTTCTATTCTTTAACTTTGTATTCTCTAAATTGTCACCCATCGCAATGTATTTGTCTCCAAATTTGAAATATCTATCTATCTATACACATGCGTGCGTGGGTGTGTGGGTGTGAAAACAAGGGAGAATCATATAGATATATATATATGTGTGTGTGTGTGTGTGTGTGTGTTTATATATTTTAATTACAAGTTGCTACTTTTAGGTTAAAACCTTTGCATATACAAATCAATGTGAAACACACTTACCAACCATTATACTTTATTCATTGTTATAATTGAGTGAAAAAAAGAGAGAATAAAATAAACTAAAATAAAAAGTTGGAAAGCCAACCAATTCAACTTAAAGTGAAAGAAATACCTATGATACTGGCATCATATTTTTGAATTTGTAATTTATTTATTTTTTGAATGATGAAAATGGAGTGGTTACTTTTTTTTTTCTCTTTTTCTTTTATTATTATTGTCAACAAATGAAGTTATTCAAAGCATATATGATTGTACTCAAATTGTCAACTTTATAATATTAATAAATAATAGTAATTACACTGATATATGTGTGTGTGTGTGTGTGTGTGTGTGAGGGAGAGAGAGAGAGAGAGAGATTATGAAGTACATGCAGACCCAGTCTTCTCTACAGCTCTACTACTAGTTTACTCCACTGAGGGGGGTAACAATAGGGGGGCCACTCTGGATGACGTGGCAAAGTACTAAAAGAATGAGTACGATTGGATGTGTCTGAGTGGTGGGCCCCACATAAATGGTCGGTACAATTAATATTTTTATATGCTTGTATAGTACCACAGTTATAGTCTCCTTCATTTTTTTTTTAATAATTGAAATTTAATATAACTTGCCTTTAAAAGTTTTCACTTTTACGAAACATTTTCTATTTAATATTTTGTGGATAAAAAAAAAAGATGGTTCTTGTATAGAAACAAAAATGCATTTCAACATTAATTCAAAAAGTATTTAATTTTATACGTATGAAGACGAGTTATGTAGTTTCGTATAGAAAATATGTAATTCTAAAGACTACATGCATATTCTGATATTTTCGATGTAATTCATAGAGTTTCTACATATTATTGTGCAACTAATTTTATGTCAAATGTTAAAAACGTAAAAAGCATAAAGGTTCTAGATATTAAAAAAAAAAGCTATGTCTTTATATATTTAATTTTCGCAACATAATGAAAATTAGATGTCCCTCCGTTTAATTTTGTACTATTTATATACATCTTGAAAGAGGTTTTGAGGCATTTATACTTGGACAACAACATACTATTCATTGTCCCATAAAAGAGATCAAATAATAATAATACGTTAAATTTTTTTATGTATTTCTAAAGTCAAACAAGTCTTTAATTGCAGCAATAGAATTATGAAATATAATTACCTTAATAAAATAATTGATTAATTGTAATAAATCGTTTTTTATGTAAAAATAAAAAAAACCCGTGTCGTTTATCACTATTAGAAATCTTCTTATAATCTTTTGTACTTTATTAGACTCGTATCAACTTAAGTTGCGTTTGGTAGTCCAATGGAATTGAGTGTGATACGAATTCTATTGGATTCGTTTGAAAAAATAGTTTATCAATTTCTAATTTCATAGCTTTGATATGCGTTCTTGATGTCCTACTAATAACTAAAACGAAGTTTGGTACAAATTGATGATGAAATAACTAAAAGAACCCTAAGTTCTTGTTTTAAATACTAAATTACCTTTGAGAAAAGGTCACTTGAGTAATTTTAAAACTTAATATTGGTCACCACTAATCATGAGATTCACCATCCCACCGTCCTCTTGGAATGCACTATCCTACAAATCTAATGATTAGAAGTCGTGATGGCTCATAATGTTGGGCTTCCAAAATGCTACCAAACAATTTTATGCATAGAATATGCAATATATTCTACACATAACTCACTACCAAACGCAGCATTCCTTTACTTAAATATATTCTACTTAATATTTTTATTTAAGCACATGATGGTTATAAAATCATAATAAATAAAATTGTAAATGACTTATAAGTAGCTTTAATGAATTGTTTTTCCTAACCAACTTGCTTTGTATTTTCATTTAAGAGATAATTAATTCCTATATATATGGTCAACGGGCGATACTCTTGACTTGGCATGCCAATTAATTATAACAAAAAATTCCTACCCTACGGGCTATGTGAATGGGGTTTATATACCATCTAAGTCACGCACAATTTTTAATAAATTCATTAATGACCTTATAAGCCTTGCATTTATAGAGAATTGATGTCCATGACAATTAAATGCTTTTTTCCTTTTTTTTTAATAGGTGAGTATTTTAAATATAGTAAGTCTGTTTGAATCTTATATATACACTAACACGTTGCAACTCGTGTCGTAGTTTTAATTTATTTATAATAAATATAAAAGCACAAAATATTGCATAATCTGGATCATTCGATATATATGGTGGCCAAACATAAACTCATATAAAATGAAATTCTACTATTACTATTAAATTTTTAATGATGAACGGTTATTTTTGGATCCATCTAATATGAAAATATTTTTAAAATGTTTTTCCTAATTCTTTCACCCAATGCAAAATTTCCCACCAAACCTATACTCTTGTTTCTTTAAATTAGTTGTCCAAATTTATTTGATTGATTAAGTAAAAAAAGAAAAAGGAGAGAGAGAGAGAGAGAGAGCAAAGTGGGATGTTTGATAGTTGATACCTTAGAATTTGCGAATGAATTAGGACCCACAACAAAGCCAATTCCACTCCTAATAGTTATAATAATAATAATATATAAAAAAAAAACACTTTCAATTAAAAAGTTGGTTTAGCAATGACTTGAGATGTTTGAGGGCCACGAAAGGAAGTTGCTTGGAAAATCATGTGGTCCACTCCAAATTCAAAAGTCTTTTGTTTTATTATTTTTGGAACTAATTGTTCTTTGCTTTTTCATCTTTGCAAGAAAAGTATCATACAAGATAAATCATGGATTTGATTCTCGTGGATAATGTTTGGTTGATTTTGATTATGAGAGAATAAATTATTTATAGCATCAATGGCCGCCTTAAAAGTAAATAATATATATTTTCATTGAAAAACAAATACAATTTAAATAAAGCTTTTGTTACACAATTTTTTTTTTTGAACTCTTTTTCATTCAAGATACGCTGCAACGCTGAATAATACAAGCAAGTTTTACGCTGATGTGGTTTGAATTTTTGGTGATTAGATATTTCGGTTCGGAAGTACTCCCGCTGCGATTGAACATGAATATATTTTATGGAGATTTGTATTAATAACAGAGAATTTATGAATCTGTTAAATTCATGTTGTATTTTTAAGAAATTTATACTTGCACCAGGTCCGACTACACCGAAACTAATCATGTGGCGAGTGTTTTACGCTTGCTATGTAATTGGTGTACAATTTAAGGAGATTGACCAATTACATGACAAGTATGTTAACACTTGCTATATGATTAATTGAGTGCGGTCCAACCGGATTTGAACAGCATACGAGATTGCAGAACACATTTGGTTATGATCGAACTTTCTCTCTTAATCATGCTCATAGATGTAGACCTCTCTAGTGGGAATCACGTCAATTCTTGCTTCTATTTTTTCTTGTATCCCAGTGTTAAACATTTTTCTTCCTGGTTAAGTTTTTTCTTTGATAGGGTAAGATGCAAAAGTCATTTCTTCTAGAGGGGTTTACTTCTTCAATTAGACATGGACGCCACTAATAGCCATGAACAAAGAAAATTGATTAAAGAAAAAAAGATTGGAACATAGATAATTACAAGCCGGCAATTATTATTATCAGAATAAAATAGAACAAACAGAGGGCATTGGCCTTCTATTTATTATACACTTAAAAGAGCCCCTATTGCTTCCTCAATACGTGATAAAGACTTGTGCTATTTTCTTGCTTATAATAATTCAACCAATGGATTATTAAATCTATAAAAAAATATCAAGTGGGAAATGCCAAATAAGAGAGAGAGAGAGAGAGAGAGAGAGAGAGAGAGAGAGAGAGAGGGAAATATGAAATGTGTGTGTGTGTGTGTGTGTGTGAGAGAGAGAGAGAGAGAGAGGCAAACAAATCCATATTGGGCCAATCATGAGTGGATGAGCTAGACTGAGATTTGTGACAAGAAAGTTAGTTCTTTAACATCTTTATGCTCCATTATTACATATATTGTTGGAGTATTAGGCAAAAGATATTCACCATGAAGTTTAAATCATTGAAAAAATAAAATGTTTATGACTTGTAGGAAATTCTTCCACGTATGAGGTTTGAATTTCACATATGCACCAAACGATTTAGATTTTACCACATTATTAATTCATATATAAAAAAAAAAGAACATACAAAATATAACACAATCTCAACTATATTAGT
The DNA here is from genome assembly GCA_026212405.1 of Petrea volubilis. Classification (NCBI taxonomy): domain Eukaryota; kingdom Viridiplantae; phylum Streptophyta; class Magnoliopsida; order Lamiales; family Verbenaceae; genus Petrea; species Petrea volubilis. The sequence goes on along the minus strand of CM047876.1, from coordinate 26,121,993 downwards.
TTATATGCAAGGTCTAAACATCATGTTCGTATAATATGCTACACTCATGAGATGAATTATGACAACACGTGTCAAAACTTTTGATTATGATTATTATTATTATTGTTATTTTGATTTGACAATCATAATTCACATAATTCATTTACATGTGAAATTTATCGGAAAATGGTAATACTTACAAAAAAAAAAAAAATACGACTTGAGGAATTGTTAAGAGTTCCTTAGTCTAACAACGATGAGGAAATCCGTAACCAAAGAGGTCACAAGTTTGATGCTTATAAATGTGGATTATATATTGATTTGTTTTTTTTGTATTATGTATTTGTTTTTTGTGCCAGACATGATTATGAATAATGTTATGAGTTTGTATTTAATTGAATTATTGACGTGGAAGTTATTTTTGATTTGAATTTTTGATGTAATTGTTTGAAATGCGTTCACCCATCCTCTATCGTTATCATAAAAGAAAAAACCCTCAAGAATTTGAAGTCTTGAATTCAAAAATCTCATCATACATTTAGATATCTAATATATTTTTATTTTGAGTCTTATTAATAATTAATATTTTCTAAAATTATCAACTCTAGAGGCCGTGGCCCTTTTGATGAGGAAACAAGTTTGAGGTTGTTTGCAGCCGATTTCTTGTGGACATAATAAAACGTTATGTAATAAGAGATGAAATACCAATTAGAATAAACAACGTATTGTCTCATGAAGATCCTTAAACGAGGAAACCTCACTTTAAGGAATTAGAACATAGAAATGATATATAACAAGAGATGAAATACTAGTTAAAATAAACGATGTGCCGTTTCATGAATTCCTAAAACGAGGAAACCTCAATTTCAAGAATCAGAACAGAGAGATGCACAAACACATATTTTGGTACTTATTTCAAAGCGTGGAGAAACGTATCACACGTTTCGCATTTCAAGTAATCTATTGAATGTAACAAAAGGAAACCAGGAAAATTCAAATATTATCAAAGAATGATTCAAAGTAGATATATCAAAGAACGAATGATCTTTTGGTGGTGGTGTATGTTTACGCAGACGACGCTTCAGCTCAGAAGCGATCTCGTCAAATGTTCGCGTGCGGCGGCCAAAGCCTGAGATATCGTCTGCAGTAAAGATCAAAGTTAGGACTACACGAAACAGAAACAAGCGAATTAATGAGATTGTTTGTCTGAATTTTGAATCCTTAGATGCCAACGCTTACTGTTGTAGTCAAGGATGGAGTCAGAAATTTACATTTAACGGGCGAAGCTGAATCTTTTACAAAATATAAGAGGAAATCTTTGTTCTTTTGGAGGTCAGCATAACTTTTGAATCAATACACACACACACATATATATAACTAACATCTCCTGGTAGATTTTGATGTTGGGAGAAGGATCAAAACTACTTCTCTAATTTATTTTTTTATTTTTGTATATCTCATAAAGCTCCCAGAAATTCAATGAGGAAATCCAAATGCGATCGCGTAAAACCAAAAAATAAAAAAAAAAAGGTAGAATTACGACTATAACCTGCTCAGAGAACGGTGCGCCATCATCCATACTAGTGGTGAATACTTTTCCGGCAATGATACTACCGTCTGTTTCGAGAATAATCCTGCAACTCAAAATGAAAGCAATAGATAAACATGATTGTTCTACTTATTGTAGCTAAATGGATGAGGGATGAAATAAGCAATGGCTAAAGGTATGTCCATAAAAATCCTCGTCAATGTCTCTTCCTACTCTGTTCGTTTTTCCAATGCTGTAACATGTGTAAAGTTTTGGAGTAATTAAAAAAAAAGTACAAAAGTTTCAGGTAAAATTAGAAGGGAGTGATCGTGCATTGAATTTAATGACATGAGTTTATTATGTACCCTCCATCAACAATCTCATCGAAGCACAAAAGAATCAGATCCATGTTCTCAAGTGCCTCCCTCTGATCCACATTATGCCTAAAACAAGAATATTCAATCAGAAAAAAAATATCAATAAGCACATATTGGGGGCTACAAAGTTGTTTTATCATCACACGTAACGTTAAAAAGCACAGAAAGCAAGTCTTTTCAACATCGCGAGTGCATGCATGTTACACACTGTTTAGTTGCGACGAAATGGGGATTTTCGTGGAGATTTATTAATTACACAGGGGGTCTTTTGGCTATAAAACTAACCGGAGATTTTCCTTTTGCAGCTTGGCAAAAACAGAGGGGTTTTTGCACGTTTTACGAAAATAATATTAGGCGATTCGAATGCATTCATTTAATGAACCTGAGGAGGATGGTGACTGCATCAAAGAAACCCTGAAGAACATTAGCCAAGATCAGTTCGTTTTCACCGTCATCCCCGGTCACAAAGAAGTGCAAATCTTGATAAAACCTATAAACAATGATATTGGTATCCAGCATCATTATCTCCGCTGCAAACCGTAGAAAAAGTTAATTATCTACAAAATGAAATTTTATTATGGATCAATGGGTAAATGTACTGAGAAAAACCACAATAGAGTTTTCTGGTTTAAACAAGTAACACTTTTACATGGCTCATTGTGACCATAGACCACTGCTCGCATAGCATGTCGAAACCACATATTCCTAACATTGTCAAAATTAGAGCTCAAGACGAACGCTATGTTTGGTGTAATGAGTTCATGAGGAAAAAGAAAAGAAAATGGTAAAGAAAACTATTTTTGGTGTTTTCTTTAACTTAAGAACAAAAACTCATCTTCACAACAAACTAGGGAGGGAAATGAAACAAGATCAAGAGAAAAGAATGCTCTAGTGACTCCCTCGTTTTTAATATTCGTATTTCTATCAACAACACACTTCATTTCACCGAAAATCACATATTTGTAACAACAAAAAAGGATAATTTCTCTAACAAAAGGAAATAAAATTCCTACCATTTTGCTTACAAACCGAGCGATCCTAGGATCTTGAACTTTTCTTTCTATTTTCCTTTCTTTTATTAAGCATTTTCCCATTCCTTAGCAGAATCATAGTGTGAGTGTACCTTCGCTGCGAGCATGAGTCTTTTGAGTCTTTGTAAAAATGGACTTTTCAAAAGCAAGCTTTGCAGTATTTGTAGGCCACTCATCTGAATAGTACTTAACTGCGACGCGCTTCCCCTCGGAATCCAATAGAAGTATGTTCTTTATGGATGGGCAAGCCTCCTACATTTTTTACGCAATCCAGTCACAATCATAAAGAATTATCAAAATCTACTAAACATACTAATCCAACCATCATTTACAAAACAACAGAAAACATAAATATGAGAAAATGGATATTGCACAATGCATCTCTCTCTCTCTCTGTCTCTCTCTCTCTCTCTCTCACACACACACACACACAAAAGTTGCTAATTACACAAGCAACCGCATATATCATCAATCACATTATGAAAAACCCTCAATCACACAGATCATGGACATCCCATGAAGCATCTGATTCACTCACTCACAACACACACACACACACACACACACACACAAAACACAACTTTCCAGTTACATGCCCAATCATAAACCATCACCATTTCAAATGCTGCAAAATCCACAATTTCGGTTCACAGTATATCCCCTAATCCGTCTCATCCATACACACTAGAGTTAGATTTGAATAATGGGCTATGGTCTATATTCTTTTTTGTGGGCTACAGATATGAAATACAGAAATTACAAAAAAAACATGATCAAAGAAATATCCGATTCTTGCAAACTAAGATGAACACGATCAAGAATCAGCAAATGTGCCCAAAAAAACACACAAAAAAAAAAAAGAAAAATGCTTACTTGATTGAGAAAAGGGGCCATCACAAGCGAATGATTTGTGAGATTTTGATGAAATTTTTGGTTTGTGCTTTGGTGAAATTATACTGAATCTATTGATCAAAGCTTTCGAGCTGTTAATTTTTTTTGAGTCAGTTCTGGTTGATGGGCCGGAGGGAGAGCGTTGTTAAAGCCCACTATTTTGGGATTAAAAATGCGTTGATAGTAGTCAAGCCCAACTTATTATCCAGTGGTGTAGTTTAATGGTTTGGCGTTAGCTTAACCAAATGTCTCGTATTTGAACTATGAGAATATAAATTGCCCCCAACTTATTATCAAGTGGTGTAGTTTAATGGTTCGGCGTCAACCTAATCAAAGGTCTCGTGTTTGAACTCTAAAAATATAAATTGCCCTTTGTTGATAAAAGCTTTATGCCTAAGTGTTTCGATCCGGTTCGAACTCAGATTTAATAGGTGCTTGAAAAATTCTTGATTGAGAAAAAAGGGCCCAATTGAATATATTTTCTTTTTTTAAAAAAAGAGTGCTTTTTGACTCATTTTTAGTCAGTGCTTGAAAAATGCTTACTTTACTGAGAAAAAAAGGGTATGTTTATATAGACTTTAAAAAAAAGTACTTCTCGATTTTAATCAGTGTTTGAAAAATGCTTACTTGATTGGGAAAACAAGGCCTATTTGAATAGATTTATTTAAAAATAAAAAAGAAAAGTGCTTCTCCGTTCGAATTTGGTCAGTGCTTGAAAAATACTTACTTGATTGAGAAAAAATGGCCCATTTGAATTGATTTCAAAAACAAAAAAAAAGCTTATTGAGTCTTTTATAGTAGAACTTTTTTTAAATCAAATATATTTGTATTTAAATACAGTAACTAAAAATATTTTAAAATATATTTTTATTCAAAATTATTTTAGATAATTTCTTAAATAAAGCAAGTTTTGGACCGTTTTTTATAGCTCCTACTTTAAAAAAAAAAGTAGCCAAACGTAATTTCTTTATTCTTTTGAATGTTTTTTCCTTTTTGAAAAATAAATATTTATCTTCATAAAAAAAAAAAAATCATCCAAATGAGCTCTAATTCAAAGCCTTTCACATCATAAGTAGAACTAGGAAAAATAGGCGCCTAATATAAAGTAAAATCAATATGCAATCTATATAATCGACACGATTATGTGCCCATTGCGTGGGATGAATGAATTTAGTTTCTTGGCGCGAAACAAACACACTCGACAAAATTTGAATTCGAACCCAAAACATCTCTCGCAATAGAAAAAAAAAAACAAAAAACAAAAAAAAGGCAAAACGTAACACTAAAAATACATCGACCAAAATAAAATATATTTTAATACCCTAATCCCTCGCGAAAAAATAATCTTTTACATACCTTAACACCCTTCTCTCTCTCTCTCTCTCTCTTTTTTTTTTTTTTTGCCAATTCTAAGATCCCCAAACTAATAATATAATTACATAGAGCAAATTAAATGTGTAATTTAAAACATCAATCACGGGCTGTAGAGTGTAGGCCCGCACTTGCATTTCCAGCCTTCGGGCTCATAATTAGTGTATTGGACCCCAACCCGGCCCGTATGAGTGGGCACCTGAATGGCGTCACACGGGCTGCACCCGTAGCACTTGTGCTCACAGTTTGGCGGGCTTGACCCGATTTTGTTCGTTTCCTTGTTTTTTGCTGATCCAATTATATTTTTCGGGCCCTGTAATTAGGGAAAAAAAAATAAAGATATTATTATATTTATGTGGGAAAAAATTAATATTTGGATGTAAAATACATGATTGAATTTTTATAAAATATAAATCATAATTTTTAGTGTGTATGTATGTATATACATATACACCTCATTTGATGAGCTCTGTGTGATTTGCGGTGACTTGAGATTTTGTATTGTGCCTGTTCAAGAATGTGCACGTTAGTTTATTTGAAATAAAAAATATATATATATATATAGATGGAGAGAGAGAGAGAGAGAGAGAGAGAGAGAGAGAGAGACCTTGACGAGGCCTGCTTGATACTCCAACGAAAAATGAGACAAGAACACAAAACAATATTATTGCCCTCATCATTGTTAAGATCATGGACCTCAAATGATTATAGCTAGGATATCACTATGTGTCGTGTGTGTATATAACTATATTTAAGAGAGAGAGAGAGAGAGAGAGAGAGAGAATGGCTGCCTTGAGATGGAGAAACCATGCATGATATATAAGGGGGGTGGGGGGTGAGGTGGGGTTTAACAAAAATAAATATACAAAATTTACCCATTTCCCAAAAAAGAAAAAGAAAAAAAATTGCACAATCTCCAAAGAAAATTTTGCAGATAATAGAGTAGTAGGACTCTGGTTTGCTTCGCAAACAAGTGATTGTGAAAAATCACTTTTTCTAATCTTAAATTACTTCTTTTATGAATGCAAACAATCCTGGATTTACAGAGCACTTTTTTCTATTCTATCCATAACAAATAATTCTGAAAATCAAATTTTAATAATCCTGAATTAACTGGAAAAAAGTTGGAAAAAAAAGCTGCAACAACTCGCGTTTTTCAGTACACAGTAGTCGCACAGTACTATCAGTGCCTGATAACATTCATCCCCGTTAAGTACTTTTACAAAGCAGTAATTGGGGTAACTGGTTTGTTAACATGGTAAAAGTTACTCTCTCTCTCTCTCTCTCTCTCTATATATATATATATATATATATATATAAATCAAATCTGGGAAGAAGGAAAGCTGATGGGGTGTATTAAATGACCTCTCTCTTTACAGTGATCCCGACTGAATTAGTAATATCGTATTGGGAATGTGTGTTTGACATTTGACAAGGAACAAAATAAATTTACCACTTTTTAATAATAATAATAATAATAATAATCTTACCACTCAGCTATGATCAAAACAAACAAATAAATAAATAATCAATCTTACCAATGCATCATATTCAAATTTTCATTTTACAGTCACGTATACATTAAAATATAAGCGAGCAATTTGTTAAAATAATAATTTTATTTTTATTTTGCATATTGATTAAAGTTTTGAGTATAAATACGTAAATTGCTAATGTTGATCTATATATTATAATATCAAAATGAATTAATTGATGAATGCTTTTATGATAATCTTACAAAAAGATAAAAATAAAATATAAATATAAATATAAAGAAATTATTTCATCACAAAGAAATCAAGACATTACTTTTTTTTTTTTTGGTCTTTATCAAGATATTACTATTATTTTTTTTCTTTTTTCGATTACAATCAATTCGGGACACCCTATAGATGTCAACCGGAAGGACCCCCACACACGCACACACTCACTACAAGAAAGCACTTATTGTACTAATGAAATTTTTGTGAATGAGAAATTCTGTCACAAATTTAAGGTGTATATGATAGATTAGTGACAAAATTTAATGTAAATAAACTAAACAAATAATTGATGATGCAATATTTTGTTATAAACTAAATCTATTATAGAAACTAAATTTATAATATATTTAGTTTATCACGAAATGCATTTGTTGTATCGATAACTACTACTAAAGCTGGACAAAGACCTGTTTTAATTAAAAAAAAATATCTAATCCAAAATCTTATACTCTCAACCATTAATTTCATCTATTGAGTTTTTTTTTTAAATACAATCAACTCGAAATATTCTATAAATATCAATCAGAATGTTACACGCACACATTACCCAAACAAAGAGCGGAAAGTACAAAATGATTCAAATTTGAGCGCTTAACAATGACAGGTTCAAACGTTCACTACTAGACTACAACTCCAACGACTATTTTATCTATTGAGTCAACCCTCACTCTATATATATCAATCAAAATATCATACACACACTCATCCAAACAAAACTGAAAATATACAATAGAATTCGAATTCAAAACTTTAATATTGACAGATTTAAACCTTTACTACTGAGTTATAGTCTCGATAACAATTTCGTCTATCATAGTCAAACCTCACCCACAAACAAAAATATATATAATTTTAAAACTTGCAAAATTATATGGAAAAAAAAGTCCATATTTGTTAGGATTTAAGCATGAATAAGCGGTCAGAAAATGCAGCAGGCAATTGGTAGGCGAGCCTGAAGTGTCTTTGATGAGTGATTGAATTTGAGTCAGCTCTGCAAACTCTCTGACTCAGTACTGATAACCGATTTGATCACTCACTGAATTGTGCACGTATTATAGTACACTGACTCAGTACTCTAAACGCCCTTTTTTTTTTCGAGAAATGCAGACATAATATAATATAATATCCCTTCTGAATTATTCTTTTTTTCAAATATTTGAAAAATAAAATAATTCATTTTTGGGTTGATTTGATTGTTTTGTCCGATAGCTTCTTTGCCCTTCGAAATGAAAATTGGAATGTTCCTAGCTCGGTTCTTCTAGGTCCGGGTTGGTTTTCATTTTGATCATTTTTTTATTTTGGGTATAATTTTATTTTGATCAATTGTTTCTTTATTATTGTTCAAATTTAAACTACCAATGTTAGTTTTTTGTGTACGAAATTTTTGATTTTTGATGGGGAAAAATATTGAGTCAGAAGATTCGATACGATTTTTCCAATTAATGAAATATTATTCGCACAAAAATATTCATTTCGCTAAAATTCGATGGGATTAAATCAACTTGACTGTCGTAGTCCCACCAACAACTAATGAATGAAGTGCCACCCTTAATCGAATCGGGTATAATAAGCCGGCCACTGATGATCGATAATACCGTCAAATAATTGACAAATTCTATATTTTCATTGATGTTCGAATTTAGATATTCAAGATGTGTGTAATGGAATTGAACCACTCTGTAGGTGGTGTGTACTAAATTTTTGTTTGTTTTCACCATCATCCATAAAATAAGCATGTGTTTCTTTTAAATAATATTTTTTTTTATATTTGATGATCGTAATGTAATTTTTTTGAAGAAACTTTCTATAATCTATTTATTTAATTGACAATTATAGATTTAATTAGCTGGAGTAGCTAAGTTGGTTAGAGCGTGTGATTGTTAATCACAAGGTTGAAGGTTCAAGCCCTTCTCTAGCGCATTTTTATTTTTCTTTTACCATTTTTAGGCTTTAATCATTTTCATATTTTATTAATCCACTCACAAATTTGAAATTTCCAAGGACTTGTAGTCTGATCTTTCACTAAGATACTTAAAATAACTAATTCAAACAGTGAATATCTAGCCATAATTAATTATTGGCTCAAATATTATTTAAGGCAAATATCTACTTTCATATAGCTAATCCCTTCACTTATTTTTGAACATTTTCTTAGTATCAAAGATTCATACAAGAAGAGAGTCATGTAGGAAAATTACGAGGGTGTTTGATTGAACTTGTTCTAAAGAATTTATAAGCTCTATGAGGTTATAAGTTTATAAGTTTATATTGAAAAAATAAAAATATTTATGTCATTTAATCATTTGGTGTTAGACAATTTATAACCTATTTTAAAAAATAATAGGAGAGCTTACTTTCTTTTTTAAAGTTTATAAGTTCATAACAATTTATTTTTGCAGCTTACAAAGCTCATTTACATAAAAAAAAATTACCAAACCAATTTTACGAGCTTATAAACTTTCAACTCTAAGTTTGAAAATATTTTTTATCATCCTTTTTATAGTCTAAAAATTGGTTCTTTTGCCATCGAGCTCCAATTCAAGCTTCAAATCCTACCAAGTGAGAATAACATTTTCAAACTTAATTTTCATGTTTAAAGATCCAAGCTCCAACAGAATTTTCAACATCAAGCCTCTCTCTCTCTCTCTCTCTCTCTCTCTCTCTCTCTCTCTCTCTCTCTGATAAACCATCAAAATATAACCAAAAAGGCGCCAAAAACTGAACCAGAACATAACTGATCACCCAAAAGTCATGAGATTCAAATGGCAAAAACAATACTTGTAATTACAGAAAACAGAAACAAAACAAAAACTATACGTTGAATGAGATCAAAAGCACCAAACTTTTCCAACACCAACATACCATTTTTCATAAGAATCTATTTCTTCTTATGAAGAACTGTTTCAGCTACAGCTTCGACTTCTTCCTTCACGCGCTGAAAAACAATTGGTCCTTTAACCTCGTCGACCGGGGTGTCTTTATCGATGTCTTCGCTCATCCCGTGTGTTTCCTTGTGATGGCGAGGCGATGATTTGTCACCGTGGGTCGCCGCCTTGTTACGATCCTGCGGCGATTTTACGTCTTTGCCTGTAGAGATAGAAAGAGTACTAGAATGTGAATTCTAGAATATCCCCTTCAAAAACTCATCCCATAACAAGCAAACAAAAGTATGAGGATTATGCTAGATGGCATTTGTTTGGTGAGAAATAAAATGGAATGTCGAAAAATCGAGCGGCTGAAGCTAAAGCAACTACTTTCAAAGTGACAGAATGAAAAAACAATTGGAGTGGGAGAGTCAGTGTCGAAAAGAGAGGATTTCTCAGTTCTTTCTCTCATTTCGATACTGTGCATGAGAGTTGGGAGCTTGAGGGGTGGGTGGGGGGGGGGCGCGGCTCCAGCACCCGTACTGGCTCTGTCCCTACACGAGACTTTCATCTCACACGGCTCCTAAGTGATGAAAGAAAGAAGAACATCCCAAGAGAGAAACTAACAAGATTATTCAATCCTATTTGCCCCCTCAATGCAATTTCTTGATAGAAATCGACAGTTAACAAGTAACCACGAAATATCATAAAAACGCGTTTGATTCTAGATTACAAATATAAGATGTTTAATCCCCTATTTGCATGGGCTCCATCTTTTTTAGGAATTCGGTAAACATGTTTATTCTGGAATGAAAGTTCTTTTAATCGAAATTTCGCAAAACTCGCCTCAAAGTGAAATTGTTATAGAACAAGTAATGAGATTCGTAATTCGGCTCACATTACAAGCCAACACTCCACAGGCACATAACTGAAATTTCGCGAAACTCGCTTCAAAAGTGAAATTGTTACAGAACAGGATATGGGATTCGTAATTCGGCTCGCATTACAAGCCCACAGGCACATAAGAGAAATCCCCCGACAAATCAAACATGCTTGTTGGGTCGTTTCAAGGGGTATAAACACCATATAATGATCAATCAAACACGTCCTAAATATTTTTATTGATCTTTGAAATTTTTGCTACCTAAAAAATTGAAAAAGTTTCCTTTTTATTCATAAAAATCTAATCTCATTCGTCAAAAAAAAATTTTTTTTGACTCCGTCCTACCACTACTATTTCTTTCTAGCATTTAACAGGAATAGCAAAAATAATTTCTCAAAAATTTCAGCAGTACTTATCCAATACTAAACTCACTTTCTTGCTTTTTTTTTTTTTTTCTTTCAAAATTTCAGCAGGAAGGTGCTACAAAATACGTATATCACATAATCCACAGTATATTTAACGCCAAAAAATAATATTTTTATCAGAATTATTGGTCTAAAAACCAAACCCACAAAATTTCTCAGCTGACAAAAAAAAAAAAAAAGGAAAATTACAAAAATACGAAGGTGGGAAGCTATAAAAACCCAAGATTTGAAACCCACAAAAATATAATCGAGAATATAAGTTGTGAAAATAAAAGTAAGAATTTTGGTAAAATATCCGAAATAGTAATATCAAAAATATATCTAAAAAAAAAAATCAAATTGCGTACCAGAGTGAGAAACTGGGCTCTCGATTCCTCTTTTTTCAGCCATGGGAAAACTTCTAATTATTTCAATTAAAAAAAAAAAAAATCTTCTCTCGCTCTTCAATCCTCTTCTGTTTTTCGACACAGTCGTGATTAGCGATTTCAGTTGAAACTGAAGCTTTAGGTAACAAAGTCACTGTAGATAAGCTACATTAGAGTCCATTTTGTGCAGGCCCATTGGGCTTATCACTGGAACATAAGAGAGCCCCAGTTAGTTCTTAATTCTTAATTAATGGGTTTGGGCTAAAAGCAAAGGCAGGATTGATAGTATTTTTAAATTGAATCCCTATAAAAATAGTGTTTTCATTAATAAACAAATATGTACACACACACACATATATATATATACACATATATTTGTATGAGTTTGAAATTTACTTTTTATTTTTTATTTTTTATTTTTGTTTTTATGCTATATCATGAAGATATAATAGTTTGGAAAGTATTTCACCTCAATTTTTATAGCAAAATTAACAAAACAACTATAATTGGTAAATTAAGACGACAACATTGGCCTAACAACCCTCTTGGTCTATCGATAAGGTGGAGGTCTTATGACTATAAAATCATGAGTTCAAGTTTTATTAATATGTGAGTATTTGTCTGCTGAATGGTAATGTATAATCTACTATATAGTAGTTTGATTGTATTTGATTATACATAATAGATTGCTTCACAAAGAGAGGAAAAAAAAACTTTGGATTAGTATTTTACAATTTTTCATTATATTCCGCAAAGATGTAAGTTTGTTTATAAATTAATTTTAGTTGCCATTGGGATTGTTTAAAATCTTTCCTGAAGATATCCATTTTCTTGGAGAGACAGACCAAGCACTCTCACCCCCAAAAGCAGAGATCGAAGAGGGGTTCGAATCTAGTTTCATTGAAATTTTGGGTTCGACTCATCTTGTTCTCTCTCATTTCTCTTTAGGTGAGTGTGTATTGCGTTTCAAATGATATTTATAGGGCGTTTCATGTTGATTGTATGTGTGTGTGTATATAAATTGGTGACAATAAAATTACTTCAAATGTAATAAATAAGAGTCAACCAATACTAGACACACATTAACTCCATTTCACATGATTTGTGAGTTGTACAAAATTCAAAAAATCTTCAAATGTGTAACTTATGAAAGGGATCATCAAAACCTAGCTCAATTAATATATATATTTCCTTTGTTTTCATTTTCAAAAATAAAAAACAAATTTGATAGAGACCTAAGTGACTATGAGCGGGACTACAAATTAAAAAAAAAGGAGAATATTAAAAAGATTTAACCTTTTTAATATATATAGAAAAAGTAAAGATACTACAAAAAAAAAAAGTTTTAATGTTCTCTGTCCTAGATCAGGAAACGACGTCGTATGCATTGATTCAAACTTCAAACATTAAAGTCCTGGGAATAATACTATCCGTTACAACTTTCTTTTTTAACTTCAATTTTCTTTTTTCTTTCAAAATTTCAAATTTGAAAACCCCACACAGCTCCGCTCCCACTCAACTCCATTAAATTTAAAAACCTTAAGAGTCGAATTTCGAGAATCCCAAACGTTGTTTTGTCGCTTGCTTTTCTTGATTTTCACAAGCTCATCTCTTTCGCACAATACCATTCTTCCATTTTGTCTTCAACTTTGCAGAGATTTTCATAAAAAAATTTCTTGAAAACAAGTGAAAAAATTGAAAAAAAATTGATCTTTCTTGGTTTATTTGCGTTTGTTGTGATCTTCTGAGAAATGGGTGCTTCTGGGAAGTGGATTAAGTCACTGATCGGGCTCAAAAAGCCGTCTGTTAATGAAACCGTAAGCTTGAAAAAATGGGGATTCTTTGTTTTTTTTTGTTCAGATTAGTATTTTGTTTATCTTTTTGTTTTAAAAAACTTGAGTTTTTGTTTTTTGGTTGTAGGAGAAAGGGGGTAGTGGAAAGGGGAGGAAGTGGAGGCTATGGAGGAGTGCATCGGGGGGGATAGCCGTGGCGGCCAAGAGCGGCAAAGGTGGCGGAGACGCGGTGGAGAACGAGGACTCAGAGGGCTCTTCTTCTTGTGTTTTGGACGGAGAAATGGCCGCCGCCGTCGCTGCTCTGGCCAAAGCTTCTCCCAAGGATTTCATGGCCGTCCGCCGGGAATGGGCCGCTGTCCGAATTCAGACCGTTTTTCGGGCTTTTCTGGTAATCCTCTGTTTCTCAAACTCTGTTTTTTTTTGTGTCATTTTTAGTCGACTTCTATCTCTAGACTTGTGATTCAGACAGTTTTTCGGGCTTTTTTTTCCGTAATCCTCTGATTTTAAGCTCTGTTTTTTTGAGCCATTTTTGGTTGGCTTATATCTATAAACTTGTTAAAAAAGCTGATTCTTTTCACTTGTTTTAAGTAAATTTTGTTTGTAACAATGATCTGCAAGGACTAAAATGTAATGATCATCAAGGCTAGTAAGTTGAATTCAAGAATGATCAGACGTTAATCTTGTGACATGACTATTGTGTGATTAGAAATTCATGCCGTGTATTTATAGGCAAGGCGGGCTTTGCGGGCCTTGAAAGCCTTAGTTAGGCTACAAGCTATAGTCCGTGGTCGACTCGTTAGAAAGCAAGCTGCTGTCACACTGAGGTGTATGCAGGCTCTAGTTCGGGTTCAAGCTCGAGTTCGGGCTCACTGCACTCAATCGTCAGCCCAAGGGGAGCCCGGTAGCCAAACCGAAACCGATCCGGTTAAGCTAGCTGAGGTTTAATTCAAACTCAAGATATGAACTCAATATGTGTGTGTGCGTGTGTGTTTTAATGTTATAACGATTATTGTTCAATTTATTTCAGAGTGCGTGGTGTGATAGCCGTGGGACAGTGGACGAAGTGAGGTCCAAGTTACAAATGAAGCAAGAAGGGGCCATCAAGAGGGAGAGGGCTATTGCCTATGCCCTCTCTCAACAGGTATAAAAATGACTTTATGTTATAATACCTAGCAAAAATATTCCAAATTTTTGGCCTAATGAAATGGCCCTTCTATTTTTTCTTTTTTTTCTTGGCTTAGCAATTGAGGAGGACCCCTAAGTCGAACCGGATGGGTACGCCGACTAGGGCGGCGGACAAGAACGCTGGAGGGATCAATTGGTTGGAGCGTTGGATGGCGACCAAGCCGTGGGAGTCAAGGCTGATGGAGGAGTTTCAATATGATTTATGTGACATGACACCGGTTTCAATGAAACATGAAGGTTTTATGTTTGGACCATCGTACTCGAGTGCATCGGACTATGATCCGGTTAGGGTTAGGCGTAACAATGTGTCGACGCGAATATCCCCTAAAGTCCCAATGAGTTGTCAGATAATGCGTTCCTCCTCTGATCCGTGCTCCGAGTCCATGTATGACGAGAGCACCACTTCAAACTCGTCAACAACCACCTCAGAGACCCCGGGTTCGGGTGAAACTACTGGGACTAGGCCTCATTACATGAGCCTCACTAGGTCAATCAAGGCTAAGCGGAGGCCTTGCACTAGTTATTCGTCATCGTTGCATTCGCAGTCGTTGCAAAGGCACTCGGTGGAGGATCTACCGTCACGTAGGAGGCCGAGTCCACTCTCTAAGGGCAATGCTCGGAGGAGCGCCGATGTGGACCTTTACTCGGTCGATCTGTGCAACGATCTCTACCCTCCATCACGCGCGGAGCGCTGCGATGGGATCAACGGCCGAGATTACTACAAGTGATGCAATGCTTTTTTTTTCCCCAAGTTTTTACAAGTGAATCAATGGTTTTTTCTTGATAAGTTCAACAGCTTGTTGTTCTTGATACTTTGATTATCTTCTTTTGTTCGTGTGGTTTGGTTTGAGAGAGTATAGAAGAAACTCTTAATTTGGTCCTAATCATGGCAAAGATTGCCCTGTTTGTGACTTTTTTTTTTGATGGTTGTGTAAAATTATCTCTTCTAATATATATAACTTCTATTGGACTATCAAATGTTAAGACTCCTTTTATGTATTGCTATAGGGAATGTTTTTGAATCTTCATATATATCCTAACTATTATATTATCATTGTTACAAAGTTAAATAAATGGCATAAAGTTGATGCGAGCTTTATGCATGTCTGTTATAATTTATATAATGTGTATACAAATACACATTAGAAAAAAGAAAAAACACTAAACTCCCAAACTACCATACATTTTACGAACGTTTTATCATTGCACATTACTAGATGAACTTATTGGTTCTCACACTTTAACCCCTCCGATTATTTTCCGGCAATAAATAACCTCTCCTATAAGGGCACGTGTTCTATTTCACAATCTAAAATAATTATATACATATGCGCATATATATATATTTATTTATTTATATGGTTAGGTTTAAAATACTATATATTGAAAATTAAGTTGTAACAATGTGAACTGTATATGTAATCATAATCACTAGAGAAAGTGATGGTAACATCTTTAGAAGCCATCATTCTTTCTTAATGAAGGACCACGTACCATCACAATCATATACCATTGCAATTTTATGTATCATCATCACCACCACCATGATTTTATTATGTTAAAAAGGTAAAAACTGAGACAAAATTAATCACCACCCAAAAACAAAAAAAAAAAACAACAACAAATAAATTAGGGTTTCAAACTGAACACATGAACGGTTTGTTTGGCTGTCAATTTTAAAAATTTATATTGAGCATTTGGAGGGAGAGTATCCGAAGGCCGTTAGGGTTTTCAATCTATTTTGTTTACTGCATGGATACATCAGTGACTATAAAATACTGTAAAAATGCGTCCATTGCGGTGCCGAACTAATACATTATAAATTTAGTTTTTGTGACGGATTTCGTCTATAATATGAATTCCGTTAGCAAATGCTTGTCACTGATTATTTCTTTTACTTCTATTTATATTGAATTCTGTCATTGATCTGTTGCAAATACCTTAAGTACGGAATCTCTACGTTACAAATTTTTTGTTACTCAATGTGATGCTTTTTTGTAGTAAAATATATTTCGAAGAATTTTGAAATTATTTCGTTTGGGAAAACACGTGGTAAAATATAATAGATTATCTCATATTTCGTCCTGAATAAAAAAAAAATTATCAATATTTTTTTGTCTTAATATGATATATTTTTTATTTTTTTATTTTTGAAGGTAAAGATGGCAAAGTTCACCTTGGTTTTGAGTAAATTAGCAGACTATTTTTGAACGATATTAATTTTTGATTTTTTTGATGTTTTTTTTAATCTTATTGTATTTATCAAAAAAAAAAAAAATCTCATTCCCTTTTCTTTCTTATTTATATTGTACAGTTCAACTTGATTATGACTAGTGATTAGGATTTGAGATTATGTCTCCCAATTTTTGGCTGTCCCAATTGCTTTGTTAGTGACTAAACATGGTTTATTTTTGCCACTTCGTTGACTAGGGCTGTGAAAAAAGGTACTATCTTTTGGCCCTTGATAATTATTAATTTCGAAAAATTGGCGCATTAATTAATTGCAAAGCCGAAAACATTGGCACGAAAGAATGCGCCAATATTTTTGACGAAAATGCGGCGGACCGATCGTCGAAAACATTGACAAAGCTTGATTGCCGGAATTTCGACGGTTTTCTACAGAAATATTCCGACGGATCACCACCGTAAGAATATTTCCGTCGGAAAAGGCGCGTTTTTCTTAGCGATTGTCTTCTCATTGTAAATATATTGTTTATGACTTCACACTTCACTGTAATTACAAATTATATTATGAATTTATTTAATAGCTAGAGAAACCAATGATTAATGTACTCAACAATTTCAACAACTTATGGCTATTTTTTGTTAATGACGAATCACAAAATTGTTTGAGAAAAATTGGTAAAAGTTGACTAAATATTGGTGTTGGAGATGTCAAAAGATCTTTGAGCCTAATTAGGATAAAGTAATAATTAATGTACTTATTGCTATACTTGCACTAACTTAGGCATCATATCCCAAGAAATAAATTATTCGTATTTCATTAAAACAAATATATATATATATATATGCATGATTTTATTTGTTTCGCCTGCAAATTAAATGCCACAAATATAAAATCGTCGCCCAACGTTGGAGGAATATATAAGCAACTCATTAAAATTAAGCATTACCCTCATATCACATACACATCATTCATGTATAATATAACTATACTATAGTAAAATATAGTGTTATTTTTAGTTTCCCCAGAAGGGCGTCAAGCGATGAAATTGAACCCTACTCTAACGGAACCAAAAATAGGGTGTGACGACTTGATATTTCATTCCGAAAACTCTACACCTCGACTTATGATTATTGAACCAAACACTTAAAGTTGAATATCATCTTTTACGCATTTAGAAATCCCTTTATTTTTCAAAAAAAAAAGAGAAAAATTGAGAAAAATAATGATATATATGTGTGTGTGTGTGTGTGTGTGTGTGTGCTGATTGTTTTGACATAGCAAGTTGATTTTTCACCAAGTCATGGCGCCAAGCCCTAATTGGATTATAGAAACTCCTAAAAAGTGAGTTGACTAAGCAAAAGCCATTTCTCTTTCTTTGTACCTTGTTTGGATTGGACCATAACACACCATAAATTAGGAAAAAACAAAACTGAACCACACCTTATGTCCCATTATGGCTCATCAAATTAAGCAATGGAGCCTGCTGTAATTAATTCTTGCATGTGCAACAATTAAACCAAGAATCTCATTTTTTTCATTTTTTTTAAATTTCTTTTTTTGTTAGCTTTTATCACAAGCATACGGTCACGGAGCCACATATAGCGTAAATGTAAATTTGAGTGATCTCGTTAATTTTCATTTAATGCACTCCTCAATCGTCTCCTTCGATATGCACCTTTAATTTTTTTATTTATATTGTTGATAGCCCGTGGATGGTAGGGGTATGCACTCCGCACCTCGAGCTCCCAGTTCCGTAATTGCAAAAATATTATCATTATTATTATTATTATTATTTTACCCTACGAACGAGTAGAATTAATCGAACCGCGCTGCTACATATACAATAAAGAGAAAACCCCTAAAACAATGACACACGAAAACTTGATTCCCAATTTTGAAATGTCATGAGCAAAGACCAGAATTCCTTTCGTTGGTATTAAATCTCAGTACTACAAGAATGCATACTATTCAGTAACAAATCAATACGCTATAACAAATCTATCAGTAAATGCCTTGTCAATAATTTTTTTCTTTTTTTTTAATTTTGTTTACATTGCATTATGTTACTTATCCATCACAAATTAATAGAATCTCCCCGTTACAAAATTTTCATTAGTGAAAATGGTGCTTTTTTGTGGTCTCTTAAAACCAACCAAAAGATGTATAAATATCTTCTTTTCTGTTTGGTTTTAAGACCAAAAGTAGTATTGCTTTACCAAGATTTCACCATTGGAGTTGGAATATGTTATATGTCATTGTTGAAGGGTTATTTGCACGTAGTCAATTTCTCAATCAGAAATTATATTACATGCAAATGATTTCTCATTTTTTGTTTCTATAAAAAAATATATATATGTTATATATATGTTTTGTGTTGAAAGAAATAGTCGTTTATAGATTATTATTGTCCATATCTGTGCCTTTGAGATCTCTTGCATTTATTGCTTGGATGACGATGACGAAATTTCATAACTGTTTTATTCTTCAAAAAAATTCAAACAATAAAAATAAAAAATTAAAATTGCAAATTTCATGTGAGCAAACTTGCAAGATAACAAGCGATGCCATTTTTGCTTTATAATGCAGTAATTTGATTTGTGTAGTAATTATACTTATCATAAGTTGATATGATTAATATTTGAAGATCATACAGAAAAAAAAATTCTTAAATAATTAGTTTAGTAGTGTTGAAAAGCTCGTTTTCACCAACTACCAGTTGGTCTGGTGAGATGATGCGCTGGATCCCTTAAGCATCGTCTAGAGTTCGAATCCTGGTGTTGTGAAGGGAGCAATTGGGTTGGGAGGATTGCCCCCATAATAGGCCTCTGCAATACTCAATTCGGATTAGTCGGCTAATGAATCGGAACCGGGTGGTCAAGATAAAAAAAAAAAAAAGAAAGAAAAGCTCGTTTTCTGCATAAGTTAATATGATTAATATTTGAGATTTTTGGTAGTAATTAGTCACATTAATTGGTTGGAAATGATCAATTTTGATTTAGATTTTCTTATGGGAGATTAATATCTTAAATCGTTCGTCGTATCGAAAGTTAATTATATTACGCACAACTAATAGTTTTTCATATTGCATTTAATATAGATAAGTTAATATGATCGTAGACGTTATGGCAATGTTCATGACTAAGCTTGTCTCAGCATGTAGAGAGAGAGAGAGAGAGAGAGAGAGAGAGAGAGAGAGAGAGAGAGAGAGAGAACAATAGTATTTCATCATGACCATTGTTCCTCAAAATAATCTAATATCCTCAACAATAGTTTGCATGAAACTGAAGCAAATTAAAAGGTGTAACACTCACTATTTTTTTGCATGTTATTATGTAAACTATAATTAACATAATTTTAATTTCGTTTAAAATTGAACTAACTAATTTTGATAAAGAAGTATTTTCTACATAAAATAAATATAAATAATCAAAACCATTTCATAAATAAGGATCAAGAAAAAGAACTAATACAAGAAATTAGTAGAGGCAAATTGTCTCATTAAAAAAGGGTAAAGATTTAATATATATATATATATATATATATATAAACCCGTTTAAAAGATGAATTAAAACTAAAAAGACTAATTAAATTAATTTTTGCACACTATACTCTTAATTCTTAGAATCTTAAGAATTATATTTTCATGGGACCAAATAGTAAATTCCTTCACCATCAAAACTTGCAAGATCCATGGACCATGTCTCATTTTATTTTATTTTTTTTAAAAATGCCACTATAATCATTAAACATCATTATCCCTTTCTATTGTCATTATCTTTGATGTTGATCCATATTCTTACCAAACTATTAGGAATGAATGGTCCTCTAAAATTAAATTAAATTTAATGTTGTCCCTATCTCTAATTTTATTTTTTCCCCCCAAACTCATTGATTCGACTTTTCATGAATAGTGATAGTGAAAAGTACTGTTGACAAAAATGCATTTCCTTCGCTAATTAATCAACCCATTACAAATTTAGCTCGTATAATGAATTTTGTCCATCAAAAATTCACTAATAAATGTTGTGTCAATAATAGTCTTTTTAGGCCTGTCGTGTACAATATATTCAATTCCATTATTAATCAATTACAAATAATTTAAATTTATGATGAAATCTCCCCATCACAAAATTTTCGTTAGTTATTCATATGTCGTGTATTAACTATCTGAATCTACGACCACGAGTGATATTAATTTAATGTTAGTATTATTTTTCTTGGTTTCAATTTTCTACACTTAATGGACTCCATAATAGAAGTAATTACATGCATTCTTGTATGAGCCAACTATATTCTATATTTAGACTCCCTTAATATATTCGCTTAATATATTAATGCATATTTTTTCAAATTTACCCTCAGATAAATAATATTCAACACTCACATCATCCCTACTTATTCTATCACTTATATTTTTAATAAATCATTAATAGAGGTAAATTATAAAATTCTTAATCTATATGAAAAAAAACCATAGACGGTAAATATAATAAAATGGAGGTAGTATTATTCATTGCATTGCTTTTTTTTTTTTAATCTCAAGAAAGAAGAGAAGTATATATAAATTTTGTCTCGAGCTAGCCAGAATATATATATATATATATTTGTTATAAAGGTGCACTCCTCACCTAATTAAAGTAGTTAATATTTTACATAGAGGACATAAATGTGAAAAACCAAAAAAAAAAAAAAACCACACACACACACATTTTTAGACATACTAATTAAGAAAAACAAGAAGATGATGAAACTCCTCTAGGAACCAAGAAAAGATCAAACAGATCAATTGAATCCACCGTCTTGACGTTGGCAATGAATCCTCCCAAAGGCAAGAACACATGGATCGCCTGAGTTTAGAGAGAGAGAGAGAGCGAGAGAGAGAGAATCTTCTTTTTTTCTTTTTGTTTTTTAATTGGGAATTAATCGAAGGTATGTAGATCGACATACACAAAACATATATTAGTGAGTGTAACATAAAATGTTATACAAAAAATATAACAGAAGATCCATGTCATGCATAGGTAACCCTCTTAGGCGTAATTATTTCCACTGTGACAAGTGACAACCCATACTAAATCAATTACATAGTGAAAAAAAAAAAAAAGCATTTTATAAGCTTTGTAAAGACCCCAAACACATCCATTAAGTACTCTAATTAAGTGAATTGTTCATAACTTAATTTTAAAATATAACAGGGTCGTCGGCCAAACTTGACGGGAAAAATGCAACTTCATCCTGTAAGGTGACATATTTTAGATTCTATTCATTCTATTTACACTACTTGAGTTTTTGTTTTATGAGAAATCTCAATTTTTTATTGGGGTGTTGCTGAGACGGACACAAAATTGTTGAGGTTTGATGTCAAAAAATTGAGATTTTGACAAAAATATGATGAAAATTATCAATTTTAAAAACTTACATGGCAAAAATTTAAACAGTATAAATAAAACAATTAAAATTTAAAAAGTTTTAACTTACAGGATCGAAAATTGCATTTTTCCCCTAGCTTGACATCATTATGTCGAAAAGGGGTACGTATCCGTTTTCACTCTAGGTACTTTTGGGTTAATATATATATATATGTGTGTGTGTGTGTGTGTGTGTGTGTGCGTGTGTGTGTACTTGGCTATCAATATCAATAGTCATACAAGAAATTGTGATGATGAAATTAAATAATATTTGAACATTAACAGTGTTTATAGAGAGATATTTGATATATATTCGAAAGAATTAATAAATGCAGTTAAATTGCTGGACGGCGTACTAACTTGAAGAATGTCTGTCTTTATAGATATATATATATATATATATTAATATGATTTTTAGTATTTCTACACTAAATCATATATATAGTGTGTGTGTATATATATATATATATATTATCCTAAGTGTTTTACATGTTCGATGATAATGTGCAAACTTTGATCAATTAGGGTTGCAAATGAGTCAAGTTAAGCTTGAGCTTGACCTCGAGTCCATCTCAAATTTTTATTATGTATCGACACTTGAGGCTTGCCAATCAAGATATTATGTTAGTATTTTTTTATATTTTTAATAATATATATTTTATGTTGTGAATATATAATAGTATATTAATATCTATTAGTAATATATACGTATATTAATAGTATATTAATATCTATTAGTAATATATATGTATATTAATAAATAATACTATTATGTTATATTATTTTATTTTATATATTTAATTATAAATAATAATTTTAGAAAATAAAAAATAAAATAAATTAGATTCTTTTATCATTTTTTTTAAATAACAAAAGCTTGAATCGAATTCGGGCTTGAAATTCTCAAATTATTTGAAAATTAAAACTTACTCGAGTCGAATTGAATTGAGCTCGAATTGAACTACCAAAAATTAAGCTCGTCAAGCTCGAACTCAAAAATTTTGCCAAAGTTTGACTTGACTTATTTACACCCCTACTTTCAGCATTTGTAGAAGAAAACCTAGTTGCACTGCATGCATAAAAGAATCAATTCGAATATCTTCTATTGAATAATCGTGTTATATTTTCTATTACACTCATCAATATACGCCACGTGTATTGGTGAGCGGTCAAGATAAGAAAAGATAAAAACTGATGATATAAAAAAGAATATAAAGAGAAAAGAATAGAGAAAAACTGATAATATGAAAAATAATATAAAGAGAAAATAATAGAAAAAAAATGATGATATGAAAAAGAATATAAAGAGAAAAGAATATAAAGATTCTCTTTCTTTATCTCGACCGTTCACCAATACACATGACATGTATTGATGAGTGTAATAAAAGATGTAACACGATTATGCAATAGAAGATTCGAACTAAGAAAGAAGTCCACTTGATTCGCAACTCTTTCACAAATTCAAGCATAAAAATCAAAAATAATTAAAAAAAATATTAAATCAAAAAACCAAAAATGGACCCTACAAATATTGCATGGATGACTCGTGGACTATAAGTCGTTTCCATGGTTGTAAATTCTTGCCCTGAAACCCCACCCCCAACCCACCCCACCCCCTACAAGGTTGTATGTATGTGTATGTATATATATATATTGATATAGCAGCTTTGGAGCCCAAGATCAGAAGAGGGCCCTCATTGCAATAAATTAGCAATCTCACGACTGTTGCACTCTCCATTGATATCCTCCTTCCTGCATCATCACACACACACACACACACACACACACACACTAGGCCCTCTCATACAATCTTACTTCTCTCTCTGGCTTAGAGAGAGAGAGAGAGAGAGAGAGAGAGAGCTAGTCAGCTAGGGCTTATTTCTAGATCATCTGTGTTTTTTGTAGTTTTCTTGCTTGTTTCTCATATTTGTGTGTGTTCTTGCAGATTTACAAAGCTTTGTTTTGATCTCCATTCCCAGTTTTTAACTCATATAATAATAATAATCATAATACTGAAGAAATTAAAAAGAAAAAAAGAAAAAAAAATGGGACACCACAGTTGCTGCAACAAACAGAAAGTGAAGAGGGGTTTGTGGTCTCCCGAGGAAGATGAGAAGCTCATCAACTACATTTCCACCTACGGCCATGGCTGCTGGAGCTCCGTCCCGAGACACGCCGGTACACACACACTCTCTTCAGTGCATGTTTGTGTGTGCGTGCGTGTTAATAATTTGTTCTCTGCAAGAACTATAAATTTGCTTCCCTTGTGTGTGCGCGCGCACATACATTCCCCGGGAGGCAGGTATATGTATATATATGCGTGTGTATAGTTATGTATGTATTATTATATACTCTGTACTCATACACACATATAAATGTGTGTGTGCGTGTGATTCTTTAGGGCTGCAAAGATGCGGGAAGAGTTGCAGGCTACGATGGATAAATTATCTTCGGCCAGATCTCAAGAGAGGTAGCTTCTCACACAATGAAGCCACTCTCATCATTGAGCTTCACAGAGTCCTAGGAAATAGGTACTGAATAAATCCATCAGCTACACATTCTTATTTTTTAAATTTCAATCACTTATCAATACACACACAGTGACATGTATTAATGATTGATGAGTGTACCGGAAAATTGTTACACAAAAGCAGTCTGGATCCTCTGTTATAAAATGGTGTTACATCTTCTCCTCCATTTATCAATATATGCTACGTATATTGGTGAGCGATCGAGATAAAGAAAAAAAAATTTATGATATGGAAATTTTTTTAAATATTCTCTTTCCTTATCTCGACCGCCTACCAATATACGTAATATATATTGATGAATGGAGGAGAAGATGTAACATTGTTCTGTAAGAGATAATCCGAACTGTACATGAAAGATGTATACATATGCATGCAAGAAAATTTAATAATTAAAATATGTTCTCGTGTGTGTAGGTGGGCACAGATAGCGAAGCATCTCCCGGGGAGAACGGATAACGAGGTGAAGAACTTTTGGAATTCGAGCATCAAGAAGAAGCTCGTCAACAATGCTGCTCGTCAGAACAACTACCCTAACCACAGCAAGAACCTCATGCCTGCAGGCACTGCAACAACCTTAATCTCTCCAAACTCCGCCATTAATGGCGGCGGCATCAGTACTATTGTCAGCAGCAGCAGCACCTCCTCCTCCGATCATCATGGTCAAAATCTATATTTTATCAACAATCCAAACAACAACAACACGAGGGCTCTCGTAATGATCCCAAACGTGCCCCAGATGGATCCGTCCATCGCGTGTTTCGATCCCATCCAATCAAGATTTGATCAGGTCATGATCAATCCCAATATCCCTCCAAATTACAACATTATCAACAACAACTATCCTTCTTTTTATTACAATAATAATAATCCATCACAACTTCTTGATGACAATAATAATAATAATAATAATAATAATAATAATAATAATAATAATAAGCACAGCCAGCCCCTCCCAATAAATCCAAACCCTTACATTAATCAAGAAAATTATTCATCAATGGCTATCATGAGTGATGGGATTAATGATCTATATTTTGTGGGACCCTCCAACTCCTCCGCCGCCGCCGCACAAGATCAATACCAGCTTCTCGAAGAATTTTCCAGCGGCTTCTCTCCGGCCACCACCCCGCCGCTGCCGCCGCCAACTCCGTTGAACTACATTGCATCTATCATGGAATCACTCGAAGAATCTCCGAGTCCGATGTCCGCCGCCTCCGGTGGCGGCGCCTCCTCTCCGCCTCCGCCACCGCCGCCGCCGCCGCCATGCAGTGGCGGCTTGCTTGCCAGCACTAGTTTTGCTTCAGTGTGGGGTCCACCTCAGCCATGAAGATATATGTAGAAGGTTTAATGGAAGCTTTAAATATATATATATATATATATATATATATATTTGTTGAGGATATATATAATGTTTTAATGCAATCTCAGGGGAAAAAAAAAAAAAAAGAAACCTCAGACTTTTGCTAGTTCTGTATTTCGAATGTTCATATATATGTAAGAATGTATTTAATTCAGATGTCTTTTTTCTTTTCTTTTTTTGGAATCATATGTAGTTATGAGCGACTTTAATTTTCAAAGATATATTTGTTTGTAGTCATATGCAATAATATTTTTTTATGTCTTTGATTTGCTATAGTTTCAACAAGCTAGGATCGATCGAGTGAGGAAATTTAATTTTGCAGAGCGAAATTGAATGTTTGAAATTATGAAATTTTAAATTTTTATTAAACATGTACATAATATATACATATAGATAGAAATATATATATATTTTTTTTAAAAAAAAAGACTATTACTTTTATATGCTCACTTTGTGATTTGTATAATAGGGATAACAATTGTAAGGAATTAGGAACAATAATTAAACACAATAAAAAAAACCAAAAAAAAAAAAAGAAAAATCGACATGAAAAACTTCTTGTACAATTCAGTTCACTCTACATCTCCAAAATCCTAAACATCTCCAATATATATAACACTAAAAATGCACTGAGAACACGGGCCGAAAAATAAAATAAATTCATAAACAAACCTCCATAAAATGACATCACTAACTTCACTCACATTGCATCACAGATTTTTCAAGTCGGATCGTAATTCAAATCCACCAAATTCAAATCACATCAACAATACTTTTATTGGCTTTATTTTTCTTTTTAAGTGATGCATTTCATAACTTTTTTTTTATGTGAAATTGTTGTGCAAGTATTTTTCAACATTTTATTAACAGACACAAAGTCTAAGGATAACACAAAAATAAATAAATAAATAAACTATAGTTGTACAAAGAGGCTGATATACAACTGACGCGCAGGGGGCGCGTGTTCTCGCGCGTGGCCAAAAAGACAATATGGAGATGGTGTGTGTGACTGTCTGTGTATTGTGCATATTTGCACACAAAAATGCCTAGGGGTATATGGGCACCAAAAATAACATAACTTTTGATAAGTAATTGGTTGGAGTTTCAATTATATTTCACAAGTGTTTGATCTAATAAATAATGCTCAATCTAGATTAATATAACCATTCTATTAATACAACTTATTTGTATATATAAATACAATCACAAATATATATATATATACACACACACACATATATATATATATATATATTTATAATTGAAAAATTTACCGACACGTGTCTAATTTCAGAGCTCGCGTGAGAATCAATGCACGCTTGACAATAATATGTTCATGTGTCAAGAGCTGATGTTTCATATATCTCCGTCTATGTATGTTTGACATTTAAACGTGCATGTGTCAGATATTGATGTTTCGTATATCCACGTGTATTTTTTAACACACACAAGTGTGTAGAATAAAACACTCTCTTCACATGGGCTTTGTTTGTGTACATTTGCAAACAGGTTGGTGAGTGCCTCCGCAAGCAAAATTTTGCACATACGTGTGATGTTTATGATTGTGTATTTTTAGTACGCATTTGTACGTATTTGTATAAATATAAAACAACAAAAATGTATGTTAAATAATAATAAATACACCATATAGGCACAACTACCAAAAAAGATCCCTCTATTGAGCTAAACCAGAGACGGACTCAAAAATTTTAAATTTTGAAGAGAATTTTCTGGTACATTATGATGCCAACTTACAAGAAATAAAATGAACCACTATATCTGCTACCAATTGATTTTGCAGGATATAAAGTTAGATCCCTTAAACAACTTACAAAATCAAATCCTAAATTTGTGAATAAAACAACTGAGTTGAAAGAACGCCTCCATATTGAGCCTTTACAGTATCCGAATCCGGATCAATCGGCCAGTGGGTTGAAAACTAGGTGGTTAAGCCCCAAAAACACACACATACACACTTTAGTTGAATGAACTTGTTTGAATATATCAATTTAACATCAGGAAACTAAGGTAACAAATTCAAATGCTATCCATCAACCCATCAAAAAAGACATCCACCAATATCAACAGAATCAATTGACTGTTGCTTAGAAATAAGTTTCTCAATAAGCTGATAAATGCAAGAAAACTAATAATATGCCACGATAACAAAATCATCGAGCATCGAATTCATAGATCAGTTCAGTATTCGGAATGTGAAAACCCATCGAATAAATAAAGGGCGCGCACTCAAAACAATAATGTTAACGCATTCCCCTGCAGGACGGGAATCACAATCCTGATGTGAACAAATGCCTGTGCTATTGATCACAGTAACATTGACGTAAACTTGCTTTTACAGAAAACTTGCTAGAAGTGTCATTATGCCGTGATTCTAGCCCGACCCTTTGCGATCCGTCGAGCAATAACTCTTCGCCCGCCCTTTGTTGCCTTTCTGTTCAGGAGGGAAACACATATTAGTCACTAGCACAAGGATGTACTAAGATTAAGCCTGGCACTAGATTAATTAAGGTATATATCGCTGAGGCAGTCACCACTCGAGCTAGCAGAAAGCAAGTTCTACATAAGTTGTAATTTCATGTAAAATTGGGAAGCAGGGTTTGAATGTCACACACGCGGTTGTAGTACAAGGGCCAAAGAAACGAAATTGGGAGGCAACATCTGCTGCCAGAAAACGTTTCATGGCATTCAATGGCATTTGCAAAATGAAAATCTCATTAATGATAGAAGAAAAGGCGTATTTACAGAAAAAACTATTTCACCTTCGCTAACTTTCTTATACAATTATCATTCAGATAATTGTACTTGTACGTTCATCTTATCGGTGAACCATACTCCAAAGTTGTGGCGCCAAAAATAAGAAACAGAGAAAGACGTACGAGATCAAAACAGTAAATGGAACCAGCAGCTATACGAGATGTGTGTGATAAACACTCGTGTATTTGTGCAAAAACGTTTGCAGCCATGCATGCATGTGTTCACGTGCGCACACGCACACACTTGTGTGTGTTTGTATGCACGTGTGCACATGCGTGCATGTGCCTGTCTGCAGGCGCGTGTGAGTGTGAGTGTGAGTGTGTGTGTGTGTGTGTGTGTGAGAGAGAGAGAGAGAGAGAGTGAGAGAGAGTCACCGAGCAAAGAAACCATGTGTCCTTTTGCGCCTGATGTTGCTTGGTTGGTAGGTCCTCTTTGGAAATAAAAGCATAGGCTCACTTGATGAAGACTCGTTTCCTATGGGGAGTCAAAAAGTGCATATCATATGTCAATTCGCAAGATGCAACCAAGAAATATAATGAAACACTGTGTCTCTAACTTCATTGGTTCCCAATTCAATGAAATTGATGGCAGAATAGTTCCTACTAACTTGCATAAAACATAGAGAAGCAAGATTGACTAAAAAACAGGAGGCAACATGCTCGTGCATATAAAAGAATTATTGAAACTCAATCAGCTAATATCTTGTAACCAGCAATGCATGATAGTATCTACGCCTCACATTCCCATCGCATTATTCGCTCTTGTAGTAGAATTCATTCATGGAAAAGTCTGTCCAACTACAAGATTCTGCCAAAATAAACCGGAGGCGACATACTGACGCTTATAAAAGAACTATCTAAACTCAATCCAGCTAATATCTTGTAACCGACAACACATGATAGAATTTATGACCTCACATTCTCATCGCATTAGGCGCTCTTGTAAAAGAATTCATTCGAGGAAAAGTTCGCCAAAGTACAAGATTCTGCCAAAATAAACTGGAGGCGACATGCTGACTCATATAAAATAATTATGTAAACTCAATCCAGCTAATATCTTGTAACCAACAACGCATGATGGTGTTTATGACCTCACATTCTCATCGCATTAGGCGATCTTGTAAACGAATTTATTCGAAGAAAAGTCCGTCCAACTACAGGATTCTGCGAAAATAAACCGGCAGAGACATGCTGATGCATATAAAAGAACTATCTAAACTCGACCCAGCCAATATCTTGTAGCCCACAACACATGATGGTATTTGACCTCACATTTTCATCGCATTCAGCGCTCTTGCAAAAGAATTCATCTGAGGAAAAGTCCATCCAACTACACAATTCTGCCAAAATACACTGGCGGTGACATGCTGACGCATATAAAAGAATTACCTAAACTCAATCCAGCTAATATCTTGTAATCAACAATGCATGATATTATTTATGACTTCACATTCTCATTGTATTAGGCACTTTTGTTAAAGAATTCATTCGTGGAAAAGTCCGTCCGACTACAAGATTCGGCCAAAATAAGGCCTGACGAAACCTTCTTAATGGTTGCACGATCTTCTGGGAGCAGCCTTTTGGCCATGAACGTTATATGCAACACGCATGAAATGCATGGCAAGTTACTCCTGACACAAGTTTCAAAAACCTTTCCAGAATTTCACATGCAGATATACATAGTAAGAAGTTGATATATTATAAAATTTTACAAATCCAATTAAATACTCATTGCTTTACCAGGATACTAGTTTGCCTGGGCATACAGACCACTTTTCTCATTAGCATAACCCAAACTTGGGTACCATCCATCTCTACCACCATTTCAAAATGAAAATCTTCAACTAACAAAAAGGTTCAGTACATTTTAAACACAGACTTCACAACCCAAAGGTATTGATCTTTTATCTTTACTATAACATCGACACCTTTTTCATGCCCACCTCACTAAATGAATCCACTTGCCAACCTGTCTATCCAAAAATATATTAGAATTAATGCCAATCAGACATAGTTGTTAAAGGTGACTGCCTTGGTTGCCTCGGGCGCCCGAGGCGGTCAGGCGACCCTATGTAGTCTTAGTAGATTTAGGCGAGGTGTTTTCAGAGAGGCGCGCCTGAGGCGCACTCCTTGCTCGCCTGGTTCAAGTGCGAGAGGCACGCCTGGGCATGAAACGGCAATTTCAGAACCAAAAAACCTTAAAATTTGACTAAACCTAAGTCAACTTTAAAATATAAGTATGGGCCCACGAAAAAACACTAAAAAATTGACTGGAAGTCAACCTAAAAGTCATATATATATTTATATATATATTATTATATACACAACATTACAAAACTTGAGGACTACACCACGTATTCTCCAAAAACCCCCACCATAGTTGTTAAAGGCGAGAGGCGGGCGACAAAAAGGCGAACGAGACGACATAATTAAAAAAATAAAAATTAAAAATATATATAATGCAATTAATTTCAAAAACATGTCATAAATAATAAGATGATGCAAATTTAAACATTAAATCGACATTTCAAAGTTCAAGACATAGATAACAATAATAACTAACACAAGAAAAACTCAATTTTAAGCTTCAAACTAGTAATATATAACTAATTCTAGTAATAACTAACACAAGGGGGGAAAAAACTGTAGTGCAAGTACTGTCGCCCCAGAACAGTGCTCGCTGCGCCAGAACAGTGTTGGGTAGGTGGGCCTTGTGGGGGGTTTTGGAGAATGTATGGTGTGGTCTTCAAGTTTTGTAATGTTGTGTATAATATATATATATATATATATGTGATTTTTAGGCTGCCATTCCAATTAATGTTTTAGGATTTTTTCATGGATCCATATTTATATCCTAAAGTTGACTTAGGTTTTTTGGCTTTAAAATTGCCGCTTTATGCCCAGGCGTGCCTAAGGCGCACCTCTCGCACCTAAGCCAGGTGAGCAAGGCATGCGCCTCAGGCGCACCTCACTGAAAATACCTTGCCTAACTCTACTAAGGCGACATAGGGCTGCTTGACCGCCTCAGGCGCCCAGGGCGGTCGCCTTTAACAACTATGCCCCCTACAAGGTCCACCTACCCTACACTGTTCCGACACGGCAAGCACTGTTTCCAACACTACAGTACTTACACTACAGTTTTTTTGTTATTTTTACTTGTGTTAGTTATTAAAATTATCTATGTCTTGAAATTTAAAATGTGGATTTAATATTTAAGTTTGCATCATCTGGTCATTTATGACATGTTTTTGAGATTTATTGCCTTATATATATTTTTACTTTTTATTTTTTTAATAATGTTGACTCGTTCACCTTTTTGTCGCCTGCCTCTCGCCTTTAACAACTATGCAATCAGACCACAAAGCAGACACTTCTAACGTCCCTCTGTGGATCAATACCATGTTACCTCTAATAGAGCCCGCTCCATTATGAGATTGCCACACGCATGCATTAACGGCGGTACACTCATCAAAAGATATGTCTAAATTGCGAGGATGTAATGTCAGCAATGAACAGACGTTGGAAGCTCAACATAAGACTTCTCCAAGAGTAGAATTGACCAAACTCTTCATTGGATCACAATCTTTGATGTTTGGACAATGGCAATCTCATAAAACCACTCACGTTCTAAACAATGACCACCAAACAGCATTAACCTCTACCCACATTTGTCAGCTTTACTTGTCAACACAAGCTTAAGAATTTGATCAAGTGGCAGGTAGAGACAGTTATGCTGACAAGACCCATCACTCACAACATAAAAATCCCAACTTCAGAAACTACATCACGTGTAAATTTCAAGTTCAAGACACCATCGAAGCACATCCCAAGTATCCAAGTGCAACAATCACCAATCAAACAAACGGGATATATGAATCACAACAGCAACATATCAGCTCAATTAATTAGGCGAAATCCCAGATTCCAAAAAACCAAAAACAGCAAAAGAAAAGTTACAGAAAATAGAAAATTGGAAAAAAAAATTACCATCGGGCAGGAAGAATGAGAGAGAAGGAAGACCAGAAGGGTAGAGGAAGCCTTGCGCGGAGAGCTTTCCAAGCCGCTCGACGTCGTTTTGATGCCGCCAAGGCGCCGTCTCGCGAGACTGAGGGATGAATAGAGACGGCAAGAATTTCGGCGGGGCGATCAATTCGGGCTTGTGAGAGATTATCGGGCTCGGGCTGGAGTGGAGTGTCCGGTTGAGGAATCGGGCCGCCATGGAAACTCCGGAGCGGATTAGAGTTTTGGTGGACGCCATTTTTGGGAAATGGGGAAGAGCAATGGAACTCAACGGTTAAACCCTAAACAAAATTGTGGGAGTGGAACAAAAGAGTTGGAAATAATTTTTTGAAATTTAATTTCGGAAAACTCTTTTTTTCTTTTGGTTTTTATTATTTATAATTGAGACATAATAGTAAATGTTCAAGAGATTAATGTAATAATTATTACATCTATTTCATATTATTAGCCATTTTAGCATCAAATTTTTGCTTCATAATATGTATTGTTTCATTTTCTTTCTTTTTTTCTTTTTGACCTTAACCGTACAATTTCCTACCGCACATACTTACTATGGGACGATTCTCTCAATTCAATTGTTCTATTTTCAATTTCACATTCGATTGAGTTGCTCTATTTACAAGTTCATATTCAATTTTCTATTGTAAAGACTTAATATTGGATAATTCTCTCAATTTAATTATTCTATTTATAATTTCAGATTCGAACATCGAACATCGCTTAAACTTTCTTTACAATTTCAGATTCAAACATCGAACATTATTTAAAAAATTTAACGTTTTATTACACTATACCAACTGATAGTTAATATATGTAACATTTTCTTGAAAACAATAGAGTATGTAACGTGATTTTTTTTTCAAATTTTTCCTCATATTAAATACCATTTACACAACCTTCTAATTATTAATACTAACATTTAACGAGGACTAACTAATTAATTGGAATATAGGAATCACAACTATTATTCTTAATATGTGCAACACAACCGTAAACAACTACTACTATTATTATAAAACATAGATAGTGTTTTAAAACTGTAAATTATATTATGGAGAAAATACACTGTACTACCTTATGATTTGGAAAAGAAGCACACTAAACCCTAAAGTTTTTTAATTGTCAAAATAAATTCTATGGTTATAAAAATCAAGCTTGACAGACCTTCCTGACATAGGGTGTTGTACACGTGCGTTTAGTGCGAATTTTACTTCATTTTTCAAGTATAAAATGACATTTTAACCCTTAGGGTTCTAAATTATTACAAATTCATTTTTTTTTTAGAAAATAAATACATTTTCTTCATCCAAAAAAAAAAGTCCTTATCCCAAAAAAAAAACACCACTACCACCTCCACCCAACCGCCACTGCCCTTTGCCACCACCGCTGCCACTGTCTGCCACTGCCGTTCCAAAGAGGTCGGCGACATATAAAGATCCAGAGAGAGAGAGAGAGAGAGGGTCTCCGCCCCATCCGCCACCACCACACCATCACATTCGTCACCACCATCTGCCACCACCATACTACCACTGTCATCGCCGCCATCCACCATCATCGCTGCTGTTGCCGCCGCCCTTTGCAACCATCACAGAAAGAGTGAGATTGAGATTGAGAGATATGAGAGGAGAGATAAGGGTGAGAGAGATAAGACTCGTGAAAGAGAAAATTGATTTAGAGTTTACCTTTTCCAAATTCGTAATGGCGGCAGCCGAGGCGATTGGCGTGAGAGAGAAGAGGGAGAGAAGAGAGAGTTGACTTGAATGGAACAGAGGAAGGAAGAAGAGAGGAAAAAGAAAAAAGAAAAAATAGAAAAAGAAAAAATTAAATATATCTACAAGGGTAATTTTGTCTTTTTAATTTAAATATTAACAAATATAACATAAGGGACGATGAATTTGATTTTTATAACCAAAAGGTTTATTTTAACAATTAAAAAATCCCAAGATTTAGCGTATTTCTTTCCAAAACCATAGGATAATACAGTGTATTTTCCTCTTATATTATTTAGTGAGTACATTGATTAAGTTAACAATCCATATGTAAGAGTACAATTTTGTTGTCAAACACGCATAATTACCAAAAAAAAAAAAAAAAGCACGCACAATTACCAAAACCCCCGTTAAAATTTGCTTCAATTACAACAATCTCTTTTATCTATTAAAATTACAATTTTCAGACATTAATAGATAAGAAGAGTTATTTTGTGATTGATACAACTAACTATTTGTAAAACAAAGGCCAAACTCCACAATTCAATATAACTAGTTCTACCTCAATGAAGGACAATACAAAACATTTCACCCATTACAACAATATTTCAAAATACAAACACGCTAAATTATGTCAGAAGAATTTGAGTAAAATGGTAAATACAAACCTATATATGCCAGTAAGAGAGAGAGAGAGAGAGAGATTGGCAATCTACACGACATGCCAATCAAACTCAAAACTTATAAAAAGGGGAAGCATTTGCTTCACAGATTACATTCCAAGATTTTCAAAAATAAGAGGCCACAAAGAAAATCAGGGGGAAAAAAAGTTAATAAATAATCTCTCATGGTTCTTAGAAAAAACACAAGACCAAGATCACAGCTTCAAATATACAAGAATCACTGTCCCACTTGGACTGCAGAAGAAATCCAGTTCAAAGCAGCAGTCTCCATCTCCGAATCTAAATGCACAGATAGAGGGAGTAGAGAAACTGCAACCTGTTTTCAAATGCAAGGATCTTATATATATTGCCAATATGTGCATGCGTGTGTGTGGGTGTGTGTGTGCACATGTCAACCTGTCCAATGTGTCATCATAAAAAATGAAGAGTGCGAGTGTGTGCGCGCGCGTGCATGTCAGCCAGTCCAATGGGTCATCATAAGAAATGAATAGTGCGGGTGTGCTTGTGTGTGTGTGTGTGAGTGCATGCATGTCAGCCCGTCCAATGTGTCATCATAAAAAATGAAGAACACTGCACTTACAAAGCCGTTTTCAAGGGCTCTGAAATCTAGATCCTCATTGTCTTCTTCTTGATCCTTGTCAAGCATCTGGATAATAAACTTACGAAGTCAATCATTGACAAAAAACCGATATTGGGGACCAAGAGTCGAAAAAGATACAACCAAGAATTGGTAAATTAGATAAAGAAAGAATCAGATGACCGTCATCATGAAATGGAGTTTAGATAAGAGTCATGAACAAATTACTAATTACAAGTTCAACGTACTAATCTGCGAAGTTCCTGGTCCAACAAGAAAATAAAGAATTGCAATGAATGTTACCTCTACACGGAAATACTTCACCATCCTTTTAAAATCAGATTTCCTGGAAACACCAACTGATTCCACAATCTCAATGTTCTTTTTCTGCGTTGCCAAACGGCGAGCAGCACCCTGAGGTAGAAAAAATAAAAAATGAAAAATGAATACTCACAATATTGTCCTACAAGATAACCTGCAAACCTCAACCCTTGATGTGAAATACACAATAAACAGAGCATTTAAAAGCTGCTCACAGCGGCAGAAGCATCACGGCCGAGTTGTGCAAACTGCATGCCAAGGCCCGGCTGACCATTGGTGAAACGAGATGCAGCCTGGTTCTTGGCACCTGAAATGGCTCGCCAGCTAAGAGTGGACCTCCAAAGGCTTTGCTTGGTAACCTTAAGTCCCTGTCAAAAAAATATGACAGGTAATGCTTGAATTCAAGCCATCAACCAAACAAAACAGTCTAATTGGCTCTAACTAGTGTAAAACAAGAATACAGGCATTCAAAATTAACAGATCAAATTTTAATTGCTATTACACCATGAAAACAAGTAAAAGAATGATAATCATGATAATCTCCTACCTTGGAAATTGTCAGATTGGCAGGTTCAGTCAACTACGCAGTATTTGAAAAGAAAGGAACACAGAACTATGACTTAGGACATCATGAAAATACATTGAAGTGGCCCATGTGAATAAACAGGCATCAGAAGTACTGAATTAGCATTAGCAAGAATAATGAAATGAGATACAATCCAAACCACAGCCATAGTTTTTCCAATTACTTAACGAGAATCTAAACAATATTACCATAGGATATGAGTTTAGCCAATAAAGGACAAATATCATGATAAAGATAATTTATGGAAACCTTGTTTGCTAAGGGTGAGGTTGGAACTTCAACATTCAATGAGAGGCCTTTTGGGAAAATCCCCTTCTCTATATCTCTTATGGCTGCATTTATTAGTGGTAAGCACACGGTCACGGTGTCCCTGAAGTCACTTTCCTGACTCTCATCCTTTTTCCTGCAACAAATTAGATAGCAACCCATCACACACATCCAAAACTAAAGACTATACAAGTGTAAGAAAAATAAACATACCAGTTTAGTGATATTGATATAGAAGGCACACCATTAACTAATGCTTCCCTTGCTCCAGCAACGACACCCGAATAAAACCTATATTCGTTAAATCTGTAAATGCGGTGCTTCTACAAACCAATTAAAACCCAAAAAGATTGAACTCTTAAACTACAAATAAGAGGCAACAGAAGCAGCAACATACATATGGTGCCCACAGCTTGACCCTTTGTTGATGCCACTTATTACCTACATATCAGACCAAAGAACGAAAAAGGCTGACATTCTTGAAGAGAAAACCAATATCACAGAAATAGAGGCATTAGTTAAGAACATCAAAAAGAAATACCAAGAGAGGCTTTGACCAAGAAAACAGTGCACCCGACAACGCTAATGACACACAATCCACGGGAGTTCCTGAAAGTTGCGTATAATATAACATTGGCATCAAATTCATTTCTCTGAATATAATTCAATTTAAAGCTCACATAACAAACATGCCATACAAATCAAAATCATTTTTCAGACTGAATTAAACTGTATATGAACTGCACAACAAAAGCAAAGGACAGAAAATTATACCAGAAATTTCATAAGCAACAGCACCACTAACTTCCGCCGTAGCCACCTCAACTGTCTCCTTCGATGACACCGAATGCCCCGCTGCAGATTTGTCCCTTCAAACCCGCGACCAACAAAAAATCAGCGATTCACCTCAAAAAATCACAAGAAAACTATAGTGGCACATTCAAAGAACAAAATGAAACAAGTAAAACACCCAATAATGCGAACACAACAGATTCAAATTCCGATGCCAAAACTCAGACCCCAAACGCTAGTTCAGATACAGATTAAACAAAAATGAATTTCCATTGAGAAACACAGAGCCCATTTACCCCAAATCAATAAGCATGAAAACATCAACACGAACACCATAACTGGCAACACAAAACACAGCAAATCCTACTAAAAGAACAGAGAGCATTACGATTGAGGGGCAATGACGTTGACATTGTAAACGCCTTCTTTAACGAGAGCATCCACCAGATACGAAAGCCCCGGAGACTCAACCCTATCACTGTTCGTAACCAGTATTACCGGCTTCGACCCATTATCATCACCGGGCTCCACCCCTGAAGAAGAGGGCCTGCCCGAATCGTCCTCACCATTCACGGGCTTAGGCGATACGCCGCCATCGCTTCCATTGCCGGCGGCGGGGCTGCGCCTAGCGAGGACTTGCTGAAGATTTGAGACTAGCCCGGGTGGCAGGAAATTGTGCTTCACCACCGGCGTTGTCATTTGAGGAGAGAGAAACAAAAGGGAAAAAACAAGAAACAAAAGAAGTGAAATTCAATGGAAATGATGATGATGAGGAGGAACAAAGGGGGTAGGTTAGGTTTTGGGAAGATTGAAATTGAAAAAAGGGGGAATGTGATTCAAATTGGGGGTAAATTGGATTTTGATTTTCAAGCGAAATTGGGGGATATGGAGAAGCATTTGATTTCCATTGGCGCGTGATGTTGAGTAGTTGGGTTTGATTTATGTGGATTTTCTTTTTTTTTTTACCCTTTTTCTTTTTGTTTATTCACAATTAGGCTTAGAATTTAGTTATTGATAATTGTAGTGCAGTCGGCAAGGATTTAAGAAATTTGCAATTTAATCATGTTAGACGATCTGCGAGTCGAATCGTCTTTTTATAGCCCGATGTTTAGGTTCTATTTCAAATTTCATGTAATACTGAATGGAATGTATGTAATTCATTTTTTTTTTTTGATAAATTAATGTATGTAATTCATACATATTCAGTAAAATCAAATTCAACCAATAAGTATTTTAGTTCAAAATGGACGATTGTAAGCTTATAGGAAAGGATCGCCCCTTTCTGTTTGCCGTCATAGTGTTGTTACACTACTTATGCCGTGTGAATATAGAGATACAAAATAATACGATAGATCATAAATACGAATGACGAAAATATTAAAAGAAAAATAGTTAGGTAGGAATGCAATTTACTAAAGAAGTTATATATAAAAATATTTTTACATACAAGAAATATTTTTTTTTTTCCAAATATGCTCTAATTGACTAAATTTGTGTCCAATTCAGGAATGAATTCATAATTTTTTATTAGGGTGAGACGAGTTAGATTAAATTTTTATAAAATATTAAATATGTTTTTATTATTTAATGAGGGGGTGAAATTTTTTTTTTAATGCACATGAAATTTAATTAAATATGAGCTTGAGGGGGCAACCGCCCCCTCCAACCCTCCTCCTAACTCTGTTGGGACTCTAATCGAACTAAATACTCATGAACAGGACATGACCAAAGAGTGAA
The DNA here is from genome assembly GCA_026212405.1 of Petrea volubilis. Taxonomy (NCBI): domain Eukaryota; kingdom Viridiplantae; phylum Streptophyta; class Magnoliopsida; order Lamiales; family Verbenaceae; genus Petrea; species Petrea volubilis. Next base: position 26,082,585 of record CM047876.1, on the reverse strand, counting down.
TATGATTTTTTATTAAAAATGATGTTATAGATTATGTTTCACAATTTACATTCATATTATGTGTATAAAATTATTTTTTATTTATATATTTGGTTTGGAACTTTACATTTAACGAATATTTATATATTGAAACAGAATATAAATCACTATTTGTAATAGATAATCTCATGTGATTGAAGAGAGGACATTGTAAATTACATAATAATAATATTGAAAGTCATTATTATTAATTAAATAACAATATTATAAATAAAAATCCTAAATAGATGATTGGTTGGGGTCCACAATGTGATGTAGAATGATGAAAACTGGAAAACGCGTTTTGATTGGAACGTGCATGGGACCGCCCATAATAAAGCGTGGGCTGGATATCATATTAAGCTGGCTACGTGGCCCACGCGCTTTTGCCCCTTTCCCTTTATACTTGCTGATTCAAATTTATAAAATGGCATATTTTCATTTTTTATCCCTTACATTTACACACATATCAATTTTGGTCCTCCACATAATGCACTGTCAAATTTAGTCTACGATGTCACTTAATGTTACGCAATCCGATCCTACTGTTATATATTCAATTCAAAACTAACAAAATTTACAAGTGGGAGTTGCGTGTTTCGATTAAAAAAAAAATTGTTCGCCATGAAATTATCCCTAATTTCAAAACGGTATCATTCGATCTTAATCAGTCAGTTTGAGCCCTTGTGTTTCAATGCTTACTTATAAATAGAACTTGTAGTTTTTAGCACCGATCATGATCTCTTGAAACCATAAAAGTATTACGCAAATTCACTAAAAAACCCAAGAAGCCCACCCAAAAGGAAGGGAAGATCAGGGTGATGAACATTGTGAAACTTAAAATTAGGGATAGTTTTAGCGTAAAAACTTGAGAAATTGGACGTTCGTGACTCCAACTTGAAAAGCTAGACACACAACATGATCTTATTGAAAAACCCCTAGTTAATCCCCTCAATAATTTAGGTCTTGCTCTTTGATTTCATCTTCCATCTCTTGTTCTCTTCTCCTCAGCGTTATTCGAGCTTAGAATGTCCATAAATGGGAGGGTAAATTGTTTCTCAGTAACATAGTGGAAGGGTTTGGAAATGCGTGTTAAATCTGTTAGTTTCTTTTGTTCAAAATAATGAGATAACAAAACACAAATAACTCTTAACGATTATTTAATCATGTGAATTCAAATTCCCTAAATATAGACAAATTTAAAAAATAAAATAATTTTTCATAAAAAAAGCCCAAAACAGTTACATTTGAGCATTTGAATCTCCATGCGAAAAGAATGCATGATTCCATGCTTGCTACATGGTTTTATTATGTTTTGTAAAACGCTGAATTTTCAAAATAACTATTTTAAAAAAAAAAGAGAGAAATAAAAACAATAGATAAAAACTGAAAAAGTTGGCCATCAAAAAGTGTTACCAATAGTGACATAGCCATATATAGTCATGAAGCACAAATACAACCCCTAATTTTCAATATATATATATATATTTATATGATTAAATGATGATCCTAATTGATTTTTAATAAACATTACAATCATTTTTAGTCTACTATATATATTTAATTTAATTATTCATATTATTGGTAGTGTATTATTGATCAGGTGCACTTTCTAACTTCAGAATTTAAAAATTCAAATAATGACAACCTTAATATTTATATTATAAATTAGTAATACTAAAGCTCTTTGCACTAATTGTCTAGTTAAATTTTATTTTATCAAAAAAAAAAACTTATTTAAAAAGGGTATTTTTGTCCTACCCTTCAGAGCTTTTGGTTTATTAATTTATTAATAATTATAATAGTCGGTATTTATATTAATGAAAAATGTAATCTATTTCCTAACAAACAAATAGCAATTTTATTAATTTCATTATTTGAATTGCAATTTAATCGCCATTTCATTATTCTTCATCCTCTCTCTCTCTGTTCTCCCTCCCCCAAGAGCACGAAGCAATTCTGAAAACCCCCACCAGCAGAAAATTTCCAGGTATGCTTTAACAATTGAATTTTATCGTGTATCGAGATCTAAGAGACATGGTGATGGCTTCTATATCATGGTGATTTGGTGGTTATTGGTTGGAGTGGATTCAGTGACTGAATCAATTATTGGTCCCAGTTTGGATTTGGGCAATTTTTCTGGTGAATAAATTCAAATGTAAATGTGAAAAGAGTAATTAACTGTTAATCCTTAGTTTGAATTTTTTTGTGAAAAAATGTGTTTGCCTCCACAGGCTACTATGTTAGCTCTATTTTTTTTTTTTATGTATGATCCTGTTGCACTTATGTATCAAATGTGGTTGGTCCTTAACTTATTTGGTTGGATATAATTTGATTGCATTTGATGTATTTTTTTATCGTGAAAGAAGACTATACTTGCTCATACGTTCTGATTTCAGTTGTGGAGTTTGCAGATTATGTGTGCTTGAATTGGGATTGCTTATTTGAGCTATGGGTTAATGATTTTTTGTTTCTGGTGATTGTACGGGCCATATAAAGTAAAGAAGAGAAGAAGGATATGGCTAATAAGTTACAGATTCAAGGGGATGAATCAGTTCTTCTACGCGTCACTCACTCTAACATCAAGAGCTTTTCTGCTGATGTTAGGTTCTCCCTACAAGTGAGTGCATTTTTCGAATCATTTACTTGTAGTGATGCTTGATTTTCACTTGTCTTTCGTTACATATTTCTGATTTCTAATTCTAGTATTGGCCAATATGTGAGATGAGACTTTACACTAAATTTCTGCTTAGTTTTTGGAATATGGGCATTCTTCTTATTCTTTTAGTAACTTATTCTGTTGGTGGGCCATGCTCTGTGTTGCCCGAGTCAGATACAAAGGCCAGAACATATGTGGACCTAAGTATATTAAGTCGACATATCTAGGATGGGGAGCTCAATACTGCAGGTGTTAATGTTGGACACGAGCGTCTGCATGTTTTACTATATGATACTTGAGACAATTGGACTCCACAAAGCTTTGCATGTTTTGCTACCTGATTTCTCTATCAAGAACTGTTTTAAAGTAATGCATTAAATCAACTCATGGTATTTGTCTCGCAGCTTTTGTTTATTTAGTGTGTTTAGAAACCTTAACAAGTGTATCCAAGACCTCTCCACTGGCTCCCACCTAGTTTCTCTTTAGTGGATTCCTCATGGACAAATGTGGCTGTAAGGGAGAACATAAGTGGATTTTGAGGAAGGAGAGTGTACGAGAATATCTTGAATTGATCAAGTCAAGTTTCTTCATGTTGCGCTTCCAATCTGATTGTGGTGCTTGGGTCTTATAACACGTGCTGGTAGGTTGTGCCTCTTGTCATACAGATGTAGGTGGTTCTGTGTCAATTGTGGAGATAAAATGTCAAACAATCACATGAAAAAAATGTATGACAGCACACCTAAATGCCCAACCGGCCTAATCAAAGTTGGTATTTGCTAACATTCGAGACAGAACATAATGATTGCTCAGCCTGCTTCATATGGTCTGGATGCATAATTTTCTGTGTTTTTTCTTTCTTTTTTTTTTTTTTTCAGATGACAGTGGAAGCTGTGAAAGAGAAATTATGGAGGAAGTGTGGCACTTCTGTCAACTCGATGTCCCTTGAGCTTTTTGATGATACTGGTGCTAAAGTTTCGGATTTAGCTGATAACATGAAACCCCTTGGTCACTATTCTCCGCAAGATGGGTAAGTTTTTGTTTTTCATTTTAGAATTCTTCTTTTGTCATGATTTCTTGTATTTTGAAATTGTGATGATTTACTCAACCTTTTGGATGAAGTTTCATTTCATTTTTAACTAGTATTTATAGTGAAAGTCATTATTGGAGATATTTTCCATTTTGGGCTGCTTGTATCCTGTTTAGGCTTTCTTCTGTTTCTACACTTTCATCCTAATATTGGGTCTATCAATTGGCTTTTGTTAGTTTCCGGCTGCATGTCATTGATCTTGATCCATCATCAGTAACATCTGGTGGTTGGCTGGAAGATACATCCCTTGTGGAGAAATACAAAATTTCTGACGAAGCATACGACAAGCGAGATGGTATGTCTTAATTTTTGCTTGCTGGGACAGCATTATACCTTATACTCCTGCCAGGCTCAACTCATACCCCATTGAGTCTTAGGTCACTCCTTTATTTCCTTCGACTTACCACTTATCATTGAAGCGAAGACAAATAACATTCTTAGCTTCAGATTGAACTTTCAAGACCTTGATCTTGCATTTCATCTTTCAAACACCAAAGCTATATATGTCTATCTGTCCAATTTACTTTCACATGCAATTTACTTTCACATGGATCTGCACTTTTGCTCCAACTTTGTTTATAAGAATATGCATTTAAGCCATCATTTTAAGTATGGATATTTCTGGCTGATGAGGCAGGTCCAAAACAATTGAGTTATCATGTATTTCAGGTACTTTCAGAAAGTTCAAGGAAAAACTGGGACATCAACACTCAAATCAGGAGTCTAAAGTATGCATTTCGCTTTTTCCCTTTGTCTGCTTATAGTCTGCCGATTCTTTCCAAGATTCCTGGAGTGTTGTGTATTTGTAGGTAGTTGGTTAAGAATTATCCTTTGACCTCTTTAATTAAAGAAAATAATTTGCATCGCTCTTTATTCCGTAAGATGGAGCTCTAAATTTCACTCGGATTTTCTTTTGGGGTCTTAAAAGTGACATCACTGGTTCCAGTAAAGAAGCATTGGGACTTTCATATATTTTTAGAACCAATTCTATAGTTCTTCTCATGTTGTGTAGAGTGATTACTATATTGGCTGCTATATTTATTTGACTGATTTTTTCATGTTCTTTAACTTTGTTTCTTTCCTACAATCAGATTCCAGACAACTATATGGAGGATCTTTGTGCAAACATAAGGGTTGGTTTAATCAAACTATTTCAGCTTTTTATCAAAATTATTTATGATTTCAGTGCTAATATTATTCCTTTGTTGTGCTTACTCTAATTTTTGTTGATAAAGAAAGGTGGGAGATAGATGTCAAGTTGAACCAGGAGAGAAAAGAGGAGCTGTCAAATTTGTTGGGCGGGCTGAAACTCTAGCACCTGGTTTTTGGGTTGGAGTTCAGTATGACGAACCTCTGGGGAAACACGATGGAGTGTATGTCGTTCTAAACTTCATGACGTTTCTTACACTGTTTAGGAGCAGCTAACGACCGCCAATGTTCATGCAATGCTAATGATATGTGATCGTAAAACTTTATATGCTAATACTCAAATCTAATTATTTTTGCCGACAAAGATTTGGTGACCATGGCAAGTCTAAAGATAGCACAATGAGAAAGATATGCACGAGGCTAATGCTTCCATTTGATTGTTTGCAGGGTAAAAGGAAAGCGTTATTTTGAGTGCCCACCTCTTTGTGGTGGAATGGTCAGACCAGATAAAGTAAAGGTTTGTGCTGAACAACTGCATCTGTTAGTATTGCAACTTCTTGATTCTGATACCATGTAAAGATAAGACATATCTAGCACCAGAGCCATGTAAAGATAAGACATATCTAGCACCAGAGCCACAGTATGATGGTCGCAATTATTTGTCGCTGGGAAAACTTTGTCTCATTTCTGCAGTCTAATAACCATGCTCGACAGAAATGGTGTTTATGTTCGAAAAAGTTGATTGTTTTGTTGTTTCACATTTTTCAGGTTGGTGACTTTCCAGAACGAGATCCTTTCGAGGAAGATGAAATATGAGTTAGAAATGAAAGTCACATCTGGCGTGTATTAAAGTGTAATATCACCAAATACTCATTTTCCCATTCTTTTTTGTGGGGATGTACTCTGCGACATATTTTTTCGAGTAAACCATTCAATTGGCGTCATGAATTACATTTTTTTTTTACGTCAAATTATGGTTTCATTGTGTCTTCATATGATAACCATTATATTCACTCTTCTTCAATCTTCATGCCGTCAAATGATTTATTGTGCGCTACATATAGTAACTTGGATTGCACATGCATGCGTGTGTGTGTGTGTGTGTTATCGACACAAGAATTTGTGCAAGCACAAAGTGTGAAATAAATGCATGCAGCAGTAGAATCTGCAATTTCTGAGTCTCTATCTGGCTGTGTTATGAGGTTTGAAATTAGTGCGTGTGTGTGTGTGTGTGTGTTATCGACACAAGAATTTGTACAAGCACAAAGTGTGAAATAAATGCATGCAGAACTAGAATCTGCAATTGCTCAGTCTCTATCTGGCTGTGTTATGAGGGTTGATCATGGATGTGTACAAGTAGACATGCTTTAACAGGGTTTATTACAATTTAAAAATATAAGAGAAAATGAACCACAGATGAAAGCTGTGGGAGTTGGCAGTCAAAAAATGGTTAAGCTGGAAAATGATCTATGATTTGTTTTCCAGTTTCACTTTTAATGCTTCAATCACAGCTGAGAAATCGTCGTTGCTTAGACCCCGGGATTTCGCTACTTTGTAGAGCTCGTTTGCAGCTGCCGCGATTGGAGTCGGCTGAGAAACCGATTCAGCTAAACCAAGAGCGAGTCGAAGGTCCTGTTAAAGGCAAAATATTTGCTGTTAAAATCAGGGGCAGAATTGGCGGGCTGAAAAGGACATAAATAAGACCACTCTCTCTCTCTCTCTCTCTCTCTCTTATGGCAATGACAAAATTGCCCATTATATTTTGCAAGGTTTCGAAATGCCCCGTAAGGCTTAAATTACACATTGCCACTTTCAAAATGACAAAATTGTCCTTTATACTCTGTAAGGTTTCAATTCGCCCTGTAAGGTTTAAATTCCTGGCTCCGAACCTAATCACAACTTTTGAACTTGTGTATGTGGTTATGGGTAGAGGAAGATTGCGTGTACCTTCTGTTGATGCTTTAATGGAAATGCCGTGGGGTATAGAGATTGAACCATTGAAGGACCTTTCATAGAGTACATTGGTGCGCTGATGGCACCCTGGGATATAACCTGGAGAGTTATCAACTTCAATCAAATGAAGAATATCCACTTTCCAGCCAAAGTTGTGTGTGTGTGTTTCCCCAAGCTATGCTATTCTTCTCAAGAAATATAATTAAGGTATAAGAATTGCGAGCACGAAGAGCGTGAATAATATATATAGAAACTCAAAAGACAAAAGCTGATCAAACTATCCGAGCATATGTGGATTTGACCCCGAGGGTCTGTGCTATCCCCGAGGTCCTTAAGGGGGAAAATTTTTATTTAAATTTGGTTTGACTACACCCCAACTAATCATGTAGTAAGTCTTAATATACTTACTATGTGATTAGTTACTCTCCTCACATGGCAAGTGTAAAATTTTTGCCACATGATTAGTCCCGGCGTAGCCAAATCCGGTGCGAATAAGAATTTTTCACTAAAGGGATGATGACCCAGAGGACTATACCTGCACCAACACGCTCGGATCCAAACCAACTTTCTTGCTAAGAAGCAACCCTTCGGAAAAGGATGCCATCATGCTGCAAAATTTTTCCAAATGCACGAAATAAATAAAATAAAATAAAACGCGATTTCAATAAGGCCGTTAAATCATGGGAAAGAAAAGAAGAAAGTGGAATTTTTACCTTCCCATTATCATGTTAACAACAAGTTTCATTGCAGTTCCATTACCAACATCTCCAAGGTAAAATCTTGACTACAACAGATTCAAAAAAAGAAAAAAAAAATCAGAAACAAGAACGAGAAATCGGGATCATTCGTAAAATTTGAGGTACAAGATCAAAAAATCAGAAACAAGAACGAGAAAATCGGGATCATTTCGTAAAATTTGAGGTACTGATATGTGATCACCTTTCCCATGATGTCTAGAAGTGGAGCAGCAGTATCGTAGAGAGATTTGTCCCCTGAGAATATGGAACAAAAATCATGCTTCAATCGCAACATCGTTGATTTGGCGTTGCGTGTAAATTACTGAAGAAGCAAAAGCCTTTATAATTACCTCCAGTGAGAAAAATTAACTGTCCATCTTCGGCCGGTTTTTTTGAGCCGGAGACAGGAGCCTGTCGAGACAATGGCGAAATATTTGATGAAATTATCGGAAGCGAAACAACTGTCTTAGACTCTTATTATGTTCGATTTTATCATTCTTATGAGATGTAAACAACGAAAGAACTTTTAACCTCCAAGAACAGCGCTCCGGTGGATTTGATGTTCGCGCTGATCAGTTTGGAGGTTGCGCCATCAACAGTCGAGACATCTACATAGCTGCAGAATCCATTCAAGGAGAGGATTGGAGTCGGAAATTTGATCTTTTTTCGATTATTAGCAAGCGAAGATTTTAATGGAGAAAATGTACCCTTTTCCTGGACTCATACCACTCGCAGCTCCGCGCTCGCCAAAAGCAACTTCCGCCTACAAAATATCGAACTTTATTGGTTGGAAACGGTGAAAAGAAAAAGGCGATATCATAAACGAAAAAATGGTAATGCTCACTGCGCTTTCAGGATCGGCAAGCATAGCGAATGTGACATCACAAGAGGCAGCTACTTCCTCAGGTGTGGATTTATATCTGCGTTACATTGTAACTAAGTATAATTACACAAATTTCACTTCTTCGTTCTGAAATTATCGATATATCCTTCCAATCATCGGGATTTGAGCGAAACGGACAAAATTTATGAAGAAGCTCGGATAATGTTAGTTCATATATGCTGGAGCAATATGTCCATCTTAGACCTCGTTCGTGTAATGATTGACAGAAGGGCGGTAACCATGAGGTGAAGATAAGTACCATGGGGGTATGTGTAATTTTTGAAACCCAAAAACGTGTGATTGCATGTAATTACAGAGGAGGGACGCTGCGATTATTACTTAAATTTATAAATACCTGTCTAAGCAAATTGAGAAATGCTAAAACAATCGACACTCAGTCAGATCAGTAGAAAAGAAAATATATTGACCATTTGCCCTTCAATGTAACAGAAGCAAAGGACCATGCTGCATAGGACCATGTGTGTGTGTGTGTGTGTGTGTGAGAGAGAGAGAGAGAGAGCATAAAATAAGTTTCATTATGTACTTACTTTGCACCCAAGGTGACAAGGGGATCACATTTGCTTTTGGTCCTATTCCAAACAGTAACATCACATCTACAACACAAACTTGGTCTTCAGCAAGTTTATCAATCAAAAAAGAGAGTTTAATGTGCTAAGCGAAACACAATAGATATTACGAAACGAGACCCGTAAGAGTATAAAATTGACAAAAGGCAAGAACTTCATAACAAACTGCATACGTTTTTTTCGCTTTACTGGAACATCAGAGAAACAAACTATTGATCTTTAAAATTATTCTTTTCAAAACAAAAACATCACTAATAGCATATCGTGTTCTTCGCGTCGCCGGCGTTGAGAATTTGAAATGTTGAACAGTTAAAAGGGAATTTCAAAGAGCTTCGAAATAGGGTGTAAAACAACATTTTGTATTTCAGAATGTGCGAATGCAGTAACTTAAACAGACTAAAATAAACGGTAAATTACACTTTGCACCCCTGAACTATGCCTCTGCTGAGAATTACAAACAGTAGGGGCTAATTTGTTGCATTTCGTACATGGGGCAAAAAGTGTAATCGACCCTAAAATAAATCGAGTCATACCCTGCTTTTATGAGATTTTTTGCCATCGGAGAACCCATAATTCCAAGACCCAAGAAGCCAATTCGCGCCGGCATTACATCTGTTTTGCATAAATCAAATTCATCAAAGTTTTAATCAGTTGATCACCCTAAAAATGTGACCGTTAATAACAGAGAACATTTGTAGGGGTAATGAATTATATCAAGAAACCAAAAAAAAAAAAGGAAAAAAGGGGAGTCTTGCATCTATAATTACCCAAACAATGCTAATCCAACATCTGCAAACAAGGAGATATTTAACATTTTTGCATCTTAAAAGTTATCTGATTAATAAATAAATAAATAAAAAATCTTCCAAACAATTCTTCAATAAATCTTGAACATGAACAACGATTGTGCCAAGTTTGATCAAAATTACAAAGCCCCCCCACCATATAAGCAATGCAAATCCCCAAAACATACATCACAAGCAAGAATCTTTAAGTGAAAATACGAATGCCCATCACACAAGAATGTGAAGTTGTGAACTGAAAACACACACACACACAAAACCTTTGGGAGCTGAAGTGGAATCTTGAGAAGAAAAGGCCTTAACTTGAAGTGAGAATTGGGGTTTAATGCGAAAACAAGAAATGGGCTTGGCTCTAAATTGGGGGCAAAAGCTCGAGCACATAGCCAAGGCTTTAGATAGTGAGATTTTTGTGTTTGGTGGAGAAAGAATTGAAGCAGTGGACAGATAATTATCACTGAAGCTGGCCATTCTTTCAATAATCTTGTTTGCTCTCTGAGTTTATTTATGGAGTGTCAGGTATGGGTATGGGGGTTAATATTCTGGATAACTTATTTGTATTTTGTTTCTTTCTGTTTCTTTTGGGGTGCAATTTACCATTTTGCCCAATTCAAGTTATTTGAAGCCCGTTTGAATGGACTTTTTTTAAAAAGAGAAGCAATGACTTTTTGAAAAGGAGCACTTCAAGTAAAAAAAATTGTATTTGGATGATTTTTTTAAGAATTTTTTTTATCTAGAGTAGTTTTAAATAAAATATCTATCTAAAATATTTTTAATTATTGTATCCAAACCTAATGCTTAGTTTAAAAAAAAAAAAAAAAAACTCTATTATAGCAAGTACTGCTCAAGAAGTACTTTTTTTTAAAGTCCATCCAAACAAGTCGCCGCTGAGGAGAGCTTGGGCTAGTAGAAAAAGGGAGGCCTTATGACCGCGGGGACCGGGGTCATGAGTTTGAGTCCCATCAATATTGTTATTTGTCTGCCAAATAGCGATATATGATTTATTATACAATAATTTTTTTGTATTTGATATGTAATGGTTCAATTTTCATTCAAAGATATCGATATAATTGATAGATACGTAATACATCATTTCTTAAATAAATAAACATATTATTTTGTCATACCATGTTAGGGGTATAAGCAATACTTGGGTATATGGCTCAATTTCACGGTTTTCCTTTCTTTCTTTCTTTTCTTTTTTTTTTTTGTCAAAAATTGTGAATTTAGAATAGTTTAGAAAACATAAATAAATTAAAATAATTTTAAAAAATTGGAGACTTCTTGCAAGCTTGGGATACAATGCTTTTACATTCCACATTGTTTTTATTTAAATTTAGAAAATAAAAACCAAAATTTATCATTGTAAATACACTCTCATTATATTTAAATTTATACTAATGCCGATTTTTGTGCTTATATTGGCAGCATAGTATTTGCACTAAATGTTCAGGTGTTTGAACTGAACACTAACCACACTGCTCTTTGTACAAACTCTATAGATACAGAGTCAGATTAACCAAACAAACGGTAAAATGATAAATTATGATCCTTACACCATTACAAACAACATTCAATACTTATAAAATATAGGAAAATTTTAACCCGGACCCGATTTGGCAAAACCCAATAAATCATATAACAAGTATATTGTACTTGCTGAGTGACTGCTCACTCTCCTTTACACTCGTCACATAATTAACACTGATTCGACCGAGTTGGGTTTGAACTAAAATTTCCCATAAAACATCATCTCAAGCAAAATGCTGGCTTTATAAGTTTCCATTTTGATTGCTATTGTCATTCATCTTCATCCTCTTCATCTCCTAATTCTAATTCTTCTTCTTCTTCTTGCTCCTCTTCGTCCCCAATTTCTTCCTCATCTTCCACGTTCTCATCATCGACAATGAACCCTCCCAACGTCTCATCATCTTCATCCTCATCTTCTTCCTCATCCACCTCCCGTTTTCTCATCCCCATGATGCTTTTACTCTTGCTCGTGTCTTTACTCCGTTTACCATGATCCTTTGACCTTGTAACGTATATAGTAGGCCGCCTTTGAACCATGCTCGATTTGTTGGTCGACACTTTTTCATCTTCGCTCTCTCCGGTCCACTCTTCATCATCATCGTTCTCTATACCTTTCTTCCTCCCACTACCCTTTACTTTCTTTCTCTCGTCATTGTCTTCGTCATCATCGTCATTGCTATCTTTCCCCATTTCGTAAAGAAACCAATCCCAATTCTTGATATCCTTAATGGCTTTCTTGGGATAGGAATCAAACTCATGTCCTATGACTACCAATCCAAATTCTGCAACAAAAAATAGCTAATTCAGCAAAGCATTCACTAAAATCAAGAATCAGCTAATAGCCAATGTACACCACAAATTAAAATTTCAAACCATATGAAAATGTACATTTGGAACAGCCCAAACTTCTAAATACCAATGGCTCAAATGGTGAAATTTCAAACCTTTAACAGGATCAATACTCGAAATATCAACACCCTCTTGCTGCAAATCCTCAAAACCTTTAAACCCACTACCACTATCCAAATTCTCCGCCAACTCACTCTCTGAATCATGTCGTCGAACACTTTCGCCGCAATTCTGAACTCTTCTCAAGGTGTACCAAACGGGATTCTTGGCAGAAACGCAGAACATATCGCCATCTCCCATTTCACCCTTTTCGGACCTCCGAAAAATCTTGACTTCATCACCTTTACTCACGTAAACGGGGTTTAGGCCAAGAATCTCGAACTGGGCAACGATTCCTTGATTGTGCGTAAATGGCTTTGGGATATAGAATGAAATTTGTCGTCGAGATATGGTTTTGTCTGAGGAACAGAGTCCGCGGGCTCTTCCGAGTTCCATGGTTCGACCCGGTTTGAGTTCGAGCTTGGATCCATCTGAGCTCACCACTTCCATTGAAGAAGTAGATTATGGTTTTTGTTTTGCGACGAGAAAGCGGGGCAATATGTGAGAAAGCGGTCTCTCTCTCTCTCTCTCTCTCTCTACTGGGAAACGCAGAAACGCGCTTTTCCTTTCTGGAACTCTTTCGCCGTAACGTTTTTCCTTATTTATTATATAAATAAATTCTAGGACGTTAGTCAAAATATTTGATTGTGAGGTTAAGTGTTATATATTATAGTTTTGGAGGCGAATGAGACAAAGCAATATAGTTCGAGGGGCTAAAGCATATTTAACCCCAAATTCTATGAGAATGCCATTTCTATATATGCACAAGCCATTTTTTGTTCGAACTCGACTTAATTGCACCCAATCAATTATACAGCAAGTGTTAATATGTTTATTATGTGATTAATTATTTTTCTTAAATTGTACCCTAATTACATGATAAATGTAAAATACTCGTCACGTAATTAATCTCAGTCAAATTCGGTATGAGTAAGAATCTCCCCATTTTGCACAAGATTACATTTTTATATAAAGAAAGTTACACCTATTTTACCATTCTCAAATGGAAAATTTTAACCTAAAAAAAAAGTTAGTAGGTAAGGGCATGACTATGTTCAGTTTTATTTATGGGATAGAACAAACGTTAACTTTTACATGAAACAACATAATATTATCCACACAAGTTAGTTTTTACACGAAACTGAACATAATCATGTCGCATCATCAAATCAATTGTTCCATAAACACGACTTTCACTATTTTCTGTGGAGGACATAATGCGACTAATCTTTCATTACAAACCTCAAAAAAGGTAGTAAAATTGTCAATACAACACAGAACTTTTTACCATATGCATATTTCTAGCTCTCAGCAGATTACACAACCTAAGCCCTGAGTGGCTTGAAAAAGAGCAGAAAAGATTATGCTGTGATACACATCTTATTGCAAGAAATATGACCAAAAGCTCCCTGTAATATTGTCGCGACGTGTTTTTGCAGATGCAAGATGTCATTTCGAAGAGTGTTGAGAAGCGTTCTTCGGATCCTGTTTCGCTCCAACAGCTGCTGTTGCAGCAGCCGTCACGGCAGCAGCTGCGGCCCCGATCTTTGCTCCACCAGCAGCTTTCATCGCGCCTCCGATTTTAGCAAACGCAGCGATTCCTCCTACAAGTATGGCTCTTAATGCAACCGTTGGTTTTACCGACATGTTTATCTGCAATACCTGTCACAATTATCAGTTGCGTGGATCATGATAAAAGGGCCCCAAGGCACCCGCGGCCGGCAAGGGGTGGCTGCCCTCCCACCCCCTCAAATATATAGAAAACCATTACATGCATGAACGCACACATATATACATACATCTAAGCTAAAATTTAGTGTCCCAAGAACAACAAATTCACATTTCATAAAGAAGAGAATTTCCTTTCAACACCCCCCCCCCCCACACCCCCACACCTCGCAATGGCATTTCAGATGGTATCAAATAAACAAGTAAGTTGGAATATAAGTTCTGGAGAAGAAACAAAAGTGTTCAACACGGCCAGAAACGATTAGTACAATGTTGCGATGAAGGAACGTCTTGAGTTCATGAGTAGCAAATGGAGAATGAATGGGATAACTTATGAACTTTAGTTCTATGTTTGGAACAAGGATTTGGTGAGGAAACGTAAAAGGAAAATGAAAAACATCAAACATTAAAGCAAACAGTATTATCATTCGAAGCAAAAAAAGAAAATTTTCTTCCCATTTTCCATTCCAATATAAAAGAACCAAACGTAGCGTAGAACTATTTCAGTAGCACTATCTTAATCTTGTCATAAACTTCTCAAATGCTCGTAGAACATCGATGCAGCAAACATACAGAAGCACAAAAGGCCCAACACATTTAGGTTATTCTCAAGAGATGTAATAAATTTAACAAGAAACGGCGTTGTTCAGCTCTAAGTCCGATTGCCAGTTCAAAGATAAAAAGTATCACGAGGAAGATGGGAGTCACGAAACTAGAGTCTCGATACATGCGATTCAACATTAAAACTTACATACGAAACGAAAAAATAAATGCTTCATTTGAATGTATTTAGAAGATCATCATATCTAACTATGTCCAACATTCTTGGAGGGATTTAAATTAGCATGCCATCCTAATATCAAAACAACAAATTCTAGTTCATAGGAAAGTGTGTGTGGGATTTAAATTTGCAGGCAATCTCTCTCTCTCTCTCTCTCTCACACACACACACAGAGTGATCCACTCTAAAACAATGATATCCCATTCCTCTCACCCCAAGCAGCAACAAGCTAAAGAAATCAATTGACCCTAACGTATCTGAATTTACAGAAAAAAAAAGGGGGAAATGACCCCAAATCAAGAAACATAAATATCTGGCACACAAACTGTAAATAAATCAATACAGCAAAAAAAAAAAAAAAAAAAAGAAGGAAAAAAAAGAAAAATCAAAACTTTCACCATGAAACTCAAAAAAAAAAATCGAAATTAATCACAACCCACGATCCAATAACACCACCCCAAATCCATGTCGTATATCTCAATATCAAATGAATTCAATCAACAAAAAAAAAAAAGAGCAAGAAAATGAAATTAAAATGCAAAAATCGAACCTTAACTCAGAGCTCTGAAAAAAAAATCTTTCAATTGATTGCTCTAAATTTACCCTTTTCTTCAGATTATATATATATATATATGTATATATGTGTGTGTGTGTTTTTCTAATTCAATTTTATTTCCTAATTCCTAGAGTCGAGCTGGGAACTGTTGGTGAGAAAATTTGTTCATCCGACCTTTCAAGTTTTTTTTTAATTTAATAGCCCTCAATTTATTTTTATTTTTTTTTTAAGTCAAATATCTGATGTGGCATAATTTAAAGGTCAATTAAGTAAAACTAACAAGTTTAGAATTGGACGGGGGTCGAATTGTAAATAAATAAATTTATAACTTATATGATATCGATCAAACGATCGTGTACGTTATGTGCTTAATAGTTGCTTGATCGATCAAAATAATCGATTGATCGATCACTATATATCTTGATCGATCAACACAATCGATTGATCGATCTTTAATGTCGCTTAATCGATCATTTTTTGATTGATTATTATGTGTCGTTTGAACGATTATTCTTCATCGATCACACATCGCTTAAGCGATATAGCATGTTGATTGAGCGATATAGCATGTCGATTGAGCGATATACTATGTCGATCGAGCGATCTGGCATGTCGATCGAGCGATCTGGCATGTCGATCGAGCGATCTGGCATGTCGATCGAGCGATCTGGCATGTCGATCGAGCGATCTGGCATGTCGATAGAGAGATCTGGCATGTCGATCGAGCGATCTGGCATGTCGATCGAGCGATATAGCATGTCGATCGAGCGATCTGGCATGTCGATCGAGCGATATAGCATGTCGATCGAGCGATCTAGCATATCGATTGAGCGATATGGCATGTCGATTGAGCGATATAGCATGTCGATTGAGCGATATGGCATGTCGATCGAGCGATATGGCATGTCGATTAAGCGATTGTTCTTGATTGATAGCATGTCGATCGAGCGATTTAGCATATCGATTGAGCGATATGGCATGTCGATTGAGCGATATGGCATGTCGATCGAGCGATATGGCATGTCGATTAAGCGATTGTTCTTCATCGATAGCATGTCGATTGAGCGATCTGTTATATCGATTGAGCGATATACCATGTCGATTGAGCGATATGCTATGTCGATTGAGCGATATAGTATGTCGATTGAGCGATATGTCATATCGATTGAGCGATATTGCATGTCGATTAAGCGATTGTTTTTAAATTTGTATAATTTTACAAATTACAGCATAAAACATGATATTTCATTATTCTAATGATATAAGTAACTACATTCAAAGAGAATAATTAAAATTTCTTGCCATTTTCCACATTATGTGCGTAATTGTTTGAAGCAATCACATTACGTCGCTTAAGGGATATGTGTCAAATACTCATAATCACTTGATCGATTGTCAGATCTCTTTGGGGATATATGTAGATCAACTTTGAGTTTTGTATGGTCCCATATCATAAATTCAATAAATAACTACATTGTTCCCATATAACTTCAAAGTTTGTTGTATATACTTTGACCAGTATAACCACAAGTTGTGATCTTTATATGAAAAATTTGTATAATTTTACCAATTATAGTGTAAAATATGTAGATCAACAATTTAAAGATGTGTGCAAGATAACTTTGAGTTTTGTATAATCTCATCTCATGAATTGGATAAACAATTAGATTGTTCCCATATAACTTTAAAGTTCATTGTATATACTTTGGCCAGTATGACCACACGTTTTGATTGTTATATGAAAAATTGGTATAAGTTTAAAAATTACAACGTAAAATATGATATTTCGCTATTTTAATGATATAAATAACTAGATTCAAAGAAAATAACTAAAATCTCTTAGTATTTCCAACTAGATTGTTTCAATATAACTTCTTAATTCATTGTATTTACTATAGTCCTAATGATTATAAAACATAACCACTATCATGAGAAATGTGTATAATTTGACAAAATGAAGTTTATAATTTGATCATTTGTTGTTTTAACACTATAATATATTCACAAGATATGTTTAATTTCTCATTTACAAGAAAAATAGTTAAATATTCTTATATTTTTTTTCGTTTTAGATCAATTGATATTTAATATCGCTTAAGTGATAGTTTGTAAAATATACATGATCGCTTAATCGATCACTTGATCGCTTAATCGATCACTTGATTACTCAAGTGATCGCTTAAGCGATCTTCGATTCAATTCTTTTCACCTACCCACCCACAGTCAATCCCCAAACCTAAAAACATGACAGACACAGAAAAAGGAAAACCCACGCACAAACACGCACACACACATCAAATTAAACCATAAAACTTGGTTAAAATTTTAAATTGAAGACATTGTTTGCTAGCCCATCATGAGAGGAGTTGATTTATGAAAAAAAAAATGTGAATTTTTGGTCGGAGGCGGTAGAAAGGGCAACAACAAAGAACACACTCCGTTGCCGCCGTTTCACCACCTCTAGCTAGAATTTCTCAAAAAAATTTCCATTAATTAACTCTTCTCAATATGGGCAAACTGATTCTTTCATTAATTTTGAAATACAATTAAGTTTGAGCTGTTAATTTTGCTTATATTTGTGCGGTTTGTGAATGTATTTTTGTTTTCTTTTTTTTTTTTCCTGTTTTAGGGATTTTTTTGCAATTCAATTGATTTTGGGGGTTAAAATATAAATATTAAAGGTTAGACAGATATTTACCTAAACCCCATTTAAGTTTAATTGACTATTAATTAAGATTAATAAACAAAAGGGCTATTTACCTCAAAATTAAAACTTGAAGGCTATTTAATTAAAAATGAAACTTAAAAAGGCCATTTAACAAAACTCCCCAACTGTTGGTAGTAGATGAAACCGTTGCGAACTGATAATACGACGTCGTATGATATATTGGGTCCGTACAAATATCAAGATATTGGGCTCATTGATCCATTGATTGGGCTGATTTTAAATTATAAACCCACGACTGGTTAATCTAGCCCCAAATTTAGTCATTTGGAACAATTGGGCCTTCCTTTGTTGGGATTGGCAACTTAATTATGCACTTGAATTTTAATATAATAAAAGTATAAATGTTTATTGAATTTTACAAATAAATATGTGCTTTAAATTATTTTTAATATGTTTATTACATTTAAGATAAATGGAAATAAAAATAATTTGAATTAAGATAAAAAAAAATTAAAAAAATGGTATAGATAAGAGGGGAGAACAAAAAAAAAAAAATAATAGAGAGGAAAAAACCTATATATATATATATATATATATTTCAAACTAAGAGAATGGAATACATATTATAAAGTGTTGCCATATCGTAAAAGAATATAAAATTTACATTATTATAAAAAAATATCAAGCTACTCTCCCTGTTCTCTTTTATTTGCCGTTTAAGGTTTTTTGTGCAAGAATTGAAGAAGATGATTAATATTCATAATTGAAGCGAGACAAAAAATAATCTTTTAGTTAATTAATGAGTTGTTGAGAGTTTTTATGAATTTACAAAGGACAATTATTAAAGTGAAAGAGTTTTTTGAAAAAGAGTTAAAAAATGCATTATTGAAACGTGAGAATGATAAATATTTTAGAACACACACACACACATATATATATATATATATATATATATATATGTATGTGTTAAAATAACAAATAAAAGATAACGGAGAGAGTAATAAACTAAATACTTAATTGTAGTCACATAAAATTTAAGAAATGAGACACATGATGATAACACTAAGAGGGAGGATTAGAATGATTGAACTTTAAAATAACACTAATATCATTATCAAACTATAGTGAAACACATGAACGAAATAAAAAAGTGGAACAATTGATTTCATTGTGGATAATCCATTCAAACTTGTCCATCGTATCCCTCTTCTAAAGCTTTTTATCACTCATTTGATTTCTCTTACAACCTTTGACTCTATCAGAAAATTAAGGGGCAAATGAAGACCAAGAAAATAAGAAAATAAAAAAATAAAAAAAAAACAAAAAACAAAAGCCTTTATTCAATCAAAAAATATAGCAATACATTTCTCCCCATCCTCATTCCCCACCCCCGCCGGAGCCGCTCTCGCCGCCGATATCTCTCGCACACACTACACACACTACTTCCCAAAAATTTTAAAATTTTTTTTTACCCCATATATATAATTAGCCATGCCTACCACAACCAACATTAATGTCATGCAAAATATTAATCAAAGCAATAAAAATATCACCACTTCCACAACCGAAAGCAACACAAGCACCTCCGCCACCACAACCACCACCAGCCACCACCACCGCCCACACGGCGGCTCCATCGCCCAAGCCTGCGCGGCCTGCAAATACCAACGCCGCAAGTGCGCCCCCGACTGCATCCTCGCCCCCTACTTCCCCCAAGACCGCCAGCCCCAGTTCTTGAACGCCCACCGCCTCTTCGGCGTCAGCAACATCATCAAGATCGTCCGCCACCTCGACCCGCCCGCCAAGGACCACGCCATGCGCACCATCATCTTCCAGTCCGACGCCCGTGCCGCCGACCCCATCGGCGGATGCTACCGGATCATACGCGACCTCGAGCACCAGATTAGCCTGGCCAAGGCGGAGCTCGAGATTGTCCACCACCACCTCGCCATCTGTCGTGCCGCGGCCTCCCGCCAACAGGCGGCGCCCCCGCATGTTCAGGAAGACGGCGGACAATTTCCGACAGAGAATGACGCGGCGGCGACGGCGATAGATGACATGAGCTCGTGGAGTAATTATTGCATGCATGGGAATGGGAGTGAGAATTTATCACATGCAGCCCAGTACTATACATGTTCATTTCCACATGATCATGTGAGGAGCCTATCGGTGGATGATCAATGCAACCATGATGATATGAAGGCGATTCTAGATCAGTTGTCCGGTGATGATGATGAGACTAATGAAGACTCCAAATTTGACTCACATGGGAACATTGTGCCAAGGTTCGTATTGATTATTACTCAACCTATCAATTATTTAAATTAACTAGTTTTCATAGGGCTCTTGTATATTATCCCACAAAAATGGAGCCAAAATTAATGTTCATCTTTTTGGGGTGCATTAATTAACATTTAATTTTATTATTTTTAAGAGGTGAGAATTCTAAATTTTAGTAGAAATATATACGTACAATTAGAGACGGAGCGAAAGGGGGCTGGGGGGCATAATCCCCCACAGTTCAATTCTTCCTTAAATTTATATCAAGCTAGAATTTATATGTATTTTTTTAAAAAAATTATATTTCGCCTCCTCCCTCTCCTCTTAAATTATAAAAAATCTTTAATATTTTATAAAACGTGGCATCGCTCTCCAAATTAAAAATTTTGACTCCATCCCTGTACAATAAATAATACACATTATATGAGTTGAGAGGTCGATTGTCTCTACTAGCCTTCTTCCTCGGTCTTTGATTATTCCCTACAAATATAAAGTATATAAATATATAATGTTTTCTTTTCTCTCTTTGTTGGTTACTTGGTTATAAGATGGGAAGGAGGGGGTAACTGAAATTCAAATAACATTTTGTGTGTGTCTTTTATGAGGGGTTTGATTGTTTCTACCAGTCCTTTTCTCGACTTTTTCCTTGACTTTCCTCTAAAAATTAAGCATATTCATTTTTTTTTATTCATTCGCGCGACTTTGCCCTTGACTCTCCTCGAAAATATAAGTATTTTCATGAGCATTTCAGATTTTGTAGTTTAGATCCCCGGCCCGTTTCATCTACTATTTCAATACATATATGTACGTGCAGTATAATGATCTCAGATCAAGTGTATAATTGTGATTTCCATTTATATTAATTAATTTCCTTTCCATTTTTGCAGCAATAATAATTCAGTTTTGACTGAAGAAAACAATGGGGGATTCAAGGAAGATGATGGACACTTTTTTTATATTGAAGATCAAAACGATTTAAAAGCTGCTGCCACATTCTTCACACTAACAAACTGTGATATTTGAAAAATAATCAAATATCATAAATTTTGTAGACATTAATTTGTGTACATTATTTTTCAACATTTTTGTGTAGCAATATATATATATTTTTTTTACACCCTTCATTTTCTCTCCATTTTATTTGTTTTGCCATTGTACATAGACAACAAATAGAGAAAATGAGGGGGAAAAAATTGGGCATTTTTTTTGGTACTTCATTGCCATCAAATTACGACAAATATTAGTTGTTGTATATATATATATATATATAGAAATTTAATTTTATACTGCAAGGAAATTAACTATCTGTTTAGTCAGTGTATATATCAGTTTATCAATTGTAATATATATAGATTTCTTTTTATTATTATTTTTTCATATGATTGATGTATATTTTTGAAAAAAAAAAAACGGAATCATAAAGTTGATATTATTACAAGTTTCATATAATTTATTGGGTGTAGCAAACCCTAATTTTAGTGTAATACACTCGTTATATGATTAGTGGTGATTCGATCGAATTAAATTTGCACTAAAATTTCCCATATTATATTAAAATTAACGAATAATTGCACGAGGAAAATGGAGCTGCGTCATGGTTTAATTATGGGACACAACCAATGTGGCACGAGTCAAAAAATTTTCTCTATACCATCATGTTCAACTAATCACATAACAAATATAATCGCAATTTACGTTTGAGTGTGAATTTTCTTAAAGTCTAAATTGGTCACATACTAAATCATGTAATACACTCGTTATATGATTTTTTTTTTTTTATCAGATCATTTCAAATTCCAAATAGAACTTTTTTTATATTATCATTGTGTGGTCAGCCCTGTCTAAAATACAACTTGTTTGTTTATGTCTTCCTTGTCATATTGAAGTATAAT
The DNA here is from genome assembly GCA_026212405.1 of Petrea volubilis. Classification (NCBI taxonomy): domain Eukaryota; kingdom Viridiplantae; phylum Streptophyta; class Magnoliopsida; order Lamiales; family Verbenaceae; genus Petrea; species Petrea volubilis. Next base: position 26,060,329 of record CM047876.1, on the reverse strand, counting down.
TTTTCAATTCTAATAACTTATTCTTCATTTTACCCCATTTAAATTATAAAAATATTTTTAATTTTTTACAAATATTTAACATTATCCCAAAACCAAAAATTCTGATTCCGTCGTCGTATCGATGGATACATTTGTGGTACTTGGTTAAAGACCTTTTTAAAAGCAACGCGGTTTAATGAATTTCTTGTTCCTGGTTATATTCCTGAATTACACTGCAAGTTTTAATGATTGGTACACAAAAATGAATGAGTTGAAAATTTGTAATGGTCCACATAAATAAATAAATAAATAAAAATAATACCACTTAAGCCAACCCACCACAGCTCTTTTGATTGAACATGTCATTTTCATTAGAGCAAGTTATATTTATTTATTTTTTGAACTATAAATTAATTTTTGTAATTAAAAAAAATTATAAATACTTCCCTGAAATATGTATTAACTTAACAAAATTCATCATTTATTGCAATGAGATGTAATTGTGAGTTGTACGGCGTTCTCGATGGGGTTTTGAGATAAAATTTGCGTGATCTTAACAAGTTCAAAATGTAAATTTTTTTTACTTATAATTCAATTTTTAAAAAAAGAAAAAAAAAGTATTCATGGTATCGGATTATAAATGATGATGTGCAGTAATAATTATATCGATACGAAGTGAAATTATTTTGCAAAGGTTTGTGACTTAACAAAAGTGATTGAAGAATTTTGTGGTGGCTGGATTGATTACTACGGCTGTAGAAACTTTTTTTTTTTGGATATCTCTAAATTTTGAATAAGTATTTTTTATTTTTAAAATAAGTAAAAATAATTTGTAATTATACTATACTTCAAGGGGTGTATATCTACTTTACCCTTTTCATCAATAAACAAATTGACCTCCTCCAATTGTGATTACAAATATCAATAATCTATAATCTTTTTCGAAATTAGATCAATTCTCTTTGTCAAATAATATTAAACCTTTTATTTTGCATGTGTGTGTGTGTGTATATAACTAATAAATATAATTATTACATTTTCTAGTTCAAAAAGTATAATTAACCTCCCACATTGATAAAAATGATCATGTGAGAGAGATGAGTTACAATAATCACTTCATAATAGATGCGTAAATGTGATTATAATTTGTTTGATCAATGTATTTTTATAATCCCATAGAAATATGACTATGAAAACTTTGATGGCACCTTTGTGCAATCACTTTTTTGCCTAATTTATCGATCAATTTTCACCGTAAAACCTATTTATATTAGCCATAAGAGACAGAGGCAGCAGAGGGTCGAAAATTTATATCAAACTAAAATTTACATATATATATATTTTAAAATTTTGAATTCTACTCTCTTTATATTATATAAAAACTTTTAATATTTTATATAAATTCGATCTCTCATTTTCAAATAAGATTTTCTAACTCCATCCGGATTTGGGACGTTTTTCCTAAAAAAAAAGTTGGAAGACAACTAGAGTGGGAGTGGCCCTGAGTAAGAGGATAAGCAAAGAATATTCTCACATGGTCTCAAATCATTTTTTTAATAATTTTCTTCTGAATTTCACACTATGTAGTGCTCATCTCTGACAAAAAAAAAAATAATAATAATAATAATAAAGGCACATGTTCTTTGCATATGGAGTTGTAAAATAATAAACAATATATCGTAATTAAATTAAATATACACGTTAAATTCATTGTGCTTAGAGGCGAGTGATGAAGGTTCAAAAATTATATCAGGAATGTCCTGAATTCGAATCCTCTTATTTTCTACTCTTTCTCCTTTGAGTGAGTGTGTGCGTGTGTATGGAAGTGTTTTCCGATTGACATCTATAGAGTGTCCCGTGATAATTATAATATATATATATATATATATATACACGTTAAAAAATAACAGTTTATCAATATTAAGTTAATTGCCATAATTATAATACAAAACTATTTGCATTGGCCCATTAATTTTGTAATTAAAGACGCACACAGAACTCAATGCCATATGCAATTCAACACCAATTAGGTTAATCACTACTTAATTAATAATTAATACTATTTCAGTTTCATATTATTAATCATTTCATCATCAAAATTTTATTTTGTAATATTATTAATCATTTTAACATTAAATTTTTGCTTTACAGTATGTGTCGTTTTATGAAAATAATAGCATATTTAATATATTTTATTTTTTCAAATTTATCCTCAAATTAAATACACTTACACAACCTCCTAATTATTAATACTGAATAAGAATCCTACATGTAAAACTTTTCTTAATATATTTGACACAATTTTTAATGACTATATTATTATGAAACAAATTTACTATTCCCGTTTCATATTAGTAGCCGTTATAGTATAAAATAAAATAATAGAATATTTAATGTATTTTGTTTTTTAAATTTACCCTCAAATTAAATATTATATACACAACTTTTTAATTATTAACGCTAAGGAAAATTGTCCAACAACTTTAAATGACTAGATTATTATTATAAAATGGAGGTATTAATTTTTATAATCTCGGGCTAATTCTTGTAATTAATGTAATATACTCTTTGTGGGATTTGAATTAATTATTAATATTAACAAAAAGGATTAAATAATTCACAATTTCCACTCAATTTTATTTTATTTTATAGAATTACTAGATTAAATTAAATTTTAGCTTCAAAAAATTCACCAATGAAGTAATTCCAATCAATTGAATCTATAGAGATACAAAAGTATATGTATATATATATATATATATATACCAAAATCAACCGCAAGTTGAAAAATATTAAATCCAACCCAAAAATAGAAAAAAAAATTGAAATAATTTCGTTTTGGACAAAAAAGAAAATTATAATATCACACCGTTTTGGATGATTTTTTTTTTCCTCAAATGGTCCATCTGATGATCTTGATTCTCGGATCAACCTTGCACTTCACTCTCGCCGCCGTCGCCACCGCCGACGATTTGCCGGTGGGAATCGAGATTCTAATTCCGTCGCAGGTAACCCTAATTCTGAGCTTCTTCGTCTTGATTTTCCCCATTTGCGCCCCGATTTTGGTATCGAACTGGATCTTCAGGGGCAGATTCCGGCTCCGGAGGCTGGATTTGAGCGCCGACGTGTCGGCGCCGTCCGGGAGCGGCGCGTTGGAGCTCGACACGACGGTTTTGAGAGTGGTGACGTTCCTCGTGCCGTGCGTGAAGGCGGGGAAGGATCCGTCGCCGACGACGACGCCGCCGGAGAGTATTCTGACGGAGATTCGGTCGTAGAGGAAGGCGATCTTTCCGTTGCGGTTGCGTGCTGTGAGGGAGACGTTGAACGCGGAGGTGATCGCGGCGTCGGTGAGGTTGAATCTGGAGAGCTGGAGGGAGGCGACGGAGAAGGAGGGGCGGTGGGGGCGGTACAGGACGCAGAACACGGCGGCGACGATGGCGCCGAGCAGGAGGAGGAGGAGGATTAGGAGAGTTGTCCAGAGGCAGCACGAGCAGCAGCAGCCACGGCGGTGGGGCCGCCGCCTCGGCCGAGGCTGCGGGCGGTACGCCGGTGGACGGCCGGCGTTGTAGAGCTGCGCTTTGTTCGCCGGGAGTGTTGGGTTGACGCCGCCGTTCGCGGCGGTCGGCTTAGTTGTTGGGTACACTCTGTCCGTCATGTGTAGTGAGGGAACAAATGAATTGGTTTTGAGAGAGAGAGACAGAGAGAAGAAAGGTTTTTGGAAGAATATATGAAGAGTAAGAGTGAGATGAGTGAGAAGGAGAATAGAATGTGCGACATGAACTGCTTAACTAATGCTTAATTTTTCCTATTACTTTCAACTTTAAACCCCCCATCTTTCAACAAGTTTCACATTGGACCCAAAAAGAATTCGAGTTCATTTGAATAGGCTTTTTTTTTTGGGCAAAAAAAAGTGCTTATTTTTTTAAAGAAAAAAAAATTGGTAAGGTATTTTTAAAAAAACAGAAGCAAAACAAAAAATAAATCGAACACAAGTTTATTTAAAAATTTTAAATAAAAAATATATTTTAAAATACTTTTAATTACTAGCTCAAATACAACACTATTTAAATCTATTATAAAAATCATTGTTCGAGAAGCAAATGTTTTTTAAACCTAACAAAGCGGCCTTATACCTTGCTTTAAGGTAGCTTGTATTTTTAAGATTCTATAATTGTTTATAAATTTACTAACAAAAATATTGTGAAGCGCTTAAATGCTAATGTGAAAACACCTTAAAAAATTATGTAATTTTACTACATTAGATAGTCATTTTAATAAACTACTCATAATTGTTATTCCCTCTGTCCCATAATAGATGTTATTTTAAGTTATTGCACAAGGATTAAGAAAATGGACTAACATTATTAATTTGTGATTAATTTGACTAAAATATCTCCATAATTAATGAGTTGTTGCAAATACTATTGTCTAAGATATTAATTTTGTGTTTCAAAAATTTATAAAAGATATTAACTATTGTCTAAGATTATATTAGAAAAATACTAATAAATTCCCTCTTGAAATGTGAGAAAGACATATATTATGGGACAAAAAATTATTCCTAAAACGATATCTATTGTGGGATGGAGGGAGTATAATAAACTAGTAATTTTGGCACACTTGATGTGTGTGCTAGCTTAATAATATATACATATATATATATAAAGTTTGATTTATGTTTAAAATTCAATAGTATTTATATTATTAAAATATTTTTTAATTATTTATAATGGAAATTAATAGTAAGTAAAGGTAAAATAAGATAAAATTAATAAAAAACAAACAAGAGAGTAAAATGAACGTGAAAATGAGAGATGAGAGAGAAAATAAAGAACGAATAAAAACTAAAAAAAATTGAAAGAACAAAGATAGTTAATAAATGGTGCGCTCCTTTATATAATAGTATAGATACAAATTAACAATAAGTGAAAGGTAAAACAAGATGAAATTAATTATAAAAAAGTAAAAATAAAATATTAAAAAGTGGAAGAAAAAGATGAGGGAGAGTAAAATGAACATGGAAATGAGAGATGAAAGAGAAAATATAGAACGAATAAAAACTCTAAAAAAACTAACAGGCCAAAATAAAAGACAAACCAAAAGTAGTTAATAAATGATGTTCCCTTTTATATAATAATATAGATACCACATAAATTATAAATTTTCAAAACTCTTGTTTGCACGCTATATTTACCTTTTCATTTATTTAGACTCCGTGCTTGAAATTAAATCGAATACTTATTCCTTATTTTTCCAAATCCGAACATAAAGTAAAATATAATATGAGCAAATAAGTTTTCATCTCTTAACATATCGTGTAATTATAAATTTATTTTTGCAGTTTAAAAAATGTATCAGTTTAACCAAATTCATCTTTTATTAATGTGAAACATAATCGTGAATTGTGTTTCAATTATTTTTAGCGAGGTTTTGACAAGTCAAAAATATCGAAGTTTTATATGACGTCAATTTAAAAAATATATATGCAGTGATGGTATCATATTACAAATGGTAATACTCGACGGCGACTATGGTAATATAAAGTGGAATTATTTTGTGAATATTTGTGGGATAACAAAATGATTGAGAGATTTTTTCTTGCTGGATGAGGCATCATATCTCTTGGTAGTACTATGGATGGAAAAAAGTTATCTCTTGAAGATATTTATCAAATATTCATAACAATATCCTAAACTTCGAGAGAGTATTTCTAATGTTCAAAATAAAGAATTATAATTGCATCGTACATCAAGGGGCGTTAACGCAATTTGCCTTATAATTAAAAAGAAATGACTCGCCCTTAACTTGCACACCAATAATATGGTAAATATAAAATACTCGTCACGTAATTAGTTCTGATATATTCAAACCCACGGCAATTAAGAATTTTCGCTTCTACCATGATCTACTTAGATATATTGGTCACTTCGATTTATGAACAACAAAGAAAAGAATATATAAGGAAAAGGGGGGGGGGGGAAGAAATTTTGAAAATATATTAAATTAATAGTCACACAAAGCTCAAAAGTTGATAATTAATGAAATGAATAATTAATATGCATAAACTGAAAAAAAAAATTTCCCCCTCAATTTATATATATATATATATATATATTTATATTTGTTTATTTGGACCTAAATAGACGTCTCCAGCTCACCTGCTACTGTGGGTTACATAAAATGCTTATGCTTTAACTTTTAAGCTGTTATGGAGAACCATTGGGTAGTGGGCCCAATTAATGTTTATCATATTGTTATGAAAAAGACAATAATAAAATGGTTTTATTCATTTTTCATCATGCAAAAACCCAAAATAATAATCTCATTTTTGTTGTTTGAGATATATACTTTTTTGAAGTTTATAATGTATGTGCATTGAATATTGAATACAAAATGTTGTATCATGGGTTTGAGGCAAATAAAAAATATATATGTTTTAATTATTTCGGTATCTTAAAAAAGAAATACTCACAGTAGCTAAAGATTCTTGACTCGGTGGCAATGAAGAGGCACCATGACTTCTTTAATTAAACTACGATAATAAATTATAAAAAAATTTATGAGAAGCAAATATATATATATATATATATATATCATAATTTTAAGTGTTAATTAAAAAATTGATTTGACTTTTTTTTTTTTTGTAATTCATCCTAATTAATTGAAAGGAATACAAATCAAAAAGTTCAAAAATGTCAGAACTGTAGTTTTACTAGCAAAAAGCTCTTGTTTAAATGATAAGGTGGAGAGTGGTAATAAAAGTCGTTTAATTTTATATGGATACATATCAAGAAAAAATATTATAGTTATGATTCTCATGTTCTATTTGACTAATTTTTACTTATTGAATATTTGTATTAATAATTAGTAGGTTGTGTGAATAATATTTAGGGATAATTACATCTAGTACCCCTCGGAAGATTGGAAACTACAATTGGTCCCCCAAAAATTTTCAATATTACAACCACATTCCCTAAGGAATTTGAAAATTACCAAAACCCCCATCATCAGCCGGTTCCCGGTCATTTTTGGATGACGTCAGCCAAAATATGAATGAAAATTCAAATTTACCCTTTGTAATTAAATTATATATATAGGGTGTTTTTTGTAATATTGATTTTAATAAGGGGGATAATTGTAATTTTTGGTTCAAATTTTCTGGACTTAGAAAGACTAGCCATTGGCATTTTAAAATAGTCGTTGCTCTTTCTTCATTTTGATTGTTACTCACTTCTCTCTCTCTATATATATATATGTGTTGCTAAATTGTATTTTTTCACCACATCTTTACTACATATGTGAAATGACTTCTTCTAGTGATTCCTCTAGTGTTTTGGGTTTAAAGTATAGGAAAGAAAATTGCAAGCAATCAAATTGTGGTAGAAAAACAACTATCAAGATTGCAGAGACGACGAGAAATGCCAACAATTATTTTATTGGTGCTCAATACACGGGTTCTCACATTGGTGCCTTCCTTACTCGATCAAAAAAGAGAATGAAGACATGGAAGGTCGAAATAGGCAATTTTAGCAATAAGCAACAAGTTCAATGCCCACAAACATTGCACCAAGAAGCTCAATTCCAACAAACTTTGCACGTGGTGAAATTGAGCATGGCGGCATTGTTTATAAACTTATAGCTTTGAATCTTAATTATTTTACTTTTTTTTTTTTTGGTTATGGAAACTTATTTTACTTGCCGTGTATTTGCTAGCACAAATTTTATCTACTTTAGGAAAGTGAGATATCAAATTAAACCCCTGGCTGACGAGGGGGGGTTTTGATAATTTTCAAATTCCTTAGGGAATGTGGTTGTAATATTAAAAATTTTTGGGGGACCAATTGTAGTTTTTAATCTTTTGAGGGGTAGTATATGTAATTATTTCTTAACATTTTTTTAGGTTTTTTTAATTTAATTTTAATAATTAATAAAGCAGGGGTAAAACCGGAACTTTTTTAAAAAATGACCGGGAACCGGCTGACGAGGGGGGTTTTGGTAATTTTCAAATTCCTTAGGGAATGTGGTTGTAATATTGAAAATTTTTGGGGGACTAATTGTAGTTTCCAATCTTTCGAGAGGTAGTAGATATAATTATCCCTAATATTTAATTTGAGGGTAAAATTAAAAAAAAATGCATTAAATACTATCTTGTTTTCATATAACCATTCATATTGTGAGGCAAATTTTAACGACTAATAATATTAAGTAGAGGTAGGATTTAATTATAAATGGCACACACACACACACACACACATATATATATATATATATATATATATATATATTGATACAATCAATTCAATACGCTCTATACACTACTAAAAAAACTGTTTTTAGTGACTGAGATTTGTGACGGAACACATTTGGTCACAAAAAACTGAGTATTGTGACAGCTTTTGTGACCGATTTCACAAAAGAATGAAAATATCATTGTGACTAACAAATCGGTCACTAAAATGCAAATATCCGTCACAAAAAAAAAATTAATTTACTTATATTTAAATTACTGTAGATTTTTTTTAAAAAAAAATATCAAAAAGAAAATAAATTAATGTTATAGCAGATTTGTGACCGAAAAATCGGTCACAAAAAATGCTAATATATTTTTGGCGAATTTGTGACCGATTTTTCGGTCACAAAAATACAATGCACTTGAGGGAAAATTGTGACCGAAAAATCGGTCACAAAATGGGAGCCTTTTTGGGCGAATTTGTGACCGATTTTTCGGTCACAAAAATGCTAGCCACTTGAGGATAATTGTGACCGAAAAATCGGTCACAAAATGGGAGCCTCTTTTGGGCGAATTTGTGATCGATTTTTCGGTCACAAAAATACAAAGCACTTGAAGATAATTGTGACCGAAAAATCGGTCACAAAATGGGAGCCTTTTTTGGCGAATTTGTGACCGATTTTTCGGTCACAAAAATGCTAGCCACTTGAGGATAATTGTGGCCGAAAAATCGGTCACAAAATGGGAGCCTCTTTTGGGCAAATTTGTGACCAATTCTTCGGTCACAAAAATACAATGCACTTGAAGATAATTGTGACCGAAAAATCGGTCACAAAATGGGAGCCTTTTTTGGCGAATTTGTGACCGATTTTTCGGTCACAAAAATGCTAACATATGGGGCGAATTTGTGACCGAAATTTCGGTCACAAAAATACAAGCTTTATGAGCCGAATTTGTGACCGATTTTTCGGTCACAAAAATGCTAGCACTTTGAGGGAAATTGTGACCGATTTTTTCGGTCACAAAATGTTAGATTCTTTTATTTGAACAGAGACCGAATATTTAGTCCCAAAATTCTACCTTTTTTTATGGAAAATTGTTCGATTAAATTAAGGAAATTAGTACAATTGAAGGAATTAAATTTACATTTAATTGAGTAGTTGGTTCAATTTACATTTATATAAATGTCAGTCGGAACACTACACACACTCACCCAAAGAAGTGAGAGATGTCAACCGAAATGCTGCGCATGCACACAAACATTCACCCAAATGGGAAAGAGAGATGACAAGAGTGTTCGAATCCAGAACCTCAATGGTATCTGTTCGAACTTCCACCATTGAATTACAGCCCCACTGGCAATCATAAATGGTATACTTGTTTGTAATAGAATTATATGAGCTACATGTTGTAAATAAGTTTGGCAAAATATAAAGAAATAAGAATCTGGTTTAACCCAAAAAAAAAAAAAAAAGGGCAAGTCGGACAGGAACCCTACACCATTCATCACCTAATCAAGTGATTAACATCTCTGTTGCTTTGTATTTCTGCAAACAATAAGTCAATAACCCAAAACAATGTAATTATGGGCCAATTGGATTTCATATGTCTCATCATTTCTTACTTTTAACATGTTATCAGTAGGTAATTATCTAACCTAATTAGCATCCTAACAGATAACAATAACCGGAAATTCTAATTAATCCGACTTGGGTTCAAACGCACCGACACTAATTAAACAACAAGTGAATTACACTTGTTATACAATTAGCATGTGTTTTTATAAATAACAATCAATTACATAGTAGGATAATTAGTTGGATGCGGTCTGACCGGGGACGAATAACTTTCACTTAGGTGCCTCCTCAACTAGGTAACTATATTTAGAGAGTGTTTGATTGAGCTTAGAAGCTCCTTAAAATATTTTATAAGTTGTTTGAGAATTACGGGTGTAAACAGATACTAAACAGAGTGGATATGCATTATCTAATTAAATTTTTCGACATCTATATTCGTATCCAAATCCAACGGATATTCAAAATCTCATATCCGAATTCGAATCCACTGATATTTTGTGAATTCGGATATATTAGTATCTGTTTAATATTTCTGAAAATTGGATAAAATTATAGATATGCGGATATTCATTTTCGCTTACAATTATCCAAACATTCGATTGAATATCTGAATTCGCTTATCTGAATATGTTTATATAAATAAATAAAATCAAATAAAACTTATATAACTTATCTAATTGAAATTTTTGTATACATATATATAAGTATCGTATATTATAGAGATATGAGTCAATTGTATTTTTTTTTTCTTTCGATTTTACTTAAAAAAAAGAGATAAGCATATTTACACACACACACACACTACTACTACTACTACTACTAATAATAATAATAATAATAATAATAATAATAATAATAATAATATAGGTTTGGAAATGAATAACGGATATAATTAAATGAATATATCCGATGGATAAACATTCAGAATGGATATGTAATTACCACATTCATATCCATTTATTATTCAGATGTTTGTAGTTGGATATGGATACTATCTGCCTTATACCGGTACGAACAATATACCCTATAAACGAATACGGATGCGGATGGTAAACAGATTTTCGGTTATCCATTTGCAAACCTAATGAGAGCTTATAAGCTTCCCAAAAGTATTTGATAAATTTTTAAGTAAATGAGCTTATGAGCTCCAAAAATAAGCTATTAGCTAGGACTTAGGAGCTTATAAGCTCAAAAAAAAAAAAAAAAAAAAACCTTCCCCAACTTATTTTTAAATAACTTATAAGTTGTTTAATGTTAAAAAGATAAAATGACATAAATATCTTTATATTTTTTTCAATATTACATTTCTATTACCTCAAAAAAAAGTTTTTTCGCATGAAACTAAATTTTACTTTATTTTTTGGGTCATCATTACACGTAAAAAAACTCTATAAGCTCTCATTTTTACCAAAACAGAATTACAACTTTTAAGCTCCAAAAATATTTTACAAGTTATAAGATTTTATTTTATCCAAACACTTTAATAACTTATTTTTGAAATAAAATGTGAGAACTTATAAACTCCAAAAATACCTTATAAACTCTTCAAAATAAGCTCAACCAAACACCCTCTTAAGCTAAACCTCTCTATTTACCCTTTTAATAAATTTTTAGATAATGCACCATATGGGACAACCTTTTCTATAAAATATTTGATTTATTTATTGCTCATGTTGACACTTTTTTTTTTAACAACAAGCTCATCAAATTGATGCTGAAAAGGATTAATGTGAAGCACATCGAAGATCCAACGGACATTTAATTCTTTTGACTTATTCAAGCATATATAATTATATATTAAATATCTGATTTTTTTTTTTCAAATTATTAATTGTAAGGTCTGATACGACGTCGTTGTTCTCCCTGTTAATTTATAAATATATATATATTCTAGTTCCACTTGAAGAAAATTATTAAATTGATTGATCAATAACCACAATAATCTTTTTATTTCACAGGTTTTAGCCTAATAAATATGTATCCCGTTTTTAAAATTAGGATGAAAGAAACATTATTATAGCAAAAAAAGTTTTTTTTTTCCTTGTAAAAGAATAAATAAATAAATATATAATGAACGAAAATAGTGGCCAACGGCCCACTCCGAAGTTAATGAACTGTTTGGGTATGGCCCACGGCCCACTCGGAAATGTTTAATTTTGAAGTGAGTAAATGGGCCGGGCCTATCAACACAATACTTGGCAATCGAATACACCACAAAAATCAATGACAAAACATATAAAAATATACAATTTATTATTTCATTTTTAACTTATTTTATCGCAAAAATTGAAAGTCCAAACACAATTTCAATAATTTTCAACATTACTCTTGCTATAAGTATAAATTTTATTTGGCTCACAAATTAACAAGAACACAGAACTCAAAATATAAGATGACTTTCCCTGAGATTGAACTATATATTATTCCATTTAAATTCAAGGGACTTATCGTGTCATGTCGGAAAATTTTTATACGAATCGGGTAATTAGTTCGACTCATACACAGAAAGGTCAACATTAAGCCATATATTGCATGTAAATATTGTTTATTAAATACGCGTAGGATACTTAATCTCGACTTTTGGTGCATTAACGAAACTCACACCCGATGCTGATGCATACAAGAATTTTTATATGGATCAGTTATTTGGTTCAACTCATACATCCAAAAAGCAAAGATTAAGCCATATCTTGCATTTAAACTTGTCAAGTAGGCGCAAGATGTAACTTAATCTCAACTTTTGATATATTGACGAAACTTACACTCAATGCATATAAGAATTTCTGGTGTTGTAATTACGCCATCTTTTCCAAATACATGAAAAATGTTGTCCACATAAAGAAAGTTCCAAATCAAGAATCATAATTAAACAGTGGCAATCAGATTAAATTAGATAAAATGAACACTCAATACATCATTTGATTTAGCAAACTTCACATCCTCAAATATGGCAAGGCTGTCTCTCTACATACATACACATACATATACATATACATATATATATATATGTATGCTTAGCCAAACAACACAATCATAAGAATTAGTACTCTTTTTTTTTTTGCCCCTATGAAGACCTCAAACTGAACAACCTCTGCTACAAATTGTTATTTGGTGCTGCTCTTGTTATTCATACTCCAGCTCTTTTGCCTAATCTCTCCCTCAATATCTTCACTCCCATGTACCTGCATAGTTTTGCATTCAAACAAAGATATAAATCACAATCTAGATAATCAAACAACAAAAAAAAACAAGAAAATTAGTAATATTCGATCGTATACCGGCCCATCATCATGACCGTAGCTTGCGGATTAGTCCCCGGGGAGTCGAAAAAAGTCGAGCCATCCACGACACGGACCCCCTCGACTCCGAGAACCTTATAGTCCCTATCAACCACCCTCCCCACATGGCACCCTCCATGGTAGTGCCAGATGGTGATCACAGTGTCCTTACAGAACTGTTCTAGTGACTTCGTGTCATTGGTGTGCTTCGGGATGAGGTTGACGTTCGCACGGACGCTCATGTTGAGCACCTTCTCCATGGCCTCCCTGTCATCGATCTTGGTGTAGTTGGCGAAGTGCTTGCTCCGCAGGACCTTCTCCACGATGCGTATGCCATCCACGCACCGCGCCAGGTCGGCCGGATGGCTGAAGTAGTTGAAGGTGATCGAGGGGTTGTCGCTGATGTCCGTGTTCTTGAGGGAGATGTGGCCGGTCGAGAGGGGCCGGGCAATCTTCTCGAGGATGAAACCCCCCATGAAGGCCTCGTGCGGGAGGTTTCGTTTGCTTCTCCTGTACTCGTGAATCGCCTCGTGTGTCCTCTGCTTTGGAGGGATGGTCGAGAGCTGGCCTATCTGTTATATATACGTAACATCCGCACGATTCGATTATGGAAACATTAGCGTTGTTATCAGAAACTTTTCACTTTCTGAAGAGAGAAGTTGTTGAGAAAGTCGAAAAAAGTACATGGTAGTAAAAGTTTATTTCTCACAAACTCCCAGCTTCCTATATGTACAGTGTTTCCCAAAATCTTTAAAACTAATCACATCAAAAATAAAAATAAATTCACGAAAACTCGAAATATAAACTTTCCAACTAACCTCAGCAGAAGCAATGCCATGGTCCAAATGAATGCTATCAGAGGACTGTCCAAAACCACTGCTAGCCTCTATATATACTCCCATCTTTGTGATCCCCACTGTTTGTATCAATGACTGCTTAACAGGTCCATTTGTGGGCACAAAAATGGTGTTCAGAGGGTTATCAGCCATGCCCTTTCCGACAAATTCGTTGTCAAGAACAACAGGTATGTTGAACTTTTGAAGCTCTGATTTGGGGCCAATCCCACTTAGCATCAGCAAATGTGGGGTCCCGATCGCGCCCGAAGAAAGTATGATCTCGCTCCCGAGCTTCTTTGAGAGGATCGCGCGGTGTGATTTCCCGTTTTCATCCTTGAAGACGACTCCTGCTGCCTTGGGCTTTGCCCCTGTCATCATCATCATATCAAGATTTTGTGTGAGTTACCATATATATGATGTATCATTAGTATGCATTTCCCTAGCTATGCAAGTACTTGATCAAGATTCAAGAACTTGTTTATGAGTGATTACGCGGATTTTATCACATATAATAACAACAGACAGACAGACGCGATCTATTACATATCAATGACTCGCACCTGTTGTATCAAACTCAATTTTCTGAACCGTTGCATGGACCAAGACGAGGAGCTTTTCCGGATCACCCGAGGCGAGAAGCTCAGCCGCCGTGTGGCGCCGGCCGAACCGGTCAAATATGGTTCCACCAACTTTGGTTCCATACTTGTGATCATAAGTGAAGCCATTGAAAGGTGATATCCCAACTTCTAGCAAGCCGTCCCTCACAGCTTGCTGCCATGGCATCAGCTCCGGCTCGTGCACGATTTGCTTCTCGACCCATGGGTACGACTCCTTCACTAGCTCGGGATCCCACCCTACCCTCTTGATGTCGCTGCGATCGATTGAGTCGGGAGGGTTCGATCATCAGTGGGATGAGATTAAATTTTTACGGAATATGAAATGTGAAGTTGAAAAAAAAGGGCAAGATTGGATTTTGAAAATTGAATTTTAGTTAAAAAAAAAAAAAAAAAAAGAACGAATTACTGTCAGACCCCCTGAGATTTGGCATAATTACAAAAAACTCCCTGTATTTTGGAAAATTACCATACCCCCAACCCAAACTTAATCAACTTCTCATTAAACGTAATAATACAATTCATAATATATATATATATATATATAAAGAGAGAGAGAGAGAGAGGGAGGGTTGATTTATTACATTTCGTGATTTTTTTTTTCTCCAAAGTTGAAATATCTAATTATGTCCATCTCATTACTGATATGCTTACTTTCGGGGTCACCAGTGTGTGATTAATGAAGTGCTTTTTTTAGTGTTTAATGTTTATGGGTGTTTTCAATAACTTTAAAAAAAAAAAAAAGCACATATGTACTTTTTGCTATTTTTAAGCAGTAGATCAGTATTTGGCAGATTAGCTTCTGCTTTTTTTTCAGCAGAAAAAAACTAGAAGTTGGAAGCAGCTTTCAACCAACTTTTTTATGTTTGTTGGTATTTTAGTAATTATTTACAAGTTGAATATCTCATATTGAAGAACTTCTCAATTTTTTTTTCTTCCAAACACTCCAACTACTTTTTCTTTCTAATTTTACTACCCAACTTTTTTACAACTTCAACTTCCCCAAAAACAAAAATTTTGTAAACGCCCCTATACATTTGTCCTTCTAATCTAATCACAAGTGTTATGTATGGGGACAAAAAAGAATTTATTACAAACAACTATGGATGAATTTATATATATATATATATATACACACACACACATACATGTCATTAATGGAGAAAAGGTTATGATAATGACATAATATCCCTTTCAAAATCTTGAATAAATGTTTATAGCCATGAGTTTCTTGTTAGATTATTAATATATCATTTTTCTCCTAAGGGCTAAAATTGAACTTGATTGGATTCAAATAACTAACTATTGAAGACATAAAAATCACAATAAATGCATCAAATGCTAAGTAGGTGTTGGTAGTAATTAATTGCACACTTGGTGGATGTGTGATAATGACTAATGTACACAAAATTACTCCCCTAAAATTTCTTGTGGACAAAACACTAAACCAACACATATGCATGCTTATTAAAATAGAGAAAGTGTTTTTACTTTAAGGAAAAAATTGCTAAATATCACATGTCTACTCCTAAATAATATTCCCTTCTAAATTTATATATATATATATATATATATATATTAACACACACACACACACATATATATATATATAAATTCACATATACATAAACACAAAATATTTGCTATTTTACACACCAATATAGTTGGTACTCACTAGAAATTATTATTATTATTATTATTATTAATAATTAATTAATTAAATGAGAATAATATATCCTTAAATTGATAGAGGTAAACATTGTCATCAAAAAGTATTTTAAAATATTTTTTTATTGGGGAAAAATTTAGATGTATGTTGCATCTCACAAGTTACATCTCTCGATCGGTGGGTGATCACGAGGAACTTAGTTACAACCATAAATGCTCATAATTTAATTTGAACTTTGAAGCTAAAAGTTTGACTTCTGTCACACAAAATAAATTAAGTTCATTTGAGCTAATTAATTCAAAAAATTATGTTTGTCCTAATCGTGTGATATCAACATAAGGACCCCCCCCCCCCACCCCCACCCCCACACACACAAAAGAATTTTCCATTTTTTTAACAAGACACAACATTAATGAAGCCAGCAATTTTAAGAAAGAAAACGAATATTAATTTACACCTACAATCCCCGAAATTGGTGTAATTACACACAAACCTCGTGGGATTTGCATAATTACAATTTACTTTCTCACATTGCAATCATAGTCCAAAAAATGTGACTATTAAAATTAAATCAAATGAAAGCATCTAAACATTGTTTAAATTAAAATTAACATTTTTAAAACCACAAAAACAATTATAATAATAATAACTTTGGCTTACAGCTCCATCACCAACTCCACTATTTGAATCAATAATATACTAGCTAAACTTTTTCGATAGGTCAACATTAACTTCAATGGTTAATTATATTTACATCCCTTTGCAGAATGCTAAATTACAGTTGGTACCCATATTTTTTCAAATACGGCAACGAGTTACCTTAAATAAACAGAAACATGGGTATCAACTGCAATTTCACATTCTCCGGAGGGATGTTAACCCTTCATTTCAAGGGAGTTAAATGTAATTATGTAAACCGAAGTACTTCGACTGTAATTACCTCAAAAATTTCAGGGAGTTCATGTATAATATTATATACACCCCTCCCCAAAAAAAAGAAATGAAAAGAAATCTAGAGAGAGAGCTGTACCTGGGGCTTGCCCGAGTGTAGAACCCCGCATTGATGCTTGAACCCCCACCCAAAACCCTAGCCCTAGAATTGAACACCCCATCAGTGGAGACGAACATCTGCGACGCCGACGTGTCAGACACGTCGGCGAGGGTGATGTGGAAGTTCTGCATGAACGACACGTTGGCGTTGGCGAAGGGGGTCCCACCTCTCTCCAGCAGCAAAACGGTGTAGTTTCGGGACAGCGTCGCCGCCAGGGGGCAACCCGCCGTGCCGCCGCCGACGATTATGTAGTCGTACGCCGCCTGGCCGCCACTCCCGTCGGCGGAGGACGGCGGAGGAGGAGAGAACGAGCTCGCCGCCTTGATGAACGGGTACCGGTACTCCGCCGCCGCCGGACGACCATCCTGCATGCCTGCATTGTGATTCCCACTCCAGGATTAATTTATGTGTGTATATATATATTTCGTATGTACGCATATAATATATATATATATATATATATATATATATATGAGAAATTAGAGACGCAATGAAGGGGCTAGAGGGGACAGTTATCCCCTCAATTTATACGAAGTTAAAATTTATATGTATTTTTTGAAAATTTTGAATTCTGTCCCCTAACCAAAAATTTCCCCTAACCGAAAATGCTTACTCGTCTCTTCGAGTAACCATAAAGGGAAAATAGTATGGATGTGAAAAAAAGCCCAGATTGATTTGAGATAATATGAGTTAAGTGTGATAATTTGTGTGTGAAAAACAGAGAAAATGATGAGAAATGGTGTGAAATTGAACGATCAAAAGTAGTAATTGTAGAGATAAAAATAAATTAAAGGGTGGCTAAGAGAAGAGGGATAATAGTGAGAGAACCTTGACAGAAAGTGAGCACAGTGGTGATCCATAGAAATGCATACAAGTAAAGAGCTGCTGAATCGCCACCACCAACCAGAGCCATTGGGAGGCAGCTCTAGAGAGAGAGAGAAAGAGAGGGGGAGAGAGAGGGAGAGAGAGAGAGAGAGAGAGAGAGAGAGAGTTGAAGAGAAAAAAACACACAACACACTAGGTAGCTCAGAGCTCCCCTTTCTCTTTATTGATGTGGCTTTCCCTGGTTGGCCTTATTCTGTGTATGTAAGGAGGAGGCTATATATATATATATACACACACGCACACATACATATATATATATATATGATATATTTGTACTTAAGTACTATCATATAGACACACACAAATACTTCATTAAAACATAAAAAAAAAGGAGACACAAATATACACTCACTAATTGTGATCAAATTGGCAGATACACTTTTATTACTAGTTGCTCAAAGTGGGCACATATGAATATTAATGTAATCGAGTGGTTAATTTCAAATTTATTCAAATATAATAATTTGATATATTAGTGGGCTGAAAAATGAAAATATTCTTGATTCATTTTTCAAAAAAATTACATGTTTACTAGCTAGTTGTTATGAACTTTAGGAACGGAGCCAGAAATTTTTGCTTGTAAGCAATGTCAAATTTATATAAAATATTAAGTGCATTTTTATAATTGCTGATATATATATATTTTTTAAAAATATATGTAAAAATTATCTCTCAAATTGGAACGATCGCACCCTCCTACCCTCTGGCTCCACCACTATTAAATTCTAATTAAATTCAAATTTGGTGCCAATATTGATTTTTATAAGTTATATTCGACTCTTGATATAATACTATCCTGACAAAGTTTCACTTACGATTAAAAAAGAAAATTCGAATATAACTTAACGAGCAGAGGTAGGAATATCCCCGCCAATCCATATTATGAAAATAATATATTAATCATAGAGGTAATTATAACGCTCATTATAACAATAATTCTTGGTGGGGGTTGCTTTTAATTTGTACATATGAAATACTTTAATTTAAAGAAAATTGTGGGGTTTTAATAATCCTTGTTATTTTTTTTTTTTAAATTAATGTGACAGATAAAATCCCAACTGGGAAAAATGGCATTTGATGGTGATGAAATTGAATGCAACGGTTGGAGAGGCCATCAATGCCTGCCACATAATTTTTTTGATTGTTTTATCAAATATTTTTTGTTTTCTTTTTTTATTATTATATTATAATTAATTAATTAATTGCAAATATTGTTACTACCTACAAAAAAAAATTGCCAGCTGCCAGCTTTTCCTGATCAACCTCTCATCTAAAGAAGTCTCATATATGGCAGACAGCATTTATATCAAAAACAGGATGAAAACTTATTTTTCTGTGTGCATGTGTCTGTGTGTGCTGTGTGTGTTAATAATATATATATATATATATATATATATATATTCGGTTCATGGATCTTCGATATCCGATATTGAATTAGGGCCTGAGTAAATCCGGAACTAGTGTAATAGGGATTCGTACAGATAGTTATTTTCTCATTGGTTATCTTTTACATTTATAAAATTAGAACGCAATACATAACTTAAGTGATTAAAGCCCTACACCCCTTTAAGACCCGATTAATCTCAGACGGAGCTAACGTTTTGAGATCCATATAGACGATTACTCTTCCATCGGTTATTTTTTGTAATATACACAAGGTTTGAATATGAGATCTTGTTTAAGTGGTCTAAACTCTTGACTACTTGAACCAACATTCATTGATAATATATATGTGTGTGTGTGTGTGTGTGTGTAATGGTGTTATTAACTAATTTTCTGGTCAGGATTTGTAGCTGTATATATATCTAAAGAATCTAGAGAGACGAGGCCTATATATATATATATATATAGTACCCCATGAACCCCTTTATTGCTCATATTTACTTTTTATTTTTATTTTTTGCTTTTTCCTCTACAAGGGTACAATGGGGAAAGCCAAACTCGCGAAATTTTATACATATCTTGGAAAATTTTGGGAAGCAAATTTGTATACTTAAAAGAATTAAATATTTCAAAGTAAATTGAAATTCATTCTTAATTAAATAATTTTTTAAGGTTTGAATAGTAATTTAATCTTTTATATAATGGGCAATTATTTATTAGTTTATCGACAAATAACAACTGATTTTCTTTCATCATTAGATTTTAATTTTGTTGGTAAAGCACTAAATTTAAAAATTATATACACTAATCATATATTAATGTTTCTTAAAGAAAATAAAATCAAAGTTATTGGCGTGTTGTGAGTGAGACAGTGACAATTAATTATTAATCAACATGCTTAATTTCCCACTAATAATCCACAATTGCATGCAATTAATTACAAGTTAACAGCCACACACACACACACACACACACACACATATATATATATATATATAGAATGGCATCGATTATTAAAATTAAATTGTGAGTTTATTAAAAAAAATCCTGGGTTTTTATTAGACACGGTATAGTAGGTTCCTTTGTTGGAGTTTGGACTTTGGACCACTTGAATTATTTGATTAATCAAACAAATTATGAGCACAATTATTAATAATCATTATGCTGAATAATTAATCTAGAGTGGCTAATTACTGAATAATACTAACTTCCAGCTCATGTAATTTATAATTATATACATATAAAATCATGATTTAGTTCGATCTTTCTAAGTAAATTAACAAATTTATGGCCCTGCACACACAAACACGATATAGGAGATGTTTGTAAAAGTTTCAATTTTTCGAAAATCATTAGAAGCAAAGCAAAAGGTGCTTTCAAATATTGTGTTTTTTTTAGTTATTTTTAAACACCTCAAAAGCAGAAATCGTAAATAAAGTGCCCGTTTTGATGGGTTTTTTTTATAAAAAATGAAAAGCACTTTTTTTTTTAAAAAAAAAAATGTTTGGTTGGCCTTTTAGACAAAAGCTCTACTATAAAAAACACCGCTCGAAAGCACTTTTTTTTAATTCTATCCAAACAGAAACACTTCTATACAAACACCCTCTAATTGACAACATAAATATTAACCAAACACTTCCTCTATTTATTTGAAGCTGAAATAATTAATTGCTAGCATAGGGAATTGAAAGTGTTACTGTTGCCAAATTATTACTTAAATTTAAATACTTACCCAAATTAAACTCTTCCTCTATTTTGAATTGAAATAATTGCAAACCATTGGAGTGTGAAGATGTTACAACATCATTCTAATTAAACTTTGAACACTCTTTTGTAAATGCCCTGATTTTTGAGTAAATCATTTGTTTGCTTTTTTTCTTCCTCCTTCAAATCTATATGAAGTCAATTAGAAAAGTGCACTCAGTGAATTTTCATGCAACTCTCATATCCAACGAACTCACGGACTCAGAACGTGACAATTAATTAATAATAAAAATACTCATTCCACCAATAAAAGTTTCTGGCTCAACGCCTACTTTATTTATGCTTGTCCCTTTACATAAAATTAGTGAAGGAGCTTATCTTTTACTTATAACATGACACTGAAAATTAATTACCTTTGTTCACATAAAGAACATTGTTAAATACTATATATATATATATATATATATATATATATATATAAACAACTGTGAAAAGCTTTGGAGCTGCATTGGATACTCTGATGAACCCTGACTCTTAACCTGCCACAAGCAAATGCTCATGAAAATTGGCCAGCTGGAAATACATCTCATATCATTTTTGAAAGAAAAAAAAAAGTTACATTTACAGCAAAAATTAAGAGTATTATTTTTTTTATTTATTAGGATAATATGGTTGCTTTTGATTTCAATTTGTTAATTAGTTCATTTCATGACATTATGAGTTTTAGCATACTTAGGGCAAATGACACCAACAGTCCAAGTGTGAGTTTTAAAATCACTCTACTCCCTAATATTTAAAAAGCAGTATTTTCGTCCCCGAACTTTTAATTCAATTTCAATTCAGTCCCTAGACAATTTTTCAGTGATTCTTTGTGAGAAAAGCGTGCGTGCATAACTATATTCGGGAGTGTTCTTGTCACTATACAATTTATGCTTATTACAAAACAGATGCATGTTTGGATAATGTGCACACTTTTCAATCAAAACATGATCGGGAGATGGATTCGGAGACAAAACTAAAAACAAATTAAAAATTGAGAGACGAGAATGTTGCTTTTTAAAGATCGAGGATCGGGGTGATTTTAAACCAAAATAATAGGGACTGTTTATATTATTTTCCCAATAAAATATAAACATAGACATGTGCTGTGAACTTGGCCACACCCACTCTATCCTCCCTTTTTTTTTTTTTTGGGTAAACCAAAGACCACCCAACAATTTTTTTCCACATGCATAAACTAAAATGATCATCAATCCTCAATTATAATTGCTTTTTGCTTCTTTTTTATGAAGGTCCAAAATAGGACCAATTTTCAAATGGAAGTCACACATAGCATGTATAGCCAAAAGTTTGAACAACAATAGGCCTAAGTTTTACTCCTAGGTTGGTGCAAAGTATAAATGGTGGTTATTTTTTCTAGTTGAAACTGCTTCTGCGGTAGTTGGAAAATAATTAAGAAAAAATCAAGACCCATTTACCTAACATCTATTGTAGATTTATAATTATTGTTGATCCAAATCTAGACACGTACCATTGCATGTAAACTCATTTTTGAGGTAGAAGAAAGTTTAACCAATTACTCAAAAAAATCCAGACCCTAACAGACTCATTAAAGTGAGTCTAAATTTTTATAAAATAGTTTTCGAAACTATAAGTTCCAAGGCAAAAACATAAACAAAAGCACATAAGTTTTAACATTTGCAAGTAGAAACTGAAAATGAACATGGCATCCCAAGTATCCACCTTGCTTGGGGGTTTTATTAATATAGCTTTACCGCACCAACGAATTAAGAGTAGAAACCCAACTACTTATTAGCCTAGGCACCTTAGAGGTACCAGACCCTGAATGTTGCTTAAAACGCTAGATCCAAGGTCCAGTACCCAAGGTCCTGCAGTTGTGAATTGAACTGAATTAAGAAGGTCGCTCACATATTGGGCTTTGCAATACCCGAATCCGGACTAATCAGCCAATGAGTCAAAAACAAGTGGTTTAGACCAACCAAAAGAAAGAATGAACAAATTAAGTTCAGAACAAATTCATATTAGATCGAATTGAGTTCAAACTAAGCCCAAAATGCTCCGAAACATAACTGCACACGACGACACAAGCCGAAACTAATTCAGGTCCATGCTCCATCATGAACCTCAAAAATCAGAAGAATTATATTTCTCTTTAAATACAAAATGGGTCATTAAAAAAAATCCCAGTGTCATTAAATACAATACTTAGGATTCAGATATATAACTTCTAATGATACAAAACTGAAGGCAAAGCAAAATAAACACAATCAAGACCAGGCAGAGACAAAAGCCTTGGCAGATTACCACCACAAACAAGGGAATACAAAGAGGATGTGAAAAAAAAATCAAAAAGAAGAAAATGGAAAACTATTAGAGGGGCCAATTTTCATGACAAACCAGAGAGCCCCATTGTGTGACACCCACAAGCAAATAAATGTCTTCGACATCTGTTTCTTTCTTCTGATCGACATTAATCCCGAACGAACCACATGTGAAGGCCGCATTATGGTTCGAATAATTAGAGCTGGAAAGATCAGAAATGATGGCTTACTGTGATTTGTGGTGGGTCGAGGGACTCGAGTATTCTGTTCCGTTTTCAGAAGTTGTTACTTCAGAGGACGCACTCGATGACAAGTCGCCATAATCATTTGTACCGCTTCCTAAGGTCTTTGCCGGAACAGGAGGATTGTGCTGAGGATTTGGATTAGCTTGCCTTTGGCCCTCTTCAGCTAGTTTTTTAAGAAGATTCATGACAGTAGGCAGAAATTTGGTGGAGATTGATAGAACTCCAGGTAGCTGCGGGCACGAAGTTCGGAGAGAATTAGTTTTTTTTTAAAAAAAAGCAAATTAATGAATTAACTGATTGTTTAAAAGAAATAAAGGCAAGGCAAAAGAAAAGAAGAGAAAAGAAAGGGACAAAAACAAGGAGGATTAGACTTTTATGGTCCCAAAAGGAAAGATTTTACACTCCATGGTGATCTAAG
Source organism: Petrea volubilis (assembly GCA_026212405.1). Classification (NCBI taxonomy): domain Eukaryota; kingdom Viridiplantae; phylum Streptophyta; class Magnoliopsida; order Lamiales; family Verbenaceae; genus Petrea; species Petrea volubilis. Next base: position 26,036,118 of record CM047876.1, on the reverse strand, counting down.
TTTGTCCATCCCAAATACAGAAAGGGTCAAAAACAAATATAGAATGGCCAAGGAAATCTTATGCTCAATTCAAAAGATTGGACTTGGGGACTTCTTTATAGCACAGTAAAAGAAGAGCATGTATAGAAATTAAATAGCCGAAGCAGTCCGTAGAATAGATGAAAATATAAACAGCTCACTTACAACTCCATTGCTGAATTCCCCGGCGATGTCTAATTGCACCCAAAGGGCTTTTATAAGCAGAAAAGCTACAAAAATGACGCCCAAATACAAAGGATTCCTGTCAGAAGAAACCAGGGCAGGATTAAAATCCAAAAGTAGCTGAGATGGAGAAGCATTATGCTCATATCCAGGCACCCAAAAGTAGAAAGGAATAGAAAATATGCAGCAACACATTAAGCAAGAATAAAAATAAACCCACAAACAGATTTCAACATGTGAAAAACCGCTGGATTAATCCCACCCTCTCCCCAACAAAAACAAATCTAAAAAAATTATAAGTACCTCAAAAGGGTCATAAATTCATTAAAACCCAAAACAACTAAAGCAACAATTGCCCATGGCGGTGGTAGCCAGTTGTTATTTCGCCTGCTAGCCTCCTGAAAGTTGATAAATAAGAGAACATCAGCAATCTACGAAGCATAATGTGCCAAAAGTTTCAGAAGCATCATGTGCACAAGTTTACCTGAGCAGCGATGGCTTGACTAACAGTATACTCTGTCTCAGCTTTAAATTGCCTCCACAAAGATTTACACTGAACCGGTGTCAACAAGGTTTTTGATGATGGAACCTGGGTGAGAAATTCAACCGCAAAGTGAGTATTAAGTTTGTAGTGGATATAATATACACAGATAAGTGTGTTGCAGGCCCACAATGCAAAACTGCTTCTGATTTAGTAAAGCCCAAAAAAGCCCTATATACAAGTGAACCGCACCAACAAACACTGTTATGTCCAAATACAAGAGGTGCACAGTGTTTTACAAACATAAAGTGCTCATTACATACAAGAGGTGCACAGTGTTTTACAAACATGACATTCCCATACAGCAAGAAGTGATTTTTTTTCAGATCAAAACATAATTTAGTCAGAAGTCAATATTCTGACTTGTATATTAGGTTCACCACAAAGATACTCCACTGATTGTATTAGTTTCACCACAAAGAAAAGTTAACCGAAAGACTAAGCAAAAATATTGGTTATCCATTAATAGTAGGCACCCGATCCTTATGAAGTGACATGCCTAAGGACTATTCTGACTTGGGAGGCTCTTTGGCACCATAATGTAAGTATTAAATACATAGCTAGATACCTCATCCCAACTGCTTGAGGCAAGAGGGTCCCCTGTAACACTCTTATTTGCAGCAGAACCACCTTTGGGATCAACAAGAGCAAGGGCCAACGTATTCTCAATAGTATCAGCATTTTCATCCAAACGGACAGCAGCCATGACAGAAAGTAGTTTCAAAGACTAGGCCCAGAAACAATAAATAAAGAAGTTAACATCACAGAATAAGAAAACCATTAGTGCCACCATAAATATAAATAAAGCATATCATACAGCAGATCTAGCAGTTTTGGTGATTGCTCGAATATCTTCCTTTCCAGTCCAGACGCGTGGCATTGAGTCAGAATCATGGCTAAATATTGTGGAAAACCTGCCAATAACAGTCTGGTGGTCGGTTCCCATTGGTAGAAGCATGGAGAAAAGGTACTTGTATTCTAGGTCATGATATTAATACATAAAAAACACAGCAAATACCTGTCTTTCATACGAATCAAAACCCTTCCTGCTTCTTCTTTTGCTTTTGCTTCTACTATTCCTTTTGCATGCTCCTCCAACCCTGAGAGCATTTTATCCCTGGTTGCCTCATCCATTTCAAAACCTGAAAGTGCACTGGAAAACCCACTAACGGCTGCTTCAGTCTCACGAAGGAAAAGTTTTCTTATTGCTGGCCATGTATCATCGCTGGCTCCATCTAACAAAGCCTCAACAGGTCCAGATAATGCTTCATGCAATTTTTTCTGAAAATGAAAATCATTAGTATGAAAGCTGTGAATACAAAAACGTGAAACAAAGGTCCTTAAATATTGGCGTCATGATAACCTGAAACCAGATACCCAATTTAAAAGGTTGCTATCCTGACATAAATTGAAGCAATTCCACGTTGCCCATGCTTAAATAAATCAACAAGCTGTTATGTAGAATCTTAACACCATTAATGAACTCTAGATGGATTGTACTAGGCAATATTTCTTACCTCATACATGGTTGTAAGATCTGACAGCTTGGCAGCACGAACTGCAGCAATATGTGCATCTATATCACGCCTAAGCTTCTCTCTTACTTTAGAAGAATCCCAGTTTGCTTGCTCAATGCTCACATCTACAAATCATATAGTATCAGCCACAGAAGATTAATAATCGGCTCATTTGTCTATAAATAAAAATTTTCTGAACCCCATCAGTGAGAAGGTTGCTGCAAACCCACAACCTTACACATAGTAGGGATGTCATTATATACACATGCCTACCTCTGGATGCTTCATCAAACTGTGAAATAAAATACTCAATGCAGTCACGCGCAGCTACAGCAAATCCTTTACCCCCATTCAAATCATTCTCAAATGCTTCTTTGAATCTATCCAAGGTTCCAGAGCGTACATGTCCCAACATGAATTGGTATGCTGGTTGAACAAGCTAGTGTAACAAAAATAATAATAAACAAATAAGTAAACAATGTAAAAAGAGGACAGACTGTAATGAAAAATAACACAAGAAGGCTTAGTGGACAAATGGCTGAGAATAATTGCATGTACAAAGTGCCAACCGTTCCACCCACCACACACACCTCACATCTCCCATGGCATCATTAGCTCTAAGTTGAAACAGCTACCAATGTCAGAATAACAATACCAAACTATGATTTAAGTCAACATGTTAACTCCTGTTTATGTGATCCCAGCAAATGTGTCCGAAAAGAGATGATGAGAAATATATGTACCAAGTTACAACCTCATATCATGAGATTCAATTAACAAGATACACTTTAGCCATTGCCAGTAACGCCATTAATAGACACGACTGGAGATTGATTGCTCGGAATGCAGATATTCTAACACACTCATTTTAGTGTCCATTGAAAGAATTTCATTTAAACAAAAAAAGGCGGAGCACTAAACCAAACACAGAGAGAAGATCCCCTCCTTTTCACAGAGAATAAGAACACTGTTAGATCCCCTTTATTCATGCATACTAAGCAGCCACCAATACTAAGGAAAAATAGCTTTGGATTTTCAGTTGAACATAAGGGTGTCCAAAGCAAGGCAAACACCTCTAAATGGCAGAACAAAACTGCTTTTCAAGAAATTAAATAATTTTCTTCTGCATAAGCCTGTCATTTTTCATTATTTACTAAGCACTGCTGTCATCTTCTAGCACATAAAAGTTGCCACATAAACACAAAAATGATATATTTCATAATCTCTCCCAGTTTAATGCTAGGAAATACCTCAAGACTACCAAAAAAATTGGGAGAAGGAATACAGTTATATGTACATGGTGTGCACCATTTGTGAGCATTGGAGTTTAAAATGAGTAATCAGCTTAAGATGATTTACTTGCAAAAGTTTCTCTTCCAACTGTTTCCGCTTCGAAGATCTGACACCTTCATCAAAGTACGTTGCCTCTGTATCATACCTATTATAGAGAAAGAAATACAACATACAATTAAATGTCCCAGAAAACGAATTCAAGTTCTGGCACCAAAGCACGGTAAAAACTAATACTTTGGCTGAAAAATTGATTCACCAAAATCTCAAGTTCATCGCCAGCAGGAAAATCTATGACCGATAAACTGAAATGAAATGTCAAAACTAACACTTGTGCACCATTCTCATTTACATTAATAAGCAGAAATGAAATGTCAGTTAAAACTAACACTTGTGCACCTTCCATTGGATGTGAGATGTTTAATTGGAATGATAATCCGTCTCATTCTTTCTTTCAGCCATCCAAATTAGAACAAGCCAAAGTATCTTAAATTTGTCTCCATCTTTTCATTTTGGTCCCCGAGATAAATTCTTAACCTCCCAATAATCTCTTCACAGCTACCAGCACTATCAATGCCTGTCTACTAAAACCATATTATCCACTCGAACTACTGTCTTAACAGGCCAAGAAGGGTCTAAGGCTCCCCAATTAATATCACACTGCTATCAACAAGAATATCTAGAAGAGTCCACTGCCAACCAGAACTTATACAGAACTTTATAAAGATTATAACAAAATCGTTCAATTGCAAAATCGTCCACATGCTATTTTCATGGGCAAACGCACATCAAAGTCATTCTACAAAAAATTAGCAAATTCTTTAACAGACACAATTATCTTCTCTGTGGTCCAAGTACAATTATCATTACCATACCAGAACAATATAAATGCAGATAAGTCTATCACTTACTCCGATAGGCAAACATCAAGAATTGAGGTGAGTTTCTTCCCAAACCCAGACACCGGTTGAGACTGTACTTTCTCTTCCAATTCACACCATTCCTGCATTATATGGCAAGCAAAAATTAACAGTACTAGCAGAGATATAAAAGTATCCCTCGAACAACCTGTATCTTAAATTATCAACAAAAAAAAAAAAAAAGAGAGACCTGTATCATAGGATAAGTACCTCATTTGCAATAAAAGCAGAATACTTTTCGTTTCCAATCTCTTCACAGCGCACGGTGGCAACCATGACCTACCAACAAACCATAATTATGCAATGAGAAAACTCCCTCAACAATACACTTATGGATTTGTAATGGACATTAAGTTCAAAACCTTGTGAGCGGGCAGGTCAAGGTCCTTGTTCTCCTTGATGACCTTCCATATCTGTTGTGCACTGAATGAAAAGCCTGAGGCAGGGACAACGCCACGCCTATCCCCAGCAAGCCCACCAGGTGCAATAGAATGGAAAAATCGCTGTCTTAGACTTGCCACCTTTGAAAAAAAAATAAAGAAAAAACAAAAAAAAAGCAATCGTAAGAATCCCGTCTGCAATAATGAAAGTGTATTAACCTTTTCGCCAAAGAACCTGCAGCTACATATATGCTCAACGAAAGGAACCAGATCCATCATGATGACAGGTATTTGATATAACATGAGGACAAGTTGGAAACAATCAAACAGGAGCACTAACTTGTTCTTTAAATTGTTCTTCCTTCTCTTCATAGCTCGAAAGTGCAACAACTTCAACCTGCAATTCAATCATTAAACAGAAAATTAATGCAAGTTTTGCACACTTGCAAATAAACATAGAATTGATCAATTTGTCAACAGCTTACATTGAAAAATTCACTTAATGGAGTTTCTTTGTGAGCTTGTGGCTTAGGAACTGAATCCCATATCTAGAAAAAGGGGACCAGAAAAGGATCAATGGAGGAAGAACATTAAAAACAAACTGGAATAAAATCCATCAAAAACATAGCAAAAAGTTGCATATGATTTACCTTCTGGATGTCTTCCCTTAAAATTGGCTCCAAGTTTTCCAAAGGTGTCTATAGTAATGCAAAAGTAAACAAACAATGCTCCAGCATCTTAATAATTATTTCATGTACAAAAATGCACCAAATATCTTAGGTATCAGATTATGAGAAAGAAGCATAACATACCCTTGTTTTATCACGAATAACAAACATTAAAGTTGTCTTACGAGGACTAAATAATCTCATCATAACCTGTTCGCGACAAAGATATATCAGCAAATTAATAATCATCTAAAGCAAATGGATGCACAGAGCACACTGATGAATCACCTGAAATACAGTTTTTAAGAGGGGTTTATTTGCAGCCTGCTCACGCCCAATATCATGACACCACCTGAAGATAATTTTCCAAGAGGGCAACTCAGAATAAACATAATTATTTAACATCAACAACAACTAGATCACAGGTAAAGCAACGCAACTATCTTACATGTTAATGAGCACTATATCAGAAACAGCAAGAGCAAAAAGAGCACTTTGCTTTTCAAATGCAGTATCATCCTGAAAAGAAACAAAACAGTAAGCATACCACTTCAAAATGATGAGAAATTAATTTATTTAAAAAGTTAAAAGGAAATTTCGAAGTTAATAAGCATTCTTATCAAAGCGGAATGTCTATTGATATAATAGGTCCCAGATCATGTCACTAAGGCTTCAAGAAGAATTAGTGAATGGATAGACAATCAGATACCAAAAAGCAAGATGTGTTCCCTAAATCTAGATTAGTTTTGAGAACCATTTATCTGCTTGGAATGAAACCACCCAATGCCATAGAATCAATCAGCATGCTGAGTCAAAATGATAGCAGACATATGTAGGTAAAGTCTCCGAAAGAAGCCCCATAATGCAGATGACAAATCACGGAACACCAAATCAAAATAGAAGCATCAATAAGTAGAAACTCTTTTGCACCTCTCCTCTTTCTCTTCCATCACTACCCTCTAAATCCATCACAAGAGTGGTAGGTTCAATACCAACACAGTGCGCCAACCATATGCCTTTTGTGGTTTGAGACCTGATGAGATTTAGATGTTCAGCATTATCGAATAAGAAACAAAAAAAATAAAAGCAGAGTCAAGAAGTGCATGCCTCCCCTTAAAAGCATCCATTTCTCTGAAATTAGTGCCAAACAGGTTATTCAACAATGTACTCTTCCCTGTCAAAATCATAGTATGCATTTCGAACAAGTTAATTTAATGATAGTTGGAAACACTGGGTAGCATATAATTAATCTCATAGTCCATAGGGTCATAAAAAGGGATTAAGTTGCTCAAAGACATAAAAGGATGAAATCAGGGGAGAAAGGAGGAGGGGAGGGGGGAGCCTATCAGAGCATGCCAGAATAGAGCAATATCAAGATGTTTGAACAAATATGAAAAAGTGCGACTGCGATCCAAAATCCATACCGCTACTCTGAGGACCCATGATGGCTACAACAGCATAAGAAAGCCCACATTCGCTGAGTTTAACTTCCTTCATAAAGTTATCAATTCCAGCGACATTGAAAGTACCATCCCCCTCTATGAGGTGAGTCGAACAACAATGGTCTCTTTCACCTATAAATATAAAATAGCAGTAGTATTAGCATGAATTACTGAAGTAACTTCAGAGGAATCATTCAATTCAGACTATTTGAAACCTAATTCCTCAATCAAAGGTCACCCTTAGCGCTGTATCAGTCATCATCGTAAGGTGAAAAGGATTATAAAACAATATATTGGGCAACAAGAAAAGGCGATAAATAATGAAGCGCTCCAAAGATAAATCTGAAGTGGCGCCTATGAGCAGTTCCTGACATCTCGTATATAAGCTCCTATAAAAAGGAAAATGTGATTGTATTCTTTTCTCATCATTAATATTGATAACAGCCTATCAAGCTAAAACACTTCATCATGAGGACATGGAGAAAATAAGTAAGAACAGGCTGAGGTACTTCTCTGCAGAGAGGGGAGTTAAAAAGCAACTCATGCATGCCTGGCAAACACTTGGTTGAACAAATCATATATCACATTTCCAATTTTTTCCTAATTCTTGGATTTCAAAGCTCCAATATCTATACGAAAACATTCCGAGAAAATGAAAATTTTGAATCTAAATCGATTTCTTGGATAAGCTCCAATCACTTCAAAAAAATAAAGAAAAAATGATCAATTCAACATTTTTAATCCACACCACAAGAAACGAACTCAGTCACAGTCATTTAAAAAGATCAGCCCCACAAAAACCCTAATGCTCAAAAATAACATCAAATCCATTTAAACTTAAACATCACCAAAAAAAAACCAATAAACAAAACAAGCAGCCAGTTCTGGCCGATTTTTAAGCCGAATGATATAAACCGATAAGCAGTAAAAGAACCCGAAATAACCAAAAAATAATTACGTTATGCCCTCAAATTGATTGTCTAGCCCTGAGCAATCATTGACAATTAATACAAACAGATCATTCAATTGAGAGGTCCATACCACACAAAAACTGAAAAAATTCACTCAAATTAAATTGGATCGGAGGCTTACCCATTTGTGCGAGCGATGCGGCGGAGCTCCACAGACGGCGGCGGTTCTCCGGAGATTGGGAGATCGGAGACTTGGAGGAGAAGACGAGGAAAATAGAATCGGAGTAGAGGATCTCAAATTGGGGTTAATTCATACATATATATTCTACTGTGTGTATATATGCATGTATATGTGTGTGTCTGTGTGTGTGTGTATATATATGTATATATATGCTCTCTGTCTTTAAAAAAGTAGAGTAGATTTGACTGCCCAACGAGGATTAATTATACGGTGAAAAGGCGAGAGAGTAATAAAAATCAGGGTTTTTACAGCATTTTGAATTTTTAGAGAGAGAAAATGAGAAGGGTATTTTATTAAATATTTACCGTTGTTTAAAAAAAAATGAATACGATATTTATTTAAAAATGATAGCATTATATTGGAAATAATTAGAAATACATATGATAAAAAATTAATAAAAATACTTACAATTTTACAATTATCGATACTCACGTTAAATATATGATTAAATTGTATTTTATTTTTATTCCCAATATGTATCAGTGTGTTCAACTATTAGTATCCAATAAAGTTCTCGAAGTATTTAGAAAATTTATTTGTGTGTTTAATATAAATAAATATTTTTTTTAGAAATTTTTGTGTATCGGATTCCAAAAATTTGTGTGTAGTAAAAAGAGATACTGGTTTAAATTTAATTTGAAAAGTAAATTATTTAGCTTGTATGATTATGTTGTTTAGGTTATTATGTTTTGTTGCCAAATTTATTTAGTAAATTGTCATTGTTATATGCTCTTTTCATAATTCATAGTGTAATCTTAAAATATAATAATTGCTATAATTAAAATAATATAGATTATATTTATCTAGAAATGCAAAATTACAAATGTGATTCTCACATTGTATCTTTAAATTGAATTGTTTCTTTATGAAAATATATGAATAACTTTTGTGGATTGCTTCCAAGTATTTATTTATGAAACATTTTTAGGATGCTTTTTCTTTTATTGGATATGATGATCTAAAATCGTTGTAGATTAATCAATATATATATATATATATGTCCAATTTGACGTGCACTATCCAAAAAATGCGTATTTTTCAATGGAAAAGTGACGGAATTTCCAAGAACGTTTCTTTTTAACAATAATCGATACAATTACAGAGGCAACCAAATCAAAACGACACTAAAACTATTAAAATTGGATTGCTTGTTCGCGGTAAGTTTTTTTTTTTTCATACATGACAAATTTTGAAATTGAGAGATACATTCTTTCGTACAAGACGTGTTTTTTTTTTTTTTTTTGGGTTGATTTCATTTAGTCAGGTATGTACTATGGTCGTGCTTTAATTTATTTAATCATATTATATATGCGACCCTATCTAACAACGTCTACCTTATTAATGTAAATTCTAGATATAAAAGCTATGTGGTACCTAATAGTGCAACATCAATTCCGTAAATTTTTTACTTGGTTTTTGTTTCGGCGATAAACAATTAATAATTGTTGAAAGGGGATTTAATATATTCATCCGAAAATTAATGTTAAAGAAGGGTAGAGAAAAGCAGATAAATTTAGAAAATAAATTTCAAATGCTAAAATATGTTATATTTTATGTGAAAACAAAATCGAAAATGCAATGTAACCTCTGTATATATTTTTTTATAATAGAAAATTAGTTTATTACAATCAATTAATTATATCAATCCCATCAAATGAAAAAAAAACATAAATGATCACCAATTATCAAAAATATTTTTCAAAAGTGCGAATAAACTATTACGCCGTATAAAGAAATAAATATATAACCAGAACAATTCCTAATGAAAATTAAACTATTAAAATCAATGATCACTTAATATAAAAATATTTTAAAAAATAAATTACTATACAATAAAAAAGTTTAAATACGAAATTACAACAATACTCACATTCATGTAAATTCAAACTTATAATTTAAAAGTTTCGCATTGTCAGTGAGGCAAATCTCCATTAAAGACATCTCTCCGTGTTACAAGGCACAAATATGAGCTCTTTAAGTATTGTTTTTATCCATCATTAACATTCATCAATTTACTTTAAGAAAATTGAAGACTAAACTTAATTTTAATTTTCCCAAAAAATTACTTTCCCATGAGTAAAATTAAAGGTGTTTCCCAAATTTTCTTTAAATTATTTTTTAAAATATCATAACCATCACGATTGATTAAATGAATCCAGGTGTATATATTAAGGGCGAAATTATAACTTAAGAATCGTATATTACATATTGAAAAATTATAACTTTAGGATTGTATGTTTCACACTTTTTCAATTAAGGATTCTAATTTTTTATTTTAATTTTAGTACTCAAATTTAACGATATTCAACACATTCAGGAATTTTTACCTTGAATTGCAATAGTTAGCCGAAAATTGTACAAATTCAGTTGGAATTTGTTTTGTTGTTCCAAAAATTCTTTTACTATCCTGAAATAACATGTCAATTGTACCAACGTATTTTGCAACCGCCTACAAATTCCCGTTGAATTCGATCACTTTTCGACTAAATCTCACAATTTAAAGTAAAAAGCCCTGAATTTGTCAAATATGATTAAATTCGAGATCTAAAATTAAAATGACAAAAATTAGAATTCCGAGTTAAAAAAAAATGTGCAACATACGAATCATAAAATTATAATTTTTTCTATAGTTAAATATTATTTTGATATATTTTTAATTTTTCTATACATTTCACTCGAAAACACTCTATAAATATAAATCAAAACGACTTACACATACCACACTAATATATTTTTTATTGTTGTACTATGGATATATTTCTTACATGGTTTACTAAATATAGACTACATTTTATCCCTAAAAAAAATACATAAAAAATAATAATAATAACAATGAAAAAGTCAAACATAGTTACAATTTGGTCAATTGGTGTGCTAAAGAAGATATTAAAATAACAATATAGCAAAAGTGAAACCTGATGAGATGGCGGCAATGTACGGCGGCGGTGGTGCCGGCACCGACCGGTGGGGTTGGGGTCCCACCAAACCGCCCATCGATCTTTTTGGCCACAGTTATTTCACGCGCTTGGGGGAGCGTGGTCACACAATCCAATTATTTTTATATTTGCCAAAATGATTTCCAAAAGCTCAAGTTGTGTGCACCAGCGTGCACGTGACTCCAACCCTTTTGCTTTTTTTTTTTGGTTGAAGTTGACAAAATGACAAACAAATAAATAAACAAAATAAAAACTCATTCAAATATGAAAAACAACTAAAACCACCTTAAAGGTTTGCAAAATTAATAGAAGAAAAACGGCTGGATTTAAAAAAAAAATTACTTTTTGTGATGGATATGATGGTCAAGAGAAGACCAGTAATACTACCGATGAACAAAATAACAATCATATGAGGAAAATCCCTTTGATCGATCAAGACGAAAAGGCTTGGTAATGTGGTTGACTCTTACAATTTCAAAATCTTGACAGCAATGCGGTTCTAATGATGTTGAAGTCATTCAATTTTAGTGAAAATTATTGAAAATACAAAAATCGAGATTTTTTGCCTATCAATTAAAATATATCAAAACACATTGACCAAGCCATCACCATGGAGTTGATAGCGAGTTCATTTTGAAGATATATGTTTATGAATTCTCAACACAAAGGAGACTAATGTGCTATTACCAGGGCGTGATAGTAAACTATAATACAAGGTTTTGTGTATTTTCACCAAACTTTTATGGTAGGTGTTTATAAATGAAATATTAAGGGTAGTATCGTATTTCACGTGCTTGGATCACTTTTGCATAATTTGCAAACATCAATGGTGGTTTTAGTAGTTATTCATACGTTTTTTTTTTTTGTAATTTTGGCAAGCCTCATTGAAGGTAACTGAAATTTTATCATTTTTTTTTATTCCACATCCTGAATTATCATCATCTTTATACTATGTTATTTGTTAATCTTGTAACTTTATATATTATCATTTCAAGCATGTATTCATTAAAATAAATGTCAAAGAAAAAAACTCAAAAAGTTAATACATATTATGCTCTAACTCTAATACAATGAATATGCCGAGAACACATAATATCCATTATGTATGTCATGGTTCTTCTAACAAATTGTTCACTAAAATCAAATATAAGATGTTATTGTGTAAAAATTACAGAACTATTGAGGTCAAAAGTTAAAAAAAAAAAAAAAAAGAAGATTGGTAAAACAAGATGACCATGATTTGAACCATGCAATATTTTGATTCTCTAATATGGTACCATCAAGTTTAGATGAATTTGATTGGGAATTATAATAATTACTCAACTTAAATGGACTCAAAATGTTTTTTTTATCAACTTATAATATTTTTAACATACTAAAAATTTTAATAAGATTGTATAAATTATTTTGTAAAAAATGATGAGAAAAAATTAATTAACACTTCATTTATTTACAATTACATTAATTTAAAAAATTATATATCATATTAGGGTCTTGTAATTTTGGATGTTGGGCGGTGCCGACACGCGAATGGGTATCGCGTGAGCCTGTAAATATTCCGCGTTTGAGTTTTGACAACAAATAAACTCCACTTCTATTTTGTGCTTTTTGTCCACTTTCTCTTGTTTCTTTTAATTTTTTATTATGTATATATATATATATACACACACACAAGCAATGTATGCATAGTTATAGGTTATATATATATATATAACCTATAACTATGCATACGTTGCTTTTCGAAATTTAAATATATACATATTTTACTCCTTATTACTAAAAAAGTAAAATGTATGTCTCAATTTTCTCCACTCTGTTCAAAATATATATGTATTTTCAGAAAATTTAGATTAAAATTTCATTCAAGGGTGTATTATATTTACACTGATTGATGTACAATATAATTATATATCAGTCAATATGATTTTCAAAATTATATATATTCCTCAAGATACATACCAACTTAACAAACTTCATTATTTATCTTGGTGGAACATGGCGAGAAATTGTATTTTTTATGATTTTGATGGAATTTTTTAAGTGGAAGAGCATGGTCTTGACATATTAAGATATGAAAGTTATATATATATATATATAATTAATTAATTAAAAAATAATAATAGTCGTATTAAATTATAAATGGTAATAGATAAATTTGGGATGTTTTGTAAATAAGTAATTAAAAAGAACTTCAAAATGAAAATTGCAAAAACACCAAAAAGTTGATGTGTGTTAGGTAAACATGTTCTTGGCATGTTGAAAAAGAAATGATTAAAAAAGTAAAACATCTTTTCAAAGCACAGTAAAATACTAAAATTGCTCAATAGAATTTTACACACACACAATATCGAGTTGTTCTTGGGCATTTTTGATTTTGCATTTGACATTGGAGAAGGTTTGGTTGATACAGCTGCTAAGGTAGTTTGGGAGTTTGATTTTTCAAGTTTGATTTGTAGTAGTACATTGGAGAAATAGTAATCATCAATATCATTCCCATCATTTGATTTGTGATACATTGTGATACTATGCACCAAATGACTAAAGTACCCTTCATTTAAAAATTTGGATAGCATGTGGGACCTATAAAAATTCACTATTCAGGGATAAAATGGTATTTTCATAACCAATATACATCAATATCCAACTTTCCATCCCCAATCTCACCCCCATGGGTGAGATTCCAAGATCTGGTAATATCATGTAATACCACGGGCCGGGAGGAGTTGAGGGAGGCCCGCACAATCCAGTCTTCCAAATCAAACGAATATTGAAGGTGATTGGGAAGTGATAATACGTTGTATTATTTGAAATCAAAAATGCCCCTTATATACTATACACATCGCGAGTGGAGATATTTAAAATTCATAATTAAATATTTCATAAAAATTGGGTAATAAATACTAAATTTCTTAAACAATATTTAGAATTTAAATTTTGAGGTTGTGAATAGAACAACTAAGTTAGAAGGGTTGCTCCCGTAATGAGCATCTATAGTACTTGATCTGAATTAGTTGGTCAATTAATCGGAATCGAATGGCTAAGTTAAAAAAAAAAAAAAATATATATATATATATATACATATATTATCATTTTATTTTTATTTTTATTTATTGCATATGAAGCGTGGTCCGAGAATATCATTTGAAGGTTCTGAAGATATCTATCAGCCCATATCATTCAGGGCCATTTGCTATTACGTTATATTCATCCAAGAGATGAGCAAATAAGCCCAATAGCCCAAGAAATATGTTTTAGCCCAAAAAGATGTTCCAATCCTATTTTGAGAACACTGCCCAATATTTAACGAAACCGCTAATGCTACTGTGAAGCGTGGTACGCGAAAATGGACTCTCGTGAAAACAGATATTGAGCCCGTTTGGATAGGTTTTATTTAGAGAATATGTACTTTTTATTTTTTTTTAAAAAGGACTTCAAAGCTTGCAGAACCACCCCCCTTCAAAAAAAAAAAAAAAAAACTAAAATGACTTTTTTTAAAAATTATCTTAAAGTAACTTTAAATAAAAATACATTGTATTCAAATGTAAAACTATTTGATTTAAAAAAAAGTTTAATTATAAAAGTACTATTTGATAAACACTTATTTTAAACTCATCCAAACGGATTCATTATGTAAATTTGATACCGATGGAAGAGTTTTAGGCCCCTATATCGTGCAAATCGTGATGAAGTTTTGCGAGATGGGAATGGGGATTAGTCGAAAAATTTGTCAGATCATGACGGTTGAGCCATCGACAATTAAAACGGCGGACTTTTGTTGAAATAAATTTTAATCGAAAGCGAACTCTTGATAAGATCACTGGAAATTGGCTAAAATTGTTGAAATGTCATAATAAATTGTATATCTAACATTAAATGACACAACAATATATTTACTAATGAATCTAGAAGAAATATCGTGGATACACAGGCTCAAATATTTGGGATTATTTGCTAAAAATTAATTGCTAATGATAGTTGCTAAGTGTCATAAATTGCTTTCACCAAGAAAGAAAAGAAAAAAATGAACAATTTTCAATTTCTGATTTTTCCTTTAATAATTTGGCCGATACACTCACAGGGAGGACACGAGTCAGTTCAATACAAAGCCTCTCTCTCTCTCTCTCTGAGTCCACCGAGCACAGTATAAAGTGGCAAAAACCCACACACACCACACACACTGGGACGCTGGAGCTGTAGAGAAAAATGAAGGAAAAAGCAGCGGAGCGTTCGGTGGAGGACCGCTACACACAATGGAAGTCACTCGTGCCCATCCTCTACGACTGGCTCGCAAATCACAACCTCGTTTGGCCTTCGCTCTCTTGCCGGTCCTTTTATTTTCCCCATTCCTTCTCACTCTCTAGGGTTTTTTTTTTTTGGTTACGGGTGTTTTGTTTCTGCTGTGTTGTGTTTGATTGTTGGTTGTGTTTTATGTTTTTGAATTATTGTTTTTTTTTTTTCAAATTTTTTTGTCGTTGTTGTTGAAAGTCGTGCAAATGTATGTGGGAATTTTTATTTATAAGTGCATGGCTGGGTGGGTTTTGTTTGATGCTCTTAGTTGATGGTCAATGTTGCTGTAAATTTGCTTCACCGACTCGCTTTTTGGTGTTATGCTTATTTTATTCTGCGGTTCTGATTTTACTATTTTGGCTGAGTTTTTTGCTATTTTTTCGTGTTTTTACTGAATTTCGTGCAAATGCATGGAAAAATTTTGATTTTGAAGTGCATGATGATCTGGATATCTTTTGATAGTTTGGAAATTATGGTTATTCTTGGTTGTAACTTGGTTCAATATTTTTACAGACATGACTTAAGATTTTGTTGTTCCCTCTCTCTCCCCATGGAGGTGGGAAGCAAAATGCTGGAATTTATGCCGCCTTTCATCTTCAAATACGTGTTTGAGGAATTGGGTTTCCGTGGGGTAATTCCTTAGATGTGCATGTTAAATAAGATTCAAGGAGAGATTGAATTTGGAAGGCTGGAAGTTCCCTGTATATGGGGCTAATGAAAAATCTTACTTCCTAGTCTAACAGATACTCTATTTATTGGATATGCTAGCCATTTGGAGCCTCTCCCCATGTTTGGCATGTTCTGGCATTGTTGGTGATCTTGGGAAAGTGAATCCTGAGACATGGGCCTCCCTGAAATTTTCAGGTTTAGAGAACTATCTGACAAAATATTAACTGCAAGGCTGATTTCACGAGTTCGGATGAGTAACTTATGAGTTCAGCTACAAATATTACACCAGGCCCATAAGACTGACAGTCAAACCTGTGCGACTCTGTAGAGCTACGGTAATGCACTCTGAACTGTCAAGTTCAGAGACATCGCTGAAGCTTAGAAAAAGGGAAAGATATTACTGAGGTGGCGTTGGAAAAGATTGTTATAATTCATGGACATTTCCTAATGCTGGCACCCTATGACTTGTTCTTCGCACAACCTTGTCTGGCTCATTAGCTGGTTCTTTAGTTTTCACTTCCTTCTGATACATTCCTCTATGCATGCATGCATGTATTATCTAATATTCTGTCCTTTTTCGCTTCTAACTTGGATTGTACTGTACTGCATTTCTTGATACTTCATCTGTTAATTGAAGTACCGAATGATTGTAGCTATATAAGGAATTTTTGATGTATGATGGCATGCTACACTTGAGTTGTCAAATATTTTTGATTTCTGGTCACTGCTGATTTATGTTTTCAATTTTTACCATCTCAGATGGGGACCTCAAGTCGAGCAAGCAACTTACAAGAACCGTCAGCGTCTCTACCTTTCTGAACAGGTAAGGTTCATATCGCTTTTAACTATCACATTTAGGAGTGGATTTCTCTTTATCTTTTCCTAGTTGGTTGCCATAATTGCCAAATCTTGATTGTCTCTGATTTGCCTTTTATACTCACCCCTTCATGTTGTAGACGGATGGTAGTGTTCCAAATACACTGGTCATAGCAAATGTTGAAGTTGTAAAAACTAGAGTTGCTGCTGCAGAGCACATAGCACAGGTGATGTATCACTGCATGTTCTGAAAAAACTTAAACCTTAACCTTGCAGCAGCATTAAGGTGCATGTGTGCGACTGTATCTTTGTATTTCTATAATTATCTGCAGGAAATTTCCTGCTTAGTTGTTTTATGCAACCTGATTCACATGGACTTTGTTCCCGCTATTTTGCTTGTAAATATTTCAGTTCAATGAAGAATCACGTTCACCTTTTGTAAAGAAGAGCAAAACCATCATACATCCGGGCGAGGTATCTTTCGTATTATTTCTGATTGCTGTAAAATTAACTGTGAATTTCCTTTTCCAATCAACTTGGGATGTGGTTTTTTCCCCCTCCAACCTTTGATAGATGACTTGCATTTGTTCTTGTTTTTCTTTTTGAAATTATGGTACCCATTTGGCTATCTTTTCGCAATTTCTGCATGGCATGTGGACATCATAATATATAATATCCATTTTGAACTTGTGAAAATCCAAATGCAGTTGGCCTACCCCAAGAAATAGAGAGCAAGTTGAGACCTCCATGAATTATACTTAAATGAACAATAGAGTGTCTGTTAATCTGAAGTCTTTCGTTTCAGGTGAACCGAATTAGGGAACTGCCACAGAATAGCAACATTGTGGCCACTCACACTGACAGTCCTGATGTAAGCTTTTATCTTTACACTTAGCTTTGGTTTCACATCAAGCTTCTATGTAAATATGTTCTGTTCTTTCTTTTGTTCTTGTATTCAACAGTGAACAACTGATATGGCTTAATTATTCCAATTTGAGTTAGGTTCTCATCTGGGATGTTGAAACTCAATCTAATCGCCAGCCTGTTTTAGGTGCCACACCTTCTCGTCCTGATCTGGTATGCTCCTGAAAAACTTTAATTCGATAGTTGTGACTTGTGCAAACTATTTCGATTTTCTTGTACTGATCCCTAATTTTAGCCTCTGAACTATCAAGTGTACCTTCAACCATTTTTGCCAGTTTCAGAAAGATGCTTAAATTTACATTCAAACTTCGCGTTGTTTTTTCTATGCTGCTCTCTTTTATTCCAAGTAGCCACCTAACAATTGTTGTCGATATCTTGTTTCCTGCTTAATTGTCACTCTTCAAATATTGTGTTGAATAACTTGACACCCATTATGCTGCAGATTCTTACTGGACATCAAGATAATGCTGAATTTGCACTAGCCATGTGTCCTACTGAGCCCTTAGTGCTCTCTGGAGGTAATCTATATCCCACTTGAATCTGTGTGTATGCGTCTGTGGCGTGTACTTGCAAAACTCATCACACGTGTGATAACTAATAACTTGATTGCTTTAAAGAAATGTCTAAACATAACTGCTAATTGATGGATAAAACAATCAGCATGATTCTAGCCGACACAATGAGAGTCCGTTTAGATGAATGTGGAAGCTTGTCATTCCAATAGATCTCTTTAAAACATGAAATGCCCAATCATGGTCGTACTGTTGAAATTTGGTCTTAGTAATTTTGCGGAGTCTAGACAACTATATTCTGTCTCCATTACATTTATACTCTTATTGGGTCATTGCCATCTTCAGTACATTTAATTCAACTACCTTGTTCTTTAGCTTGCCTTTCCATTATCTTTCTTTACTTCTGTAGAAGTTTCCTAGTCCGTGATGTTGTTAACAGTGGAACATTGGTGCAGGCAAGGACAAGTCTGTGGTTTTGTGGAGCATCCACGACCATATATCATCTTTGGCGGCGGATCAGGGAGCTCAAAAGTCTCCAGGAACTAAGGGTGGCGTCAATGGTAAACCTGCAGATGGCTGCACTGTTCAAGCTCGAGGAATCTTCCAAGGGCATGAGGATACTGTTGAAGACGTCCAGTTTAACCCATCTAGGTAAGGACACAGTCTATGAAAGCCTGTTATTGATTTTGAGATGCAAACTAAACTATGTGTATGCTTAAGAATAAATGAAGCAATATGAACACAAGCTAAGGCTGGGCATTATTTGAAATCTCTTGTTAAATGTGCATGCACAAATGCTGAAAAATCTTGTTTAGTTTTGCTAAAAGTTTCATCTCTGTTGTGAAGCATCTGCAGCATGAAATATTTATAATTTTTTAAATTGTGATGCAGCGCACAGGAGTTCTGTAGTGTTGGGGATGACTCTTGCCTTATACTGTGGGACGCTCGAACTGGCACTGCTCCTGTTGTTAAGGTTAATTTTCTCCCTTGGCATTCCATCAAATTTAATGTATCATTTTTCATCCTGAAATGGTTATGACACAACTTTTAAAACTTCCTCCTGTCAGAAGACTAAGACTTCCATTTGTATAATTTGATCTTTCACCCTGCAGTCACTTATCTTGTCCATGCAATATAATAACAATTTTTCAAATTTATTGAACTCTGAAGTGTGTCCGTTGAGCATAAGATGGGGTCAATTTGAACAAGTCGTTGATATAATAGGAATATCAATTGATAACCAGCGCAGATGACTTGTTCACTAGGCACCTCCTCATGGGCGTTATTTCTGATATTCAAACCATTTCTGCCGAACACCTAGAAATCATTTTGATGAAAAAAAAAAAATCGCGTTTTGAAGATCTAGCTTTCTTTCTTGGTTTTCTTTAATGTGCCTTTCTCCTAGATATTGGGGAGAACAGTTACTGTTGTGACTTCTAGAGCAGAGCCTTAATGCATGGAAAAAGTACATTGAAGCATTCAGTAATCATTTTTATTTGTGCCGCAAGTAGGAAGGTTTCTGTTCGGAAAATCAGTTATACTCGATAGAAGGTTTTATTTGCTTAGTGGTATGTAGTTTTAACAAGTTGATTGTCTTTTACCAATCACCTTATGGAAAACTTATACCGTAATCTTTATGTGGTGCACTGCTATGATACTAATATGTCTTCTGTGTCTCTAAGTGATACTTTACTTGAAGGGAAGCACCGGTGAGGACCTATAAACCTGATGCAAATTGTGTGCTTAGAATGTCTTTTGCAATATTTATTTTAACTTCCTTCTTTTTCTAATTTTCATCACTAAATTTGTTGTTACTAGCTCACTTCTCTTCTGTTGCACTCGCTAATTGCTTACGGTGTTTAATTAATTAGTTTCATTGTCTGATTTCCCTTGGTTTTTGGCTATTTTGTCACAGGTTGAAAAGGCTCACAATGCTGATCTTCATTGTGTTGATTGGAATCCAAATGATGTGAATCTTATTTTGACAGGGTACTTTTTCCTTTTAATACAGCTTAAAGTTAAAATGTGTGATATACTCGGATCAATGATAAAGCATCTCTGCCTCTTTCAGATCTGCTGATAATACCGTTCGCATGTATGACCGTCGGAATCTTACTTCTGGGGGAGTTGGGTCCCCGGTTCATGTATTTGAAGGCCATAGTGCTGCTGTCCTTTGTGTCCAGGTATTAGAGTATCGTTATACACTGGTCACTTGTGTTAAAATTCTTGTTCTTTGTCCGCTAGCAACGATTACTGACATGTTATATTGCAGTGGTCTCCTGCCAAGGCATCTGTCTTCGGTAGTGCTGCAGAAGATGGTATATTAAATATCTGGGATTATGCAAAGGTGAAACCTCCATCTATTTCTATTGGTTTGTGTGTCAACCAAGTTAATTAATTGTAATTAATTACATTAGTTAATCATAAATCAATATTAGCTTCTGCCACACTCTTATCTGAAGAAGTGAACGCTGAAAGTTTTGACCATTGTTTACTTGAACATTTTTTATCCCCCAGGTCGGCAAGGGGGCAAATTATGGTGGAACAGAAAATTCAAATTATCCCCCTGGCCTATTTTTTCGTCATGCAGGGCATAGGTACTATGTCTATGGTCTTGCTTCTCGTGGACTGGCATTTACGAACAATGCGCTTGTGGTTTCTTCTCACTTTAAAAGATTGCTGCTCTTTACAGGGATAAGGTGGTTGACTTTCACTGGAACGCAGCAGATCCATGGACAATTGTTAGTGTGTCTGAAGACGGAGAGAAGACTGGTGGGGGAGGTACACTACAGGTAATAAAAAGTTCTTGTATTTGGTGCTCTAGATATCCTTAAATACACTGTATATCACTATTGACCCTAGACAAAACTTCATAGAGCATCAGAGACGGAGCCAGGAATTTTTAGTTTGGGGGGTGGGGGTGAGCCTGAAGTTCTATAGAATATAAAATATACTTTAGTTATTTTGGGAGGAGGCCTGGGGTCGAAATTTCAAATTTTAATTAAAATACACATAAAATGACTATATAAATTTGAAGTGTGTGTGTGTGTGTGTCTGTGTGCAGCTCCATGAGTGGGCCTTGCATGCATGTCTTGTTAATATGATGACAAGTCTGTTACCTACTCTGCCTTTATACAAATATTGGCTGGGCCATTTTTACAGATATGGCGAATGATCGACCTGATTTACCGGGAAGAAGAAGAGGTTGTATCTGAGCTGGATAAGTTCAAATCTCATCTGCTGACATGCTCTGGTTCTTGAAGTAACGTCGTGCAAGCTATGAATCTTCCCTAGTATAACATTATATTTTTTGATATGAACTATTGGCGCGCTTGTCCTCGAACTTGGTCCGAGATGAATAGTTTTTATGTGCTGACATAGCAGCTAAACTTTGCATCTCTCTCTCTCTCATGAGCGTGTGCACTCTCGCTTGCTCACTTGTGACCAAACTGTTTGTAGGTGTATAAGTTTATTACCAAGCTATCTGCTTGCCGTGTGCGCACTCATTTTGTTATTTTGGTATATCCAGATAAAATCTGGGATTATGGACGGAGAAATTGGAACTAAGATAGTTATGAGGTTGTCCTACACCACACAAAAATATCCCCTAGTAAAGGAGGCGACCATGATCATCATTATTTCTTTCGATGCTAGAAGTTCCAAGTACAATTGGGAAATTTTTTCGTGCACCCGGTTTGGGTTCATGCATGCGCCAAATGGTTTGAATTGTGTGATATCTTAATTCACGTAAAAAGGCATCGACATGCAAAATTTGAATTATTTGATACATATGTGGGACTCAAAACATTGGGGTTGTATAAGAATTTTCGAGAGCAGTCTTTCCATTTAATGATGTGTGTATTTATGTCTTTTTTCTAGGTGTTCCGTTCTCATTTGCACGTGTTTTGGGTGCCAAAAGCTTGTTAATACGTTATTAAGATGTAACGTCCGTGAAAATTGATATGAAATAGGACCCAATAAATGCTTATTAGGTGAAATTGATTGACTGCATCAAGAAGATAAACAAGTGAAACTATTATGTGGTGGTTCTAATCAATATTTAATTTAATATACTTACTTTTAATTTGGATTCGAGGACCAAATAGGAACATCAAATATTAAGCGAACTTGAAAAGGGTGATCATTTATTTAAACTACAAACACGGGGCCAATAAACAATTGTAATTTTTTTTAAAGGAGCACAAAAGATTGAGAAAATGTTATACAATTGTACATATGATTCTCTTTTTCAATAGGCAAATTGTGTTTACACCCCTATACAATTGTATATATATGATTCTCTTTTTTAATAGGCAAATTATGTTTATACCCCTTTAGATATAATATAATTATATATTAGTTTTTATGCCTTTAAAAATTACAAATACCACCTTGAGGTATGTGCTAGATTAACAAAATTCACTCTCAATCAAAGCGAGATGTATTTGGGAGTTGTATTTCTGGTATTTTCAATAGCCTTTTGAAATAGAATTTGCACGATCTTGAAAAGTTTAAAATATAAAAAGTATATATGAAGTCAATTTCAAGAAAAAAAAGGTAGTGGTATTATCAGATTATAGATGTTGTTGTTCGGTGATGGTTGTGGTACAATAAAGTGAAATTACTTCGGTAAGATTGATGGAATAACAAAATTAATTGAGGAATTTTGTCAGGCTCGACAAGCTGCTTCTCTTGGTAGTCGGATTGACTTCTGCAACTGCAGGAAAGTTATTTTTTGGACATTTCTATTAATGTTTACAAGATAATCTAAATTTTGAGGGATATTTATAATTTTTAAAATAAGAATGATTAATTTGTAATTACACAAATAAAAACACGTTTAATTGTTCATATATGAACAAAAATAAATACAGATCCAAATAAAGAAGCACACACGAGAGCCGCAAGCCGCAAATTATGATTATTATCAAAGCTTGATTTGATCATCAAATCAATCATTACCCAAAACAAAAGCTAATTACAAAAACGCGAGATACGTCCAAGATGAAAAAGAAGAGTCGCATTGCCACTAAGACACGACTTTAAGAGTTCAACTTCCAGAATAAATAATCCTCTACCAATAGATGCAAACAAAATCATTTCTTCTACTCAGTGTGGACAGTGCGAATCGAGGGAAAATGGGTCGTCGAATCACGGATCGGGTCGCCGCCATTGCTATTTGCTTCCTCCTTGTGATCTCATTGGCGCACTCCTTCTATCTCCCGGGCGTTGCTCCTCGCGATTTTCAAAGGGTATTGATTTTTTTTTTTATCGATATTTGGATTCAAACTTTTTGATTCGAAGCTTACTGTGGGAGTGTTTTGATGGGTGGATCTGGGTGGCAGTGAATTTGGGTGATGTGGGGCTGTTTTGTTTAATTTTTTTTTTGATGGGATTTATGTTAGTGTGGGTTGTCATGTAAGATCTAGGGTTTTTGTGGTTTGATTTAGTTGGTGATTAATTGAATCTGGACTTGTCCATGTTTCGGCTGTTGGCGTTGAGATGGGATTGTTGATGTATTCCCTTTTTTTTTTTGGTAATTTGGTTTGTGGGATTCATGTATTTTGATTGGATCGTGTTCTTTTGTTATACGTTTCTGGTTATTGTCTTTGACTGTTGATTCACACCAAAATGTGAATTTAAAGTGTTGTTGTTTTGGTGATAATTGGTGGGTACACTTGACTTGCTGAATTTTACGTGCTTTGTTTATTTTGGGAGGCGGTGCCGGTGCCGGTGCCGGTGGTTATTGAAAATCTTCATCCGGTAAAACATGAAAGTGATCGGCATTTGTATTATGAGAATATATATTCTGTTTTATGGTCATGGATAGTAGTTAGTGATGTAGGGATGTGGGAGTGATCCCTAGCTATGGTTTGTAAGCAAAGAGATGACAATGATGAGGGAGCAAATCTCTATGCAATTTCTAGAATACTGATGCCATAACTATGTAAGATGGACAAGGAATCCTAGTCTAATCTTGGTTAGGGTCATATCTTGGTTTTGATCTTGCCATTTTTATGTGCTAGTTCATGTATAAGGTTATTATTTTTGGCTGTCGTTGCCAATAAGTGCCCATTGTGCTCCAATCAAGATGTTTAAAACCCAATTGTCAGGTGCTAATAATTCGAGAAACCTTATGATCAACTGAGGATTTTGATTTGTGATTTTACTAGATGTCTGCTCTTTATGCAAAACAATTTTTTTGGCTAGTTGTTATATTTCCACTAGTGAAGAATGACTGCCACTACATTTTGTTTTAGATTTATTTGTTAACTTTTATCATTTGGTATTATGGTATGGAATTTGTACTATTGGTGTAGATATAACTTATTGTCATTGATCTGTTGTCTGCTCGGCTGTTTTCCTTCTTATCAGCTGAAAGGCTTGACGAACTTGGTTGGCTTATGTAACTTCTTATGTTTCTCTCCATACGTAATTATTGTCTGTGCATTCTTTAACAGGGGGATGAACTTCAAGTCAAAGTGAACAAACTGTCATCTACTAAGACCCAACTTCCATATGACTTCTATTACCTGAAATACTGCAAGCCAAATAAAATCAGGAATGTTGCTGAAAACTTGGGAGAAGTCCTTCGTGGTGACCGTATAGAGAATTCAGTTTATACTGTGAGCACCCATGAATGGAAATTTAACTCTGGTGTAGCTAAGATATTTCTCTCCTTTGTTTCCTTTTGTGTTTTACATCTTCCTAACGTGAGTATTTTTGTTGGATTCTTGCTAGTTTAATATGAGGGATGAGAAATCCTGTACTGTGGCTTGCAAAGTTAAACTCGATGTTCAAGCGGCAAAGGATTTTAAAGAAAAAATTGACGACGAGTACAGAGTCAATATGTAAGCTTTGGATCAACTCCACTATCATTGTTTTTGTGCTTTATAGGCTTTTTACCTCATTACATCTCACCTTTTGATGTTTGTGTTAAACTACCAATATGTCTATGTAATACACAGTGAACAATGCCGGTAAATGAATGTTAGGATGTGCTAACATCCGAAACTGCATGCAGGATTCTAGATAACCTTCCTGTGGCTGTACTTAGGCAAAGGCGGGATGGAAGTACATCAACAACTTATGAGCATGGTTTTCGTGTTGGGTTCAAGGGAAATTTTGCCGGGGTTGGTTTACTGTCCTTTGCATTTTGAAGATTTTTAGGCTTTTACAGAAATTGTTAAATGCATGTGCCTTCTTTGCAGAGTAAAGAGGAGAAATATTTTATTCATAATCACTTGAGCTTCAGAGTTATGTATCACAGTGATCCTGAAACTGACTCTGCTCGAATTGTTGGGTTTGAAGTTTCTCCTATCAGGTTTGCTTCTTTGTGTTATTGTACCTGTGAAATTGTATCTTAACTTTTCAAGTAGTTTGGATTTCAGAAAAAATTGCTCTTCAATTGGAATAAGCATAAATTTCTTTCAATAGCATATCCGCAATCATTTATGTGGTAGCTTGATGGTTTTGGACTTAAAAGGATTTGAATTTTTCTGACTTTGATTAAGCTTTTGCCTAAATTCTTCCCAACAGCATCAATCATGAGTACAAGGAGTGGGATGATAAGAATCCAAAGGTGGCAACATGCAACCAGAATACGAAAAATTTAATGCCGAGTAACTCTATTCCACAGGAAGTGGATACCAACAAAGAGATCGTATTTACATATGATGTTACTTTCAAGGTACAAATTTTTGAACCAGTCTTTGTCCTGATTCTGCTGGATATCTTCTGCAAGAATTACACTTCAATCTGTGTTTCAGGAAAGCGATATTAAGTGGGCATCACGGTGGGATACCTACCTCCTCATGAATGATGACCAAATTCACTGGTTTTCAATCATCAACTCTTTGATGATCGTTCTCTTCCTTTCTGGTATGGTTGCCATGATTATGATGAGAACTTTGTACAAAGATATTGCAAATTATAATCAATTGGAAACCCAAGATGAAGCTCAAGAGGAAACAGGATGGAAACTTGTTCATGGAGATGTTTTCAGGGCACCTGTAAATGCTGGATTGCTATGTGTTTATGTCGGAACTGGGGTTCAGATCTTTGCTATGACACTTGTGACAATGATCTTTGCATTGCTAGGGTTCCTATCACCTTCCAACCGTGGGGGCCTCATGACTGCCATGGTTCTGTTGTGGGTTTTTATGGGATTGTTTGGTGGTTACTCATCTGCTCGTCTATACAAAATGTTCAAGGGTACAGAGTGGAAGAGGAATACCTTGAAAACAGCGTTCATGTTTCCCGGTATTCTTTTTGCAGTCTTCTTTGTGCTGAATGCTCTCATTTGGGGAGAAAAGTCATCTGGAGCTGTACCGTTTGGCACAATGTTTGCTCTTGTGTGCTTGTGGTTTGGAATATCAGTACCATTGGTTTTTGTCGGTAGTTATTTGGGTTTCAAAAAGCCAGTCATTGAAGATCCTGTGAAGACCAATAAGATCCCCAGACAGATACCCGAACAGGCCTGGTACATGAAACCAATATTCTCCATACTTATTGGAGGCATTCTCCCGTTTGGGGCTGTTTTCATCGAGTTGTTCTTCATCTTGACTTCCATCTGGCTGAACCAGTTCTACTATATCTTCGGCTTCCTCTTCATCGTCTTTGTGATCTTGATCATCACGTGCGCAGAGATAACAATCGTCCTCTGTTATTTCCAGTTGTGCAGTGAAGACTATAATTGGTGGTGGAGAGCTTACCTGACAGCCGGATCCTCTGCTTTATACCTCTTCCTCTACTCGATTTTCTACTTCTTCACCAAGTTGGAGATTACGAAGCTTGTTTCTGGCATTTTGTACTTTGGCTATATGTTGATTGCATCATACGCCTTCTTTGTGTTGACCGGGACAATTGGCTTCTATGCTTGCTTCTGGTTTGTCAGGAAGATCTATTCGTCTGTGAAGATTGACTGAGGTATAACACGCGACCAAAAACATATTTCGTAGTGGTGGTTTCTTAAATATCATCGTTGGGATGGACGGATTGTAGAAGAGAGTAGTAGCATATCAGGTACCTCCATTTTGCAGGATAAGAGCTATAAAAAGACTGAAATTTTTGCCTGCCTGCAAAAGCAACTTAGTCATTTTTGTGTTGTGATCGCGGGTCTTGGTTTGTAATTTACGTGTTTTTTTTTTTCGATTTTGTTCGCGTGGGTTTCTTGGGACCAGACTTGGAACAATTGCTGGTAGAAAAAGGCAAGAGATCGTAGGTAGTTTGTATTGAAACTTTGTCCTCACAAATCATCCTCAGCAATCAAAGTTGTAGCTTAATCCATTCTGTTTATGTTTACTCATTCTAAAGTTATTGTTTAATTGATATGGCACTTCGGTTTTTTTTTCCCCTTTAAACCTGTCCAAACGGGCTGTAGTGTTGTTTTGCTTAATGAAGTTACCAATGATTTGATTGTATTTTGGCTAATCTGAAATCGACAAAATTTTGGATCGCAGTCATAAGGAGATATTGGCTAAAATTTGACACCCAAGTTGTCCCATTTTGACAAAGAAAAAGGTTAGGTCGAGAGATTTGATGTGGGTTTGTTGCCGTAGCCCCACTAATACTGGTGAATAAAGCATCCCTCATAGGGACCAGGCACTCTAACATACTTATTTCTCGGAAGTGCACCCTATATACCTAACTTGTGTGCTTTTATTTCATATCTATTACAATGGCTCATCTCCAATGAAGGGGTGAATAGTTAGGTACAATTTAATTCCTGTGAAAAGATCCATTAAAGTATTGTGTCCTATAATCAATTTGTATAGCAAAATTAAATGATGGGTTTTTGCTTTGGCATTATCGATAACCATAAAGTGTAACTATCTATTTGACCGCAAGAAACATTAATACGCATTTAACTTTGACCTCAAGCATTAATTTGGCGCCAACATTCTCACCAAGTTTTTACTACTTTTGTTTCATATCATCTGCCCTTCAAGGTTTTTTTTTTTTGTACAAACTAAGGAGAATTCAATAGTGTACTCTACTTAAACAAATTTATCTCTATTAATGTGAAATAAGTGGTAGAATATTTCTTTTTGAAATGGGTACAACATCTTTCAAAAAACTACATCAATTATCCAAATCAAACATAATTAATACATCCATAATCATGAATAACCATTTGCACAATCTCACCATCAAACTTAAAAAATTATCAAATAGTACAAACAAACATACTATTATACAATAGAATATAAAACCACAAATGTTAGAATCGAACCCCTGACCTCTATCATCAGGGGCCTCTTCTTTGTCATCAAACCAAGGAATCCTCAACAAGTAAATGGTAGAATAAGTAGGGAGGTTATGTGAGTGTTGTTTATCCAAAGGACAAATGTGGTGGGAAAAAACATTAAATGTTACATTATTTTTGTAAAATGAAAATACTTTGAAACAAAAATTAAAATGCTAAAATAGCAGATAATATGAAACAGAAGCAGTAGTATTTTTCCTACCTTTTTCCAAATTTTCGATGAAATTCTACACCGCAAAGCTTAAAATAAAATTCCCATTTTTGGGAATAGAGGTAACATTTGTTCACAAATCAATACAAATGGGAGCAGAGGGATCTGAGTGACAATTTTATCAATAGATCTTCATATATTATTACTTTTTTTTTCTTTTTTGATAATTGATCTTCATATATTATTACAAATTACAAGTGTGAAGCAATGAAATGATTGCTTTCTTCATATGAAAATACAAATTCAAATCTTGCAAGAGCCAAGAATCGTATGTTGTTCTAAACGAAATTGAGACGAACGCACATGGACTTGGATTTATCGTCTCAAATCTCAATGCGCATTCTACCCCCCTCATGAACTCGTGTTACAATCTGCAGGATGATATCGAGGCCACAAAATTATTCCCTATACACATACGACAATCTTCAAAAAATCTTTTTAGGCTTTGGTCTTTGATGGTGTGCTGCATTGTATGTACAACTTCAGCCAGCAGAGCCCAAACAAACCAAAAAAAAAAAAATTGTGACGAACATGGTATCAGAGACAGAGCAAATGTTGTATGTCGTTTAGCTGCAGACGACTTCTACAGAGAGTTTCTTCATCACACTCGGGCACGGATCGCCTCCAAAGATTTGGGGTACCACCGGTACCGTGCAAGAACTGTGCCCGATGCAGTACTGCAAAAACAGAATACACAAGTAGTGTATTGACAAGCATAACAAAACATATAACAAAATGATGTAACCTCTCAGTAAAGATGTGTTGTGTCAAATACCCTTTCGAAAACATCATATGAATGAAATGCATGACAACTTCCCTCGCGGAAGTTGCCACAGGCTCCCTGGGGGGTCCCGAAGCTAGCGAATTTGATGGACGAGATCTTTTGACCGGCAGCGCATGAGAGGTGAGCGTTGGGCCTCAACGGTTTGTTTACTTTCCCGGACGCTTGCAGCTGCCAATTGACTAAGGTCGGCTGCCACTCGTTTATATCCACGCACACGCTCGCTACTTCCCGTTTCGCCAAAGTCATCCCGTAAGGATTTCCTCCCCATTCTTCAAATACAACCAACAGATTTCCAGTTGGGCGGAGCCAGGAGCGAGGCACGTGATACCTGAAAAAAGTTATCGTTTCTGGGGTCAATTCAGACATTTCAACTGCAAAGACAAGACCGTCGGAGCATTATAGATTCTTTGTTTCAAATGGTGTTGCATCATCTGTTCCATCCAACCAAGTGTATCTCATTCAAATGGTGTTAAAAGATCTGAATTGAGGTTTAAGCAGTATGGATATCCTTTCTCTCTCTCTCTCTCTCTCTCGGGGTGGGGGTACTTACCATCTCTGAGAAGCTTTTCCGCAATTGCTAAGGCATTTCTTCTCGTTGAACCAGCCAGTATAACTACAGGCACCGCAGTTACCAGATGCTTTATATTGATTCCAATAGCGTCCGATGCTTTGACCATTTATCCACACCTGGCCTTTACTCATGGTATTCATATCTAAAGCCAACGGCTCGTTTCCATTCGGCACATTGAAAGTAGTCTGAAAAAGAAAAATTGAGTTTTTTTTGTCACAAGACTTCTGAAGTCCTCTGAACAATCAACTGACAACCATCTTTACGATAAACCTACTTCTTATGAAAATACTCACCATGTACCATGATAATGGTTGCCTTTGAGCGATCTCAGTGCCTTCAGCCCATTCAACAGAAGAGCTTCCACTAAGTGAATGAAGGCCAAGAGATTCTCCTTTTAGACCAATCTGTCAAAAACCGAGCAGATAACAATAAAAAGAAACTGTTAAGAGATATTAAATATTAAATGTCTGTCGTCCCTAAAATATTAAACTTTCAGAGTAGGCTGAGTAGCCATTCTCTCTCTCTCTCTCTCTCTCTCTCTCTCTATATATATATATATATATATGCACAAGGCTTGAGGCTGCAAAAACTGACCTTGTAAGTCCACTTTTGCCATGTCAAGTCTCTATTCCCCTCATTGAGACCACTGAGTGTGACCGGACCAAGAACACCGGCATTCCAAGTCTCGAAATGCATACCAACATTCTAACATCATGCACAAGAAAGAAATATTTAAAGCGAATTTCACATATGCAATACATATTAAGAAGTTATAGTTTTCTTTAATTAAGTGGTTATCGTGCTACATTTATGGCTTCGCATGTGCACGCCTATTTTAGATAAGGGAAAAGAGGACGAACCGGGAGACCAACTGCAATGCTCAGAAGAGAAATTTTGTTGACTCCAGCTTGCAGATAAACACCTTGGCTAAAAGTTAGTTTGGGGTGGTCTAGACTTCCGTATGTAGTTCCTGCAAAAGATTTGCGCGTATATAAATATATGATTGGCGAATCTAAATATAATGAACGAAGATCTAACTATGCCGGCGTTCACTTCGTTATTTGGAACTACAGAAACATCCCCTCTTGGTTTTAGAATTAAACATACTTCCCGTGATACTTATATAGATTATATTACCCGAGTTTCTTCGAAAGTTTTGCAGGTTTTGGAATTTGTGTAATTACACTGTCACGGGGAGGACACTGATAAATTTAAGCAGAATGTTATGTGGTGTCCATCAAACAACATAAATATTTCCGGGGACATTTTGCCAATCGACTGCGCACCTACTAATTGCCCATTGATGAATACATGCAAAGCGTGACCAGCAGACATGACTGTAAGAACAGGCCACTTCCCGCCTCTTAGAAATCCTTCTCTAGGATCAATCTTCACACTGAAAACAAGAAAAGGGTTAAGTACAAGCAAACGAAAATAGGGTAAAAAATAAAAAAATTAATATGATCACCAAAACTTACAAAAAACAACACTTACTCTGTTGTATACCACAAATAATCACTTTTGTCCCAGGTTGTATTTATCTGCTCCCTCAACCCAGTCGTTGTAAACGTGTTGTCGTCATATGATGACACAGCCTCTTCATTGTAAGACTGCCAAGCAAATCCTCTGTTGACAGGAGTCATCTTCATTTGCGCCCTTTGAGCCCCAATCTTCAAATGGCGACCCGGATTATTAGTACAAACTATATATATCCGTGAAACGTAAATAGTTCAATGGAATGGTCTTTTTTTCTTACCCTCGCTGTGTTATAAACAGTGTTCTTGCAATCAGGAAGGATGCTAATAGACCAAGGTGGCAAGTTGTGACGCCTATCCCCAAACAAGACTGTAGCATACGAATGTTGGTCGTAATTTGCAAGAAAAGCAGCACAAGCTCCGGATCTCGATTTGAACACGTGCGCCTGCATGATAGGAATGTACGTGTTATCAGGGATAATACATCAACCAGACGAGTAAGCAGTACAAGGAAACGGAAAATATAGCCCACCTCCTGATTGTTCCCGAATGAAGTGACAGTGGGATTGCCCGATACTAGAGCTGGCTCACATAGCTTTATAGCTCTGTGAAGATCTCTCAAATGACCCCATTTAGGCTGCCTCAGCAGTCCTACATTAAAAAGAAATTGTATTATTTTCAGCAATTAATGTCTCTCGAAAAATGATGAGATACACACGGTTGCATTAAGGAGGTGCATACCATATTCATCAAGAGGTGCATCATAGTCGTAGCTAGTAGCAATAAAGGGACCGCCAGCTGTCCGGCCAAAGTTCGTCCCTCCATGATACTGAGCAAAAAAGAATATAGAAACAAACACAATTAGCTAAATAATCCATGACCCATTGCATTCAGCTGAAAAAAGTTCAAGAAACGGTAAATTTACCATATAATAGTTAATGAAAGACCCGCCCTTTTGGATAAATCTTGCAACAGAGAAAGCCAAATCTTCTGCTGGTCGGTAGGGAACAGGACTGCCAAATTCCGTAAACCTGTAAAAAAAATGTCACAAACATTATGTTCCTATCAAATTGATGCAAAAACTCAGAAGGAAGAGAGAGAGAGAGAGAGTTTCAACGCTAAGATTTTTACCAGCCAGTCCAGGCTTCAGTCCACATCTTTGGTTTATAAGCCTTATTCGGAGAGAAATTGTCACAATAGAAACCATTGCATGTATCGATCTGCATGATAAAAGTAAGTGTCAAAAGGCGCGTCACAACAATTATTTTGCAATATTATATGTAAAGAGATATAAGAATTCTCATATAGAGGAATAGAACCTCATAGAATTGCCTAAGAAACTACGATCATGGCTTGACATACTTTTGATCAATAAGAATATAAGATATAATTTATGGGTTCACAAGGTTCAGATACATAATTTGCATGAGAGGATTTCAAATATGTTGATGATCATATATGTGAAAAGGCCAAAATAATTGAATAAACCCACTACTAAACAAGGAAAATCAACATGAAAACCATTAAAAGATTAGATATAGAGCTGAAAAGGCAATACATACAACTGGATCAGGAGCATCATCTTGCTTGCACATGATCCATGGAACACCAGTGCCAAGACCCACAGCCATTTTGGCCGCCCATTGTGCATAAGCCCAGGCTGGTGCACCGAGCTCTCTTTCCATAGGTCCATATTCATTCTCAATCTATCACATGAAAACGAAAAAAGAAAGAAAAAAGGTTGAATCCTTGAGTTAAAAGAAGTGGATTATAAAGATCCATTCAAAGAAAAATAAATAGACAAATAAATAAATAAGCAAAACTGAGAGTATTTGACTACCTGAGACAAAATGATTGGACCACCTTGAGATTGATATAACCTTTCAGCTTTCATCATATTCACAATCTTGGTTGTGAACTTTTGCATGGCAGCCTTTAGTTAAAGCATTTCAAACACCAAGAAAGTGAAGCACAAATCAGTTACCAATTAGTTCATGGGATCTAATACTGCTAATCCAAATATATATATATATATATATATATATATATATTGAAATGTGAAATTATATGCCAAAAGGTCAGTTGCTGAGATGTTTAACCTTAAAAGGCCCATTATTTGTCCTGAAGCTGATGCCTGGTACATACTTTAGCCAAACTGGAAAGCCCCTGAAATCAAAACAACAAAATACTCATCATTGAGAATAAATCATTTTGCTGTTTATATAAAACCTTTTCATTTTCTACTGTATTACCCAAAGTTCCACTCAGCACAAGCATAGGGACCAACTCTGAGACTAACATAAAGCCCAGCTTGGTGTATCAGCTTAATGAACTTCACCAAGTCATACCTGCCATCAAAATAATACTGAAAAAAAGAAAAAGAGCAAATGTGTTTCAGTCACTGAAAAAGTTACATGTAAAACAAGAAGGATATAAACTAATAAAAGACTTCAAAAACATCCCAAAAATATGGTAAATCACCACTAACCTTTCCAGGTTCAGGTTCATGCCCATTCCAGAAAACATAAGTCTGAATTACATCCAAACCACCTTCTTTTGCCTTCTGTATAAGATCTGG
This sequence comes from Petrea volubilis, assembly GCA_026212405.1. NCBI lineage: Eukaryota > Viridiplantae > Streptophyta > Magnoliopsida > Lamiales > Verbenaceae > Petrea > Petrea volubilis. The sequence goes on along the minus strand of CM047876.1, from coordinate 26,001,977 downwards.
CCACATCTACAAATACCCCCCCAACAAAAGGTGTGAGGAAAAATATTAGAAAGAAGATCACCTATTTTTCTCCAAAACAGACACACATGCATAGTTCAAGAAGAGGGGTAAAAATAATATTAAAAAAAAAATACATTGCCAAGATATTAAAGAAAACAGATGGAAGTAAGTTTGTAGTGGGAGGAAAATATTAGAAAGAAAATCACCTATTTTTCCTGCAAAGTACCAAGTACGCTTCCTCCACAACCCCCCCCCCCCCCCACCCACAAACACCACCCACCAAACACACACAATACATAGTTCAAAAACAGAGGTAAAGACATAATATAACAAAACAAAATAAAAATACATTGCCAAGATACTCCAGAAAAAATAGATGGAAGCACATTTATAGTAGATATATATACCTCAGGAGTGCTCCTTGGATAGTGAATGGATCCAGAAATAAGAATCTTTCTTTGCCCATTTACAGAGAGGGACCTATGGTCATATGAAACATCAGCTTTTGCAACACATATCCATGAGCTCAAAAACACAAGAACCCCAACCAAAAATGCACTCCACATTGCAATCTTCAAACCCATAATGCCAAGAAGACCCTCTTCAAGATTGTAACTTTTAGCCAAGAACTGATTGTTTTTTTTTCTTCACCAGCCCACTTATATTTTCTATGTTCTTTGATTCTCCTTTCCGTGTTCCCACTTTATTCTGTGTTGCTTTAGCTACAATGGATACAAAAATATACAAACTTTAAGAAGGAAACAGCAGTGTGGCCATGCCTTGAAGTTTTCTCCAGGAGTAATAATGAGGGAGAGTCAGAAAATACACACACTATGAGTGTGTACGTGTGTGTATTGTCAGTTTTGTTGGTTTTGAGAAATTGGAAAAATTGGTTGCCTTTGCAGAGGCTTTTAAAGACTCACAAATGGGGAGTTTCAAGTTTTGAGAGTGAAAGTGGGACCCCTTTAGGCCTTTTTGGGCCCCACTTTGCTCTTCTCAATGAAGTAATAAATTCATCTTTTACATTTATTTGGGTTAATGTTTATTTATTTGGATTAATGTCACTCATGTCCATTAAATTTAATATTATAATTACATTTTCATCATTTATTTTATGCCATCAACATTAAAGTCCTTTTTTTATGAATATTCTATTTAAATTTCACTAGAAAATACTTGGTTTTTTTTTTGAAATAAAAGGAAAATACTCGCTTAAATAACACTCATAGCAGTTTTGTCGTTTTTTTTAAAATATATATTTTTAAAAAATAACTCGACTGATGAAAATTAACAAAAAAAATACATTTTATATGCGTAGTTGTTTTTGTGAAATTTGATTGAAAAGCTCAATAAAAGGAGTAAAATATTACTTATTTTTATCATAATGACCCAAATATAACAATTTAAATTTTAAACTTCAAGAATTAAAGCAATTTAACTTTAAATTTTAGAACTATAAGTGATATTAGTTCTATTTATTTTTAGAAGAAGAGTTGTTCTTTTTTACGATTTTTGTGTTAGAATAATTTAAAAAAAAATAAAAGTTTTTATTTAAAGGCCTGTTTGGCTGTTGCTACGAAAAAGTGGTTTTGTAAAAGTGCTTAATACAACTCGCGCACAAAGATTCAATCACGGGGTCAATCCCAGTACAGTCGAGCCCAATTCTTTGGTCACATCGACAATTTTTACGTTTGTCTTGTGTTTATCGTCGCCCGAACGCGGGCTAGCGCGTAATCACCACGTGTATAACGTCGGCTATTGTGATTGGGCTGTGTGCATGTACTCCAAGAGCTCGCGTGTGAAGGTATCTTTTAAGGCTTAATTTTTCGATTAAAAAGTAATTTATTATAAGCTTTGTTTCTTTTATCTTGTTAATTATTAAATAAATATTTTTTTTTTTTGGTTTTGGAATAAAACCACTTTTGGAAGTATTAAATAAATCACTTTTGGAAGTAACCGAAGTCATGCGTGTGTCACGGGTTATTTGACAGGTAATGAATGACGCATTTCAAAAGTGTATATATATATATATATATATGTATTTATTATACCTTTTTTTTAGTAAGGAGTAACTTATTACATTTCAATTGTTATATAATATCTCAATTTTTTGAAATAAAAATAAATACAAATCAATATAATTGATCAACCTACATACAAATAAATTATACCTTTAGTACGGGATATCTGGCACATGTCTATATGGATTATCCTCCGATCACCACGTGTATTTCAAAGCCATGTGGACTGCCGCCTGCCATGTAAGCACCTTGTCATCAAGGAAGCGCGACAAATCGAGGAGGGGGCTTGCCTCGAGGAGATGTCGTCCTCGACAAGCTCCCCCTCCAATTATTATCACACCTCGATGAAGGTGCATCGAGCAAATGGTACATTCCGTACTTTTACATTTTTTCATTGATAAACATTGTGGTTCCCTACAGAGAAAGCACCTACATACTAGCTACTTTGGCAATGTCATGTTGTTCGTTTAGTCAAGTAGATGATCATGATATAAATGCTCATAAACCACCATCTTAGCTCTAATTCTAAAGTTGAGTAGGATCACCCCTCAGCTATAAATACCCTTATAAAATTCTCCATAAAAGTAGGATCACTTTATAGGCGATTTGAAGTTAAAAGAAAATTGTAACCTTTAATGCATGTAGTGTATTTCAAATTTATATAAGGAATTTTTACATAATAAAACATCTCGAGCAATGAAAAATTATTAAATATTTGATATGGGTATTTTTGAGCAATTTGCGTGAACCTTTTCCAAAATAATGCGTGTTTATGATTTCAATTAATCTCAAATCTAATGACTTCCTTGATATAATATTTTTCCTCGATGGGATTGTCTCCTTGGAGCGGGAGTCTCCTCAAATAGATTCCAGTAAAACCCTAGTCGAGGCTCTCGGCCACACCATGCCCATATCTATCCCTCAAGGATGCTCATCTCGAGTAGTAAAAAATGCTTCGATGCTTCAATTATCCATGAGATCTACCTCTGTATGATGGTCTTGACCATCTTCATACATGAGCGTCCATTATCGAGTCAATTACTTAACTCTAATTTCGGGCACCATCAATATTAATTTTAACTGGAACGTGTCACTTCATTCTTATTTTTTGCTTTTCAACTTTTTTCCAATTATACTACACGAAAACTAATAGAAATAAAGCTCCAAATATGTAGGTCATGTGACAATCAGACTAGTATATGCAATGACAAGTCCCTTTGTTTTATTCCTATTATTAGTTACTTATGGTAATTTAGTAGGGGTTAAAAGAATCATAGTTAGTTCAAGAGTCGCAATCATTATTCCCATCATACAACTATAAAAATTGTCCATGAACTGCTAACGCGCGTTTGAAAAAGGAACACGTAAAGTTGTTAATTAGTTAGTAACTTTCATTATTAATTAGTGCCCCCCCTACTATCATCCACCATACCGACACTTGAAGTGTCCATTTTTAAAATCAATTTTGCTAATACGTCAGACTTCAATTTTGCGATTACATTATGAAATTTTGTTGTTGAGTTCCATCACACACACACACACACACACACACATATATATATGTTAGTAATGATTCTATTTCGTAATTTGTGACGACGTAAAGATTTTAACTTAAGGGGGCGAGATTAAAGTTTCAATTATATATATAGTGTAGATATATGTAAGACCGACTTCATATAAAAATAGATTATTACTTATCTCTATTAACACTCTATTTGTTATGTATTTGTTCGTGATAATCGATATGTATATATATATATGTATGTATTATTGTGAAGTATGTAAATCTTGTAATTGATATGTGTTAAGAGTCTGTTTGAATGATTTTTTTTTTAAATAAAACAATTATTTTATGAGAAAAAAAAATACTTTAATAAAAAAAATTGTGTTTCGTTGGACTTCTTCAAAAAAGCATGCAAGGCAGAAAAATAAATGCTCAAAGGTGATTTTTTTATAAATTATCCATAGGACCTTGAAATATATATATATATATATATATATGTGTGTGTATCTTTCAAAACACTTTGAATTATTACATTCAAATGTAAAATTATTTGACTTAAGAAAAAAACTCCACGATAGAAAACACCATCCAAAAAATATATTATTTTGAATATATCCAAACAGAACCTTATTAGTACGTTTTTGTTTTTTTTAATTCTATCCTTACGGAGGATCCATGTAAATTGTTATAGATTTATTGGCAGGTAGCTCTGTTTTAAAAACAACACAACAATGATTAATAATTTACAGCGCAAATTCATTTGAAATCCTATTCCATATTTGAATTCTTAAAACTAATTTTAATCCCTGCCGACGAAAAATCATAATTTGAACAATCTTAGATATCATTTTTTTTCAATCATTCGATTTTGATTCGTTGGCCAACTAATCCAAATCAAATATTGCAAAAGTCCATTACAGAAGCAATCTTTCCCAATTTATTGCTCTATTCACAACTTCAAAATTCAAATTTAAACGTTTCTTAAAATTTCAAGCGCCTTATTCCACTAAATCAATTGATAATTAGTATTTTATATATTTCATATTTGATAATAAAATATGAGGTTGGTTTTTGTGTGTGTGTGTGTGCGTGTGTGTGTGTGTGTGTGTGTGAGAGAGAGAGAGAGAGAGAGGACAGGTGGACTACTTGCCTGAAGGAATAAGTAAAGGAAAATACCCTTTTGGTGATGCAAAATGAGTCATTTATTTGCAAGTTTTGCAAGCCCTATAAACAAAGTAAAGTGGGCTCTTTTTTTTTTATATTTACTTTTGCACGCTCACCCACCCACTACAGACCCTAGCATGATTGCAGGCACCCAACGCTGCCCAATTTTTCCAATTAATTAATGAATTCATAATTATAACAACTTACATATATATATATATATATAACTTAATTATAACAACTTAATTAATGAAATCAAATCAACCTCACACACATTTGAATGTGTTATATATATACATATATATATATATTTTTTTGGTGAAATATATACATATATATATAGCGGTGGTTAGTATATGAATATCCTCAATTTGATTGAAAATAAAATATAAATGGCCCAATATTTATGAAATTGCGCAGTACCCGTACTAGCTACTAAGTACCTAATAAATTAATAAAGATTTGACCTCAATTCGTGGAGGAGGTGACTTAGTTTAAATACCACCAATTTCTTTTAGAAATTTAATGTATCACACATAATAAACTTGAATTAGAGATGTTTAGAGATTTGAAGCCTCAATGTTGCTATTTGGACAAGACTAATTGAGTTGAATTAATTTTCAATTAAGAAACCGCCTAAATAATTTCATAGGGAGAAAAAAAAAATGTTACTGAGTCTTGATTAGAAATAATTACGACGGGATGGAGATATGAATTTTTATTTGAGAAATTGAGATCAAATTTCTTTATATAAAAAATTAAAATTATTTATGTTTTTTAGGAAAGAAGGGAGGAGGGATATAAAATTTTCAGGAAAAAAAAAATGAAATTTAATTCGTTTGAGGGAGCGATCACCGCCTCCAGCCCCTATACCCTTGTGTACAAGGATATTTGCATAATATTTTTGGAGATGGATATCTAAATAAATGGTTGCTAACTCAAAAGTACTAAGTTTTTCTTTATTCCTTACACGCAACAACGTTGATGTATGATGCAATTAAACTAAAAGTTATTGATCAAAAAAAGAAAAGAAAAAAAAACATGATGCAATGAAAGTCAAAATAATAGCTGTTTTCAACTTGATTAAGACTAGTTAGACATTGCTGTTTATGATTACGATATACACGCACGGCTCGTGACAAGAGACGGAGCGAAGGGCCTGGACGAGCAATCACCCCACTTAAATTTATGTCAAATTAAAACTTATATGTACTTTTTTTTTTTGAATAAAATTGGATTCCCCCCTTCCTCAAAACCTCAAATTATAAAATTTCTTTATAGTTTATGGAAATTTGACGTCACTATCTCCCCCTTCAAGTTAAAATTTTTGGCCCCGTTCCGGCTCACGATATACTGTCCATTTGGGTATTAGTTGAATGGGGTTTTTAGTCATCGAGTTGAATATGATGATTCCATAATTTTAATTTTTTTTTTGAACACTTTTAGCATCGTTATATTTAAATTCAACAATTAAAAATATTTGTTGTGTAATACTTGCTCCGCGTAGTATGAAATTTTCCTCTAGGTTATGGATCATGGATGGGTGGGATTGATTCAAAAATTATAGACTTAACAGGAAGTTTGTCTATTCACAGTTCACACTAGTATCCTCTAGGTTTATTCGTTTTCATAATGATAATTTGGAAAAAAAAAATATCATTGTTGTTGTAAATTATTGAATTTGTTTAATACAATTAATTCGAGAGTTGGAATACTCTATAAATGTTAATCGAAACTCCACACACGCGCACACACACTCATTAAAGGAAAAAGGGAGAGGACAATATAATTTAAATCCAGGAGTCCAATACGTCATTGGTGCCGATTCGAATCTTTAAACTGAGCTGCAATTCTAGTGGCATAAATAATTAAATTTAGTTGGATGTGATGGAATCAAGCTGGTTTTTTTTCCAGCAAACATGCACACACAACAAACTGTTGTTATCAGCAAACATATATATATATATATATATATATATATAGTCAATTAATACTGTGGTAATGATTTTTGTGTGTAGCCCTAAATTTGAATGTCATCCAAGTTAAGTAACAATGGGATATCATGGTTAATGTGTGTAAGTTTTGTTAGGAATTAATTAATATTTTATGCCCCCTTAGCTTCTTTTCTGCAATCATAGCACAACACTCAACACACACTTACACTTGTCCCCCTTTTTTTACAAGAAAATTTGTGCAACTTATGGCATAGAAAAGTTTTTACATGAGCTCGATATCTGAACTTACTTATACGCTCAACAATCTAAATTTTTTATATTTTATATATTAATTTGTTTCTCAAATAAATAAAAAATGTGACAAAATTTTGATCATTAAAGAAGCTAAGTTGAATATATATATATATATATATATATATATATATATATGAATTTTCCATTGTTTAACTATGCGTAGACAAGTTCCCCACTAAGAACTTTTTAGCCTCACAACTGATCATTTTCAATTTAGTTGTTTAACAAACTATGTATAGAGCAATGAAATGAAAGCTCTCTTTCTCCAAAAGGATCATTATTTTTTTTTCTTTTTTTTTTTAAATTGTTTGTTGTTATCATCAAAGCAAATTTACTTTCAACTTTATTATTTAATCACTTAATTGACAATCTTGATTAGTTTGGATCCATCTTTGAATTATCATATCTATCTTTCTACTCCTCTTATAACATATATCACCCGACACGAGAGTTGACTTTTATGCACAATTTCCAGAATCAAGCAATTTTTGTATTGATACTTAGCAAGTTCTCCTATAGATATAATAGTTTTCAATTAAAATCCAATAAAACGTATGAAAATAGACTTTTTGAAAATTTCATAAATTAATTCACAGTCTAAAATCGATCGTTTGTCAGTCCTTTAACCTTGAAATCGATAATAATATGCGCCTTTATGGGCTAAAATTACTCTTTGCTTGTATAAAATTTTGAATCAATTATCCATCTTCATCCAAATGTATACATCATCAACAGGGAATTTTTGTGTTCATCCCCTCTCAAATTTCTTGGCAATAAGATCATAAGTACAAGTAAAGCTTTCTTTAAAGGATTCAAGATTAGGATGACACATCAGCACAAAAGTGGGCCCCCAAGTGCAACAAAAGACAAAAAGCAGCCAATTAAAACTGTTGATAACAAATTTTGATGGAAAAATGAAGCTTACACGCCAGAAATTTAATCCGATAGCCACTACCCTCTTCATGAAAGGAATTATAAAATCTAGCTAATAAGTGTGCAAACTCATTTGCCAAACAAAAGATTATTTCCAATTATTATTATTCAAAAGCACCAAAAAAGGAAAAGATAAAACAAAATAAAAATAAAAATGCCACCCACATATTGAGTGGCTTTGGTGGGCAATCTTCTGTTCTTCTTTGTCCCATTGTAACGAACTTTGAGGGCCTATCAAGTATATATTCACAAATATGTGTTTTTTTTTTTAAAAAAAACCATGTAAATGGCCTTTTGGGTCCTATTTATGGTAATGACACTTTCCCCCTCATTTCTCCAAGAAATCATACATGCATCATTAGCTGTTCATAATGGATCTGTCGTTGGATTCTTAAACAACATCTAATATTCGAATCTTGAAATTGTGAATGAAATAATTAAGTTGGGAGGATTGTCCCCATAATGGATCTCTATAATATCCAATCCACATTAGTCAACCAGCGAATCGAAAAATAAAAATAAAAATAAATGTCCATAGCTTTTCACCAAGCTTTTACCATTTCATTAAGTAATGTGAAAATCATGTATACACCCTTTAAGATATGATGTAATTATGAAAATCATGTATACACCCTTTAAGATATGATGTAATTTTTTTTTTCACTGTCGAAGTTTGGAATTTTATTGTAAATATTAATAAAAATATCTAAAAGATAACTTTTTATAATTATTATAGTCTATCCGAACATCAAAGGATGCACTTTGTCGAGCTTAATAGAATTCCCCAATCAATTTTGTTATTTTACTATCATTCGTGAAGTAATTTCGCTTTATACCACTACCCCAGCACCGAACATCTCAATCTATAATCCAATATCGCAACCACTTCCTTTTTAAAATTAATTTCACATATAGCTTTTATATCTTAGATTTGTCAAGACTATGCAAATCTTATCTCAAAATCATGTCGAAAACAACATAAATATAACTCACAATTATCTCCTCCCTTGATAAATAATGGATTTTGTGAAATTGATACATATTTGAAGGGGTATTTATAACTTTTAAAACAAAAGGTGTTAATTTGTAATTATAACATATCTCAAGAAGCGTACACATAATTTATCTTTATAAGTAATAAATGACCATGTTAAATTTAATTTATTGAACAAGATTCGAACTTATATTCTTTTTATATTTTGCTAGTTATTATAGTTACTGCGCGAGCCTCGTAAGACTAGCAATTTCATAAAGATACAAATATGTTAATTTGTTAGCTAGTGGCTATTGACATAATTTATAACTTCAATTCTGTACAAGAATAGACAAAAATATACATTCATTGTGTGTGATTAAACAGTATTATGAAAGCAACATCACAATTGCAAGTATTTGTCACATATGATTTATAGTCGATATAAATCCTGATCTTATGGTAAATTGGGGTTTAAGTACTAATCATAACCCAACTGCTCTATGAAAAGTACATAAAACTAATTTGATTTTAGGGTGCACTTATCATTATGTGTACATATAATACTATCTAGACGATACAAATACTCACATTAATTAGTCGGCAAGTTTAGAGGCTTCATTCCTATCCTTTTTTCCTACTACATAATTACATAGTTTAATTGTATCAATTTATATATATACTTAGATAAATTATTTAAAACCTGTATATATATATATATAGATAGATAGACAGATAAATAAGTAGAAAAGCCGTATATTTGATTGCATTGTAATCGGCCATTGTTGTATCATGAGAATATCTGTTACATACAGCATGACGGAGTCAGAATTTTTGATTTGTGAGACGATGTCAAATTTTTATAAAATATTAAACGTGTTTTTTATGATTGGGGGTACATACAAATTTTAGCTCGATATAAATTTGACGGGGCGACGATTGCCTCCTTCAACTTACTTCGCTCCATCTCTGCACTATGGGTTGACCATTACAATCGATTGACATCTTTGTTGGTACATATTAAAGCATCACTTGTATTATACAAAAAGGAAGAGAATGCGAGAGGTAAGTTTTATAAAAATATATACAAATTTTAATTCGATATAAATTTAAAGAAGTGATCGCCTCCTTCAGCCCTCTCCGCTCCGTCTCTACACTGCAGGTTGACATATTTTTTGACGCATGTTAAATCGTAGTGTGCATTTTACACGAGAGGGGGGGGGGGGGGGGGGAGAGAGAGAGCGTGAGAGAGAGAGAGGTAGTTTGATGAACAAGCAATGGTTTTGACATAATTACACCAATCTACTTCCCCTTCGAACTGACCTTGGGGGCAATGCCATCAATAATTACACTTGCCAAACTTATTATTTGCTTGGGTGGCCTTCTTTCTTAGTACTCACTAGATTTTGAGCCTTCTTTTTTTACTATTATTGCAGTTTGGCAAGGTGCAATCCCAAGGTATTGGTGAAGTACCCGTGACCTACACATACTAGCCATTTATTAGGACCTAATAATCTACAATTTTTGTGCTTTGTTTTAATGCAAACATACACTTTTAGAGATGGTTGTGCGTACTATTAGTTTGACTACAGCAAATTAGGGTGTGGAATAAAATTTTCTAATCACTTCACGTTACGTGAATCATAAATCGTCAGAACCAATAAAAGAATAGCTTGATGATGAAAGCATAAAGATCTAAAAGTTATTGAAACATGAAAAGATCGAGACATGCTCGATAATTTGTTATGAATTTGAAACATTTGTTTCGAAACTAAAATATTGGCTATGTTCTCTCTTTTTTAGTACAAAATCGAACCTTATTCAATTACTCCATACAGTATTGGCTTAGGATAAAAAATTCAAATTATGATCTATTTAACCCCGAAAAGAAAAAGGAAAAATGTGTTGGGTGTTTAATTAACACAAAATTTAAATCGAACAGCACACTAGGAGATCTTACTACTCAAAAACTTATTTACAATCCTACTAAGTGTGTTGATGCATGCATTTGTTGGTTGAGATGGGACCAACCCCCATGTTCTAAAAAGTTGCCGTTTTTGTCCAATTTTCCAGCTTTCTTACCTTCTATGGGCCCAAAAGCCCAGCCCCCCCGCCCCCAATATATATGTGTGTGTGTGTGTGTGTGTGTGTGTGCGTGTGTGAAATGAAAGAAATATCATGCCCAACCCCGACCCATCACGTCGTGTCATGCTGGTCTGACTGGACCGCGGCGGCGACAACGCGCGCATGTGAGCCTCGGGTCGAAGCAACTAGCACGTATGTCCTCTGCCTTCAAACACTTGGGTACCCGATGTTCACGGTAACATCATAAGTCAGAAGTAGAATATATATCAAATGTCAAAATGAATTTAAATTAAATGGACAAAAAAAGAGGCTTAGATAGTAAGGTATTATCCGGCCGTGGGTACAGAAAAGGGGCCATCCAATATCATTTTTTTTTTTCCCCAAGTCTTGGACCACTATACTAAATGCTGGCCCAAACCCATGATTTGCTTTGTCCTTGTTGATAGAGAAAGAAAGTCTTAAATTTGAGCCTATATGTATATATATATATATATATATCTTTTTACATTTAAAACTTTGTTCTGGATAGTTTGAAAAATAGCAATTGTGTTATTGTTAACTTTTTTTTTTTTAAATTCACGCCCCATATACGTATACAATCAGAATTTGAATCCTTGAGGCATACTCTCCACGCTATTACAAACGAAATACATATCAATGAAACCAAAAGGCTGTAGACCATCAATTGTGTTACTTATTGCATCAATATTGTAAATATCATTTCAATATAATTATAATGTTAAAAATCAATACATGTGCCATTGTTAAGTATGGCACCTTATTAAGTTAAAAATCAGTACATGTGCCGTTACTGAGCATGGCACCTTGGCATTTTGCCGCATATTAGATGTTTGGGCAAATTACGAGCCGGTTTGGATAGGCTTTTTTTAAAGAATAAGTATTTATTTTTAGAAAAAAAAGACACTTCAGAAAAAAAAATATGTGTTTGGATTAGTTTTTTAAAAAAAAGTGAAGCTAGAAAAAAATTGATTTTAAAGCACTTTTAATTATTGTATTCAAAAGTAAAATTGTTTGGCTTTAAAAAAAATTATACTCTAAAAAGTACCATTCGATATGTATTTTTTTTTAAGCCCATCCAAGTGAACTCCACATCTACATACTGACGTATAGTGTTAATATAAATTAGGTTTCTTGATTTAAAAATTATAAATACCTCGTCGAAGTTCTGAACTTTATTGTATACATTAATAGAGATATTAAAAAAATAAGTTTCTTGCAATCACAATAGTCGGCCTGACCCTCAAAAGATGCGTCTTGTTGAGCCTGACGAAATCCCTCAATCAATTATTTTATTTTACAAAGTAATTTTACTTTATAACACAAAAACTATCCCTGAACATCGCCATCTATATTCTAATACCACCACTATTTTTTGCCTGAATTGATTTTAGATATATAGTTTCAACATCTTTGACTTCTTAGACCCATGCGAACCTCACCTCACCTCACCTCAAAACACTAATAAAAATATAAGAAATACAACTTATAATTACGTATTGCATTGATAAATAATTTGTTGTGGTGATATATACCTCAAGAGGGTATTTATAGTTTTTAAAATAATATGAATTAATTTGTAATCACAGTATACCTCAATAAATGCATACGTAATTTGCCTTGGATGTTTTCAATATTATCATGACTAGATTGAGGGCACTTTTCCATGATTAAGCGTGTATCTCCAGTCTCCATCAATTGTGTCGTGTATATATATAACACAACATTATTAATTTGGATAGCTTAATCTTATCTTCCTATCAGTTTAGGATTGGGCGTTTTCATGTCACTCTGATCCATCTTGGGCTACAGGTCCAGCAAACACCACCAATATACTTCGCTGATTTTTTCAAGCTCGAACTTGAATCAAATGACTCGAACTCTATTTCAACGAGCCAAGAAAAAACAAGTTCTACATAGACTCGTTTTGTTCGAAATTATGAACAAATTATAAATTTAAGAGTAAGCTTGAGCTCGTATTCAATATTAAATAGAAAGGCTCTCAATTACGAACAAAAATCACTCGACTCGAATCAGGTTCAAGATCAAGCTGTTTCGGCCATATAAGAGCTAAGCATTAAACAAGCGTTGGGCATTTGAACTTAAATAGTGGAATCAAAATAATGTAATTGTTTGAAATGTTCATCTTTAAACAAAAAAAAAAACAAATAAATTTGGAAACTTGATTAAATTTCAATCCCCCAATGGCCAGTGTAATTCCCATTTCCTACTACTTTTTGCCTTCACCATTTATTCTTGGGGTTGTTAATGGGTCGGATTGTGAGCGATTTTGGAAAATTCGAAATCGAATCCAACCCAAATTCCATAGGATTTATATCTAATGCTATTGATTTCGAATTCGATAAAAAATTTGAAACCTGATAAAAAGATCCGATCCGATCTGATTAATTGAAAAGAAAAATTATTTCTTAGGTCAAAAAAATAAAATTCTATTTAAGTAGATAATTATTTTAAAATATGTATGAAAACTATACATTGTTTTGTTAAAAAACTTACTTTGAAAAAATAAAATAAAGTGCATTATGAACTATTGTTGTTTATATATTACATTCTATTTAAACTTATTCACTAATTATTAATCTAATAAAAATATTATTAAAGTTCGGATTAAGATCTTTAAATGGATCGCAGTGTTTGATTCAAGGTTATCAATTTATTTCAAATGATGGATATTTATAATCGAATCCGATCTATTGGATATTTTAATCGGTCGACTATCCTAAAATTCGAATCGAATTTGAATTGGATTTGAATTAAAATCCGATCCATTGACAGGCCTATTTATTTCTATAGTGGGCCTTATATATATATTGGGCCCCCTAAAGTTTTTAGCGACTCTAGTGGACTTAATAGGATCCAATTCAAGGGAATTATTGGCCCGCTATGCCGACGTGCATGGCATAAAGTTCAAACAAATAATATCCAAAATATCTATACAATTGAAAATGTGCTTAGTTTTTTATATAATAATATATTTTGTGAATTACTTATATAGATATATATAATTATTTGAATATATTAAATTAAATAACATTTTAGTCAAATTGGAGAACAAAGAAAAATGAAATAATTTAGAGAGTGTTTGGTTGAGCTTATAAGCTCCTAAAAACGTCTTATAAGCTGTTTTCGAGCTTATAAACTCATTAAAACGGTTTTGTAATTTTAGTAAAACAACTTATAAGTTTCAAATAAAAAAAATAAGTTCCTCCAATTTTTTTTTAAACATCTTATAAGTTGTCTGATGTTAAATGATAAAATAATATAAATATATTTATTTTTTTCCAATATCACATTATTGTTATTTCAAAAAATATTTATTTATATATATATTTTTTTTTTGTCATCATTACACTTAAAAAACTTATAAGCTCTTGTTTTTACAAAACAAAATTACAACTTATAAGCTCTAAAAATATCTTATAAGTTACAAGGTCTAGAACATATTTTTAAAACAATATCTAGGAGTTTATAAGCTGCAAAAACATTTTAGAAGTTTTATGAACTTATAACGTATAACTTACAAGCTCTTTAAAATAAGTTAGCTAAACAATCTCTTAATTGAATACAATATAGATTGAGAAATATGCAATAATAGAATTGAGACCATATAAGCTAATTCAATTCAAATTATTCATTGTTTAAAAATTCAAAATATTACGTTTATTACATTTCAATGCAACTAAATAAATCAAAAGATACATCGAAACTCATCGCATGTTGTCTTTTTTGGAATTATCTCTATTAGAAATAGGTTTGAAGGTGGTAATATACAAAAATCGTTAAGTTTATGAGGTAAAGTCAAATAAAGTTAAGTTTATGAAGTGGGTGTTTGTAATAACTTAAACAAAAAAACGCTTATATATTTTTTGTTATTTTTAAGCAGTAAACTAGTGTTTGGTAAATTAGTTTTTTTTTTAAGTAAAAAAAACTAGTAGCTGAAAGCACCAATAACTCAACCTTCTTTTTCCCTACCTTTGGGTATTATTGTAATTATTTACAAGTTAAATGTATTATATTGAAGCATTTTTTTTTTTTTTTGTTTCTCTTTTTCTAAACACTTTCCCTGTGCGTTTGGTTCTAAGATTTTGGTAAGAAAAATTAGATGAAAATTTTTTATGTGCTTCAACTGATTGTACTTTATGCTTTTATTTTTTTTTATTTTTATTTTTCTGCCATTTTTCCTCATCAAAATTCTTGTTCAAAAACATACCCTTCAACTATTTTTCTTTCAACTTTTCACTTATTTTTTCAAATACTATCTATTTTTACTATTCAACTTTTTTCAACATTTTCTATAATTTCAACTTATTCAAAAGTAGAAATTTTTGCAAACACACCCGAAGTATAAAAACGATGATAATCCGGGTGACAGATTGTTTTTAACTTTGAATCCATTTTACTAATAGAAAAATATGTATTAATTTGGGTAATTGAAAATAAGCAAAAAGAACAAAACAACAAAACTATTCAATCGAACAAAAATAAGCACATTTTCAGAGTTTTTTAAATAAATAATTAAATTATCAAAACTCACACAGAAAATAAAGTAACAAGCCTCCAACTTCGCTACTCTTTTCCCAGTTTCTGCAATTCTTGAAAACCCTAATTTTCAAATTTCCCCCTTATCTCGCCGGGAGCTGCACGCGCCACCACAGAACCATGAGCCGCTACGACGGCCGCTCCGCCGACCCTAGCTCCTACCGCGACCGCCGCGCGTAAGAATCCTCACCCTCTCATCCCAATTTCTGCATTTACCTGTGTTAATCTTTGTGTATTTTCAAATGGAGGAGGTTTATATGTATCCAGCTGAAAAATGGAGATGAATTATGTTTTGTTCATGTTTATTTTTTTTTGTTATGGTGTAATTTTAGTGATTCCGGGTTCGGTTATAAAAGAGAATATGATAGTTATCGGTCTTCATCATCGTCCAAGAGAGAGTACGATGGAGGTGCCCAGTCTCCGGTTCGGAAATCGGAGTTGGATGGATTGACGCCGTTTGAGAAGAATTTTTATGTCGAGTCGCCATCTGTTGCTAATATGTCGGAGAGTGAGGTGGAGGAGTATAGGCGGCGCCGGGAGATCACCGTTGAAGGGAAGGATGTGCCCAAGCCTGTTAAGAGTTTCAGTGATGTCGGTTTTCCAGGTACTTTGGGCGTAGTTGTTTGAAGTTTTCGTGTACGAATTGTGGGCGTAGTTGTTTACAGTATACGTGTATGAATTGTGGAAAATTGCTAAATAGGGCGTCCGATATTATATTTCTATGTTTTTTATTGGGATGATATTAGCAACTGTACAGCTATACGGGGGTGATGGGGCATAGCAGCAACTTGCATGATACGGAGGTTCTTGCTTTCATTGTTTTTTCTTTTCTAGGTTCCTTAATGGAGTTTGGCAGTGAATTGTGCTTGATGCATAAGTTTACTGTCCGAGATAACTTAATATTTTTTCATAGGGGAGGATTTATGAATATTTGTTTTTTCTCTTGTGCTGTATATGCTTCCTTGTTCATTAATTTATTTCTTAAGACATTTTCTTATGTTTTACAAGTAGTGATTGTTTGGTACGCTTAGTCTCCTTGTCATTGACTTATCCAGGTGAAGTGATTTGTCCCCTCTTTGTTTAAGTGTTTCTTGTGTTATACAATTAGTAATTGTTTGGTATTCTTATGGCTACAGATTATGTTATGCAAGAAATTGTAAAAGCTGGTTTTACTGAACCTACACCTATTCAAGCTCAAGGTTGGCCCATGGCTTTGAAGGGGCGAGATCTTATTGGTATTGCAGAAACAGGTTCTGGGAAGACGCTTGCGTATCTCCTGCCCGCTATTGTTCACGTCAATGCTCAACCATTTTTATCTCCGGGAGATGGTCCAATAGTACTAGTATTAGCTCCCACTCGTGAACTGGCTGTTCAGATACAACAAGAAGCTACTAAGTTTGGTGCATCATCAAAGATTAAGAATACATGCATATATGGTGGGGTACCTAAGGGACCCCAAGTTCGTGATCTCCAGAAAGGTAGGTGGCGATAAGCTCAATGTGACTTTACTACTGTTGCGTGATGTTCATGGATCGGGTATTCCCTTCAGCTTCTTCTTTTCCTTTTTTGTTGTAATTTGTATTGAATACGCAATGCTATATCCATCTCACTTGTTGTCACCATGCACCTGATTAGGTGTTGAAATTGTCATTGCTACGCCTGGAAGGCTAATTGATATGTTGGAATCTCATCATACAAACTTGCGAAGGGTCACATATCTGGTGTTGGATGAGGCAGATAGGATGCTAGACATGGGTTTTGAGCCTCAAATTCGGAAACTTGTTGATCAGGTTTGTCTAGATTCAGAAAGTGGCTGATTAGTTAATGTTTGGGATGTGAAGATATGCATGAGATAAAAGATGGGTGACTGGAGCAATGGGTTTTGACCAAAATATGTTGGTTGTAATTGCTTATGATGTTTCTTTCTGGTGGCGAAATATTTGGTCATATATGGGCAAATTCATGTGTAGTATGTTTCTCAAAGACCAGAACTCTAATTTCAAAATTTCGAGGACTAGACCAAAACGGGTCTCAGTATAGTGTCCTAAATGCTGAACTAGTTCATCCATGAGATGCTATAAGCCATTAGATTTTTACATACGTCTAGCTAAGTAGGATATCCTAGCAACCAGACATAAAACCGGCAGACCTTGTTTTGGACGTATAGTTGATATGAGAGAAATACCGATTTCCACTTGTCTATGGTATATCTAACGGCATTCATTTGTTTGGCTCTGTAACAATTCTTTTTAGGCCACATCTTTTCCACTGTACTTGGTCCTTGAATCTTTGCATTTGCTTCGTTGTGTCATTTAGCATTTCATTGCACATCTTTGCAGTTTGCTTGAGTCGACTGTAGTGTATCATTTTTTCGTTGCTTAATAATAATGATTCCCTAATTGGCTTCTTTAGGTAATGGTTACTTACTCCTGGAATAATGCAAGATTCATCTGTCCCGTGGGTCTTGCCCTGATACGGCCATTAGTTATCTGTTGTTTTTTAATCCTGATGGTTAATTGATCTTATTGTCCATATGTGGTTCAGGTATACTCTTTCTTTTGCATGACTATTTTGACTCGATTATGATTTTTGCAGATTCGCCCAGACCGTCAAACTTTGTATTGGAGTGCCACATGGCCCAAAGAAGTTGAACAACTTGCCAGAAGATTCCTTTTTAATCCATATAAAGTAAGTGCTGTTTCTTCTGGGTACTTCAAATTATGAATGTTGTATCCTTATGTGGTTTATTTTTAGAATTGGGTGGTCTATCAAAGGCCTATAGTTTGGCTTGTGTAGACTGGATAACCATATGCTCAAAAGCTGAACTGGAGCAAAGCTTGTTAGCTTGTGCATTTTGACTTCTGACCCTGCTTATGCTGATATTGCCACGTAATGAGAAGCTGTTGAAGCTTTGCCCTAGTTCAGTGTAGAAGAAAGCTTATAGTGGCTCAGCTTGAAATTACAGAAAATTTTATGAATCAAGTTTTAATATATGGAGCTATCTCAATCTATAGCCTTGTTAGCTATGTTCTTAAAGTTATGAGTTCAACTAATACCGGTATTCTATTGTGTATATGGTTTTTTTTTTTTTTTTTTGGGACAGGTAATTATTGGTTCACAAGATTTGAAAGCCAACCATGCAATTCACCAGCATGTCGAAATTGTTTCCGAGAACCAAAAATATAACAAGTAGAGATGAGATGCTACTTTTCATTTTCACTTTCTTATGTCTGACAATTTCTTTGTATTGGATTAACTTCAATGGCATAAAACTTTCAGGTTAGTGAAGCTCCTAGAGGATATTATGGATGGTAGCCGGATTTTGATATTTATGGACACCAAGAAAGGGTGTGACCAAATAACCAGGCAGCTTCGAATGGATGGCTGGCCTGCGCTGTCTATTCATGGAGACAAAAGTCAAGCAGAAAGAGATTGGGTCCTATCAGAATTCAAGGCTGGCAAGAGCCCAATAATGACTGCTACAGATGTTGCAGCTCGGGGTCTAGGTAAGCCTGAGAAGAAAAAGACATTCACCACTTCTTTCTGTAATTTTTTTCACTCCACACCCCCCCCCCCCCCCCAACCCACACACACACCACCACCCAAACACACACCACCACCCAAACACACGCACACTTCTGTTGATGAATTAAGTCCTCCGTGTGTTAATCTGGCAGATGTGAAGGATGTGAAATATGTCATCAATTACGATTTTCCGGGATCTCTAGAGGATTATGTTCATCGTATAGGTCGAACAGGAAGGGCTGGCGCCAAAGGAACCGCATATACGTTCTTCACCGCTGCTAATGCCAGATTCGCAAAGGACCTCATTAAGATCCTCGAGGAGGCTGGACAGAAGGTCAGTCCTGAGCTAGTATCTATGGGACGTGGCGCTCCTCCACCTCCGGGTTAGCATTCTTTGCCCCTAATCTACCCGTATATATAGTTTGTTTCGTGTTCTCGAAGCAATTGTAAGTATCTCTTCGTGCTTGGCTTGTACTTTTTGGTTCTAATTTTCTTACTTTTACCTCATGTAATTGATAGCCTTTGGTGGTGGCCGAGATCGCGGAAGGGGTTATGGCGGTGGCCGTTCGTGGAACTGACTGGCGACGAACATGAAAGAAATCTTGCAATGCTCTTACTTGCATAATTTGTTAAAGAAGACCCTGAGTTGTATTTGCCAAGACGTGCTTTGAATTCAACTGGTCTTCCTTGTGTAACATTTATTAGGACTCTCAAGTCATGAATTCAACTGGGATTGTTTGTGTTAATATTTCTTGTGGATACAGTTTAGTGTTGCATCAATTTGTGAAAGAGCATTTAAGTTCAATCAATGACTTTTAAGTCGAATGACCCATACCTTTATAGAGTGTGAAATTACTGCCAAACTGTACAAATATATCTATAGAGATGGACTTTAGTCTCATTTACACCAACTGATGCAAAGTTTACATTATTCATCAACCTATCCGAAAATAAAAACTAAAAAATAATACGAAAAAACAAGTTACTTTGTAGTTAGGGGAAAAAAAGCTCAAGACTTTATTGTCCCAAATGCTGTCAGATTACGCTTAAATTAATAAATTTGGAGTTAAAAATGTTAAATTTATGATAGCCCATCAAAACAGATAATACAATAAATTAATAAATTTAAGCAAATTGTGAGCTCTATTTGAAGAAAAATAAATTTAATTATCGAAAAAATATTTTATTCTTAATCCCTCCACAACACCAAGCCTCTTTTGATTTTGCAGATGGGATTGATGTGTATATAGATTGGATTGATGTGTAAATAATATTTGTGTGGATGTTAGGTTGGATAATTGTAATTGAACTACCATATTTGATTTGTGGGATTCAGTTCGTGGCTCAAATTTGAATGGTACTACCAATTTTATTTGATTTTGTGGACTATATTGGATTATTAGCAAAATTTTCAGTTTGTCTATAAAATAATTTCTCATTGGTTTTTGAGCATTTTATAACAAAGATAATTTAATAAATTCAATTTTAGAATATTAAGTAGTACATGTTAATTTCTTCCAATCGCACCTCTACTCCAAAGACTAAATTCATGCTTAAATAATAACTTCAATCTATAGTATCATGAATTGAGACATCTCAATGCATATTAGTATCAAGAATAAAATATGAAATTTTAGATAAATTATTCTTGATATTACGATACAGTACAACCAAAGAGGCCCAATATACTCTATTCAAGAACGGTGTCGTTACACTCTCATCCATCGTCATAAACATAAGTCTTATTGTTTGTCTTAAATTTTCCTGCAAAACCCTAATTGAATTGTATTGCAGTTTATTTTCATCCATCATCATCATCGTAGAGCGAATTAGTCTTCTTTGTCCCGTAAAAGGTTAGAAATTTATTCAGTTCTTACGTTCAATTTTTCATGCATTTAGGGTTAAGATTTGTATTAGTTGAAACACGATGTTTGTCGTCCCGTTATTTATATTTTTGGATTAAGCTGTTTGTTTTAGCTGAATTTTTTGTTTGAAGTTTTTAATTTGATGGGGTAAGTGCATAGATCAGTAATGGTATTCTAATCAGGCGATTTTTTAGTGTATTTGATTCCCAGATTTTTCTTCTCCAGTGTGCTGATGTTATATAAATCTGTGTTTTTTGTACTGTTGCCTTTTTGATTTTGAATTGTGATCCAAGCTCCGTTGTTGCGTGGTTTGATTTTTCTCAAATCAAGTGAACTTGGGAGTATGGGGTTTCTTGATGAATTAATTTGATGAGACTTGCTGCTAAGTTTTGTTTTGGATGTCTAGTTGATACGTCATTTGAAGTTTGCATGTAGCTTACGTGATTCAGTCTGTGCGGGTTCCTGTATGAAATTTGGATACGGATCTTGGGACTCGTAGCTAACTGAAATGACCGTGTCAGAACATGTGTTAGGGATATGTTACTATTTATGTTGTTGTATTGCGCTAAATGACATCTGTTTCACTTATCATTGGTATCGAATAAATGCAATTTATTTGTTTTGGCGCTACCAAATAGATCCTAAATGGTGTACTTATTTATGAATGAGCTGCCAGTATTTGGTTTCTCATCTTTTAGTGAACTAAAATTGGTAAATCGTCCATTGCTATTTGGTCTGTTAAAATATTGCTTGGGTGGGCTTATATGCTTTGATTGTCTTATAGAAGCTTGAGAGCTCCACGTGTTTGGTAAATTTTGTAGTAATGAGCTTAAAAGACTGGCAATAGAATTTAGGATCTTATAAACTTATGTTAAAGGAGAAGTAAGGAATTCCAATTTGCATTTTGAATCTTTACAAACTACTCTGGTTTGTTTCATGTTGATTATGAAATGTACGTTACATATATATTATAAGCTCCATAATATTGTTTTATTTCATGCTTTAAGAGCTTATTTTAAAAGTAAAATCCAACATCTTGTAAGCTTTAAAGTTATCTTGTAAGTAGGAACTTATTAATGTTCTAAATGAGTTTAGCGAAATACTCTCTGCAATTTTTTATAATATTTTTTAAATCAAGGCAAAGCATGGTGGGTAGCGTCCAAATCTGACTTGTTCTATAAGGTTTAGCTATTGGGGCTTATTCTCTTCCAGATTTTTCTTTGGATGAATTATTCTATTCCAGATTAATATTCCCTAAATCTACGGAAAAAAAAAACATCTGGTGATGTTCAGAATATGTTACTTGTTTGTTTTATGATTAGTGGAAATGAATGGTTGGTGTTGGTATATCTTTTGGGTTTGGGGAGCTTTCTAGTTGTTCATTCTGGTTTCAGCGACATACTAAAGCTTGTTGAAATTATGATTGTCAAGTGCGTACAGGCAACCAAGAAGGTCATACTTCTGGATAATTAGGTGTTTCGACTGACTTAGATGCTTGTATATTGCTATATCTCAGAATCCTGGGTTCCCCATTTTGCGCACTACGCATATCAATCTTTTAGCATACACACCACTGATTTTTTAATTTGTGAAGTGAAAATCAGGTGCAGTACTTTTAGTGTCGTGTTTCCATCTAGAAACCAAAGATGTAAAATGATTCTCTATGTTATGTTTAGTATTTTGATTTACATATTCCTACATCGCAAGGTGGATTTGAAAGTAGATTCATTTTCATGGAAGATGTGTAAATGCAGCTTAATAAATGCTTGGATCCAATTGTTGCAAATTTTTAATGTTTTTATAACAAAATAATTGATAGTTCTGCAATTGACTGATGATGCCTTAAGATGCATTCCAATTAAATCAACGAATCCTTCTGCTTTTGAGGTTGTCAATACACTCCAAGACACTATTTAATGGCTTCTATCTCCCGTCAAAAATGATGTTTGCTCTTCATGCAAAAGCCACTACTCTAGAAACTTAGTAGATTTTTATCACCATGTCACTAAATGACATGTAGCTTCTTGCATGAAACTTTTTCGTCTTCTTGATATGTATTTGGTTTGGTCTTATATATATGGTTTTGCTTCTAGACTAATTTGAAATGGCTGGAAGAAATCGTGTTCCTCATGAAGCGTTCAACCACCGGCGAGGTTATCCACCTCAGGAACCTGTTGTGCGAGGTCCTTTGGTCCGGCCAATACCTCCTCACCCTGCTCTATTAGAGGAAGAACTTGAAATTCAACACGTTGAACTCCGAAGACTTCTGGGTGAAAATCGAAGACTGCTTGAGGATCGAATTGCTTTGGAACGGGAGTTAACTGCTGCAAAGGAGGAGTTACGTCGTATGAATCTTGCCATTGCTGATATTCGTGCTGAACAAGAACTGCAATCCCGCAAGCTCATTGAAAGGGGTCTGAAGCTGGAGTCTGACCTCCGTGCAACAGAGCCACTAAAAACTGAGTCTGCACAACTTCGAGCTGAAATTCAAAGGTTGAGCACTGCCAGGCAGGATTT
Source organism: Petrea volubilis (assembly GCA_026212405.1). NCBI lineage: Eukaryota > Viridiplantae > Streptophyta > Magnoliopsida > Lamiales > Verbenaceae > Petrea > Petrea volubilis. The sequence goes on along the minus strand of CM047876.1, from coordinate 25,978,563 downwards.
ATCTAGGCAGGTTCAGATCCTTACTCAAGACCTTGCTAAGTTGCAGGTTGATAACCAGCAAATTCCTGTTTTAAGAACTGAGATTGATGGGCTGCATCAGGAACTCTTGCAAGCTAGGTTTGTTCTTGCCAATTTCTATGAAACTTGTTCTCTATCAATAGTCTAGGTTGATAACTTTTGTATGGTTGTGATATGACCTATTGGCCTGCTTAAGGTAAGAATTTCTAACTTGCAGAACTGCCATTGATTATGAAAAAAATGCAAATATTGAGCTGATGGAACAGAGACAAGCAATAGAGAAGAACTTGGTGACAATGGCACGTGAAGTTGAAAAGCTGCGTTCTGAGCTTGCAAATTCTAGAGCGTGGAACGCAGGTCACCACTTTCTTCATTTTGTTTTCTTCATTTCATAACATTCGTTTGAGAAATGAAATATAATAGATTCTTAATCTCCTTTGTTCCTTCTTGAAGTCATTTTTTGAATTATAAGCACGCATTATGCCTTTATTTTGCTGAATTTGGTCCTTTTTGAAGTCAAATGTTGAATTATAAGCATGCATTTATGGTTTTGTTTTTCTTGATTTCGGTCCTTTTCAGATTTGCCATACTGAATCTTCCATCTCCCATCTTCTGTTATATACCCAGAAATGAAATAAAGGTTGTCCTGCTATTGTGGTTTATTTTTGGTCTTGTGTTCATTATTTGGTGTCAGTTCTTGTTGTCAGAAAATAAGTGTACCTTCTGAGTTTTAGATTATATTACTGCTATTGTTCTGACTTCGTTTGATGACATTTTTGAATAGAAAATCTTTTGGATTTTCAATCTATTAAGAACCAGATTTTGATTTCAGAGAACCCTTTGTACTTTGGAAAAAACCATGCTCCTGTGTTTGAATACAGTGAAGGGGGTACCAGATTTTTATGCGCTGAAATTTTGTCGACAGCATTGTGATTCTTCTCAGTTCCATGTCGGGTTTCTATCTTCTCACACCTTGGGTCACAGATATAATCAACCTGTGCTTTGTGGAAAAACTTTACCTCTTTCCTGGCCCACGTCATTGTTATTTGGACTTACTTTTGGTAAATTATGCTGTTCTCTACTTTGTTGTGACTCTCTGCTCTCTGGTGCTAAGGTGGACCTTATGGGATGAACTTCAGCAATCCAGATCCCCGTTTTCCTCCCCCATACAGTGACGGGTATGGGATCCATCAGGTAGACCTTTCAGACACTGATGTTATATATTACCAGAGCATGTTCTATGTTGGGTTGACCTTTTTAATCTCTTCCAGGGTGCTATAGACCAGAGGCACTCCATATGCTTCAAGTTCTGCTTCATGGGGAGGCCCTCATAAACCGCGGGTGAATCGCAGATGAGCTTTGGATGGATATGCATTAAACCTCGTTGGAGCTCACCTCGCAAATCTTGTGTATCTGCTACTCAATAGAGTAAATGGCAAGAGAGAGTGGTTTCATGAATTTGTGCGTGTTATTTCCTGTAGTTTACATTTTACATATTGCTTGTCATCTTTATATGCCTGTATAGGGGATTGCCTTCTATCTTTTAACTAATGGATTTGTTAGTCTCGCTATGGTTATAATCATGACTTAATAACATTTCTGATGCTACCTTTGCTATGTTTTTTATACCTAATGGTGCTTTCTTTGTTTCAACCCTTTCTTGTTTTATATTTGATTATTCCATATCGAAATCATCTCTAGATCTGGGTGGTTGGGTCCTAGATCATATTTTAAGATAGGTACGAAATGTGGAGTTGCATGGTGGCTGTTGTTTGCCAAACAAAGCAATGATTGTATTCTGTAAGAAGTGAAGCTTTTTTGGTGGAAGGAGATGTCCAAGCATCTGGTTGTTGGAATGAGTGCTATGCATATTTGTTGATGGTGAAATGTGTTAGAGATTTTGATGTACCATTCTTGGCAGTGAGTTCTGCTCGCCATCAGAATTTTGAATGGAGATGGTTGTTTCGAGGTTATTGAAGGTTTCATTTCTCCCTGTTCATTGTATTCTGACATGTTTGAGGGCTGATGGTCTTGAGCTGTAGGATTTTGACCAGACCTTAGTAAATCTTGGTCCATTTTTTATGGTAGAAGTTTGAATCAAGATGCATCTTTAAAATTTGCTAAAGATTTCTTTGAACTTGGATATCTCCTTAACACAAGAAGAATGCTGCCTTGTGTTCTGTGCTTCTAAATGATCTGATGAAGATCAAATTAATGGAGAACTATTAGATGCTCAAGAGTTGTTTGATGAATGCAAGGACAATTGTGCCTTGTATTCTGTATTTCTCAAGGATCTGATGAAGATCAAATTTCTAATTAAATTTTTAGGATTGGTTGTGCTCTATTTTTCAATTCTTATACTTCCGTTGCTTGGATTCGCTTGTTTTAGAACAAAAGAATTGCTGTCAGCATCTCTGTTGGCATCTCTTTACTGACATAGCGTTTCCTATGTCATGAACCCATGTGTGGAAATGATTTGTTGCTTAAATTCTTGGAGTCATGAATCAAGGAACTGAGTTGTTCTGGAAATTGCATGTCTCTGCTCTTGTTCCCTGGGATCATAGCTGAGTTATGACTCACGGTTTATGTCTTCGGAATCTGAGCTTGATATTGGTCTGTGAAGCTCTTTGCTCTGGAGGAGGATTGGTTACTTTGATACAGTTTGGAAGGCCGCTACTTAGGAATGACAATTTCGTGGTTAGTATGCCACAATAATTGGAAACTCTGAAAGGTTTGCATATATGGTCAAGTGAAAATTCTTGTTCACGAGTCATTGGAACGAGTTGCATCACTATAATCGCGCAAGTAGATATTTTTATAGGAATATTTTGGAATGGCTTGTTTAGCTATATTTGAGAGGGAGCTGAACACCCGTCTACTATCTATCTATCTCACTATTTACACACACACACACTCACACACACATATATATATATATGTCCACCTATCTACTGATCTATATACAAGTATACATATGCGTATACATATATCTGTCTACTATATATATATATATATACTTTTGTACTGGTGGATTTCAGAGAGCTTGCTACAGTTTATCCGGGCCCTCATCTAGTCAATTCATCATAAAAAAATCATCCTACAGTTGCAAGTGTGTACCATACATTCTGATTAATAATCGAATACGGTGTTATGGTACTCCTGCCTGATTTCACCTGTTCATAGTTTGGTTGTAGTATCACCTTGCAATCAAGTGACTAAACCTTGCTAAGCCTCCACTTCTGTGTCCCCGGGGATCTTTTTATGTAATAAAGTAGTTTTTGCTCCTTTTCTCGGTAAATCGGGTGTTCTATGCATTGGCCAATCCTGGAAGGATGGAAAGAAGGATGAAGGTGGTTGCTGTATGAAGAAGGCTGACTTCACTTCATAGGCAAGTATTCTCCTGTTCTTGAGGTACCGTCTCCTGACCAGTTTATTGTTATCTGTCTGTTTGTATTCAGGTGCTTTTAGATGTAGTGTGCCCTCCCCGCAATCACTCAAACATACACTTGCGTGCTTTTATAATCTGGACTGCCACTAGCCACGCCGAGTTGTTTTTCGAAATCTAGCTTAGTTTCATTATTAATATTAGTTGTTATGCTGAACGTAATTGAGAAGTTCAATCATGGAACGTGAATTAGTCGTTACTTGATGGCCATATTCTGGAGGGTTTTCTGGCCCCTTCCTTTCCATTTTATTTTGAAGATCAAGATAAGCAAGTAACACGAAGGTGGTGAAGGGAGATGAGGAGTCTTGAATGGAATGAGGTGATCAGGAGATAGAAATTGTTTTAGATTTCTTAAGAATGTTTTGGTTAGGTACTAGATACAGTGAAGATTGAGAAGGAAAGTAATGAAGAGGGAAGAAATTTTTTCTCTGAGTAGGTTTCTTACCTCGGGCATCCTTTTAGGCAGTAAATGTTTTGTAGTTAATTTGTTATGCTGAGCCATACACGTTAGAGTAACAACTTTTTGAGGAACATAAAGTAACATTCACGCTAGGGGATTCATGAAGCATCTATGTTAAGTTCTCCACGAAATACATGTTCTAGAGGTTTTGTGGGTTTAGGTGATGAGAGAGTGCCAGTTTAAACATTTCCTTGGGTTATCAATGCAGAACAAGAGTTTGAATTGCCTGTAATAACATCTATATATTCATTGCTCTTCTGTATGAGCTGGGGAAGGAAACTGGTCATCAATTTGCTGTGGATGAACTCAAATAGTGAATCGTGATCTGATGTTTCATCATCCACTCAGTCAATAGATCATGTTAAATTTTGTGCAGCACAGTCAGTGGAGAAGCTGGAGATGATGATTGTTATCTTTGTGAGAGTTGTACACAAATGAATAGATTGTATTGGCCAGTTTTTATGACTCTTTTGCTGGGGTGATTTCTATGGTCCATCCAATTAGGTGAAACTTATTCAGTTGTTTGCAGTCGTTGCCATAGTATAGATGAGAAGAAGTTTTGTAGGGTTGTCCAATTCATTCCATAATGCTATGTTCCCAATTCTGTGAATCGCTACTGTATTATTTGACAATATGCTATCTTGTTGATCATGAATGACTTCATCTATGTCTCTAGAAAACGGCCTTTCTTATATTTTTTTCGTTTGCTTAAACTCTTCTCTTTTGTTCCTAACATCAGATCCTCAATTTGGCTCTTCTTGCAGATGATTTACACACTTGCTTTTATGAAAGCCTCCAGGAAGCGAAGGTAAGGGATCAGGTAAGATGTTTTCAGCTCTGGTTTCCCAAATATGGGTTTGTGCAACGGTTGTTATATACGAAAAAATGAGTTGTGCTTGTGGGTCTGTGTTTTTGTTTGATCAGGAAATAACTAGACAAAACTACTTAATTAAAATCAACACAGGGAACAGATCAACATCCCTAGAACTTAAGATTAGCGGTGGCAATTTCCAACATAATATAATAACAAGACACGGATCGACTGATAATATTGGGCTTGGGTTAGGAATTACTGAATTGGGTCAATTATGGGGTGACGCAATAAGAAACACGAAAATTTGGATGGTCTTAGTTGTGGGTTACACAATCATTTTCTTGTGGAACCCATCAACCCGTTTCAACCCAACCCAACCGAACATTAACCTGTTTAGAAAAAAATTAGCTAACCACTTAAGTTAATCCTTTATACTTTTCATTTCTCTTTTGTTTTCAATTTAATTATCAGAAAAGGAGAAAAGAAAGGGTTTCATACTTTCATTGCAATTGAGTTACTTCACTACTTTGATAATCTAATGCTTTTGAAAAATTGTGATTTATGGACAAGTTGTGCATTATCGATTTATTTTTTAATGTACTTATTTCGAATGGTTGTTTAATTTAGGATGTTTACGAACCATATAATATAGCCGATTTATCTCATTTTCGAACAATTTAAGTCATGTTGGTTATATATAGTAACTGTTCTCATGATAATTGTTTTTTAGTGAGTCGTTTATCAATGAGATGAGGATAAATTTTTCTTTTTATTGCGTTGTGGGTTCCGTAAATATTTGGTTGACATGAAAATTACCGTGTTGGGTTGGGTTGGGTTGACTTGACATGATAATTTTCATGTTGTGTTTGGGTCGAGACTCATTGTGTTTGAGGCTTATTGTGTTGGGTTTGTGTTGACCCAGAATCTGTAATAGTCCTACCTCAACCCAACACGAACTCACCTAAGCTAACACGATTGCCAGCTGCCACCCCTAGTGTACTAGCTCTTTCGGTTTTTACTTTTATTATCTTATTTCTAACTTTTGTTTATAGCATACATTTGGAGAGTGGTTGAAGGAGAGAACTGAGCAAGTCAAATTACTTTGTATTCAAAAGTGGTTGAGAACTGATATAGCCACTTTTAGTTGCTAGTATACGTATGAATTTTTGTGTCCCTTTTGTAACTTTTCATGCACGAATGTGGATATGCAAATTCTTATGTTGCTATCACAGGACATTAATTTGGGAATATTTCATGCTACCCAGTTGGGTATTACTCAATTGATGTTTTTAGCCGTTACCCAATTGAAAAGGTGAGATTATGATATCTTTATACTCGATCAAACAATTGAAAATACCACTTTGGTGTTACCCAAATGGGTAGCGTCTCATGAGGCCGTTTGCGTGCTGGAGGGTGTAACAGAACGCTGTTGATATGTTGAATGACAATTTGAACATGATTATCTTGCTATTTTTTCGAAGTTTTATGCGAATTGTTATGTTCACTATTCCTGAGAATTAGGGCACCAACTTCCCCTTGGATGGGTATCTTTTTAGTTGCAATATATGTATATCTTTCTTTCTAGTTTCTACCTATCCGTTGTATCTGTAATTGTATTGGTCATGCCAGACCTTGTAATCTGGAGATTGGTTATCAATGGTAAAGGGGCTGTTACAGGACGATTTTATATCATCTTATGGGTTCTCTGTCAGCATCTTGTGGTTGTAGTTTAGTGGTAAGAATTCCACGTTGTGGTTGTGGAGACCTTGGCTCGAATCCCAGCAGCTGCAAACGATTAGTTTTTTAAGCCCATGAAAGGAACACGGCCCGTTTGGATGGACTTTTGAAAAAAAAAAAAAGTATTTCTCAAGTAGTGTTTTTTGTTTTTAAGTCAAGTAGTTTTGCGTTTGGATCATTGGATGAAATAATAAAAAATACTTTAAAACATAGTTTTATTTGATGCTACTATCAGTAGTTTTTAAAAAAATAATGTTTTTGGGTTTTTTTTTATAAAAAAGTCCATTTAAACACAATTTTTTTGCTTTAAAGTGTTTATTTGTCAAAAAATAAGTGATTTTCTTCTAAAAAAAGTTTGTACAAACGGGCTCATAAAAACTTATGTCCATTTCAATATTTCATTTTTCACTTTATATATTCCTTTTTCTATGTCAAATGCAAGTGCAGATAGGGGTGTTAACTAGTCAAATTGATCCAAGTAAAGTATTGTTCAAACTTGATTTGAATTGCTAATTGAACATGAAATTATGTTTGAGCTTTGTTGATTATCAAACGAGCTTTAATCAGGTCAAATTCGAGTCGAGTTCAGTTAGTTTGATATTTTTATATATTTTTATATATTCATTAATTAAGTTAAGCTTTAAATTTTATTCAACGAAAAAATATGTTCAAATTTAACTTTCTATATTTAACAAGTCTTCTCAGATACTCAATTCAAAATTGATATATATATATCAATTTTGAATTGAGTATCTGAGCTCGGCGGTGCACTTTCTTGCGAAAGGCAGCTAATAATTAGGCAAATGCGTAGTGGACAATGTGGAGTGCGCCCACGTGACGAACACTTGCTGATTCATTGGATATTGTAATTTTATAAAAAAATGTCGTCCTTTGATTTGTTGTAGGTAAATTAGCGAGGCAGTGGTTCTGTTGGACAACAGTATATGCGTTAGCAGGCGGCCCATTTCAAAAAATTGTGGCCGTTACCTACAATTGGTTCCAGCCCAAGTTAAGGCCCAATGGCCCACTGCCACATGGCGGTTCGTTGAAACTGTGGAAAAGTCACATGTCAAAACATCATTTATTCAAAATTAAATCAAATTAATACTTGGATTTACAAATATGGATATTTATATATGCGTGTATGTTTGTATGTGGTCTGGTTGGAACTTTGTATGAACCCGGTGTTGCAATCTCTCCATGCACAAATATTCAAGGATTAGACCACATCTCATGCGTATTTGATAAAAAATAAAAAATAAAAAATAAAAATAATAATAAATGGATGCTAAATGTGTTTTAATTCTAATCATTGGGTGTATGGATTAGACCCACATCCTATCTGAATAAGAATTTCTTAACTCGGTATACTTTATTTGATTTTTCTACAATTGACTCATGTCAAGATTTTTGCTATATGAATGAAGTTTTGTCTTAATGACTAGGTAGAGACGTTATGATATTAATTTTTTTTTTCTCTATGGTAAGTAAATATACTACTTTCTTTAAAAAAAATAATATAATAATAAAAGAGAACTCTATTAGTGATAATGAATATCATTTTCCAATTTTCAATCAACAACGGGTAGATTTATAGGATATACACGAACGCATACCTCACAAGCAATGCATTTATCAAATTCAAAGTGGATTCGGCCTTGGAAGTGCTCTAATGTGATCAATTTTTCGTTATTGAATAGTTACAGTTAAACGCTTTGCATGGGACAAGGTAATCATGAAGACTTGACCAATGTACCTGACAACTCGTATTGTTTGTTAACCAGAATTCAAGAATTGGGTTAGCATAGGGAACATTCTGAATATCGATAAATAATTTTATTTCTTCCTTTCTCTTGTTTGAAACAAGTTATGAAGCTAGAATATTCTATTCCTTTAAAATTTGTGTTTAGAATCACTTTGATTCTTAATTTTTTTAAAAACTACACTTCCTTCAACATTTAATTTGACCAATTTAGTCCCTGAATCAATTTCCCGATAATGTTTTGTCGGGAAAAGTATGCATGTGACCAAGGCATACCTGAATTTGAAAGTATTTCTATCAATATATAATTTATACTTATTTTGAAATAGAGGCATATTTAGATCAGGTGCACACTTTTCTGGTGGCAAATGATCAAAAAATATATCTAGAGACTAAATATAAAATAAATTAAAAATTGTAGCAAAAATTTAGGTTTCCTAGTGTTGTTTGCCATTTATATTTTGATGGGGAAAAAATGGAAAATCTGAATTAATTATTTATCCCCTACACTACACCCCACGATCCCTCCTTTACACCTCCCCTGGATTTCTTCACCGCCCACCCCCCGCCCCAGCCCCCACGAACATTTATCACACAAAACTCCCAAATCCCCAACAGTTCCCAATTCCACATCGCCACCGCCAACCGCAGCCGCGTCGCCGCAGCTTGACGTTTCCGAAAACGCCGGAGAGCTGAGAAAAATGACGACCTACGGCACGATTCAGACGTCGCCATCCCCCGCCAGCCGCCCGGTCAACCTGGAGTACATCTCACGCGCCAAGGAGCGCCTCGAGGCCGGGCTCGGCACGCGCCGCCCGTGGCAGGAGATGTTCGAGCTCGGCCTCTTCGACCTCCCGCGGTCCCTCGCCGAAGCGGCGGCGCGCGTCCGAGCGAACGCCGCCTACTTCCGGATGAACTACGCCGTCGCCGTGCTCCCGATCCTGTTCCTCAGCCTCCTCTGGCACCCGGTGTCGCTCATCGTCCTCATCGCCGTGATGGCGGCGTGGCTCTACCTCTACTTCCTCCGCGACGAGCCGCTGGTGGTCGGCGGCCGAATGGTCAACGATCGGACGGTGCTGATCGGGCTTTCGGTGGCGACGGTCGTCGTCCTGCTGCTGACGGGGGCCACCGGGAACATCTTCTCGGCGGTGGCACTGGGGGTTGTGGCGGTGGTGATCCACGGCGCGCTGAGGAGGACCGACGATCTGGCCATCGATCAGGAGGCCGCCGGAGGTTTGTTGAGGTCCTCTCATGGTGGTCAATCTTCTTCGTCTTGATTTTCATACTCAAATTTGTTTCTTAAAAAAAAAATAAAAATACTGTTCTTTGATTTTTTTTTTTTCCAATGGAGATGTTGAAAAGTTGGTGGTCTCGCATTGGATTATTGTTGTTTGTATCAGATTGAATTAATTAATCGCATCGACAGCTTGCATTGTGATGAAAAAACGTGTAAACTTGAAAGAGGGGTTTGATCTACGTTTTTAACCTGAATAGTAGTAAATTGGAATGGAATTAATAACACTTTTGTGCTTAGAAGTTAGAAATTTAACGCGACAATCACACACACAATCAAATATAAATGAGAAAGAAAAGAGAGTCGACACTGGATTGGCCAGAAAATAGGAAAAATTATCACTATGATGAAACACGTATTTGTATAATTTAAATTTCAGTCTAACTCCAAAATCCTGAACTTTCCTTGTGTGTAATTTCGAGAATGGATCGAAAACATAGGTTGAAATTGAAGGTCTATATTGCAGGGGCCGAAGCCCCTTGCACCCCGAGTAAAATAAAGATCCTCTTAGTCTAAGTATTTCGCTATCAACACAAATTTTTATTAAAAGTTCATTTCAAATTGCATTGGGAGATTTTTCAAATCGGATTATAATTCGAATCCACCACAATTTAAGCTATATCAACATTTATAAAACAAGGTGCTTGTTTTTATGGAAAATTCTAATCTCGATCTGATTGTTGGGGTCAATTAATTCAGGTCTAACAATGAATTTTTCGCATATAAAATGTAAGTAGTAGTAAGTTTGCCTTTTTGAATCAAATTGTTATTTAGTTATTTATTTTAGGGAAAGAGAAAGATAATTCAGGCTTTACCATAACTTTAAGTCACTGGTATTATTTTTTACAATTATTTTACTATATATTTTGTAACATGGTACAGAATTTATAATTTGACTAAATGGAACAAAATTTGAAGATCCTAAATAGCTATAGAAATGGTCCTAAGCCTCCAGCACCAATAGAGGCCCGGCCCGCTTCATAAATTATCTGGGCCTAGCAATCCTATTATTTAACAGATTGTCAACATGGTTGACTGGTGAAGAAAAGCGCAGTAAGATCATAAACCAGTGATTACTTCGCCCGAACTATAGCCTTATTATGAAACCTGAAGAACCCAGGAACAGTCCAGTAAGGCCCAATCAAAAGCCCAATGGGGCTTAAGGATTAAGCCCAAGAGATTAGAGCCTAAATTGGCCATCCCAAGCAGGCCTAAAGAGAAGTTAGGCCCAACAAGAATAGGTAACAATCTAAACATCCGTAGAATACCTGGGCCCAGAGTGGGCCCAAACTGAGAAGATCTTGAGAGAAAAATCTTAATGGCACGGTACAAAATTGAATGGATGGATATATAGTGAGAAATTTGAGTCAAGTTGACAATGATATAGAATTAATTTACATATTATCATCATATGAAGTCCTTGCATTGCCTCGCCCCATGAAATTGGGTCTTGAATCGAGAGAAAGCTTGGAGCTAGATCGTCTCGAGCTCGACTCATTTACTGACGAGCCGCTACGTTGATGTTGTAGCTGATGATCCGACCTCATCCTTCCGCTCTGGCTGCCCACATCGATCCCGGGAGTCAACATTTGGCTTGAATCCACCAAATCGCCTTCAAGTATCCGTAGAACCTATTTTTACATGAGATAAGAGTCAAATGAGTGCGCTCATAGTAGGTTGGTGTGAAGGGCGATGGGGGGTCAATTTTCTTTGTGTAGAAAAATTATACGTGCAACATAGTCTTGTATAAAAGAGGCGACTGTCCCTCCCAACTCCTTTTTCGCTTCATTCTTGAGTGGAATATTGGTGAGCCAGGGATTGGGGGCTTGGAATGGGGGGGGGGGGGGGTGTTTCGTCTTCTTTACCTGAGACATGCGAGGTCTTGCTTGAGGATCGCGACGAATGCATAGAGATGCTGCGTGTAACATGCAGTACACCTCGTGCTCCGAGTAGTTGCTTCGTAACCGTGGGTCGACCAGTTCATCAACGGCATAAGCTCCCAACAACGGTCGAGCCTGTTGTATATCAGAGTACGATAAAATTAGCATCCGGTGTCTCCCCGTAGCCAAACAAACCTCAAATTCTTGCCAACCCCACAAAATATATTCTTGACATCAATTTGTAAAACAGAAGCTTTACCCATTCTGTAAGACATTGCTGTCCCCTAGGACGGTTGAGATCCACGGCTTTACGCCCCGTGACAAGCTCCACCAGCACCACGCCAAATGAGTAAACATCGGCTTTCTCTGTGATCTGTCCACTTTGAGCATACTCAGGCGCCAAATACCTAACCGGAACATTATAACTTATTAAATTCGATATTGGACAGATCCAAAGTGCTTAGCAGAGGCAAATGAGTGCTCAAAAGTACCCGAAAGTTCCGATTACTCTAGTTTCAACTCCGGTCTCTCCATCGGGTTGCCACCGAGCTAGTCCAAAGTCTCCCACCTTGCATTAAAATTATAGGACTAAGATCAACAAAAGGATACCAAAACATGAAAAGACTGTATATTATTGTAGGCGTATTTGTACCATAGGTTCAAAATCATGGGTGATGAGAATGTTGTTGGGCCGCATATCTCGATGCACAACACAACCAACTCTGCATTCTTCATGAAGATACCGCAACCCTCGTGCAGCTCCAACTGCAATTTTTTGGCGCGCGCTCCACACTAATGTATCCTGATGACGTCCTGAAAAAGTTTAAAAAAAAAAAGGTAAGAAGTTGCTAATTTATTTTAAAATCTTTACAAACTGGTTTAATTTAACCATACTAATCAAGAATGCATCACTAACCTCTTATAAGCTGCCCTTCTTATTTTATCCAAACAACTTAAGAGCTTGTTTCAAGAATAAGATTTAGCTATCCTATAATGCTCAAGAAACATGGTATAAGTCATAGGAACATATAAAATGTTTGGAATGGCGAAAGGAAGTATACCGTAAAGATGAGAGTCAAGAGATCCATTGCAAATATATTCATACACCAACAACCTTCGACCATCTTCGATGCAGAAACCGATCAACATAACAACATTACGGTGTTGAGCACAGCTCAGCACTTCAACTTCCGAACAAAATTCTTGGTCGCCTTGAGAACTCGCCAATTTGTGTTGCTTTACAGCGATGGCCTGCCCATTTGGGAGGACTCCCCTGTGGACTGATCCATACCCGCCTTCGGCTAAAAAGTTTGCTTGTGAAAACCCGCCTGTGGCCAGCTCCAGCTCAGCATATGTGAACCATCTCGGAGGTTTTCCAAAGACGGGAGCCTTATGTTGGCATATAGAACACAAGGGGGGAGGTCCCGGAGGTGCTGTTTTCGAAAGGGATATCACTTCTCTCAAATTGCCACTAAATTCAAGATTAGACCTATATCTCGGTGATCTAAAAACAGCTTCTTCATCAAATCTACATAGCTTTTCTGAAAGGGAACCGGAATTTTGAGTAGTAACAATTTCTGCCACCCAGGGTTGGAACCTTAAACTCGAGGAGGAAGACAATTTTTCACTATCGGTGTCTGAACTAGAATCGTCAAGGTCTTGACCCTGTTTTGTTGACAATGGCTCGTCCTTTTTGAGGATGTTTTTGGTTTCGTTAATGAAGAATGGCGAGGTTCCTGGATCAGAACTCGACACTGATGAAGTTCCTACTTCCGTGGTGGTGAAAGTTTCGGGACTACTGGACGGGGTTACAAGTGGACCACGAGTCGAGTTCAAAGAACTGTTGCCAATTTCTTGTTTCTTAGATGATCGATCAATATCAGAGTTTGTTGACTCTTGTTTTTCCATTTTAGGTGATCCAACTAAATTTAGTCTGAGAACCTTGGGTTGTGAGCGTTTCATAATGACAATGTTGCATTGTAGCTCTTCCATACAGCGTTTCTCCTCGTGTTTCAGCTGTCTGCACGATATTCAAAGCATAAAAGGCCGTTTAAAGATTATGTCTGAAAATTGTTATATAATAATTTTAGGTGAATAAATAGACAGGCGAGTAGATATTACTTGTCCAAAACAACCCAATTCGCATGATTTCTCTTGGCCTCTGCAGCCACTGCTCCACACGGGCTCCCCGACACAATCTTGATCTTTACATTGATCTAAAGATATATTTTTTGCAAAGCCATAGATCAATATTGTGTTACCAACAAGAAGTCATTGTAAACAGGCAAATTAACAAAGGTACTCACTTTATTAGGATCATAAACCTCATGAAGTTGAAGAATCATCTGAGAGCAATAATCGGTTATGTCAGATCTCTGTTCTGAACTTGTACTTGAGTGTGACCTCCGGTGGCCATTAGCACAGTCTCCGGCAAATCTTGGGAACCCCCAAAATTTTCTACCTGAAATTAAAGATGTTTAAACGATGGTTGATTTGCTTTCATTCCATCAAAACATAGGAATAAACTTGACAATCGAGAAATTCAAAACCACTGTACTGCTCACATTTTAAGCTTCTAATCTATAGTTGTCCATAAAAGCTAACCATAGAACATTAAAGAAATGCATTTAAGCCAACTAAGTTGTAGGATTGATTACCATAAAGCACAAATTTACTTCACATTCCAAATATTAAAATCCCATTTCCTAGAAGGATTCATCACACACACGCACACACACAAAATCAGGATTCATCACACACACACACACACACATACACACAACGGGGGGAGAGAGAGAGAGAGAGAGAGAGAGAGAGCATCTCACCAGAGCTGTGTGAAGAGACAACCACAAGAAGGGTGATGCAGTCTCCAGGCTGAACAACATGAGTTAGTGCCCAAATCAGAGCAGTCTTGGGAATCTCCTTTGATGCCTTAACAGCCACCACAACTTGCTCAGCCACATCACAACCCTTGTCCTGTTTTCCCCCTTTCTTCAACTCTCTACTCATTAGCCCAAAAGAAAAAAATCTCTCTCTCGCCAGAAAAAAAGTTTCAAAAATGTTAGCACTATCCTTTTAAGAGACACCACATTCAAGAACTACATGAAGGTGTCCCCATGATAGAGCAAGAAAACACAAGACATTAGCTGCATTATCATGCCCTATACCCCACAACTAAAGATATTGATGAATCTCATGCATATATTACTGTTCTCTCAAAGAAAATGAGAGGGCCCTTTTAACCAAGAATCAAAGCAATGAAACCAACAAGAAAACAAGAGTTTTAAAGAGTACACAGGCACAGAGACTTCTTTTCAATAACAAATTTTTCCCTGTTTGGCACATGATCTCTGTACAACACAAACGACAGAGAGATACTTCCATTTCATCCAACATCATCACCATAAACAAGGAAACAAATTTTTTTGGCTGCTTTCAAATCAGAGAAGTCAAACTCAGAACTAAAAAAGAAGAGGAAAAAAAAGCCTAGGGTAAATTGAGCTGTTGTCTAGATCCGAAATGAGCCCACTTTCTTTCTATTTCTTTTTTTTTTTTTTTTCCCCTAAACCAAATGCTAATAATTGGAATGCTGGGAAACGTGGAACTCAGATTCGTTCAGAAACTCAAGATTATTTTTTTAAACCCAAACTAAAATAATGCTTTTTTGCTTTTGGCCTTTTCACATTAAACAAAGACTGATATCCATTCCGGAGTCACAAAAGCAAGAGCCCATCAAGAAAATCGCTTGAAATGACACTAGAGTTGAGTTTTTAGCTCCTCATTCTTCTCTTGCAAAGCCTAAGTCTCTATCATTTCCATTCCTGCAAAACAAAACCCATAACCAAATCAACAAAATAAAACTCTCCCTCGACATGAAAGCATCTTTTTTTTTTCCTTTTTTTTTTTTTTTGCCCTCTTCTTTCACATCAGAACAGCTAAACAACAACGGACAACGACAACAACAAGATGACACCGAAGAAAAGATAGACACTTTCACAAGAGGGCTCAATGTGTGTGTTTTTGTGTGTATGTGTGAAAGCGAAATAGAAAGAGGTATCACATGGAATGAGATATCAAGTTGAACAACCTCAACAACTAGATCAAAATTTGATGTAATATGCAATATAGGGACCAACGTCAAAAACCCAGATCAAAAAAATTTATATATTTACGTTATAATGATTCTTGAAAAACACTGTGTGCAGTGTGTGTGTGTGTGGAAATAAGAGCAATGATGCACTTACATTTGTAACAGTGACAAGTTAACGTTGATATACACAAAAATTAAGCAGATAACAAATGGGTTTCTGAAATTTACTTCAACTCTCTCTCTCTCTCTCTCTCTCTCCAGACGACGTCGCCGTCGAGGTTTTTTCCTTCTCAAGAATGCCCTTTGCCTTAGCGTTTAACTACAGCTTTAGCCCTTGTTTTCTCTAAAATTAAAAGACACAAAAAAAGGTTAATTACACCTTACACCCCTAGATTATACCATAATACGTATTTACCTCTCTAAACTATCAATATAACAAATCAGCCCTTTTTAACAAAAAAAATATATATATAAACATAGTGAATTTGTTATTTTTGTAATTTAAAAAATAAGCGTGACAAAAAATATGATTCGGGCTGTAAAGTGTAACTGATTCTAAAAGGAAAGAAAAAAAACATTAGCATAACCTTTTAGTGATTTTTTTTTTCAAATGGCGCTCTATTTTATGTATGACGATTCATTTAAAAAATAGTATAGAGATGATGCTGCAAAATGAGGAAATTAAAATTATCACAATTATGTGTGAAGAATCAAAAGGTATTTGGATTACAAGTTGTAGAGTTTGATATTTAAGTTGGCGTAATATTTATTAAATAATATTGTATCTATTTTATATTATTAGTTATTTTAGTATTTTGTTTTTGTTTTAAAACGTTTGTCATTTTGTGAAAACAATACAATAATTAATACATTTTTTTTAATCTACCATCAAAGAGTTGTTAATATTTGAAATTTTAAAAAAAAAATGTTGAGATAAACGAGTCACGCAGAGTATAAAAATCATAATTATTAAAATCTTCTTAATTTGTGTAAAATAACCTTAAATAACTAATAATATGAAATCGAGGCAGTAACGATTAAGAAAAAAATGGCTTTGTTAAATGATTATTTTTTTTTATAAAAGTTAAGTGAGCTTTGTTAAGCCCATTTTTTTCACTTGATTGATAATAACTAGGAGATACTACTCACTTTATAATTAGTATTAATAAGTAGGACCTATTTGATAGTTCTTTGAAAAATAAATAAAAACGTACACAATGTCCCATATTTAATGAAATTTAGACTTTGACTATAGTTATTTGGCAAGTTCTTGAATGATTGAAAAATTGGTCCAGCCTAAACAAATGTCCTATGCATGTTAGACAAGAACATAATGTTGTTGAATATAAAGCACATTAATATTAAGAGACAGAGCCAAGAGGATTAATGAGTTGTTATCCCACTCGGCCACTCCTTCAAATTTATATTTACCAGAATTTTTTGTTTATTTTTATTAAAATTTAAAATCTATCTATCTGAAATGATAAAGATATCTTTTATATATTGTGAAAAGTATATTTTCGCCTCTTCAAATAAATTTTTTGGATTTCATTGTCGCTAGTTAAAATATGATTGCATGGCACGGGACAAGGTTATCCTATGTTTTTGTTTTGGTTGAATGTTTCAACGCATCTATAGAAAATTAAAAATATATACAATATTTGCTAAAAATATACTTTTTCGAAACATTTTGATTGTCTTAATTATTTTTTCCTAAAAAAAATATATATATATTTTGATAATTTATATACAACTTAAAATAAACTAAAAAAGGTATGTTTTAATTTGAAATTAACTTGTATGGAGCTAGAAGTGAACTACTCTGTTTTGCTTTATTTCGTCGTTTAAAATTTTTATACATGAATTACAGAGAACAATTCATATTCATAATTGTAGTTTAATAAAAACTAAAATGCCCTTTTAATTAATTAATGAGTTGTTAAGAGTTTCTTTTTTAAATTTACAAGTGATATTTATTAAACTGAAAGAATATATTGAAAAGAAAATTATTAAATGTATTTTTCAAAAGTGAAAATTAACAAATATTATGAAGTGAAGGAAGTAAATATTAATAATTATCACCTCACAAAAGTCTAGGCCTCCATGAATAAAGTTGATATATATGGTTTTAAAGCTTGTCTTTAGTAATTAGTATTAACATTTTCAATTGAATATTGCTGGCAGCACAATCAGCCTTGAACAAAAGCTTTATTTATTTTTTAATCAAATTGTGTCACAATAATCAGCTAATTATTGGAAATTTATTTAGTGACCCCACCAGCTTTGGCTTTCGAAAAATCTTGTCTCTTATAACGCCTATTTGATTTTGCAATCATGACTTTTTTCAGTATATATGTTTTCCTCTGTAAAGTTTTGTGAAATTTAAGTTAGATAAAAAAGGAACAATGATTTCATAGTAAAGGCAACTTTTGCCTATATATTTGTCCTGCCCAACTCTTTGCACCATGAATCGATCAGGCCTATGTCAATTGACGAGCTAATATTTCAAAAGTACAAAGATCTTGAGCTTGATTTTCACTAAAACGAGTGATTTTTTGCTCTAATTTTATGGTATTTTGCTATAAAGTTATAATAGTTGGTTTGTTAATTTGTTGATATATATATATATATAGTGATATAATTTACTTTGGATACTCTATAAATGTCAACTGAAACACCATATATATACATTCACCCAAGGGAAAAAGGAGATGAAAAGAAAATTCGAGCCTAAAACTTTAATGGTATTAATTTGACACATAATGATATAATTTGATTATGGTTCATATTGATGTAACAGTAAAATATAATTGACTTACTTAAGAAAATAATAATAATAAAAATAAAATAATAATAATAATAAAGAAATCTTTGCACTATGTGAGTAAAGTAGAATTAATTTAAGTCCATAAAAAAATGTCACTCTAGACATTTTTAATTTTTATTATTGTTATTATTGTAAGGTTTTTTGTTGAGATCATTCAATAATGTAAACTGTTTTGTTTTTCATTTCGTTGCTTAAAAAAAAGCCTAAATTTAATTAAACACTAAAATAAAGACAATAAACGAGGACATTATTGTAAATTCGTTGAAATATATATATAACGGTCACGTGCCGTTGCTTACGGCCATCAATGCTTAACTGATAACGGCGTCAATCACTTTTTGCACGGATCCTGATTTCGAACCTCCGAAATAATAATTTTATAAAATCGAGGGGCTTTCAAATAAATAAATAAATAAATAATTATTTAAATATTTAAATATGTACATTTATTTAAGTGCTTCTGGATTTTAAATTAACCGAACAGCTTTTTGTCATTAAGCGCGACAAATTAATTTGGGATTATCGAATAAGACGAAATTAAGCCGAGGATAATGGGAACTGGCAAGAGACACGAGTCACAATTATGTAGAAAATCTCACAATTTATTATCCTAATCTAATCCTTAATGTCTCAACTTTTTTCTAAAGTTCATTAGCTTTTTAGCATAAATAAATAATTTAATGTTCAAAACTTCTATTTTAGTAGGTGTTTTTTTTCCCTCCCCTTTTTTTGACAGTACGAGACTGTTTTGCTAGTCTTATCAGTTCTTCAAAATATTTTATAGGAAGTTTTCGAATTTATAAAATGTGGTAAAATATTCTGCTAAATTTTAGGGGAAATGAGCTTATAAGCTTTTAAATTAAGATGTTTATGAGTGTATAATTAAAAAAAAAAAACAAGTGATGAGGTATTTATTTATTTTTAAAATCCCGCAGAACTATTTTATTTTCAATCAAATTAATTATAGTATTATTATTACTAACATCTTATAAGTTAAAATTTGACTTATTTATCCAAAAACTTTAATAACTTGTTTTTAAAATAAGATCAAATATTTTATAAACTCACAAACCATCTTATGAGATGTAGTAGATTGATTTCATTAACAATAATAAAAAAAAAAAAGAACTTGCATTTGATTTTGGTCCTTATCGAACTAAGATGAACTTTAAGGCTTTGTTTGGTTCTAAGATTTTAGGGAGAAAGGAAAATGTTAAGGAAAGGAAAAGAAATTGCAAGTATTTTAAAATTCTCTATCTTGTTTGGTTGTTAAAGAAAATAAGAATGAAAATGATTTTTTCTAGATAATTAGCTTCCATTTTGTTTGGTTATTATTGTAAATTAAAGGAAAAATATAAAAACACACTTATAAAAAATTCAAACAATCAATTAATTATATAAAAAAATAAAAAAGATTTGCATGAAATATATCCAAATAATTAATTAGTTTGAGTAACAAAAATGAGGTGAGAGCTTGAAAAGTGAGAGAGTGTTGGAGAGGTAACATAAGATTAGAAAACAAGTTTTTTCTTCACTTTCCTTACCTAATTGGTAGGAAAATATTTTTTTTCAATTTATGTTATACTTTCTTTCTATTTTCCTTTCCTTACAATTTTCTTTCTTTTTTCCTAGTGACCAAACATTGAAAAATACTTTTCCTTCCTATTTTCTTTTCCTTTTCTTCGTAAAATCCTAAAACCAAACATAGTGTAAAGGGCATCTTTAGGAAAATGAATTGTACTAATCTACACTTATTGAGATAAATTAACAAGAAAAGCATGCACGTCTTGTAATTAAAAAGAATCGTAATTTGTTTAATCCATAAATCACTATACAAAAAAAATATATTTTTTATTGTTTGAATGAGTTAATCAATCTAGTGATCGCTCTTTGCCTCCAAATTGAGAGTCAAATTTTCTTTGAAATTCGAGCTATAAAAGGACCCCATTATAGGAAACTAGTTTGAATGCAATGAGACAATTGTGATTAATTCTTCATTATTCTTTCTTGGTCATACCAGTGACACCCATAAAATCACAACAAGAGAGAGAGAGAGAGAGAGAGAGAGAGAGAGAGAGAGAGAGAGAGAGAAGTTGGGACCCTGGACCAAGAATTTTTCATAGCAATGAGAGAGAGAGAGAGAGAATTTGGGACTCTGGACCAAGATTTTTTCCTAGCAATAATTGAAGATTTGTAGATTATTGATAATATAGTAAACATTTGCTATGGGGATTGGGACAATTAACAAAGAGCCATATTTTCAATGGCATTGGGCCTTGTGGGGCTTAGTTGTTTTTCGATTATTTAATGAAGTTAGGACTTGTTTCGGTGTTTGTCCCTCAAACCATGGGCCATATTTTGGTGGTCCAACTGTAACTATTTAGGGAAGAAAAAAATATTGTTTTCTTTATAAGAAACGTATTATTATATTTCAATAATTACATTAGAACTAAAATAGGTAGGGGGGGAAGTTTGTTTATAAAATAAGCAAGCTCATTGGCTTCTTCCAATGTGGTATGAGATATTATCATCATAAGCCCTCCGATCAATGTATTTTGGAACAGGCACGTAGTTATCGTTCATAGACGACGCTATTTGATAATATCCAAATTTGTTGTCAAACACGAATTCCTGATCCTGTGAAATATTAATACACACCCAAAGATGTCGCGCCTCACAATGTAAGAGAAAATCGAATATGAGAATAAGAAATGGTATCATCAATTTAGAGACCCTCGTTTTAATCTTTGTTTTTTCTTTTTATTGTTTGCATTGATCCATATTTGGCCTCTCTTGCTAACGACAGTTATGTCCTCTTCATTGTTTTTGTATACATTTAAAGGATATAAAAATGATGCTATTACAAATTTGTTTGCCATGTTATTTCACTCGAACTCGTGAAATATGGTAGCTGTCAAATTGGATTAGTCAATTTAAGTTTCCTTTTTTTTTTTAATTAATTAATTTATTTGACGAGTGACTACTAGTCAATTTGTTACTGCTCATCTAACTTTCATGTGATGACTGAAACAAAATTAGTGATAAGATTTTAAGTGAAACTTTTAGATTTATTATTGAATATATATATATATATATATATATATATAAATGACAAAAACTTTAGTCTATCATAATATTTTCATATAAATAAATGTGATTGAAATTATATATAGGTGCCACTAATAATATACTTTGATAATTAGTAAAAGGGATCAACGTTCTTAGTCGAATCGATCCTAACTCCAAACTTGCACGTAAGCGCCATTGTTCGAATCTTTTGTTACACAATGATGTAACGATTTTTGCAATACACACTAGCATAAAATATGTGTATGGATGAACGGCTGAAATATTTTTTTTTTACACATTTTTCTCTTTATCATGTACATACATACATATATATATATATATGTGTGTGTGTGTGCGTGTGTGTGTGTGTGTGTTTTATCTTCTTTTCTTATTATATTTTAGTCTTTTTTTTATTTGAATGGCCTTCAATACACGTTTGTTGCAATGGAAGATAGTAGAGGCCCCATCAATGATTCTCTAACATTGAGTCCGAATTGATGAAATAAATATGAAAAATTTAAAAGGTAAGGAAAAATGATTTAGAATGACTTGTACAAGTTACTTTTGTTCGCGGTATTTGGCTTGATGGATATGTACCTCGCCTTAAAGGCGTAGGGAGTATAATGCTCGCGTTTAAATCGTAACAGGTGTGCATACATGGATGATGATATATGTATTTATTAAAAAAAAGAAAAAAATTACTTTTTTTTTTTTTTAATAATTGAGATTTGGGATATTTGTAGTGGTGATTTGGTGGTTGGCACATAGCATCATTTTCAAACTATAACTAAAAATTTAGTTTGCACGGGGCTTCTTCTTCATTTGAACGCTAGGGCCTAAGACATATGTAGTGGGTCTTAATATTATTTTTGACCATATAAACTAGTGACATATGTATTGATAATTTATCATAAACAAAAAAAATTGGCAACCATTTTTTAGTAATGTCTTTATTGTTATTATACACATGTTATTGATTAATTAGCAATAGTACTAATTTAGATAATTTGTGTTATTATCAAATTCGTACAAATCATGAATATGATACAAAATGTTATCATCATGTGATCGCATGGTGGTGCCACGAGTAATTTTTTTTCAATTCAAAGTAATTTTACATTTGGATCTACTACTTAAAAATGCTTTAAAAATATTGGGTAATTCCTAAGAAAATCACTTTTGGGCTCATCCAAACATATATACACACACACACACATACATGTATATACATATATGTTTGGACTTCAGCTTCTTTTAAAAGAGTTTATCCAGATACATATTTTCTTTTGACTGAGGTGTTTTCTTTTTTTAAATAAGTGTTTATCTTCTCAAGAAATCCATCCAAAAGGGCTATATAAGGGCCTGTTTGGATGATTTTTTTAAAAATAAAATGTGTCTCTTTTTCCGTCTGTATGTATTCGTCTTAATTTTCTTCATTCTTGCCTTCAGTAAAATTGTTTAGTATATTACTAGAACACGATAAATTTACATAAAAAATATTCAAGCTTGATATGTTACGTTATCAAACCATATTTAGACAATTATTAATGAGAAATCAGTAATACCCTAAAAATTGCTGTAATTTAATTCTTTTTCATCTCATGTTCTAATATCTTCCTAAATATTTTATTACTCATTGTGGGGGAAAAAAGAAAACAATTAAGATCTCCCAAAAATTGAATGCAAATAAGTGGCAAAGTATTGGGACTTATATGAAAATATAAAAATGGTCCTATCTTTTGTTCCCCAAAATTTTGGAAACAAAATCATAACATTATCCGTGGTTAATTATATCTACCCACGAGCTCCCATGGCCTACTTGCACATTCCATTATTGTTATGTCATATATCGAAAAACAATGACCAAAATCTACTCACATGATCCAAATGTCCTATTAAATTCATAGTATTGTTAATTTTGCATTTTGTTCAAGTTAAAAAGTGGAGATATGAGAGAAAGTAAAATATAAGTAGAATTATAAAATGCAATTTTCATGTAAAATTAGAGAAACAAAAGGTTTGCATTCAGGGGGTGTTTGCAAATACTATAAAAAAGTGTTTTTTTTTTTATCTACTTTTGTCGAAAAAGAAACATATGTGTAGTGTTTTGTTTTGCTTCTTCTATTGAAGGAAAAAAAAAAAGTTAAAATAAGCTAAAAGTCATAGCACGTTTCAAGCAATTGTTTCCGGCTTTTTGTTACTTTTTTAAAATTTAATCACCACTTCTTACTTTTTCCTTACAAACACTATCTACTTTTACTAATTATTTTTTTTTTGCAACTTTTTCTACAACTTCAATTTTATTATAAGTAGAAGTATTTGCATTCGACTTTTGAGTTTCGACTATACAAGGATCCCTTGGGTTGGGATGAAGGAAGTTAGGATCTATTTTGGGCCTGCTTATGGAAAAGTGTATTACTAAATAATATGAGCCCATGTATCCACTATCATCATTCAAATGGGTGTAACCCTTTTGGTTTTGAGGTTTGTATGTACAGAACATTTCTTGATTGGGCTCTGATTTTATGAGTCATGTATTTTCAAAGCTTCCTAGCCTATGGGCCCATACCCTAATATATATCACTTACTATCAGTTCAGACCACTAATCTGTTTTTCCGAATTATATACAAATAATCACATAATTATAACTATAATCTACTCACAAATGATATTTAGGATTAGCGGGGATGGAAGCTAGGATAATTGTTCTCGTCACCTCTCCTTCTCATCCCGTCCCTAGCGCAGACGGAGAGAAGGAGGGCTGGTTCGACTTGAGGGGGCAGTCGTCCCCCTTCAAATTTATGTCGAACTAAAATTTATATATATATATATTTTTTGAAAATTTTATATTTAACTGCCCTCCCCCTTAAATCATAAAAATACTTTAAATATTTTATACAAATTTGACATAACTCCTCAAATCAAAGATTCCGGCCCCATCCCCGACTCCCTAGTTATATATTATAATCCAAGAAAAGAGAAAAGAAATGAGAGATAATGAAAATTTACACACATGTTAATTCAATTTATTAGTGACTATGTTGCTCTTTAAGAAGGCATACCAAATTCAAACAACAACCAAGGGCCAAATACTTGGCCTTCTTTTAGCATCGCTTTGGCCATAAAACTACTACTACTACTATTGTTGAACTTGAAGGGGAGGGGGCAAAGCCTCATGGGCTGCCATTGGAATAGTAGTCTCAAGTTTACAATTATCAACAGATAGCATTTGAAGTGAGCTTGTATTGCAGCTCTCTTGAATGGTAATCTTGTCTATAAGTTCTAGCAAAACTCTCTCTAGCTCTTCCCCATCGCTCCATTCATGGGTTTTGGCCCTCAGAAGCTCGCGGTTTTCACATATCAAATCCCAAACCGGGAAATTCTTCCTTGGCATCAAGAAATCTCCTTCATTGAGCTTCAAACTAGGGCAAAAATCTCCAACTCCATCGCCGAGATATATCATCCTTTTCTTGCCTTCCTCCGCGAACGAGGCTTGAATCTTCTCTATGATCATACCCTAAAAGAGAAACGTTATTGGTTATATTAAGTTCAGTCCCACATTGATTGGAGTCGAGGGTCTTGATTATATATAATTCAGTGTCTCAATGTTTTTTTTAAAGAAATGATAAATTAAAACACGTTCTTATTTGCCGACAATGAGGCAATATCTCAATTAGTTGAACCCGTCATCAATTACATTATTGCTATGGTATGAAAGTGTCACAACCGTCATATGATTATGCTTTTTTTTTTTTTTTCAAGTTATGAGGTGCCAATTAATTAGCAGATTTAGCGGGGACCATAAATAAAATTAACACTTCTAGACATCCCATCTAGATATGCCTTATATATGTTGAGAATCAGAATCTTGAAACTAAAGATCATACTCCAGCATATTCTAAGTAAGAAAATCATACTCCATCTAGATATGCCTTATATTAACACCTTGTTTGGAAGATCGGGTAGCTCGGTTGCCCATAAGTTAGCTCGTTGCTCCCCTATTGTGGAGGATGAGGTAGGAAGTGTTCCATCTTTTATTCATCACGTCATTGAGGCAAAGGCCTCCACCCCTTTATGATTTATTAAAATCATGATTGTTCTTCCAAAAAAAAAAAAAAACCTTGTTTGGATGGAACTTTTTTCTTGAACTGCTTATGACTTCATATCTAGAGTCCTCTAGAGATTATAATTTTATCCCAACACAATTTTCACATGCACATAAATAATTATAACCAAAAAACATGAAAAAAAATATAAATAAAAAATACCCTTACGAAAAATTATATACCTTACACATGTTTGGAGGGCAAGGATTGCTGCAGCGATGAGGAGACAAGTGAAAATCAACATAAGGGCAAATTCTAAGCCTCCCTTGTTTGTCCACAAATCCCGGATTCGAATTTATCTCAGAAAAACAATCCTTTATCCCAAGATGATCAAGGATTGTCTCAATGAAGAACATGTTTGCGTCACTCACTATTCTCAGATCACACCTTTAAGATATTGAACATAAAAAATCACAATGCCTTTAGTGCAAAAAACAGGGGAAAACAGAACATTTTTCGACGAAATTTGTGATAAATTTTATCAGCCAAACATGTGATAAAGTGAGTTAGTTATATTAATATACCCTAGTGCATGAGCCTTCTTGATTGCAGGGACTATCCTAGGATGTATTGGTGCCCTCCTTAGAACCTCTTTAATATCTTCAATTGTTTTCCCTTGTGCGTGTAGCTCTTTCATCATTCTATCCTGCATTTTTGTGTTTAAAAAGTTAAATACAATCATACTTTACATGCACGTATGCATGCATGCGCGCGCACACGCATACGCATATATATATATAGTGTGTGTATATATATATATATATATATATAGAGAGAGAGAGAGAGAGAGAGAGAGAGAGTTGTGTACTGACCATTACTGAATTCCATGGCATGGTGGGGAGGAGTTGGTTGAACAAAGCCGTAGCGCCGAGGTTGTCGACTACCCAATTATCGCTATCCAAATCGATGATCGTCTTGTCAAAGTCGAAAATGACCATAATCGATCCATTTATTGTGGAATTCTCCATCCAAATAAATAAATAAATAAAAGTTTATGGTTTAATTTTTCTCTAGATTTATCGGCTTTGCAAATTCTTGGTTTGTTTTGGATGTAAACCTAAGATTTGGGTGTGGAGTGGTATTTATATAGAAACCAATGTGACTCTAATTGAATTTAAAAAAAAAAAAAACTTGCGATTTAAATGATGCTAGGGGAATATTCCTCTATTGAGGTTATGGTATGTTAAGAAATAAGAATTAAAAATGTAACAGAAATATTTGCACGGTGTTTAAATTTTTTTTCCCTTTTTTTTTATCAAAATTATATATATATATATATATATATACTCTTTTTGTGGTTAATAGTTGGGAATAAAAGAATATTCCGTGAGAATCGTATTCTGACAGCCAACGCATTTCCGTTTTTTTGCCCAAGTTAGGGAGATTGGGGAATCTTTTTCTTTCTTTACCCAAGTTATGAAATTCCGATAATGCTCTTATGGAATTCGAAAGAATTTGATTAAGCGGCAATAATAATCCAAATAGAATAAGAATTATACTGCTGATGAGCACCCGCCTTACTAGTAAGGTGGAGGCCTTATAATGCTTAAAAGTACGTTTGGATGAGTTTAAAAAAAATATTTATCCAATAGTACTTTTTATGGTAGAGTTTTTTTTTTAATGCCAAATAATTTTGTGTTTTGATACAATAATTAAAAGTGTTTTTATTTGAAGTTACTCTGGGGTTGTTTCTCAAAACAGCCAATTTTGGCTTTTTTTTTCTAGCTTCGGCTTTTTTAAAAAGTCCATCTAAACACAATTTTTTTCTACTGTGAAATGCTTTTTTTTTTTTCAAAAAAAAAAGAAAAGAGCTCTTCTTCAAGAAAAATCCATCCAAACGGGCTCTACATTATGGATTTGATTTCCCGTAATTAAAGGTATTATTCTAAATGTATACTAATTATTTTTCTACTGTATAGTAATTTATTTGTAATGTCATCGATAATCATAAATTATAATAATGTGTCCTTGATTAACAACATTGATATATTTGATTGTAATAGATTACTTTCTAAAAAAAGAATAAGGATTATACTCGAATTGTGTAGGTCACTTCCTACATGTTGTTCGAACAATTTGTTCCAATAGTTAAAGCATGTCTTGTCCAAAAATATGATCATTACTTGTCGTGAAAAGCGTATCATTTAAAAAAATAAATAAACCCAAGGATTCATTGATTGATGGCTAGGAGAAGGTTGTAACAAAAAAGGTTCTAGGTTCGATTTTCATAAATATAGGGCTTTTTTCTACGGTAAAGTGTTTTATTTGTATCGTTTATTAGTATTTTATACTAGATAGAATTATGAATGATGTAGGCAGTGTATTTGATCTAAAGTATGTATGTAATCGCATGAAATCTTCACTCTCTCAAAAAGGGGGAGGAGGGGGATGATTATAACAAAAATCCTCGAAATTCGCTCCAATAAAAAAAAAAGGAAAGAAAGAAAGAATGAAAGAAAGAAAATTCGTATAAATAATAAAACTACAATTACCCTCTATTCTCTAACAATTATAACTTGTTATATTAGAATGATTTCTATGAGAAACACTTTTAATTATATGTGAATATTTCAATATATAAGAATTAAATAATCACTCTAGATGAACAATAAAACCATAAAAGCGTTAAATACGTCCAATGTGATGTTATCACATGATGATAGACCCCAATTTTTAAATATAACTAGTGTTCCCTTAATATTATTACTATTATTTTGATAAAAAAAAATTGCAAAATCAAAATATTGCAAGATTCCTAATATATTTTAGTAAATGTTCATTTTGAAAATAGATTGTGTTTCTAGATATGAATTACTTTATTAAACACCTCTACGGCATATTCTCTTATTGTTTTTCCATGCATGTGTCCAATCAATCTCTAATAAGGAATACAATTTAAGAATCTACTTAACAATTATTCAAAATAAAATAAAATAAAATAAAAAAGAATCTACTTAACAAAAGGGGTGAAACGTGGATAACCACGATCCAATATTGTATTATATAGGGTTAAGAGGATTCATTTTGCAAAGAATAAGAATAAGATTTCTTTTCTAGTACTTTTTGTCACTTCAAAAAAATATTTCTCATTGATGGAAATTTCGTAACGTGGGTATCTATGATGCACGGACACGCCTAAAAATGATCCCGTGCAGTGTCGGACACGGACACGTGTCCGACACGACAAAAACGTGTCTGAAAATTAAAAAAAAAAAAGAAAAAAATCTGACACGGTGTCGGACACGGCTAGGACATGGTTGTGGCTTTTTTGATATATTACAAAGTTCTAATGAGATCTTATTTAAAATATTAAAAAATTTAGTGAAAACACTGAAAATAACATATAATTTTTTTAATCTTTAAATCTTATAACCCAATTAAGAAGTGTTTGTTTTAATTATGAATATTATTATTTATCTTTCACATATTTTAATTTAATAAATTATAAATAGATAATATAATATAAAATATTTTTTAATAATCGTGTCAGAGCCGTGTCGTGTCCTAAAATTTTGAGATTTTTCGTGTCGCCGTGTTCGTGTCGTGTCGTGTCCATGTCTCCGTATCCGTGTCCGTGCATCATAGGTGGGTATCTTGTTATATGTTTGAAATATCTGTTATTTTATGATAGAGTTCAATGTAAATAAAACAAAAAAAAAAATCAATGACAAGAAACTAAATTTATAATGTATTAGTTTGTCACTGAAAGTGAAAGATGTGCATTCTTAAATCTTAAAGCGTGTTTTGCATTTTCAAGTGAGTGGTTGAAAAAAAAAAGAATATTTATTTAATTCCATCTCTTTATTTTTTTTTCTATTACAATAAATCAAATCAAATAGATTTGTTTAGTTTATCTAGCTAGATAATTTATAGTAATAATTTTTTTGGCAACACATACATGTCGTTGCAAGAGATCCTCAATAATGTTACCCTCTCGAATCCACTACTATATTAATAAAAGGTATAAATTGGTGTGGACAAGTGGAAATATGTGAGAACATCCACTTTGCAACCAAGGCCTAAATTTTGCTTGTTGTCCTACTTTTATTAATTTTTGCGATTAAACAAGGACACTTTTTTTTCAGTTTTTTTTTTTTTTTTTTTTTTGGTTTTGTTCATCCTCTCTCTCTCTCTCTCTTGGGGGGGGGGGGGGGGTTGGTGTGGGGGGAGGGGAGGTCAAATTTCTACAAAAATAATTAAAGGGATATTTATGATTAATAGGGAGTAAAATTCAAATTTTTTATAAAAATGTATATAATTTTTAGCTCGATATGAAACTCAACGGGTTCTAACCTAGGGCACAATAGGGAGTAACAAAGGTGTGGTTGAATTGTAATACTCAGTACAAGAAAGCACTCTGTTCACTAATGAAAAATTTTTAACAGCGAGATTATGTCACAAATTTAAAGTGTGTGTGTGTGTGTGTGTGATAGATTAGTGACAATGCATTTATTAACGAATTTGTTATAAATGAACTTCGTCACGTAAATTAATTTTGAATTTGATTGACTGGTCATTGAAGAGGATGCATTCCTGTAGTGAGTCATGGTGGAGAAAAATTTGTGGCCATTTTTTTTTGCCATAAATCGCTTAAATTGATATTGAGTGAGCATGTGTTAAAAACTTTACTTTCGGAAAAATAAATAATTGTACTGAAAATTGAAAAAAAAAAAAGAGAGAAATTGTAAATATTGGGTGTGTTTTTAAAATAGAATTAAGATGTAAAGCAAAATACAAAATTAGGGTGTTCAAAAATAACTGAAAGAAAATTCAGTAGAAGTTGGTTGGGGATTATTTTCAATTAGACTTTTTCTTGATTTAAAGAATTTATAATCTTTTCACATACTATAAAATAACTTATCCATTAAAAACAACTAACAAACGAACGAACGAAATCAAAAGACACTTTGGACCACCATTTTCTTATTTTCATATCAATTAAAAGCTTGTTTGAGCTCAACTACTTTAATAATCAAATCAAGTTTAAATAAAATTTCAATTTCGATAAGAAATTCAAATTGAATTTGAACAGTACTTTATTCGACTCGATTTGGCTCGATTCGTTTATGCCACTAATCAAATTGGATCATAACATTAGGATATTCCCTCTAATCCATCCTCATACGAGATCAATAATTCTAATTGAATCCCAATATCTCAATATAACTCGCAATAAAAAAGTGTAGCCTGAAAATGGGGTCAAAAGTTATTCCACAAAGCAAACTTTAAACTTTTCAACATTGGATTTATTGCAATCAAATTTCTCTTTTTTGATACAATATTACACACTTTTAGATATCTGACGAAACTATCAATTAGTTATAATAGAAAATGCTATCCATGTGCAATGGTATTAGGTCATTTTTGTTTTGTGAGATCAGCTACTTTTCTATATTTAGGGTTGTTAGTTTTTCCTCTTTTTTTCTTTCTCTCTCTTTTAGGGTTGCTCTTTTTTTTTTTTTCCGTACGCATATACAAACACCATCCACACACGCACACTGTCAGGATTCAAACATCTGGTGATATTCCCTATGTATCTAAAGACAATGTACATTTCCATTATGCCAAAAGGCGGCAAACACTTTAGGGTTGTCACTTGAGACGAGCTCGGCTGAACTTTATGATTATTTATTTTATTCATATATGTAATTAATTTTGTATAATATTAACTTATTTATAAGTTTGAGTTTAACAAGATTTATTTCCACATATTCCTAATTATTTAAGTTAAGTGAATTGACATGGAAATGGTTTGGAAAATGTAATTTAAATATTTTATATCCTCAAATACTCAAAGTACAGAGTTACTGTTAAAAAAAATGGGGTACAGAATTGTTGTATGATAAAATTTGTGTGGTCCATAGGAAGGCCAAAAAAAAACTCAATGCTCTGATCCAAATTCCAATATTCCCAGACTAAACTTAAGATGACCCATTGGGTCAACTTTTTTTTTTAATTCGATGTGGGCCTAAATTTTTGATCCACATTTATAACAAAGTGGTACAATACCATTGAATGTTTGGTACTAATATATCAAAAATGAGCAATAATGGTATATTTAGGGCTGTCAATGGATCGGATCTGGAGCAAATCAGTGCAATCCGGATCCGAATCCGATTACAAGGTCCGGCTACCGAATCCGACCCGAAACCCTATAGGATCTTTAGTCTTTATTCTGAATCCGAATCCGGAATAAATCCAAGATCCGATAAAAAAATCCGATCCGATCCGATATGACAAAATTTTATTATGCTTGGACCAAAAAATAAATAATAAAAAATTCTTTAATATATAAATATATAAATGTGTAAAAATATATTTTATATATATATATAAGATATTTAATAATTATGCACCATATTTAATTTTTCATTTAATGACAATATATATTTAGAATTATATATAAATACGTTTATGTATAATATATTTAGTAAAAATCTCTAATAACTATAGAGATTATTAGTTGTTCATTTAATGATAGTATATAATAAATATCTCTAATAACATATCCTATATATGTATATATATGGTGTATGTAATAGAGATCTTTAATATATAGACTAATTAATTAGTATTCTATAAAAAAATGCCTCTTTATGTTAAAAATAAAATTAAATAATGTAGAAAAATATTTTAGAATATGTATGAAAACTATATAATGTTTTGTTAAAAAAAAGTACCTTAAAAATTAACTAAATAATATATTATTAATTACAATGACATATGTATTATATTGAAGTATCTTTATTATTATTGTATTATATATAATCTATAAATTTAACAAAATATAATATAAAAATTCGGATTCGGATCTTTAACGGATCGGACTCATTGAATCCAAATACAACCCATTTATTTCGGATTACGGATATTTGCTATCGGATCTAACCCATCGAATATTTTAATCGGTCGAATATGCTAAAATTCGGATCGGATTCGGATTAAAATCCGCTCCATTGACAGCCCTAGGTATATTAATTGTGAGAATACTGGCGAGTATAACCCAAGATGTTATATAAAAATATAATAGAAGATCTGAATTCATGGATAGGGTTGAAAAAAGAATCAAGTTGCTCGACACTCGACTTGAGATTGATCATAAAAAATTTGTTAAGGCTCGATTCGTTAAGTTTAACAAATCAAGTTTGAATACATTTTTTCGTTTGAAGCTCAGCTCGAACTCATCTCAATTAATTAAAAATATGGTAATATATGTGTAAAAATATCAAATTACCTGGATGCAGCTCGAGTTTGGCTCGACTGAAGCTAGTTTGGATTCGATTTATTTAATAATCAAACCAAATTTAAATAAAATTTCAATCTCAATAATAATTTAAACCAAATTTAAATAGTATTTTATTTGATTCGATTCAATTCTTTAACACTCATATTCGTGAAAATAACATATATTTACATGACACGTTCTTCTCGTTTAATTTGACTGAGTATAATCTCATCTTCTCATGTGAATATAAGTGTGTTGTGTGTGTGTATATACACACACACACCAATTGCCAATTGGGTTAGCAGGATGAAAAATTAAATCCTTTAGGCAACGTTCAAAGTCGAATAATGGTTTTGTGAATGGAGTAACTGAGTTGCGAGTATCGCACTATAATGGGCCTTTGCAGTATTCGATCTGAATTAGTCGGTTAATAAATCGAAATTGGGTGGCTACTTGCTAAGACAAATATATATATATATATATATATATATATATATATAGATATAGATAGATAGATAGAGAGAGAGAGAGAGAGATGCAACCCGATAAAAGCGGCTGAGATGTTGGTCCCTAAATGCGGGTAACCTATATATAAATTGAATAATTGGGTCATGCAATTGATTTAAGTCCAGGGTCCATATGTTCCCTTTGTAAACTACATAAATGCTAGGGACCCTTATTACTTTTGTCCCTTCTAAATACTAATTAAAAAAATATAATCCATATCGATCTTAGTTTTTGACTTCACTAAAACTTAAAATATAATCTATGCCCTCATTTTTTTACATTTTTTAAAAAATACACTTAAAATATATATTTTTTAAAAAAAATTATTGAAACTCAAACATGAAACTACTATTTCGTTATTTTAACAAATTTAAATCAAAATTTAACTAATAAATGAAATATATTATTGTGTACTATATGGGAAAAATTACAGTTAGGCCCCTTGAGATTAGATCAAATTACAAGTAGATCCTCTCATGTATGAAAAATTATACATACCTTCCTTGAGATTTGGGTCCGGCTAATATTCAAGGAAAAAAATAATGAAATGACTTTGTTATTCTTGTCGGAATGTTAAGAGAAACTAAGGAAAAAAAAAATCTCACGATTCAGGTTAAATGTAAAAATGATAAGTTTGTCCATTTCTTGATGACAATTATTAATTTTAATAAGAATATTATTGTCTACACAAAAAGTCTAAATTTTTGAAAAAATAGTAAAATTGGAGTTCCATTATAATTTTTGCTTACATAAGCAATCGCGATGTATTAATGATCGGAATGCATTCTCTATTAGCCAGACTAAAATCTCAAAGGAGGTATGTATAATTTTCTATGCATAAGAAAGTTTAATTAAAATTTGATCAAATTTTGGAAAGTCTTTAAGTATAATTTTTTTTATTATATAATAAATTTGAAGGAAAATGATTGCAGTCCCACACATGTGGTTAATTGAATTTCGAGAAGTATTCTAAAGTGGAACATCTAGAATAGTCATTATGGGCTGAGGGCCTTCTCGGCCCATCTACGATAAGATAAGGACCAGTTTGCAGATAGTATGAACATTCAAATTTTTGAGCTAAATATCAAAATTTCACCTAAGTTGTAATACCAAAATTTCTTCAACTCTAGACCAATCAATTGAATTTGAAAATCCATATACCCTTTGCCACATAAGATTCACCATCATTTTTATTTCATTATCAACATAAAACAAGACATGATCAAGACTTCTGCTTACATGGTCGACTCAATATTCTTAGCAGCCAGAGGCAAAATTTTAAAATGAGGTATGTAATTTATCATTAATTTAAACACGCATGATACATTATTAACATCAAAATCGGGTGAGAATCTTGCTTGTCGGCCTCCCATTGGTTTCGTCCCCTCTAATAACTCGAAATATAAGCATATTTTATCCCTTTTCATCAAATTTTGGAAAAAATCTCATTTTTTTGATCCTATATATTAAGCCACATTTAATTTTGGGGACATTAATTATTGATTTCCCAATATCTTCTAAATTATTTCAATTTTAGTTATCCAACTAACTTTTATTAGATAATTAGCATATTATCTTGTGCTTTAGCTATTAAGTACTTAACCGAAGAGGGCTTATTATGTGTGGCCAAATAATGATGTTTTTCCCTCAAATTTTAGATATAAGTACGTTATTATATTGTTGAATCTTGAAAATATTATTTATTTTGACTCCATTACATCAACAATTTTGACTTAAAAAGGCCAAGTCAATTAGCGTGTCGTGAGACATAACTAGACCACAAAAGTATTATAAATTAATAGATTTGAAATTTTAATATATTGAATGTCACAGTCCGGATTCAGAGCACGCACAAATATATATTAAGATACATAACATTTATATATAATATTAATCAAGGGGAAAAGTTCAAATATGTCTTCTCCTTCTTAATATGATGCAAAGTTGAAGATATTAAGTAATATTAATATCTAGAAATATAATCTATGATCTTCAATATCTTCCGACACAGTCAAACCAACTAAACTATACATCTGCAAAATAGTCCGGATCCTCTACTACAAAACGGTGCTACATCTTCTTCTCCATCTCCACTCATCAATACACGTCACATGTATTGGTGAACGGTTGAGATAAGAAAAGAGAAAAATTTATGATATGAATTTTTTTTTAAAATATTATCTTTCTTCCAACACAGTCAAGCCAACTAAACTATAAATCTGCAAATCCGTAAGCCAGCAAATTGATAAGAATAGGAGGGTCAAAGGACGAATATATATATACACACACACACACAAAAGATTTGATAGGATTTGTGTTTTGTTGTGATTTGTGAATCCAACTCGACACAACAATTGACATGTTTAAAATTCCACATAAAAAGTTGGTCACATATGATAGATGGCATAATCAGATCAGTGAATTTTAGACAACATATATTATTGAAATTTAATTATTTTGAATATGTGGGTTTGAGTTCAATATTAAATGTTGACCCCTGCGAGGTAACAAGACATCAATTCAAATTTACTAGTTCATCTGTCAGTACATAACCCGAGCTAGAAACTCCAAGAAGCCAACCAATCTGGACCAAACTCTGTGTGTGTGTGTGTGAGAGAGAGAGAGAGAGAGAGAGGGAGGAGGGGGGGGGGGGGTTTATTTTTGTATAATATTGTCATTTCCCACAATAAATACTGATGCAAATTATAAGAACACACACAAAATCATCAAAATAGGACAAACTATAGAGTGCTAATGCCATGGTCAATGAGGACATCACTTTATAACATTGTTTTCCATCTCTCCATCAATATTTTTGCTTCTTTTTTTTTTTTTTTTGTTAAAAGGGGAAAATAGAAAGAGACAACCAAGGTAGGGTTTTTTTTTAGCATGATCGCAACAATCTTCTATCATTGTAAAAGATGCTTGATTTATATCAAAATTATGGTTCAAAAGACAAACTTGCTATTAAAGATCTAGTAAAACGTCAATTGGACTGAAGAGCTAACCATTGTTATTTCCTCGATATAGTTGTGAGAATCCTTCATGGCCAGATAAAAAGTTCGATTTTTAAGTCATAATTATTGTTTAAAAGAAATACTTTGCATTACAGCTCTAGTTAAAGCGTCAATTAGACTGAAAAATTGACCACTGTAGAAATTTGTTAGACGTGACCATAAGAGTGTTTCATGACTTGATAAAATGTCTGATTTAAGTCATAATTATTGTTTAAAAGGTGAGTCCGTCGTTGCAACTCTAGTAAAAAATGTCAATTAGACTAAAGTTCTTCCACTGTGAAAATGATTGATTTAGAATGTTCAAACAAATTTGAAATATTACTTGTAGAAAAATCAAACCAACTAATATAATTACATTCCTTAAGATCAACACAACTATATCAAAAAGGATAAAATGAAAAAAAACAAAGATAAAAAAGGAAATCTTGAAAAGAATTACATTTAAAAAAAAAAAGAAAAAGAAAATAGCAAATGACTCCTCTGCACTACTGAAAATTCGACCCGGCTGTGTAAATCGCAAGATCCGGCCAATCATTGCCACCTCCACTCCAACAACCAGTGTCATCGCCACCCCGAATGTTCAAGAATCCATCACCATTTATGCTACTGCCACTCCCCAACCTCGCTTGTGGTTGTGGATCCACACCCTCAGCCGAACCCGGATCCCCAAAATGCCCACTCAAATGTAAACCCGACCCGTTTCCCCCCAGCCCATCAATCAAATTACCAAAATGCCCCCCACTTGACCCCACCAGTGAGCTGAAACTCCCACTCACCTGCATAAAATTCCCAAACTGCCCCCCAACTTTCCCTCCCACAGCCATTTCACCGCTATTTTTCTTACTGTCATCAGATTGCGACACTGACGCCGCCGCCGCAGCGGGGCGATTGACGGCGGCGGAGGTGGCGGAGGAAGAGGCGGAGCTCCGCTTGGCGTTCTTTCTTGAGCCACCTCCGACGGGGATGTTCCTCAACGCGCCGCCCTTGGTCCAGTATCTCCTGCAGCTCTTGCAGAAGTGGCGGGGCTGAGAGAGGTTGTAGTTGTTGTAATAGCAAAATTTAGTGTTTGTTGAATCGCACCTGGGACATTTCAAGTGTTTATGTTCTGGGAATTGTGGCTGTGGCTGATGCACTTGGGCTTTGATCTGC
This sequence comes from Petrea volubilis, assembly GCA_026212405.1. NCBI lineage: Eukaryota > Viridiplantae > Streptophyta > Magnoliopsida > Lamiales > Verbenaceae > Petrea > Petrea volubilis. The sequence goes on along the minus strand of CM047876.1, from coordinate 25,941,162 downwards.
GAATAAAATGATGAATCTTGCATTTTTTTTTTTTTTTAAAAAGATTCAATTTTTATGATGAAATTATGAGCTTTGAGTGATTTTATGACTTGGGTTTGTTGCAAAATGTTCGGGAATTGAGGATTAAATGAAGACAAGAATGATTTGTGGGGGTAACTGTGAGATGGGCTTATGTAAATATGTGGTCGAAAAATGGAAAAGGATGTGAAAATCGACGATCTATGACAAGGGTTTCTTTGTTGAGTCCCTTCGTGTGTGTGTGTGTGTGTGAAGTGGCTAAAATGGAGGAATTAGAGGGAACTTAACTCACAATATGACAAAAAAGGTCAAGAAGATATTTTTTTTTTCAGTTTTTACAAGAATTATGATTCTGATGTTGATTTCTTGAATCAGAAAAAACCAGAATAGTCAGCTTTGGTATTGTTAGTTCTGAGGATGAAAAGGAAATTTCAAGAAATGGGAAGATGGGATAGTAGAGAGAAAAGATGGAAGCGATGGAGTTTGATATTTCCTCTTCTCTTCTTATACCGGCGGGGGGGTAGAGAGAGAGAGAGAGAGAGAGAGAGAGACTATTTCACACACACACACACGCACACCCTATACTGTATCCAAACTTGAAAGGTTTAAGACTTTTGGCTAACTTGGAATTTTGGGATTTTGGGGTGAAGGCTTGATTGATTAATTTGTTGATTATTGATTAAAGAATAGTTTGTGGCGATTTTATTCCTTCATTCTTGGCTGCTCTATGAGCATAGCATGATTTGTGGGCTTATTGGTTCAAATAATTAGGATTATTTAATATCGACGTGAGGGAGCACGAGAATAATTTGTGTATGGATTGAGAATATTTGAGTGCGAATAAAGAGGCAAAGAGGTCAAATTTGCATCATAAAGTGTTGTTCTGAACCTTAAACATGGGTTCGTTAGTTCACTAAAACAATTCTAAAAGATGTTTGTGGGTTGGTCCGGATCTTTTGGTACATAACTTTACTATATTTTTTTTTATTCATCGTATGTTGGTAGACGATTAAAATAAGAAACGAAAATATTTTTTAAAAAAATTATATCTTAAGTGTTTTTTTTTTTCTGATCTCAATCGTTTACCAATACACGTAGTTCCTATTGATAAATAGAAAAGAAAATATAGTACGATTATATAATCAAAAATCCAAAGTGGTACTATATTCAATATCTAAGCCATGGTTAAGAGCTCATGGATTTTTTTTTAAAAGTACTTATTTTTTTTGAAAAAAAGCATGTCAACGAAAATATTGTGTTTGATCATGCTTAAACAAAAAGAAAAAATGAAGAAAAGAAATAGAAGCTAGATAAAAAAACTCAAAAATAATTTTAAATAAAAATATATTTTAAAATACTTTGAATTATTATATTTAAATACAAAACTGCTTAAATTAAAAAAAAATACTATAAAAATCACGGCTTAAATTTTATTTTATTTTTTTAAACGTATCCAAACCAAACATTTGAAGGTCTCAATCAGACCATGCTGTGCAAACAGTGATTGAGAGATCAAGAAGAGCATCATTTCGGGTTCAATCATGGAATCTGGTCCGTTGATCTTGCATGATGGCCTAATGAGGACCGTCCATCTGGGGTGGAGTGATGTGATACCGTAAATCTGGGTGGATTTGGGTTGCCGTCTTGTAATGGGCCCAGGCCCAACACATCATGCCCATCATCCTTCCCATCATGATAATGTCACCCACCTTGGAATCAAAACATGTTTCCCCCTTGCGTAGGTATTATTATAACAACAAACAACTTTATGTTCAGAAGAATACGGGAGAAAACTATATATATATATATATATATATATATATACTTGTTCTATTGGGATTGGTTTGAATTTTAGTTGGTTATTTATAACTTATAATCAATACAAATAAACTTCTCGTTTTTTATTTTACGTCATGAAATTTTATTCTCGTAAGGGAAATTGGTGCATCTACAAGTTGACTGTGTTCTCGGGTAAATGAGCTGAGCAGAACTATTAGTAATGGGATTTGCCTGTAATACGAGGAAGGCATTTCTCAAACAAAGGTCAAAAGACAAAGCTAAGGAAGTAAATGAAATTATAACAATACAAAAAGCACCCTAGAATTCTTGTATGAACTTGGCATTTGTGCTTCACATATCAATCGAATGGCTGAGATCATTTTATATTTTGTATATTATTTTTTTGCTAAATGAATTAATACTGTAACACAATTTAAACCATGCAATACATGTAGATCGGGTGCACAAACAAATTTACCCCGAACAGACACAACAAAGTAAATGTTTATTTCCTCATTTAAAAAGGCCCTTGATTATTCCAAACTACACTTCTAAACTCAAACCATGAATCATTAAATTACATGTAACGTCATAGTTTATTTCACTTTACGACATTATCATATCCACATCAAACGACTCAGATCGGCCTCAAACATAGCGAATTGGGAGGGACAACATTTCACCACCACAACTTTAGCTTCAAATACCAAATACCCATCGCTTAGGCTCAAAAAGACCTAGACTCCTAGTTGAACATGAAAAATATTGTACAAATTAATAGAATTCAAAGGTTTGGATACTTTTACATCAAATGAGAATCATAGCTAAAAAAGAGGCCAAAATCATCATCCTACAATAGAGATCCCAAGTATGATTGCTACCGGTTGAAGTTAATAAACTTAAATTGGCCTGCAGGTTAGCAGCGAGGGCGGCAGCAGTGGCGGCAGCTCCTTTTCCGAGTAAAGAAAAACCTACATTCACCTTAAAACTAGGGAGACAATATATGACAATTTTCAGGTTATTGGTTTGTAGAAGAGCTACTACAAATCAACATTCCTTCCCACCACTACCCAACACGAATAAGAACAGAACTGCATCTATCCCGGTAAAAAAATAAAAGAAATTATGGTTGGCGAAAGAGAAAAAAAGGCGAAGAAGGGATATAACAGTCTGCCCTGGTACAAGGACACGCTGCCCGATTCTGACTTCTGGAACTTGCCTGTGCTACAGATTTACGAAGCACTAGGATGTGAGAGAATTTGATAAGAGAGCCTCAAATTGCTGAAAGAAGCATGTTCTCGAATAGCAATCCAAAAATGTTTTACCGAGTTCCAGTGGTGACTTTTTTTTTTCATGCATAGTACATATACAAGCTGTTTGCAGCAGCACACGCGATTGAATTCTCGGATGGGTGCCATGCCAGGTGGAGCAGCTTCGTTGTGAAATCGAAAGAATTCCCGTTGGAATCAACTCCCGGACTTTCTGAACCTGCAAAAACATTCTTTCAAGTTGAGAAAATGATGGAAGGACCATGTATGAGAATCATGCTGAAAATAACATAGTGGGAATGTAAGATGGGGGCAGTAAAATCATACCTCGTCTCACAACACGAGTGATGCTACTGCTCAGGGATCTGGAAGGCCTATTAGGGGTCTGGACCTGCCTTCTGAAAGGGACATTGAGCAGTATTTTAGCAATAAGCAGGATCTCCCACATAAATGAAAGTCCAATTTGTCGAAAAAGGTACCTCATTGGATTTTTGCTTGCTTCCAAAGTAGTTGCCTCAGTACTGCCCGCAGCACAGCCAAACACACGGAATAGATTGCTGAAACAGTGTTTTTATTCCCGTGTTAATATACAAAGATTCTAGTAATGGAAAAATAACAAAGTGAACAGAAACAAAAACGCACCTATAAGAACCAGTTGCAACTCGAAGACCATCACCACTCAGGCAACATTCAAATTTATCGAAAATGGAATCATTTTCATACAAGTCACACAGCTGGACATTATCAAAGTACAATGAATTAACTCAACAACACTCAGAGAAAAATCTCAGGCACAATGGGGCTGGAGTACCGCAACTCACCTTGGGTCTTAAATACTCATGAACCTGGAAGGTTGACACTGGACCAGAATCCATATTAATATCCCACAACTGAAGCAATAAGATGGATCAGTGAGAACCCAACTGACATACCACAGAAGAATGAATACTACTATGCAGCAAGTGCTCCAAAGAAGTTGCAATATATATGGATCTTCAGCCACCCAGGAAACAGATCTAGCAAACTTTCATTGGCCAACTAATGAAACAGTTGAAAAGGGTATTATAGATTATTTCCCAATTCTAGTGCCAAGCTTCAGTTAGCACAGTTCCCACTTTTCGAAAAACTTATGATGTAAAATTCATAGCACTACGTTTACAACAATCTAGGCTATCTAGCATTCTAGCTCGTATTGCTTATTCATAACAGCACACACAATTTCTGACCACAACATTATAGCCACAGAAACTGTCTACAGCTTTCACTATGCTTAATAGTACAAATGATGTGTACATGTATTAACCATCGCCTGCTAAATTAAGCTCATGTAGAACAGGTCAGTTCAACTTAGAAACCGCAAACACTCTGACCAATTGAAGCATTAGCACCAAGTAGAACTCAAAATGCGGAAACAACTAGAGAAGACAAAACCTTAAGGGTCATGTAATCACGACTCAGTATATATCTGCCATCCCTCGCAAACTTAACATCTGAAATTGAAGCAATTATTTCAGTGAAAAATGATCTCGAGCCGGGTGCCTCCTGCTCCTCAAATCTGTAAATGAATTGGACATCTTTATATCATCAATAAAGACAAGATTTCTAAACAAGGATGACAAAGTTGATGAACACTGCTCCAACAAACAAATAAGAATGCAGTGTCACAGCCATCCAACTTTTGAATTACCAACCCGGAGATATTATTTTATTTCGACAATAAAGAAGATAAAAAAGCAGAAGCATATAATCAGGAGGTTGAAATAATGACAAAGCCATCCAACTTTTGAATTACCAACCCGGGGATATTATTTTATCTCAACAATAAAGAAGATAAAAAAGCAGAACCATATAATCAGGAGGCTGAAATACAACGGAGGATTATCAAAGAACTTACAGTTTAGAATGCGAGTCGCACAATGCAGATTGCCGCAAATCAATGAGACGGATTGAGCCTTTTGAACTACTATATGCTAACATGTTGCAATGAGTAGGATGAAATTCTGCTGATGTTATCACCTCTGCAATAAGAAAAAAAGTATCAACCAACTGAAGCAGTTCACTACTGGAGTTCATGATGATTCAGCCCATGTGTTTAGTGTTTACATCATAATGATACTAGGCCACTCCAGTCACTTTTGCTATGATTTAGGAAATAAATGGCTTTTTCAGAATATAAAAGCTTTCACAAGTAAAAGCACATCAACAAAGGTAAGAAGCTGCAAATTCATGGCATAAGCCCTTTCCCACTCTGCATCTCACTTGAAAAGAATCATTACAATCATCCAGCATTTAAGGGACGATGATGAAAATCTCAAGCCTGAAATGATCGTATTGGGACCTGGAGAGATCCCAGTCGAAAAGAGGAGAAAGAAAACCTCATCCACCCACCCGTGCAAGAAAATAAATAAATAAGAAGACATACCAGTCAGATCCTCCATATTTGCTGGCTTCACATCAACAATGTTGAAACTTTGATTACTTATTTCCAAGTTCCAAAGATTTATTCGGAGATCATCAGCTGATATAAATGTTTCACCATCACTGGGAAGCATTACAAATAGAAATTAATTGCGAATTCAAACAATGCAAATTAATAGAAGGAAGGCCAGAAGGGTGCTCACAAAGTCAAAATAAAGGTTTAGCTACTAATCTATCAACACCATCTTGCAATTCTAAGGTGTATGGACATTCAAGCATAAAATATGGACCATAAGAGGTGCATGCATAATTTAGCACATTCAAAGGAAAACAAAAGGATCAAATCACTCATTTGCAATCAAAATAAATTCACCCAGTCAAGAGATAGTACAAGTCCTATTCACTAATACAAATGTTGGAAAATAAAAAAGAAAATCAACTGAACTACAGATCTTGTGTACCAATTGCTAGACTTGATGGAATCACGAGACTGCTTTATCAGTCCTGTGACTCAAAGATGTCAAAGGCTAAACTTTATCAACATTTCCAAGGAGAGGCACAAACAGTTCAATTTTCTTTTATATTCCTCTAGACCTCGTACTTCTGAATTTTATTGGTGTTGTCAGTATAACAAAGTGTGTTAATGGAGAAAAAGCAACAACAGTTAAGCACCAGGGAAGGAAAGGAGTGCAGTGCATGAGCAGATGAGAAAGAAAAGAGGCACTAGAAAACCACAAATCAGTGCCAACATACTGGTCTCCTTAGTCTACTCATCAACTCAAGGAAAAATACATGGGCACAATTATTTTCACAAGTCTTCCTTGCCCTGCCTTGATGGCTAAAATCTCACGAACATTAATGAAGAAGGTTACCCCACCAAAGATTTTTCCATAAATAAGATTCCAATTTCTACTGTGATTAGACTCTATCCTTGCTTTTCCACTTCTAGTAAAGGAGAACAAGGTAACGGAATAATAACTACAGAACCATCAATATTACAGATTTCTGAAGCGTCAAACTCACACTAAATGCACAACATCAAAAACTTAAAGGACATGCAGAAAATGGTAGGCATAACAAGCCAGGAGTTAAATATTGGGTCTTCACCTGTTATTTGAGATGGAATTGATATGATAGTCATGTGCATGAGCATATACTCTCCTGCATCTGGCAACAAGACTGGTCTCACTGCTTGTGACCTAATAATTGTAAAATCAAGTGTCAGAGGAAAGACACACTGAGAAGATACTTGGCCCTAATCACCTATGCCTAAATAGGTGCAAATTAAAGATTTTTAACAGGGAATTCCATATAATGTTTTAAGACTTACAAAGCATACTGGACACTAATTCTTGTTATCAATTAAGCTTCATGGCTCACTATGGATCAGATTTGAGAGACTCATAATGGCATGAATACACACACAAAACAAACAGACAAGTAAACAGGAAAAAACCACAAGTGGCTGTAATTTCATCTATCAAAACAGCCACCAGTGGACAATATGCATTCTAAATGAATACCTATTAGCTAATGAACCAATACATCCAAAGATGAATTGTAATAAAATCCTTAATTCAGCCTGTAAAACTATAACTGAGCTAAGTACAACTACCACTGGCAAACGCAGTGAGGGGATGCCCCCAGGCGGAAAGGATAAGTCATTGCTCAAAGAATTGTAAGATCGATCTGAACAGCCACCATTAGCAAGATATGGCTTCGGACTAGAAGAAACACTAGAACTTGCAATACCGCCATTTCCAGCGGCTTTAGATGGGTCTACAATTATATCAGAAACTTTCTTGATTTTCTTCTCTTGGACCTGTTTGAACAGAGAAATTAGAATCATCAAATACAATATCCATATATTAATTCCACTTTGGAACCATCAACAGAACCAACGTTAACTACTAGCATTGTAGCATGAGGGAAGAAAGCTGAGTGAACACGGGAAAAATTCTCGATTAATTTTCAGATTATTATCAGAAATGCATAGTGTTTCCAATTGAATTTGATTCCTTTTGGAAATGCACCCCCCAGTTAGAGTCTATAGTGCCATCTTCCAAAACCATGAAAATCCATGACAAGATTGCATTTCTTGATCAAATTTAAACCATCCGAGACCAAAATAAATAAGGAATCAAAGGAACAAATGCCACATAATAAAAATTAATGCCTTAATTTAACAGAGACACACACACAAAAAGTAAAAATATAAATTCCTTGACTTAGAGCTCACAACTACAGTAATGCTTATGGGATAGATAAACAAAGGCTCTTCAGCGAGATAATGAAGGAAAACAAATAAAAATAAACTAAAAAGCTCAAGATCATGTGTTAAGAACATGGTGATCAATCTTCTGATCTTCATAACAAAAAATACAAGATTTGACTAAGACAAGTATGAGGCTAACAAACCATACTAAGGTACTGGATAAACAAGAACCAAAGAAACTAAAATCACACGTTTCCCTTTACAATGGCAGAGAATGATCAATCAATGAGACAATTACATTCTAAATCTCACCTTCCAAAACTTGATGGTTTTGTCATTAGTAGACAGAAGAAAGAGGGCACCATTAGCTGTTTGGCACCACCGAATCTTGTTGATTTTCTCCTCAATCTCCAAACTCTTAAGATAATCAAACTGAAGAAAAAAGGAGTGGATAAATATGTTATAACAGCTCAAACTCTATTTATATATATATATATTTTATTTTATTTTTTGTTTTCCGGTTTGGGAAAAGGGTAAAGAAAATAAAGGAACGAGGAGATTCCTTTAAGCCACTTGCTCATATGGAAAACGAAACTCCACTGGTAGCTCAAAGTTCAGACATTTCTAAAAGTAATTATTCAAAAATCAAATGCATGAAGCGGGCAACAAGAAGAGACAAGCTGAGTGAAGTACATACCTCAGGTTCATGGCTCTGAAATTCAGTTTTGTAACGAAACTCTGGGTGTCGACTAACTGGATAGTCCATCGTCTCTAAATCTCTTCGACTTCCACCATGCTGCAAATTCAATTTGCAAAGCGAAAGAAATTTAAAATAGATGATTGCATCATCATCACAAAAGGAAAAAGGAAAAACTTCCATTATTGGGACCTCACCTCTTTCGTATCTGTCCTTTCAAACAACACCACCCTTCCACCGCGATCACCAGTAGCCAGATGGTCACCAGTTTTATCAAACTCAATGGCAGATATGATATCCACTGCATATAAAGAAAAACTCATAAGTAAAAAACTTACTAAAATAAGTTCTAGTCACAACCATTTGACAGCACGACGCCAGAATATCAAAAGCAGTATATATATATATATATATATATATATATATATGTCATAAACTCAATTCAAAGCCAAAAGAAGGTGCCAGAAATTCCTCTTCTCAACCAGGAAGTGGGTAAGTACAAATATCGTATATTTTCAGTCAATTGTTAGAATCAATAGGTATTCAAATTGTCATTTGAAAAAAAAAGTTGACATCCTTCTTATTCGGTCACCATGATGATGCTTCCCAAAAATCAAAATTCTTGATCACTGGTTCCTTCATTATTCAGGGAGCTATTTGCCTATTCATTCTCCACTTATCCAGAAAAGGAGCAAACGCATTTATATATCCTAGATAACGTATGGTGCAAGTTAAGTGGCTGATTGCTGTTAAAAATCAGTAGAATACTTCTCACAACTGCGAACTTACGACGCTGCACCTCAAGTTGGAATATACAAGTACAATCATGCACCATAAGTTCAGTATTCAATCAGTTTTGAGATCACATCCCATCACAATTGAGAATCCAGATCAAGCGCCATAATACATTACCAAATAGGCTTTCAAACGACTTCCAAACGCACATGATTACTGTTGTCTTCATAAAGAGCCATCTAAATTCTCATCACACCTCTACTTTTGCATGAGCTAGATAAACGAAATCAAAACATGGGCTAAACACCACTGACATTAAATAATCTAACTTCCATCCGTGTCAGTCAATGTTTTTGGAATAATTAGGACTACAACATTATGATTGCACCGATTCATCGTCTAGCCATTCTATTCCCCCATTCACCTCCTCTTCATGAACCCACCAATATTTTGACTGCATCTGGGTGTACATTGCAAGTTGTCGCAAAGACAAATGCAAAAACATCCAATGTCAAAACCTAAACTGGGAAAACTAGTTTATGTGAATATAATTACTAAAAAGTCAACAAGCGTTTCAATTAAAAACAAGGGATAACCTTCTGTTTCACTTTGCCCAGTGCCATTGCAACAATTGGCAGCATATATTTCAAACCACAAATGTGTGGTTATAAATATGCTTCCAAGTAATACCCAATTGCTGCATGCAGAGAGTAAACATGACTGCTTTAACTTCGCCACGTATAAAAATTGATGCTTGCAGTTTAAGCCATAAAGTTAGATCTTCGCCAAAACTCAGAGTTCAGAACAAAAGATATAAGGCACAGTAAATACAATTACAAAGATCCAAACCCACTGTTTGTAACATTCTTTCAAAAAAATAAAAAATAAAAATATCAAGTGCATTTAGTAAGTAAAACCAGAACCAAACTAACATTGAACTTAATACACTTCAGTGCAATAATATTACCCTCAAATGATAGATTATAGCACTGACATGCAGATCAGCCACTCAAATCCGAAACCAATTACCATTAATTCCTACTAAATCAAGCAACCAAGCGATCCAAAAACAGATCAAATTCACACAAACCAAAACCCTAACCACAAGATCCAAACCCAGAGCAAGCAAATTCTTTTCTCATTCATTAAATTATCATTTCTCACCTTCTTGCACTTCTTCGCCGGCCGTTCGCTCGCCGAAGACCTGAGAAAATTTCCATTCTAGCGGCGTAGGTGGACCCGCCGCAGCTGATGCCACCTCCCCACCATCACCACTGTTCATTCTTCTCGATAATCGGAGAAAAATCAAAAAGTACAGATAAAACAATAATAAAAAAAAGCTAAAACAAAACAACAACTTAATCTTTCTTTTTTTCCCGTTCCTATCGTCACTTGGATTTAGGGTTAAGGAATTGATGATGATCGGAGCAAGAGCAGCGCAAGGTTTGATTCAGATTCAACCATTTTTCAGTGTGTGTATGCATACAACATCGATTAGTACAATAAGAAAGAGGATTCAGATTTTCTCTCTCCCCCCCTCTCTCTCTAGATGTCTAGATATATTAATGTGTGTGTAGAGTGTGAGGAGAAATTTGGGAATTTTTTCTTCAATTCTCTCTCTCTCTCTCTCTCCTTTTTTTCTTTTTTTTTTTTTTTAACTTCAGTGTTCTATTTTCTACCCAAACCTCACTCTCTCTCTCTCTCTCTCCTTTTTTTCCTTTTTTTTTTTTTTTTTAACTCCAGTGTTCTATTTTCTACCCAAACCTTTCTCTCTCTTTCTCTATCTAAAGCTCTATCATTTAATATATACTTGTTCTCAAGTCTCTCTCTCTCTCTCTCTCTCTCTCTCTCTCTCTCTCTCTCTCTCTCTCTCTCTCTCTCCTTTTTATATTTCTCGCACAGAGTGCTAATCTCACCGTAGTAGCATGCAACGTGATCAAAACTTTTGACTTCAAAATATGGGATGTTAAGGGTGTGTTTGGGAAGAGGGAGAAAGAATATAGATTAAAAGGAAAAAAAAAGAATCAAATAAATTTTTGTATTTGCTAGAGCGCTAACCTCGTCTTTGCACCTCTATTGCTATCCTGCTTTGTTTGTCTTTTTTCAAGATCAGACATTTCTCTTCGACAAGTCGGACTAATTCGATTTTCACTTATTCGAATCTCTTTTCCTTCGTCAAACTAAACTTAAAAACAACTCTTAAACCCTTTTTTACCTTTTATGAGGCTTTTATTAATTCTGGTGACACAACTTTTAAGAGTTGATTCAATAAATATGGTTGTGAATTCTGCAATAACTATAAGTTCGTCGAGAACATTTGTCAACGAGTATTTTTCATATCGATTGATTCAATATTTGCTTATTTCATATATGACTAGAGGCATATTCGATTCTAGTTCCTTCTTGCAAGTATATTAGTCGATCAAGTGATTTTGGAAGGAAAGTTCTCAAATTACACGCACAAACACATACATATGTACTTGTGTGTGTTTATGATCATGCAATCCGCGGAAACACAAACACGACTTAATAATTCATTGAATGAATGCCTTTTTGTAGTTTTGCTTTTTCGCCCACATGTTTGTTCTACCAAACACATCCTAATTTTATAATCTACATTTATGTAGTGAAGGGAGTGTGTTACTTAAATGACTAAAATGCCCCCTGTCTTGTTCTTCATCTTTACTCTTTTAATGGATGGATTTGGTGGAGGGGTAATTTGTTGTGTTGTGCTTTGGGGAATCTAAGATGGGCCTTTTTTTTTTTTTTTTAATTGAGGGTTTTTGTATTTGAAACATGAATTTTGTGAAGCTTTTTTGAGAAAAATCTTGGCATTTTGTGAATAAATATAATTATGAATTTGCTAGGGGGATTGTAGCAATTGGATAAACCAAACATGCCATTTTTCATCATATATGAATCTTTTTATTTATTTTTTTCCCATTAAAGATGTATTTAATTCATACTATTTGATATATGTATATATATATATATATATATTTGCCTATATTTTGTTTTAGGAAACCAAGTTAAATGTTCCATCATCTTGTTTTGTCATATATCTAAAGAAAAAATCCAAAGAAGAAAAACATTAAGTCCATCTTTAGTGTTTATTTGCAGCATTTCAAAGGCTCGAGATTGGTTGTCATTTTGGTTAAGGCAAGACATGGTTTTGAAAGTTTATAAATAGGGTTATGAATTAATCAAAAACTAGCATTTGTTGCACACTTAATGCTGTGCAAAATTAATAAATATATATAATTTAATTACCTATTTGAATATTAATAAATTAAACTAAAAATATTTACAATATCTCCTATCTAAATAATTCTTTTAGTATTTATTGAATTTTAGATAAGTGAAAAATAAAATAATTTAATATCGGTTTAAATTATATTGTGAAAAAACAATTAATTAAATGTGATGGCATGTGGCCCATTATCTTAGATATAGCCCGTATATAAACTAATACATTACCAAATTTGTTAGTTTACAAGATGGGAAGAATAGTGTTTGGGCCCATTAGTATTTTCACAATAAACGTATGTCTATTTATATATAATGAAAACGAATTAAATCAGAAAGTTTACCACTTTTTGTTATTGATTTAAATATAAATTCACCGGATATAGGTTTACAACATCTCAAAAATAATTATATAATATAGTATATTACCTCAAAAGTAGTTGAGTCTCATCTTACAAACCAACAATCTAACATTAGATACCAATACATGTGCGATATTCAATTAAACGACAATGCACAGTTGAACTGAATATCATATACCAATTGTAAATCCTATCCAAATAACCTTCCTAAACCCACCAAATGCAAATGAAAATAAATAAATAAATAACACAACTAACAAAAATTCATTTTCGTATGTATTAAAACCACAATCCTATTCTTCGTTTACGTCCAAAAACACACACACACACACACACACTCCCTCTCCCTCCCTCCCCCTCTCTCTCTCTCTCATATCAATCAAAAGTCTTTCGAGAGATGGCTCCTATAGGCACACAAAGCACGACATTGTGCCTTGTTTGGGCTCTTTCGATAGCTTTCATAATGAATTCGGACCTGATTCTCGCCCGAAAGTCGATCAGAATCATGAACGTGGTCGACAAGTGTTGGAGGAAAAACCCCAAATGGTCGAAAAACCGGCAAGAGCTAGCTATGTGCTCAATTGGCTATGTTGGGAAAATGACCAATAATATTGGACATGATCTGAAGTACTATGTTGTGACTGACCCTAGTGATGATGCTTTGAACCCCAAACCGGGCACCTTAAGATATGCCACAACAAGCATTGAGGGCAAAGTTTGGATCACATTTCAAAGAAACATGACCATTAAACTTATTAGACCCCTCCTTGTTAATAGCTTCACCACAATTGATGGACGAGGTGCCAAAGTTGAAATTGCATATGGTGCTTGTTTGGTTCTTAATAGGGTATGTGGTTCTAACATTAATTGTTTTTCTTGACATTTTTTTGCATAGCCATGTTGTTGTGAAAAATAGGTTATTTTTTTCTTTAGCGTTTGCAAATTAACAAAAAAACTAAAACCGTGAACTTTCTCAAGCAGTAATTCTCATAATTTTTCAAAAAATTCTTGGTAAATTAGCACACATCGTGAGAAAATGGGGTATGAACAACAGACACATTTTTTTTTCCAAAACCTATTCAAATTGATCCTGTATAGACACACTGACAAAAATTTCCAAGATCATTGGAAAGACCCAAAACTCAGCAAAATTAAAGCCAATAAAGAAAATGGCAACTTCTCACGACATTATCACTTGTCACGAACTTAACCTCTCTAACATAAGGTGCGACACTTAGCCCCTTATTCACCATTTGCAAAACTAGCTAAGTCAGCCTCCCTTCTTGGTATTAGTGTGTGAAGAACTTAAAGAAAGAACACACGTGATAATTATTGGGAATGCTTGCTCATTCAGTCCAACTTCCTTGATGACAACAAATGTTTTTTCGTTTTTTAGGTTACCGATGTGATCATTCACGGGCTCCGAATCCACCGTTGCTTGGCCCAAGCACCGGGGCGGGTTATGGGTCCAAACAGGTGGATCATGCCATTCGGAAAAGCCGACGGCGATGCCATCAGAGTATTGACATCCTCACGAATATGGATTGATCACAACACATTGTTCAATTGTGAAGATGGATTGATTGATGTTACTAGGGGCTCAACAAACGTTACTGTATCAAACAATTGGCTCATGTACCAAAACAAGGTCATGCTCTTTGGCCACAATGATGGTTTTATTAGGGACAAGGATATGAAGGCCACTTTCGCATTCAATCGTTTTGGTCCCCATTGCAACCAAAGAATGCCAAGGTACGTAAAAAAGTATCTTTTTTTGTGAAATAAAAAGGGAAAATTTCATGCTATCCAATCGCGTATATTCGATTAGTATTTTTCTCAAAAGCTTTAGGAAAATTTCATGCTGACTAGTCGGGTGATACTCGATTGATTTATTAATTATTGGATTTGAATATAATACAATTAAGAAGTGTTTAAAATGCAAAAATTATACATCCTCATACTCAATTTAATGACTAAAAACACCATTCGGGTATGGGTAACATTTTATGAACTCCCATTCACGTAGGTTTTTTTAAAAAGAAGAAAGTGCTATTATATTGTTTCGTTTTTGAATACAATAATTTAATCATTTAAAAGTGCTTTAAAGATTTTTTTTGGGGTTGGGGGGTGGGTTGGTAAAGGTTTTCATTTCACAAGCTACTTTGGATAGTTGCAAAAAACCATTTTTGGACTTTTAAGTGGCTTTTTTCTTGACTTGTGTTTTTTTTTTAAAAAAAATTCAACCAAACATTATTATCGCTCTCATAGAAATGCTTTTTTTGTTTTGAAAGTGCTTCTCTTCTTAAAGATGCCCATTCAACTGGATTCTAAATCTTTTTACGAGAATACCACACACACACACACACACACACACACACACACACAAACATATATGCATATGTACATGCATTGATATTATGGTTCACAAAATTGACGAATTGCTGATAGGATTCGATATGGATATGCACACGTTGTTAACAACATTTACTTGGGTTGGGGAATATATGCCATTGGAGGGACCAGTAACCCCAGCGTCAAGAGCCAAGCAAACCTTTTCATTGCACCAAATGGAAGTCACAAAGAGGTATCTCATAAATTTTTCGTCATTCACTTATTAGTTATTACGTCACGTATTTTTAAAAAAAAAACTGCATGAAAAACCCAAATCAAATATCTAGTCATGACTCATGAGTTTTGCTTGTTATGCAATTAATAACAACAATTGGTACAAGTCGAATTTGAATATGATGACTGTCTCTATCAATCCCTTTTCACCCTTCCCGGACATCTTAACAGATTACCTGGGCGAACCATGGGCAGAGTAAGAGTAATTTCAATTCGGTTGAAGATGTGTTTGAGAATGGAGCTTCATTCAAAGAGACGGATGATGAAGGCATTGCACTAAAGCCGAAATACGGGCCTGATCAGATATTCCCAGTGGCTGATGGCAAGACTGTGAGATCATTGACAAGATCTGCTGGTGCCTTGAACTGTCGAACAAACGCCAAATGCTGAAGTAGTTGAAACCGTCGATGAAAGTTCTTCAACAACTAAGCAATCAACCTGCAACTTCACAGAGAGAGAGAGAGAGAGAGAGAGAGAGAGAGAGAGAGTTAGCTCTTGTCAACTGTGATTCAGATTTCAAATAGGAATATATATTACTTTTACTCATTTGTGTTCTTGATGAGGGGATCTAAAAATACCCTTCATAAGAGAGTCCATGTTGAACACAAAGCCTGAGTAATATCAAGAATAAGCATGAAATGACACGCGCACACACACACACACACACACAGAGCAAAGTTATACTTGGTAAAAAAACGCATTCTTTTGCAAAAATTAAGTGGTTAATGCAAGTGTGGACATTGGCATTAGAGAATTTGAATAAAATGAAACTGATCTCGCCTACTACACAACAATTAGTACTCTATACAAGAACTGCAACACCAATACAAGAGAGCAGGAGTCAACAAAAGTATTTTTTTTTTCTACTGCCTAATATGTTTCAATTACTGCTAATTTTAATTATTTACTAATTCTTTCAACTCTTTATATTTTTTTCTTCTCCAAACATAAAAGTTGGGTCATATGTAGGGATCCAAGACACCTCACAATTGCAGTTATATTCATAAATTCGACTGAGTTCTAATGAATGGATCATAGTTATACACAGAACTTCTGAAACATTTTTATAGTGACACAATTTCTTCTTTTGCTAGAACTTAAAAAACACAAAGCAATATGCATAGCATCAAATAGTTCACACTGCTAACCTGTTATGGACCACAAGTTGCATCATAAACACAGTGAAAATCGAATATAAACGAATACAAAGTGTATGAGCTTACCAGGAGTTATTGCTTACAGAAGACTACTCAATGTTTCCGCAATCTCTTCAGTTCCACAGCTTATCAGTTACATAGCAAAACTTGTCAATTCAATTTTCAAACCTTTTCCTCTTCCTACATAACTTCCTTTTGCCCATTGCTCTTCCCTGCTGATAAATGTTGCAGCCTTTTCCACACCTATAAATAAATTCCCACTTCTCTTCATAAACAGAAATCAGACCCCATTCCATCTCTTAAAAATTTGCACCAAAGTATAAATCATGGCTTACTCTCCGAAGCTCCTCGCTGTCCTGCTCGCATCTTTCTTAGCATCATCCACCACGACCTCAGCACGAAAGCTTGACTCTGGGTCGACCCTTTTAACACATGTCAAATTAGAGAGAGAGGTTCCTGCTTCGTGTTGGGATGTGTTGTTGGAGCTTCATTCTTGCAGTGACGAAGTGGTGCTATTCTTTCTCAACGGGGAGACTCATCTGGGCACCAACTGCTGCAATGCCATAAGAACCATTCAGCAACAGTGTTTTTTTTCATCCATGCTGGGATCACTCGGCATCACTACCGAAGAAAGCAACATTCTTCGCGGCTATTGTGATGCGATTGCTGAGACTGAGGGCGGCAGCTCCACCCCTGCACCGACATCTGTGGAACTAGTCTACAACTCCAGTCTCCACGCTTAGTCAGCAATAATTATGTACAGTCAGTAATAGATATGTACTCCGAAAGACAAACTTGTGGTCTTTGCATGACCAAATAATAACAATGAATAAGTAAGCAAGGCTAGATTCTGTTCTTATAATTCACATCTTTTACAGTTCCACGAATCCACATCAGTTATATCAGAATGCATGAAAAATGCTTAACCAATAGGTTTCCACACCTAACCAGTTGCATGGGAATGCCACATGATTATATGCACTCACAATGCTTGTAATTCAAAACTATTTTCTTTCGCTATTTTGTCTAGCAAAGTTAATATTCATTGAGAAAGGGCAGTAGACCATAAGTCACGTATATCGGAATTGGAACAGGACCACGCATGCCAAAGCAGCAAATAAAAAGAAGGCCTTCACAAGATTTAGCTCTTATCAACTGTGATTCAAGATTTCAAATAGGAACATATATTACTTTTACTCATTTGTATTCTTGATCAGGGTATCTAGAAATAACCTTCATAAGCAGAGTCCATGATGAACACAGCCTGAATATCAAGAGTAGCATGAAAACACACACACACACACACAAAGCAAAGTTAAGCATGGTAAAAAACACTTTTTGTCACAAAAAAATAAGTGATTAATGCAGGTATGGACATGGCATTAGAGAATTTGAATATAATGAAACTGATCTTGCTAGATATACACTAAAAAAAGCTCCATTGAAGTGAAAAGAGTTCGATTCACAAATAAACACAACCAGATTTAACCACACAATAATAAGTATTAGTGCTCTCCAAGAACTGCAACACCAATACACGAGAAAGCATGAGACAACAAATGTATTTTTAAACTACTGATTAATATTTTCCAATTACTGCTAATTTTAGTTATTTACTAATTTGTTCAACTCTTTATAATTTTTTCTTCTCCAAAGATAAAAGTTGGGTCATATATAGGGATCCAAGATGCCTCACAATTGTAATTATATTCATAAATTCGAATGAGTCCTAGTGAATGGATTGTAGTTATATACAAAACTTCTGAATCATTTTTATAGTGCTACAATTTCTTCTTCTGCTAGAAATAGAAAGTGAATTAGAGTTTCGAAGAAAAGTTCTTTACACACACACACAAACATATATATACTCATTGCATTTGAATTGCTGATTTCTTTTAACATCATTTATGTCTAAGAAAATAGTTTTTATTCATATATAAGAAAATATTTTTTTTCTGAATAAGAAAAAGTTGTAGGATAAAATTATGATTACAATTTTAAACTTTAGAAACATAGTCAATTGGTCAAGACAATGTGTGAAGGAAACAAGAGTTAAAATGAACAAATTGAAATCTTTGCTAACTACCCATCAAGAAAAAGAAAAAAAAAACTGTTCTAACCTAAAATTCCAAAAATAAGATTCATTAACTATTTATTTTTAATCCTTATGCTATTTAAATTTAGACTAGGAAAAGAGGAATTCAAGTCTGTAAGTCTCTAGTGTTTATGTCACAATACTTCAAAGTGTACACACATTGTCTTAACAAAGCAACTACTAGTGGAGGAACAATGTCATCCAAAGCCATGCTTGCATACAAAAAATGTGCTTCTATAGGAAAAGAACTCAAAATGTGGTTGTCTTCATAAGAGAGAGAGAGAGAGAAAGAGAGAGCTTTGAACATGAAACACATAGAGCAATATGCGTAGCATCAAATAGTTCAGACTGCTAACTAGTTATGGACCACAAGCCGCATCATCAACACACTGAAAAATCAAATATACAAGAATACAAAGCGTATGAGCTTACCAGGTATTATCAGTTACAGGAGACTCCTCAATGTTTCCACAGTCTCTTCAATTTCACAGCTTATCAGTTACATAGCAAAACTTGTCAATTCAATTCTCATGCCTTTTCCTCTTCCTACATAACTTCCTTTTGGCCATTGCTTTTCACACCTATAAATATATTCCGACTTCTCTTCATAACCACAAAATATACACCATTCCATCTCTTAAAAATTTCCACCAAGTATCAATCATGGCTTATTCTCCGAAGCTCTTCGCTGTTCTGCTCATGTCTTTCTTAGCATCATCCACCATGACCTTAGCACGAAAGCTGGACTCTGGATCGACCCTTTTAACGCATGTCCAATTAGAGAGAGAGGTTCCCGCTTCATGTTGGGATGTGTTGGTGGAGCTTCATTCTTGCAGTGGCGAAGTGGTGCTATTCTTTCTCAACGGGGAGACTCATCTGGGCGCCAACTGCTGCAATGCCATAAGAACCATTCAGAAACAGTGTTTTTTTCAATCCATGCTGGGATCCCTCAGCATCACTACTGAAGAAAGTGACATTCTTCGTGGCTATTGCGATGCGATTACCGAGAATGAGAGCGGCGGCTCCACCCCTGCACCAACATCTGTGTAACTAACCTACAACTCCAGTCTCCATGCTTAGTTAGCGATAATTATGTATAGTCAATAATAATTATATACTCTGAAAGACAAACTTGTGGTCGTTGCACTACCAAAAATGACAAGTAAAATGGATAAGTAAGCATGGCTAGATTTCTGTTCTTATAATTCACATCTTCAACAGTTTCATGAAATCGCATCAATTATATCAGAATGCATGAATAATCATTCATCAACAGGTTTCCACCGCTAACCAGTTGCATGGG
Organism: Petrea volubilis; assembly: GCA_026212405.1. NCBI lineage: Eukaryota > Viridiplantae > Streptophyta > Magnoliopsida > Lamiales > Verbenaceae > Petrea > Petrea volubilis. The sequence continues at coordinate 25,921,244 of CM047876.1, read as the reverse complement.
AATGCCGTTTGACTATATATATGCACTCACAATGCTTGGAATCCAAAACTATTTTCCTTTGTTTATTGTCTATCAAAGTTAATATTCGTTTAGAAATGGCAGTAGACCTTAAGATACATAGATCAGAATTGGAACAGGACCACGCACGCCAAAGCAGGGAGAGAAAAAACCTCATGAGATGTAATACATTAGTAAATATGGAATTCTAGTTGAATACACACAAACACACGTGTGTGTGTGTGTATATATATATATATATACGCACTACCAAATTTCACCACAGAATAGGAGGAAAATGAAACCCCATCATCAAAAAGTAAAGAAGGGCTACAATTATTGCGATACCATAGTAAACATTACCCTAAATTACAAGCACTGCAATGCCAATAAAGAGTAAAACGTAAAGGTGAGAATAAACCCACGATCAGAATATGGTCCATTTTTGAACATACAACTGAGATTTCAAGAACCTCCCGGCAATAGTATAATACCACCAGCCAATAAATCTGCAGAAAAAGCTTACATAACAAATGATCGCCAATTCTCCACCTTCACCCACGGGACTTGAGTTCAGCAAGGCGCCTGGACAGAGCATCCTCGTCCACCTTCTCACTGTTGCCGACAGAGACGGCATGAGAGCCGGGCTCCGGCAGGCCCACGGACACTTCGAGCCCGTAATCGTCCTTCACCTGCTGCAACAAACTGTTCACCTCCGCTTCCGGTGTAGAAAGAGACGTGCTCCCGGCCATCGAGCTCTCCATAAACTCCGCCTGCACTTCCATATTCACAAACTGCTTCTCAAACTTATCCATCGTCTCTGACATCTTCTGCAGATTTCCCGTGTTGAGCGACGACTCGAGCGATTTCACGATGCTGCCCATGGACTTGCTGATCGCGGTCATCTTCGCCTGGGTCTCGAGCCGCGCGACGACGGCGTCGAGCCTCGAGGCGAGGCGGAGGTAATTCATCTGCTCGCTGCGCTTGCGGATGGCGTTCTCGGCGTAGATCCGGGCGCCGTCGTTGTTCCCTTTCTCCATTGCTTTCTTAATCTTCAATTTCTCGCTCTTCTCCTCTTTCTCGCACTTGCGGGCCTGGCGTTGGAGGGTTTTAGCGGTGAACTTGAGCTCCATGATCTGCTGCAGCAATTTATCAGAGTTTCCCATGGCAGAGAGAGAGAGATAGAGAGAGAGATTGAATTCGTAGGGTTCGCGTGTTTTTTTTTTTTTTTTGATCGATTGGGAAAGGGGATAGTTTTGAGTTTTTTTCATCTCATTATTTATATTCCTTTGAATGGGTTAGCGCGTTTGGAGTTGAAATCGAGTGTGGTGGCGTGTAGGGGGAGTTTGCAATGCATTCAATTGGTGGGCTTGAGATTTGAATCTTTGAACGTCTAGTGGGACGGGACCCGCTGTCCTCCTATTGTGGTTATGACCGTTAGGTTTTTTTTTTAATTTTAATTTTAAATTTATTTTCAATTCAAATTCTAACGAACCTTGGCACCTTGCTGTTAGTTAAACTTTCACGTTTTTAAAACTTTGATCTATTAAAATTTATAAACTTCGAACTTTTCAAGCTCTCGACGACAAACATCATTAGAATATGAACTCTAATGGATTTTGATCGGTTAGAATTCGAATTATCTAATGAACTTTAATCGGTTAGAATCCAAATTCAAATTCAAATTCAAACTATGACGTTAAACTTCCACGCTTGTAAATTCTGTTCGAACTCTCTGACCGTCAAGAACTCTGGCGAACCTTGATCAATTAGAATTCAAATTCGAATTTAAACTACGATGTTAAGCTTCCATACTTGTAAACTCCAACCCGTTGGAATTCATTCGAACTCTCTTACTTCTCTTACACATTCCATACTTGTAAACTATGACTCCAACTTCCACGCCATCAAACTATGACCCATTAGAATTTGAACTTTGGAGCTAAACTTCCACATTTTTTAAGAGCGGTATATCTCCACTAGTCCAAAAGGTCATGATCCCATTTAGAATTCAAATTAAATTGCTATCAATCCAAATTATATTGTCTGGTTAAAGCTTAATTGGCTTGAAATTATATTTTCCTTCAAGTCCCGTTCACATTATTATGTTTCTTCAGCCACTTGCTTCTCATTCAAATATATAGTTTTTCTCATCCCAATTCAATTACTACTAACTTTTAATCTTTTCTTCATCTCTCTCCACAAATTTTCACTTGGAAAATGAAACCTCTTGCAACCAACACAGGACTCAACAAAACTGAGGTTCCATTTATTGAGTACGAATTATTTTATTTTATCATCATTCTTACGTTCATACTTTATCACAGTAAAAACTAAAATGCTATGCAAACCAATTATTTTTCAGGAAAAAAATAAAGAATTTGAGAGTCATATTGGTCTAGTACTAAGTACTAACATGACCTGTCTGAGGTATACTAACACGAAGATAAAAGAAAGAAAACAAGTGTTGAGGGCATTTTAAATACCAATCAAATCTACCAGCACAAGGATAAATAAAAGTAGTTCCCAATGACTAAAAGCATCAAATTTCTCAAAACAGGATTGCATTAACTCAGTTTAGGCTCAATACTCACATGAAGATGTAAAACAAAAATGAAAATAATTGCTGTCTATTTGGGTCCAAACATAAGTTACCACGACTTCAACTGAAGAAAAATTTGGTAAAAAGAAAAAACTGCAAAGTTTCAGTACTCTATTGTGCACTGCCGAGAAGACATTAAATAGCAAAACAAGCCGAGATTCTATGCCGGACCTAAGCAGCCTGCCTGTTCCTCTTCTTGGCACCGGACTTGGCAACCTTGAGGCTTCTGTTCACGACACTCAATCTTGCAAGGGCTGCCCCCTTCAGATCAGCCCTGTAATGGTTATCGGCTACCTGCACTCAAGATCGAGACTGTTATTATTGAAACAAGAGAAGGCAAAAAAAAAAAAAAAACACATGGAAAACGTGACAGATGAAAGGAACAACGGGCACATTTTCGCTAGCACTTGAGCAACAAATAACATAAGATTTGCTCAATACTAGATCATCACGAACTTAATAATATGTTGCATTTTCAAAAGAACTCGAGCAACTATTAGAGTCAAGTATTATCATGTGTGCTTGAAAGTATTTCGTTAGCCAGAAAGCATCAGAATCTAGACAAAAGGGTTCATAATGGATGAGACCAAAAACGCCATACCACAAACCTTAGTGTTGTACAGAACAAATTGCTTAAAGTTTTCAGCACGAAGAGCTTAATCATTACTAGATAAACTAATTCACAGCATTTCTATAGTTCACAAACTAAGTTCCACAGTTGCTATAGCGGCAAATATAGAAGATGAATAAATTATATAACACTATACCTGGTTTGTGACAGCCTTGGCCATACGATGGAACTCTTTCTTCATGAGAGATTTGTTCAGCAACTTAGCTGGCTTGTTCTGCTTCTTTGTCTTTGTTGTGGCAAGAAGCACAGTGTTGTCCTTACCTGGTTGAATGGTCACCGTTTTCTTGTTCGCCAATCCTGCGAATGATATCCCATTTAGCAAGAGCATTCCCAAAATCTCATACAGCAAAAATAGCAAAATCAAAGAACCCTTAATATATTACTCCTCAGCAATCATATGAATTCTCAGATTAACAATAATCACAACTCATATTTACTCCAAAAGCACAGCATAAACCCAACAAAGCAAGCAAAACCATCGCCAAAATCAAGATTATTCTACCCGTAAATACTGTAACAGTTAAAAAGTACAAAACCATGATTCTCATCGAGAGAGTGCCATAAATTTACGGAGATACCGAGCAAAAAAACCAAAAATAGGAACCCATTGTTCCGATCTGTCTGAAATCGTCTTCTCAAACCCCCAAATCAATAATCTCCAAACACAAATTTAACCACAAAAACTCAAATGAATCGAATAAATAACAATCCAAATAATCTCATAAAACCCAAAAAAAAAGAAGAAAATAAAAAAAGAAGAAAATAGAAAGCCTAACCCGAGTGCTTGAAGGAGTGCAAGTTGTAGAGATTGTTAGGCTCCCTGCTGAACTTAACACTAGCGGTTCCATTACCGAACTCCTTCACCAAAAATGAATTGTTTTTCTTCACGATCTCCCAAATGAGCTGCCCCGGCACCGTCGCCATTTCTGAAAACACAAACCCTAAATTAAAACAGTAAATTAACACGCCATTAAAATCACCAGAACAAATGTGTATTCACATAGCTGTTCATGGGATCGATGATTTACCTTGGAGTGAGAGAAAAATGGAGGTTCTAGGGTTCGCTCTGACGGCTCTGAGAGTGAAAGTTGATTGTAAAAGAGGAATTGGTGTAACGATATATGTGGGAAATCTTAAAACCCTAATTGGGTATAGTGATGAGTTAAGTACGTAAATGCCCCTTTCGATATTAGAAGATAGTTTAATTAATCCGACTCACCTATTATTAAGGTGGCTGTAGTTTAGTGGTAAGAATTCCACGTTGTGGCCGTGGAGACCTGGGCTCGAATCCCAGCAGCCACATAACTTTTTCTTTTTGTTATTTTTTAAATCAAAAAAAAAGAAATTAGAAAAACTCAACAAAACTTTGCATTGTTTTTGGCAATATTGGTGCGTTTATGTTAGATAATTTAGAGTCACAAATTTGAATATATACATCAAAGTGGGCTTGAATCTTGTTCAGGCTGGACTCAGCTTGACTTAGCTCGATCGGGTCAAATTTATTGATACAACAATATTGAACCAAGTCCAAACCCTAATTCGAAAGATTTCAATTATTTTGTTTGTTCAAACAATAGATTCGAGGTAACGCAGATTTGAGCTTGAATTCAAAAATCAATACACACATATATATAACTAATGAATTAGCTCACAAGTCTATGAACAAAAATTACACTTGACTCAAATTCAACTCAGAACCTACATAAGCTAGGCTCGACTCGTAACCTACATAAGCTAGGCCCAAAACTTAGATTCTTCGAACTCGGGCTCAAACTAACTTGCAAGTCTATGAACAAGAACTACACCCGGCTCAAATTTGACTCGAAACCTTTACAAACTTGACTCAAACTTGAATTCTTCAAACTCGAGCTCAAACTTTTGTGGTACTGCCTCAGCTTCATTTGCGTCCGTACCCGTATCACCAAAAATAAAAATATTAAGAAGATAAAAAAGAAAAGAAAGGAACTTGCCTGAAATGATTTCCAAATTTCAAGATCCAAGAGTTAGTAAATCCCATCCATCACCACAGAAACAGTCTACAAACAATTGATTCATCTGACAAACAGAGTGTGGCTTGAACTAATCTTACATTATATGTACAGAGCCAAAAGCAGCCTAAAACACCAACAAGAGTACCTCTACAACACTTCTGTAGTTTTCCTATGGCAAACAAATCCCACAATTATTGTAATGAAGAATTTCTACCTTCAGGGCAGAATGTACAGGTGCAGGGTAACTTAATGATTAATTTCAGAATATTTCGGCCGCCTAATCTTTAACCAAAATTTCCAGAAATCTAGGAAAAAAGATGACGCTAACTCTTCGAATCCCGAGAATCGAGCTTCATACAGCGTTCGTTGCGATCAGGCGGGGCCCGGGTCGTACCGAACCGGTCAAGGCCGCGTTGATCCTACTGAAAACTACCTTTAACGGGACGCAAGCTATAGAAGGACCCTTGAGCTTCTCCACTACCGGTTTCTTCTCTTCTCTACTTAGTCTGTGAGACCCCGTGAGAGACGACAGCTTCCTGATTTTCTTTGACAAGAACCCGTTCCTCCTCGTTTTTGGAGACTTTGAGGATGCTTTAAACGAGCTGCGCTTAGCGGGGGGCCTCCCACGCGGCCTTCGGTCTGACAAATCTTGATTGAGGTTGTAATCCAGCTCAGAGCAGCTGCTGTAACATTCATGCGTGCTGATTAAATCATCACAAGAGCCATCTTCCAACACCTCGACTGTGAGGGGGTGGCCTATGATCGGTTGGCCGTTTAACTTGCTCATGAGAGATATATAAGGGACGTGCTGAGGGCGGTAGCTGGTTTTGACCTCCACAGTGACATCATACAAACCAGAGCCGGCGATATGGTGTCTGAGAGAAAAATCAGAGGAGTCATACTTTGGGTTGACCGTGAAACGTGATTGACGATATGGGAGTAGCCTCTGGGGAGCCGTGGAGGATTCTTTTTGAGGAGCATTACAGCTCCAAGCACGAGACTCTTCAACTTGAATTTCTTTAATTGGTCTCGATTTGAGGTGACGGGGCCCGCCGTCTGGAACGTGGGACCCACCCGCCGCCACGTTTGTTTCAGCCTCATCAGCAGGGTCCACTTTCCGTGACCTGGAATTCCGCTTCCCTTTTAACTGCCACATGTGATGGACGTTGGCGGTGCCTGAACTGGTCGAACCGGACTCATTCTGCTCCTCGTTCCCTAAAGACATAGTTTCAATATGACTGCTTTGGCTAGATTGGGTGCCGATATTTGCCTTCTGTGATGCATCTGAAAACAATCGAGGATAAGCCCGTTGAAGTGTAATTCACATATGAGTATGTTAAACCAAAATATATGATTAATTCTCCATTCATACGTCCCACTAAATTATCGGATAATATATCCTCCAGAAGACCAGAACAACGACGCACTTGTAGAAGCATCATATGCAAGATAACACAGAATGTATAAGCCTAATCAGAACAGAAGATTACCTCAGTCATTCTAGAGTAACTTTTATAATCGAGACATTGATGAATATTCTATTGATAATTCTAAAATCGCAAAAAGTTCAAAAAAGCTTCACATTACTAGATCATACCTGCCGATTGTTTATCTTCAGCAACAAGAGGCACATCATACAACCTTCGTAATGATTCATTCTCAGAAGCCCCCACCATGCTAGAAATTTCATTATCCTTCTGTACACAAGCATCACCAGCACACCTAGATGCATCCAATAATGTCCCATCCTCGCCTGAGACGCCATTACTCTCCGACATGTTATTAATCACAGTTGAGTTCACATTCTTTGACTCGTTAGATTCTAATCCAGAAACCTTGCTGTCTGATGCTATCGGGACAAACAAGTCCGTTGGGCTGGACATTTGTCCACCATCATCGGGAGCAGACACCATGGCAGTACACTCCAAAACTTTTGTTAGAGTGCGCCTTCGGTTCTTCCTTTTCAAGAATTCATGAACCTGAGCAGTCTGAGATCTTTTCCTTTTCATTGGTGATGATGATGCGATTACGCCCATCCCCAGGTCCTCAAGTCCTCTCATACGCTTAACTCCTTCATCCTCTGAGTCATTTGGGGTTCTCCGCTGCTGCTTAGATTGTTCCTCATATGATACACCGGATTGAGACGGTTCGTGGGCAGAATCATCACCACCACCATTGACATCATTATCATTATCTTCAGAGCCATTCAAATCCTCATCAAGATCTTCGCTTTCTACATCAACATGATGGTTGGCCACATCTTGTGTAGCAGAAAATCCGGGATGGCCTTTGCCAAGACGAGCAGCATTTTCAAGTTCGAGTGCATGAAGAATGGCATCCTCTCTTCGGGCATATTTGACTCCCTTCTTAGAAAGATGAGATGCAGAGGCCTTAGCTTTCTCAATGCAATCCTCATACTCCCCGCAGTGAAAAGCTTTCACTCTTTTTGATTTCTCCAGATTATACCAGTCCCTTGAGGTGCATGTCAAGAACTTGACTCAAATTACAGTAAGTGTGAAGTATAAACACGAATTTTTTTCTTTGCAACAAAAAGAAACAAGTTAAGCATTCTGGTAGTCTAAATATTAGATAGAAAGAAGCCTTTAGTGGAATAAAAGGATATTGACCACTGTTTTCTGTTATATTCTTGTCTAAGTTACTTAACCTCATGGTTACATGATAATGAGACTCATAGTTAACGTCAAAGGATGTAACCCCAACCCCCTCCCACCCAGGTTGAGAACCTAATCTGACTGAATTTTCTGCAGGGAAAAGTCAAATTGGATATTGAACTCAATTTAATAATTTATTTCAGAATTGCATTTTGCGAATTTCAGGAAAGGACAACTTATGCAAATGAGAATAATGCCATATCTAAAACATTAGTATAAGAGCCAAATGGATACAAACTCGCCGAATAAGCCAAAACTTGCCTACTGTACACACAGCACGCTTCGCTAATTATTGGCATTATTCGGCTCCTTATTTAGCAACTTATCACCCATCGTTCCAGTAGTTTCTTCAGCATTATCTTATTAGCCGTATTTAGGTTATCCTTTAATTTTAGCTACACCATAGATGATAGATCAATGACTGAAATGGTTACAACTGCCATAAAGACTATCGAGATACAAAATGAATCAATTTGATAAAAAGCCATAATCTTTATGGGATTGCCAAGTAATCAATTGAATGTAGGACGAGGAACCAAGGAACTACAGATGAACGATTAGGAGTTTTTCACTGAACAGGAAATAAAGGACAAAGAAGAATATCTCTTAGCACATAAAGGTAAGGCATCTTCCATCTTTACAGGAACTCCCATTAGTCCCATAGCAGCAACAATGCGATATCATGTTATAGCCCCTCTGAGATGCAAAACATATCTCTTAATCAATTAATCAATTAAACAGAATCCTTTCAACAAACTTTCCAACGAACAAGGGAGGCCCCCTCTCTCACTACTAATTGATCCAGAAAATTCTACCCTTTTTCTCTTTGGCTAACTAATGTCACTCTTAGATCGTGTTCGATTCCTCCGATTGAATAGGAGTAAACACTAACGAGTGCCTAATCAATTTCCCATTGAACCCCTCTTTTCTAGCTGCAAGAGTCCCATCTCCACAATGCTAAATAGCCTACACACCCAAACAACAATTTTCACACACTCACACACAGTGGAACACCAGGCCACCAGCAAAAATGAAAAAACAAGAAAACATGATTTTGGTTAACAACCATTAGTCAATCTCTCAGGATGGAAAACTTCAAGCAGACATATAAAATGGCTCTCTTCTGTAACTCTTCCAATATCACCAAAAACAAGCACTAAATATAAGGTTTGAAGAAACAACAAGCAACATTTATGCTATAAGAACAACCTAATAGAGGAAACAATTGAGATGACTAAAAACAATACTTACACACTTGCATCCTCTCTACCAAGAAGCTTCACAGGGGTCCCTGATCTCGGCGTGGGCACGCAGCCCTCAGGCAGTTCATCCGGGCTGAGAATCTTGCCGGGCCACCATGACCCATTTCTCCGGCGGACCCAAACCAACCCGCCCGCCGACGCATCAATGCCCCTGTTAGGGTCTTCTCCAGAACTCCCCATTTTCAAGCCAAAACAAAAAGGGGCACTTTATTTTTAGACCAAACACCGAAAGGGGGAAAACAGAACAAGAGAACACAAGGCCTTGAATATTTCTCCAGTAATTTATTTCAAGTCAGGGGCTCACACACAGTCCCCAGGAAAAAAAGAATCTGAAACCCTTCTCTGAGCAGCATGCATATTCCTATAAATGTCTATTAAGACCAGAAAAAAACACACAGAGCAATTAATCAGAAAAAATATAAACAAAAATTCAACTATAAGAAGAACAGCAACATCAGATTAAAGAACGAGAGAGAGAGAGAGAGAGAGAGAAACAAACCAGGTGGGCAGGGTTTATCTGGGGGAGAAAGAGAGACATAGATCTGGCAAAAGGATTTTTCCCAAACAGCTTGTTTTTCGGCTTTTTCCCTTTAATTTCAACAGAACTTGAAACCCATTAATTGTCTTTTTTCACATGTTCTTTTCAGCATTCAAGGGAAAGTTCTCATCTTTTTTATGGTAACTTGAAGAAGAGTGGATTTTATCACAAAAAGAATAGCTGTAAGATTCAGAGAGCACGAGAAATGGGAGAGAAGTTCAGTCGGTTTGTGTATTTATGTGCAGCTGCGCTGTGCTGTGTGTGTGTGTGTGTGTGTGTGGAGAGAGGATGATGACATGAAGCGAAGAGTGTGTGACCGAATAGAAAATGGGAACGGAGGTACCTTTTTGGTATCTTTGTGCCAAGCCCTTCAAGAGAGAGAGAGAGAGAGAGACAGAGACGTAAGAAGAGAGAGACAGGGAGTGAGAGAGAGGAGAGAGAGATGTTCTTGAAAATACTACGACTATTATACTACTTTGTGTATTTTTTGAAATTGGAAAAAAAGAAATTGAAAAAGAGCTGTGATTAGGTACGATAAGGTGTACAGTACTTTTTCTTACACTTCCCCACATCAACCACCAGGTGGGACCCACAAAACTACACCCTCAGCAGCTTGTACAGTGTAAATCAGAAGTGGAGCCCAGTAGACGGTTGTGATTATTTTGGTTATTTTTGATCTGCGGTTTATAGATGCTTGTACTTGGAGTTGTCTGTGAGCGTGTACAACAAATAATAGTCTCTCCACCGAGCTCCTTAGTTTTATTTATTATTATTACTTATTTTCAAAAAAGCAAAAAAAAAACAAAAAAAGAAAGACCTTCCTTTTTTTTTTTTTTTTTTTTTTGGATAATCGAACAAAAAGCCCTTTTCGTTGTTCGTGTTTGAGGGGTTTGTATCTTTTTGCCATTTCACTTTGAGAGGGGGGAAAAAAGCCAAAAAAAAAAAAAATCATCGGCTGGGGGGGGGGGGGGGGGGGGACATGACTGATTTTGTTCTTGAAGTTTGATTGATTGATATATCTTTATGGTTTAGGCTATTTATTTAGCAGTACTATGTTCTTAATTCTTGAAAAGTTTCAAACTTTGTGTGTGTTTTGTATGTATATGTGATGGTGATCCGATTTTGTATGCAAATCATGAAAATTAACATGAAGATTATGGAGTGACATTGTGCAAATTTCAATGGTATACTGTGCTTCTCTCTCTCTTCTCTCTCCCTTCTAGAATTTTAGTGGCTCTGTGCTTTTTCACAGTTTGGCGGTTGTTTCATTGTAGATATTGATTTAGCCATGGAAAGTGAGTCATAAGAATCCCTGAAAACATTATGGGATGTTTACTTTGTAGTTTTCTGGGCTTTTCTTCGTTCAAAATTGTGGGGAAATTGTTAAGCTATGTGGTTACATTGTAACTGTGTTGTGAATTTTGAGATTTAATTTTGTGTAGGTTGGGTATGACAAGAAAATTTTATAGGGGGGCCCTTCCTATATGAAGACTGATCCTCGACATGGATTTTGTGCTGATACTTCTCGACATGGATTTTGTGCTGATACTTGCAATGTTATCTCTGTAATGAATGCTTCTGATTTTAGTTTCACAGACTGAATTTGATAAAGACGATTATTGGATGATGCAAAATGTGAAGAATTTGGCTTTCGTTGGTTTCGAAAATGTTGAGCTTTCTGTAACAGGTTTCTGCCTTGATCTTAATGTCTGATTTGGGGGAGGGTAGATGCTACCCAGTTGGGTACTATCCAACTAGATTTTTAACTGTTGGATCGGGTATTATGATGTAATATTTTATTTTTTTAATACTTTCTAACATCATCATATTCAAATCCAACGGCTAAAAACAACAGTTGGGCACTACCCGAGTGGGTAGCATGAACAATTCCCTGATTTGGATTAGTTAATAGTGATTGATTATAATCTTTAGTTATCTTATTCATCTATATGTTATAGTCATTCTCATGTATGATTCTAAAGGCTTCTTGTTCCTGCATTCACATATCATCTTTAGAGTGTGTGTGTTTTATTTACCTTTAGATGATAATGATATTCCACTTGCATCAGTAATTCATTTTAGGTCACGAGTACAGCAATTCTTGAACATAAGGATTACCTAACCACTCTCATGTATGATTCTAAAGGCTTCTCGTTCCTGCATTCATATATCATCTTTACTCTGTGTGTGTGTGTTTTATTAACCTTTAGATGATAATGATATTCCATTTACATCAGCAACTCATTGTAGATCACAAGTACCGCGATTCTTGAAAATAACTATTACCTAACTTATACAGCGATATATATATGTATATATATATGTAATTTTCTATGCAGGAAGTTTTGTGGATTTAGCTCGATTCTCATCGGGGTCTCTAAGAGCAGCAAAAGATACGGAACTTGTAAGTCTTCTGAACCTCTGCTGGACTTTCTGCATGACTTTAGGTGTTTTGGCTCTTGTTATGTGAAAACCAATGGCATCCAAGTACCATCCACACTTCCCTTTGAAGCCCACAATCTGCCCTCCTTCCATCGGGAAAGAAAAGGGGGTTCCCTCTTCCACCCCAAACGGGCCGAAAGTTCTCTTGTTACTCTTAAACGTGAGTGACCGGATAACTGGGGTGCCGCCATGCACCACCGGGGAGTAGTGCCCCGTCGCTGTTGTCAAGAACTCCTCCGGAAACTGCAGCTTGATCTGTAGCACCAATAGTGGTTTTTTCAGTTTTTAGTTGTGTGTGTCCTGACCCCCTCCCACCAAATGCCACAAAGTCTGTGTGTGTGTGTGTGTGTGTTCCCTGTTACCACCCCTACCCCCACCCCCCAAACGCCACAAAAATCTGTGTGTGTTCTCCAACCCCCAAACGCCACAAAAGTCTCTGTGTGTGTGTGTGTGTGTGTGTTCCCTGTTACCACCCCTACCCCCAACCCCAACACACCACAAAAGTCTTTCTCTGTGCGCGCGGGTGTGTATGTTTTATGGGGTGTGGTGGTTTCAAGTATTGAATCTTTGAAAGTATCCAACAAACAAGAAACCCTTTTTAGTTCCGTTTTCTTGCAAACACATGATTTGATCAATTCCAATGTTACATGATGAAAGAAAGAATAATTGAAGGACGATCTCATGAAAAAGTGCTTAAGCTGTTAGAGAAGAGAGCAGTACCTCTGTAGTTATGCTACCACCAACACCTCCGTGTTTCTCGGCCGTGACTGGCTTACCGCTCTTGTCATAAACCACCCGTATCGAGTCGATGCAACGAGCGTACATGAGCGTGATCTCCCTTACTCCACTGTAACTCCCGTCATCCCAATTAGTCCCTCCATTGCCTCCCCATGGCCCGACAACTATAGCTTTTCTATCGCCTGCTTGATCCCGATCACCTTCCTACAAGACCACCCGACAAATTTACATGTTAATATTAACATCATATAAAATTTTAAATTTGTGAGACTATAATTTTAAACTTTAATGAAAGAACAGTAATACGACTTCATATAAACTCGGGAGGTTCAGGGTAACTGCCCGTAGCTATATAAGGTTTTTTTCTTCTTTCATGTGTGCATCTTGAGGGGGTGGGGGTGTTGTTGTTGTTGTTGTATACACAAGTGGTATAAAATAAATTGCTAGAGAACTATAAATTGCATACCATGTTAACCAGGAAGAGCTACAAGAAAGTGATGCAAATCTGCAGACCACGATGCTGAAATCTACTATATATATGTGTGTGTTTGTGTGTGTGTGTGTGTGTGTCTGTGTGTGTGTGTATATATATATTAGCTGCACTGATCAACGATGGGCAGTGAAGCAAGTATAGAACAAGGAACTTATTGCCTTTGGCACTAGTATCTGATTCCATTAGTAGCATTATCCAGGAAAAAAAGGTACTGATTTTCTTTTTCCCTTTTTTTTTTAATTTCCATCCTATTCTTGTATAAAAATTAGTGGTTCAAGTTCCATCAAAGTACTTTGAATCTTGTGCTTAATTTGATCAGATAAGCATCTATTGACTTGTCCCACAAAAGGGGTGCCAAACTAGGATTCTGTATTCATTAATCATCATTTTGTGTTCATATGGTTGTTCGAGTCTCGTGTATGTAAAATCAACCCCTGATTTTGATAACCCAAAATGAATTGCTGATTTGTAATGTTTTGTAATTTGAATTGTTGATTTTTTATGTTTTGTCATGTTTTGTAGTTTAGAATTACTGATTTGTTATGTTTTGCAGTTTAGTGGTATGCTCAATAAAGGGCATAGTTCATGGTACAAACCTGTTAATTCAAAGTGCAATGCGTTCGCAGGCCCTTTAAATGGGTCAAAATTCTATTGAATTTCGACAAGTTTACACACAACTGAACTTATTCTATATGTTACAGGCACATTCATCTTCATAACGAGTGCTAAAACACAATACATACGAGTTTCGACACTCGTATCAATCAGGCTTGCAATATGTGAAAACCTATAGCATCTATAAACAAGCCACACCTTCCTCGGAAACCCATGATTTTTCCTCCCATCGGCAGAGAAAACAGGTGTTCCCGTTTGCGTTCCAAAGGGCCCGTACGTTCTCCAGTTGCTCTTAAACGTAAGTGACCGCACCATAGCGTTGTGACCTTGAATCAGAGGGCTGCAGTGGCCGCTCACACAGGTCAAATACTTGTAGGGGAACTGTTGCTTCACCTGGATATCGAAGTCGTAGAGTTCTAAGATTGTGTTCAAGTAATCATTTTAGGTAATGGGTGAATAAAATAAACATCAGAGTTAAAAAAGAACTCTCCAGACACTCGTGCCCCAAGTGCGATGATTGCCAAATTATGGTCCTAGATCATGATCTTCGCGATGATCTGTGCACCAGATGAAAGAAAGGATTACCTCGGTGTTTGCGTAACCCCCGGATCCACCATGCTTCTCAGACAAAACAGGCACACCATTCTTATCATACATTATGCGTATTGAGTCAATACACACCCCATACGAGCATGATTTCCCTCACGCCACTGTAACTCCAGTCGTCCCAATAATTCCCCCCAGGACCACCCCACGGTCCAATGAATATTTCTTTCTTTTTATCATCTTTGTGATCCTTCTCCTGTTCCTACAACATCAAATCAGGCACTCATTCTGCGAGGAACAAATCCAAGGTCCAACAATCTGAAACTATTATCAAAATGTAGCATCAAATGAATAGCATACCATGAATACAGGAAGAACTGTGAAGGATGATGACACTTGAGCTCACTTCCACGATGTGTGTGTTTTCCCCGAGGAGGTTGATATAGAAGAAATAATTCACTTTCTGTAGTATCGGATTCTATTTGTTAAGCTTTCCAATCAAATAAAAAGGGATCAAATTCAAGAGAACATATGGTGCTTAGATTCTTTTTGGTGCCGAAATTTGAAGAGATAATTACACCTACATCGGAGTTTTGGACTTGCTAGATGCTATATGCTATGGTTCTCCCTGTTCTTCAGGGAAATATGATAAAGGGAAAGGTTGATTCTTTCTCATTTGTCATGTTACAAAAGTTTTCCCTTCACAGGAAAGGTCAGCCTCATGCTAATTGATTCCTCTGTCTCGATCTCCACTTGAAGTCATAATATGTCTTGTGTACAGTGTTCAGGGTTAGAATCTTAACATCTGCTAGGCAGTGTCGCCAACATTTGTTAGCGTAGAATCTGCAGCAGTTTGGATTATGTTCTCTCTCCATTATCATTGTGCGGATTAACTGCAATGAGAGGTACGGAAAAAATGAGCACATAGAACAGAGAAGAATATCATTTTGTGCATTAACTGGAATAAAGGAAAAAGAAAGGGTGCAAAAGATGCCGCAACCGAAAAACGAGCAATTACAAGAACATATTTTGAAATGAACACACTTAATCAGTTTATTTGAGTTCAAACCAAACAGAATTTAGAAATGACAAGCACAGCGTTCCCCACATACAAAAACTAGCTATGATACTAACAGTCTAAGCTATTCATACACTAAATTGAAAGCACAAAGCCTCCAGAACCAAGTAAATTGAACTAGATACAAATCTAATCTCCCCGTTGCAAATGAAATAGAAATTAAGGACGAATGAAACAATTTTGAAATGATTAAAATAATGTGAGATCAAGGGAGAGGAATGGATTCAAATTCCATTTAACAATCCACGGAAAAGGTTTCGGAAAAGGTTTAAGAAAAGGGGACTAAGGGAGTGTGGAATTTGAAACTGAGAAACGAAGGAGCAAAATAAGAAAGGGGTAGTTGGTGGGAAATGTTCAGAATCAATACAAGCTCTGGATGAAACCAATTTGTGGACTAATAACTCACTCTTCTGCAAAAGTCGAAAACAGAAGGCCGATTACACTAAAGCACTTGCCACTGACTTGTTCCAGATATTTGAATTGTAAATTTAACCATAATTGCAATACACCTGCCTTACCTTTATCAGTTCGTTGCTGGGGGATACTAGTGCAAGGCTCCTGCCATGGCACTCCCGCAACCAATTATCAACAATTTTTTGAACACTTGTCAATGATGCAGTCAGTTCCAACTTGCAAAAACAACTTGGAACTAGATGTGCTTCTCTCGGTTCTTCAAAAATCTTCATATTCTAGAAACAGTAACAGAAAAAAATGTTAATTAATGAGAAAGCTATAGTATAGAACAATTTAAGGTGTTGAGTACAAATAGAAAACCACCAGTACCTGCTTGGAATATACAACCAATTTAAAACCCTTAGACCGATCAAAGTCTCCAAAAAGTCTCTGGTATTCGACAATACACTGAGATGTTTTGACAAAGGGACCAAGAGAAAACTTTGCTTCACGCAGACCCAAAACATTCATGGAAGAGAAAGGCATTATATGTCCGCTGTACTGGAAGGAGGACATATTTGGAGCATCTATATTAGCTTTGTGCAATCTCCCGCACTGAATTAGGGCCAAGCTCCTTAATTTGCCACTCAAAATTGTGAGCGTCTCCATGTTGCAACATTCCTGAAGCACCAACTTCTCAAGCAATGGGCACTTAGAAATGCAATCTTGAAGTTCAGAGTCAGTCATTTTGCAGGCTTTCAAAGTCAAACTTTTCAAATTCCCTGAACCTTTCAGGTCGATTTTGCACTGCTGATGCTTTTTTGCATGATACCAAAAGGTTTCGAGGTTTGATGCCGCAATCTCAATACAACTCAGCTTGCCACACTCGTGTACCTCTACCCTCCTTAGCTTGTGAAGTGCCGAAATAGATAGACGTAATAACCCCCTGCACCAAACAAGCCTCAAATCCTCTATCAATGGGCAGCCGCCTTCAAATTCCTTGAACACATATGCACTTACTATAAAGGTGTCTTTTAGAGAAAGTTCTCTCAAATTAGACATATTTATAGTGGTGAAACCATATAATAGAGACCCGGACAACTTTAAGGAAGTTAGTGATTTGGACAGTAGCACCACATCTGGCAAAAGATATAGTTTTGCCGTTGTATTCACGTTCACATCAAGCTCCTTCACATGTTTGTCTACGGCAGCGCGTAACCATTGTCCCATACAAGACCCCAACATATCACTAGTACTATTCACATACAACCTGAACTTCTGTATGCAAGGAACCGGATCAAGTCTCAACGCCAAAGTCTTCTCAACATAACCCTTGAACTTCTTTTTCTGCACTTCCCGTGCTTTAATGCGATTGTGCTTTCCTCTGCCCCCGGGTAACCGGAACCATCTCTCATCAAAATCAAACATCAGGTATGAATTGAACATGCTTTTCCACTTCTTCGACAAAATGCTAGTCCGTACCACATCTTTTGTACAATGCATGAATCCAAAGATATGATGAATAATTGCTTCAGGCAATTCCGATATCCGATCGACATCATAAACCACATCATTTCCCTTAACCTTTCTTTTCTTCCCAACTCTATCTGTACTCGATTCATCACTCATCTGCCCTATCTTTCGCTTTCTCAATATGCTTTCATCACCACAATCAACCCCTACAGGCTTTAAAGCCAAATTCTTCCCGTCATTATCTCGCTCAACTCTTGATTTCTTTGCAGAATGGCCCCTCTTAACAAGGTTTCGCCAACAAATTCTCTTCCACAACATCATTCAATCAGTTCCCTTTTCTGGCAAAATCCATCAACAATTTATTTTTTTTTAGCAAAGTAACAAAAATTTCCCCAAACTACTGTATCTCATAATCGAAGCAACGTTCGTGCCAAATTTCTCACAAAAATCAGCAGTAAAAATCTCCGCCACTCAATAAATCAAACAATCATCCTGTTTGGCAACAGAAACATGCAATTCGTACAAAATTAACCAAATTACGAAATCACTAACCTTGTTTTGGAGAGAATTGGTGAAGAACAATCCGAATCGACGTGTAAAATCGTAAATTTTAGGGTTCTTGCGTTATTAAATGCTGAACGGTCAGTTATATATATATATATATATATATATATATAAGTGGGTCGGGCTTTGGTTTGCGTTTTTTAAAATCGTTAAAAGGCGGTGAGTAGTTGCCCATTTTTCTATGCGTTTTTATTGATGAATTTTAAATGTAAGATTACATAAATAAATAATTTATTTTTTTTATGTAGAAAATCAAATTCTTTTGATTTTGTACTTTATTTCAGCTATTAAATGTTAAATAAGCAACTTTACCTTAGGTCAATTTTAAAAATGACTTGTTGAATGTTGTTTTTTTTTCTAATACAATTCATTCGAAACATCTTATAAACGTCAGCTAATTGAAAAGAGCGGCACACAACCCAACACATTCTCCCAAGGGAAATAGGGGAGAAGAGAGTTCGAACAGATTAATCCTAGAAGAAAGGAGATGAGGAGACAACTACGACATGAGACCTTAATAATGTCAAACCCAACTTTCTAGGCCTTTAGTCCAATGACGATTCATTAATTGTTGACGTTATGAAACATTGACCGTGTATGCGTGGATTATTAATGTCACAATAATTAGATACATCGATTTTGTGTATATTTCTGTTAGTTTTTCATTTGTTGTGTGTGTGTGTGTATATATATATATATAAATATGTATATATTCATATTGATCTAACCAATTACTTTTTCAAAAAATATGACAATATAGGTTCCGATTTTTGCCCCCCTCCCCCCAATGTACCATCCCAATTTTTCAGGTTTTTTTTTTTTAAATCCTTGAAGTATATTATATCATATTTTTTTTCTTGCTAATTTTGAGTCCAAATAAATATATTGAGATTACCGAAGATTTTTGTTATCATACATAAATTTAATATTATGCCTCAAAAAGTTTAACATCTCACATTGTTAAAATGGATAAAATCTTTTATTTCAAATGGTGTTTCATTTCCTGTTTTGTAATACATATTCACAGTCATGTGTGTAAAATTATTTTTTCAATTATATACCGGACATATATTTATACATTGAAATTCGAGATGAATAAAAGAAAATAGAGCCTTAATTTGGAACACACGGAAAAAGAGATTTCTTAGTCCCATAGAAATGGAAATATTTTCATATACGCGACATGTATATTGTGGAATAAAATATAGAAACACAAATTAAAATAAAAGAATCCCACATAAAAAATTTTAATCTCAATTACAACGATATAATTTCATTACGATCAGAGAAGTTCAAATTGTTCTAACACAAGTCTATGATGTTAACTAAACTTGTATACTATATAAAAACATATATGTATGTATCTATCTGTCTATGTATAATGTATGCGTGTATGTGTATGTACCTATGAATCTGATAACAGGGTATGTCCAGTGCCCTTTGGGACTCCATTCTTGTCCAAACATAGGATCAAGAAAAACAAATATTTTGTGTGTGTGTGTGTGTGTTTGTGTTTATAAACAAGCAAAGTGCACTTTCCGACTCCATTCTTGTCCAAACATAGGATCAAGAAAAGCAAACATGTGGTGTGTGTGTGTAGATAAGCAAAATCTCTGTCAGTAACCGAAGAACTCAGCTGAATTTTCCAACAAATAATCCAAAGCATTGGGAGCAAACTTTCTTGCAAACAGGAAACAGAGGTTAGCAGGATGATTGTTGTAGGTGCACAGCTCACCCTGGAACATCTCCTTGAAGAAGGCCTCCCCTATGTCGTTCTTCCCGAACATGGCCGGGTGGGGCCCTCCCCTCGACCAGTCGACCCACGTGAGGGTCCGGTTTGCCAGCAGATGCGGCGACTGGATGCTCAGCATCGTCGGGAAGTAATGCTCGTCCACGTAGCAGTCGGGCCTGCAGTACATGTCGAACTTGGGGTAGTAGACTTTGTCCTGGATGATGTCGAGGGCCAGTTTCCGGTTCACCTCGAACCACTGGGACCCTTTGCGCCAGTTCGTGAGGTTGACCGTGGGGGCCATCCGGTGGTCATATCGGCCCCGGCCGTACGGGCCCAGCTCATCGAACGAGCCAAGGAAGCTGTACTTGGAATTGCCAATATAGCGGTAGACTATCCGGAAGTTGTGGAGAGGAATGCAGGCCTCAGATAGGAGGATGAAGTATTCGTTGGAGATGTCGAGGAGGGCATTGGCGAGGAGCCGCCTCTCGGCGTCGCACATGCTCATCATTCCCCACTCAGCAACCTTGACAACAACAACAATGACAACAAAAAAGCTGTATTTAGCAAAAAGTTAACAAAAAGAGCTCTGTTGTCACGCTCTGGGCCAGTGAGTCCATTGGACACGAGACCTACCAAGTGCAAACCGAGCTATGAACAATTTTACCAAAAGGGATTTTCGTAGATGCATATAAGGTTGTTAACATGAAAAACATGCCTTGGGAACAACTCTTTACACTTGGTGAGGTTATTAAGGAAATCAAAGATAAGCAACTGTTAACATAACCAAGAAACTGATCATATAATCAACTTTGTGAAGACATAAGCCTACAAAATCTTAATCTTTCCATGTACAAAAAGACATACAACATAAATTCTACAGAAAAAAATCAAAGTAAACAAAAACAAAATCTTCAAATTCCCACAGACATCATAGAACAACCGAAGCAGAATCATAATACCTGGCTTGGTATTTGCCTGCCATAAAAAGGTGATGAAGGAGGAAATGTAGGCTGATAGGAAGGCAACGAGTGAATATAGATCGAGTACAGCTTTTCGTGCCCCTTCAAGAACCTCTCCCACAGAGGTGCCAAAGGCAAGGGCCCTCTGGTCAAGAACATGAAAGCAATCTTGGGAGTTCTCCTAAAGGGGTATTCTTTGATCCTAGGTTCAAACGAAGCCCGCCAAAAAAGATCGGTGTCGTTCATGTCGTGCAAAAGGGTTGACGGAGGTCTAATCCAGCTCTCTACAGTCTTAGGTTCTTGAAAACATTGTTGTATTCTTGCCACAGGGAGTACATTCTGGATAATTACGTATCGACTCGTGTAAACACTGATGAATGAATAAACTACACCTACTAACAATATAAGCGAGAGAAGAAGTGATCTTAGTGAACAATGTGACTTGTTGGATTGGTTTATGGTTCTCAGGGGAGGGACTTGGCCTTCCTCCAATGAGCCTAAACTTGACACTCTTGGTTGCATCTCTTTTATTCAAAAAAAAATAAAAAATCTTTAGTTAATTTGTGTAAAATACAAGGGCAATGGCTCTTTTATACGAACCTCAAATCCTGAAATAAGCTGGAAAAAACAGGAAAACAAAAAAGATCTAGAAAGAAGATCATGAAATCCAATGTCTTTAATGTGTTTGTGAAAATGACAATGTGCAACGGCTCAGCATTTCACATCACTGCAGCGGTAAAAGAAAAAAATGGTGCAAAATATCAAAGAATCAAAGCAATCCCAATTCAAAATTGGTAAAAAAATCCAACTTTTCATCACATGGGCATTCAAGAAAAAACCAAAATGTACACAAACATATCAAGAAGATCTCCATGAGACATTACAAATAGGATTCAAAGAACCCATGATTTTGCAGCTGATTTTCATGCAACAAGCAGATCACAAGAGAGCATTGAAAGAAAAAGAAAAAAAAAACAAAGAAAAAAAAAGAGAAAATAATGAAAGATTAGATTTTTGATTCATAGATGCATCAAAAAAAAATGGAAAATTTATTGATCCATCAAAAAGCTTGTTTTCCCACAAAAGCTTAAATTTTTTTCCCAAAAAGCTGAAAAAAATGATCTTCGCAAGAATGCAGCATTATTGGAGTGTTGTAAACTAGTCCCATCAAAACTGAACATTGATGAGAGATGGAAAGAATTTAGAAAAAAAAGTAAAATTTATTTTAGTTAATTTAATAGTTTTAATTTGGTTACTTTTTGAGGAAAAGTATGGGCATATTTTTGGTAAAAAAATGAAAAAAAAAAGGGTGGCAAATGAGATCTAATAGTAGGTTAAATAAGAGTTTATAATGTATAGAGATGCACTTTTCTTGTGATGATATAATCTTTTAATAGATTTCTTGTTGGAAGATTGGCAAAATTTACAAAAATGTTATCAACATGTGGTTTAAAAAGCACACCATTGGTATAGGCAATGAGTTGCATGATTGCACAATTTCATGGAGGGGACTAAGTCGCATTGTCAAGAACTATACTTTTTTTCCCCCTAAACAAAGGGATTTTTAAAGCTTTATTTGGTTTTTGTTCTTGAAAATAATTATTTCTAAAAAGGGTTTTTAAAATATAGAAATAAAAAAATTGATTATGTATTACTTCAAGAAGTAGGTTGTGTAGGGGTTTTTATTCCATATATTTGATATTTACTCCATGCGATCCAAATTTAATCACGTATTATGTATTAAATTTTTTATAAAATATATATAATACGTGGCTTAATTTGAACCATAGGATGCATAGATGAAGCACATACACTCGATTCATATAAGAATTTTCTGTTGTGTAGTATGTGAAATAGGATGAGAAATAATAACTATTATTTAACAAAAAAAAAAAAGATGCATATTCTCCAATCGTAAATATCTTGTGATATCTGTAGGTTGGTGGTTGAAAATAGAAATATCTTCCCAAAAATAAAGAGTAATTTGGGGCCCAAAATCAAAATTTGACCCCAAAAAGAAGTTTTTTACATTTTTCTCTCTCTTCCACTTTTTTGCTGATGCGATCTTTTGAGATTCTGAGGTGACCCTCTTCTTTCGTGATTGTAATCTATCTATCTCTTCCACCTGTGACTTAAGCCCTTAACTCACTCCCTCTCTCTCTCTCTCTATCTCTATCTCTATCTCTATCATCAGATGATATTATTTGATAGAAAAGCATTTTTAGTGTTTTTCCGCGGTTTTCAGTTAAAAGTTTAGATTTTATATATATATATATATATATATATTTACTGAGGTTGATTGATTCTGGTTATATTTGTAGAGAAGTGGGACTTTTGCTTGTTTTAGGGACTACCCTTTTTGAGTTTTCAGGCTTGAAAAGTTGGATTTTCTTGAAGTAAGTCTTACCGGGGGGGCTGCTTCTGAAAATTTCGTGCATAGTCCCTTGAGATGTGTTTGGTTCACACTTTCTGTAAAGATATGATATCTCTGTTGTTTTGAGGATTTGTGAGGAAATAATTTGTCTTTACTTGGCAATTTCATGTGTTCCTGCTACTTGCTTTCAGTTTCAAGCCACAAAAATTGTTCCTTTGAGGTGGGCTGATAACTGATTGGAGTATTTTTCAGTATTTTCTTTGCCATTTTTGAAGTATGGAGTTTTCATATGGTGTGATGAGCATTCTTGGAAATGAGGTCGTTTGATTTTTGTTGATAGACAATATTTATTGATGGAGGAAGTGGGATTTCATCAGTTAAAAGAACTTTGAGAAAAAGAGGGGGATTAATGAAAGGTGGAAAAGATGAAGGTAAGCCAATGGATCCTCTGTTTCCTAGGTTGCATATTAACGATGCAGATAAAGGAGGGCCTAGAGCACCTCCAAGAAACAAAATGGCTCTTTGTGAACAGTATGATGTGCCTTCTCAAAGTTTGAAACTCGGGTCGGGATCGATAGGAATGCTTCCTCTTCCACCTAGCAATGGCTGTAGTAGCTTTCTTTCGCAGCCATCGTCAAGCAAAGTGAGTTGGGATAAAAATAGTTATGCATTTTGTTCTTTAGCATTATGGAACCTTTATCTATTAAGTACATTTTTAGTTGCCGCAGAATGTCGTGCTTGAATCTTTTCGAGAGGAATCTATATTTGGACCATGCTCCAAGGGTGCATGTGCACACACACGCACACACTCATACATACATATAGTTTTTGACTAGTGCACCTCTCTGACTTAATATAGATAAGAATCCGGTAGGAGGCTACGTTAGAGTGACAGAGTCGGTAAGTGCCGCTTGATATTGGGGGTTGTAGCTCCATGCTCTTAGCACCAAGCAAGAGTTGTATCGTGTCATAAATTTGGATTCCTTTTCACTTGTATGCATGCATTATTTTGGTCTGTTTAATGGCATGAATTGTAGATGAATGATATCCAATAGACCTCCCGAGGAAATTTCTAAGTAGCTATGATTGGGAAGGTACTAGTACATAACGAGGGACAGAGAAATTATGAGTGCGTGGTTTAATGCAGCCAGGCCTATGATTAGAGTTACAAACTTGTTTTAATTTAATTTGGAGAAATTATTGAAATTTTGCACGGTAGATCATTTATAATTGCTCTATACTTTCCTCATAACTTTCTTAGATTTCTTGCCTCATAAGTATGATTGTTGTATTGACATTTGCCTAGTACAGTTAAGCATTTATGTTCATATATATATATATATAAAATATATATCAATTGAACCTAATTTGTTATATTAATATAGGTTGACAATTCGAAGCGAAATGTACTTTCTACATTTGGTAGTACACCTCGATCTTCTCATTTGACAGAAAGATATTATTCTTCGTATTGTTCTGGTGGAGTAATGTCAAGTGCTTCACTAGCAAAGCCTGACCAATGGATGTTGGGGCCCGCGAATGATCACAATCCGCACATTTTTTCCAGCTTAAACAGTTGCTGCACAAAAAACCCTGGAGATGAAAGCGATTTTACACTTCCATCTTTTCTTCAGTCAGGTAAAACTCTTGATTATGGTAATCATCTGGATGAAGAAAAAGTCGCTACTACCTTTAGCTTGATGTCTTCTGGCGAACTCCATAATGCTTGCTTAAAACTGCTAAAGGAGACAACAAATGGAGATCAGAAAACCGAGCATCATACAAACGTTGCTGCTAAAAACAGTAAAATACCTCAGAATAACGATTTTTTTTTGGAAAAGAAGCCTCTGTTTATTACACCGTTTGGGGAGAAAATTTTATCGGAAAAATTCACGAGAAAAAGAAGCGCCTCTTCAATGGACGGGTCGTCACATTCATCTCCACAAATGGGAGACTGTAATAAAATTAGTAAGATGGAAGAAAAGGATTGTCAGGTTGGAAATGCTGACAAAAAGCAAGAGATTTCAGATCCTTTCAAGGAAAAATCTGTAACAGGTCTGGAGTTAACACCTGATGACATTGTAAGAGTTCTTGGCGAGAGACTATTCTCGAGAGCGAGGCGAACAATTGTCCAGTAAGTGCTTTTGGCTGTTTATTGCAATTTACTTGTGCTAGGATCTCGAATTTTAAAGTCGGTGACATGTGTGGTGAAGTTCTCAAAAGTGTTCAATTGGTATATTTGTCAAAAATGAACTAATGACACATATGAGCTCACATGTCATCTTATAGAAATATCAAATATACATCTCTATCAGAAGTCTTTCCTTTGTGCATTTGATTTAGGTACCAATGAAAAAATTTTCACCGATATTTTTGCAGTCAGCAAAGAATATTTTCCATGCAGATATTTGAGTTACACAGACTGATAAAGGTAAGCTGGAATGGCCTCTTTTTGGTTTCTCCCTTACTCCTTTTTGTGTATTTGGGGTTTAGAATGTGATAAAACTAGCAACAACTACAATGCCCTCCCTGATACCTATAGATAATTACACTAATACCCCTCTTAGTTTCAAAATTACACATACCTCCCTTGGAAGTTACCCACTTTTGTTACTGTTAAGTAGTTAAATGATATTGTTCAAATTTTGGTAAACTTTTTTAAGTTGTTCTTCCACATATGGATGATGTTATCCAAGTTTAGTTTTTAAAATTTCCAATTTTGATTAACTTTTGGTGATTAATAGGGGGTTATTTGTAATTTTCAAACTTAAGGAGAAGTCCGTGTAATTACACATAGTTGCAGGAGACATAAGCTTAATTGACCCTGAATAATTGATTGGTATTTGCTACTATCTGTCAATAGGTGCAGAGACTTATAGCCAGGTCACCAGGAATCCTAAACGAAAACAACTTCCAACCCGAACAGAAACCGTTTATCCAGTTTCCCCCAATGAATAAGTTGCTCTATTTGACTCCTCTTGACCCGTTACCTGCAGTTTCCAAACCAAAAACCGACCCCGTAAAGTCTAATTCTGGTAAGGAATGTGAGGCCAAGGTTATAACTGGAACACTACCACTGCCTACAATCAACGCTGAAAAAGGACATATCGCTCAGCAGTTATCTCCTAACACCGGTGTTTCAACACCACCACCTATTCCTACTGATGCTAAACTACCACCACCCTGGTGTTTCCCCCCACCCCCTGGCAATCATTGGTTAGTCCCCATAAGATCTCCTTCGGAGGGACTAATCTACAAGCCATACACGGGGTCTTCTTTTCCGTCTCTCGGCTTCATGGGACCACCGGTGTATGGGAACTGCTTGCCTATAAATTTAAGCCCCCTGGGTGGGCCCACTTATGACGTTCCAGCTCCTAACGAGAACGGGATCGGACATTTTTATGGACAAAGTTACCCTTGCACCATACCTCTGATAAATGCAACCGGTTCGAATCTTGAAGTCGAGCAGATGATGTCATCATCTCCTGGAGTTCAATTAGCCGAATTTGCTAAGAAAATCTCAACGGGCTCGTGCAAAGAATCGAGCCCACAGAGTGCACTAGCTTCTGATTGCGGGCAGGTAGAGAAGTTGGAAGGCGACACGCTCTCTCTTTTCCCTACCACACCGTCCGTTCAGGTGTCGAAGGATCAGAGCAACGATCAGCGGGTACAAGTGATCAAGGTTGTACCGCATAACCGTAAGTCAGCGCCGGAATCAGCTGCACGCATTTTCCAGTCTATACAAGAAGAAAGAAGAAAATATGATTAGCTTTCCTCACCTCTCTCGCCTTTTACCTAGTGAGTGATTCTTTTTTATCCGTCTTTTTGATTATTTAATGTAAATATACATACACACACACACACAATAGATTAGAGGATGGATGTTTTCAACCCAATTGATCATAGTTTCTTGTACACAGAAATCTCCCTTTTAAGTTTGAATAATATTTCTCATCAATTTTGCTCATACAGGAACCTATTTTGCTCAAATGTTGCTTTTGTCATTGCTTTTGTTGCTTCTCTCATTGATTTCTCTGTTCGCACATCGATAACGTGAATCGAGTTTATCCAGTTATCCTGTTTGTTTGTCGAGGTTTTGCACGACGTATATAAATTGAGCTACATCTACGAGCGAAAATTTGTGCCAAGACTGTTCTGTATGGAAAACAATTTGTGTGGAATTTTGATTTTTTTGGCCTAAAATTTTTGAAACGCCAAACAACCCGTACTATTTAAGTCTCCATTGCCTTGATTATATATATATATATATGTGTGTGTGTGTGTGTGTGTGTGTGCGCGCGCTTGCGCTGGCGCTTGCAGACACATCTTGGCTTTGAAAGAAAACCAGGTTTCTTGTTCTGGGATTAATTACTGGCCTGGAAAGAGGACTGGTTTGTTCTGGAAAAGTGTGATGAAAATGAGTGTACTCTGAATATTGTTGTTGAACATGACAAATTTCACTATGCATGAATTTGTGTTATACTAATCTTGATCTTGTCTGTTGTTTAGTCGGTGCTTGTTGATGCTGGACATTAGTATTAGTTGATATTTGTTGATTTCGGACACTACTGGTTGAAAATAAATGAACTCTCTATGCTCGTTCGTTGATGTCGGACACTATTTTTGGTCTGTTGCTTAGTCAGTGTTTGTTGATGTCGAACACTGGTTTTAATTGGTGTCTATTGATGTCGGACACTGCTGGTTGAAAATAAATAAACGTTTGATGCTTGTTGATGCCAGATACTGGTTTTAGTCTATGCTTGTTGATGCCCGAGACGGGATGGTTGACCCAAAATAATAAATAAATAAACAAAGATTCATAATGGTTTGTTTTGTTAGAGGGCTTAGGCAAACTTGACCACAAGAACAATTGATTTTTCACGTGGGACAGGGCTATATGGAGGATGAGTTACCAATTATAGTATGCCACGTGTGAATCAGAGCCCTTGGGATCACGTGTGAGCACGCTTGTAATAGAAACCCTTAATTCCGACAATAAAAGAAACGATAATAAATTGAAAAAAAAAAATCAAACAATGAATAATGATATGATATCATCAGTAAGGTTTAAAATTTTCAAGCTATCTTAATGAAAAAGATGAGGGTTGACGATATAAATTTATTCAAGAATCAGTTAAGGGTGGCCAAAAGCAGCCAAAATGGCTATGGCCTATGGGAACCCATTCGGTGAACTGTGTTGATGGACTGTGCATTTGTTTAAGAATGTGTGCGTGTGTGTGTGAGTGAGAGAGAGAGATTGTGTGTGTGTGTGTGTTAGAGAGAGAGAGGGGGAGAGAGAGAGCGAGAGAGAGAGAGAGAGAGAGAGAGAAATGGAAGAATAATGAAGTTGATGTGCGACGAGACAAAATCCTAGGAGCAAAGTGATAATGCTATAGACTCTTCCCAACTCTATTATTGATTTGCCAACCAACATCCTTTCAAATTCAAGCAGTGCTAAAGTCAGAAAATTTAACTTTAGAGATATATTTTTCGATAAAAATATAATATTTTTATTTATCTTTAAGGATTGAAATCTTAAATTTTAGTAAAAATATATAAATCATCTGTGGAAGAACGACTATTATTACCAATTCTCTTCTCGTAACCCTAAATTCGAGTTGAGCGATCACAATTCATACACAAATATCTCAAGAACTTTTAACTTGTGGGGATTGTATCTTTATAGCTAGAATACGAGGGAATAAAGTAATTTTAAACCAAATAATCAAAGAATGTGTCTAATTGAGTAACTGTAGGTAAATGATGAAACAAGTCGATAATATGGTTATGTCAACTATAAATGACGACAACGATATTGATGCGTTATTAAAAAGTATGAAAATATTATATATAATTTTTGAGTTTTTGCGTATCAAAATTTCGAAGACAAACAAACTAATCAAACCATATACTTCGTCTCATATATTGGTGAGTGTGACCTATAAAATATTCACGCGACATTTTCTCAAGTACCCATCAGCCATCCCTCCCACAACACACACACACACACCCCAACCCAATCTCCATTTTTATTTTTCTCTGTATATATTTAACTATGACTCTGTAAGCCCTACCTCTTATTATTATAAGCATGTATTCCAGTATTGGATTCTTCTGAAGGTGATAGACAAAACAATCCTACAGGTTCTTGTTTCCAACATGAAATCTTGTGATTTTTTCGACTTGAAAAACGCAACCCGTGATTCACTGTCCAGAGGCCCGGGATATAGTTTTTGAACCAGGTAGTCTTAGTTTTCTTGAATTTTTGCATCTTTTGCTTTCTCAAGTTTGATAGGATTCTCACTCTCATTATGCTTTTATGAATCCTTGTTTTCTCGAATGAATTCATAACTGCTAATGAAATTTCTCCAAGGGGTTTAAGGGATTAATGTTTGGCTGTTCATGCTACTCCCAGGATACCATAATCCAATGGATAGTCCTGATTGGAGCCCTGCAGCTGGAATCTCGAAAAACATGGGCCCAGTCGAAGCCCTGGATTGCTTGCTATCTTCATCCGACAGCCAGACGGCTTCCACATCCATGGAAGATGATAGGATCTCCGTGATTTTCTCGGACTGCAAAAGATTCCGGCATTTCACCAGTGGCCCTGTCGATCAATCAGGATCTCCAGGTCCCAATCACGGGATTGAATATGATGCCGCCAAGGACAGGAGAGCGGAAGGTCAATATACAAAAGGAAGCTGCGTCATAAATCAACAAAATCTTGATTCTCAAGGCATGATGGCTTTCCAGCTTAGATCACAAAACCAGCAAAAACTCAAAAAGCCTGGATTGGATAACCGGCCCGTCAAATCATCCACCAACAACTTCCAGCAGCAGCTCGGCCCATTACGCCACTAGCCCGACTCGGAGGCAGCTGCGCATATGAAAGAGAGGATTTACCGTGCAGCCGCCTTTAGGCCCGTGAATTTTGGCTCCGAGATGGTGGAGGAGAAGCCGAAGAGGAAAAATGTGAAAATATCAAACGACCCGCAGACAGCGGCCGCGAGGCGGAGGAGAGAGAAGATAAGTGAGAGAATCAGGGTTCTGCAGAGGCTCGTACCTGGTGGCAGCAAGATGGACACTGCTTCAATGCTTGGTGAGGCTGCAAATTACCTCAAGTTCCTTAAGGTCACAGATCAAGGCACTAGAAGCTTTCAGCGACATGATCAATGACAATGCTCAACAAAATCTTGCTTTTTCGCCATTTATGGACAACTGCTACTCGTTCGAGCTGCAGCAACCTCAGTCACAAGATTATATATATCCCTAAAATTTCCGGTTTTTCGCCCGTCTCTACTTACCTTTGCTTTCAGTTTTAGTCCAATAATGTCAAAGACAGGAAAGGAAGGTAAAGTTCACAAATTGAAATCAGGATATTACTCATTCGGAGAGGTACAGTGATCTGTTTGATGTATAGATATTAACCAAAACCATCATGTTTGTATACAAATAAGAGATGGATAACTGAATTATCATTCTTTTCATCAAAAATTTCCAGGAAAAATGACAATATAATCAAACAACAAAATACAGGCTGCATTTCCCAACAAAATGTAACTATATACAAATCTCATTTTCTTACTCAATCTTCCATGCATAGAGAAAAAGACAGAACTGTGACCCTTTTGTATAGCTCTGTGTCGAATAATACTTGCTGTTGCCACTACAGTCACTATCATCACAACGACTGCCGCTGTCCTCCTCATCACTATCCCCTTCCGTTTCGCCTGACTTGAATATAAACAAACCGTGGTTAGACCCGGGCGCACAGAATAGCCACGCATGCACATCCCAGAAGACTTGCACGGGTTGTTTGTTAACGAACACCGTCTGGTTACCCCTGAATTTCCACTGCAAATTCTTGATATGTATCAAGACAATCCCGTCTATGCTAATCCACATCTCGGGGTCTCTGGGGCCCGACGTCGAGCTCTCCACAACAATATCGTGCTCTCGTTTCCTTTGATCAAACTTAGCCCTCGTAGAGAAAGACTTCTTGCCGAAAACATTTTCTTTCTTGTAAAACATCAAGGCTTCCACGAGGGCGGGTCTTGCTTTTGTTCTCTTATAGGCCTTTTTCTTGTAGTCGCCTAATAATAAGACAACCTCCTCTTCGGATACTAATGCAACATAGAAATCCGAGCACGGCTCGGGGCTGCCCGAAAACTTTGCTGATCTTAAATCCCAATAGGCCTCCACTTGGTTCCCATCAACCTCAAAAGTCTTGTACCCTTTCTTGGCCCAAAAATGCCAAGGTTTAAGGTCGATTTTGCACGTGTGTACGATGTCATCGTCCACGCTATCGATAGATATGTTCAAAGAGTAGTTCATGATATTCTTGGTCCATAATACAGTCACGTTCCGCCAGAAACCCGCGATATGTGCCTGATACACGCATGTAACCGTCGTCTGCGCTGTTTTGTGCGTAACGGGATCCTTGCTGAATTTCTGAGCGATTTGGGGTTGAGAAGCGGACAACATTTGAGACCTCGTGGTGGCACGAGAAGCCATTAAATGTATTACCCTTCTTCTGATCCTCCTCTAATGAAAGAGAAACGCGACCCTCGACGAAATTTCAATGCGAAGGGACCGAGTTGTTGAAGGTGAAATGCGGACCAACAGATGATTCTTTGAATGTAATTGCATTTCAAGAATTGAGAATCCTAGTAAAGCATGCCAACATAAGATATGCTTCATTCGGACAATTTTACAAACACATAGCAGACATGTTTACGTCAAGGAAAGTAGTTTTCTTGCACGGTGCCCCCCTTTGATCAAATTCACTTGCTTGAATCTATGAAGATAATTTGCACCAACAACAAATATGGGATGACAAGTAAAGATTTTGACATGAAAACAAATATGATTTCTACATGAAAAATAAAAACAAAAAATTAATGGGAATTGGTGCCTAGAAATTCTATGTTAGAAACCTTTGTGGAAAACAAAAAAGAGAAAAATTAAAAAGAAAGCATGGAAATTAAGAAAAATTAGATTTTACTTTTGTGGATGAAAATAGATTTTTTGTTTAGTAAGAGGTTGTCCTAAAATGAAGGATCTAAATTTAGAAAGCTTACCTCAAAGCCGCAAGGTGTTTTTATTATTCCTCTCTCTGTGTTTCTATACAAGGTCTTCTTTTCTCTCTCTTTTTTTTATTTTTTATTTTTATAAATGGTTTGGGCTTTAGAGTCTTATTAATATTTGACTAATATAAAGAAGCCAAGTTTGTTACCAGTCTATATAGTCATTCAAATTATTAAATTTTTTACATAACATTTAGTTCTTGTATAAGAAAACAAAATATTTGAATAAATGATGTGAATTATGTTATCTCAATCAATTTTTAGTTATTAATTTTGTATTATTAAGAGTTAATTACATTAAACACATCAATATTTAAGATATTTTACAGTTTGATATCTCACTATTTTGGTTGATCTTTTTTGAAATATTCGGGAATATTTTGGAGAATATTGGAGAATATTCTACCAAAATAGTATAAAAAAGACTATCAACACACAAATAATAAAAATTGGGGACTAAAGTATACTTTTACAAAAATAGAATATTAAGTACAAAATACTTCAAAAATTGAGGTGTTTGACTTAATTTACTATATTATTAATATAATTAATTGACGGTGGATTATGAGATTTGAATAACATGATACTTTTATCAAAGATTGATAGACTAAGGTAAAGAATAAATAGTTAACGAGTACCGGTGATAGTTATAGATTAGAATAATTGTTGAATGAAAATTAATATTTTATATAATAAATTACTTAAAAATTAAAATATATAGTTTTATAGTTGGTTCAGTCAATTTTATGGTGGTTTTATGTGAGGTAATTGTTTTTCTTTATTAATTGAAAATGAAATTTTGATATTTTTTTTTATAACTTTTCCAATTACATTTAAAATTGGGATGGAAATCAAAAATTTTTATTCGAAGGGGAGTGAGTGCTATTTTTATAGTTTAAGGGAACAAAGTGATCCAAAATATATAGTTGAGGGGGCAAAGTGAAATTAATCATATTCGAAATATTCATCAACTTATGTGAGTAACATTAGGACATGTTGTTACCTAGTTCGATTGAATTGCTTTTATATACAAAATCATTTATATGCTATGTAACCACAAAAAAAAAAAACACAATCATTTATATGTTATCGGTATTTTGCTAAGTAGTTGAATCTTTTTGATAAATTTGTTTAATATCTAATTTTAATATTTCTACCAATTTAACTTATATAGATATGGTAATATTGAATTTCGAAGAAATTATAAGAGGGTAATTTACTTCCAATATCATATCTATGAAAACTATAGTGGAAATAACATAATATTTGAGAACTACAGGGGTCAATATGATAATATGCCTTTCTGTCGTTTGCGCTAAGCGCACAAAAATGTTCTAGATTAAATTTTAAGCACAACCAAATTTAACTGTACAGCGATGGCAACGACGGCGATATTTCCACCTGCGGCGGACGGCGCTAACACTAAATCTGACAACATACCGCCTCCAGTAGCGGCGGAGGAGCCACCGCCTCCGGTGACAGAAATCACCGGCATATAATTTGGCGGTCAGCCATGGCTTTAACAAAAACACACTCGGTGAGTGCGCGAATGCATAATTTTTCATCCTTAAATTTATTATTGCATTATGTATTCAATCCAATTTGGGATGTCTGATGTGTAGATAGTCTGATTGTGTTCTATTATTGGGAATTAAAGCTATTCCTTTTTAGTGTAAATTCAAATGAAATACGGTTTGTTTTTATGGTTGTACTTGTAGTTCTATATATCGAGTATAAGACCTTTTCTTGAGCTAATCTTACAGGTCCCATTAGGATAATATGACCCTCAGACCAGCTCTAATCTTGATTATAATGTTTTCATTTTAAGTCCAAGACATGATTTTTTGATTCTTTTTGTTGTAGTGGTATCCTCTTATTTTGCCAAAACAGTTGTTCACTGAAAAGAAAACGGAACTAGGGAATCATTATAAGGATAAAATATAATCTCAGTGTTATATTCAAGTACGAAAAGTATAAAGAAATCAAAGTCAATCCTGCGCAAAGCGATTATAATACTCGCGACAGAATGACACATAGTTGGGTTGTCAAATGCCAACCTTATGAAGGAGAAAACGTAATAGGGGGTCCAAAATTCTATTATGTCACATTGTCTTTGTATTCGTCTTTTCATGTTAATTGCTGACTTCTTTCCCAGTCTTAGCAGCCAGCCTGGTTTGCTCATTTATTTATTGCAAATTGTATAGTAAAAAATTATAGTAATCATGTCTTCTTGTGAACTGAAAAGCCAGTGTATATATTAGGCTAATTTGTATATATTGCCAGTTGGTTAGGAGAAAGAACACTAATTCATGTCTCTTATCGTGCAGTCAACAAAGCCTTACGAGTTGCCTAATAATAAAACAGGGTGGTGTATTGATCAGTTGTGAAAAGGAGCAGTTTCTAATGTGAAAGGTCCTTCTAACATTAATACGGCAACCTTCCCTCTGTGTGTGTGTGTGTGTGTGTGTGGAATAAGATCAATATGGCTTATTATGCAGCTCTTGCTTCACTTGTTCAATTACTTGAGGAGATAAGCCATCCTGATCGATTCCCAAACTTTTTTCTTGACAAACAGCAAATTTCATCTCTCTTTAAAAAGTTCAGTGTTTTGCAAGAATTACTGCAAGATTATTCACCAACAGATAAAAATGCAGCTGACTTTCTGGAAAGGCGAATCAGAGATGCTGCATATCAAGCCCAAGATATCATTGAATCTCATATTTCAAATCAGAATCATCCAGAAGACAAAACTCATGGGGTTCAATGGGTTTTTCGGCACTTGAAATCTGCTTTCCGAAAGGCGCCTCAACAACTTAAACCTCAGAGGTTTGAGGAGCTTAGTCTTGATGATGTGGGAAAGGAATATCAATACGTGGAGAACGTGAAGGAAGAAGTTGACTCCATTATGGAAGAGATGAGGATGCTCAAGGAAAGCCACAGAGCTCTTGAAGATTTGCAGCTAAACTCTTATTTTGCAGATAGTACTGAATCATCAAATCAAGCACCAAGCAGTAGAAATACCATGGTGGGCTTTGATGATCATCTCACAACAATAAAAGGCCAACTTTGTGGAGAATCTTCCAAACTTGAGGTCGTTTCGATTGTTGGCATGGGGGGGATCGGTAAGACTACTTTGGCTAGAAATATTCTTGATGATGAACTTGTTGTGTATCACTTTTATTGTTGCGCTTGGGTCACTGTATCTCAAGATTATCATGTGCAAAAGGTTTTTCAAGGCATCATAGATTCCTTGAATATAAGTAAGGAATTAAAGGGTGAAGGGGAGGGGGTACTAGCAGAATATATATACAAACACTTGAAAGGAAGGAGGTATCTCATCATAATGGATGATGTGTGGGATACAAAAGTTTGGGATGACATAAAGCGGATACTTCCAGATGACTCCAATGGAAGTCGGGTAATTATAACCACTAGGCTATCAAGGGTGGCTTTTTATGCTGGCAAACCTGAATTTATTCATCAAATGCAATTTCTTAATAAGGATGAAAGTTGGAACCTATTTTGTGAAAAGGCATTTTGCCCTCCTGCATTGGTGAATATTGGAAGGTTGATTGCAAATAATTGTGGAGGACTTCCACTTGCAATTGTTGTCATTGCTGGACTCCTCTCCAAGGTTGATAAGACACGGTATGATTGGGAAGAGATTGCTAGAAATACAAGCTCAGCTGCTGCTGAAAATGATGAAGACTTCTCAAAGATATTGTCTTTGAGTTACGACCACTTGCCTCATCATCTGAAACCATGCTTTCTATATCTGGGAGGCTTTCCAGAAGACCATGAAATTCCTACCTCTAGACTCATCAAGTTATGGGTAGCCGAAGGATTTACAAAACCAATTGAGTCTAAAAGCTTAGAAGAAGCGGCAGAGAAGTATTTGCAGGATCTTGTCGATAGAAGTCTTGTTTTGATCACTAAGAAGACATCCAATGGCAAATTCAAATTTTGCAGCATGCATGATGTCTTGAGAGACTTGTGCAAACAAAGAGTTCGGTTCGAGAACTTCTTTAATGTCATTGATAAAAGGAATTACTTTGACCAAGAAGCCATGAGGAATGCACGCCATCTATGTCTTATATCTAGATTGTCAAATTTTGGTGAAGCAGGAAAATGTGTCTCACATATTCGTTCCATTCTATGTTTTGCCCAATTTTTGGGAATTTTCCCATTTGCATTGGGCTTTAAACTGTTGAGAGTATTGGATGCACTAGAGATAAGCCTCAGATCATTTCCAGTTGAAATTGTTGAATTGCTTCATCTGAGGTACCTCGCCCTTCATGGAGATGCAGTGCCTGTTCCTCGATCAATATCCAAACTCCAAAATCTCCAAACATTGATTCTTGGTCAACCGGAAAAATATACAGATCTATCCTTTTTGAGTCGTATGACATTACCATTTGAAATTTGGAGAATGCCACAACTAAGGCATGTTATGGTTTACGAGCTACGGATTTCGCCCTTCCCATTTGTTGCGAGAATCAGTGGTGAAGCTTCTATCCTTGAGAACCTACAAACACTCTCAGGGATACTAAATTTCAAGTTCACCAAGCGGGCCATCAAAATGATTCCGAACATTCGGAAATTGAAGGTTATGTGCGCTTCCTATGTGGCCCCTCACATGTGGCGAGAGTTTTGCCTCCACAATCTCATCCATCTCCACCAACTTGAGATACTAACTATCTGGTTTTGTTATGTCCACATTCCCATAAATATCTTGGAGTTTGTTAACCCCTTACCTAAAAGCTTTGCCTTCCCGCTGAAGCTTAGAAAGTTGTCTCTATGTGGCTGCAAGCTTCCTTGGAAAGACCTGACGGTGGTGGGAAATACTAACTATCTGGTTTTAATAGCTTTCTCAATTACATTGAAAAGATGGTTGGAAATCGAAAATAAATAATATCATTTGGATCGGAGGGGGCTAAGTGATATTTTTATAGTTTAAGGGAACAAAGTGACACTGAACATACAATTACGGGGGGACATAGTGAAATTTACCATATCCAAATAATAATTAATTTAGGATGCTATTTTTATAGTTTAAGGGAACAAAGTAACACCGTTAAGCAGTTCGGATCCTCTGCTACACAATGATGCTACATCTCTTCCTTTACTCATTAATACACCCCACGTGTATTAGCGGGTGGTTGAGAAAACGAAAGTGAATATTTAAAAATCTTTCCATATCATAAATTTTTCTCTTTATTTGTCTCAACCATTCACCAATACACATGACGTGCATTGATGAGTGGAGGAGGAGATGTAACACTATTATGGAACAGATGATCCGAATTGCAACATTAAGGGGGGCAGAGTGAAATTTACCATATCCAAAATAATAATTAATTTATGTAAGTATAATATTACATTAGAGAACGTGATTGCTTAGTGTGGTTGAATTGCTTTTATACAAAATCATTTATATATTTTTGATATTTTGCCGAGTAGTTAAATTTTTTTTGATAAATTTATTTAATTTCTACCAATTTAATTGATATGGATATGGAAACATTGAATTTTGAAGAAATTAAAAGAGGGCAATTTATTTCTAATATCACATCTGAAACTACAGTGGACATAATATAATATTTGAGAAATATAAGGGTCAATATGATAATATTGCCTTTCTGTTGTGCACCCTGAAGAGCGCACAAAAAAGTTGTAGATTAAAATTTTAAGCACAACTAATTTATCTGTACAGCGTGGCAATGACGGCGATATTTCCACCGGCCGAGGCGGAGGGCGCTAACACTAAATTTGACGGCATAGCGCCTCCAGTAGCGGCGGAGGCGCCACTGCTTCCGGTGACAGAAATCACCGGCATATACTTTCGCGGTCAGCTATGACTTTAACAAAAACACGCTCGGTGAGTGCGCAAATATATAATTTTTCATCGTTAAATTTATTATTGCGTTTTGAATTCAAGCCAATTTTGGATATCTGATGTTCAGATAGTCTGGTTCTTTTCTATTATTTGAAGTTAAAGCTATTCCTTTTTCAGTGTAAATTTTTGCTTAACGGTTTATTTTTGTGGTTATGGTTATATATACTTGTAGCTAGTTCTATATATTGAATATAAGACCTTTCTTTGATCTAATCTTACAGGTCCCATTAGGATAATATGACCCTCAGACCAGCTCTAATCTTGATTATAATGTTATCATTTTAAGTCCAAGACATGATTTTTTTTAATTTTGTTGTTGTTGTTGTTGTTGTTGAAGTGATATCCTCTCATTTTGCCAAAACAGTTGTTCATTGAAAAGAAACGGAGCTAGAGAATCATTATAAGAGTAAAATATAATCTCAATGTTGTATTCAAGTAAGAACAGTATAAAGAAATCAAAGTCAATCCTGCGCAAAGCGATTATAATAATCGTGACAGAATGGCACGTAGTTGGGTTGTCAGATGCCAACCTTGTAAAGGAGAAGTTTTTTTTTTTTTTTTTTTGGTGAAATAAAGGAGAAGATTTAATGGAGGGTTCGTGTCGAATTTTCTTTGTATTTTCGGTTCATGTTAATTGCTGACTTCTTTCCCAGTCATAGTAGCCAGCCTGGTTTACTAATTTATTTATTGCAAGTTGTCTAGTAAAGGATTATAGTAGTCATGTCTTCATGTGAACTGAAAAGCCAGTCTATTAGGCTAATTGCGAGTTGATTAGGAGAAAACAATCCTTAAACAAATTCGCGTCTCTTGTCGTGCAGTCAACAAAGCCAGCTTGTTGTATTGACTAAGTATTACGAGCTGCCTAGTAATAAAGCAGGGTGGTGTATTGATCAGTTGTAAGCAAGAGCAGTTTCTGATGTGAAAGATCGTTCTAACGTTAATACTGCAACCTTCCCTCCCTCTGTGGAATAAGATCAATATGGCTTATTATGCAGCTCTTGCTTCACTTGTTCAATTACTTGAGGAGATGAGCCATCCTAATCGATTGCGAAACTCTTTTCTTGGCAAACAGCAAATTTCATCTCTTTCTCAAAAGTTCAGCCTTTTGCAAGAATTACTGCAAGATTATTCACCAACAGATAAGAATGCAGCTGATTGTCTGGAAAGGCGAATCAGAGATGCTGCATATCGAGCACAAGATATCATTGAATCTCATATTTCACCTCAGATTCATCCAGAAGACAAAACTCATGGAGTTCGAAGGGTTTTTCGGCACTTGAAATCTGCTTTCCGAAAGGCGCTTCAACAACTTAGACCTCGGAGGTTTGAGAAGCTTACTCTTGATGATGTGGGAAAGGAATATCAAGACGTGGAGAATATGAAGGAAGAAGTTGACTCCATTATGGAAGAGATGAGGATGATCAAGGAAAGCCACAGAGCTCTTGAAGATTTGCAGCTAAACTCTTATTTTGCAGATAGTACTGAATCATCAAATCAAGCACCAAGCAGTAGAAATACCATGGTGGGCTTTGATGATCATCTCACAACAATAAAAGGCCAGCTTTGTGGAGAATCTTCCAAACTTGAGGTCGTTTCGATTGTCGGCATGGGGGGGATCGGTAAGACTACTTTGGCTAGAAATATTCTTGATGATGAACTTGTTGTGTATCACTTTTATTGTTGTGCTTGGGTCCCCATATCTCAAAATTATGATTTGCGAAAAGTTCTTCTAGATATTGGAAATTCCTTGAAAATAATCAATGAGGAATCGAGTAGAGAGGGAAATAACGTATTAGCGGAACGTATACACAAACATTTGTATGGAAGGAGATATTTCATCATAATAGATGATATTTGGGATACTAAAGTTTTGGATGATATAAAGAGGATACTTCCAGATGACTCTAGTGGTAGTCGAATATTACTAACCACTAGGCAATCATCTATAGCTGATTATGCTAATAGTTTTCGCTTTAGTCATCACTTGCAATTGCTTAATGAGAATCAAAGTTGGAATCTATTTCGTGAGAAGGTGATTTGTCCCCCCGAATTGGAGAATATTGGAAGGTTGGTGGCAAAAAATTGTGGAGGACTTCCACTTGCAATTGTTGTGGTTGCCGGGCTCCTCTCTAAGGTCAACCAAACACAATATGATTGGAAAGAGATTGCAGAAAATGTAAGTTCAGTTGCTGTTGAAAATGACGAACATTTTTCAAAGATACTATATTTGAGTTATAACCACTTGCCTCACCATCTTAAACCATGCTTTCTTTATTTGGGAGGCTTTCCAGAAAATTTTGACATAAGTGTCTCCAGACTCATCAAGTTATGGGTTGCTGAGGGATTCCTGAAACCAATTGAATCTAAAAGCTTAGAAGAAGTGGCAGAGGAGTATTTGGAGGATCTTGTCAATAGAAATCTTGTTTTGATAACCAAAAAGAAGTCCAATGGCAAATTCAAATGTTGCAGCCTTCATGATCTTTTAAGAGACTTGTGCGCCCAAAGAGCTAGTTGCGAAAATTTCCTTTATAATGCAAAGGAAAATGATTACTTATATCGAGAAGCCATAATACATGTACCCCGCCGCCTCTCTATTCATTCATATTCCGTTTTTCACACAAAACAAATCAAAAAATACTTCTCAAATGTTCGTTCTATCCTTGCTTTTGGCAATGTTTGGGATCATTTTTTATCAGTTGTATCCAACTCTAAACTCTTGAGAGTATTGGATACAACAAACACAAGAATCTCCTTCTTTCCTCATGAAATTGTACAACTACTACATTTGAGGTATCTCACACTTCCGGATACCATACTCCCCATTCCCCCATCGATATCCAAACTTCAGAATCTTCAAACGTTAATTGTTGTTTCATCGACGTATTATGGAACAGCAATCTCACTACCTTCTGAAATTTGGAATATGCCACATCTAAGGCATGTTATGGTTATTAGAACAAGATTGCCTCCCATGCCCCATGGTAAAAGGATCACTGGCAGATCTCCTCTCTTGGGAAGGCTACAAACACTCTCAAGAGTAGTGGATTTCAGTTTCACCGCTGATACCATTGCAATGATACCAAACCTTAAAAAACTGAAAGTTCTCTACACTTACAAGCAACGTAGACCATGGAAGACGTTTTGCCTCAACAATTTTGTCTATCTGCGGGAACTTGAGGTGCTGGAAATTGGTTTTTCACCACAATTTGAACAGTTGCCTCCTCCAACATGCTTACCTAAGCGCTTCGCCTTTCCGTTGAACCTCAGAGAGCTGTCTCTACATTCTTGCATGCTTCCTTGGAAAGACATGACTGTCGTGGGTTCATTGCCCAATCTACGAGTACTCAAGCTTAGATACCAAGCATTTGTCGGAGAAGATTGGGAACCCATAGAAGGGGAATTCCCCCAGCTGAAGTTCCTGCAACTTTATGATTTGGATCTCAAGTACTGGCGAGCAGAAAAAAACCACTTCCCTAAACTCGAGCACCTTCAAATCATAAAGTGCACGAAACTGAAGGAGATCCCTCTTGAAATCGGAGAAATTACAATCCTTGAATCGATTGAGGTGCGTGAAAGCAAATCGGCTGCTGCTTCAGCACTGAGAATCCGGGAAGAACAACGTGACCTAGGAAACAACCTTCAAGTTCATATCCGTCGTCGTCGGGATTGGAGCTGATTCCTGGTAATATTGCTTTTTGCCTATACATGGTAGCTTTTAATAATTTCTGATTTTTGTTTTCGAGTTTAATTGGTTTTACCTGCATGCTTTTCTTAATTTGCTAGTATCATTTTGCATCACCATGGATTAAATGTCTTAAGTCCATTGTCTTTGCAAAACTGATTAAAACTCAATTCGATCATGTTGGCAGAAGATTGTTGAATTTGCAGACTTGAAGATATCTACTAGGATTGGTGGAGTTTCTCCAGAACGTTTGTTGCTAATGCTTTAGGTTATCTCATGCCTTTGCTGGTAAATTGTAATGCTCTATTGAAGTGATGATGATGACTGGTATTTTTGTTTTTTTGATTTAGAATTGCAAGGTTGTGTGCTTGGAACTTGATTTCACACATCCACAGTTGATTATTATTGTTGTTGTGGTTATTATCTTTTTCATTTGGAACATTGTTTTGATCTACAATTGTAATAAGTAGATCAAAAATTCCAGGAGTCTGAACAATTACATTTAAAAGTATCATTTCAATTAACGGAATTGTTATTAGCATTTCAAAATTAGCTATCGGCATTCTATTCTTACCTTTATATTGAGAGATTGACCAAAATACGCATTTGTTTTAAAATATAATTTGACACACTTTACTTCCTCAGCTATTTGTTACATCTCATTCACTCCATTAAACTATCATATATGACACTTGCCCCATTCAATTAGAAAATTGGTCACAATTTTCCTCATACCACTCTTATTTATATAATTTAATTTTTCTTTTTGCATTTAGCATTTTAAATTCAACTTTAAATCCTTTATTAGTTACAAAAATAATTTTTATTTTTATTTTAAAAAGTAATTGATAGCTTAAATAAATTGAACTATATATATATAACACACACACACACACACACACACACACATATATATATATATATATGAGCGTACTTTCACAAAATATTGGGTTGGGAGGGTTGGCGGGGGGGGGGGGGGGGGGGGAATGTATTTATTGTTATTTAAAGTGAATTGGCATTTTCGAATTTGACAAACTTAAGACCCAAAATGCCTTATTCGTGTGGTCCCACATGGGCGGAATTTGATAAGCTTGTTTGGAATGGAATTAAGGGTATTTTAGACCTGATGGCTGAAGAACGTTTTCATTTGATCACTTCCATTGGAATTTCTTATATCAGTATTACAATCCCCCATAATACTAAAAATACGTCCCTAGATTGAGAATAAATAATTATAGGATTTACACTAGTATCTATATTACACATATGAAATAAAGATATAGATCATAAATATACCTACATGCATATTCATTTGTATATTTATTATATTTCAAGAACTCTAGATAAACAGAAAAAGGAAATAGCTCCTGGTATTGAAGAGAATTAACAACCAACATGTAGAATATACGAAAAGCTTTAACATATTGGATTTTATCATTTTCGGCCTAAGTTAGACACTTTTTTATTTGATCCCATTCCATTGATTTGTACCCATTGAGTTCCATATTTTGAAATAAAAATATCAATTTGAGCCCTCCGTGAACTTTTTCATCCAATTTCTAACAGTGAATATCAAGTGGCCGTTATCTTTTGCATTTTAATGAAAAAACTTACACTAACCCCCTTGTCAACTGCTCGGAAATAACAATGGCCCCCTAGCTACTTCCATAAAATTCCATCACACATTATTTGACAACAATTGATCCATATATTTGCAAAATTATACAAAAAATTTAGCATTCATTAATCAAAACAATGGATCATTACAAATCTAGAATGTACCCTCTTCCGATATGTTTTATACTGTACCCCGCCTCCGCACGCACAAAAAGGAGCAACAAAAAAAAAACGAAAAAAAGGGCTCATGGGCCCTCTTCCGATGTGTTTTAGATAGTCCATAAATGTCTTCCAAACATTAACAAAATTGAATAGGTGAATGTTAATTACTTGTCTTAATAATTTAGTATTGAGATAATTATGCTATTGGCTTTAAATTATATTTAATTTATAAGAAGTATATAATAAGAAAATCGTAAGTATCATGAGCAATATTCATAACTATATTCAAAACTAGTATTTCACCAGTATCATGGCACAGTAAATATATATATATATATATTAGAAAAAAAATAATTTGATAAAAATAAATTAACTTTTTCTAAAACATAAACCCATGTATGTTCAATAAATAAGTGTATTAAAAATTCTATTTAATAATAGAATATATGTTCAATTAAAAGTTTATTTTTGGTATAATCATTGTATGAAAGCTTTTGAAACCTTTATATAGAATTAAGTGTCAGATAATTTTAATTATTTAAAATTAA
Organism: Petrea volubilis; assembly: GCA_026212405.1. Taxonomy (NCBI): domain Eukaryota; kingdom Viridiplantae; phylum Streptophyta; class Magnoliopsida; order Lamiales; family Verbenaceae; genus Petrea; species Petrea volubilis. The sequence continues at coordinate 25,877,153 of CM047876.1, read as the reverse complement.
ACTAATTAAAAAATATTTTAAGTAGAAAATTAGTTTTGTTATTTTATTTTGAATTGAAAATTGATCCACTTTATAGATATTGGATAAGTGCTGGATTCTTTAGGGTGAATATGAATAAAAACGCGCTTATTTAAATTCATAAATATAATATTTTACTTTCATACATGGTAAAATAGAGTTAAATGAAGTTATCTACATATTCGCTTATTTGGATAATTTCAAGTCTTCTGAATTTGATATATATATATATATATATATATATATTACTAAATAATTCATATTAATTTGGATCAACTTATAGAACAACATTTTTATTGTCGTGCTTGGGTTACTGTATCTCAAAATTTTGATTTGCGTAAAGTTCTTCTAGATATGAAGAATTCCTTGAATATGATCGATGAGGAATTGAGTAGAGCAGAGAAGGAGGTTGGAAGATCCTTGAATATGAACGATGAGGAGGTACTGGTAAACCGTATATAAAAACATTTGATAGGAAGGAGGTATCTCATCATAATGCATGACGTATGGGATACAAAAGTTTGGCATCGTATAAAGAGGATATTTTCAAAAGACTCCAATGGAAGTCGAATAATGATAACCACTAGACTATCGGATGTGGCTGTTTATGCTGATGAATTTGGCTTTGTTCATCAGCTGCAATTTCTTAACGAGGAACAAAGTTGGAATTTATTCTGTAAGAAAGTCTCATGTCCCCCCGGACTGGAGGATACTGGACGGTTCATCACAATAAGTTGTCAAGGACTTCCACTTGCAATTGTTGTAGTTGCAGGGCTCCTTTCTAGGGCTGATAAGACCCGATATGATTGGGAAGAGGTTGCGAGAAATTTGAGTTCGATTGCTAATGAAACAGACGAACATCTCTCAAAGATACTATCTTTGAGTTATAACCACTTGTCTCATCATCTAAAACCATGCTTTTTATAATTGGGAGGCTTTCCAGAAGATTATGAAATTCCTGTCTCAAAACTCATTAAGTTATGGATTGCTGAGGGATTCTTGAAACCCATTGATTCTAAAAGCTTAGAAGAAGTGGGAGAGGTGTATCTAGAAGAGCTTGTCAACCGGAGTCTTGTTATGATCACTAAGAAGAGGTCTAATGGCAGATTCAAATATTGCAGCGTTCATGAACTTTTGAGAGACTTGTGTGCCCAAAGAGGTGGTCATGAAAATTTCCTTTACATCCAGAATGAAAATAACCTTTTCTTCCCCGAAGCCATAAGGAATGCGCGCCGTCTCTATACCCATCATGGTTGGTTAAGTAGCTCCGTGCATATTCGTTACCCTGTAGGTATTAGAAGTGTTGTCGGCTCTATTCTTTATTTCCGCTCTGTTGGGTAAGGTAAATAGATTAAACCCAAGAATAAGCAATCCATACAATGGAAGAGAAAGAATAGCTTTATTTCCGCTCTGTTAAGGACTTATTTCGTGATTCACAGATTAAATTGGGGTTTAAACTGTTGAGGGTATTGGATGCACTAGTTATAAATTTCTCATATTTTCCTAATGAAATTCTGAAACTGTTTCATTTAAGATACCTCGCCCTTTCTCTAAAAACCGACATTATCCCTCTATCGACATCCATTCTTCAGAATCTTCAATCATTAGTTGTTGGTTTCAAGAATCGACAATTTGAGATGTTGTTGCCTTCTCAAATTTGGAGGATGCCACATCTGAGGCATGTTATGATTGCCCGAATGAGATTGCCCCCCATTCCTTATGGCAAAAGAATTGTTGGTGGAGTTCGTTTCCTAGGAAAGCTGCAAACACTATCTACACTCGTAAACTTCATTTTCACCACCGATATTGTTGACAAGATTCCAAGCCTTAAGAAACTAAATGTTTACTACAATACTCGAAAGATGTGGCACGAGTTGGGCCTTAACAACCTCGCTCTTCTACGCAAGACTTGAGACACTGGATATCGAGTTTTCTCAGCCCTATGAGCCGGTCGAAGCGCCCTTCCCTGAGAACTTCGGCTTTCCTCTTAACCTCAAAAAGTTGTCTCTATCCGGTTGCAGACTTCCTTGGAAAGATCTGACGGTTGTTGGTCAGTTGCCTCATCTACAAGAACTCAAACTCAAAAATAACGCTCTCGTTGGAGAAGAGTGAGAGCCCATAGAAGAAGAATTCCCCCGGCTGAAGTTCCTGTTGATGGAGGAGGTATATGATCTCTAGTGCTGGCGAGCAGAAACTACCCACTTCCCTTGTCTCGAACACCTTGAGATCAGAGGGTGCACGAAATTAGAGAAGATACCTTCTGAAGTAGGAGGTATTCCAACTTTTGAATTGATCAAGGTAGTTAATAGCAAATTAGCTGCGGATTCGGCAAGGGAAATTCTAGAAGAACAATGGAGCTTCGGAAACGACGTCCTTCGAGTTCAACTTTCTCAGTGATTGTGTTAACCTCTTACTTCAATCTCTTGTGCTTTTTTTATCTCTCTTCTTGTTCAAATTTAATAGTTTTGAGTTGATGCTTTCTTTTTTTTTTTCTTTCTGTTTTTGTGATTTAGATACTGCTGTGGATACAGTTCAGATGTTGTAACACCGTGGGAAGTGCAGATTGCTGCAAAACCTCTGTGTTTTCCTCTGCTTTCGTATGTTGAATGTACATACATATGAAATATAGATATCGATCATAAATATACATACGTATTCGTTTGTATATATTTATTATGTTGCAAGAACTCTAGATAAATAGAAAAAGGAAACAGCCCTGGTGTTCATCAATTAGCAACCAGCAGAGCTTTAGCATATTATCTTAGAAATATTTTTGCAGAGCCATATTTCCTTTACAGACCCACGTTTTTTTTATTTTTTTTTCTCTATTTATCTAAATTTATCCGTAAAATTAGACAATATGTACAATACAACCTGTGAAAATCACTCAACCAGCTTCAAATACTAGCCTTTGATCCCCCCTCTCTTTTCATAACCAGAAATCCTTGCAAACCTTCTAACTGGGAAAGACAGAAAAACAAGAAGTGGAAAGAAAATGATCTCCTTTTCATAACGATTTTGAATGAGAGTTCTTGAGAGCTTCAGCATATTTCACCAAGTCATCTTTCACGGCACTTCGATCCTCTCGATGAGTCTGATTTATACCCGGGGACCAGTCGTTTTCGTCTTCCGTTAGCAATTCGATTCTCTTGAATATATGCGACGAGCCATCAGCATCGCTGGCTCGTCTGGAACCGTTGCTGCTTATTTCCGTAGTGCTCTTCTGACTCCTGGAATAATCTCCTTGGAGATCAAAAGATCGTCTAGATGAGTTGCTAGATGAGCTTGCCGCCGGAAAATCAGCCGAATATCGTCGGCCAATGATAAAATTATCGACGGATGATCTTCTTTCCAGGCGGCGAGGCCGGTTAGGGCTGGTGCTACTTTTTCCTCTTAATAGCTTCCTCAGCTTAGCAAACACTTTAGGTTTGCTCGTTTGGTTGTTAGCTGCCGGCAAAATGTCGCTTGCAGGTGAATCATCGGTGATACAAGAAGACTGAGGCGACCATTGGTCTGAATTATCTAGATAGGCCACATCCGAGGCCAGTTTTTCTCCGGACGCACCGCCTTCTTTGTTTTGCGCGTACTTGAGTATACGTTGTTTGGCTTTCTCTTCCGACCTGGGGCTCAGGCTCTTGCTGAGGTCCTTGGCGAGGGTTTTGCCCTCCCCGGCCTGATAATTTCGCAGTTCGTAGCGCAAACAAGCATTTATCCACCTGAGATAGACTAGCTCTTCCACGTCTGTGCACCGGTCCGCTTGGAGTCGCTCGATTTGCTTCTTTAGATCTTCGTTTTCTTGTTTCAAACTCTCACTCTCTTCTTTGAGTACCTCGACCTAACAAATATATACAGTATATATATATATAATCCATAAATTTCGTGCGATTGCATATAATTACAGGTGAGGACACTGTAATTTGATATTAAACAAAGAAAGTACCTCATCATTGTCCATAGCAGAAGTGCAGATCATCTGTAAATACTCTAATTTGTGAGCCAAATCGGAGTTCTCCCTCTTCAAGCCGTGATTCAACGTCTTCATCTCGTCCAACTCCTCTCTCAATGCCTTCCTTTCCTTGAGCTGCATTTCGATATCTTTATCCATCTCAACCCCCTCACGTTCCTTCTCCTGCAGTTTCATCACTCTGTCTTGAAGTACCAAAATCTGCTCGCGGTTCTCCTCGGCTTCGGCCTTCAGTTTCTTCCACAGCTGCTTTATCTTGGCTTTCGCAACGTCGAGCTCAGTCACGACTTTCTTGTAATCGGCTACTTGCGCCTCTAGTTTTTTGTTATCCAACATCAAGGACTCGATTTTGAGATTATAAAGCTTCGCCTCCATGCTGTTTAGTTTTAGCCGGTTGCTGAGCTCCATCACGGCAGCTTCTTGCTCTTTCAGGCCGTAATACTCGAGCAACTCGATCTCTAACTTCCTCTCCCTTTCTTCGAGGATCTCAATCTCGCCCCTCAGCCGCCTAATCTCCTCTCGTTCGTCGCCTTCGCCACATTCGCACTTTCCAGGGGATTGTGAGAGAGATCGTTCGGTTTTTCTCGGAGAAACACCACCCGTTGTGACAATCATAATGTTACATTCCTTCACAATGATAGTTAAAACAATGTTAATAGCAAACATTTTTTGAAGAGATAATACACAACTGGGGACGTGAACAAGAGGCTGACAGGGGCGGGGGTCTTTCAAAAATTCAAGGAAAACAGAGAAAAGTTTACAAAAACATGTAAAAGATTTTTCACAATTCCAAGCTACCTGCAAAGAACAATCACTATCCTTGAGGAGCCCACCAGCCTGGCTGCCATCACCTGCCCATCAACCATGCATCACAATCACTACAAGAAAACGTGCAGATTCCAGCTGAAATCTAACGGAAACGCTTCTGTCGGAAAAATCCTTGTCGGTTTGGCCGGATGATGTCCGGAGTACGTCTAGCGGAAATTTTTATAATAACAATAATGAAAAGACACAAGGAATTTTTATTAAAAAAAAAAAAGAAAAATTAACCTGATGAACAACAAAGAGCTGATTTTGATTGAGCGGTTCTCATTTTCATTCTAATTCTTCTGGTTCTGTGGAAGGTATAAAGAATCCCACCCAGAGAAATAGCCACAGCAAGCCCAAATTTCAGAGCCTCAGGTTTAGCCGGGATTAGCCTTCTCTCTCTTGCAACCAATTTCAACAAACCCTTCTCCATCTTTTCTAATCATTTATATTATATATATATATATATATATATATATATATCACAAACACCCCCTCTTCATCATCCTTGTCATAAACAAATCTCCATCTAAATGAACAAACAAACAAACAAACAAAACTCACAAATGATAAACAAAATAAAAGCCCATCTAAGAAATTCCCATTTCTTGTCAATCCAAGAATCCCCCAAAAAAAAAAAGCGGAGTTAATATGTATACATATATATATATATATATATGTGTGTGTGTGTGTGAGGAGACTTACAGGAGGAACAAATGTATATTTGACTCGGCATTGAATATGACGAGCTTTGCAGCAACAAGATGAAGAGAGGAGGGAGATTTGTGTGTGTGTGGTTTTTTTTTTTTTTGTTTATCGAATGTTAATTTGTTTTGGCATTTATTTCAGGAGCTGAAACAGTTTCGTTTCAGGCAACCTCAAAATTTGTTTTTCTTCTGAGGTGGCCATTGCCGTTGGCTTTTTCGCTCGTTTTTAAATAAGTCAGCATTGCCACATGACCAAAGAAATGGTCTTACCTTATTTGACTTTTTTATTATCATTCTTTTTTGGAAAATTTAGCATGAGACTAAGTTTGATTGAGAATAAATTGATTATATATTTATTATTATATGATTCGTATACAATTTAAGAATGATGGCCGATCATATAATGTTACGCATGAGTGTATAAAATTTTTCGAAAAGTCCTTTTCATATCAATAAAATTAAGACATAATACAAATGTTTCGAAAAACTTTAATTACCAACGAAGTTCTATTTAAGTCAAATGTATAGTGAGGCCACTAGAATGGATTGACACTATTTACATTCACAATTAACATTTTGCGCAATGGGATAATAAATCTCATTAAAAAGGAAAAAAAAATGACATGACCCTGTTTGAAACATCGAGGGCACATGAGGGGTCCAAAACTAGAGGTGGAGCTAGGGGCTGGCGGGTACGATCCTCTTCCCCTCCCCGCCACCCCCTTAACTTTAAATCGAATTTAATTTTATAAGTATTTTTTTGGAAAGTTTAAATTCTTTCTCCTTTCCCCCAAAAAAATATACAAAAATACATCCTTTTAATACTTTACAAAAATTTGATCTAGATTTTTCGAACAAAAGTTTCTAATTCCGTCCACAACCATGTTCATTTAAGAAATTTCTAGTGCAATTGCAAGGAAAGCATTTCGAACATGCTAAAATAGATAGCCTATTCATGCTTTTTTCTTAAAAACCTAAGTTAATAATAGCTTATCTGTAACATTATGATTTCACCTTTTGAAGTTATCAAACAACTTATAGTTTGATTCATCAAATAACTTGAACTTTTAAACAAAATCGTCATCTAATATAATATTACAATAAAGACCAATAAAATGTATTGAGTTTGAATATCACTGTTTCGCTTTTAATTTTATATTTATATTTAAAATATATAATTAAATTATATTTTAATTTTTTTATTTTACACACATATCAAGTGTGCTTCACCGTAATATATATATATATATATAACTAAATATATGTAGTTAGAAAAAAAAAAACACTGAAAATATATCGAACAAAATTGTCATTAATGAAAAAAAAAAGATCGAACAACGTGAACGGCGGTCATTCAATCACGTCAAAATCTACGGCTAGTAATGATCTCCGTCCTCCTTTAATGTATTTATTTCTACCCTCGACAGAGCTAAAAAGTTAAAAACACACAAACAAACCATTGTACATTAATCAAAATCAAGAGAATAAGTTTTTGTTCGAAGAGAATAAGGAAACGAAACGATGTCGTGGCAGAGTTACGTCGACGATCACTTGATGTGCGACGTCGAGGGCGTTCATCTCACCGCCGCCGCCATCATCGGCCTCGACGGCAATGTTTGGGCCAAGAGCTCCGCCTTCCCCCAGGTGTGTGTGTGTGTGTGTGTCATTCTTTTACAATATCAAGATTTTCTTGTTTAAATTTTTTTTTTTTTTTTTTTGTTTTTGGTTTCATCTGTTGGTGCTTTTTTTTTTTTTTTTTATAATTTTTATCGAGATTAGTGGATCCGATTTTATTGATATGTCGGTGCTTCTTTGTTCAATATTGAGTATGATTAATGTGATCAAGAACAAATTTTTATCACTCTTTAGCTTTTTTTCCCCATGTATTTTGGCAATTATTATGAAAGAAACAGAGTATTATGGTTTACTGAGACTGAAGTGGATTTATTGTATGCTTCGTCTAATCAAATGTTGTTGCCCATGTTTTTTTCTTGGTGATCCATTATCTGATCAATCTTGTTCTGGTTATAGTGTCACTTATCAGTTTTGAAAAATCTGAAGAATCGTTTGATTTTATCGTTCTTGTCCTAAACACGGGATTTTGATTTTGGATTTCTAATCTTATCTTAATGCATTTTAGTTGTTCTTTGTGAAAGTCAAGGTGTCTTTTGTTTAGATTCATGAATACTTGTTGATAAACTTAGTACTGTCTGATGAGATGCTTCTTGTCAAACTTTAGACGTGTGTTTTTGTTTGTGTATTCGGTCTTTGATGATATCAAACTCACAGTTGTCTTTGTGCAGTTCAAACCTGAGGAGATTTCTAACATTGTTAGGGATTTTGATGAGCCTGGATTCCTTGCTCCTAAAGGACTATTCCTTGGAGGAGCTAAGTACATGGTCATTCAAGGAGAGCCTGGCGCTGTAGTTCGGGGAAAGAAGGTGCCTCTCTCTCTCTCTCTCTCTACATATATATATATATACACATATAGCAAAACTGTTATAATCATGGTATGCGCTGCATTTTGCTTGATTATTCCGAAATGGAAATGAGCCTGATTATGCTATGTTTCTAATTGCTATCTGGAATATTTCCTGATCAAGATCATGCATATAATGTTCTATCAGAAAATGAGAGATGATGATCTTTCAGAGTGAACAATTTTCCCGATATCCTCTAATGTATGATTTCCCTTTGCTCATCACCGAATTTTGTTTCTTTTCGATGTAGATTGGTTCTTTTCTATTCCATATTACGTGAGGTACATGTTTGCTTCGTTGTGCGCTCTCTCTCTCTCTCTCTCTCTCTCTCTCTGCCTATTGATAAATGATTAAATGTTCCCATGTTGATTGCTGGCTTTGTACCAGATGGAGCCAATCCCACCTTGAGTTGCAATATAAACATCTGTACACCTGCTTTTCCTTTACGCTTTATTGACTATTTATCAGATATGGTGTAAACTACCTGGCATTTCGAGTGGCTTTCGATTTATGAAATAATTATTCAATTATTCACATGAAAGAAGGTTCTAAAGGATGAGATTACGATCACGTAATAAAATTATGAATGAACATCATCGTATATGATCTAACTGTTCGCAACTCAGTAGGATATATATTCCTTCAGGTAACATCACATGAGCCGAGATTCGGGAATCCTATTCTTCCCTTTCCCAGAAAGAAATGAAGACAATGGGATCTCTTACATTCTTGATAAATGTTACATATGTGTCTTAATTTAAACTCTTTTTTTTTCTATATTTTTCTCTATCATTGTAGGGGTCGGGCGGTGTAACTGTAAAGAAAACCGGACAAGCTCTCATTTTTGGCATTTACGAGGAACCCATGACTCCGGGGCAGTGTAATATGGTTGTAGAGAAGATGGGGGATTACCTTATCGACCAGGGCCTGTAGGTCTATCCCTCTCGAGTCGTTGGGTTCCTGTCTTCAATTTTGAATGACTATCTGGGGAAGAAGGTTTTTGTTCAGACAATAATTTCCAGTGTTGAGATTGTTGTTTTTGTTAAGCAAACGTGCTTCTGATTTTTGGATTCTTCTATGAGATTTTGTGTATATCTTATGTTGATGCTGTTTTGCATCAACTGGACTGTTGACTTACTGTCCTTGTCTTCAATAGTAAAGAATGGGAACATTTTATTTAAAAAATGAAACTAAACATGGGTTTTGTTCACAAGTTATAAATTTCTTTATGTACATAGCAAGTTACACTCATTTTGGAATTTATATTCAATCCTAATATTCTTCTCGAGATATATAAATCAAATCTTTACTGGAATTAATCCACATAAATACTAATCCAAATGTAGCAGCAGCATCAAACTAGGAAAAAAAAGCATTACAAGCAAGCTTCTGAGCAATTCCCACAATCAAACAATGGAACTACTTCTCAGCAGCAGCGGTATCATACATCATCTCTCGCGCGCGACAACACACACACACATACATATATATATATATATATACCAGTTTGTTGGAGCAAACTAAGAATTAACAAAAAAGGAATATTGCAGTGTATTTTTATTAAATACAGCAAAAAGAATAACAGAAATTCCTATATTTCAGCTCAACCATGGAACATGCCTCCATGTTTAACAACTCAGCTAGAAAAATGGAAATAATGACTGAAATACAGTAGAACAAGTCAAAACATAACAGAAAAAGAAAAATGCAGCAACTAAATTGGAAGTGCAGCTGCTAAGTCAACTTCTTAACACTCCTCCTTGACTTTGATGCTGCAAACTCCAAGTTTTTCCCTTAGAAACTCAAATTTGCTTCTTTCCAAAGGTTTGGTAAAGATGTCTGCAATATTGTCATCAGTTTTGCAATATTTCAGAACAACAGAACCTTCTTTCTGCACATCTCTAAGGAAAAACAATTTGATATTAAAGTGCTTTGTTTTTCCATGAAAAACTGGATTGTTTGAGATAGCTATTGCTGCTTGGTTATCCACAAACACATCTGTGCCTTCATTCTGCTTCAGGTTCAGATCAAATAACACCTTTCTAAGCCATAAAGCTTGATTTGCAGCAGCTGTAGCTGCAATAAACTCTGCCTCCGCAGTTGATTGTGCAACAACTTCTTGTTTTTTACAATACCAAGAGAACATTCCTGACCCCAGATTAAAACAATAACCTGAAGTACTCTTCATATCATCAGAACCACCATGATCACTATCAGAATAGCCCTGCAGAACATGAAACTGACTAGCACCGAACTTGATTCCATGCTTCAATGTTCCTTTCACATATCTTAGAACTCTTTTAGCAGCAGAAAAATGAGTTTCAGTAGCACAATTCGTAAATCGAGATAGCAGACTCACAGAATGTAATATGTTAGGTCTTGTGGCAGTTAAATACATCAAACAACCCACTAGACTTCTGTACAGAGTTTCATCAACCTTTTTCGCTGCATCTTCCTTACTGAGCTTTACATTTTTACCCATAGGAGTTGTAGCAATCTTGCACTCATCCATTTTGAATTTCTTCAGAATTTCTTTAGCATATTTTGTTTGGCAAATGAACACCTCTTTCTCCTTTTGTTGAACCTCCATTCCAAGAAAATATGCCATTTTCCCCAAGTCAGTCATCTCAAAGGTCTGTTGCATATCTTTTTTGAATTTATTCACAAGTTCCAAATTGCTTCCTGTAACAAGCAAGTCATCCACATACAGGGAAACAACAACAAAATTGATCTCATCACCTTTGATGTAGAGGGTAGCCTCATTGAGACTTTTTTTGAACCCCAGCTGCATCAAATGCTCATCAATTCTGCTATACCAGGCCCTTGGTGCTTGTTTCAGGCCGTATAGTGCTTTTTTGAGCAAATACACATCATCTGCTTGCTCTTTCACAACAAACCCCTCAGGTTGTTCAACGTAGATCTCCTCCTCGAGAAGACCATTTAGAAACGCTGACTTCACGTCTAGTTGGTACGCTTTCCAACCCTTTTGAGCAGCAATAGCCAGCAGCAACCTGATTGTTTCAATTCTGGCAACAGGAGCAAATGTGTCAGAAAAATCAACACCAGGGATTTGAGCATAACCTTTCACAACAAGCCTTGCTTTATGCTTGTTTATAGAGCCATCTCCATTCAGCTTTGTTCTGAATACCCACTTTACTCCAATCACTTTTCTGTCATCAGGTCTTTTTACCAGCTGCCATGTTTTATTTTTCTCAATCATACTCAACTCCTCCTCCATTGCAGCTACCCATTTTTTATCTCTTTTTGCCTCCTGAAAATTTTCTGGTTCCAGGACTGCAATATTGCACTTTTGATAGATTTCAGAAAGTGATCTTGTGCCTCTGATAGGTTCATCATCAACCAAATCAGTTTCGTACAGCCCTAGTAACTTAGAATCTTGACTTGGAATTGTACCAGCCTGATCTCCTTTCCAATTCCATTTAGCATCTTCCATAAAATGCACATCTCTGCTTATTAGAATTTTTCTTGTATCAGGTTGAAAAACTCTATAAGCCTTTGAAACTGAACTGTATCCCACAAAGATTCCAGCTTTAGCTTTTCTGTCGAGCTTGTCTCTTTTAATCTGAGGCACATAAGTGAAGCACAAGCAGCCAAACACTTTTAAATTTTTTAAAGAGGGTTTGTAACCATACCAAGCCTCAAAGGTGTCTTCCCATCAACTGCCTTTGTAGGAAGTCTGTTTAGCAAAAACACAGAAGTGTTAGCAGCCTCTGCCCAGTATTCTTTTGGCAACTCCTTTTCATGAAGCAAACACCTGGCCATCTCCATCACTGTACGATTTTTACGTTCACTGACTCTATTTTGCTGAGGAGTATATGGAGCAGTGAGTTGATGTTCAATTCCAGCCTCTTCACAAAACTCACTAAAAGTTACAGATGTGTACTCCTTCCCATTATCAGACCTCAACATCTGAATTTTGCAGCCACTTTGTGTTTCAATCCATTTCTTGAATTTCCAGAACACACCAGCCACTTCTGATTTGAATCTGAGAAAATATATCCAGCACATTCTGCCATAATCATCAATGAAAAGCAGATAATACTTACTCCCATTAAGTGAAGGAGTTCTATGAGGACCAGCCACATCAGTATGAATCAACTGAAGCTTTTCTGATGCTCTCCAGGTAGCTTTCTTGAAAGGAAGCCTTGATTGCTTTCCATATTGGCAAGCCTTGCATTCTGGCAGTTCAGCTTCAAGATTAGGCAAACCTCGAACAAGTTCATTCTTTTGCATATTCACCACTGCTCTATGATGAAAATGACCCAGCCTTTTATGCCACACTTCTGCATTCACTGTTGTTGCTGAGTAGACTGATTGCTTTGCATGTAGAAAATCTAGTGCAAAACTCTTCCCTTTCATGCTCACTTTGAAAATATCTTCATCTTTTGAGTTTTTGATTAAGCAATGATTGCTCTCAAAAAACACTTTAAAACCGCTTTCAAGAAGCTGACCAACACTCAGCAAATTTTGATTAATGTTAGGTACAAATAACACTTCGTGAATGAACTTTGTACCTGTTGAAGTATCTACTGCAACTGTGCCTATTCCTTTCGCTGCGATATATTCTCCATTACCAATCCTTACTTTGGAAATGAATGACGTATCCAGCTCCTTGAATAGATCCCTGTCAAAGGTCATGTGGTTGGTGCAAGCACTGTCAATGAGCCATTTGTCACTTGAATGACTTGCTGCAAGACAAGTAGCTACAAATAGTTGCTCATCTTCATAATCAGCTACTTGAGCACCATTTTTCTGCTGTAGATCATCTTAAGCTACAACCTTGCTCTTGCATATTTTTTGATGATGTCCCATTTTCTGGCACTTCTCACATTTCACATCAGGTCTCCTCCAACATTTCGATGGTGGATGACCCTTTTTGTTGCAGTGCTTACAAGGAGGAAAGTTAGACTTTGATGAATCTGAACTATCTTTCTTGTTTCCTTTATACTTCCCTTTCCCTCCTTGATTTGTTTGCACCTTTGCAGCCAATGCTCCTTCAACAGAACCTTCACTTCTCATAAGCCTTCTCTGTTCTTGAGCCTGCAAAGCATGTATCAATTCTGCCAAGCCAATCTTTGACAGATCCTTAGTATTTTCCAAAGAAGAGATGGTAGCTTCAAATCTTTCTGGGACAGTAACAAGAATTTTTTGAACTATTCTTGTATCAGCAAATTCAGAACCAAATAATCGTACCTTGTTTACGATATTGAGAAGTCTATCTGAATATTCTTTAATAGTTTCAGATTCCTTCATTTTCTGCATCTCAAATTCTCTAACCAGATTCAGCACTTGCATTCCTTTGATCTTCTCATCTCCTTCGTATTCCTTCTTGAGATAGTTCCATATTTCAAAGGTTGTTTTCAAGGTCATGATTCTAGTGAAAATTGAAGATGAAACTGCAGCAAACAAGCAGCTTTTGGCCTTGGACTTCCTTGCCTTCCTTTCTTTGAAATTCTTCATTTGAGCCACTGTAGGATTGTCGGTTAGTGGAAGCACTTGGTAATCTTCCTCAACAGCCTCCCAAAGATCATTTGCATCCAGGTAAGCCTCCATTCTGATTGCCCAAACTTGATAATTTTCTCCATTGAACACAGGAGGTGCAATGGCATTGAAAGAAGTTTCTGCACTCCAAGCCTCCATTTTGGTGAATATACACTCAAATTCCTCACAAGTCCCTTAAGAAGAGTGCTCTGATACCAGTTTGTTGGAGCAAACTAAGAATTAACAAAAAAGGAATATTGCAGTGTATTTTTATTAACTGCAAATGTGCTTAAATACAGCAAAAAGAATAGTAGAAATTCCTATATTTCAGCTCAACCATGGAACATGCCTCCATGTTTAACAACTCAGCTAGAAAAATGGAAATAATGACTGAAATACAGTAGAACAAGTCAAAACATAACAGAAAAAGAAAAATGCAGCAACTAAATTGGAAGTGCAGCTGCTAAGTCAACTTCTTAACATATATATACACGAGTACACGTGCGCAGCCCACACGTCATGAGAAGCAAGAACTCCAGTGAGTGTGATCACCAGAAATTCCTATAGTCAGGATAGACACGAACTTGAAGGACATCGTTTCCCATGCTCTGTTGTTCTTCTTGAATTTTGATCGCAGAATGCGCAGCTAATCTGCTATGAGACACCTCAATCAATTTGAGAGTTGGGATTTCTCCGACTCCAGGAGGGATCTCCTTCAACTGCCCACAATATCTTATTGTCAATCGCTCAAGGCGAGGGAAGTGGGTATTTTCAGCTCGCCAGTACATGAGATCATACAAGTCCTCCATTAGCAGAAATTTAAGCCTGGGGAATTGTCCCTCTATGGGTTCCCACTCGTCTCCGAAGACTGCTCCGGATCTTGGTTTGAGTACTTGTAGATTGGGCAAAGAACCCACCGCCACCAAGTCTTCCCAAGGAAGACTGCAACCTTTCAGACACACCTTTGTGAGGTTCAGCGGAAACGCAAAGCTCTCGGGTAAGGGTGCTGTAGCCTGTGGATTATGGCATCCCACTGATGCAGAAAATGTGATATCCAGTGTCTCGAGTTTGTGCAGACGAACGAGATTGTTGAGGCAAAACTCCTGCTAATTTTCACGGGGCTCATAATTAGAGTAGAGAACCTTCAGTTTCTTCAGGTTTGGAATCATTTCAACGGCATCAGAGGTGAACCTGAAATTCACTAATCTCAAGAGTGTTTGAAGGTTTCCTAGGAGAGAAACTTCACCAAGATCACCAGTTCTCGCGCCAAAAGAATTAACTGGCGGCAAGCTTAGTTTACCAATCATAACATGCCTTAGATTTGGCATATTCCAAATCGCACCAGGCAACAAGCACCTCGTAAGTTCTGGAGAATTGAAAGAAACAATTAATGTTTGAAGTTTTTGAAGTCTGCATATCGATGGAGGAACCACGCTTTCCCTTTCCGAAAGGGAGGCATCGTTTTGGCTGATGAACCAAAGGGTGAGGGCGAGGTATCTCAAACAAAACAGCTGCACAATTTCTAAAGGAAACTCTGTGAAATTTATCGTTACTGCATCTAGTACTCTCAATAGATTCAAACTAAATGCGAAAGATACATATAGCTCCCCGGTAGAACAAAAGCAAAGAAAAGATCGGATACATGAGCCCCTTGCTCCTTGTGTGAAATTTGGATATCCAGGATGTATGGAACTTGAGAAACTTCGATGAACAAAGAGACGACAGTGTAAATTCATTGTGGCTTCTGGGTAGCTCTCTCTATTTTCTTTCGGGATATAAAGGAAGGTTTCCTGATTAGCTTTTTGTGCACACAAGTCTCTTAGAAGATCATGAATGATGCAATATCTGAATTTACCGTTGGACCTCTTCTTAGTGATCAAAACAAGATTTCTATTGACGAGATCCTCCAAATACTCCTCCCCTACTTCTTCTAAGCTTTTAGATTGCATTGAATTAATTAAGAATCCTTCTGCAGCCCATAACTTGATGAGTTTGGAGGTAGGAACCTCATAATCTTCTGGGAAGCCTCCCAGATACAAAAAACATGGCTTTAGATGATGAGGCAACTCATTGTAACTCAAAGTTAGTATGTTTGAGCAGTGCGTGTCATTTTCATTAGCAGTTGAACTTACATTTCTTGCAATCTCTTCCCAATCATGTCGTGTCTTGTTGACGTTGGAGAGGAGTCCTGCAACCACAGTGATTGCGAGTGGAAGTCCTCGACAATTGTTTGCAATCAACCGTCCTGTGTCCTCCAACTCCGGGGGGCAAAAGACCTTCTGACGAAATAAATTCCAACTTTGATCCTCGTGAAGAAGTTGCATGTGATGATAAAAGCCACAAGAGTCAACATAAAAAGCCACATCTGATAGCCTAGTCGTTACCATAATCCGACTTCCATTAGAGTCATCTGGAAGTATCCTCTTTATATCATCCCAAACCTTTGTATCCCACATATCATCCATTATAACGAGATACCTCCTCCCTTTCAAATGCTTGTATATGTGTTCTTTCAACACCTCTTCTGTCCCCCCTTTACGTAATTTCTCATCAAGTATATTCATGGAAGTCCCAATATCTAAAAGAACTTTTCGCAAATGATAATCTTGGGATACAGTGACCCATGCACGACAATGAAAGTGATACGCAATAAGTTGATCATCAAAAATATGTCCAGCTAAGGTAGTCTTGCCGATGCCCCCCATCCCGACAATTGAGATGACCTCAAGTTTGGATGATTCTCCACAGAGCTGGGCTTTTATTGCTGTCACGTGTTGTTCATCAAATCTCACCGTGGTATTTTTGCCACTCGGTGCTCGTACTTTTGATGCTCCTCCACTAGTACTATCTGCGGAAACAAAAGATTTTACCTTCAAATCTTCTTCGTGATCTGCGTCGCCTTCCTTAATCCTCATCGCCTCCTCCACGATGGAATCAATTTCTTCCTTCATCTCCTCTAATTTTTGAAGAAGCTTTCTAACTGTACGACCCTTGTATCTTGGAGGAATCTTATGTGAAACTCGATATTCAATGATATCTTGTGCTCGATATGCTGCATCTCTGATTCGT
Source organism: Petrea volubilis (assembly GCA_026212405.1). NCBI lineage: Eukaryota > Viridiplantae > Streptophyta > Magnoliopsida > Lamiales > Verbenaceae > Petrea > Petrea volubilis. The sequence goes on along the minus strand of CM047876.1, from coordinate 25,860,606 downwards.
CTTTCCAGAGCATCAGCTGCTTCTTTATCTAATCTTGATGAATAGTAGTCTCCAAGTAATTCTTGCAAATGGCTCCATTTTTCATGAAGAGAGGCCATTTGTTGTTTGTATGAAAGAGAGTATGGATATCTGCCAGGATGGCTTATCTCCTCTAATAATTGGACAAGTGAATTAAGAGCTGCATAATAAGCCATATCTTATCTTCTTCCACACAGATTGGTTTTCAGATTAAATATGGAAGTATGATGAAAAGGTTCAAAGGGATCTGCAACAATAGAAACTGGTGCAGTTGATGGATCGATAATAGGCAATTTGCATCAATGTACAAATATTAGCATAATGATAGGCTTGCTCATTTAAAGTCCACTACAAGACTGATCAATTAGTTTACCCTTTTAGGTGGAAAAATGGGAAACTTGCTGTAAAGCTACATGCTTGTTGCTTTCTAATTGTTTACTTTTATCTCTGTTCTTTTGGTGGGGCTCAAAAATGTCTTTCATGTGATTTTCTTCATGAAAATTATTTTTTTTAGTATATTATTTACATCATCACTACATAACATCAATCATCAACATTATTTGCGACTGGTTTGTAGCCCACCATGTCGGCGGGATTTTTCCGGTGGAACATTTTTGGCTGGATTGACATGCTTCCGGCAAAAATTCCGCCAGATTTTGCCCGTTTAATTTCTTGTCACTACAAAAAAAATAAGTGAATTAGTGACAATATAACAAATGATAATGAAAAAATTGTCACTAATTATATGCATTTAATGACAACAAAACTATGTTGTCAAAAAATTTAGTTTGCACAATATCAATAGTAATAACATAATGTAAAAAAATGACAATATAGTACAAAATTGATAATTAATGACACACTTATGGTGGCAACTTAGTGACAATGGAATATTATCACAAAATTATGATGACAATTTTTTTTATTACCAAGTTGTCACTATAGATAGGTCACCAATTGCTAATGGTTGTTACTAACACTTTAATTCTTGTCACCATTAAGTGCTTATTGTGACAAGATACAAATTGTTATCACTAAAGAAACTTAATTAGCAACAAAATAGAAGGTGTTGTCGCTTAATATAATTATTAGTGACAACTTTTATATTGTCACTTTTATATTTTATCGTTAATATTACCTTTTCTTGTAGTGTATAGTAACCATTGAGGTCATGAGTTACAACCCTCTTTTCCTCTCCTTTTTCCCCTAAGTGAGTGAGTGAGTGTGTAGTATTCTATTTGACATTTATAGGGTGTCCCGCTTTTTGAAGGGGAATCGAACCAATATCTCATAATTTTGGGATTTAAATTTCACTAGTCGAATTAGATTTTATCGACTTTTCATGACAATGATTGAATTCCCCAAATTAATCATATTCTCTTTTTTTGTTTCCTGACACCTAGAGATTCTACCAAATTTTATTGCAAGTTGCCAAACCATATCTCATGCATTTTTTTCTTTTTTTATTTATTTGAAAATATTTGATATCTTTACTAGTTAAAATTTATATTAGTACATCGACTATAAATGAATCAAGCAAAAGTATCAAAAATACAACTTAGGACTTACAACTTAATTTTACAAGTACTCTTCATAATTAATTGTTTTCTTTAATTGTCACGCTGAATGTAACAGATAAAGTTCTAAGCACATAATATATATATTTTTTTTTGGTCATTTTTCAATCTTGTCATTAGTGTTACTCATTATCTCAGATTTTGTGATAAAATAAATTAATAATATAATTATCGTAATAATAAATTAATTATTGAACGAATAAGTCACAATTTTAATTATATCATATTCATATCATATCAACCCAAAAATACATATAGTTATAAATATTAATAATTTATTTTAATGTAATTATATTGTTTGATGCCGTGATGGGCATGAGCTGAAGTACATACACACACACACAAACACGGCATGAGCTGAAGTGAAAGCAGCCAGGTAACACACACACACACACACACACACACAAAAACACACACACATACATACATATATGTAAGGCCCAATTTAATTGCTCCATAATCCTTTAATGGGCTTTAATATAGTGAAATAAGGGTCCAATCCCAAGATGGCCCAGCCGATTAATATACACTTTGTTTGCCGAGCTATTCAAATATTTTTATTAAAAATTGGTAAATTTTATTTATTTATTTATGTAAGCGCTGAAGCTCTGCTGTCGAAGTTGATCTTAGTTGAAGCAGTTATTTTTTGAAAAAAAAAGACAGTTCAATAATATATATATATATTAAAGTATTTTTAATTACTTCATTCAAATAAAAAATTATTTGTTTAAAATAATTTTACTATAAAAAATATAACTCGAGAAGCACTTTTTTTTGTCGAGCACATTCAAACAGATCCTAAATAAACATGTAATTAATAAACATTGCTTTAGTTAGTTTGTAATATTCATCGGTTTTCAAGTTTAGTAAATGCCTTACATGATCCTAAGTTTAGAATCACTTTGATAGTTTCATTCTTTATGTTCTGATAATTATTTTACTATTTTTCAAGTAAAAATTTCATTTCATATTAGTCATTGAATTCACTTGATCTTACCTTTCAATATTGCACATGCCGCTATTTTACATGCACATTGCCAGCCGTAAGTAACAATGGTTAAGAAATATGTGGGTTTGCATGGATAATTTTACAAAAAAGTAATTTTATATTATTAAAAATTAACTATTTTATTAAATTATATTTTATTTTTATTTTGCACATGCATTAAAGTGTTCCCAAATACGCTAGTTATTATTTAAAAGACTTAGCCAATTAATTTGTTAATTAAAAGATTTAAAATTTAAAAAAAAAATCTATTTGGTCAAAATTAATCAAATTGCAATCAAAGATCATTGCCAAAATCATTTTATAGTTTATTAGATGTAAACTTTTTCTATGTACATTATAAAAAGTTTGCATTTAATAAACCACAAAATAATATAATACAATCCAAATGGAAGCAAATAACAATAAATAAGTAAATTTTGAATATGTCGATAATTTAATGCTAAAAAAATTGAAGATAAAGACACGACAATGGAACAAAAAAGAAGTTTGATAATAAAACTTCGACATAGTGTTAAATTATATATAAAAAAAAGATAGAGATAAAATAATGAATGAAAACTTATATGGTAAATAATATTATGTCCATACTTTAAATTTGTAATCCTTTTAAAATTATAATTTAATTTTTGTGATATGACATATTATATTAAAGACATTTTTTTTAAAATTTGAGTTATGCAAGTTTTAATTGAATGCCTTTTCTTATTTTTAGGAGAAATTTACTATAAATGACATTGTGTTGACATTTAAATTTCTAATATGTCTTAAATTATAACTAATTTGATGGCATCACGTAATATTTTAATTAGAATTTTCGTTATCTATATATATTGCTTGAAAATTACCATTACATTTTTTATGTCCTTGTGTGTGTGTGTGTGTGTGTGTGAGAGAGAGAGAGAGAGAGAGAGAGAGAGAGAGAGAGTTAAATATGGATAATTTGTGGACTTAAATGATTAGGAAAGAAAAATTAATAATTAATACATATCAATCAAATAATTCATCATTAACAATTAAAATTAATTCAAAATTCTAAGAATGAAGAATTTAATCAAAATTGCACATTTTGATCCAAAAATCTCCTTCAAATATATAATTGTGTGTGTATGTGTACGAGAGTTCAATTAAGTGAGTTTATATCAAAAAATTGATGGGCAATGCGTGACATTTACCCTAAAATTAAAATACATTGCATTTGAAAAACTAAATCAGTTTTAGAACTTGGCCCATTTTCTAGAATCTTATCTCGAAGTTAAACACTTCATGTCTTTTGCTATATAACCGATTCATGATTGGTTTAAGAATTTTCGCTTCTAACAAACCCAAAAGTATCCATCTTTCTCAAAGTGAAATATCATGTTCCAAGATGGTCAAAATGGGGACCTTTTGATAATCCAAAAATCACCAAGATTTCATAATAATTAGAAAAGACAACATAATTGAAGCACTCCAATGTAATTAAAATCAACATAAGAATTAAAGCAGAAGAAAAGACAGATTTTGGAGCAAGTCTGAAGAGTTCTGGTATCATTGTAATAGCCAGCAGCACCAATATTCATAGTCGAGAACATCTGAACTGAATTTACAGCAATATCTGAATCAAAGAAAAAAATAAAAATAAATAAATAATTAAACTCCATAATTTGCACATCTATTCAGTACCAGTGATATTCTGATTATTAGGAAATATCTGATCATACCTTATAATAGTTTAATCCTGGCGGTACAGGTACGAACGTTTCATCCATTGGAATGAAAATCAAAGGCTGCCGGTGGCTTGCATTTCTCCCAAGCTGTTTCTATCACTAAGAGAGAGAGAGAGAGAGAGAGAGAGAGAGAGAGCGAGCAAGAAGGAGAAGAAGAAGGAAAGAAAGAAAGCAAAGGGCAATTACCTAATGAAACCAATCTTAATAATCATAGATACGAACTTTAAGGGCATCGTTTCCTAGGTCCCGTTGTTCTCGTTGAATCTTCTTTGCTGAATCGGCAGCTAATCTGCTGCCGTACACCTCGATCAATTCAAGTGTTGGAATTTCTCCAATTTCAGGAGGGATCTCCTCTAGGCTTAAACAATATCTGATTTCGAGATGTTCGAGTGTAGGAAAATGGGTACTTTCTGCTCGCCAGTACTTGAGATCCAAGTCCTCCATTAAGAGGAATTTAAGCCGGGGAAATAATTCTTGTATGGTTTCCCACTCTTCTCCCATAAACGCATAATGTGCCAATTTGAGTACTTGCAAATTGGGCAACAAACCCACAACCCTCATGTCTTTCCAAGGAAGTGCGCAACCTCGTAAAGTCAGCTTCTTGAGGTTCTGCGGAAATGCAAAGCTCTCAGGTAAGGGCCTTGGATAGGAGTAGCTTGTATAAAATTTGATATCCAATGTCTCAAGCTCGCTCAATAAGACAAGATTGTTGAGGCAAAATTCCTGCCACACCTCTCCATGGTGTCTATAAGTGTATACAACTTTTAATTTCTTGAGGCTTGGAATCATTTCAACGACATCACGGGTGAACCTGGAGTTTTCTAGTGTGGAGAGTGTTTGTAGCTTTCCAAGGAGGGGAACTCGGCCAATAATCCTTTCACCATAAGGAATGAGGGAAATTCTTATTCCGTAAGCTATAACATGCCTTATATGTGGCATCTTCCAAAACTCAGGCAAGAATGGAAACCCTTTCAAACAAGATGTCGAAACTAAAATTAACGTTTGAAGATTCTGAAGTTTGGATATCGGAGAAAGATCGGGGACTAATCTAAACTTAAGTGCAGGTATCTTAAATGTATCAGTTCGACAATTTCATTAGGAAATGGGAAGATTGTTGTTCTCTGTGAATCGAATACTCGCAGGAGTTTAAAGCCAGGGGTAACAAATGAAACATCACCCCTCCAAAAATCACCAAACAAACGAATGGAACGAACATGTGGTACATATGTTATGAGTCGATCCATGTTCAAAGCATGATTCAGATGGATACAGAGACGGCGACGTGCAGTAGGTGTGGGTTTTGGATGGATATAATCATTTCGATCTGGAGTATAAATGAAATGTTCGTGAGAAGCTCTTTTTGCACACAAGTCTCTTAAAAGATCATGAAGGCAACAACATTTGAATTTTCCATTGGACCCTTTTCTGGTTACCAAAACAAGTTTTCTATTGACAAGATCTTCCAAATACTCCTCAGCTACTCCTTCTAAACTTTTAGATTTAATTGGTTTTATAAATCCCTCAGCTACCCATAACTTGATAAGCTTAGAAATAGGGATTTCATAATCTTCGGGAAAGCCTCCTAAATATAAAAAGCATGGTTTTAGATGATGAGGCAAGTGGTCATAACTCAAAGATAATATCTTTGAGATGTGTTCATTATTTTCAGCTGCAACTAAGCTTACATTTCTTGCAATTTCTTCCCAAGCATCTCGTGTCTTTCTAACTTTGGAGATGAGTCCTGCAACCACAATAATTGCAAGTGGAAGTCCTCCACAGTTATTAGTGATCATCCTTCCTGTATCCTCCAATTTAGGGGGACAAAACACATTCTCAGAAAACAGACTCCAACTTTGATCCTTATTTAGAAATTTCATTGGATGAATGAAATCAGATCTTCCCACATAACCAGCCACACTCGATAGTCTAGAGGTTGTAATTAGCCGGCTTCCAATAGTCATCTGGGAGTATTCTTTTTATATCATCCCAAACTTTTGTATCCCACACATCATCCATTACTATGAGATACCTCCTTCCTTTCAAATATTTGTATATGCGTTCTTCTAATTTTCGCTCTCCCTTTCCACTTAATTCCTCATTAATGATTCTCATGGAGTTTCTAATATCTAGAAGAACTTTCGCAAATGATAATCTTGAGATACAGTGACCCAAGCACGGCAATCAAAGTGATACGCAATAAGTGGATCATCAAAAATATGTCCAGCTAAGGTAGTCTTACCGATGCCTCCCATCCCCACAATTGAGATGACCTCAAGTTTGGACGATTCTCCACAGAGCTGGGCTTTAATTGCTGTCACGAGTTGTTCATCAAATCTCACCGTGGTATTTTCACCACTCGGTGCTCCTACTTTTGATGCTTCTCCACTACTATATGCGGAAACAAAAGAGTGTACCTGCAGATCTTTTTCTTGATTTGCGTCGCCTTCCTTAATCCTCTTCACCTCCTCCACGATGGAACCAATTTCTTCCTTCATCGCCTCAAATAGCTGGAGAAGCAGTCCATCTGTAAGACCCTCGTATCTTGGAGGAATCCTGTGTGAAACTCGATATTCAATGATATCTTGTACTCGATATGCTGCATCTCTGATTCGTCTTTCCAGATCATCAGCTGCTTCTTTATCTAATCTTGGTGAATATTAGTCTTCAAGTAACTCTTGCAAATGGCTCCATTTTTCATGAAGAGAGGCTATTTGTTGTTTGTGTGGAAGAGAGTATGGATATCTGCCAGGATGGTTTATCTCCTCGAATAGTTGGACAAGTGAATTAAGAGCAGCATAATAAGCCATATCTGATCTTCTTCCACACAGATTGGGTTTCAGATTAAATATGGAAGTATGATGAAAGGGTTAAAAGGGATCTGCAACAATAGAAACTGGTGCAGTTGACGGATCGATGATAGGCAATTTGCATTAATATACAAATATTAGCATAATGACAGACTAGCGCATTCAAAGTCCACTACAACTGATCAATTATTGATGCTTGTTGCTTTCTAAATTGTTTATTTTTATCTTTATTCTTTTGGCTGGGATCAAAAATACCTTTCATGTGATTTTTCTGGACAATTATTTTTTTTAGTACATTATTTACATTATCAGTACATAATATCCATCATCAATATTATTTGCCATTGGTTGTAATCCGGCGGTGGAGGCTCAAACTTGGTCGAATTTTGGCGGAACATTTTCTATCGGAATTCCAGCAAAAAATCTTCCAAATTTTGCCCGTTTTCCTCTAGTGATCTGAGTTTGAATCCTTTTTTCCTCTCCCCTTTTCTCCCGAATGAGTGTGTGTGTGTGTGATGTTCTAATTGACATCTGTAAGGTATCCTGCTTTTTAAAAGGGAATCAAACCAGTATCTCATAATCTTGGGATCTCAAATTCGTCAATTGAATTAGGCTTCATCAACTCTTCATGACAATTACCAAATTCCCCAAATTATTCACATTATCTATTTTCCGTTGTAACCCAGAGGTTATACCAAAGTTTATTGTTAGTTGCCAAACCATATCTCATGCATTGTTTGCTTTTTTCTTTCTTTTTTTTTAACTTGAAAATACCTAATACCTTCACTAGTTAAAATTTATACTAATACATCGACTGTAAATGAATCAAACAGAAGTATCAAAAAGACAACTTAGAACTTACAACTTAATTTTACAAGTACTCCTCATAATTAATTTTTTTTCTTTAATTGTCAAGCTGAACGTAACAGATAAAGTTCTAAGCACACAATTTGAATCATTTCATATTCATATCATATCAACCCAAAAATACATATAGTTATAACTATTAATAATTTATCTTAATGTAATTATATTGTTTGATGCCATGATGGGCATGAGCAGAAGTGAAAGTAGAGAGGGGTTATTTGTATATATATATAGCCGGATATTATGTGTGTGTGCGCGCGCGTCTATATATAATATTGGCCCAATTTACTTGATCCATAATTCTCTAATGGGTTTTAATATAGTGAAATAAGGGTCCAGATCCATGATGACCCAACACTTTGTTTGCCGAGCTATTCAAATATTTTCATTAAAAATTGGGAAAATTTATTTATATATTTATTTCCGTACGCAAGCGCTGAAGCTCTGTTGTCGAAGTTGATCTAAGGTGAGGCACTTAATTTAAAAAAAAAATAGTTTAATAAAAACATATATTTTAAGGTATTTTTAAGGGCAAAATTTACTTTGCCCCCTGTCCTATGCCATTTTTAATACTTACCCCTTTTTACTATCTAAAACATCACTTACATCTTTGAAATTGGTTATCCTAATTTTTAGTGACAAAATTACCCAATATTTCATCATACATATATTTATCTTATTATTTTTAAATCAATTTTTGTGTTAATAGTTATTATAATTTTTTCTTAGTACAATATATTTTTAAAATCTCAAATAACTCTCTAATTTATAAATGTTCATTTCTCAAGTAAAACATGTATATGTGTACATTTTTAATGTAAAAATAAATGGTTAAAATAAAATGTAAATAAGTTATTTTTCGAACAACTTTATATTAATTAGTTGTGCATAATTGATTGATGGAGAATTTTGTTATTAATATTTTGAAAATAAAGCTCTTTAACCAATTTCAATTAATTAGTTAATATTAGTTATTTATAAATTTTAATTATATTGTATTATATTTTAATTATTTATTATTCTTTATGATATACATGTTTTGATTGGTGAATGAAAATTTATAATTGAGAAAATTATTTGACATTCTCATAATATAATTTACTAAGAAAAAAATTAAATCAATTATTTCCACCAATTTTAATATTAAGATAATAGGACAAAACATTTGTATGGTAAAATAAAGGGCAATTTTGTCAATAATATTTAGGATAATCAATTTTAGGAGTTACATGATTGTTTTTATAATACAGGGGGCAAGTGTTACAGATGATATAGTACAAGGGGGCAAAGTGTCTTTTGACCCTATTTTTAATTACTTTATTCAAATGCAAAACTATTTATTAAAAAAATCTACTATAAAAGACACAACTCGAGAAATATTTTTTTTTTCAAGCACATTCAGATGGATTCTAAATAAACTTATAATTAATAAACATTACTTGAGTTACTTTGTAATATTCATCGGTTTTCAAATTTAGAAAGTGCCTTAAATGATCCTCAGTTTAATTAGAATCACTTTGAGAGTTTCATTCTTTAAGTTTTGATAGTTATTTTACTATTTTTCCAGTAAAAATTTCATTTCATATTAATCATTCAATTCACTTTTTAATTGAATAGGGCGTACGCAAAATTTAAGGATAAAAAAGTCAGACATTGTTGATCTGACCTTTCAATATTGAACATGTCGCTATTATACGTGTACATTGCCGTCTAGTATTATACACGAAATTGCGTTGAAAATCCAACATAAAATGAAATTTTAACTATAGTAACTGTAACTTTAAATACACACACACACACACACACACGAGAGGTTAAGTGAGTTTATGTCACAAAATCATGGACAATTTGTGACATTTACCCTAAAACTAAAGTACATTGAACATCAGAAACCAAATCAGTTTTAGAACTTGGACCGTTTTTCTAAAATCTCATCTCCAAATTAAACACTTTCGCATCTTTTGCTACATAATCGTGCCCAATTCTGAAATCGCCACTCCTAACAATTCAGAAAGTACCCATCTTTCTCAATGTGAAATATCATATTCCACGAAGGTCAATGTGGGAACCTTTTGGTAATCACAAAATCCCTAAGATTTCATAATAATTAGAGCTGTGATTAATGATGGATTTGGCTAAATTAAAACAGGCGATACATTTAAAAAATCTCTTTTAGTTAATTCCACACACCCTCTTCTCAAAATTCAAAGTTTGTCAAACTACTAAATGGGAGAGTATAAAAAAGTATTACTCCTAGTAGAACTAATTTCCTGGATTTGCATTAAACAAAACCAATGTTTACTGCTTAAATGCATTAATTAAATCCTAGCAACCCCTCTTAGTTGTTTAGATAATATTTTCTAATCCTGGGGTTCTTATTTTAAACTCGAATCCTTAACATAATGTTTTGTCATTTATGTTTTGTTTAATTGAGAATCTTGGGTTAGGGGATAAGATGACGAGATCATTATATTAGCCGATTGACGAATCGCTAATCACCTCTCATGTTAATCTTGGAGAACGAGTTTTCTATAAGAAATTAGTATTAGTGTTTGAATTAGACGAGACATGCCAGTTAATTAGGGTTAATGCTTGGTTAACCTTGTGGTTAGATTTCAAACTTGATATATGCCTTACTTATTGAAAGGAAAAAAAAAATGTAAATCAAAGCCCTTAAACTACTACACAAGAAAGCGTATGGAACAATACATCACTAACTTAACTAAATTTGTCAAAATAATAATAATAATAATTTTGTTATGAATTTCGTTAATTACAAATCTGTCAGTAATTAAATGTCTTGTCATGAATTAGCAGTTTTATTTTATTTTATAATTCTGTTATACTCCTTACGTCCCATAATAGTTGTCGCTTTAAGAATCTTTATTTGTCTCATAGTATATGTCATTCTCACATATTAAGAAAGAATGTTTTTAATTGTTTCCTAATATACTCTTAGACTTTAATTAATATCTTATGCAAATTCCAAAAAAAAATTCTGCAATTTATTAATTGTGGGTGGCTCAATTCCAAAAAAAATCTTCCAACAACACTAATTGTCTCATATTAATATTTAATTTTATCCCAACAAAACTAATTACTCTTTCAATTTTTCACATTACTAATCGTTGTTTTTATACTAACAACACTACTAATCTTTCATATTAGTCATTGTTTTTATCCCAACACACCAATTAGTCTTTCAATCTTTCATATCATTGATTATTTTTAGGGTTTGCCCCCTTGAACTATATATCATTATATCATTTACCTCCTTGAACTATAAATGTAATACTTACCCCCCCCCCCCCCCCCCTTCAATTAAATATTTGGACAAAAATGCCCTCATACCATGTCTATTTATGTGTTATTATATTTTTGGCATTGTGAAAAATGTATTCAACCATAAAACTATACAAATATTTAGAATAATTGATATTTTGGATTCAATTTAAATTATTATTTATCAAAAACTACCTTTCAAATTATGATATATATATAAATAAAATGAAGAATCCGATTTTACACGGATTCATTAGATGCTAAATCCGAGGGATAGTCAGCTTGCTAGCTCAATCCCTCTAAGCGTCGATGCGTAGAAGACAACTTCCATTGGTCGCCCAAAAAAAAAAATGGAATTTATTCGGTGAAGTCAGCTTATCGCCTCCTAAATGGTCTTGATAATAACCTTTATCAGGGTGAAGTTAAGTTCTGGAAAGCAATGTGGAGTATGGTAATCCCTCCTAAAGTGAAAAACTTCTACTGGAGAATGGCATCAAATTGCCTGCCAACAAAAGAAAATTTATGTCTTCATCGAGTCCCGCTCGATCCAATCTGTTCTTGTTGTCAGCAGGGAGAAGAATCATCCTTGCATACTTTTTTTGGGATGCACATTTGCTAGGGACCGTTGTATTTCGGCATCTTTGCATTATCAGACACGACAAACAACAGAGAGCATCTCCGAATGATGTATGGCTGTTTTCGCTTAGATGCTATGTGGAAGAACTAGAAAAGGCTATGATATGTTGGGGAGTTTGGCGAGTGCGAAATGATTTTATATGGAATGGTCATTTACAATCTCCATCTAATTGGGTTCAAGATGTGCCATCCTATTTAGCACCATGAGAGTTGGCTCAAGCTAACGAGAAGACAAACTGCCAAGCAGCTTCTTATGCCTTTCACTTGAATCATCATGTGCCAAGGGAGGCTGTCGAAGTTAATTCAGATGCTGCCATTTCCTCACATCTACAGAAAATAGGGGTAGGATTTATTGTAAGGGATCTGGACGATAATTTTATTGAAGCTCGTGCCATGACAATTCCAGGCTTGTTTCTTACCACAATTGCTGAAGCAATTGCTGTCCGGGAGGCGTTGAGCTGGATAAAAGACAAAGGAGGGTGGAATACTATCTTGGAGTCAGCTGCACAACTAGTAGTTCAAGCTTTCCATTGTCAATCTCCTGAGTTATTAGACTTGCATTTAGTATTAGATGATTGTCGTTATACTAGGAAGAAGGACGTGAGATACTTGCATTTTAGATACATTAGATAATCTGCGAACTTGTCGGGCCATCTTATTGCTAGACGTTCGAATTCTTTGCCAGATCTCGTTGATTGAAATGAATGTCCGCTGTTTCTATATGCTACGTTAGCGACGAATGATGCTGAGTAATAAAATTTAATTTGATTTCAAAAAAATTAAAATGAAATGAACAATAGTCATTTGCATATGAAAAACAAAAATAGTGATTTTATGGCAAACATTAAAATTATTGTTTGAAAATAAAATTAAGTTATTTACTATTATGTAAAAATAAATTTTAGAATTTTTAATAAAAATGAAAGATGTTTATATTTTTATTAACTTAAATTTCTATATATTCATTTTCTAAAAGTAAAATAATAAATATATATTTTTTATACAAAAGAATTCTTTTTTTTTTAAACATGTCATAAGTCGATAAGAGAACTTTTCAAATTATAGTGAACAAAGATATACTTATTTATTTTATCCTCGTTAATTAAACGTCATTTTAAATAAATAATTCGTCCATTCATCAAGTTCAAATAATTAGAATAGTTTTTGTCACATTCAATATTCAGAAGTATTATAATACTAATATATTTAATTAAATTTCTAATTATTTGGCTTGCTTAAGTTATGAATATGTTTTTAAATCAGAGTATTAAAATTTGATAGTTGACAAAAAAATTCAATTTTAATTTAAGTTGTTAAATACTAATTAAAAGTATTATAAATATATATATAAAGAGACGGGAGAAGAGGGCAATTTTGTCCAAATATTTCATTGAAGCGGTGACTGTTATATTTTATAGTTTAGGGGGTAAATGATATAAATAGTATAATTCAAGGGGGTAAAGTGTATTTAGCCCTTATTTTTATTATGAAAATCATACTTCCTCTTCATATAAAACTCAAACACTTCATCAATGAAGTTAAGGCTACAAATATTAATGGTTGATCAAAGAAAATTAGTAGCGTAATTTACTAAAAGGGTATTTTAATCAACATAATTTATAAATAATGTTTTTAATCCATGTCCTTAACTCGTGTGCATAACCTTATAACGACAACTATTATGAAATGGAGGAAGTAAATTCATTAAAGTGCTTGCTATTCACTGCGGAATCCGTTGGCTGCAATTCCATTAAAATTCATTAAAATTTTAATTTTTTTTACTCTCTCCTACAATGATGAAACTATTTTCTATATTTTATTAGTATTACACATTATCCCATATTTTATGGAAAAATTAAAAACGTAATTATTGCAATACTAAATTATTGGGCAAATGAGTCACAGTACTTTTCTCTATTTTGACATTGGTAGGGCATGTGATTCTGGTTTTGGATTCTTCTATGACATTGTGTCCTTGTTTTCAATAGTGAAGAATGGGAAGATTTTATTTAAAAAATGAAACTAAAATATCAATTTCTTTATACACTTAGCTACTTACGCTAATTTTCGATTTATCATCATTTTTATTTTGAGGAAAAAATATATATAAATCACTCTTAATTGACAACGTGTATATATATATATATATATATATATAATTTTTGAAGCCAATCCAATGTAATTAAAATCAACATAAGAAAGCAGAGGAAAATAAAAAATGATTTTGGAGCAACATTGTAATAGCCAGCCAGCAGCACCAGTATTCATAGTCGAGAACATCTGAACTGAATTTACAGCAATATCTGAATCACAGTAACATAATATAAATAAATAATTCAACTCCATAATTTGCACATCTATTCGGTAAAATCTACTACCAGTTATATTCTGATTATTAATAAATATCAAATCATACCTTATAATAATTTAATAATGGCAGTACAGGTACAAACGTTTCATCCATTGCAATGAAAATGAAAGGCTGCTGGTGACTTGCATTTCTCCGAAGCTGTTTCAATCACTAAGAGAGAGAGAGAGAGAGAGAGAGAGAGAGAGAGAGAGAGAGAGAGGGGAGAAGAAGAAGAAAGAAAGAAAAGCATACGGGTAAATCTATTAAGTAAGAACAAACAAGAGATACTAAAAGCATAAGAAGTTAAAGTGCAATCACCTATTAAAACTAATCCTCATCATCATAGATATGAACTTGAAGGGCATCGTTTCCTCGGTACTGTTGTTCTTGTTGAATCTTCATTGCTGAATCAGCAGCTAATTTGCTGGCGTACACCTCGATCAATTCAAGTGCTGGAATTTCTCCAATTTCAGGAGGGATCTCCTCTAGTTCAAAACAATCTCTGATTTGGAGATGTTCGAGTATAGGAAAATGGGTACTTTCTGCTCGCCAGTACTTGAGATCCAACCACCACATTAGCAGGAATTTAAGCCGGGGAAATAATTCTTCTTGTATGGGTTCCCACTCTTCTCCGACAAACGCATCATCTCTCAATTTGAGTACTTGCAAATTGGGCAACAAACCTACAACCCTCATGTCTTTCCAAGGAAGCTTGCAACCTTGTAAACTCAGCTTCTTGAGGTTCTGCGGAAATGCAAAGCTCTCAGGTAAGGGCTCTGGATAGGAGAAGTCTGTATCAAATTTGATATCCAATGTCTCAAGCTCGCTCAATAAGACAAGATTGTTGAGGCAAAATTGCCGCCACTTTCCATGGAATCCATCATCAGTGTATAGAACTTTTAATTTCTTGAGGCTTGGAATCATTTCAACAGCATAACGGGTGAACCTGAAGTTTTTTACTCTGGAGAGTGTTTGTAGCTTTCCAAGGAGAGGAACTCCGCCAATAATCCTTTCAACATAAGTAATGGTGGGCAATCTTAATTTGTCAGCAATAACATGCCTTAGACGTGGCATCTCCCAAAACTCATGCGTGAATGAAAACTCAAATTCCAAAAACGATGGCCATCTTAAAATTAACGTTTGAAGATTCTGAAGTTTGGATAATGAAGGAAGAACGGAGGTTTCGATAATGTTAAGTGCAAGGTATCTTAAACGTAACAGCTCTACAATTTCATTAGGAAATGGTGAGATATTTATGCTCAGTGAATCAAATACTCGCAGGAGTTTTGAGCCAGGTGTAACAAATGAAACATCATGCCAAAAATCACAAAACAACAGAATAGAACGAACATTTGGTGCGCATTTTATTACTTGATCAATGTTGAAAGCATGCTTCAAATGAATACAGAGACGGTGATGCGCACGACGAGTGGGTTTTGGGTGGATATAATCATTTTGATCCGGAGTATAAATGAAATTTTCATGAGAAGCTCTTTTTGCACACAAATCTCTTAAAAGATCATGAAGGCGGCAACATTTGAATTTTCCGTTGGACTTTTTCTTGGTTATCAAAACGAGTTTTCTACTGACAAGATCTTCCAAATACTCCTCTGCTACTTGTTCTAAACTTTTAGATGCAATTGGTTTTATAAATCCCTCAGCTACCCATAACTTGATAAGGTTAGAAATAGGGATTTCATAATCTTCTGGAAAGCCTCCTAATTATAGAAAGCACGGTTTTAGATGATGCGGCAAGTGGTTATAACTCAAAGATAATATCTTTGAGATGTGTTCATCATTTTCAGCTGCAACAAAAGCTTACGTTTCTTGCAATTTCTTCCCAAGCTTATCGTGTCTTGCCAACCTTGGAGATGAGTCCTGCAACCACAACAAGTGTAAGTGGAAGTCCACCACAGTTATTAGCGATCATCTTTCCTGTATCCTTCAATTCAGGGGGGCAAAACACCTTCTCAGAAAATAGATTCCAACTTTGATCCTCATTTAGAAATTGCATTGGATGAATGAATTCAGATCTACCCACATAACCAGCCACACTCAATAGTCTAGAGGTTGTAATTACCCGGCTTCCAATAGAGTCGTTTGGGAGTATTCTCTTTATATCATCCCAAACTTTTATATCCCACACATCATCTATTACTATGAGATCATCATCTATTACTATGAGATACCTCCTTTTTTTCAAATATTTGTATATGCGTTCTGCTAATACTCCGTCCCCCTCTCCACTTAATCCCTCACTAATTATTCTCAAGGAGTTTCCAATATCTAGAAGAACTTTTCGCAAATGATAATCTTGAGATATGGTGACCCAGGCACGGCAATCAAAGTGATACGCAACAAGTTGATCATCAAAAATTTGTCGAGCTAAGGTAGTCTTACCGATGCCCCCCATCCCAACAATTGAGACAATTGAGATGACCTCAAGTTTGGATGAGTCTCCGCAGAGCTGGGCTTTTATTGCCGTCACGAGTGGTTTATCAAATCTCACCGTGGTATTTTCACCACTCCGTGCTCGAACTTTTGATGCTCCCACACTACTATCCACGGAAACAAAAGAGTTTACCTGCAAATCTTCTTCCTGATCTGCGTCGCCGTCCTTTATCCTCATCACCTTCTCCACGATGGAATCAATTTCCTCCTTCATCGCCTCTAACTGTTGAAGAAGCTTTCCAACTGTTTGAACCGAAGGAATACTGAGTGAAACTCGATATTCAATGATATATTGTGCTCGATATGCTGCATCTCTGATTCGTCTTTCCAGATCATCAGCTGCTTCTTTATCTGATCTTGGTGAATAGTAGTCTCCAAGTAATTCTTGCAAATGGCTCCATTTTTCATGAAGAAAGGCGATTTGTTGTTTGTGTGGATGAGTGCCAGGATGCCTTATCTCCTCGAATAATTGGACAAGTGAATTAAGAGCTGCATAATAAGCCATATCTGATCTTCTTCCACACAGATGGCTTTCAGATTAAATATTTGAAGTATATTGAAGTATGATGAAAGGGTTCGAAGGGATCTGCAACAATGGAAACTGGCGCTGTTGATGGATCGATGATAGGCAATTTTCATTAATATAAAAATATTAGCATAATGACAGACTCGCTCATTCAAATTCCACTAAAAGACTGATCAATTATTGTAGCTTTTTAGGTGGAAAAAAGGGCATACTTGCTGGAAAG
Source organism: Petrea volubilis (assembly GCA_026212405.1). Taxonomy (NCBI): domain Eukaryota; kingdom Viridiplantae; phylum Streptophyta; class Magnoliopsida; order Lamiales; family Verbenaceae; genus Petrea; species Petrea volubilis. Next base: position 25,843,154 of record CM047876.1, on the reverse strand, counting down.
CTAGATGCTTGTTGCTTTCTAAATTGTTTACTTTATTCTTTTGGTGGCGCTCAAAAATCTAAATTATTTTTTAGTACATTATTTACATTATCACTACGTAACATCAATCACCAACATTATTTGCGAATTTAATTTCCTGTACTAGTTATTGAAATTTTGAATTCGAATCCTCTTTTTCTCTCCATTTTCCCTAACAATGTGTGTGTGTGGCATTTTAATTGATATTTATAGGATATCCTGTTTTTTTAAGGGGAATCGAACCAAGATCTCATATTCCTGGAATTTAATGTTTGCCAGTCGAGTTGAGTTTCATTGACTCTTCCCGACAAATATTGAATTCCCCAAATTATTCATATTCTCCTTTTTTTTTGTTTCTTCATGCCCAGAGATTCTACCAAATTTTATTGTAAGTTGCCAAACCATATCTCATGCATTTTTTGCCATTTTCTTTTTTGTTTACTTGAAAATACTTGATATCTTTACTAGCTAAAATTTATATTAGTACATCAACTGTAAATGAATCAAGCAAAAGTATCAAAAATACAACTTAGAACTTACAACTTTAAAGTTCTAAGCACATAACTTTAAATTAATTATTGAGCGAATAGGTCACGATAGTCACAATTTAAATCATTTCATGTTATATCATATTCATTACGTATTAATAATTTATTTCAATGTAATTATATTGTTTCATGCCATGATGGGCATTAGCAGAAGTGAAATTCGCCTAGTATTACATATATATATATATATATATATATATATATTGGCCCAATTTAATGGGTTTTAGTGTACTGAAATAAGGGGCCAATCCCATGATGGCCCAGCCCATGAGTACATATGTATGCCGAGCGATTCAAATATTTTAATTAAAAATTGGAAATTAAAAATCAAAGAAAAGTGGGAGTATGTAATTGGACATGTTAGTGAGTAAGTAAGTAGATGATTGGGATGACAAAGTTTTTAATTGATGTTATCTATATTATATATTAAGTGTGATGGGCTTTGACTATATTTAGTGTATGTAATTGTGATATTCTTAAAATAGTACCATTTAACTACTCTAATCTCTTTTCTGTAATTTCTCTCTCTTCAACGTTTTCCCCCATTTTTTTTTCATCTCTCTCCATTTTTCTCTAGCATCCTTTTTTTTCCTCAAAATTTGGTTTGATTTTATATTTTTATATATTTTTTAATCAATAAATAATTTTATTTAAAATTGATTTTTTAAAATATATTACAAAAAAAATTTAAGAGATAGCATAAGTAACAATGGTTAAGAAATATGTGTGTTTGCACAGATAATTTTACAGACAAGTAACTTTATATTATTAAAAATTAACTATTTTATTAAATTATATTTTATTTTTATTTTGCACATGCATTAAAAAAGATTTATTATTTAAAAGACTTAGCCAATTAATTTTTTAATTAAAAGATTTAAAATTTCAAAAAAAAATCTATTTGTTCAAAATTAATCAAATTACAGTCAAAAACCAGTGTCAAAATCATTTTATGGTTTATTAGATGTAAACTTTTTCTATGTCCACTATAAAAAGTTTGCATTTAATAAACCACAAAATAATATAATACAATCCAAATGGAAGCAAATAATAATAAATAAGTAAATTTTGAATATGTCGATAATTTAATGCTACAAAAATTGAAGATAAAGATGCGACAATGAACCAAAAAAAAAGTTTGATAATAAAACTTACACACAGTGTTAAATTATATAAAAAGAAATGATAGAGATAAAAGGATGAATGAAAACTTATATGGTAAATAATATTGTGTCCATACTTTAAATTTGTAATCCTTTTAAAATTATAATTTAATTTTGGTGATATGACATATTATATTAAAGACATTTTTTTCAAATTTGAGTTATGCAAGTTTTAATTGAATGCCTTTTCTAATTTTTTAGGAGAAATTTACTATAAATGACATTGTATTGACATTTACATTTCTAATATTTCTTAAATTATAACTAATTTGATGGCATTACGTAATATTTTAATTAGAATTTTCGTTGTCTATATATATTGCTTGAAAATTACTATTACATTTTTTATGTCCTTGTGTGTGTGTGTGTGTGTGAGAGAGAGAGAGAGAGAGAGTTAAATATGGACAGTTTGTGAACTTAAATGATTAGAAAAAAGAAATTAATTAATAATTAATACATACCAATCAAATAATTCATCATTAACAATTAAAATTAATTCAAAATTCTAAGAAAGGAGAATTTAGTCAAAATTGCACATTTTGATCAAAAGACCTCTTCAAATTTATAATTTTGTATGTGTGTGTACGGGAGGTCAATTAAGTGAGTTTATATCAAAAAATTGATCGACAATACGTGACATTTACCCTAAAACTAAAGTACATTGCATTTGAGAAACTAAATCAATTTTAGAACTTGACCCATTTTCTAGAATCTTATCTCGAAATTAAACACTTCATATCTTTTGCTACATAATCGATTCATGATTGGTTTAAGAATTTTCGCTCCTAACAAACCCAAAAGTATCCATCTTTCTCAAAGTGAAATATCATGTTCCAAGATGGTCAAAATGGGGACTTTTTGATAATCCAAAAATCACCAAGATTTCATAATAATTAGAGCTGTGATTAATGGTGGATTTGACTAAATTAAAACAGCCCATACATTTCAAAATTCTCTTTTGGTTAATTCCACACACCCTCTTTTCAAAATTCAAAGTTGTTCAAACTACAAAATAGGGGAGTATAAACAAGTATTACTCCTAGTAGAACTAATTTCCTCGATTTGCATTAAACAAAGCCATGTTTAGTGCTTGAATGCATTAATTAAATCCTAGCAACCCCACTTAGATGTTTAGATAATGTTTTCTAACCCTAGGTTCTTAATTTACACTTGAATCCTTAACACAATGTTTTGCTATTTATGTTTAATTTGTTTAATTGTTAATCTTGGGTTAGGGGATAAGATAACGAGAGCCTTAGCCGAGTGACGAATCACTAATCACCTCTCATGTTAATCTTGGAGAACGAGTTTTCTATAAGAAATTAGTATTAGTATTTGAATTAGACGAGACATGCCAGTTAATTAGGGTTAATGCTTGGTTAACCTTATGGTTAGATTTCAAACTTGATATATGCCTTACTTATTGAAAAAAAAAAAAAAAAGTAAATCAAAGCCCTTAAACTACTACACAAGAAAACATATGGAACAATACATCACTAACTTAACTAAATTTGTCAAACATATGGAAGATTGGTGATTTCAATAACCTTAAGCGCGAGGTATCTTAAATGTATCAGTTCTACAATTTCATTAGGAAATGGGGAGATTTTTATGTTCAGTGAATCGAATACTCGTAGGAGTTTAAAGCTACGTGTAACAAATGAAATATGACCCCAAATATCACAAAACAAAAGAATAGAATGAATATGTGGTACGCATTCTATTACTTGGTCTATGTTGAAACCATGCTTCAAATGAATGCAAAGACGGTGATGTGCACGAGGTATGGGTTTTGGGTGGATATAATAGTTTGGATCCAGAGTATAAATGAAATTTTCCTGAGAAGCTCTTTTTGCACATAAGTCTCTTAAAAGATCATGAAGGCAACAACATTTGAAATTTCCATTGGACCCTTTTCTGGTTACCAAAACAAGTTTTCTATTGACAAGATCTTCCAAATACTCCTCAGCTACTTGATCTACACTTTTAGATTCAATTGGCTTTATAAATCCCTCAGCTACCCATAACTTGATAAGCTTACAAATAGGGATTTCACAATCTTCTGGAAAGCCTCCTAAATATAAAAAGCATGCTTTTAGATGATGAGGCAAGTGGTCCTAACTCAAAGATAATATCTTTGAGCCGCGTTCATCATTTTCAGCAGCAGCTAAGCTTACATTTCTTGCAATTTCTTCCCAAGCATCTCGTGTCTTGCTAACCTTGGAGATGAGTCCTGCAACCACAATAATTGCAAGTGGAAGTCCTCCACAGTTATTAGCGATCATCCATCCTGTATCCTCCAACTCAGTGGGGCAAAAGGCATTCTCAGAAAACAGATTCCAACTTTGATCCTTATTTAGAAATTGCATTGGATGAATGAATTCAGATCTTCCCACATAACCAGCCACACTCGATAGTCTAGAGGTTGTAATTACCCGGCTTCCAATAGAGTCATCTGGGAGCATTCTCTTTATATCATCCCAAACTTTTGTATCCCACACATCATCCATTACTATGAGATACCTCCTTCCTTTCAAATATTTGTATATGCGTTCTGCTAATACTCCCTCCCCGTCCCCACTTAATTCCTCACTAATTATTCTGATGGAGTTTCCAATATCTAGAAGAACTTTTCGGAAATGATAACCTTGAGATACAGTAACCCAAGCACAGCAATCAAAGTGATACGCAATAAGTGGATCATCAAATATATGTCTAGCTAAGGTAGTCTTACCGATGCCCCCCATCCCGACAATTGAGATGACCTCAAGTTTGGATGATTCTCCACAGAGCTGGGCTTTTATTGCTGTCACGAGTTGTTCATCAAATCTCACCGTGGTATTTTCACCACTCGGTGCTCGTACTTTTGATGCTCCTCCACTACTATATGCGGAAACAAAAGAGTGTACCTGCAGATCTTTTTCTTGATTTGGGTCGACTTCCTTAATCCTCATCACCTCCTCCACGATGGAATCAATTTCTTCCTTCATCGCCTCTAATTGTTGAAGAAGCTTTCTAACTGTACGACCCTTGTTTCTTTGAGGAATCTTATGTGAAACTCGATATGCAATGAGATCTTGTGCTCGATATGCTGCATCTCTGATTCGTCTTTCGAGATCATCAGCTGCTTCTTTATCTAATCTTGGTGAATAGTAGTCTCCAAGTAAATGTTGCAAATGGCTCCACTTTTCATGAAGAGAGGCTATTTGCTGTTTGTGTGGAAGAGAGTATGGATATCTGCCAGGATGGCTTATCTCCTCGAATAATTGTACAAGTGAATTAAGAGCTGCATAATAAGCCATATCTGATCTTCTTCCACACAGATTGGGTTTCAGATTAAACTTGCTTATTCAAAGTCCACTAGAAGACTGATCAATTATTGTAGCTTTTTAGGTGGAAAAATGGCAAACTTGCTGTAAAGCTAGATGCTTGTTGCTTTCTAATTGTTTACTTTTATCTCTATTGTTTTGGTGGGGCTCAAAAATCTCTTTCATATGATTTTCTTCATGAAAATTATTTTTTTTTAGTATATTATTTATATTATCACTACATAACATCAATCATCAACATTATTTGCCACTGGTTGTAGCCCACCATTTAGGCGGGATTTTTCTGGTGGAACATTTTTCGTTGGATTGACGAGTTTCCGGCAAAAAATCAGCCAAATTTTTTGCCCGTTTAATTTTCTGTCACTACAATAAAATGAGTGAATTAGTAACAATATAACAAATAATAATAATAAAGTTGTCACTAATTATATGTATTTAATGACAACAAAACTATATTATCATAAAATTTAGTTTGCACAATATCAACAGTGATAATATAATGTAAAAAAATAATAATATAGTGCAAAATTGATAATTAGTAACACACTTATAGTGACAACTTAGTGACATTAAAATATTGTCACAAAATCATAATGACAATTTTTTTTTAGGGTTAATTACAAGTTGCACCCCTCAACTTATACATATGTAACACTTACACCCCTCAACTTCATAACGTAACAATTCAGCCCCTCCGTTTTCAAAATCGTCAGATTTTGCTGACGTGGACGTTGACTAAAATGAAAGTTACTATTGTGAATACTGTTGAAATATTTGGACATTTTTGCCCCTAGTTCTTGCTTCTTTTTTGTCCCTTTGTATATGAATATGTTGAAATGTATTTATGCAATCTTTTATTTATACAATATAAATATATTTACATTAAATAATATGAGTATGTTAAATTATACATATATGTATAAATATGTACGTATTATATTTTAAATATATAGTGTTATTTGTATTTTAAAATATAAATTTGTGAAATTATACATGCATGTATAAAATAATAAAAAACTCTCAAATACGCATATATGCATATTAATTATATGTATAAAAGGTCTACAATAATATGTAATCAATAAACAAATGTATTTACACAATTTATTATTTATAAAATTTAAATACATTTATATTAAAAAATATATAATTATATTAAATCATAAAAGCTCTCATATATTTACAAATATGTACATATATATACAGATACCTACAATATATTTAAATTTTAAATATATAAATTTATTTACATTTCAAAATATGAATTTATTAAATTATACATGCATGTATACACAATTTATTATTTATAAAATTTAAATATATTTATATTAAAAAAATATAATTATATTAAATTATAAAAAACTCTCATATTTTTATAAATATATACATATATATATATATATAGATACCTACAATATATTTATATTTTAGAGACTTAAAAAGTTGAGGGGCTAAATTGATTAAAATGAATGAAGGGTAAATTTGGTATTTAATAAATAACCTTGGCTTTAAGTGTGACACGTCACACTTAACGGTCAAATTCTAACGCCGTCAATAAAGTAAGTTTGACTGTTAAGTGGAGGGGCTGAATTGTTACGTTATGAAGTTGAGGGGTGTAAGTGTTACATGAGTACAAGCTGAGGGGTGCAACTTGTAATTAACCGTTTTTTTTATTACCAAGTTGTCACTATAGATGAGTCACGAATTGTTAATTGTTGTTACTAATACTTTAATTCTTGTCACCATTAAGCGCTTATTGTGGCAAGATACAAATTGTTGTTACTAAAGAAACTTAATTAACAACAAAATAGAAAGTGTTGTTATTTAATATAATTATTAGTGATAACTTTTATATTATTATTTTTATATCTTGTCGTTAACATTACTTTTTCTTGTAGTGTGTAGTAACCATTGAGGTCCTAAGTTAGAACCCTCTTTTCCTCTCCCTTTTCCCCTAAGTGAGCCAATGAGCGTGTAAAGTTCTATTTGACATTTATAGAATGTCTTGCTTTTTGAGGGGGAATCGAACCAAGATCTCATAATTTTGGGATTTAAATTTCGCCAATTGAATTAGGTTTTATCGACTCTTCATAACAATTATTGAATTCCCCAAATTAATCATATTCTCTTTTTTTGTTTCCTGACACCCAGAGATTCTACCAAATTTTATTGCAAGTTGCCAAACCATATCTCATGCATTTTTTGCTTTTTTTTTTTATTTGAAAATACTTGATATCTTTACTAGTTAAAATTTATATCAGTACATCGGCTATAAATGAATCAAGCAAAAGTATCAAAAATACAACTTAGAACTTACAACTTAATTTTACAAGTACTCTTCATAATTAATTGTTTTCTTTAATTATCACGCTGAATGTAAGAGATAATTAAAGTTCTAAGCACATAACTTTTTTTTTTTTTTGGTCATTTTTCAATCTTGTCATTAGTGTTACTCATTATCTCAGATTTTGTGGTAAAATAAATTAATAATATAATTATCGTAATACTAAATTAATTATTGAGCGAATAAGTCACCATTTTAATCATTTCATATTATATCATATTCATATCATATCAACCCAAAAATACATATAGTTATAACTATTAATCATTTATTTTAATGTCATTATATTGTTTGATGCCATGATGGGCGTGAGCTGAAGTGAAACCAGCCAGGTATTACACACACACTCACACATATATATATAAGGCCCAATTTAATTGCTCCATAATCCTTTAATGGGTTTTAATATAGTGAAATAAGGGTCCAATCCCATTAATATAGTGAAATAAGGGCCCAGCCCATTAAAATACACTTGTTTGCCGAGCTATTCAAATATTTTCATTAAAAATTGGTAAATTTTATTTATTTATTTCTGTAAGCGCTGAAGCTCTGCTGTCGAAGTTGATCTTAGTTGAAGCACTTATTTTTTTGAAAAAAAGATAGTTCAATAAAAATATATATATTTTTTAAAGTATTTTTAATTACTTCACTCAAATAAAAAATTATTTATTAAAAAAAATTCTGCTATAAAAAACATAACTCGAGAATCACTTTTTTTGTCAAGCACATTCAAACGGATCCTAAATGTAACTAATAAACATTACTTGAGTTACTTTGTAATATTCATCGGTTTTCAAGTTTAGTAAATGCCTTAAATGATCCTCAGTTTAATTAGAATCACTTTGATAGTTTCATTCTTTATGTTCTGATAGTTATTTTACTATTTTTCAAGCCAAAATTTCATTTCATATTAATAAGTCAATTCACTTTTTAGTTGTATAGGGCATATGCAAGATTTAAGGATAATAAAATTATACATTGTTGATTTTACCTTTCGATATTGCACATGCTACTATTATACATGTACATTGTCGGCCGTATTGTACATGAAATTGTGTTAAAAATCCAACAAAAAAAAAAAAAAAATAACTACAGTAACTGCAACTTAGTATATATATATATACACACACACACAAGAGGTCAATAAGTGAGTTTATATCAAAAAATTGAAGAACAATTCATGACATTTACCCTAAAACTAAAGTATACTATTGCATGTGAGAAACCAAATCAGTTTTAGAACTTGGCCCATTTTCTAAAAACTCGTCTCGAAGTTAAACACTTCATATCTTTTGCTATATAATCAATTTGTGTCTAGTTTAAGAATTGTCGCTCCTAACAGCTCCTAAAGTATTCATCTTTCTCAAAGTGAAATATCATGTTCCAAGATGGTCAAAATGGGGACTTTTTGATAATCCAAAAATCACATAGATTTCATAATAATTAGAACTGTGATTAATGGTGGATTTGACTAAACTAAAACAGCCCATAGATTTCAAAATTCTCTTTTGGTTAATTCCACACACGCCCTTTTAAAAATTCGAAGTTTTTCAAACTATTAAATGGGAGAGTATAAAAAAGTATTACTCCTAGTAGAACTAATTTCCTCGATTTGCATTAAACAAAAACATGTTTAGTGCTTAAATGCATTAATTAAATCCTAGCAACCCCACTTAGTTGTTTAGATCCTGGGGTTCTTATTTTAAACTTGAATCCTTAACATAATGTTTTGTCATGTTAGATTCGCATAGGCCTCGGGATACTAACGCAGCGGAAATATAAAAATTAATATATGACTATTATGTAAAACGCATCCCCTTGCTATCGCGACGCGGAACTTATGCAATCATCAAAACACGTTTAACAATAATTCAAACAAAATTATACCTTTGAGCCATCCGTTTGATGTAGAGAATTGTCGTATTCAAATACGAATCCTCCTTTGAATTTCCGACTAGCTCTCGATCATCCGAATCACATTCTCAAATTCAATCCGAACACATCCATGCGGATAGGAGCCCAAGCGTTCTCCCTTTAAAGATAGTCCACACGAACAGATCTCCTTGGGTTCTCGATTCTATGTTGGAATCGAATCGAAAATCATCTTTGTGCATATGAAACTATTTCTATTCTAACTTTTAAAATAATTCCTAAACTCTTAGGAATAACTAAGAAGGGTTGATATATTTTTAACACAATTGATCTCAAGTGTATCTTATCAATCAAGAATAAATTGTGCTCGATCAAGAAACAAGTGGGATCACAATCATTATTGTGCTACGTCATGAATTAAGAAAAACCAAGTTTTCCATCATGAATATTGTGGCCCTTATTAATAGAGAGAATCAATCTGTTCTCATCATTATGAGCCACAATCTCACATTAAGCCAGTAGCCAAGCCTAAATCAGAATCTGATTTCTTCCCTCGGTATGAACACCAATTCCTACGCAAAAATTGCTAAATCATTATCTTTTGTAATTTTTCGGCCGAGACAATGTAATTGGTGTGTCAAGTTATTGTGAGGAATACATATATTTATATATGTGTGTAAAATCAATAAGTTCAATGTCTCCCCAATTCCTTTTGATTTGGCCGGCCACTAATGTGCAAGAATCATCACGATTCCTATGCTATTTAATCTATGTTTAACTCTTAGAGATAGATCCCCACTTGATTCCATTTGGATTAAGATAAGAATTCACACTCTTATATTAATCCTAAATCAACTAAATCTCTATTTAATTTATTATTAACTGAAAAAATTATTTATTATAAAGAGTATTTAATAGCATCGTCAATTTCATTGGCTTACTGGGCACTACTCTAACATGTCATTTATGTTTTGTTTAATTGAGAATCTTGGGTTAGGGGATAAGATGACGAGATCATTTTATTAGCCGATTGACGAATCGCTAATCACCTCTCATGTTAATCTTGGAGAACGAGTTTTCTATAAGAAATTAGTATTAGTGTTCGAATTAGACGAGACACGCCGGTTAATTACGGTTAATGCTTGGTTAACCTTGTGGTTAGATTTCAAACTTGATATATGCCTTACTTGAGGAAAAAAAAAAAAAAGTAAATCAAAGCCCTTAAACTACTACACAAGAAAACGTATGGAACAATACATCACTAACTTAACTAAATTTGTCAAAATAATAATAATAATAATAATAAGAATAAGAATAATAAGAATAATAATTTTGTTATGAATTTCGTTAACTACAAATCTATTAATTATTAAATTTCTTTTATAATTCCGTTATAAATTCATTAAAGTGCTTGCTATTCATTACCGAATCCGTTGATTCCAATTCCATTAAAATTCAATAAAAATTTAACTTTTTTTACTCTCTCCTAAAATGATGAAACTATTTTCTATATTTTATCAGTATTACAAATTACCCCATATTTTTTGGTAAAATTAAAAACATAATTATTGAAAATGCTAAATTATTGAGCAGATAAGTCACATTATTTTTCTCTATTTTAACATTGGGAGGGCATGTGATTCTGATTTTCAATAGTAAAGAATGGGAAAATTTTATTTAAAAAATGAAACTAAACTGCCCCTTACTTCATAGAAGATTTTATATGGTTGTTAATATTATTGTAATTGTTACCATCTTTAAAAATATTTTCGATTAATCATCATTTTTATTTTGAGGAAAAAATATATATAAATCACCCTTAATTGCCGACGTCTATATAATTTTTGAAGCCACTCCAATGTAATTAAAATCAACATAAGAAAGCAGAGGAAAAGAAAAAAAGATTTTGGAGCAAGTCTTAACAGTAGTAGTAACATTGTAATAGCCAGCAGCACCAATATTCATAGTCGAGAACATCTGAACGGAATTTACAGCAATATCTGAATCACAGACCAAAATAAAAATAAATAAATAATTAAACTCCATAATTTGCACATCTATTCAGTACCAGTGATATTCTGATTATTAGGAAATATCTGATCATACCTTATAATAATTTAATGCTGGCAGTACCGGTACAAACGTTGAAAATGAAAGGTTGCTGGTGGCTTGCATTTCTCCAAAGCTATTTCTATCACTAAGAGAGAGAGAGAGAGAGAGAGAGAGAGAAGAAGAAGAAAGAAAGAAAAGCATATGGGTAAACATATGGGTAAACCTATTAAATTAGAACAAACGAGAGAGATTAAAAGCATTAGAGGTCAAAGTGCAATCACCTAATAATCATAGATACGAACTTGAAGGGCATCGTTTCCTAGGTGCCGTTGTTCTCGTTGAATCTTCTTTGCTGAATCAGCAGCTAATTTGCTACAGCCATGCACCTCGATCAATTCAAGTGTTGGAATTTCTCCAATTTCAGGAGGGATCTCCTTTAGTATAAAACAATATCTGATTTCGAGATGTTCGAGTGTAGGAAAATGGGTACTTTCTGCTCGCCAGTACAGGAGATACAACGTATCCATTAGCAGGAATTTAAGCCGGGGAAATAATTCTCCTTGAATGAGTTCCCACTCTTGCCCCACAAACGCATGACGTCTCAATATGAGTACTTGCAAATTGGGCAACAAACCTACAACCCTCATGTCTTTCCAAGGAAGCTTGCATCCTCGTAAAGTCAGCTTCTTGAGGTTCTGCGGAAATGCAAAGCTCTTAGGTAAGGGCTCTGGATAGGAGAGGTTTGTATGAAATTTGATATCCAATGTCTCAAGCTCGATCAATAAGACAAGATTGTTGAGGCGAAATTCCTGCCACACCTCTCCATGGTGTCTATAAGTGTATACAACTTTTAATTTCTTGAGTCTTGGAATCATTTCAACGGCATCACGGGTGAAACTGAAGTCTATTACTGTGGAGAGTGTTTGTAGCGTTCCAATGAGAGGAATTCCACCAATAATCCTTTCACCATAAGGAATGACGGGCAATCTTAAACTTTCAACAATAACATGCCTTAGATGTGGCATCTTCCAAAACTCAGGCGAGAATGAAAACTCACTCAAACCAAATCTCGAAACTAAAATTAACGTTTGAAGATTCTGAAGTTTGGATATCCGAGAAAGATCGGGGGCCAATCTAAACTTAAGTGCAAGGTATCTTAAATGTATCAGTTCTACAATTTGATTAGGAAATGGGAAGATTATTGTGCTCCGTGAATCGAATACTCGCAGGAGTTTAAAGCCAGGGATAACAAATGAAACATAATCCCCCAGAAAATCGCCCAACACAAGATAAGAACGAACATGTGGTACATATGTTTTGAGTCGATCTATGTTCAAAGCACGATTCAGATGGATACAGAGACGGCGACGTGCAGTAGGTGTGGGTTTTGGATGGATATAATCATTTCGATCTGGAGTATAAATGAAATGTTCGTGAGAAGCTCTTTTTGCACACAAGTCTCTTAAAAGATCATGAAGGCAACAACATTTGAATTTTCCATTGGACCCTTTTCTGGTTACCAAAACAAGTTTTCTATTGACAAGATCTTCCAAATACTCCTCAGCTACTCCTTCTAAACTTTTAGATTTAATTGGTTTTATAAATCCCTCAGCTACCCATAACTTGATAAGCTTAGAAATAGGGATTTCATAATCTTCGGGAAAGCCTCCTAAATATAAAAAGCATGGTTTTAGATGATGAGGCAAGTGGTCATAACTCAAAGATAATATCTTTGAGATGTGTTCATTATTTTCAGCTGCAACTAAGCTTACATTTCTTGCAATTTCTTTCCAAGCATCTTGTGTCTTGCTAACTTTGGAGATGAGTCCTGCAACCACAATAATTGCAAGTGGAAGTCCTCCACAGTTATTAGCGATTATCCTTCCTGTATCCGCCAACTCAGGGGGGCAAAACGCATTCTCAGAAAAAAGATTCCAACTTTGATCCTTATTTAGAAATTGCATTGGATGAATGAATTCAGATCTTCCCACATAACCAGCCACACTCGATAGTCTAGAGGTTGTAATTACCCGGCTTCCAATAGAGTCATCTGGAAATATTCTCTTTATATCATCCCAAACTTTTGTATCCCACACATCATCCATTACTATGAGATACCTCCTTCCTTTCAAATATTTGTATATGCGTTCTGCTAATAATCCCTCCCCCTCTCCACTTACTTCCTTTATTCTCAAGAAGTTTCCAATATCTAGAAGAACTTTTCGCAAATGATAATCTTGAGATACAGTGACCCAAGCACGACAGTAAAAGTGATACGCAATAAGTGGATCATCAAAAATATGTCTAGCTAAGGTAGTCTTACCGATGCCCCCCATCCCGACGAGTGAGATGACCTCAAGTTTGGATGATTGTCCACAGAGCTGAGCTTGTATTGCTGTCACGAGTTGTTCATCAAATCTCACCGTGGTATTTTCACCACTCGGTGCTCGTTCTTTTGATGGTCCTGCACTACTATCTGTGGAAACAAAAGAGTTTACCTGCAAACCTTCTTCCTGATCTGCGTCGCCTGCCTTAATCTTCGTCACCTCTTCCACTATGGAATCAATTTCTTCCTTCATCGCCTTTAATTGTTGAAGAAGCTTGTTAATTCTACGACACTTGTATCTTGGAGGAATCTTATGTGAAACTCGATATTCAATGAGATCTTGTGCTCGATATGCTGCATCTCTAATTCGTCTTTCCAGATCTAATCTTGGTGAATGGTAGTCTCCAAGTAATTTTTGCAAATGGCTCCATTTTTCATGAAGAGAGGCTATTTGTTGCTTGTGTGGAAGAGAGTATGGATATCTGCCAGGATGGCTTATCTCCTCGAATAATTGGACAAGTGAATTAAGAGCTGCATAATAAGCCATGTCTGATCTTCTTCCACACAGAGAGGTTTCAGATTAAATATGGAAGTATGATGAAAGGGTTCAAAGGGATCTGCAACAATAGAAACTGGTGCTGTTGATGGATCGATAATAGGCAATTTGCATTAATATACAAATATTAGCATAATGATAGACTTGCTCATTCAAAGTCCACTACAACTGATCAATTATCGATGCTTGTTGCTTTCTAAATTGTTTACTTTATTCTTTTGGTGGCGCTTAAAAATCTAAATTATTTTTTTAGTACATTATTTACATTATCACTACGTAACATCAATCATCAATATTATTTCATCAACATTATTTGCCATTAGTTGTAGCCCACCATTTCGGCTGGATTTTTTCGGTGGAACATTTTCCGCCGGATTGATGAGTTTCCGGCGAAAAATCGGCCAGGCTTTGCCAATTTAATTTCCTATATTAGCTATTGAGATTTTGAATTCGAACCCTCTTTTTTTCTCTCCTTTCCCTAACTATGTATGTGTGGCATTCTAATTGACATTAATAGGGTCCTACTTTTTAAAAAGGAATCGAACCAAGATCTCATATTCTTAGAATTTAAATTTCGCCAGTTGAGTTGAGTTGAGTTCCATCGGCTCTTCACGACAATTATTGGATTCGCAAAATTATTCATATTCTCCTTTTTTGTTTCCTGATACCCAGAGATTCTACGAAATTTTATTGTAAATTGCCAAACCATATCTCACGCATTTTTTGGCCTTTTTCTTTTTTTTGTTTACTTGAAAATACTTGATATCTTTACTAGTTAAAATTTATATTAGTACATCAACTGTAGATGAATCAAGCAAAAGTATCAAAAATACAACTTAGAACTTACAACTTTAAAGTTCTAAGCACATAACCTTTTTTTTTTTTTTTTTGGTCATTTTTCAATCATGTCATTAGTGTTACTCATTATCTCATATTTTGTGGTTAAATAAATTAATAATATAATTATCGTAATACTAAATTAATTATTGAGGGAATAAGTCACAATAGTCACAGTTTAAATCATTTCATATTATATCATATTCATATTATATCAACCCAAAAATATATATAATTATAACTATTAATAATTTATTTTAATGTCATTATATTGTTTCGAGGCATGATGGGCATGAGCAAAAGTGAAATTAGCCCAGTGTTATCTATGAAATTAATATAGTGAAATAAGGGGCCAATCCCATGATCGCCCAGCCCCTTAGTACACATTTGTTTGCCGAGCTATTCAAATATTTTCATTAAAAATTGCAAATTTTTATTTATTTATTTATTTTTCCGTAAGCGCTGAAGCTCTGCCGTCGAAGTTGATCTCAGGTGAAGTGCTTATTTTTTGAAAAAAAAAAAAATAGTTCAATAAAAAACTATATTTTAAAATACTTTTAATTATTGAATTCAAATGCAAAACTATTTGTTTAAAAAAAACTCTATTATAAAAAATACAACTCAAGAAACACTTTTTTTCAAGCACATGCAAATGGATCCTAAATAAACGTGTAATTGATAAATGTTACTTGAGTTACTTTGTAATATTCATCGGTTTTCAAGTGTAGGAACCGCTTTAAATGATCCTCAGCTTATTAGAATCACTTTTATTATTTCATTCTTTATGTTCCGATAGTTATTTTACTATTTTTCAAGTAAAAATTTCATTTCATATTAGTCATTGAATTCACTTTTTAGTTGAAATAGGGCACATGCAATATTTAAGGATAACAAAACTATACATTGTTGATCTTACCTTTCAATATTGCACATGCCGCTATTATACATGTACATTGCCGGTCGTATTGTACATGAAATTGTGTTGAAAATCCGGCATAAAATGAAATTTTAACTATAATAACTACAACTTAATGTATATATATATATACACACACACTAGTATGTACCCCGTGATATGTCCGTATAACAAATTTGTTGTAGTGTACAAAAAGCTAAAAATAAAATATTTTATTAATGTAAAATAACTTTTGCTTTAAATAATTTTCAACGCAATCCAATAATTAAATAAATAATATTTTACTCATATTTGAAGCTTTTAATTTTTTTTAAAGAAAAGTATTGTCGTGCCAAAAATATCATATCAAAAATTAAAAAAAAATCTAGATATGTGATCAAAACTAAAATTATAAATAAAAATTTTAGATATACTAAATTTATGAATAATAAATTATGAACTACTCTAAATAAATAGAATAAGGAAATAATGGATTATTATCCACATGAGAATACGTAACATTATGTTTTTTTTTACACACCTAAATATATGTGTATGTGAAACATCTTAAAATAAATAAAAATTAAATTTTACTAAAAAGAATAATAATCATAATAATATATAAATAAAATAATAACTTAATTATGAAACACCAAGTACTTTTGATGTATCTTGGATGTTGTGAATCTCCTTCTACAATCTCCAAATAAACGTTTTGCCCTAAACTTGTGTTAAATGTATTTTAGACGTTTTAATCTCCTTTCATATCTTTTTTTTTTTTTTTTTGAATCAATAACCTCCATTCATAAAGCAATTCATCTTTTAATTTGATGAATATTTTAATTATAAGACCTCTTACTTAGTGAAAATTAAAAATCATAGAACAGTAGGAGTATGTAATTGGATATGTTAGTATGGATAAGTAAGTGGATGAGTGGGATGAAGAAGTTCTTAATTAATGTTATCTATATTATATATTAAGTATGATGAGCTTTGACTTTTTATTTAGTGTATGCAATTGTGACGTTCTTAAAATAGCTTTTAACTACTCTAATCTCTTTTCTGTCATTTCTCTCTTTCCAACGATTTGCCGCCATATTTTCATCTCTCTCCATTTTTCTCTAACATCCTTTTTTTCCCTCAAAATTTGGTTTTATTTTATATTTTTATATATTTTTTAATCAATAAATAATATTATTTAAAATTGATTTTTTAAATATATTATAAATAATTTAAAAGATAGCATAAGTAACAATAGTTAAGAAAGATGTGTGTTTGCATAGATAATTTTATAGAAAAGTAATTTTATATTATTAAAAATTAACTATTTTATTAAATTATATTTTATTTTTATTTTGCACAAGCATTAAATGTTCCCAAATATGCTAATTATTATTTAAAAGACTTAGCCAATTAGTTTGCTAATTAAAACATTTAAAATTTTGAAAAAAAAAATCTATTTGGTTAAAATTAATCAAATTGCAGTCAAAGACCACTGTCAAAATCATTTTGTGATTTATTAGATGTAAATATTTTCTATATACATTATAAAAAATTTGCATTTAATAAACCAAAAAATGATATTATACAATCCAAATGGAGGCAAATAACAATAAAAAGTAAATCTTGAATATATCAATAATTTAATACTAAAAAAATTGAAGATAAAGATGCAATAATGAACCAAAAAAGAAGTTTGATAATAAAATTTCCACAAAGTGTTAAATTATATAAAAATAAATGATAGAGATAAGGGATGAAAACTTATATTGTAAATAATATTTTGTCTATATTTTAAATTTGTAATCCTTTTAAAATTATAATTTAATTTTGGTGATATGACATATTATATTAAAGCCATTTTTTTCAAATGAGTTATGCAAGTTTTAATTGAATACTTTTTAAAAAATTTTAGGAAAAATTTACCATAAATGTCATGGTTTTAACATTTACATTTCTAATATTTCTTAAACTATAACTAATTTGATGGCATTACGTAATATTTTAATTAAAATTTTCGTTAGCTATATATATTGCTTGAAAATTACTATTACATTTTTTATGTCCTTTTGTGTGTGTGTGTGTGTGTGTGAGAGAGAGAGAGAGAGAGGGAGAGAGAGAGAGAGAGAGTTAAATATGGATAGTTTGTGGACTTAAATGATTACGAGAGAGAAACTAACAATTAATGTGTACCAAGCAAATAATTCATCATTAATAATTAAAATTAATTCAAAATTCTAAGAATTAATAATTTGGTCAAAATTGCACATTTTGATCAAAATACCTCATTCAAATATATAATAGTGTGTGTGTGTACGAGAGGTCAATTAAGTGAGTTTATATCAAAAAATTGATGGACAATACGTGACATTTACCCTAAAACTAAAGTAATTACATGTGAAAAACCAAATTAGTTTTAGAACTTGGCCCATTTTCTAGAATCTTATTTCAAAATTACGCACTTTATATCTTTTGCTACATAACCGTTTCATGACTGGTTTAAGAATTGTCGCTCCTAACAACTCCGAAAGTATCCATCTGTCTCAAAGTGAAATATCATGTTCCAAGATGGTCAAAATGGGGACATTTCGATAATCCAAAAATCATCAAGATTTCATAATAATTAGAGCCGTGATTAATGGTGGATTTGACTAAATTAAAACAGCCCATACATTTCAAAATTCTCTTTTGGTTAATTCCACACACCCTCTTTTCAAAATTCAAAGTTGCTCAAACTACTAAATGGGGGAGTATAAAAAAGTATTACTCCTAGTAGAACTAATTTCCTCGATTTGCATTAAACAAAGCCATGTTTAGTGCTGAAATGCATTAATTAAATGCTAGCAACCCACTTAGATGTTTAGATAATGTATTCTAATCCTAGGGTTCTTAATTTAAACTTGAATCCTTAACACAATGTTTTGCTATTTATGTTTAATTTGTTTAATTGTTAATCTTGGGTTAGGGGATAAGATAACGAGAGCGTTAGCCGAATGACGAATCACTAATCACCTCTCATGTTAATCTTGGAGAACGAGTTTTCTATAAGAAATTAGTATTAGTGTTTGAATTAGACGAGACATGCCAGTTAATTAGGGTTAATGCTTGGAAAACCTTGTGGTTAGATTTCAAACTTGATATATGCCTTACTTATTGAAAGAAAAAAAAAAAGAGGGTAAATCAAAGCCCTTAAACTACTACACAAGAAAACATATGGAACAATACATCACTAACTTAACTAAATTTGTCAATAATAATAATAATAACAATAATAATAATTTGTTATGAATTTCTTAAATTACAAATCTGTAAGTAATTAAATGTCTTGTCATGAATTAGCAATTTTATTTTATTTTATAATTCTGTTTTACTCCTTACGTCCCATAATAGTTGCCGCTTTAAGAACCTTTTTGTCTCATAATATATGACGTTCTCACATATTAAGAATGGATTTATTAGTTGTTTCTTAATATACCCTTAGACTTTATTTAATATCTTATGCAAATTCCTAAAAAAATATTAGCAATTTCTTAATTGTGGGTGGCCCAATTCCTAAAATAAAAAATCTCTCAACAATACTAATTGTCCCATATTAATCATTAATTTTATCTCCACAAAACTAATTACTCTTTCAATCTTCAGATTACTGATCATTGTTTTTATCATAATAACACTAACTAATGTTGGGTTTGTCTATTGTTAGGTAGGATAGAAAAAGTTTAATGTTAGGTACCTTATTTTATTAGAGTACCTGTTACCTGTTTTACAGGTTACGTTTACATGTAACTTAGTATGCAGGTTGCCATGACCTGCTACTTGTTGTTTACCTATAAATTTAAATGTTATTTATATGTGTGAGGTCCATTATATTAAATCTATTTTATCCATTTATCATTTAGCTTTTTTTATTAATTTTTAATAGATATTTTTTAGCATTTGATCTATCACCAAACATAATAACATGTAGAGCATTTTATCATACAAATTTTAATAAAAAAATATTATAATTCATATTAATTTCAACAAATTTCTTATGGCAATGTGTTATTAATTTTTTTGAAATATATTTTTTTATTGAATATAACAACAAAAATTTGATTGCTTCTTAAAATATTAAATTGGTGCTTAAAATGTATTTTAAATTCAAAATTAAATTGATGCTTAAAATGATATATCCATCTATTAATTATAAATTTAACAATATTTATCTATCTTCTTAGTTTATTTTATTTTTGATCAATGTTCCAAATCACTATTCATCATTAGTTAATTTATGTCAATTCGCTAAAATTATAATTAAAATTCCATAACTCCCATAAATCAATAATTTTTATAATAATTACTTAATTTATTTAACTGAGTAAATAAATATTTTATAATGATAACTATGAATTTGTTTTTGATACAGTTGATAACTATGAATTTATACTAATAAAAAAAATCTTTCAATTTTTAATTTAGAAAATAAAATTGTTAACATAAGGTATTACTATTATTTAATTTGATACTCTGCTTACTTATAAATTTCATTATAATATAATTGATATATGTATATATTTACCACTCATTTTTCATTATATAATTAGCCTTTATATGTGTTAGACAAGATGGCAAAACGGGGGGGGGGGGGGGCGAGAGAGAGAGAGGAGAGAATTAATTAGCGTTGATTAACTTTCCTACTTATTAGGATTCTCTTCTCATTAATCCCTTAAATTGAGGAGATTTGAAAAGATATTTACCATATTTTTAATAATTCAAAATAAATAATTGTGACTTTTATAGCTGGTTATAGGTCAAAATAAAATATATAAATATGTTAAAAATAAATTTAAGTACACGTGGCAATTAATTAAGACCATACCTAATATTAGGTAGTACAAAGCTACCTTTTATTAGAAGCCCCCACTAATGTTTCAATCTTCCATATTAGTCATTTTTTTTTATCCCAACAACACTAATTAGTCTTTCAATCTTTCATATCAAGGATTATTTTTAGGGTTAAATATGCCTTGCTTTCTTGAACTATGTCATTTGTATCATTTATCTCCCTAAACTATAAAATGTAAACTGAACCCCACTCCCCCTCAATTAAATATTTGGAGAAAAATACCTTCATACTGTGTCTATTTATATATTATTATATTTTCAGCATTGTGAAAAATGTATTCAATCATAAAACTATACAGATATTTAGAATAATTGATATTTTGGATTCAATTTAAATTATTATTTGTCGAAAACTACCTTTCAAATTATGATATATATATATATATAAATAAAATGAGCAATCCGATTTTACACGTATTCATGAGATGCTAAATCCGAGAGATAGTCAGCTTGATAGCTCAATCCCTCTAAGCATCGATGCGTAGAAGACAGTCTCTATTGGTGGCCCAAACAGAAAAAAAAAAATGAAATTTAATTCAGATGCTGCCATTTTCCGACATCTACAGAAAATGGGGGTGGGATTGATTGTAACTTTGTAAGGGATTTGGATGATAATTTTATTGCAGCCCGCGCCATGACAATTCCAGGCTTGTTTCATCCCACACAATTGCTGAAGCAGTTGCTGTCCGGGAGGCGTTGAGCTGGATATATAAAAGACAGAGGATGGCGGAATACTATCTTGGAGTCGGATGCACAATTAGGAGTTCAAGCTTTCCGTTGTCAATCTCCTTAGTTATCAGAGTTGGGTTTAGTATTGGATGATTGTCGTTATATTAATAAGGACATAAGATACTTGCATTTTAGATGCATTAGACAATCTGCGAACTTGTCGGCCCATCTTATTGCTAGGCGTTCAAGTTCTTTGCCAGATCTCGTTGATTGAAATGTATGCCCACTGTTTCTGTATGTTGCGTTAGTGGCGAATGACACTTAGTAATAAAGTTTAATTTGATTTCAAAAAAATAAATAAAATGAACAATAGTCATTAATTTGCATATGACAAACAAAAACAATAATTTTATGGCAAACATGAAAATTATTATTTGAAAATAAAATTACGTTATTTACTATTATGTAAAAATAGGTTTTAGAATTTTTTTAATAAAAATGAATGGTGTTTATATTTTTATTAAGTTAAATTTCTGTATATTCATTTTCTAAAATTAAAATTAATAAATATATATTTTTTATACTAAAGAATTCATTTTTTGCTTAAACATGTCATAAGTCGATAAGAAAACTTTTCAAATTATAGCTAGTGAACAAAGATATGCTTATTTATTTTATCCACGTTAATTAAACTTCATTTTAAATAAATAATTTATACATTCATCAAGTTCAAATAATTAGAATAGTTCTTTTTACATTCAATATTCATAAGTATTATAATACTAATATATTAAATTTAATTTCTAATTAATTGGCTTGCTTAAGTTATGAATATGTTTTAAATCAGAATATTAAAATTTTATAGTTGACAAAAAAATTCAATTTTAATTTAAGTTGTTAAGTAATGAAAGTACAATAAAAAAATGTAAAGAGAGAAGAGATGAGGGTAATTTTGTCCAAATCTTTCATTGAAGGGGGTAACTGTTACATTTTATAGTTTAGGAGGTAAATAATACCAATGATATAGTTCAAGGGGACAAAGTATATTTAGCCCTTATTTTTATTATGAAAATCACTCTTCCTCTTCATATAAAATTCAAGCAGTTCATCCATGGAGGAAGCAGAAGAGAGGGAGAGATTAATGGCTAATCAGCGCAAATTAGTAGCGTAATTTGTTAAAAGGGTATTTTAATCAAAATAATTTATAATGAATATTGTTGATCCACTTCCTTAATTCGTGCGCATAACCTTAAAGTGACAACTACTATAGAACGGATGGAGTAAATTCATTAAAATGCTTGCTATTCACTATGGAATCCGTTGGTTTGCAATTCCGTTAAGATTCATTAAAATTTTAAATTTTTTTTGATTTATTATCATTTTTATTTTTAGAAAATATATATATATATAAAAATCATTCTTAATTCACAACATATATATAATTTTTGAAGCCACTCCAATGTAATTAAAATCAGCATAAGAAAGCAGAGGAAAAGAAAAAAAGATTTTGGAGCAAGTCTTAACAGTAGTAGTAACATTGTAATAGCCAGCAGCACCAATATTCATAGTCGAGAACATCTGAACGGAATTTACAGCAATATCTGAATCAAAGAAAAAAATAAAAATAAATAAATAATTAAACTCCATAATTTGCACATCTATTCAGTAAAATCCACTACCAGTGATATTCTGATTATTAGGAAATATCTGATCATACCTTATAATAATTTAATCCTGGCGGTACACGTACGAACGTTTCATCCATTGTAATGAAAATGAAAGGCTGCCGGTGGCTTGCATTTCTCCAAAGCTGTTTCTATCACTAAGAGAGAGAGAGAGAGAGAGAAGAAGAAGAAGAAGAAGAAGAAGAAGGAGGAAAGAAAGAAAGCAAAGCATATGGGTAAACCGTAAACCTATTAAATTAGAACAAAACGAGAGATATTAAAAGCATTAGATGTTAAAGTGCAATCACCTAATAATCATAGACACGAACTTGAAGGGCATCGTTTCCTAGGTCCCGTTGTTCTCGTTGAATCTTCTTTGCTGAATCAGCAGCTAATTTGCTACAGCCATGCACCCCGATCAATTCAAGTGTTGGAATTTCTCCGATTTCAGAAGGGATCGCCTCTAGTTCAAAACAATATTTGATTTTGAGATGATGGAGTATAGGAAAATGGATACTTTCTGCTCGCCAATACTTGAGATCCAAGTCCTCCATTAAGAGGAATTTAAGCCGGGGAAATAATTCTTCTTGCATGGGTTCCCACTCTTCTCCCACAAACGCATCATCTCTCAATTTGAGTACTTGCAAATTGGGCAACAAACCTACAACCCTCATGTCTTTCCAAGCAAGCTTGCAACCTCGTAAAGACAGTTTCTTGAGGTTCTGCGGAAAGGCAAAGCTCTCAGGTAAGGGTTCTGGATGGGAAAATTTTTTATAGAATTCGATATCCAATGTCTCAAGCTCGCTGAATAAGACAAGATTTTTGAGGCGAAATTCCCGCCACTTTCCACGGTGGTTGTAAGTGTATAGAACTTTTAATTTCTTGAGGCTTGGAATCACTTCAACGGCATAACGGGTGAACCGGAAGTTATCTACTGTGGAGAGTGTTTGTAGCTTTCCAAGGAGAGGAACTCTGCCAATAATCCTTTCACCATAAGGAATGGGGTGAAATCTTATTCTGTCAACAATAACATGCCTTAGATGTGGCATCTTCCAAAACTCAGACGTCAATAAAAACTTAAATACCGGAGATTCCCAAACTAAAATTAATGTTTGAAGATTCTGAAGTTTGGATATCGAAGGAGGATTGGGAATTTCAAAAACCTTAAGGGCAAGGTATCTTAAATGTATCAGTTCTACAATTTCATTAGGAAATGGGGAGATTTTTATGTTCAGTGAATCGAATACTCGTAGGAGTTTAAAGCCAGGTGTAACAAATGAAATATGACCCCAAAAATCACAGAACAAAAGAATAGAACGAATATGTGGTACACATTCTATTACTTGGTCTATGTTGAAACCATGCTTCAAATGAATACAAAGACGGTGATGTGCACGAGGTGTGGGTTTTGGGTGGATATAATAGTTTGGATCCAAAGTATAAATGAAATTTTCCTGAGAAGCTCTTTTTGCACACAAGTCTCTTAAAAGATCATGAAGGCAACAACATTTGAATTTTCCATTGGACCCTTTTCTGGTTACCAAAACAAGTTTTCTATTGACAAGATCTTCCAAATACTCCTCAGCTACTCGTTCTAAACTTTTAGATTCAATTGGTTTTATAAATCCCTCAGCCACCCATAACTTGATAAGCTTAGAAATAGGGATTTCATAATCTTCAGGAAAGCCTCCTAAATATAAAAAGCATGGTTTTAGATGATGAGGCAAGTGGTCATAACTCAAAGATAATATCTTTGGGATGTGTTCATTATTTTCAGCTGCAGCTAAGCTTACATTTCTTGCAATTTCTTCCCAAGCATCTCGTGTCTTGCTAACTTTGGAGATGAGTCCTGCAACCACAATAATTGCAAGTGGAAGTCCTCCACAGTTATTAGCGATCATCCTTCCTGTATCCTCCAATTCAGGGGGACAAAACACATTCTCAGAAAAAAGATTCCAACTTTGATCCTTACTTAGAAATTTCATTGGATGAATGAATTCAGATCTTCCCACATAACCAGCCACACTCGATAGTCTAGAGGTTGTAATTACCCGGCTTCCAATATAGTCATCTGGAAATATTCTCTTTATATCATCACATACTTTTGTACCCCACACATCATCCATTACTATGAGAAACCTCCTTCCTTTCAAATATTTGTATATGCGTTCTGCTAATAATCCCTCCCCCTCTCCACTTAGTTCCTCACTAATTATTCTCAAGAAGTTTCCAATATCTAGAAGAACTTTTCGCAAATGATAATCTTGAGATACAGTGACCCAAGCACGACAGTCAAAGTGATACGCAACAAGTGGATCATCAAAAATATGTCTAGCTAAGGTAGTCTTACCGATGCCCCCCATGCCGACGAGTGAGATGACCTCAAGTTTGGATGATTCTCCACAGAGCTGAGCTTTTATTGCTGTCACGAGTTGTTCATCAAATCTCAACGTCGTATTTTCACCACTCAGTGCTCCTACTTTTGATGGTTCCGCACTACCATCCGCCGAAACAAAAGAGTTTACCTGCAGACCTTCTTCCTGATCTGCGTCGCCTTCTTTAATCCTCATCACCTCCTCTACAATGGAATCAATTTCTTCCTTCATCGCCTCTAATTGCTGGGGAAGCTTTCTAACTGTACGACCCTTGTATCTTGGAGGAATCTTATGTGAAACTCGATATTCAATGAGATCTTGGGCTCGATATGCTGCATCTCTAATTCGTCTTTCCAGATCTAATCTTTGTGAATATTAGTCTTCAAGTAACTCTTGCAAATGGCTCCATTTTTCATGAAGAGAGGCTATTTGTTGTTTGTGTGGAATAGAGTATGGATATCTGCCAGGATGGCTTATCTCCTCTAATAATTGGACAAGTGAATTAAGAGAGGCATAATAAGCCATATCTGATTTCTTCCACACAGATTGGGTTTCAGATTAAATATTGAAGTATGATGAAAGGGTTCAAAGGGATCTGCAACAATGGAAACTGGTACTGTTGATGGAGCGATAATAGGCAATATGCATCAATATACAAATGTTAGCATAATGATGGACTTGCTCATTTAAAGTCCACTACAAGACTGAATTGTACCGTTTTTAGGTGGAATAATGGAAAACGAGCTGTAAAGCTAGATGGCTGTTGGCTTCTTGCTTTCTGAATTGATTACTTTTATATTTATTATTGACGTTGCCGAATCTGGTTTAGCTACGTCTGTGCCAGCTCAAAGTAAATTTTTAACCGTGAGTTGTCGCGTGTTCAGAGTAATCTGATCAGACCGTAAACTAGGGGGACTAATGACGGAGGCCGAGCACAGCCCACCAGTGCAGTTCGGCTTTCGATCCGTGTTAAGATCCCTAGTGTCTCCACTAATATATCAAGTGTCTCCACGAATCTCAACAGCGGACTCCTCGATAAGGGTCTCACTCTCCTCAGGTGGTCTTGCACCATCCTCGAGGTAATCCCAAAAATAACCATATCTGACAATAGTTGCACCCGGTGCATCCACGACACATGCCGAGGAATGTCCTCTGTACAAACAGTAGGCTGGGCCGGTCTAATCCTAGTCCGGTCCACCCATCTCCAATTTCTATAAATAGCATAACGTTACTGTTCATAAAGGATAAGTTTTCCAAATTCACTTTACGCACATTATCACCTTCCGATTACCTACTCGAATTCTGACTTGAGCGTTGAATGGTCTTCATCGTAGACACTTTCGGCTAGGCTTATGTGTGTTCCATCCTTACAGAATATGACCCGACCAGCACACATATACCCTTTACTCTAACTTTTGGACGAACATTGAACCATTTTACTCGAACTACACCTTTGCTCGGAGTAAAATATCGTTTGTACAAAATCCGACCACATCAATTATTTTGTTGGGGGCTCAAAAATATCTTTTCTATGATTTTTTTTTATCACGATTTTTTTAGTACAACATTTATATTATTATTATATAATTATTATCATCCACATTATTTGTCTTTGGTCGTAGTTTAGCACTGGGAGTTCAAATTTTATCAAATTCCAGTGGAACACCTTCCTAGGATTGGTGAGTTTTCGGCAAAATATCTGCAAATTTTGCCTGTTTAATTTTTTATAGTGACAATTGAGATTTGGAGTTTGAACCCCTTTTTTTCTCTTTCCTCTCCCCTGAGTGAGTGAGTGATGAGTGAGTGAGTGAGTGAATGAGTGTGTGTGTGCGCGTGTATGCAGTGTTTTGATTGACATTTACAGAGTATTTCTCCTTTTGAAGGGGAATCAAACCAATATCTCATAATCTAGGTTCTTAGTTTCATCAACTAAACTATGTATCATTGACTTTTCATGACAATTATTGAATTCCACAAATTATTCATTTTCTCTATTTTTTTTTATCCGATACCCAAAGGTTCTGCCAAATTTTATTGTAAGTTGTCAAACCCTATCTCGTGCATTTTTTGCCTTTTTTTTTTTTGACTTGAAAATACTTGATATCTTTACTAGTTAAAATTTATATTCGTACATCTGATTGTAAATTAATCAAGCAAAAGTATAAAAAATACAACTTAGAACTTACAACTTAATTTTACAAGTACTCTTCATAATTAATTGTTTCCTTTAATTGTCACGCTGAATGTAACAGATAAAGTTCTAAGCACATATTTTTTATTTTTTTTTGGTCATTTTTCAATCTTGTCATTAGTTTTACTCATTATCTCAGATTCTGTGGTAAAATAAATTAATAATATAATTATCGTAATAATAAATTAATTATTGAACGAATAAGTCACCATTTTAATTATATCATATTCATATCATATCAACCCAAAAATACATATAGTTATAAATATTAATAATTTATTTTAATGTAATTATATTGTTTGATGCCATGATGGGCATGAGCTGAAGTGAAAGCAGCCAGGTAATACACACACACACACACACACACACACACACACATTGCCCCAATTTAATTGCTCCATAATTCTTTAATGGGTTTTAAAATTGTGAACTAAGGATCCAGTCCCATGACGGCCGAGCCCATTAATACACATTTGTTTGCCGAGCTATTCAAATATTTTCATTAAAAATTGGAAAATTTTATTTATTTATTTATTTATTTCTGTAAGCGCTGAAGCTCTACTGTCAAAGTTGATCTTAGGTGAAGCAATTATTTTTTGAAAAAAGAAAAATAGTTCAATAAGAAAATATATTTTAAAGTACTTTTATTTATTGAATTCAAAGCAAAACTATTTGTTTCCAAAAAAAACTATGTTATAAAAAACACAACTCGAGAAACACTTTTTTTTAAGCACATTCAAACGGATCTTATATAAACGTGTAATTAATACACATTACTTGAGTTACTTTGTAATATTAATTGGTTTTCAAGTTTAGTAAATGCCTTAAATGATCCTCAGTTTAGAATCAATGGTTTCATTCTTTATGTTCTGATGGTTATTTTACTATTTTTCAAGTAAAAATTTCATTTCATATTAGTCATTGAATTCACTTTTTAGTTGAATAGGGCATATGCAAGATTTTTCTTTTGTTTTTTGAAAGACATATGCAAGATTTAAGGATAACAAAATTATACAATGTTGATCTTACCTTTCAATACTGCACACGCTGCTATTATACATATACATTGCCGGCCGTATTGTACATGAAATTGTTTTGAAAATACAACATAAAATGAAATTTTAACTATAGTAACTGCAGCTTAATATATATATATATATATATATATATATATATACTAGTATGTATCCCGTGCTATGCACATATATCAAATTTATTGTAGTGTATAAAAAGATAAAAATAAAATATTTTATTAATGTAAAATAACGTTTGCTTTAAATAACTTTCAATGCAATTTAATAATTAAATAAATAATATTTTACTCATATTTGAAGCTTTTAATTTTTGTTTCAAAAAAAAGTATTGTCATGCCAAAAAATCATATCAAAAATTTTAAAAAAAATCTAAATATGTGATCAAAACTAAAATTTTTAAATATATTAAAGTTTTGAAAGATAAATTATGAACTACTCTAAATTAATAGATCACGAAATAATGGATTATCATCCACATGAGACTATGTAACACTATCTTTTTTTTACACACTTAAATATATATGGATGTGAATCATTGCAAAATAAATAAAAATTAAATTTTATTTTACTGAAAAGAATAATAACCATAATAATATATAAATAAAATAATAACTAAATTATGAAACACCAAGTACTCTTAATTTAGCTTGGATATTGTGAATCTCCTTTTACAATCTCCAAAGAAACATTTCGCTCTAAACTTGCGTTAGATTTATTTTAGATGCTTTTGAATCTCCTTTCATATGTGTGTGTGTGTGTGTATAATGTGACCAAGTTTCCTCCATTAGGTCACGTCACCTTCCCACCAGAGAGATAATGCCAAGTATGAAGCCGAAGGCCCTCGAATAGGCGTGTTGTCCTCAAATGAGGTTCTAAGCCACCAAAGAAGGGCTTTCAAGTTTGCCATCGAATGGGTGTGATGTCCTCGAATGAGGTCCTAAGCCACCCAAGGTGGGCTTCCAAGTTTCCCTCGAATGGGTGTATTGTCCTCGAATGAGGTCCTAAGCCACCCAAAGTGGGCTTCCAAGTTTGCCCTCCAATGGGTGTGCTGTCCTCTAAAGAGGTTCTATGCCACCAAAGAGGGGCTTCTAAGTTTGCCCTCGAATGAGTGTGTTGTTCTTGAGGGAAGATGTCCCATTCGAGGGCATGTCCGCTGGATCTTTGGTGAGTACTTAGCCCATATAACAGCTAAGGGGGGCCCAACTACTCTGTCAGACGCGGACAACCTCAGCCACCAAAATATGCCCCGACAAGATAGGCGCACCCTTTCAGTTGCAGGTGCCTTAAGTGCTTCCTTATAAGTGTAATCTCAAGCATTAAATGCCCAAGATATGCATTTAATGCAAAAGTCAAGCCCCACTAATGAGAGTAGAACCCCGGCCGCCATTTTGGATTTCAAGATGTGACAAAAAGTATGTCCACTTGTACTCGCTAGGTCAAATCAGATGGTCAATCCCTATCAAATCAAAGACCCACTCTCATTATAAATAGGCAAAAGGCTCATCCACATGAGTTATCTTACGTATCTTGCATTTTCTTCTAAAAAAATAGCACTTTACTATTCATCATCTTCTCCAAATATCATATAACTGACTTGAGCGTCGGAGAGCCTACGCCGGGGCAAAACCAGCTAGTCTCACGTGCGTTCCTCCCTCTTTGACAGATGGGCCACCAGCATTACCATCCGGAGCGTATAAGACTCTGCCACGTATTCGAACCAAAAACCGACCGCATCAATATATATATATATATATATATATTTGATAAATAACCTCCTTTCATATATCAATTTATATTTTGATGAATATTTTAATTACAAGATCTCTTACTTAGTGGAAATTAAAAATTACAGAAAAGTGGGAGTATGTAATTGGATATGTTAGTGGGTAAGTAAATAGATGAGTGAGATGAGAAAGTTTTTAATTGTTGTTAAATATACTATATATTAAATGTCAGAGGCTTTAACTTTTTATTTGGTGTATATAATTGTGATGTTCTTAAAATACCATTTAAATACTCTAATCTCTTCTCTGTTATTTCTCTCTTTCTCCAACGTCTTCCCCCCATTTTTCCATCTCTCTCCATTTTTCTCTAACATCCTTTTTCTTCATCAAAATTTGGTTTTATTTTATATTTTTATATATTTTTAATAAATAAATAATTTTATTTGAAATTTATTTTTTAAATATATTATAAATAATTTGAAAGATAGTATAAGTAATAATAGTTAAGAAAGATGTGTGTTTGCATAGATAATTTTATAGAAAATTAATTCTATATTATTAAAAATTAACTATTTTATTAAATTATATTTTATTTTTATTTTGCACACACATTAAGTGCTCCCAAATACGCTAGTTATTATTTAAAAGACCTAGTCAATTAATTTTTTAATTAAAAGATTTAAAAATTTGAAAAAAAAAATTATTTGGCCAAAATTAATCAAAATGCAGTCAAAGACCATTGCCAAAATCCTTTTGTGGTTTATTAGATGATTTTGGTTAAAGACCACTATCAAAATCAATTTGCGATTTATTAAATGTAAACTTTTTTATAATTACATTATAAAAAGATGATTTTGGTCAAAGACCACTGTCAAAATCAAATTGTGGTTTATTAAATGCAAACTATTTATAATGCAATTTTTATAATGTAATTATAAAAAGTTTACATTTAATAAACCATAAAATGATATTATACAATCCAAATGGAAGCAAATAAAAATAAATAAGTAAAATTTGAATATGTCGACAATTTAATACTAAAAAAAATTGAAGATAAAGATACAACAATGAACCAAAAAAAATTGGATAATAAAACTTCCGCATAGTGTTAAATTATATAAAAAGAAATGATAGAGATAAAACGATGAAAACATATATTGTAAATAATATTGTGTCCACATTTTAATTTTTTAATCCTTTTAAAATTATAATTTAATTTTGGTGATATGACACATTATATTAAAGACATTTTTTTCAAATTTGAGTTATGCAAGTTTTAGTTTAATGTTTTTTTCTAATTTTTTAGGAGAAATTTACTATAAATGATATTGTGTTGACATTTATATCCCTAATATTTCTTAAATTATAATAAATTTGATGGCATTACGTAATATTTTAAATAGAATTTTTGTTATATATATAATTTTTTTCTTGAAAATTATTATTACATTTTTTATGTCCTTGTGTGTGTGAATGCAATGAGTGAGTGTGTGTGTGTGAGAGAGAGAGAGAGAGCTAAATATGAATAATTTGTGGACTTCAATGATTAGGAGAGAGAAATTAACAATTAATATATACTAATCAAAGAATTCATTTTTAACAATTAAAATTAATAGTGTGTGTATATATACACAAGAGGTCAATTAAGTAAGTTTGTATCAAAAAATTGATGGACAATTCGCGACATTTACCCTAAAACTAAAGTACATTGCATGTGAGAAACCAAATCAGTTTTAGAACTTGGCCCATTTTCTAGAGTCTCATCTCGAAATTAAACACTTAATATGGTTTAAGAATTGTCGCTCCTAACAACTCCGAAAATATCTATCTTTCTTAAAGTTAAATATCATGTTCCAAGATGGTCAAAATGGGGACCTTTTGATAATCCAAAAATCACCAAGATTTCATAATAATTAGAACTGTGAATAATGGTTAATTCGACACACCCTCTTTTCAAAGTTCGAAGTTTTTCAAACTACTAAATGGGAAAGTATAAAAAAGTATTACTCCTAGTAGAACTAATTTCCTCGATTTGCATTAAACAAAGCCATGTTTAGTGCTTAAATGCATTAATTAAATCCTAGCAACCCCCCTTAGATGTCTAGTCAGTCTAGATAATGTTTTCTAATCCTAGGGTTCTTATTTTAAACTTGAATCGGTGAATCCTTAACATATTGTTTTGCTATTTATGTTTTGTTTTATTGTTAATCTTGGGTTAGGGGATAAGATGACGATAGCATTAGCCGAATGACGAATCACTAATCACCTCTCACGTTAATCTTGGAGAACGAGTTTTCCATAAGAAATTATAGTATTCGTGCTTGAATTAGACGAGACATGCTAGTTAATTAGGGTTAAATGCTAGGTTAACCTTTGTGGTTAGATTTCTACCTTAATTTATGCCTTAATTATTGTAAAAATAAAATAATAAATTAAAGCCCTTAGCTTACTAGAAGAAAAAAAATTAAACAATGCATCACAAATTTAATTAAATTTATCACAAAATATAAAATAATGCATTGTTAACATTCTATAACAGTTGTCATTTTTTATATATTGACCACTCGATTCCCAATCCATTAGTCGATTAATTTAAATTTAAATACTGTACAAATTTAATATAAAATTAATTCTTCTTATCCAATTATTTCATTTACTATTTTAGTATTCAAATATTACATATTATTTAAAAAATTTAACACATCATCCCGCTAAATTAATTACAAGAGTTGGCATTACGACAGGAGAATGTGGGTAATTTTGAGAACCAACATTATAGTCCAATGTAAATGGAGTGGTGCGCGTTGAGGGCTATATCTAGGGGAGGCAGTAACAATACACTCAAAAAGAGCACAATTACCCAAAAAAACCTAAGAATTATGTCTTTTACTAAGTTACATTGATTTCAAGAAAAAAAAAAGTTGAGATGATGCAAGCAATTTCACATCTCAAAAATATACCACCAAAGTGACCAAACAATCAATCAAATCAATCAACCCCTAATCATTAGTGATAAGAAATTTAAAACCCTCATTTTATTATGTTTTTATAATTGTAAATCCACAACATGCAACGTGTCCCAATGTAAATTAATAGGTTTGCAGATTTGAAAAAAATGCTTATCTATATATATATATATATATATATATATGTATATATTTGGTGTTAAATAAATGGTGCAGTTTAAAATATATCAATAGTAGATCTCATGTTACACTAACATATTTTAATTTAAATTGTTTGGTTTTTTTAACATCGGGTGTATTAAAGTATCTTCCACAATCTTCTAGGGCAAAAAAAAAAGTGAAAGAATAAAAAATAAAAGGACCGAAAGAAAGGTCTAGCATTAGAATTGTCAACCAATTGTTGGGGGTGAAAAAGAAGACATGAAAGAATAAAGGTGGTGCTTTTGGTAATTTTGAAAAGTAGAATCTAGTTTTTTCTTTTTTTTTACCCCCTTTATTTGCAATATTAAATTAAATAGAATATTCATGTGTTTCTTTTCTTTTTCACTTTATTGGACCTTTTTTGTTAAAAAGAAATAAACTTCAAATGAATATTCATTATTAAAAAAATCTTGAAATCCTTAAAAATAGAGAATGAATCAAAATAAGCCATTGATAAGGGTAAATTTATCATCATCAATTCTTTCTTAATTTGTGTAAAAAATCATAAATAACGGATATAATGAAACGAAGGCAGTATTATTTTTTATTTCTCTATTTTTTAAAACAATTTAATCATCAGAAAACGACATTCTGTCCTGTCCAAACCTAATAAATCCTAGCTACAAATTTTGGGCTTATTTTAAAGCTATATAGGACATAAAATTTGAAATCACTGTTATACATACTATAATTCTGTTACAAGCAGAAGAATATTACTATATTTGCTACAGGAAATTAATAAATAAAATTCACACTAGACAATGAAAACAAATAGTATATATTTATTTAGCAAAGAGCAACAAAATCCCATATTGCAAATACAAACATGAATTGGAAATTGTGCCCCGGTTTTCCTGGAAAAAAAAAATCATCCAAAAAATACGGTGGGTGTAGTTTTTTATTGTGATGGAAGCCCCCTGGAAGTACCAGTTTTCACACTATAGAGAGAGAGAGAGAGAGAGAGAGAGAGAGAGAGTATAATGTGAGGTTTGAGGCGGGAACAAACATTTAAAAATAAAAAGGGGAAGTTTTTTTTTAGTAATAAATTAAGTTTTATAGTTTTATAAGATTCGAAATTCAGTCCAATTAGTTAAAATATTATAAGATTGAATTTTTTTTAATTTTTTTGACTAATGTTGTTCGGGTTGGTATAATGATGCATTGTTAACCTGATTAAAATATCAACCATTAAATTGATGATGTAATGCATTATTGAATTGAAACTCGTACTCAAATATGAGGTTCATATGACTGGCCTTTGACCTCGACCACACAAATCAAAGGGTTGTTGAATCCATACTTAAAAAGGGCTCTTTATGATTAATAATATCTCATAACCCTCTTGATTTTGACCTTGAAAATTAGTTTGTCCCCAAAACCACTCTCTAAATTTATAGCATTGCTTGAGTTTATGAAAGGGTTGTTGAAACCATACTCGAGAAAGGCCCTTTAGGATTAATAATCTCTCATAACCCTCTCAATTTTGACCATTAAAATTAGTTTGTTCACAAAACCACCCTCTAAATTTATAGCACTGCTTGAGTTTACAGATGGTGGTTGCCAAACTACTTGGCGACACTAACCAATAGTAAAATTAATTACTATTCATGTTATCATCCTACATTGCCCCAATAGATCCTTATTAGGTCCATATATTGATTTATTTGATATCGGTTAAAGGGTATTTCAATCATCCCATCCCTTCACTTGGCCATCGAATCTGAACTCAATTTCTATACGACTCTCCAATTCTAAATCCATAAACAACCATTCATTTCTTTAATTTACCTATTAGTTATATACCCTCCAGTCAACAATCGATCTAATGTAAATAATAGAGGACCATAATTAGGGCACTTTAAACCAAGTCAATGTATGTTCCTATTTGTAGGTTAAACTCCCCAACTCTTTCTTTCTACACTGCATAAGCGATTAAATAGGTCAACCTTACATGAGCATATGAACTCCATATGAAAAATAAGCACTATTGTTGTTATTCTTTATCATCGTTATTCTCATTTTTATAATTAACATATACTATTAAATCATTTATAATTCACTATATACATTATTTAAAATTATTAAAACAAACAATATTATGATTATTAGATTTTAACCAATATATTTTTTTAATTATATATATATATATATATACACAATGATAAGTTTCAATTTATCAAGAAAATATATAACCAACTCAAACTCATTTTGCAGCCAATAAGTTAGGTGCTAGAATAAATGGTGCAACATTGCTGAAAGGTTAATCATCGGCAACAATATCTCAAGTTCAAAATCAGATTAAGAGAAGCTCAAAATCTAATCTATGGATTTCATTTCTAATTCAAACTTGACCAAAAGCACTTTCAAGAAAATTTACACAATCACTTCTCTTCTTTCTATCAGTTTTCATCAACACTTAAAAAAAAAAAAACCAGAGCTTCTCTAAAACTCATAATCTTCTTGAACTTGAGAACACGACCTCTGCACTCGAACGCCACTAAAGCTACTCCTCGAAGCCATTATTTCGTTCAACGAAAGCCTCTTCTTCGGGCCCGGTTCGGGCCTTTGCTTAGGGGCGCTGTGGGACCTCAGCTTCGCCCTAAACGACTGAGTGTTGGCCATATAGCTGGGGCAGTTCGAGTACGGCCTAAAGAAACTATCTCCACACAAGCTCTTGGCCGGTGTGGCGGGGGCATTGGCCCGGCCGGAGCAAGCAAATCTAGGCGTGCCGTGGGCCGTCGGGCACTTATAATCTTCCTCAACAAATCCCCAATCGGGGATGGACAAATGGTTCGGAATTGGACATTTAAGGGGCGACGACATCACCTTGTAGCATTGATCGTCGCCGTATTCAGACAAGCAAGTACTCATTCGCCTCGACCTTGTTCTGGGGCAGCCGTTGTCGACCTCCACGATTTTCGGGCTTTCGTTGAATGCATTGAAAGACGGGTCGTAAGAAGTCGAGAGCCTTTTGCTGTGAAACTCAGTCCTAGCTTCATCAAATCTCTCCTGCAAAAAATTTCAACAAAACACCACGTTAGCTTAAACTCAACCATCTCATCAAGGTTTTAAATCGATTAGAGATCGAATCATCCTTCCCACTTACAATGGACTTTCGAGTTCTCATTTCGGGTTGGAACCTGTACTCATTAGTCATTGAACAACGGGCCCGTTGGGACCGAACGGCGGCTTGGGCCCGAATAAGAGCTTGCATGCTGTGAAGAGTTGCAGCAGCTCGCTTTCTCACAAGGTAGCCTCTAACAAGGGCCTGCAGTTTGACCAGGCCCTTTAGGGCCCGCAGTGCTTTTCGGGCCTGACAAAAACATTAAATTCGGATCAAATTAGCAACAATAGTGTTACCTGATCAAGTTAAAAGTACAAACATTCAAATTTGAAATTTGAGATATTACATAAAAGAAAGGCAATGATTAGTAATAGAAGTAGTGTAATAATTGGACAGGCACAGGATAACACATGAAAATTTGCAGACAATTATGATGTTTATTAGAATGTTGGATTTTGTTAACATTGGATTTTCAAATCATCATTATTATATTTTGGGCCAATTTTTAAATTCAACACGAGAAATTTCAAAAATACAGACATGAAAACAACAGATGGAGAATTGTTGTTTCAAGCAATGTAAAATGGTCCAAGAATTTGAAAATCCATGGACCAAATCAATACCTACGAAACTCCACCCTAATTAATGCTATGAGACTCCACCTCGCCTAAGGCGTGAACGGATCGAATCAAATCGAACACGAATTGAACACAAAATACTGTTCGAGCTTGATTTGAATTTCTTATCGAGTTTGAAATTTTGTTTGAGATTTGTTCGATTGTTAAATGAGAAGAACTCAGACAAGACTTAATCGAATCAAACTAGAGCAGAGTTTAAGTAATTTGATAATTTTTACACATATATTACCGTATTTCAATTAATCGAACTGAGTTTGATTCGAGATTCAAATTTTATCGAACGAAAAGATATGATCAAGCTTGGAGTTTATCCAACGAACCTCAAACGAACATTTTTATGATCGATTTTGAGTCGAGCATCGAGTAACTTGATTCATTTTTCACTAATACCACCACCCTCCCTTAATTCCCCCCACCCCCACCCACTCAAAAACACACACACACACACAAATGAAATTAAGCCATGAAGAACAGAAACTGAGAATGTTAAAATTGAATAAAATTTAGGGGATAATTCGTAAGATATTGAAGAAATGAAGACAAAAAATATAAAAAAAAAAAAATCCCACTTACCAAATAACCTCTAAACACAGTTTGAATCTTTACAGCAGCCCATCTCTCCCTGCCACCATTGAACAGAGCTCCTCTGCCCTGGCTGGTCAGCCGGACCACAGCCACCGCCGCCTGAGCGGCGGCAACAGCCGCGTCGGCTGCGGCAGCGGTGGCAGCAGCCACCGCAATCGCATGCTTGTTCTGCTCCTTCTCCGAATCAGCAATGAAAGATCTCAGCCACGCCGACTCGGCGGAGGCTGCCGGAATCCCGCCGGAATCTTTCCCTGATTTGACAAAGCCCCATTTTTTCCTCTCCTTTTTCTCGCCAAAATTTGAATTATTCTCAGCATTTTCTTTATCTTTTTTCATTCCTAGAAGCCCTTTCAACCATCTTGTAGCTTTTCCCATTATTTTTCACCTTCAAGACTTCAAATTGAGATGACAAAAACAATGGTGTTAAGATTGTAACTTAAGAAGGGGGGAGAGAGAGAGAGAGAGAGAGAGAGAGAGAGATGGAGAGTATGTGTGTGTAAAGATTACAGCTTTTTTTTACTGTGTAAATTTGAAGGACAGTTAGAATCTCCACATCTGGTGAGCAGAGAATTGATGAAATTTACACAAAGCCATGAAACCTTAAAATAATGCAGACATAAAGGTAAGGCTTTTTAATTTTTTCTTTATTGTTTATGCCTTTTATTTTTATTTTTAAATTATCTAAAAATTAATTTAACTCATAAGCAAAAAAAAAAAATGAAATTCTTGTTTATTTTTTTGAAAATTTTAACACACTGACACAACCTCGTGAGGAACTGTTCAGGACAAAAAGGTATCAATAGCAAGAAACAGATTTTAAATTTGTTTATTTAAGTTTGAAAAAAAAAAGTGAAAAAATAAGAGATTTACAGATAGAATCCAGTGAAAAAGATTGAATAAAAGAGAGAAGCTATAATCACAATCTAGAAACAACAGAGAAGCTCAAAACCATTGGCAGTAAAAGAATTAATTTCAAGAAAAAGTGCTTTTGAAACTTCCCACTTCTACCAATCAGAAACTCAAGTATCTTACGGGAAAAAAAAAAAAAAAAAAGCAGTAATCATTTCTGCCACAAATTCAAATATCAAATTAATTGTCACCCATTATCCAGTCAAACAAACAAGCATTATATACAACAGATTCAAGAAACAGTGAAAAAAGTTAGTAGCTATAATCACTTGAGAGAAGAAGAAAAACATACTCGAATGTTTCTTGAAAGTTACTCAAGAACAATAAAACCCCTTCTCCAAATTCAAAAAGAAAAGAAAAAAAAAACCCCGCAAAATCTCCACTTTCAGCTCCAATCAGAAACCCACAAAGCCCATTAAAAAAGTGTTTTTTTTAGTGTATGAAAATATTATTAACACCTCTCTCTCTCTCTCTCTCTCTCTCTCTCTCTCTGCGGCTTGCTGGAGCAACGTCTTGTGAAAATGATAAATACCCTCTGCATTTTCGGTCGCTGACACCATTTGTGGGATATATATTATTTTAATCAGCTTTTAGAACTTATTGTGTCCACTTTTTTTTTAAAGACTTTTCTTTCAATTCAGCAAAGCAAGATTATGGGTTTTTTGTTTTGTTTTTTTTATATATATTTAAATTCTTCTGTAGATTTGATGTATACACTCAAAAGTTATGGATCAACGAAATGCTATATATTAATTTTTTTAAATAGTATATATAATATGTAATTGAATCTGAACTTTGCTATACCGTGTGTAAATATATATATATATATATATTGAGTTTTAACTAATCAATTTTCGATTCAAGCGATTAATCCGAATTCAGGTATTGTAGAGGCATAATATGAGATGATTTTTTAATTCAATCGCTCCATTCACAATTTTATAATTCTAACCATCAACGTTGTTTAATGAATTTAGTATCTCATCCCGTTAGATTTTTAGCTTACCATATACGTTGTAAGTTGTACCTATACAAACTCACTTTCAACTTCTTATCTTTTCAATTACCAAAAAATAAACAAGCAAAATAAAATCCTCATCTTATCTTTTCCGAAGTTTGTAAAGACTATTAATTGGGGAGTATGTATTTCCAATACTTATTTAAATATCATCATTTTAATTCATGTTGGTCATATATAAAAAATTGTACAAGTGCCGCGCACATTCCTTAATCTAAGCCCCACAATAAAAGCACAAATTTATTTTTGCTAAAAATAAGTTTGGCTTACGTCACTCACTCCAAATAAATAAAACTACTTTATAGTATATGGTACGAGGTTGTTTACTTTACGGTTAAAATTTAAGTAATTTAATTACTAAAATCATTCCAATTTTAGATTTAAAAAAAAGATAAGAAAATAAAAAGGATTAATCAACTTTTTTTTTTATGAAGAAATATTCCAAGAATAAGATCGGAATGTATCTTAGTTACATAAAAAATATAAGGCTCGTTTGGACAGTTTATTTAAAATAAAAAAAAACTTTTCGAGCCATGATTTTATTAAAGAACTTTAAAAAAAGTTGTGTATGAATTCAATAATTAAAAATGTTTTAAAATGAAGTTTTATTCAAAATTACTTTGGATAATTTAAAAAAGAAAATTGTTCTTTGATTTTTTTTTTCTTACTTCTAATTTTTTTTAAAAATGCCCCGTCAAAAACAAAATCTTTCACTGAAATGTTCTTTTTTTTCTCCAAAAAATTATTACTTGTCTTATGAGAAAATCTCAATCAAGCATACTCGTATTTAACTCGTCATATAATTAAATCTAATTTAAATAAATTCGATTTCAACTAGAATTTCTAATAAAAACACTTTTTTTTTACATCAAATCTTGTCAAATCTTGTGGGATTTGGGACCATTTTATCTCCTTTGACTTTGAGTTTGATTTTGTTCAGAAATCTCTGCCATTTTTATGTAAAAAAAATTCTCTACTTATCAGTTTTGGTGAAATTTTGTTCTGTGGTATGGCGGGTGTGCAAATCTTGAAAATGGCAAAAATGGGGCAGGACAGCAATTGTGACAAGAGGTGGGGTGGTTTTCTAATTTCCCGAAATTGCAGGGACATGGGCACAATTTAGCAAGTTGATTTTTCCATGATAGGAGATACAAAAACAAAGTAAATGATGTGACGCGTATTTTTCCTTTTAAATAAATTATTAATTATTTAATACAAATCAGGAACCCTAACTAACATAAATATACTATAGTTTGCCCAAAAGAAAGGGAAATTACATAAACAGCAAGAATTTGAATTTAAGACTTTTTATTAATTGATGATGTGACACTTATTTAGATGCGTATCGCGCCTTTCAATCAAGTTTTTAAATGTTAAAGTGCCTAAAATTTGAAATAGATACCACTTATATCAACAATTAATTTATCCCCATTCAAATTATTACACCACATTCAAAAGGTTAAGCGAAACTATTTTATCATAATAAACAAAACTATTATTATCAAACTAAAATAAATAAATTACTATTAAAGTAGAGAACAATACTGCTTTCAATAAATGAAAACAATACCCACACATATCGGTGGGCCTTAGCTTCGGCCATTTAGCTAATTACAGATAAATGCATTGTACAAACTTTTTTTTTATTTACACTTTCATGCAGACATATTTATAAATTTTCAAGGTGATACGATGTTTACTAGCAAAATAAGTATGCTTTGGTTCTTTTTATAGTTATATTTTATTAGGTTATAACATTTTTTTGTGTCTAACTTTTCCATATATACTTTAATAACATATTTTATAAACTAACAAATTATAGCCAAAAAATATTTTAGTCACTGGCCCATGAACTGTAGTCAAGCTGGAACCTATAATTGGTTATCAGCACAGCCCATTTGTATTATAATGTTGGGCTTTTCTTATCATTGGGCTTTTCATGATGCAGCAATCTCTCTCTCTCTCTCTCTCTCTCTCTCTCCCTCCCTCTCCGTGTAGAAAGCAAAAAACAAAAAATAGAAAAAATTCGTGGCTATGGGGTCAATGGGCTGTCAATGGAGCGGATTTTAATTCGAATCCGATCCGAATTTTAGTATATTCGATCGATTAAAATATTCGATGGGTCAGATCCGATAGCAAATATCCGTAATCCGAAATAAATGGGTTGAATTTGGATTCAACGAGTCCGATCCGTTAAAGATCCGAATCTGAATTTTTATATTATATTTTATTAAATTTATACATTATATATAATACAATAGTAATAAAGATACTTCAATATAATGTATATGTCATTGTAATTAATAATATATTATTTATTAATTTTTAAGGTACTTTTTTTTTAACAAAACATTATATAGCTTTCATACATATTCTAAAATATTTTTCTACATTATTTAATTTTATTTTTAACATAAAGAGGCTTTTTTTTTTATAGAATACTAATTAATTAGTCTATATATTAAAGATCTCTATTACATACACCATATATATACACATATAGGATATGTTATTAGAGATATCTATTATATACTATCATTAAATGAACAACTAATAATCTCTATAGTTATTAGAGATCTTTACTAAATATATTATACATAAACATATTTATATATAATTCTAAATATATATTGTCATTAAATGAAAAATTAAATATGGTGCATAATTATTAAAGATCTCTTATATATATAATATATTTTTACACTGTTTATATATTTATATATTAAAGAATTTTTTATTATTTATTTTTTGGTTCAAGCATAAAAAAATTTTGTCATATCGGATCGGATCGGAATTTTTTATCGGATCTAGAATTTATTTCGGATTCGGATTCGGAATAAAGACTAAAGATCCTATAGGATTTCGGGTCGGATTCGGTAGTCGGTCCTTGTAATCGAATTCGGATCCGAATTGCACTGATTTGCTCCAGATCCGATCCATTGACAGCCCTAGGGTCAAAGAATCACCTTGAACTCGGCTCATCCAAAATTCAAATCCAAATAATAAATAGAAGAAGACTAGAAATAAATTCAATTTATGAGTTTCTCTACCCCACACCACCATACTTACAAATGGAAACAAAAAGTGACTTATTCACAATCCATTAAAATCTATATAAAAATTTTGTATTTTTGTCAAGCAATAAATTTTTATCTCATAAAAAATATTAAAATCACATTACACATTTTATAAAATAGGGCAAAAATTACACCTACAAATCAGTCTCTCTTATTTTAAAATTACGAATATTTCATTTAAATTTAAAATATTCTTGTAAGCACTAATAGAGACAGCTACAAGATAATTTTCCCACAAATATAATAATTACTTCTACCAACAACATATTCATCTTGTTGTGCTTGAAAAATTCTTTAATGAATTTTATGATTCCACCAATATTCGTAAAGTAATTTCACACCATAACCACCACCACCACCAACCATTATCATTTTTAACCCGATACCAACACTATTTTTTTTTATATATAAAATTAATTTAACATATATTTTATGCATGTATGGTACCATGGGGGGTGTTGGAGGGGGTGGTTACCTCCCTCCAAGCTCATATTGAATTAATTTTACGTATATTGTTTAAAAAAATTTAGATTTTGTCCCTCATCAAATAATAAAAATATATTTAATATTTTACAAAAATTTAATCTCGTCCCTTATAGTCAAAATTTTTGGCTCCATTCTTATCTTCTGCATTTTAAATTTGTTAAAATTATGATAATTCCATCTCATAACTCCATCAAAAACACCAAAAACACAAATTACAATTAAATCCCATCTTGATAAATAATTAATTTTATTAAACTTATATATATATATCGCATGGGATTATTTATAATTTCTAAAATCACAGGCACTAATTTATCATTACCCTAATTAACGTAACGCTTCATTTTTTTTTGTCCCTTAGTAAAATATAAAAGGATATCCCATTATTTAATTATTAAATTGTATAATTTTCACAACTCATTGCCACTAAGTAGGACAATAATCGCCAATCGGCATCTCCAGCGACCCCTCCACGCACCCACCCCACCCCCCGTCAAGAAGGCAAGGAGAAGAAATTTATATTCGCCGTGCTTGAAAATGGTGATTATGGGGTTCGTCGTTAGATCTACGAGCTCGATTGATGGGGAAGGGGTATAATTTTGCCAGGATTTTAGGGTTTTGTTCTTGCCCGATTCCGTGGTGGTTGTGCTCCTGCTTTTTACTCGCGTGATCGTTCTCTGTAGTTTGATCTGAGTGTTTTATTTGATGGAGTTGAAAGCGATTGGTTTCTGAGGCTGAATTCAGGTGTTTTATGTTCTCGTTTTCGGCTTCTCTGTTGAGGCTTTGATGCCATGTGCTAGGGTTTTGTATTGGGCTTTTTTCCTGCTACGATTAGGGTTAGGGTTTTGTGCGAGTTGGGAGACATGGTTGGGTCGGACGGCTTCAAAGCATTGCGTACTCCGTCGCCTCCTTCCGCTGAGCAGAAGCAGCGGCCGAAGCAGTTTGGAGTGACGAAACCTTTGTCGCATGCGGGGCCCACTGATGTGGATATTCATAGAACCAGGGACCTGGAAAAGGTTTCGCTTCCTAACTGATTTTTGTAATGAAGGGCAATTGCTTGCTGTTTTCTGGAATTTCTTCTTGAGGTGTCTGCCTTTCTGTTGTTGTGTTTAGTTTTTGGAGGATGCGGGACTTTATGAGAGTGCCGAAGAAGCTGCCAAGAGGAAAGAAGTTCTGGACAGGCTTAAACAGGTAGTTGTGTTGCGCAAACCGCTTTTGTTTTATGCAAATATTTACCATTTTTCGAATCTTTAGAGTAGATAGCTCATGCATATGGTAGTATGTAAGACTTGTAAGTGAAAAATCTGAAGTCAAATCAATTAGAAATAAAAAAGGCAGCGGAATTACTTAAGCTAGTGGTCCAATTTGGTGTCTAAATTGAGGATATGACTAGTATTTGTGGCTGCACACTGTGGCTCATACTTTTGTTGTGGCCAGTTCAACAAAC
The DNA here is from genome assembly GCA_026212405.1 of Petrea volubilis. Classification (NCBI taxonomy): domain Eukaryota; kingdom Viridiplantae; phylum Streptophyta; class Magnoliopsida; order Lamiales; family Verbenaceae; genus Petrea; species Petrea volubilis. The sequence continues at coordinate 25,798,279 of CM047876.1, read as the reverse complement.
CAGAGAGGCAAAGACCAAACGTTTTGTACATGAGGATATCTGAGCTTTGATGTTAAGTTTGTGACGGTTTAACAGGACCATAGGTTTATTATGTTTATGTTGTAGGTACATAACATATGCTAGATATTTTTTTGCTAATGCAGCTATTATACTACTGGATACTGGCGATATATATGCATATATATTTTGTGTAAACGTAAATATATTAGATTCCATATTAGTTTAAGGATGCTTTTTGTTTCTTCACTGTTTTCACTATTTAACCTAGTATTTACTTCCCTTTCTTTGCCTAAAGTGACATTTAGTTGCCTTTTCTTATATTATAGATTGTGCAAGACTGGGTGAAAGAACTTACTCGGTTGAGGGGGTACACTGATCAAATGGTGGAAGATGCCAACGCTGTTATTTTTACTTTTGGTTCTTATCGACTCGGGGTAAGGAGCTTGGATTTCATCTTGGATGTTTTCAAATAAATTTTTTTGTTTGTTACTTTTTATTTCTTTGAAGTTTGAAGTTGGAAGTTGGGGTTGCTGTTCATGTTGGGAGAAACAGCTGTTGAATGCCTGGTTATAATAGAATTCATGAAAGGACTAGTTGGTATTAGTTTGCTAAGTTGACGGAATCAATACTATGTTGTGTTGTGTAATATGATATGTTATACCTCACGTGTCCTCTATATCAATTTCAGCACAGAACCGATAACGTGCTTTTTGGTAGTTTTATGTCCCCTAATGTATGTACATGTATGGCTAAGTGGTTTCCTCATATTATTTCTTTACCATGTTTTTAAACTTCATATGATTTCTCATGCTGGTTTCGTTTCTTTAACTCACTGTCTTGCTTTTTTCTTGTTATTACATGTATGTATATATCACTTGTTTTGTTTTGGTTTGTATACTTTATTTTAACTGTGGGTTTGTTTTGCAGGTGCACGGCCCTGGAGCTGACATAGATACTTTGTGTGTTGGGCCATCCTACGTTAGTCGGGAGGTACTTTAAGGAATCCTGGCCTTCCATTTTTGATCTGGCCTCTGTAAATTGATATGCACTGATGGGAATATTGCCTTGCCAGGAAGATTTCTTTTATGTACTCCATAATATTTTAGCTGAGATGGAGGAGGTGACTGAACTCCAACCCGTGCCTGATGCTCATGTCCCTGTTATGAAATTCAAGTTCGACGGCATATCCATTGATCTTCTCTATGCAAGTATTTCTCTCTTGGTTGTTCCAGATGTAAGTTGTATTGTGGGTATCTTGTCATTCTGGTGTTTCCAATCTCTAATTCTTAAAATTATATTCTGGTAATTGATTACCTAATGGGTGCCTGCCATTCGGAGTTAATCTTGTTGTATTTTATTCATGTAAAGCAAAAAAAGAAGTGAGAATTGAGAAACTTTTGTGGAAAAGGATCATTGCAGTTTGCTTCATTGTCTTTAATTGTTGATTCCTCAACTCTGACAGGATTTGGACATCTCAGATATATCTGTATTGCATAACATAGATGAGCCAACTGTACGGAGTCTTAATGGTTGTCGTGTGGCAGATCAAATTCTCAAGCTTGTTCCGAATGTTGAGGTACTTTACATGAATGCTTTTGGTCTTCTTTTGCACTTTTATATATTAGTTTTGTGTGTTATTATATGGATATGTTTTGCCATGACTAATTATCTTGTAAATTTTAGAACTTCCGGACAACTCTGCGATGTCTAAAGTTCTGGGCAAAGAGACGTGGTGTCTATTCAAATGTAAGTTATATATATATATATATATATATATATATTGTTTTTCCGTTTTTGCCCCAACTTTCTAGGAGATCTGATATTTTTCTGTTGGGAGGCAACTAATTGTCTAATTTGTTGTGTCAGGTGACGGGGTTTCTTGGTGGTGTGAACTGGGCTCTTCTTGTAGCTCGGTTGTGTCAATTTTATCCTGAAGCAAATCCTAGCATGCTAGTGTCCCGTTTCTTCAGAGTTTATACGCTGTGGCGTTGGCCCAACCCTGTGATGCTTTGTGAAATAGAGGATAATGAACTGGGATTTTCTATATGGGATCCTCGTAAAAATCCTTGGGACCGTAGTCATCTCATGCCAATTATAACTCCTGCTTACCCTTGCATGAATTCTAGTTACAATGTTTCAGCAAGTACTCTTCGGGTCATGATGGAACAGTTCGAATTTGGTAAAAAGATTTGCGAGGTAGACAGTGTTTAACCTGTTTGGTTGTGTATTACAAGAGCTGTGTACAAATACTGTTACATATTGATTTTTGGAACTTGATTGGCATTTCCAGGATATCGAGCTGAATAAAGTGCAATGGAGTGCTTTGTTTGAGCCATATTTATTCTTTGAAAGCTATAGAAATTATCTGCAGGTTGACATTATCGCTGCTGATCTTGATGACTTGCGAGCTTGGAGAGGGTGGGTTGAATCCCGGCTGAGACAGCTAACTCTGATGGTAATAGATATCTTTCAACTAAATGCTGATTGAATTGGTTGCGGTGTCTTATCTAATTATGTTTATGCACATGGGCTATTGAGATGAGTTAGATGGTGTTCATTTGTATTTTTTGGTTTTCATTAACATATGCAGATAGAGCGGGACACCTCTGGGAAATTACAGTGTCATCCTTATCCGCATGATTATGTGGATTCTTCAAAGCAGTGTGCTCATTGTGCATTTTTCATGGGCTTACAAAGGAAACAAGGAGAGGCTATCCAAGAGGGTCAACAGTTTGATATCCGCCAGACTGTTGATGAGTTTAGGCATCAAATCAATTCATATATGTACTGGAAGCCTGGGATGGAAATATACGTTTCTCATGTTCGTAGAAAGCAAATTCCATCTTATGTATTTCCCGAGGGTTACAAAAGAAGCCGGCATACAAGGCTCATGAGTCAGCAACAGGTTGACAAGGTACCTTGTGATGGTGGTGATGCCTTCAGGCCTGGATCTGCTGAAAGAGTTCTAAAACGGAAAAAGGAGCTTGATGCGTCAGACTCGAAGGAAGAGAGGCAAGAAAAAAGGCTATCTATTAGCCCTCAGAAACAAGATTCAGTCTCACCTGGACATGTTTGTCCGAGAAGTGCTGATGTGTTGACAGAGAGTTCCTCTCCTGTGTCTGAAAGGATGGAAGAAAAGGCTGCAGCGGGTGGGTCATGCCTGCATATGGATCGAATGACATCCGAAGTGGTCTCTATTATTTCACGGGATGTCTGTGCTGGTTCTAATGGGCGTGAGTTGCAGCTTGTTGATAGGGATAAAGAGTTCAAAGCTGATTTAGCAACGTTAAACCAGGGGAAGCTCTCTGCAGAAAATTCTAATGGTGGTCCCAACTCTAGTTCCAGTATTGCTTACTGTGCAAGCAGCAGTTCTTGTGACTCAGAGATCAATAATAAAGGATCTTCACTGGATGGTTCATATGAGGCTAATCCTGGGCTGCTTTTGGATAATGGGTGTGAAAAGGATGCTTCTGTTTTGGGTGATGGATTGCTGGAGTTAGAGGTTTTGGATATAAGTTCTCTTTGTCATTCACTTTAATTATACTTCTGTTACATTATTATTATCTACTCAGTAGATCGTATCAGGTTAATAATTGATTATCGTGGAATTGCTTTTCAAAGGCATAGGATTCTTAAAGGTTTTGAGCTTTGGATTGTACTGCCTGTGTTAAATTTTTTATGCTTCATTTGTATAACACCTTAATCTTTCTGCGTTGCTATTTGTCTTCTTGAAGCCTAACGCTGCTCTTGCGATGGTGCTGAAATCTGGAGACGGAGTTGGATCTGAACCTGTTCAGAAGAACGTGATGAGGCATGTCATAGAAATTTTAAACTTCTGTACTTTCTGAATATCATCTTACCATGTATGTCTTTATGCTGCTTTTGTCTTGGCTCTTGTTGCTATTTATGCAGCAGGTTGAGTCTCACATCCACTGCCTGAAAGAAAAGATTGATCCATAGAATGGTCGAGAAGCTCCGTGTCTGTAACTGAAAGCCAGCAGTGCGGGGTAAGTGTTTTGCTCATTGCTGGCTTTCATATTTCCCATATTTTTCCAGGAAAGCTCACCACTTGAGCGTCAAGAGGATTATGAAAACTAAGCAGCAGAAGTTTGTGAGGTTTCCATAGGATATTGCTTCATGTAAAGTTTCCAGCTTTTAAGGCGTGAGGTGGAGTGAGAGATGTGCATTCTATTGCATGGATGTTGGAGGGGTGTGCTGTGTTGTGTCATTCTTCAGAGGAATGTATTGGTTTACTTATCACAGTAGATATTTTACTAAGGTTAGGGTGTCAGGTGTTCCTTCAGTAGCTAACAAGGTTATATATTGTATTTACAATGAGACTTGAAATTGTACATCGACATTAACTAACTTGTGGATGTGTGCAAGTGTACTTGCATTTTTCATGTTTCTTGCGTGTGCGTGGGTGCGTGTAGGCAGGTGAATATGATCCCAGAGACGATGAGCTTCATCAGGTTGGAGCGTTCCAGGGCCCCATTGTTGTCAAAAATATGAGTTTGGTTCTGGCAACGAGGGAATATTGACTTTAAATTGTTTCAATTGCGACAAAAAAACACTCTTCTGCTCTTATAAGTTGAAAAAGGCACCTTGAGACATGCTTCTTTTTTAACATTGTTCAGTAGGGGTGAAGATCAAAATCACTTTTTTCAGTGAGTGCTCTATATATTTATTTTTTGGCAACATTTTTCCTATGTAAGAGACACCTTACCATTTTCGACTGGATTTTTTCCGTCATGATTGGCAATTTGAGATAGCTTGTAAATATAAAAAATGCCTTTCAACGCATTTGTAGAAAACAAATGGTCTTTTAGACCGTGCACTAAAGCATTTGCTATGTGTCATTCATCTTGTTATTTGATGCATTTTGTCAGGTGTACTTGAGACGCTGTACCAGGTGTACGATGCAATGCACCCAAATAAAATAGATTTACTGTCCGGTAAACAATGATATTAGCATCCATCATGGTCGGAAAAAAAAAAAAAATCTATATGTGATTATTGAATAGCGACTTTGTAACAAAAAAAACCAAAAAAAAAACAAAAGAAAACAATAACGGCTGGAGCTTGTATCCGAAACCTCCCTCAACAGTTGACAGTAAAGAAACACAACAAACAAACCCACATTTAAAAAAAATAAAAAAAAATTGAACTCTTCTTCGCATTACTCTCGTAACCCGTCGTTTATCTCTCTGCCTCCTTTTTAGCATGTCATCGATTCTTCTTTTGGATCCCTTCCTGATTATTCTATGCCTCAAACAGTGGAAGAAACAGTAAAAGCAAAAAGATTCTATCAACGGAAATGAGGAAGGTGGCGGTGATTGGAGCCGCTGCGGTGGTTGGGGTGGCGGCGCTGGTGGTGAGCCAGCGGATGAAGAGTTCTATGAGGTGGGCTTGGGTTCTTGCCATTGTTAAGGAATTTGAGATGATATGTGCGGCCCCCGAGACGAAGTTGAAACAGGTTTCTGATGCCATCACTCTTGACATGCATGCTGGCTTGGCATCTGAGGGTGCTAGCAAGCTCAAGATGGTTATCAGCTATGTCGACAATCTCCCCACTGGGTATAACTCAAGATGGTAATTTTTTCTCTATCTATTGAAATGGGATGTCAAGAAGTGTTCGAATTGTGCCACGAAAACACTGAATAAAGGATACGTGCAAATGTATGGATTTGTATGTGTATCTATGAATGTGTGAATGTGTGCTTGTGTTAGTAAAACTTTTATAGTTATGGAGACAAGAAATTTACGAGCTTCCTTTGTGCATTTCTTTTCTTTCATGATTACGTGCGAAAAGAAGTCGGGTGCAGTTGAGGTGTTGGATTCATTGTCTAAGTAGGAGATAACATGTTATAGGATGATTGCTGAGAAAGTGCTTGTGTTACCTTTTGTTTGTAGTCATGAAATTTGTAAGAGTTCGACATAGTTCAAATCTCGATGGGCGTAAAGGGGGTGTATATGTAATTCCGAAACTAAGAGGCGAATTTTGTGTAACTACACATAGTTACAGGGAAGGACAGTGCTAGAACAATTATAGCTTAAAAATTTGCTTCTTTAACCATTCCTCCATCTCAGTGACGAGGAAGGCGTATCTTATGCATTAGATCTTGGCGGCACAAATTTCCGTGTGTTGCGAGTTCAATTAGGAGGCAAAGAAGTAGGGATTGTTCATCAGGAATTCACTGAGGCATTATTACCTCTACCATTGATGAGTGGGACTTCAGATGTAAGCAAATATATTCTTTTTCATCCCTTTATTCGGTCCAACTTTTACGTGATTAGCGAATACTTGACTTGAGATGATCTTCAGGCACTTTCCGATTATATTGTGGAGAAACTCGCTGAGTTCGTTGACGAAGAAGAAAAAATGTATCCTCAACCTCCCAGAAAGCAGAGGGAACTAGGTTTCACTTTCTCGTTCCCAGTGATGCACACTTCGATAAATTCTGGAACTCTTATTAAGTGGACCAAGGGCTTCTCTATTGATAACATGGTAATGTCTCTCTTTTACACAAATCTCATCTCATGGTTTAAAATTACACATAGATCCCCTATAAATTATCTTCACTTTACAATTATCCCTTTCGGTTGTTCATTAGATGCTGTCATTTGAGTTTTGATACACTTCAAGACCTCCTCTTCCATACATGAATGATGTTGTTCAAGTGTTTTTGCAAAATTGTCAGTTTTGATCAAACGCCGATGGTAAGAAAGGGGTTTGTGTAACTGCACATTGTTACAGAGTAGCGAACTCACGAACTATCTGATGTTTATCTCTGATAGTTCTATTAATATTTATAGGTAGGCCAAGACGTGGTAGTTGAACTAGAGAAAGCTTTGAAAAGAAAGGGTTCTTGAAATGCGAGTGGCGGATTTGGTGACTTCGTCTTGATTTCTGCTTAAAATTTACAAAAATAATCTCATGTTTGAAGTTTTGTGTCGTATCCACAATTCTTCCTAGACGTATTAGTTTACGTTTTTTTTACAATTACCTAGGTTAACAATGCAGTCGGAACTTTAGCAGGAGGAAGATATACCAACAAAGACATTGATGTTGCTGTGATATTGGGTACCGGAAGCAATGCTGCATATGTCGAGCGTGCCCATGCGATCCCAAAGCGGCATGGTCCTCTGCCTGAATCCGGAGAAATGGTGAGCTGCATTACTGGTAAAACATACATTTCTATACCGCTTTAATAATATGTGTTTTATTTCTCATGATTCAGGTTACAAATATGGAGTTGGGTAGCTTCAGGTCGTCTCCTTTTCCATTGACTCAGTATGATTACCCATGGGATGTTGAGAGTCTGAATCCTGGTGAACAGGTAGGATTAAAATGTGCATATGCTCGGATGATGAGCGAAAGTTCACCTCCTCTTGTTTCATACGTTGGTTTGTTCATGGCAGATATTCGAGAAGGTGATTTCCTGCTTGTACTTGCCGGAAGTTCTGTGCAGAGTTTTACTTAGGATGGCCGGAGAAGCTTCCTTCTTCGGTGATGCAATCCCGCCCAAACTTAAGATTCCTTTCATATTAAGGTACTCCATGAGGAAGCTAGTGTGTTTATACTTCAGTTTTTAGGACAATGATTTGATGATTCGATCTATCCTAGATTCTCATGAAAAGAAATTTACTAGGACACCTGATATGTCAGCCATGCATCAGGATACAACGTGGGATCTGAGGGTTGTAGGCAAGAAACTGAAGGATATATTTGCGGTAAAGTATATTTCTTGCTAAGTTCCTCCATAGGAGCGACGAGGGGGGAATGGCAAGGGCGGCCGTCCTCCACCCCTCCGGCCTGTCCTGTCTATATAAGATTATATTGTATGTATGGTTTTGTTCAAGATCAAACTTTCGCCGTTTGAATATGATGAAATCGCCTTTTAACATTTTGCGAACTTCTGGCATCTTGGAAGTGTTGATGAAAATGGGAAGGGGCACTGCTCCTAAAGAAGGGGGGCGAAAGACGGTTATAGCCATGGATGGCGGTTTATACGAGCACTATATGGAATACAGCAAATGCTTAGAAAACACAGTGAGGGAGCTGCTCGGAGAGGGAGTCGCATCGAGCATTCAGTTTGAGCAGTCGAGCGATGGCCCGGGCATTGGCGCTGCCCTCCTCGCCACCTCCAATTCGCTCTACCGCGATGAGAAATCATCTTGAGAAACTGTATCTGCTCCTCTTAAGGTTAGAAGTTTTTATGTTTCGCATCTAGAAATGATCCATTTTCGGATTATATAACACATTTAGAACCAGAATCATACATTTCAGACAGAGATTCAAGAAAACAAAAAAGGAAACACATACAAGAATCCCTTTTAACAAGAACAGGATCTGAACAAGAAAACATGTGCAAAAATTACATATATGCAACTTCAAGTGTCTCTACAGCCAGCCAAAAAGGCCTACAATTCAAGAAAACATAGCAACGACTTCAGTTGAGAGCTCCTGAATACAAAACCCGGTAGTCGTAGCAAAAACTACAATGAAATCCTTACTTCACATTTTGTCTTGAGACAACATATATTAGCGTCCAAGAGTCAAATAATAGACCGCAACCGCGTTGGCATAGGTTATATGTCATGAAGATGTTCTTCGCATTATTTTAAGTGCGCGAAGCATCGATTGAGAGCTTCCCCTGTTTACTTCCACCTGCAAAACGAACAAAGACATAGAAGTTGCATCGATTAAAACTGAGGACAATTCTTGTTTTGGTCGAAAACTAAATGTCCATTGCTGTGAAAGTAGAACTCACAAGACAACTTAGGGAGCTCGGAGCTTTTCAGCACGCGCAGCCTCTTAACAGTCGAGACGAACATGCTGCAAAAATGAGGATAAATGTAAGTTGTTATAAGCTGCCGAAAGTATTATTATGAAATGCAATCAAGAACTATTTTCCGATAATAACAAACGAGGCACTCGGGCCGGGGGGGGGGGGGGGGTGTCATTACTGTGATTTTTCATTTTTCGGAGAAGTGAAAAGTTGTAGAAAAAGTTGAAAAAATTGGGAGTATTTGGAAATTACACTGAAATGTAACAAAAGTAGAAGCTGGACTTTTAGGGGAAAAAGCACTAGAAACAAACAAAAATGTCCCTAAGGCATCTTTTAGCTCTTAGCTTTTTCTTTTGTTAATCAATAAAGGAATAAAATGTAGAGAACAAATGGAATCAGAACCACAGAGGTAAAGATGCTTACTGCCAAGGGACATCCCCAACAAGCATCCTGTCCCCTTCATTATCTTCATACACAAGGGTATATTCGCCATTTCGATCCAGTAAACCTCCGACCGCTTTCCCTCCCTCCTCCTTGTCCTTGATCCCACTGGCACAAGAATCACTTTGAGCTACAAAGATGAACGGGAAAAAAACAAAAACATCCAAGATCAGTCGTTTTTATTAACTAAACTTATAATATGAATCAAGCATAACAAACAAGGACAGTGTCAGGAAGGGGCTGGTAGGGACAATTGTGAGTCGAGTAGAACAGACAAGGACAGTATCAGGGAGGGGGCTGGTAGGGCAGCTGCCCCTAAAATTTAGTTAAACGTTATACATACATATTACTTAAGTTCGAAACTTTCGCCTTTTGAATGCTGTAAAAACCTAATTTTGCCCCTGAAGTTTAAAATTCCCGACCCTGTCCGTACCAAACGCTAAGATGCTCAAAACTTTGCTGTGTAGCTAATAAACCTGCAAGAAGGCCTTTGAAGAGTTCATCAACAGCATGTGAGAGCTTCTCATAACTATCATATGCTTTAAGATCCACCTTTCTTCCTATGGGAATACCATCCATGTTGATCTTCACAAACAGAGTTTTTGGGCCGTTTTCAGCAGGTTTAGGGCCGGAGACCTTTCCGGGGCCCGCATTGGTCGACTCGGATGCTAACTTGGAGGAACTGCCGGTTGCGAGATTCTTTCGGAATGATCGAATGGGAGGCCATCCCACCACCGAAGCAGGAGCAGTCCTATTGTTTGTATCATTTATGAGGGCAAACAATATAATTCATCATTAGTTAAATTTAGAAAAGTTGAGAGTAACCATTAGGCTTAATCTTTATATAATCTGTCATAACAAATCCTAAATTATCCATCACTGGTTCCATCAAACCAGGTCCGAACTAGAATTTCCCTATATTATTACCATAAACAAACATACAAACAAACACCACTTCCAGTATGTAAGCTAAGAAATCAAAATAAATGAAAAATTTAAGTGACAAGCAATAAAAAAACAGAGGGGAAATTAAAGAAAAACCTGACTCTTGCATAAAACAGATATGAACAACTCATAACTCATAAAGCACGCACAGAAACAAATCCATTGTACATCAGACAATAAAGGATGCAAAAACCACAATGCATGGACCACAAACACATAACAAATGTAGAGTCAAAACAGAGAATATCCTCTGTCCAAAAGAAGAATATATATATATATATACACACACACATATATATATATGTGTGTGTGTGTGTGTGTGTGTGTTAAAGAAAAGGTACCTTTTCTGAGCACTGCTGGTGCTGTTGGGCACAGCTGTACTTGCAGCAGGTGAAAATGGCTTCTTTTCTGGATTATTATTTTGGGAGTCCCCTCTGTTGCTACAGGGCTGTGATGATTGAAGATGAAGCCATGGAGATTTCAAGATTGTATTTTTAGGACAAGGGCTGTTTGAAAAATAACCAAAAGAGCTGAAATTTTTAATTTCAGGCTCTTTAATTTCTCTTGAGGAACCATTTTTGTCCTTGATGATCCAGTGTTCTTCCCCTGGTGGACCAAGCCTCAGCTCCAGCTTTGGTTCTTCTTCATCTTTTCTTGAGTACCCCTCCATTTTTTTGATCTTCTAAATTTGAAAAAACAAGCTATGCTTCGAAATAGAATGTTGTTTCTGCAAAAGAGAAGCAAAATTATATATATATATATATATATATGTGTGTGTTGTGAAGAAACAGCAACAAAGAAGAGATCTTTGTAGCAACAAAGATATCTTACCTTGAAAATGCTTTAACTAAAGCTTAGACTCATGAAAGCCCACATTTTTACAAGTGTTTCTGAAAGGCAAAGGCAAAATCTTTTAACTCCAACAAGAACTTGTTTAAGCTAATCGCCAATAACTTTTGAGAAACAAAATAACAAAAGATCCTCAAAAAGGAAAAACCAAATGAAGAGCGCTGGAGAGAAAATAGAAAAGAGCTAGCTATTATTATAAGCCTCTGGATTGCAAAATCTTGCTTTTATGGCTTAACAACACTCCCTCTCTCTCTCCCCCACTCTCTCTCTACAAGTACACACTCACACACGCACTTTTTGTTTAATCTCTAAAGGCCAATGGTGTATTATTGCTCACAAAAAAACAAGAAAAAACAAAGGGTCTGAATGAAATGAGGGTACAATACAAAGCAAGAAAAGGGAGAAAACAAAAGAGTATAAAAACCAGAGAGATGCTTTTTCACTCAAAGGAGCCCAAAAACAGGAAAACAAAAGAAAAGAGGATTAGAACAAAATGCACGCAACCAATTACTCACATAAATATATGTTGTTTTTCGGTTCAGGAAGCAAAGCGTGCTGACCTCTCTTTCCTCTCATCAAGAAAAACACACCCACACACACACACACACACACACACACAGACCCCACATCAAATAAAACAGTGACACAAAGACTATATAGGCATCAAGAATATTACTTTATTTGAAAGCCCCCTCTAAAGTCAATCAAGAAAATATTAAAACAATATAGAGCTGTGTCCTTGTGATCATTAACTTCTAACCATGAAAGACCCTTTCCTTTTTTTCCTGGTTATTATCTTTTTGTCATTGATCTAATGTGTTCGGATTTCTAATCAAATCAGACCGTTTAGCTCTTCCTATCAAAAGTAGTTGCATTCTTAGAATTCGAACACTTTCAGTTCACCTAATATAACGTCGAACCGTTAAATTGCGTTACTCGGTGATTGTTGATTGTTATTTATCAACCATTAAAGTGTCCTCTTCTTTTTTTCTTTTCTTTTTGTTGAAATCAAGATTAAATGTAGTGAATGTGTACTTAGTACAAGCGGATTTGCATGGGGAAATGCAATAAAAACAACAGATCCCATGATCTTGTCTGCTACTCGGCTTGGCTTGCCGTCCACAGCCCATATCAAGTGCGGCTTTTTTTTTCTCCTTAAATCACTTGGTTTCTAATATATTAGCCAATTAATCCGAACTTTGGATTGAAGTTTTATATCAATTTGTGCATGAAATTTGTCACAAGAGTTGAGCTTTTCCAATGTGTGAGAGCCGGGTCAATCAAGTAATTGAACCATGTCCTTAATGACTTTTGAATTTTTCTTCACCCCCCCAAAAGAAAATCGATAATAACAATAAAGTCTTTTTTTTTTTTTCACTATAGCAATATAAGATCTATAGTGAGTTGAGGCAACAAGCAAATTGAACTATTTTTAGTCCAATTTAGTTGGTTTATTGTTCCCTTAAAGTCAAGCAAGCTGACTTTCTAAATGTGATCATCTTCTCCCTAGGACAGGGTTAAAAATTTCAATTTCAAGTTAAAATTAGGATTTTCAAAAATATATTCACCCATTTATAATTTTAAGTTTTTTTTTTAAAAACTATATATATATATACATGTATATTATATAATATATTGCTTTATATAAACTATAAGACAAATAACTACTCTTATTAATCAAGCACATAACAATACTAAGCAAGTAAAAAAATGGCCATTAAAATATATTCTTGCAAGAGAAAATTCAAGAATATTTTTGTGTCCACGTGTGGTTGTCATCATACTTAAGTCAAAGATTTTAAATTTTGATATGTTCTCACTGAAAATGATGTGTGTGTGTGTGTGTGTGTGTGTGTCAAATCTCAACCAACTATGACATTTCTTCAAATGAACTAGTTTATAGGTGTTAAAATCCGCTTTAATTTCACTACATTTGCCTGCGTTTGAGATATAATTGGTCGGTTTGAAAATATACCGCAAATTACCGAGAAATACATCATTTTCGAGTAAGGATCACCACCCCGAGTTTGTACGCCACTTAAAATATACAGTAATTACATGATAAATATAAAATATTCGTTATATATATGATATTCGTTCGATTAAATTAAAATATTCTTTTGTATATCTTAACTGTTGAAAAATAATTAATTGCGTATTTAATTTTAGACAGGCCATAAGAATTGAAAGAAGTTAATTTATCCCTCTTTCATTCTTCAATACATTCATTATAATCTTCTCTTTTCACCTTTCGTTTATTTCTCTCATTTTATCAGATGATAAAATAAATCTAGAACGTTATACTTCACTAATTTTTAATATTTTGACTTAAATATTTCAAACCAAACAAATGATTGGCTAATGAAAAACTTATGGGGGACACATATTATGAAAAATGTAATTAACATCGAACAAATATAATAATTCATTTGTATTATTGGTACATTCAATGCGTGTGCATGATAAAAAATAATTTAATTAAATGACATATTATAATTTTTTGGTAGTGTCTATACTATCAAAATATTTTTAATTATTTTTAATAGATTTGTAAAATTAGTAATAAGTAAAAATAAAATAATTTAAAATAAAAACTATAAAAATAATTAAAAAGTGATTTAAAAAAATAATATTAAAAAAGTATTGGGGGATAAAATAGGATAAAGAGGGCGAGTGAGAAGGGGAGAGAAAAAATGGACAAAAGATAAAACAAAAATATTGTGTAAAATGAGAGAGGAGAGAGAAAGTAATAAAAGAAAAAAGAAATTGACAGACTAAATAAATAGGCCGACCAAAAGCAGTTATAAATGGTATTGCTTTGTTATGTAATAGTATAAATAGTATAATTTAAACTTTTTTGGTCAATTATTGTTTAGAGGTGACAATATTTCTTCTATACGGGTGGTTAGTGTAATTTCAACTTTTACAGGGGCGATTTATGTAATTACAAAAAGTTATTGTAGTGACGAAGCCAACAACAAAGAATGACGTCAGCGACTTCGGTGCGTGTGCCATAGACTGGGGGTTTGGCCTGCCACGTGGAACAATCTGTGCTTCTGTCCAGTGGACCCGTCACGGGGAATCCCAGCCCGTTTTGTGTTGCGCTTTTGGCTTTCGACCACGCAACATGCTCGACCTTTAACGCTTTCACAAGTCGCCGCTATTATTGTTATTATTATCGAATAATTAGATAATCTCCATAGGGAGCCTTTTGCTTTTTGCCTTTTTGAAAAATTAAAATCATATGTCGAATGAGCTCGTTTATTGAATAATTTATAAAAAATTAATATTTATATATATTGTTGGCTAAAGGTATAATAATTAGTTGTTGTGACGGTATATTTCATTTAAACTGAGGTGATATTCTTTCTTTTTTCTTATAGAAGTGACATAAGGGTATTTTACCCGGCCACACAGCCATTGCTCCGATATGTGCCCCCCCACCAAATGATACCACATATTACCTATTGAGTTCGACCTCATCGAATTCAAGTTATTAGCTTGGTGAAGGGTAGGAGTGTTTAAAAAAATCAAAAATCGACCGAAAATCAAAAAAATCAAATCGAATTGAACCGAAGCATGTTTGGTTCGGTTTTCGGTTCTTTAGTTTAAGAAAATTCGATTTTCGGTTAAAAAATCAAAAAAAAAATCAAAAAATCGAAAAAAACTGAAAATAAGAAATCTTGTGTAATTTATGGAACAAAAATAAGAAAAATCGAACCAAACCGAACCCAAAAAAAGGAAAATTGCATGCTCTTATTATTATTATTATTATTTTAGAATTGTTTCGATTTTTCGATTTTAACTGAAAACTGAACTGAAAATTTTCGGTTAAAAGAGAACTGAACTGAACTGAACACATTTTGGTTCGATTTTCGGCTTTCATTTTGGAAAACCGAACATTCAGTTAACCAAACCGAAATACTGAAATTCACGGTTTTAACCGTTTGAACACCCCTAGTGAAGGGCCTCATCCAGATAGGATTCTGTTCCTTCTCAATATGGTCCCCTACTCCTTCCTTGGGGTAGTCTCCCACTGCAATGGTCTCTGACAGACCATTGAACCCGAAGTCTCTACTATCATGTATCAATGAAATGTTCCTTATACAAAAATTAATGTTAGGAAGGAGGTCATCTTAGCTCTAATTATATCCGCACCGCACCAACTACTATAAATAGAAAGTATCTACTGCTCATGAAGGTAGATTCTCTATCTCTGTACTAAAACTCTCTACAATATACTACTGCACATTCCGATTCTCTACCGAATTGTTACTAACTTAAACGCAGGAGGGTTTTCGTCGAAGACACTTTCGAGTAGGCTCACGTGTGTTTCATATTTGTAGTCTAGGGACTAGTTCAACATCCTGTATTCTCTCGTCGGATCAAAGCCCTTTGTTGCTCTGATCCAAGAATCTACACCATCAAGAAGTATATTCAAATATAAAATCTTATCTTTAAAACGTTTTAAGAATAGAAAGATACTACATTTGAAACAAAAAGAAGCACACTTGTTTGTGAAGAAAGTATTAAGACATACATGAGACAGAAAAAAATTATATTAACCCGATTTTGGGTCAATGAATAAACGATTCAAATTTTATACATTTTTTCAGTATTGTACACAACCTCTCATTCCGACATCATCATGTATAACAAAAAATCATTTTTGTGATTTCTATCATCTCATTTAGTTTCAAAAAATTCTATATACTTTATATTTGATAGTTTTTGAAATTTGCAGTGATGCTATATCAAAAAGCTTGTTCGTTGTATGTTGAAAAAACGATTATCATTAATCTTAAATACCAATGCAGAATAAATTCATCTTAAAAACACGAAGCACAACTCTTGCCCTCAGCCTATTTTTAAAACCACTAGCAACACAACACACTCTACGTGTGTGTAAAATATAAAAAATATATATTTCAATTTAGTTGTTAAATTTTTTTTAGGATGAAAATATATATATATTATTAAATTTCTTTAATAAGAATACTTTTTTTAGAATTATTTGAAATAATTTTTTAAACTATAATAATTTAAAAATAAAATAATTATATGAAATAAAATTACATGATAAAGAATAAACACAAAAAGGAAAAAAAAATCCAAATAATATTGTAATTAGAGAAAGTGGTTTGTTGGTTGGTAACATGAGTTTTTTACAATGTATGTAATGTTACAATATTGACATTTTTATTTGTTTATTTATTGCATGTGTTTATTAATTAAAATGTTAAAATTGACACATCCAAATTTGATATCTAAATTGAATCGATTTCATGTGAATTTTTAATTTTAACCATAATTTTACATATATCTATTTACTTCATATAAAATTAAAAAAAAATGTTGTCAAATTATAAAAATAATCGTTATTTATAAAATAAAAATATTTTTTTTATAATAGTATAGATACATTTTAATGTTTCTAAAAAAGTATTCAAACCTTTCCCCTCTTACCAGGGGAAATAGCATTTTTGGTCCCATAATTTAAGGCGTTTTACACTTTTAGTCCCATTATTATCATGATAGCACTTTTAGTCCCGCTGAATATTATTTCGTGGCGAAAACAGTCACACCGTTAATTTTTGGACGGAAGACGTACGTGAAAGGCACGTGCGTCGTTAGTCAACTAATTTTAGGTGGAAAAAAAGCATTTTTGGTCCCATAATTTAAGACTTTTTTCACTTTTAGTCGCATTATTATCATGATAGCATTTTCAGTCCCATTTGATACTATTTTGTGGCAAAAATGGTACCACCGTTAGTTTTTGGACGAAAGACGCACGTGAAAGGCATATGTGCCATCAAAAGAACATAGTCTCACTACTGCTAGTTGAAACTACGAGAGTTTTGATGAGATTCGGTGCATTAGTGCTAGGTAAGATTGCAACTACAGGGGCAACGAGCTCTTTCTGAGCCCGACTGCCTGGGCAACGGGCCCAATTGCGGGGACATTAGTGTTGGTATTTGGTTAATTAGTGCATTAGTGCTAGTATGCACATAACCATGGGACCCTTTTAAGTGACAACCATCTACCCCCATAATTGGCCTACGTCTAGCCAAGAAATCCTTTTTTATTGCCTCGATTGAGGCGGGAACTCGGCGGAAGCAATAACGGGCTTGGTACAGAACGAATGAAAAAAATGACTGGAACGAGCCTAAAACGACCATTTTTCGATCAAAAAATGAGACCCAACGGTTTTGTGGACCACGAGACAACGCTTGGGTCGAAAGATATGGCTATTTGAAGTTGCGCCACCACCTTCCGCATCCCGCATAAAAGGAATATCCGTGCACTAATTAGCAATTGCGATCATACCACCACTAATGCACTAGATCCTATCAAAAATTCGAGGTTAAGCATGCTTGGATGAGAGTAGTACTAGGATGGGTGGCCCCTTGAGAAGTCCTCGTGTTGCAATTCTCCCCTCTACACTTTTTTTCCCCCTTTTTGACGCATAACTTCTCGATTCTCTTTATATGAATTTTTTATTTGTTCATCCTTCCTCATGATTTATCATCAAGATTGGGAAAGATAAAAATGGAATGTTATTGTTATTATAATCGGTAAAACAATAGTAAAAGTAATGAAAAAATAAAATAAAAGAGGACAAAGTAAAACGAAGGCTGGCCACGAGGGGCAACAGAGCTTACGCACATAGATCGCTTGTCCGGGTCGAGTAGCCTTCTCGACTGAGGCTAGAACGCGACGATGACAATGGTAGGGCCCAGTGCAGAATGACTGAAACAAGTTGCCGAAACGAGCCCGAAATGACCATTTTTTGATCAAAAAATGAGGCCCAACTATGCAGGCCCATTACCCCCGCAGTCGGGCTCAGAAAGAGTTTTGTGTGCATACCAGAACTAATGCACTAATGTACCGAATAGCAATACTAATGCCCCCGCAGTCAGGCCGATTGCCCCCGCAGTTGCGATCATGCCAGCACTAATGCACCGAATCTCATCAAAACTCTCGTAGTTTCAACTAAAAGTAGTGAGACTATGTTCTTTTGATGGCGCATATGCCTTTCACGTGCGTCTTTCGTCCAAAAACTAACGGTGGTACTATTTTTGCCACAAAATAGTATTCAATGGGACTGAAAATGCTATCATGATAATAATGGGACTAAAAGTGAAAAAAGTCTTAAATTATGGGATCAAAAATGCTTTTTTTCCATCTAAAATTGGTTGATTAACGGCGCACGTGCGCCTTCCGTCCAAAAATTAATGGTGGGACTGTTTTCGCCACGAAATAGTATTCAGTAGGACTAAAAGTGCTATCATGATAATAATGGGACTAAAAGTATAAAACACCTTAAATTATAAGACCAAAAATGCTATTTCCCCCCTCTTACCACTTAACAAACAATCGAGGGGTTGCACGCGCCCACTCGGCCGCTTAAACCGCAGCACACTTTGTCTGAGCAAATCCCAGCCGTTTGAGATGAATCCGACGGTGGTAAATTGCTGAAAAGTGTTGGGTGGGGACGGGGGAGGCAACTCGTGATATGCGAGTCAAATCAGAACAGCAGAATTAAAGTCGTTGGTTATGTGGCGCGACTTTGGGTCTAGCAATTTTTGAATGGGGTGTGGGTGTGGGTGTGGGTGTGGGTGTGGAATAGTTTTATGGGAAATTAGACATACCGCACTAGGCAAAGGTTAAAGTCGCTAGTCATATCACATAATAATGCATTATGGTGGGGATGGGATATATGGATACAATATATATATATTTATGTCTGTATGTATGTGTATATATGATAATAATCCATAAATCATCTTCAAAAATTGATGATGATTTCGATTTTTAATATTTATCTAATCATTTGTTTAAATTACAAACGACTAAACAAGTGGATACTAAAGAACTATAATAAGTGAAAAATTATGATGGATAGACTCTGTCATGTATATAAGACATTTATGAAGGACTATGAGTTTTATTAAAGAATTACAAATTATTTTGAATGAATAGTAAATTTAGTTTCCGTTGCACTTGCTAGTAATTAGTCATCGACCACTTGATACATTATAACCTAATATTTTCGTTTTCTTTAGTTGCGTTTGGTAGGAGTTTTAGATGTTGGATTGTGTAAATATGTTATCCATAATTATGTTTGATAGAACATTTTCAGGTCTTTTATAAAGCTCAAAACCGATTTTCTATCCATTAACTTATGGAATAGCACATTGAACTATAAGGGTTGAGATGTGTAATTTGATTGATTTGAATTTAGTTGATAAGAGTTATAACTTATTGCATTACCCTTAGATTTATATGATGGGCCAAAATTTAAGGGTTCTTCGTAATTTGCTTCTAGACTTCTAGTACATATAAGGGAAAACTGCGACTAGACAGATCAATGCAATAGAATGATAACATATTTAAGACATATGTATCCAATAGTTTCGTTATTAAATACAATTATATACTGCTATCAAATGCAACTTTTGAGCAGTAGCCTATGACTATGTAATTACTTAATTGGATAATCTTATGAATTCATTAACCACTCATGATCATTTTGATATCTTCATTTAATTTTTCCCTTTACCTAGAGAGAACAAACGAGAAACCCTTTAGCATCAATGGTACTTCCTAGCACATATTGAAGAGATTTGACATTGACAAAATTTGGCTTCCTCAAACAAAAAAGTAGTCTTTCAATAATTTAAAAGTAATTAAAGTGACAATAACAACATCATTTCCAACTAATAAATCAAGTTTTGATTTAATTAGCTTGAAACTTGACTTAAATTTCACCTTAATTCACTACAAGAAAATAATAAATTAGTGATAATATAACAAGTGATATTGAAAAAATTGTCATTGATTACATACATTTAGTGACAACAAACTTATGTTGTTACAAAACATAATTTACACAATATCAATAATGACAATAGTGTAAAAAGGTGACAATATAGTACAAAATTAATAATTGGTAACACACATATGTTGGCAACTTGGTAACAATAGAATCTTATCACAAAATTCTAATAACAATATTTTTTGTCATAAAATTGTCGCGATAGGTATGTCGCTAATTGTCAATAGTTGTCATTATTGAATGCATATTGTGACAAGAAAAAAACTGTTGTTACTAAAAAAACTTAATTAGTGATAAAATAAAAGATGTTGTCAACAAATACAATTATTTGTGACAACTTTTATATTGATCTCTTTTAAATCTTATAAATAATATTATTTTTTCTTGTAGTGATTAGGGAACATTTAATTTCTAATAATTGCAAGAAAAAACACTTCTCAAATACCCTTAAACTGGACTTAAGTAAAATAATCATATTTTTAATAAAATGAATAAATAAATCAGCTTCACTCATGTGCATTTTTATTTTTTCAACTATTTTCATTTTTTTTTCTAAACTTCCACGTTATACTTATTACAGTAAATAAATATACAAACTCACAAGCTTATCGCAATATCAAATCATGGCTACAATTGACGTTAAATATAATGCGTGTCAATTTCATAAAAGAAGAATCCCTTAGTGGGTAGCTAGGCATGTCACACACTAACCCGATCACCCCTACTATATAATTGGCCTTAGCTAGATTAATTCAATTATGCCGATGAATCTTAATTCAATAGATGAAATTGAGGTCCCGAGACTGTTAACAGTTCTAAGATCGGTTCCCATTCAATGTATGTGTAGGACTTTATTTCTACGTATCTTAATGGTAGTTTATTCGTTTATTTGTAATAAAATTATTTGATTTGTAAATGATATAGTTTGAGATATAATGTAATAATTTGATTTGTACTAATTATTAATTTAATTAAATGATATATACTCTACAAAGAAATTATTTCAATTATGATGCCCTATTAGTTAAATTTTGTGCTTTCCCTGTCAAAACGTATCTTTCCCAATATAAACACAATTCTATACATATTGCGTCGACATCTTTTAAAATGAAGATTGTGAGTTTAGTTATGAAAAAAACTCCTTTATCTATTGAAATCACAATCACCCCCGACAATAATAGATAGGGAGATTTTTTCTAACTGTGACAACTAATGAGTGCCATGTTTATACGACAACAGCAAATCTCAATAGACTCAACTTTGATTTCAATAAATAGAAGGATTTTTTTTTTAATCGGACAAACTTTATGGAATATTAGTCGGCCCTTCAAAGTTTATATACGACCATCTTATATGTACATAATAAAATTTAAAAATTGGCTTCCTTAAAATGACAAATTGTCTTCTATACTTTATAATATTCCAATTCTTACTCGTAAAATAAAAAGTCTCAACTCCATCTTACACGCAACCCCCCATTTGTATGTGTGTATGCAGTAGTGGAGTCGGGACACTAGGGTTAAGGGATGCACCTACCAGCTACGAGTTACAGATAATACAAAAAAAAAAGAAAAAAAGATCAAGAGTGTACAAAAGAAGTGTTTTAAAAAATAAATATGGTGGTTACTCAAAATTAGCTACTATACTCGTATATGTGATAATTTTACAGTCAACGAGTACACATGCATTGCCTGAACTATATGTAGCTATATGAGCTATATACAGCTCCGTCACTGTGTGTGTGTGGAGGTGTGATGAGAATGAAAATTAAATTGCAAGTTGGTTGGGCAGGAGGAACATTGCATGCTTGGTGATAGAGGCTGTTGTTCCCTTTAGAAATGGATTTATTCCATGTTTTTCAGCATCTATATCCACAAAATGGTCTTATCTCCCATCAAGCAAAACAAATTACAGCCCTATTTATATATATATATATATATATATATGTATATATATTTGAACTACGTACACATAGAAAGAGATGTTCTCCTCTCACTTTACTTAATGGGCGTAGGACCCAAACATTTGGAATATATACTTCTTGTTTGAGCAGGAATCTAGACCCACTTTAGTAAAATGCTCGAGCTTCACTTGAGTGTGTGTGTATGTGAGAGAGAGAGAGAGAGAGAGAGAGAGAGAGAGAGAGAGAGAGAGAGAGAGAGAGAGAGAGAGAGAGAAACCAAAAGATTTTGCTATGCTACCCTCTTTTCATGATTTGTTTCTTTGGTTCACTCATTGCCTCCATCACTATCCTTTAAAGATGAAAAAGGGATTGTGGACATTATCTTTGTTGAGTTGTTTTGCAAAGAATCACTACCATATATATGATAATGCAAGATCAACCATGAATTGCCATAAATGGATACAATGGTAGTTATCCTTAATTATAGGAATATATCACGATTATCCAAAGAAAAATATTAATAATTTTAGGAATATGTTACATGAAGGCATTGTTGGTCTAAACTAATATATATATATATATATATATATATAATGTATAAGTGGTGTACTCTATGTTGTATCTAATATATTGTATTGAATAATTAAATGAATGTCGTATACGTAAAATAATGTCATGATTTTGTGGTGTAAATTAAAAAATAACAAAATTGAATTAAATGGATACATGTCATCAGTTCAATCATCCAATGCATCTACAAAAGCGTATAGAAGTTGCCTTAGTTACTATTTACTTTTGATAGTTGTAAAAGGGCCTTTAACATCGAACTAAAAAAAAGTTCTTTTTTTTTCGCAGTCGGAATCATGATAAAAATAGAGATATTTATGCCCCACATAAACCTTCGAATTAAATTCTTTTCTGTAAGTAATTGAGTGTTTTCAAATTTGTTCATCGGATCAATCTTGAAGGAAAATTTTGACCCTTTTAATTTAACTTTGTTGGCTAAGAATACTCTTTTGTTATGCCCCAAATCGGAAAATTATTGTTCAAATTCAATTTCATCGCACCCAATCAATCATACAACAAATATTAATATATTTATTACGTAATTGATTACTCTTTTTAAAATATACACCAATCACATGATAAATATAAACTATTTTTCATTTAATTAATTTCGATGTAACGAATCTGGTATAAATAATAATTTCCCAAATAAATCCTCGTCTATTTTGGTAGTGTATAACTCTCTCTTTAGAAAACATGTACCTAAGTAAACGAACTTAGTAATTGAGAATTATGATGAAAGCCAGTCAAAGTTGCAGAACTTCAAATTCTAAAGCATTTATTGCTAACAGTGATGGTATAGATAAATGTTGATAACCACAAGATCCATCTTTTTGTAAGAATTATATGATTATTTCTTAAAAAGTAGTGCTAGTATTCAAACATGAGATGCTCATACAATGTATCCAGCCCAGTTAGGAGAGAGAGGGAGAGAGACGGGGAGAGAGAGTGAGAGAGAGAGACTATTAGATATTAACCTTAGTTCTTCCAATAATCTCAAGCGGATTATTTATTTAATCACATGATTGGGATTTAAGAAAGCGTGATTATATAGTGTTAATTAATTGGATAACGACTATATCTTTTTCACATAGAAAGTGGTGCTAATTCGTCATCTTTTATGTGTTTATGCAACTTTCCAGATAATAAAAAATTTTGATGCGATGAACATAATTATATATTAACTAACCTAACCAATCTTAATTAGTAACCATTTATCTTTTTGACCTTTCAAATGCACTTCTGATCATTAGTTATCTCAATTGATATAAATTTTTGGGTAAAATACACTTTGCACCCCTGAACTATCAATTTATATAATTTACCCCCCTCAACTATAAAAGGTAATGCTTACCTCCTAAATACTGAGAGTGTATCATTCAACCCGTTAATTAAATATGAGTTTGACATAAATACCCTTCATTTCATTCACTTCTATTTTACTTACTACTTTCGTCTCTTTTGATTTTTCTTTTTTCATTATTTTTAAGTTTGATTAACATTTTCTTAGTCTTCAATCACATATTCAAACCACTTCTAAAAAAAAGGAAAATAATAATAATGTGCACCACCATCATCACATATTTTCAATTTAAAAAAACTTTAATTTAATTCAAAAAAATAGCTACTAAGATGTCATCAATATTACTGAAAAATGCAATGGTATATTACAACCACCAAATTTCAAATTATAATTAATTTATTACAAAAATTTTCAATAAAATAATTGAATCACTAATAATTCTATTAATAAATTAATATACACACACACACACTAATCAATAGTATACATAAAGTATTTAAATTGGAATACATTTAAATATATATGTTGAACTAAATATAATTTAACTATATATGACAAGCGAAACTTTAGTTTTTAATTAGTAACCTAATTAATTTTGATAAGATGCAATTAATTCACTAATAAAATTAAATTTAATAATAACTTTCATTTCTATTGATGGAATGTGAAATGATAACATAGGATAAATAAGTAATTTGAATAATATTTAATTTAAAAGTATATTATTTAACAACAAAGAGCCCTCCTGTATATAAGTTACCATTACTTTTTAAATTGTTTGATTTAAATGTCCAGCAATTCAATATTCAAAAATTAGTAGGTGGCTAGATAGAAAGATATGGAGATAAACAAAAAAAAACAAAGAAATTAACAGAATAGAAAAAAGAAATGATTGTCTAAGGGTATAATTGTACATATATATTTAGAGTGGGATAAATTATATATTATCATAGTTTGATGGGATAAATGATACGTTGTCAATAGTTTAGCAGTGCAGAGAGCAGAGTGTATTTTGCCCTAAATTTTTGGAACAAAATTTAAATGTAAAGAATTACAAATGAGAAATTAAAATATAAGTGCAATTGGAAAAATATATTATTAATTTACATTTTATATCATGGCACTAGTTTTACAAATTTGGTGGCGATTAATAGTATAAGACAGGACCTTAATACATAAAAGGTACCTGAATACATAGAAACCCTTTACAAATTTATACAAGCAACACTCTCCGCCAATAAATTTAGAGACGGGGCTAGTTACCGACTGAAATTTTTTGGAAAAATTTTAAATTTAGAGTTAATTACACTTTGACATTCGAACTATGTGTGTTTTTACACTTTACAATTTCAAATGTCAAGTTTCAAGTGTTATCGATTACCGCTTAAAGTTTGTATCTTTTTACCTGTTGCCACCTAATTGTATTTTCTGACCAAAAATGCTAGCCAAAACGGCAGCACATATCACCACTCAAGATAAGATTTTTTATTGGAAAATACAATTAAGTGGCAATCGGTAAAAAGACGCAAATTTTATGTGGTAATTGATAATACTTAAAAAATTTGAGATTGCAAAGTGTAAAAACACACATAGTATAAATGACAAATTGTAATTTACTCTTAAATTTATACAGAAAATAAGGTTTTTTGAGACGGATTTCGCCTCTGTAGGACTACTATTTTAATTGCGTCGCGACGATGATTATGGAACAAATTGCTATACTATAATTGTTGAAACATTGTATTCACAAGCAAAACACGTGTGTAGTTGGACCACTCGATTCTCAAATTGCAACTTAGGTTAGTACACTTGATTAGTATAACTTGAGTACTTTTAATTTAAAATAATTAACCACCTACCTAACCCGAACAAAAGAACCATACAACCATGATCGAAGCCATAACATTTTCTTTAAAAGGACAAAATAAATTTTTTTATAAAATATTAAAAATGTTTCTATTATTTTGGAAGGGCGAAATTTAAGTTTTTCAAAACATTAAATATAAAATTTAGTTTAATATGAATTCGAAGGGAGCAGACTGCACCTTCTAACTCCCGACTCCGCCATGATTGCCACTGCATGGAATCCTTTTAATAATTAATTAGTGTTTGAGTGTTGATGATAATCAAACAAGCTTACTTCACCATGCAACATTTTATTGATAAAGATATATATAAAATATAGCAAAGATAAGTATGACACCAAATAATGAGAATGATCCATGCCTTTGTGGTAAGGAAATAATAATTATAATTAAAAGAACCCCATAAAAAGTAATAATTAATAATATCATGTGGGGAAAAAAATCTTGAAATAAATAGATAAATGGATTTTATGGGGTCCCAATTTCCTATGAGAAAACGTGGAGGATTTAATCTGGACATGATGATGGAAGGCCAATGGGATTGAGTTCCCTTTTCCAAATTTCCTATAAAATATTTAATGCTCTAGCTCAAACGAAATTTAATTCTTTGAGCCCTAACGACCCACACATATGAAAATCTTATCTAATTACTCTTTTCGTTTAGTATTATTAATCACTTTAGCATCTTATTTAAATTTTTGAATATCTGATATTTAACTATCAATTAATCTAACGTGATCAAATATTAAATGCTTTAAATAATATTTAGAATTCAAATTTTGAAATTGTGAATGAAGTAATTGGGATGAGGGTCGCCCCCATATTGAGCTTCTGCAGTACTCAAATCGTAGAATTTGAATTTTGAAGTTATGAATAGAGCAATTGAGTTGGAAGTATCGCTCCAACATTGAACTTTGCAGTACTCGAATCCAGATTAGTCAACCAGTGAATTAAAATCGGATAGCTAAAACTGAAAAAAGTGATATCTATTTAATGCATTCTTTTTCTTCTAAATGAAGACTTTTTTGAAAAATAAGAAACTTACATTTAGTTAGGAAAAAATAAACAAACAAATAAATCGGCGCAAGCTTCATAAATTCCAACCAATTATGACTCAAAGTTAGTGCCATGGACTTTTCAAGCAAAAGCAAAAGGTTTTGTCTATAGAATGTCAATTATTTTGCGCGGCTACTGCCCTTTATTTAGGACATCTCCTTTCCTCGTTCGGCCATTTATTAAATTTTTATAATTTGATTTATTTCAACACATATATACCTTATTCTTCATTTTAAGTTTTTTTAAATAAATTTTTAATCACTATGAAGATACTATCTCTTATCCCGCATCGGGAACTTGTTCAGTTAGCTAGCTTCATCCTCTCACTTTGCGAAACGCATTTCTCATAAAAAACAAGACCCTACTGCCTTTAGATGCGGGATAATACTTTATAGGATCGAACCTTCATGTTTGACAACAAATTTAGGCATCATTATACTGATACATGCGTTCACACACACACACACACACACATATATCTTCCAAGAAATACCACCAAGCTTCACTTATGTCGACGACAATATTAATTCTGGTAAAAAAACAACTCACATGAGTGCATATTACAATGATTACAAACATGCATCTACACTATTAAACTTCTCTTCGTTTCTACCCACCAAAATATTTCGATTATCTTCCTAATTAGGTTCACTTATTTAATTATGATTATGGTTTGAATAACGATGTCACGTCTCTGTCGATCCACACATTAAAAAGAAAAAAAAAAGTTAAAAGGGCTACACAAGTTTGTTTAACCATTATATGATAATATCTTGATATATAAATTAATTATAAAATTAATTCGAATTTTCTGTTACATAAAATGTGCAAATAACACACTTCGGATCTAGCCCCCTTGATGGTTATAAAAATAAATAAATAAATCCTGGGCTTAGGCCCAAGAAGTTGGATTTAGATTGGGCCTATATTGGATTGGGCCGGCTCACCTTCAAAGCCATCCAGATAAATTTCTCATCCCATTTTCGCGATTTTCTAAAAGTATTGAGAGATCATATGTACCTTTTCAAGTCGGTAGCATGAAATTTTCTCTTACTATAATTCTTGTGGTCTCGTTGAGAACGATTCGAATTTAAATTTGAAAGAAAAAAGGGAAAAGGAAAAAAGTTGAAATTAAATTTTTCTTTTTTTTTTATGAATAGTTTTTTTTTTTTTCGATTACAATCAACTCGGGACACCCTATAGATGTCAACCGGAATGACCCCCACACATGCACA
This sequence comes from Petrea volubilis, assembly GCA_026212405.1. NCBI lineage: Eukaryota > Viridiplantae > Streptophyta > Magnoliopsida > Lamiales > Verbenaceae > Petrea > Petrea volubilis. Next base: position 25,770,484 of record CM047876.1, on the reverse strand, counting down.
CACTCACTCAAGGGAAAAGGGGGAGAGGACAAGAGGATTCGAACTCAATACCTCACTGGTACTGATTTGAACCCCCACCACTGGGCTACAACTCCAGTGGCGATGAATAGTTGAAAATATTACTCCATAACTCTATGAGTTCATCAATTTTGTTGTTGTCTTAGTTATTGCAGTTGGTCACAGGAGGTGTTGAGTTAGCTGGTGGGTTAATTAGTGACGGCAGGGGTAGGGTGAGGCTAATGGTTGTTGAGCTACTAGAGACAAAGGGACAAAATAATTGTGCAAAAAATGAAAAAATAAAGAGGGAAAAAAAATGGATAAGGGACAAAATAGGTACATCATTTGCTATTTTAAGAAAAATATTGTAACTAAACCACATTATTAGAGGGGACCAAAGTGATGAAATGGAAAAAATAAAAGAAGCAAACTCCCAATGCTTCCCAATTGAAAGAACCTAATCAAAACGAAATTTATCCACTTTCTCTCTCATGCCAGGTCGAGAAACTCGATATGCTTCTCAATTGAAAGAACTTAATCGTCACAGAGTGTTCTTTTCACCAAAGCTCGTCAGGATTAAACCCAATTTGATTATAACAACCCACCATTAAATATACTAGTGAATCAAACCCTACCCCTCAATGGATCAATCATTATAGGCCGGTTATCGACCAGCTCATAATACGTCTAAATAATTGACAAATTTTATACATTTCAGTGTGGTTCGAATCTTGATATTCAAAACGGGTGTAATGGAACTTAACCACTCTACCACCATGTCGGTGATATTAAATGAAATCAAATTGAATGTCTAGTGAAATTTTCTAGTTCTAGGACAAAAAATTGAATAAGAATATTTCAAGCACGAAAACAAGATTCAGGTGGTAGGGGCCTTTGATATTTGGCATCTTATTATATTTGTACCATAAAATTCCAGTCTGGATATGACCAAAGATACATAGGGCAAATCTCTGACATTAATGTACCACCATAACAGCCATAATGCAACTCAAACGTGCTCATGATTTGACATGTTAGTGAAGTAACCTCGTTTTTGTGTGGCTTTGTAAATATTTTTGTTGTGGTCCTAAATTATGTCCACTCATTGTCTCATTCTCCTAATTCTATAACTAATTACGGCACTGTGCTGCTTGCCCATACAAATAGAGATGTAAACGAATCAAGTCGAGTTAAAGTTCAGCTTATTCTTTTTAGTTTCGAATTCGAATGAAATGAATTAAAATTCAATGAGCCAAAAAAAATAAACTTGATCAAAATTGAGTCAGCTCAACTTGTCTGACTAAAATCGAGCCCGGGCTTGAATGATTCACAGACATTCCACCAACACATTTAAGTTAGGATATAAGTATATTAATTCTATGCTTCTGAAACTTGAGTTCATGACATTATGAAATTTTCATTTTGCTATTGAGACAAAATAATTATTGATTGCATAATTAAATTTTAACAAAAAGTATAAAAGGGTAAAACTAGAAAACACATAGTAATTTGAACTTTTTATTCCAAAATTGATTATTAAAATATAAGCGTTTCAACTTAACCCATTATATATAATAGATATATTATTACATCGTATTTCATTTATTTTAAAGCTCAATTGAACTTGATTTGATAATTAAAAATAGTAAAGCAATATCAACTTCTTTTTTTTTTTTTTTTAACAATGAACTTCTATATAATTTCAAATTTGATAAAAAAAAAATAATTTTGGACAATTGTACTATACTTTTACCCTCTGTAGATTTCTGAAATTCCAATTTTACCCTGTGTCAGTGTCGGTCGCTCATGTTTGTTGGACGTGGGAGTCAACGCTTATTTACTTCTTTTTTTTACCACGGTGAAATTCATCGCCAAAGCATCGTTGATTTCTTCAAATGAAACGCGCCACAGGTGTATGACGATTTGCCAAGCCGAAGCGATTAACAAATTATTACTCCACCACCCACCCGCGAACACGCGCGCACACACACACACACACACACACACACACAGACACACACACACACATAGATAGAGACACGTTTATCACGCTTCCACTGATGCATGATACTCGTCTCAAGGATTAAATCCAGCTTTAATCATCATCATCATCATGCTCCAATTATGCATTGTGGAGTGGGGATCTTGATATTACGTCCCATATTAACTCTGTTGCTTGAATTGAATATCAGCTTCGTCTTAATAAAACCATGAAATCCGTTTCATTCTCAAGAGTACATGTACATTGCATAAACAGCCAAAATATGTCCTCTCTCTCTCTCTCTCTCTCTCTCTCTCTCTCTCTCTCTCTGTGGAATGACAGTGCTTTCTCACTTTTTTCTCGGTACAAAACTTACCAGTCGGTAATCACTTCGTCCTCTGTTTTCAGGGGAAAAAGCAGAGCAAGCCCGCAATAACAAATGCTCTCTCTCTCTCTCTCTCTCTCTCTCTCTCTCTCTTTCTCTCTCTCGTCAAATTCCACTCCATAATTCCTAACAAAAATCCCACTACATCACATTTTGTTTACTTTCTCAGACACCTTTTGTTTTTCGCGTCCTTTATTGGTGTTCTTGCCTGCAAAATTTCATTAAAGATTAATATTTTTCTTACTAACTATTCTTCAATAATGAATCTTTATGAGTAAACTCAAAAAAGATTTGAATTTTCTTGTTTTTGCTACAATGGGACATGGATCAGCGCCAATCTTGACATTCCAAGCGTTAATTTTGTCCTCATTAGCAGCAGCATATCCATCTCCGCTCAAATGCACAGATTCAACTCGCTTATGCACCTCATTTCTCGCCTTCAAGCCCACTTCAGCACAAACCCTTCCAGTGATTCAAAGCATGTTTGATGTATTTCAAGAAGATATAACATTTGAAAACAATGGCGGAGGCCACATTTTCATAAAAAAGAACTGTTCTTGTGCACTGGGGTTGAACAAATACTTAACAAATACAACTTTTACTGTGAGGAAGAATACTGGGTCCGTTCATGATCTGGTGATTGAATCCTATAATGGGTTGGCTTATTTTCCTTCGAATTTCACAAGGGAGGCCCGAAAAGATGCTGTGGTGTGGCTGAGGCTAATGTGTGGTTGCTCGAGTGGGCTATGGAACTATTTGATGAGTTATGTGATGAGAGATGGGGATAGTGTGGAGTCTTTGGCTAGTAGGTTTGGGGTTAGCATGGATAGCATTGAGGCTGTAAATGGGATTGCTAATCCTGATAATTTTACTGCTGGGGAACTTTATTATATACCCTTGAATTCTGGTATGATTTTGTAGTTGTTGATTGGTTATAAATTATAATCAATGTGATACATGGTTTTGGAGTAGGAATTGGTGTGGTATTGCTGTTGTTGGACGACTTTTATGTTTGTGAATTGTCCTTGTTAGCTGGTTTTTTGAAGCATTTTTTATGGAAGCATTATGGCTTATTTGTTAGTCACTGATAATGCAGGTTACTTGCTCGGAGTAGAGGTTCCTGTGATAAAAATATAGAGATTTTTGGAACAGAATAAATTTAAAAATGTGGGAATGTTTAATAAATTGCACTTATGAACATGGTTTGATGTGCTATCTACGTAGATGAAGTTTTGTCTTAGTGACACAATGCTTAGTTGATGGGATCTGAGAACATATACAGTGATGAGATTATAAGCAATTAACAATAGTCATCTTTGAACAGTTTTTGAGTTGCTCTTTTGGATTATGGCTATATGCCCTGAGTGACCCTTCAATTCTTCTCTCTCTCTCTCTCTCTCTCTCTCTCTCTCTCTCAGCTCCAGGTGAGCCTTATTTGATACAAAATGACATGTCTCCATCTCCTGTTCCATCTCCATCCGCTGATAACTTCATAGGTATGGGAGGTTCTCAATTGAGATTTTCTAATTTGTTGATCTCCATCATCCATTCTCATATATAGAGACATAAGAAATGTACCTCCGCTATAAAATTAACTAAAATTAAAGCATATCTTTGCTATCTACTGCATACGCAACAAGTAAATTCATGGGCTATAATTTTGCTATTTTGATAGCTGATCAGGTGAATCACAAGACTCGTGTACCTTATTGGTGGATTGTTGGAGGTCTGGCAGTCGGTTTGGCTCTTATTCTCGTGGCATTACTCCTTTTTGTTTCCTTAAGGTCGTCGGACCATTTAAGTATATCCGGGGGAAGTCAAAGGAAAGATATTGATGGGGAGACGTCTCATAAATTCCACATTCTCCCGAAAACGAGTTTCTGCTGTGCTTCAGGGAGGTCCATATGTTGCCAATCTGCAGATTTTAAGCACCCTGATGTCAAAACTGGCAATCGGCAGACTAACATTCCTACAGGTTTGAACATCAAGCTTAGCATGATGATTACTATGATTAGAGTTTATTTTACTCTATGCCTTATGTAAGAACGAGATAGTAGTTCCTTTCAGTAAGCTCATTGCACTCCTGCTTTCTTGAAATTGTAAAAAGTATGTACAACATGTAAAATCATTTGTACAACGAAGAAAATAACCAAAGACATGAGAGACCGTTTTGTTAACAAATCTCTAGTCTTCTTTTCCTTCAGTTATAGGTACCTATGTCTTTAACGTGGAGAAACCTGTGGTTTTCACATATGAGGAAATATTGTCTTCAACCGACGGGTTTTCTGATCCTAATCTTTTGGGAAATGGAACTTATGGTTCAGTCTTTTATGGCCTCTTGCGCGACCAGGTCCACCATTCGTGAGCATTGAGCCTATTGCTGCTTCATATAGTGTTGAACAAAGTTTTTCTGAACGAATTCTTTCTCTTGTTCGCATGAATATCAGGAAGTTGTGATAAAAAGGATGACTGCTACAAAAACGAAAGAATTTGTGGCAGAGATGAAAGTTCTTTGCAAAGTTCATCATACAAATTTGGTAATATTCCAAACTCTCACTTAACGCCAACCCTTGGTTTATGATGTTTTTCAAGATAGAACATCTTTGACATTTCTTTTTGGTTTGGTATTGCCAAAGGTAGAAATGATCGGTTATGCAGCTAGCGGTGATGAGCTCTTTCTCATATATGAGTACGCTCAAAAGGGTGCCCTCAGAAATCACCTGCATGACCCTCAGAGCAAAGGTGAGCTCCTGTTTGCTTGTATTACTAAAATATTTTTTTTTGGTCAGCGTATTACTAAAATATTACTCGCATTATCTGATGATAAAATCTTGGTGATTTTTATGATGGAATCGCTTAATGATGTGCTTACGTAAGGTCATACACCGCTATCTTGGATAACGAGGGTTCAAATAGCACTTGATGCTGCTAGAGGCTTAGAGTACATACACGAGCACACAAATCCTCATTATGTGCACCGGGATATCAAGACAAGCAACATTCTACTTGACAGCAGCTTCAGAGCAAAGGTTTTTGTGTGCGTGCGTGCGTGTGTGTGTGTTTTCTCCAGTTCACAATCTACAGACTACATGTTATGCTATTGAATCTGATCGATTCTCACTCGAGTAGATTTCGGACTTTGGTTTGGCAAAACTTGTCATGGCAACCAATGACGGGGAAGATTCAGTTACCAGAGTTGTTGGAACATACGGTTATCTGGCTCCCGAGTAAGTAATGTTCCTTTTTTGTTTTGAAAAGGAGTAAGTAATGTTCTAAGGCCTCATTTGACACACACACACACACACACAGAGACAAACATATGTATATATATGATGTTTTTTTAAAGTAGGTAGAGGAGCCCAGAACTCACACTAAAACCATTAAAGATATGCACTTAAAAGAAAAGTTACAAATCAGATACATTTTTGTTTCCATAACATTAAGTCAATATTTTCAACCAAGTATTCTACTCTCCCTATTGATTTGAATCTCTGATTTCTTTTAAGATACTTGAAGCACGGCCTGGCGACGAATAAAAGTGATGTTTATGCATTTGGCGTCGTACTTTTTGAGATAATATCAGGAAAGCAGGCCATGATCAGAGGTCCTGAGAGGCGGTCATTGGTATCTATTGTAAGTCAGTTTTAGTTACCAGATAATCGGATTATACATCGGCTACTGAAATTTCCCTTTGTTTAAAAGTTTGATCGAAAACCAGTAGGATGCTGCTGATTAACACTGCTGAAGTTGTTTTAGATGGTGTTGGCTCTGAGGAACTCGCGCGATTCTACGAGCATGTCAAGCCTGAAAAATCACATCGATCCTAACTTGATGGATTTGTATCCTCATGATTGTCTCTTCAAGGTGAATTCTTACAGCCCTTTTTGTCCCTGATAAACATATGACAGATCAAATTCAAGAACATGTTTTACAGACTTTGTTTGCTCACGAGCATATGCTGTGTAGATGGCTGTGTTGGCAAGGCAATGCGTGGATGACGATCCCATTTTAAGGCCGGACATGAAGCAAGTGGTGATATCGCTTTCGCAGATACTATTGACGTCTGTGGAGTGGGAAGCGACTCTCGCTGGGAACAGCCAAGTGTTCAGTGGCCTCGTTCAAGGAAGATAAGGAAATTACACCCCCAACCCCGACACTCGGGCCATTTTTTCAGGGCTTCTATTGCGATGCGTGCTTAATTCATTCGCCATTTTATTGCACGTATATACGCCAAGTGTATCTAATTTATAATCATGTATTGTTTAAAGGAAATATTTGATGCACTTGGAATATAATCATAATGTGTAATAAAAGATAAAAAGGATTTGGAGGAGTACTTAAAAGCGATGCACACATGCAACTTGTGTGTCGGTATTGTTTGCCATAATTTCATTTTGTTTCAGCTTTGTGACCTTAAGTCTCCCATGGTAAATGGCTTCTCTTTACAAACATTGCTAGTAATATATAGTAGCTCTCATACTTTTCTTTTTCTTCATTTTTTTAAATAATACGCGTATATGCTACCAACACACGAATACTGTCAGAATTCGAATCCCTAACACTCTCCAGCCCTCTAAAGACAAGGTGCATGTAAACTAAGCCAAATGCTCTGAATTGGTAGCTCTCATACTTGATTATGAAACGAATTAAGCTATTCAACTTTCAATTTTGAGATCAACTTCTAAAAAAATTTGTTGGAACTCGATTTTTTAAGTACGGTAAATAAAAATTGAAAACCTTTTTTTTTTTTTTGATAAAATTCAAAGACTAATTAGTTGGAAATGGATAGTAAAATACGTGGAAAATTATCCAATTACTCCTTAAGTTCGATTATTAAAAAAAAAAATCGAGGTTGTTGACTAAATTGAGGAACTCGACAACAATTAGAATTTAGAACACTCTATTTCGTATTAATAAGGTCTAATTTAAATGACAACCTTAAAATACATCAATAATATCTATAATCTAATAATATTATAATAGATTTTCAATACATCAAAGAAGAGAAATACTTATTTTTTGAAAAAAAAAAATGCTTTAGTGAAATGATTCGTTTGGAAAAATCAAAAGTCTAAAAAAAAATTCTCAAAAATGACTTTTTCTTAAAAAAACAAAAGCTATCTAATGTAATTTTAAATAGAAATACCTTTTAAAGTATTTTTAATATTGTATACAAATACAAAAATTTTTGATTAAAAGAAAAAAAAAATTACTGTAAAAAAACATGGCTTAAAAATCATTTTTTTTAATCAATCAAATGGGCACATGAAATAAAAATAAATAAAATATTGATAAAATTATGTTACCTCAAAAAAAAAAAAAAAAAAATCAGACCAGCAAGAACAAACTGATTTTTAAGCCGAATCCAGAAATGGCCCCACAAGAGAGAAACGAGAGGCAGTTGATGGCCAAGCAAGATGAAGCTAAGTGCTCCAAACAAGCCACACATTTATTCCCACCTGTCACCCTTGATTACACGTCAATTCTTTGGATAAATCAAGCAAAAAAAAAAAAACCGAAAACTGAACAAAAACAAAGCGTTTTTTAAGAAAATGGTATAATTTCTGATATCTATTCCAAAACAGTGCTGTTGAATGTTTTGTCGATACCCATTTTTCAAGATTTTTCACTGGAGGCCATTACTGTTCATGGGTTGTTCTTTTATAGCTTAGTTCTAATCAAAGTTCACAGCTTTTCAGTGTTTGTTGCCCCCAAAGAGTTTCTTGAACAGCAAATGAGGGATTAGAAACATATCAGGGTTTTGCGTGGATTGAGTTGTGTTAAGTTAACAATGTTGCCTGTTTCTTCAGCGACCACCAACTGCTCTTGCCATTCACAGGTCAAGATATTTATTGGTTATGTAAAAGATTTTTTTCATTTCTGATGATAATATATGTTGCATTTCATTCATTTATTCCTTTTTCTCTTTCTGATCTTTGTGTTTACTTTTTTAGGAGTGGTTCAATTTGATTGTGGGCTATTCACTATTTTTGCTATTTGGGTTTTCTTGGTGGTTAATGGATAGTTCAACTCGTAACATTTATTGTTATACTATGGAGTTCATGAATAATTTAGTGGTAAATTGATGGCAGTGTTACTCAGTATGCAAATATTGATTATGCAGATTCCTATCCATGGGGGCTTGAAATCTTTTCCTTCATATTGGAAGGCCTTTGATTCGAACTGCAACAATGCGGACAAAGCGTTTAGAAGTTTCTCAAATTCCGCGAAGAGAAGATCTGTTACATGTTCTTACTCTAAACATGATGGGATGATCAACGGGTCACGTCGTTTAGGACCAGGCAGTATTATATTTGTAGAGGACTCGAGTGACACTGTTGCAGATGATCAGCTAACCGATTTTATCACCAAAACCATTGACAATGCTGATCCCGAGTTTCATTTGTCTGTGGATGATGTACCAGTTGATCCCCCTTCGGTTTCCGAATCATTGAACATTGAAGCAAATCCATTATCTGATCAGAAAACAAATGTTTCTGATATTCTTGCTCAAATGAATGACTCCATTTCCGATACTCTTAATGGAGAGGAAAACGTTTTGAATAAATCACTTGATACGATCACCTCATCAGTAAAGACCACTGTGGCAGATGTTAATGAAGCACTCGATAATCTCATCAATGATGTTACCTTATTTATAAATAAATCTGGAGAATCAGCTGGTAATAAATTGATTGGTTTGTCTGGTGGGTTGAAGGAAGGATCTGGTAGAGCAGGGTTTGTTGCGCTTAATGCGTTGAGGCGCACAATTGTAATAGTTGAGGATTTTGTAGTCCGGGGGGCTCAAAGTATTGGATATGCTTATGGTTCTGCTAAGGAATTTCTCCCTCAAGAACTCCAAGATGCGCTTGATTCATCGGAAGGAAGTGTCATAAAAGTATTGAGCCCTGTCGGGACTGCTTTCCAACAGGTATATTCGACATTTTTGTTCTACTATTTACGATAAATCTGTTAGTTTTAAACTATTTCAGAATTTGACAATAGGATAATTAGATGTTTTAAACTTCACAAACTCTAGTGTTTTCTTGAGGAAATAACTTATGGTACTCCCAAATTGTGATGTAAAGGTTTACATTGCTCTGGAGGGATTTGAAAAAAGCATTGGCTTGGACCCTAATGATCCACTAATTCCGTTTGTTCTTATTGTTGGAGTGTCAGCCACTTTATGGTATAAACTTTCTTGTTTTCTTGTCTTTTTTGATTTTTTAATTTTCTTATTGGGCTTTAAATTTCCAACGGAAATTTGACAATGATCCTTGTTTTTGTCTCACTTTTAAATGGAAATTACATTTTTCATCAGATTTGTGCAGGGGTTCTTATAGGGTGTTGAAGTACAGTGGATATGCTGGGGATTTGTCTCCTCAAGAAACTATGGAGCTCTTACGAGGGAATGAGAGTGTTGCACTGATTGATATTCGGCCTGAGGCAAGAGACTGTAAATTTTTCTAGCCTTTTCTTTGGTGGAAAGTTACTGAGATGAACTTCAATACTCCCTATCATGTTGTTGTTGTTGTTGCCCTCTTTTGTCATTCATTACACATTAGTTAAATGATGTCATCTGTCAAATTTTGCTAAACTTCTGAACTTACACACACATATGCAAATGAAGCTACCCAACTCTTTTTGATAAATTTTATGAGTTTTGATCAAATTTTGTTGGAAAGAAGGGGATATTTGTAATTTTAAGATGACGAGGATAAGTTTGTATAATTACATAGTTATGGGGGAGGACATTGTAATTGTCTCTTTCTTAAACGTCTTCTAGTTTGTTTCGTTATACTTATGACACAATAATATTTGCTGACTATTTTTGGTTGCATTGTTATGCGTGTGAAGGATCTCAGGGAAAAAGATGGCATTCCTGATCTTCGAAGGACAGCTCGGTTTCGATATGCCAGTGTAACTCTACCTGAGGTTGTAATCCTTCAACTAAAACACAGTTTGTGATCTTAATCTTTGCTGTGAAAATTTGGCTTATGTGGAAAATGAAAAATAAAATTGAACAATCCACTGGCTAAAACAAGTTGTGAAGTTATCCTATCGACATGTCTTCGTGGTATGTGAATTCGCAGGTTGTCGGCTCTGTGAAAAAACTGCTCAAGGGAGGAAGAGACATCGAAGACTCGATGCTTGCTGCTGTTATTCGCAACCTTAAAATTGTTGAAGTATGAACCACACATTTCAATGTTTTGTGTGATAATATTTTGGGTGATAGGAAGTGATGCCTTAGATCAATTTCGTATCTATAGGACAGGTCCAAGGTTTTAGTTATGGATGCTGATGGAACTCGTTCCAAGGGCGTTGCAAGATCACTGAGGAAGCTAGGAACTAAGGCAAGTATGACGTAGATAAACTGGTAATATCTGTATTTGCAACAACGAGAGAATGGAGCTTGTGTTTTCCATATCTCGAGCTTACTGTTTTGTTTTGTGCCTTCGTGTTGAGTTTTAGTACTGTTAATATGCATATTATTTATATATATTTATATTGTTAATATTTTGATTTTCCACAACACAGAGACCATATCAAGTCCAAGGCGGCTTTCGCGCCTGGGTGAAAAAAGGGTTCCGTGTTAAAGAGCCTAAAACCTGAGACAGCTCTTACAATACTCAATGAGGCAAGTTTGATATTTTTAGTTAACCGGGATGGAAATAGTTTTTCGAGTTTTTCATGTGATATCATTTCTAATGTGTTGTGACACTGTTGTTACATATTTTTGAAACTTTATTTCAACATACTGACAAAAAATGAGGTGTAATAGGAAGCTGAAGCAATCTTGGAGGAAATCAAACCAACCCCACTAAAAGTTATCGGGTATGGAGTGGTAAGTCTCTATTCTCATCTATTTTTTTGTGATTGGACATTGAAATTTTCAAGTTTCTTTTTGTTGTTTCTTTCTTATTTCAAATACTTTCTAGTTATATATATTTTAGTCGATTTAAGAATAACCTGAATAATTTTTTCTAATTTCAATCTGAATTGGTGGAATTTGAAAGCTTAAATGTATTTTTCGTCATGCAAATTGTTAATGTGAATTCTCCATGAACAGGGTGCCGTTGTGGCAGCTTATTCATTACTAGGTAATGTTCTTGCACATATCTTATAAGTGATACCGAAAAAATTTAAGTTTTAATCACCAAATAACCCCTATGTTTTAACCTAATTGTAGAAAATTCATCGATCTTTTAAAATAACAAGTATAACGTTTTCTGCAGAATGGGAAAAGACGCTGCAATTCATTGCCATTATCGGTACGGGCCTGGTAAGTAGACACAAATCCCGTTTTCGAATAGATGTTTTGATGTCTTTTGTCTTTGAAAAATAAGGCAAATCCTAAATTACAGTCTCACCCCCTGCAATCATGAAAGATTGAGCGGAGAATTGGTCATTTATGTGTTTCAGAGGGGTTGTTCAATGCATTAACCCAAAATGAATTGTAGAAACTATCCTTTCGTGTATCTCAAAGATCACTTTTTGTTGGACATTCGTGTAATCAATTTTGTATAAATTCATAATTTATATTAGCTTAACGTTTTCCACTCTTAACGGTTATCAGATCATAATCTGGCGATTTGCTTCTTACCAAGACGCGGAAGACTTTAAGCAGGACGTGAGGTACCGAGCCGACTTCACTAAGCATATATTTCGTTGCAACTTCTTTGAATGCTTGTTTCTCTCTCCTCTCTCATCTCTCTACAGTGCATAGTTTGCGTAAAGGACTCGAATTGTGGTTGTATCATATGCTGTCTTCTTGCGCAGGCTACTGCTAGCTCCGGTTAGGCTGGGAGGCCAGGCAATTTCGTGGGCTGCCGGGAAGTTGGAAACAAACCGCAACGGACTACTACCCACGTCGCCTTCATCATCGGATGTCCAAAGCCGGGTGTTGCAGGCTGCCGCAAAGCACGAATCACAGCCCAATGAGAGTGAAGAGAAACCAGATTTGCCAGAGGAAGTGAACGTTTCTGAAGCATAGAATTCAAGATTTGATGCTTGGTGAACTTAACACCTCTGTTTTGCTTAGGTCAAGTTGTATGGTACATATTTCCATTTCCGGGAGAATTATGCGAGATCTGTACATTAAGATGGGTTAAATAAGGCTTTGTAGTAATATATATTGAATCTGAACTTGATCAAATGATTGCAAGAAATTTGTGCTAATCCAACACCATCTTTCATCACCTTTATTTAAACGATCTATCTTTTGTCTGAAAAATCAAACACCATGTTTGAACACTTTTCTCAGATCTTTGCCAATAATGTAAAAGAAGTGTAACCACACCAGGGCCAAAAGGAAGAAAAATATGAACAAAATAAATGGGTCATATAGATTATGTAAACACAAAATTCTTTTCTCTGATAATTAATAGAGAAACAAAAAAGGGAAGAAGAAGAAGAAGAAACACAATCTTATTCTCTAATCCTCGTTGCAATCTTTCCCTTATTATCAGTAGGGAAAAACTATTCAGACATATCATCCTCAGCTCCACTGAAATTATCAGCATCCGTGTCCGGAACAGCCCTACGCAGTCGACTATAACCACCATCCATGCCGCCCCTTCCGTTTCTCAAGTTTATGTTATTACCCTTCGAAGGTGTATAATCCTGTTACGAATATGATGAGAATGAGAACAATGCACAATATATATAAATTAAGAAGAACAAGAAAAAGTAGAATCAATAGCAAAAATTTAAACATACCCCTTCATCTCTCAGTTCCACAGCAGCCACTGTGTTTCTCCTCCTCACTGTCACTGTTTTAGGAACCGGAAAATGTTCAACCTCCTCGGTTGATTTTCCCTCTCGCGCTCGTTTTTTCCTTAAAATGAGCTTTGTGGGAAGTGGCTGCATAAAGAAATGAATCAGTACAAACATGCTTTTCTGCTCGTGCCATTTATTTATTTTTAATTTTTTTCATCTGCTTACAAACATGCTAATTAACTGAGGAAAGTCAACTGACCAGGTATTTGGCTTCTGATTCACCAAATGTCACAAGGTACGTTGTAGGATCATCGACATCATCACCTCGTACCTGCAAAGTTGTCGAAAGGGCATCATATGAGAAGCAGCTTTAGTAAACAAACAAACAAAAACTCAAAAGTAAATCACAGCAACGTACATCCCAGTGATATTCTCGGACCCAGGAGTATGAAATATCTTCATTTTCATCATACATATCCTTCTCTAGCTGCCGCCATAACCAAGGAAAGAACCAAATGATTTTGAGAATATATATATATATACTGATGTAGCATATTTCACATCTTAATTTCGAGAAAGCTCTACCTCATCAACTCTTGGCACCATGTATGCCAAAAATTTATCAGGTTTCTCAGCATCCGAGCTTGAGGACATGTAACTTTTCATAATTGCCTGCAAAGTGAAATGATGCATTATAACACCCTCCCTTGTATCTCACAAATTCCAGAAATGCTCCACAAAGAAACTATCTAAAACAATAATCTTTTATGACAAGAATCATGAGCGAGAAACAAAAAGAAAAGCATATACAAAGGACCAAGCAAACAAAATGGCAATTCCAATTCAATACGCCCCCCCCCCCCCCCTTCCTGATAATTATGCCTTCGTCCATTCTACTGATCAGTGAGCATATCCATTTTGACTCTCTTTCATCCAATTCACATGCGTAAAAAAGAAAATGGGACAGACTTGCTTCTGCAGGGTCAATGGAATTTAATTGATATTTGTATTACATAATATTCAAGCATTACTTACTCTATTTTCATACTCAGCGCGATTTGCAGCATTTAATTTTCTGTAGATTTCTGAATCAGCAGTGGGAGCACTATCAAAATTTGCAACCACAAACTGGTCATCATACCTGGAAAAATCAGAAACAAACAGCAGAGTGAAACAAACAGCAGAGTATATTCAGCTCCAGGAAAATGGAAAAGGCTAAATTTCAAACAGTTCAGATAAAACTTCAAACATTTCTCGTATGAAACTTTGAAGCCTCTGACGGTACCTAAAGTTTATAAGAACACAACTGGGTTATATGGGCGGAGAGAAATATTTTCCACTAAAAAAGCAGCGGATAAGAGAGAGAATAAAGGAACAATGCTTATATATAAGTACATAAATATATAAGAATGACTACAAGAAACAAATCCTCAAGGTGAAAATAAATACAAAATCGCTAGTTTCTACTGCATAAATATACTTTTCTATAATCCCATACTAACAGGAAAAATAGCTCACATGTTCATACAAATAATGGAGTATTTAACAATGCAATAAAGAAAGACTATACCGATCAAAATCAGGGAAGAGCGGAAGAACCCTTTTCGGTTGTAGTTTGCGATTGGTTGCATGAACAGGCTTGGACTTACATGCCTCAAACGAAGCCAAAATATCCTTAATTTTCCTTTCCCTGAAAAGGTAAGAGAAACTTAATCAATGTAAAACTTTGAAAAGTCTCAACTCTATGAACAGAAAAAAGTAAGATAACCAACCTACTGTTGAGATTCTCCAATAGGCTCCGACCTCGAGATTCTCGCAGTTCTTTCGCTTGTTTTTCAGTCAGAGACTGCATGAAACATCAAACTACCCAGTTAAGCTTCCTCCAATATAGTTTTCTCCAACTCATTGCGAGCAAGTAACCAAATAGTACCTGCTTAGCTGACTCCATACTGAGAGGAGATATATACTGAGTTTTGACAAGCCAAGAAACACCTTTGTCAGTTGGCCTATCTTTCCTTCTTATACCATCTGCCTTAATTGGGGTTATAGGATCATCGTCACGCAATAACTCCTCATCCTCTGGATCCAGGGGTATCCTTTCACCCTTCGGAGGACTAGTGAACAAAGAGATATGTAAGTTGAATCAAATACCAGAATTTTTTTTAATTCACCCGCAATGATCGAAGTGATGATCAAATACCAGATTAAGATAAAGGAAAAACAGAATGAGGGGTTAGAGAAAGTTTACTTGTATACACTCAGATCAAGAAGGTCCAAAGGTATCCCAAGATCTGGTTCCACGTATAACTGAGGTTTCCAATTCTTCTCCAACGACGTAATTTGATATTTGCAGTACCTGCAGATGCTCAAATCAAGATCTCTGTATAGAAGTTCAAAAAAGGGAAAAGAAAGCACAATCCCAATAGATTTTCCCCCTTTTCATCTTTTATATATCATCACTGATGTAATAAAAGGAAAAGTAATGATCAGTACTCTGGTCATTTGCTTCTTTTCACTTTCCATTAATTTGTCTTATCAGGGTTGGGGAAAGCAAAAAAAAAAATATATATATATATATATATATAAAATTTAGTGCTAGGGGTACTCCTTTAACTACTGAACACCCACAGATTCTACAGTATCGCTCATCACAGAACACACAGAATGTAATGATAATGTTATCAAAGTGCCCAGTTATCATAGATTACATGTGCACCAGATGCAAAAATACAGGAGTGTATAGGGTAAGCATCACCTACTGTTAACTGGTTTCCTCATATAAAGGTGGGAGTGTGCAAAGGAGTATGCAAGGCCCCCCAAAATCAAAACTAAGATTTGTTGGCAATGAGTATATATAACATTTCACCTCTACCTATTATCACTTATGCAAGCAATAATATACCTCAGCTACCTCATGAGTTGAAGGCTAAGTAAATGCTTCAAGAACAACAAATTAACTTGTGATCACTAGATGGATTATGCATCCAATAATGGTAAACACTTCACTCCATTCAATTGATACTCTGCAAATTGAAATAACCTCATCATTTAGGGGACTTTGGCAGCAGTTTTTGAGTCAAGTTCAATAGAAAAACAATAGCCTTTTACCAGGTTCAAAGTTTAAGAAGTTCTTTGGTTCACTGATTGCTATTGTTAGAACAGGGTAACTTCAGGACATCCTGAAGCTACAATGTGAGAAAGTCAGCTATAACCTTCCAATTCAATACCAAACCAAGTAATTTCTGAAGTTCATTGGATCACGGATTATCATTGTCAGAATAGACCCTTGGGCACTACATCAGTCTACTGTGCAAAAAAGATAAATAACTACCTTCAAATTCAATATTAGACTAAGTAAATTAAATACAAATTTATAAAGAAAAAGTTAAAAACTAATTCAATACGTGGTGAAAATTTAAGAAACACACATCAAAACAAAGAAAAGTAAATGGGCAAAGAAGATCAGATTTAAATGAATCATGCCCTTGGAATTTGTTTCTTCATTGATGCTTTTCAAAATTATTGATAGATTAAACTGACAGGAGGCAGTAGCAATATCAATATTGATAGAGACAGGGGTGAAAGGTGGCATGTTATTAACAGCTAAGGGATTGCACAACCAAACTAAGTTTCACCTAACAAAATGATACATAAAAAGTTTAAATTCAACTCAAAAGAGGGTATCATACCGATCTTGGTCTTTTCTTAAAGACAAAAGCTTCGTCTTTGCAGATGGATCAGGCAGTTCATTCCGGAACCTACAAAGACCACCAGATTCAGTCATCGTGATACATTACAACATAGATTACTGATATCTACAAAGTAGTCATGGAAATTCAATATCATCCCACTGACTAGATAAAAATTGATGAGGTGCATTCACTAACATGCAATGTCCACCACTGGGTTACTAAAAAATTGAGTGATAATGTTGCTGGTCAAACCCCAATAACCCTACATTGATTTCTCAGTACAACTCAAGGCCTCAAACAACAATCCCAAATGATCAGCTCAGATATACTCACTTCAACTTGCAGAGGAATGTTGTCGGTTTCTTCAGACGATTTTCAATTCTGTCACCACTAAGCAATGGAGTACTCCTCCTGTCACCCATATGTGATCCACTAACCGACCCGTGGCCCTTGGCACCAGATGCCAACATTTGGGTCTTCTGCAACACTTTATTTTGAGACTCCCTTAAATGCTGCTTGTTTTTCTCCTCTTGCTTCTGCTTTTCATACTCCCTCCTTTTCCTCAACCTTCTTTCTTCCTCTGTCTCAACCCTACCGCCTGGCCCATGTCCACTCTGTCTTTTACTACCACTTGATGGCAACGGAGGCCTGTTCTCCTTTTTAAACGAAGACCCGGCATTGGGCTGCCTACTCTCCCTGCGCACACCTGCGGAAGGCCCAGCAGAAGGTGCTGGTGGAGGTGATGAGGGTTGCAATGGTGGTGGCGGCGGCGGAGGCGATGAGGGAGGAGGTGGTGGAGGTGGTGGCTGCATAGGAGGCTGATTGAACTGAGAATACTGGGACGAAGGGTAGTACATCGGAGGGGTTGGGGCAGACTGTGGAGGTGGAGGTGGAGGAGGATAAGAGGAAGATTCCGGTGGTGGAGGTGGAGGAGGCTGGTATGGAAATGGCTGCTGTTGTGGTGGGGGCGGAGGCTGGTTTCTTGCCGGAGGGTTAAAATGCTGCTGTTGTGATGATGATGAGCCATAGCCTGAAAGTTGATAATTTGAACTAGGGTTTGCCTGTGAATAGTTTTGGTTGTAATTCGAGCCTTCGTTGCCGCTGTAAGGCCCCCAGCTCTGCGAATACTGATTATTGCCACGTGATGGCTGCGCTGCTGGCGGCTGGCGGCGGTGGTTGTGGTGGCGCTGGAGGTTGCAAAGCGTTTTGATTTGGCGGAGGTGGCGGTGGCGGAGCAAACGTTGACTGCGGCGAAGGATGAAAAGGCCTGTACGAAGCCATGGCCGGATTTCTGCGAACAGCTCTACTAGCACAAAATACAACAAGAAGTCGATGTCAATATCTATCCTTCAACACCGAGGGCAAACAAAACTGAAGTTCAATTAAAGCCCCGAAATAACCAAATTTTCCAAAATTTTATGCTTAGAGAGTCTTCATACGCATACTAAAGAACAGAACCCTGGGGCTCCAAAAAAGTATAAATTAAAACCACCGCCGGATCAAGATTTCTGGTTAACAAATCCCTATCACGAAAATACAATTGGAACTGGGCATTCCAATCAGGGCTCCAAGAATTTCTCAAGAAAACAAACCCTAGCAACTCAAAGACCGAAAATTCAAACGAAGGTACTCGCTCCGACGTTCCGAAGTTAACGAATTGAACGAAAATTGATCGATACGTCAAAAAACTGAAACAAAGGGATTGAATTAGGAGCACGGGAAAGAGATCCAATCGCTCAAAAAAGGGGGGGAAATTGGGGAATGAAATTCAAAACCCCCAATTTAAATTACAGAAACCCTAGAAGTTAAATGAATCCCATTGAAAGCAATTAACTCTCAGCTCATATATGATTTACTCAAACATGCATGCTCAATTTGCAGTGTTCGTGTTCGAGAAGAACAGTAAAAATTTGCAGGTGCTCAGGTTTATAGGGTGGGTTGGGGGGGGGGGGGGGGTTGTTGTATGATTATGCAACAATCTGAGACGGATAATTTTGGTGTCAATTTTAGTATAAAATATATATATGTATGTATTTATATTATATTTATCAATTCAATATATATATCGAGTGAGAGAGAGAGAGAGAGAGAGAGCAATAATAGTTAGACCAATGTTGGAAAATACTAGGAATTGGATTCCAAGTACGATTAGTAATTTGGGCAATTTATTACCATCAAGGTATTTATCTAATATTTGTATATCTTAAGTTTTTAAATATTTGTCTTATTTATGAATTGTTGTTTATTTTTCTTAATATCTTAATTATTAACGGTTGGTTGATTGTTATATGTATTGAATTATTGATTGATTGATTTTTTTTTTGTGTGAGAGTTTTAATTGATCTTTCAAGTCCAAAATTGAATTATCTATTGGTTTAATAGTTACGATAATTTATAGAACTTTGCGTGATATTACTACCACCAACATGATAATCTACCGATTAAATCCATTGTTTCTGGTCTTGCGTATCCAATTTTAAATTCCATCGAGAACATAAAGTATTGTCAATTAGTAAAAAAATCATACTGCTAGGGACGAAGTGATAGTGAGGGCTGTAAGGAGCGGTCGTCCCCGTCAAATTTATATTAAGCTAAAATTTATACATATTTTTTTGAAAATTTTGAATCTTCTAATCATAGAAAATACATTTTATATTTTATAAACATTTGACATCACCACCCATAAACCAAAAATTATGATTTCGTCCATGCACACTGCGTGAATACACTTAGGAAGTGCTTGGTTTCCGAGAAAAGCCAAGATTAGGTGCTCTCATTACAAGTAATCTAGTGTTTGGTTTTTAAGATTTGATAAACTGGGCTTGGGGCTAATGGGGGCAGGCCCGCCACTAGCCCCCTCATATCTCACGATATGAATCGCTAGGGGGGGGGGGGGGGGGGGGCTACGATTCAGTTGAGGCTTGGCACGATTGATTAATTGGTCTGTGTGTATTTACATTTGTATCCCAGTAGTTGTTCGCAATTTACAGTACTATTCTTTCAATAATTGAGAAAGCACCAAGATTTTAAAAAAAAAAAAAAAAATCCCTAATCTCCCTTACGTCTCTAAAATTCTCTAGTCCTCTCCGAAAGGTTTACCTGCACAACCGCCGTCGGCCGACGAAAGGAAAATCTGTGGCGTTCGTTGCTTCCACATATAATATTTTATTTGTTTGTTAGCTATGCATTTTTTTTCTTTCTTTTTGGCTTCATCCTTTTACTGCACTGTAAGTTGCACACACTCCCCATGGGTGAAGTGGGAGATTTTGCAATGAGAAAGTAAAAGACAAGAGGAAAACCCAAGAACCCACTTCACTAGCTTCACTCAATTGTGGAAACGATAACATCTCTTCTTCTATGATATCCCTGCAATTGCATCAATTGATGCGAGTCTATGATCTTTAACTTAACGTGAGTCCTTTAAGTTAAATTAAAAAATAAAGAAAAAAAACCTTTCATAGTCAAGCACATAGTTTGTAAAATTGTGGCTAAAATTGAAAATTCATACGGAATCAATTCAATTCGGGTATCAAATTTTGATGTGCTAATTTTATCCTTTTAATTAATAAATACATGCAATAAATAAATAAATAAAAAGTTCAATATTGTAATATTACATCCTATTTAAAAAATCCATGCTCTCAACCCACAAACCACTCTCTCTAATTATAATTACTTGGTTTTTTTTTCCTTTTTGTGTTTATTATTTACCATGTAATTTTATTTCATATAATTATTTTATTTTTAAATTATTATAATTTAATAAATTATTTCAAAGAATTCTTAAAAAATATTCTTATAAAAGAAATTTAATAATATATTTATATTTTCATCCAAAAAAAATTAAGTATTAAATTAAAATGTGTATTTTTTTTTTAATTTACACACACATAGAGTGTGCGGTATTGTTAGTTATTATAAAAAGAAAGCCATTTTTATCTCACAAATAGCGGTTATTTATGTGATTTTACAAAATTTGTCCTTTAATTTTATGTGGAATAAGTAGAAATATGTAAAATTGTGGCTAAAATTAAAAATTTACATGAAATCGATTCAATTCGAATACCAAATTTTCATATGTTAATTTTACCCTTTTAATCAGTAAACACATGCAATAAATAAGCTGTTTAAAAGGTCAATATTGTAATATTACATCCAATTTTAAAAACTCATTTTCTCAACCCACAAACCAATTTCCCTAATTACAATTACTTAATTTTTTTTCTTTTTGTGTTTATTCTTTATCATATAATTTTATTTCATATAATTATTTTATTTTTAAATTATTACAAATAAATAAATTATTTCAAATAATTTTTAAAAAAATATTCTTATAAAAGAAATTTAATAATATATTTATATTTTCATCCTAAAAAAATTTTAAGTACTAAATTGAAATATATATTTTTTATATTTTACACATACGTAGAATGTGCGGTGTTGCTATTTACATGAAATGGGAAGGAGTATGAGGTTGTTTTGGTAATTGCACCAATTTTGTCCATGTAATTCAACTTAATCTTACAAACCAAACAATGAAACGCAATTACACATAATACAATCTTGCCATGTATTTAACCAAGCAAACAACATAATCAATTTAGTCCAATTAGAGGAAATCTCTAATCTCATGACAAATCATAATTAATGGATCATAAAAACCAAACGTTTCCTTATAAGGAATTGTTTACTTCTCGTGTCATGATTAACGGGAGTTTGCTTTTGGGAGGTTTCTTAATGGTTTATTGGGCCTACAAACCCACCAAAAAACATGTTTACCTTTACTGTTTAAGGTAAGTTTATGGTATCCAAAAAAGTGAAGTTGTTTATATTGGTCTTTGGACCACAACTGTTTAAGCAGTAAAAGTCATAAGTAACCTGGCCATCAATTAACCTGGGGCTCCGGGTTAAGGAGGGCTTAAGGCCCATGTAAAGTAAACGCGTCGAAATGATGGTTTAATTTAACAAACCAGCGTTAAACTCAAAAGTAAACGATTCCTAAAGAGTTTTGTGACAACATTGAAAACACATCAAAAATTTACATATGCCAAGTTATATGTACTCTTCTCCACACATAACAAAAGCTTATGTTATAGATTATTTGAAATGTACACTTAAAAAGAGGATCTTGCCCCCAAAAAAAAAGAAAAGAAAAAAAAAAGGTAAATTGATCTTGTGCCAAAATCACAGCCCATTGCCCAAAACTCCACAAATCCTTATTTGGGCCGACCTGCTTTGTTAGTGGGCCCAACCTGCCTTGCAAACTGCACGCATTTATAGCGTCCAATTAAATAATACACACACACAGAGACGCAGAAAATTGAGGGAGCGAATTTGAAATAAGAGAAAGAATGGGGACCTGAAAATAAAGTTCTAATTTCTTTTTGAGAGTGGCATATTCTTTCTTCAACTGTTGGAAAGTTCTCTTGCACCTAAAGAAGCAAAAAAAAAATATAAGGGTATCTTAAAATAGGTAGCTCAAATAAGTGATTTTTAATTATAGGTTATGCAATTAACTCTCTAGCTTTTATTTACTATGGAAATTTATAGGAGATTAGACGAATATTCGAAAAATGCATGTTTAGGACGTAACAAAAAGGAGCTAACATAAGGCTGCCATTCCTGTTTAATTATATGTATACTATCGAAACTTAAATTTTTGTCCTTGTAAAAATAATAAAGCTAATTTATTTTTTTTTTGCAACTAAATTACATTTGGACAAAAAATGAAGTATCCAAAATTAATTTTTTGGAGAAGTGTAAATTAAGGAGAATATCAATTAATTACCCTTCACCATTTCCAGCTCCACAATGCTCTCTGAACTGTGTACACTCAAATTTAACCTTTTTGGCCCCAATGCTACAAAATCCAAGTTAAGGGAGATAAAGGGTTAATTTTGAATTGAACTCATATATAATAAAATATTAATCCTTGTGACAAAATCTTGATTTATAATTAATTGATATTTTTTTTTCCACAGTTTACACTTTTATAATTACCTTGAGCTACTTCCCTTGAATTGGTGCATATAGCTGTCCAACTTCGCAAAATCAAGAGGGTTCTTCTCCCTAACAAGATCAAAAGGTTATGATATTCTAAGTAAATAGATATAAAGTCATGTATGCATTCGAAAATCGCATATAGAACAGTTTGAATCCTCTATTCGAAACAATATGTCATTGGTTAGTTATCTAAACATATAGATTTATATATAAGATCGACTCACAAAGCTTGCTCGATATTTTGGACTAGGCGAGCCGAATCCCGATAGTACAATGTAACTACTTCTTCCACAAAATTGGGATTTGCATCATCCTGCAGCTCTTCCAATTGTACAAATTGTTCATCAAGATATCCCTGCGCAAACATATTGATTTAGAAACATGAATGAATCAAAAACGGATCAGTACAGACGTACAATCACTTGTAATTTTATATTTTGACGAAAGTTTAGAGTTTATACAACCTCTAGAACTAGCTATTATAATTGCTTGCTATATATGTCGTATGATTAAAATTCAATCTCGTCCTCTAAAAGTTAAAATTTTTGACTCTATCCTTCGTAGCACTTAATGTATGTAAACAATCTTGTGCATCGTTGCATAATTTTTCCTGTCTCTCTCTCTCTCACACACACACACACAATACATACACATGCTATGCATTGAGTAATATGTAGTACCTGATCAAAGAGGGATTGCTTCATGTTTGCAAGTTGTCTGCTCATAATTTTTTTTTTTTGTCTATATATATAAATATATATGGTGAATTGACTATGAAATTAAATGCATGTTGAGTTTGGCATTAATGTGTGGGTTTATATAGTGGTCACGACTAACAGGTTCTTGGAATATTATACGTCAAAAGGGAAAGCAAAAATGAGGCCATGTCAACCTTTTAAGCCTACATAATGTTATATGACATGTGTATAATTCTAACTTAATTTGCAAAATATGATATATATATATATATATATATATATGTGTGCGCGCGCGCGCGAGCATTTAGTTTAACATATGTCTTTAAGTTATAAGATAAATATTCTAACTTTACATGTTAAATTTATTAATTTTGATTAATTCTAACTTTGCAAAATATGATATATATATATGTGTGTGTGCGAGAGCGCGCGCGCACGCGCGTGTGTTGTTTAACATATATATGTCTGAGTTATAAGATGATTTTTCCATTAAGAATCTGAAGTTTGTATTTATGAATTTTAGCGTGGGATGCAATCTATGTCCAGATATATATGCCAAGATATTTCCAAGCAACAAAGGCTAATTATAGAACAATTAAGATATGACCCTCACACACACACACACACACACATACATATATATATGCTTTGTATGTAGATAAATTCTTAAAATACTCTTTCTATTTATTAATTTATTTATTTTGCCATGGTATTGATCTTGATTTCCATCTAAACTGTAAAATTAACAAATTGGACAATAATGGCTTTATTTCTTTGTCAAAATCTCAAACAAATTAAAATCGACACAGCAATTAAATAAGCAATACCGGTCTTGATCGGTTTGAGTTAATTATTTTACCATATTATTCATTTTAATCAATTTTTGTATATTTTTCTAATTTAGAATCATCCTTTAAAAATAAAAATGAAAACAAGCCCACAAACCATGCAAAAGTGAAATTCGATAGTTAGGTAAAAGTATATATAAAAGGAAAATATATCTTTTTTTGAAAAAGAAAAATAATTCGGCTGCAATTAATTAATTAATTAATTAATTCCAGATAAATTAACCTATTGTCTCAACATGAGATAGAATTTATCCCAAAAAAGAGCCATAAGTTGGATATGAAATGTTCTGCCGGCCAAAAAAAAAGTAAAAAGCACGACATTAATAATTTAACAACATTATCGCAACAATAATATTACACTTTTATGGAGTTTACTATGGAAAAAAAAGAAAGGCATAAAAGCCTCAAATCAATCAAAAGGTACATATTCAAGAAGGGAAAGATGAACTAATAACTAATTAATAATGGAGAATGAAGTGGAGATTCTAGCTTTTTTTAAAAATAGTATGTGCTACGATATTTTGATCGAAAGAATTTTTTTTTTTTTTGAGGGTTGGAGGAGGGGGGGGGGGGGGGGGCACATAATAGTTTTTATTTAGGTAGAAATGCGATTTTCATCCTGTAAAATGACATGTTTTGGGTTTTAGTCATTTCATTTATATTGTTCGCCGTTAGAATTTTTGTCCTGCAAGTTTTTAAAAGGGACAATTATATCCACTTTCCCTTGAGTTTGTGTGAAATTACATATAAATCCCCTCTTATTTTGAAAATTACTAACAAAAAAAAAAACTTAGCCTAACAATAATTTTCGAAATCACTAATAACTTTTGCGCATCATAGTAGTTAACCTAGACACCAAGAGATGCGATCATCAAGCCCGACAAAACAACTCAATCAATATTGTGATTCCACCAACTTTCGAGAAGTAATTTCATTTTATACCACAACAATCACTACCGAACAACGTCATATAATTCGACACCACTCTTTTTCTTTTCAAATTGACTTCATATATAACTTCTACATCTTGAACTTGTCAAGACCATACAAATTTCATTTCAAAATACCACCGAAAACATAAAAAATACAACTCGCAAGTACACCCTACCTTGATGAATGATGCATTTTGTTAAACTTATACATACCTCGGGGGATATTTGTAATTTTTAAAATAATAGAGGATTATTCATAATTTTACTTAAATTCAAGGGATGTGGGTGTAATTGTCCCTTTTTAAAATTAGCAATTTTAGCTATATGTTTGTCTCAAGTGAATCCTTAATGATTAATAACTTATGTTTTGCGATGCTCTGATATTGTACTCCTACAAGAACTTGAAAGTGCAAAAAAGTTTAGATATTGAAATTTGAGATTTTTCGTTTTTTTTTTCTTTTTTTTTTATTTACCAGAATATGTCGATCTTGCTTGATCTATATTATCTCTATTGTGGCTATTAACAAACAAAACAATCATTTTTAATACATAACAGTAAAATACATTTCTAGTAATTATTTGGATATTTCAAATCAAATACGACTCTCACATCGCTTATAGTCCCATCCGATATCAAAAATTAAGGAATAATGCAAACAATTAAGAAGGTTAAGGAATACTCAGCAATGGATAAATAATTTAATAATCAATCCATGATAGTTTTATATAATTTTTTGTGCAAAATGTGTGGTCACATCTGATTCCATATTGAAGTAGAGCTGGAGGGATTGGATCTGTGTGTGATTAATGGGGCAATTTATTGGCATAAGGTTTTGATTCTATTTTCCCATTGTTGTCTCTCTTGATAAGAATCCCACCATGGAACATTGACAAATTAACTGCATTTTGGTACCTCTGTAAAATGAATTTCACATCAACCAACTTCCTTAGAGAAGCACAAAGTGTCACGTCCCGAGCACAGAGGTTATCAGGATGCACGAATTATCTCCTGATAGAAGTAGATAAACCCATCTTTAGAGTGTACGAGTTCGTTGGACGCAAAGATCGTCTGCAGACTCATCTAAGGACGATCTAAAATTTAACTATAATCGATTTATCAAAGGAGTATAATGCATACATGTTATTTTTTCAGTCTAATTTTGTTTATCATTCATTTTTCTTTTCTTGATTAATCCTATAAATAGGGCATGTTAGCATCTTTTTTTGCAATTCAACCCAAAATAGGTCACAACATGAATGCTCGTTGCAAGCTTTCTAACAAGAACCCTCCATCATGGTAAGAAAAACCTAACATTTATCCTTCTAGCGATAACACACTTATACTTTTAGAAAAGTAAAAGTTGTAGAGCAAGTTTAAGAAAAGAATTAGAAAAAATGAGTACTATTTGAAAATAAATAGTGAAAATCAGTGGTTCCACTCTTTAAAAACTAACTAAAAATTAAGAAAAGTAACCTCAAAATTGCTTTCAACTCAAACAGTCTCTTAGCTATAGATATTCCTTGGGAACCTAACAATACTTTATATATTAGGTCATTTGATCTTGTAAGAATCTAGTTAAAAAGGGTTTAAGTTTGTTCTCCCACATCACTTCTTTTTTGAAAGAAAAACCATTTTTTACTATTTCAAGAATGTGCTCAAGAAAGAATAAACCAAACATATCATTATGCTATGAAGTTTGACCTTTAAGGTTGCTGTCCCATCTTACTTTTAATCAGATATTCTCAAGAGCATTTGTTCTCATCATCTTGTACATGATTGTAGGTGAGACAGAGGCAATACAATGAGCTCCGCACTCATACCACCACACACGCACACGTTCAGAATTCGAACTTGAACATTACACTCACCACCACCAGATCAAAGACGAACTCAAGCATTACACTCCACGCTTCTAAAACAAAGTACATGTCCATGTTCGGAATTCGAACTCGAACATTACACTCTCCACACTTCTAAAGATAGAATACGTCCACTAGGTCAAAGTCAAACTCAAGCATTACAACCCCTACTCTTCTAAAACCGAAGTACATGTCCATTAGATCAAGACTGTCATGATTCGAACCCGAACATTACACTCCTCAAGCTTCTAAAGATGGGATACATGTCCGTTAAGCCAAAGGTTCCGACAATGAGCCTCCGCTTAAAAGAAGCTAAACATATTGCTTGCCAGCCGCCATAAAAATACATAAACAAACATACAACAGAGCACAACACGTAGTTTTAACAAAACTGAAACTGGTTCTATATGCTACACAACACTTGATAGTTTTTCTTGATCTGAAGCTGCTTGTCACTTTTATGTCTAAAGTAACAGATACACCCCCCAGTACAAGATTACACCTACATAAGTAGTACACAACATAGATCCACCTAATAATCCTAGTGTGTCCATATATGACTCGCAGATACGAAGAGAACAATTTAACAAGAAGGCGAGAAAAGTGAAAAAAAATAAAGAAAAAATCGCGAATAGGCAACGGATTCATAGAGTTGTCAGATAGCTCAACGGTAGGTACGGTAGTTCGGGCTGTACATACAGCTTTCTGCATACGCTACGAGGTCTTTTGGTTGCGGTAAACGAGTGGCCAAACCTATAACGCGATAAAAAGACAAAGATTTAAGACACGGGAGCTTCGAATATTACAAGAGCATTGCAAATTTTGAGAATCAAGACGAAGATATTATTTACCAAGTTCGTATGCTTTAGCTGCTACTCTGGCTGCAATCTGGGCAGAAATCTTTCTGATGTTGGAAAATGGCGGGTATATGAGTCCTTTATCTAAGTTCTCTTGGCTAACCTGTGCGGCTAATGCTTCCGCTGTTTTGAGAAAACGAGACAGCATGTAAAAGAAAGAATTAGAGCACGATTAGTGGCGCAACCTAATTTTAGGGTTTTAAAATCAAGAAATGACTAATTAGTTTCAGTAACTTACAAGCTGCCAACAGCATATCATCGTGAACTCTGATCGCACCAGAAATGATCAAACCCAAACCAAATCCAGGAAATATGTACGCATTATTTGCCTTAACAAAGAAAACGATGCTCAACTCAGTCGAAAAAGTGTCGGAGAAAAAATAAATAAATAAATTTTAGTCGATGGATGTTTATACCGAACCTGGCCAGATGCGTAAAATTTGCCATTATATTCAACCGGACTGAATGGGCTCCCGCTTGCAAAAATGGCACGGCCCTAATGATGAATAGAAGAGAAGAGAATGATAAGGAAAAAAAATCATAAAAAAACGAAAAATCCATTGCATGACATCTCAACAAATGTATGTCAAAGATGAAAACTGAGCGATCACCTCGCTCCATGTATAAGCTTCTTCAGCAGTACATTCAGACTGTGAGGTTGGGTTGGAGAGGGCGAGAATAACGGGTTTCTGAAAAAAAAAAAAAAAAATCGCAACATTAAAGTTGAGAGAATATTTATCGAAAGAGAATTAAAAATACGAATTTGTATCAGATGCTCAACCTCATTGAAGGACGACACCGCCTCAACCACTTCTTTTGTGAAGGTTCTTCCTGCTCCTGATGATCCTATCAATACTGTCGGCTTAATGGCCTGTCAAAACAACACAGATACAATGATCTAGACTGTGTATATATATGTGTGTATGTATTTGTATGTATGTATATATATTGGGGGGGTGGGGGTGGGGGAGGAGTTCCCACCTTCACAGCATCCAACAAGGTTGTGACAGGTTCATGTTCATGGGCCCACGGTTTCTTAAAATGTTGAAGTGACTCCACACGAGATTGAACAATCAAACCCTAGAAAAGTAAAATCATGGTAGTTCAATATCATGTGCCTGTGAGAGAGAGAGAGAGAGAGCGAGAGTGTGTGTGTGTGTGTGTGTGAGAGAGAGAGAGAGAGGGAGAGAGAGGGAGTACCAAAGCAAAAGGATTTAAATACCTTTGAGTCCACAAGCCAAATCTTCTTGCGAGCCTCTTCTAATGGTACGCCGGTCTGCATGTAAAAAGGACTATAAGTATCACACACAAATTTACTCTGGCTTCGACTTCAGCACAGGAGAAAAATGGACAACCAAAGTCATTATGGATATACAAGTGTGTGTCATTCTCTGACCTGTTTTGACATTTCAAGAGCTATGAGTTCAGCAATACCAGTGCCAGCCTGCATGAATAACATAGGAAACGAGAAGACAACGAACGTATTAGCCACGAGTGTAGTCAAGTCTACTCTCAGGACAAAAGGGAGTCCTAAGTTTAAAAGTAGGACGACATCACTTATTCAAAATCAATGATTTTAACATTAAAGATTGTTGTGTTTCATTTAATATGCATCAAAGCAGATAAGTAATTTTCAGGCACCTCTCCAGCTCCAAGGAACAAGAACGTATGTTCAGCCAACGTGCCCCCTACTAAGTTCAGCGATGCCATAAGGCCAGCAAGGACCACGGATGCTGTACCCTGATAAAAAGAAAACAAAATATTGAAAAAATGCCATAATTAGTGATGATAAACAGAGATATCTGTAAATATGCCTAAAACGGGCATATTTACGGTTATGGCAAGGAAATAACAGTATATTAGTTGCCTGAATATCGTCATTGAAAACAAGATGTGTACTTCCATACTTAGCGAGGAGATCAAAAGCATTGTGATTCGCAAAATCTTCAAACTGCGAAAACTCTCAGAGGGAAAATGTTATCGAAAATCAGAATGGCGGAACAAATTTGTAAACACAACTTTCTTCAGCTGAAAAAAATCGGCCAACCTGAATAAGGACTTTTTCTCCATAATTCTGCTTCACAGCAGTCATGAACTCATGTAGAAGCTCAGCATACTCCTGTTCATGTAAGATAAAATCATCCTAAGTTATAGATATAACAGCAATGAAGATTTACGTTTGAGAGGGTAAAAAAAATTATACGTAGCGAAATGTTAACCTGCCCCGTTGCTCTTCTTCTTCTGAGACCAATATAAAATTCATCATTTAGCAACTGCTCATTGTTCGTCCCCACATCAATAGTCACAGGCAAGCACTGGGATGAAAATCGTCAACAATTTTAGATTCAGCACAAACAAAGGTACAAAAGCAGATAATCCTTAGTTAGGACGGAAAAAAAGGCTCATGCAATTCGTGGAGACTAAAGACAATTATCTGTTGCCACTCTAGACTTGGAGGTACCATACGATATTTAGAAACATTAGTTTTGAGACAAAATTTGCAATGAGAAGACTATCTATAACTCAGATTAACATAAAAAACAAAAGCAGTATTCTGGAGCAGCCCTTTAGGAAAACAGTAAATATAGTTTTGCAGATACTTACAGCAGAAGGACGGATGCCACCAAGAGCTGAATATAATGAAAGCTTTCCTACGGGTATCCCCATTCCCTGGTAAGATTAAAATATTTCGAGTTAAAACTCTAAGCTGTTGGCTTAAAATTATGATGCAAATAATCTTGAAAACAAATAAAATAAAATAAAAGAACCAGTTACCTGGCAGCCAAGATCTCCAAGTCCCAAAATCCGCTCACCATCTGTCACCACAATAACTTGGATCTTCTTCTCGGGCCAATTTTTCAACACCTCAAGAATTCTTCCCCTGAAAAATGATACGATTCGTCAGTTGATCACATGACAAGACAACCTTATCAGCTAGCTAATCCGGGATGTACTACACTACTGGGGTGAAACAAACATACTTTTCTTTCAGACTAATGAAGAGACCCTGAGGTTGCCTGAAGATGCTCCCGTATTTTTGGCATGCTTCACCTACAGTTGGAGTGTAGACGACAGGGAGCAGCTCCTCAACATTGTCAATGAGAAGCTTGTAGAACAATCTTTCATTTCTCTCCTGAAAATGACCACAAAAGTTGAACATGAGTTGGAGTTAACCTATGCAGCTCGTCGTGATTTCAAATGAAATTAATAAACTACGTCAATTATTTAATTACCTGAAGATCCATCATGGCCATATACCTCTGTAGCGGTACTTGGTACTGGCGCATGTTGTGCATCATTTTCTTAACCTGCACGGAAGAAGATGGCAAAAATGTAAGAATTGCATAATTTCATGAACAACTTAGAGAAAATAATGAGACTATCATGTTAACCTGGAGGTCTTGGCTTATGACCACCGGTGGGAGAAGACCACGTAAAAAGTGGGCATCCCTCTCTCTCTCTGAAAAGGCAAGGCCTTTGTTGTAGTGGGGGTCGCGCAACAATGGATACCCACTGCAAAGCAAATAAGAAAGATTATGAAAGCATAAAGATCACATACCTCATATCTCTTAAGAGGGAGGGAGAGGGGGGAGGGGGGAGAGAGAGAGAGAGAGAGAGAGAAGAATAGGATCTGGAGTTACTCATGCTATGCCGTAATTAACACAGGGAAACACCAAGGACTAATGGCTATAAATGTCATCTCAAATACGTTATCGGTTTTCTTCATATGGCTACTAGTCCACCGCAGGGGCAGAGCCAAAGTGCATTGGAAGGGACAATCGCCCCTCTTCAAGTTTATATATAACTATTTTATACATAGTTAACTTAAAATTGAAATCCCCTGCACCCCCACCCCCAAATAATAGAAATGTCTTTTATATTATGTAAACATTTGGTCTCGGCCCAAAACAAAACATTTTGATGCCGTCCTGCTCGATCGTTATTTCATTGGTGATCTAAGCACGAACATCTCATCTTTCCATGCGTCAAGATTAGGATAATCAGCCACTAGACAATAACAATTGACTGGCATCAATGCATGAGGACATTCTGACATCATCTTCATTTTTGTTTTCTTACAAAGTGAAAAACATCGTCAGCTCAACAAACTTTTACTGACACGGCAAGAAATAATGAGTAATTATTTATTTCAGAACATATGTTACAAAGGGGGTAGGAACAAGATCAAGCAAATGAAACATTAAAATAACATAGGAAACAAGAAATATATAAATATATATATATATATATATTATTTTTTTGAAATAAAAGGAACAGGGCACATAGAATATATAACCAAAGGATCTTTATTAGGTGGAAACGACAGGAAAATCAATTATTAGACTAAGAATTTAAGAAACAAAAACTAAAAAGGCCTACATACTGAAAACTCAACATAGAAATATATATATATATATATATTGAAATAAAAGGAATAAGGCACATAGAATATATAACCATAGGATCTTTATTAGGAGGAAACGACAGGAAAATCAATTATTAGACTAAGAAACAAAAACTAAAAAGGCTTACAAACTGAAAACTCAACATAGAAATCATCGATACTTCCTATAAACCTCAAGAAACCACACACACACACTCTTAAATTAAGAGAAAAATTATGAAAGAGAGCGATTCATCACCTAGCAACTGTGACAGTCCATGGGGTGATATACTGATCCTCAGTGGCGCTATCCTCGCCGTACACATCTTCCACACCACCACCAACCGTGGATTGTGATTCATCCTCAAACACCGGCTGGGATGATGATGATGATGAGGGAGCATTCTCGCTCATCTCCTTCAAAGTATTCTCCATCAAAACGCCCACGTTTCGATCTGCCGGCCTGCCATTTGAACTCACCGAAGCCACCACCACCGACGGCGGTGAAATCTTTCTTTGTGTAGACTGTGTCAAGCTTTTGGACACCCCAGAAAGAGAATTATTCTGCAGAAAATCAAACATAAAACAAATTCTTAAACAAGCAGATTCAAGAAATCAAGAATTACCAAAATAAGGGGTCTTTTTCCAACTTTTGTGGGGTAAATTGGACGATAAAAAATATCAAATTTTCACAATTTTTCTTGAAATGAAATGGGTATTCTCTAAACTGGGATTCATGAAAACGGGCAGAGATCACAAGCCAAAAAACATACAAAAAAAAAAAATTTAAGCAAGTGAAACAGGAGCAGCCAAAATTGAAAAATCAAGAAACAGAAACAAGAAAAAAATATATTGGGAAACTGCGTGAAGAAGATGAATTGGATCGGAGATTACCAGAAAACTGCTTCCGCTTAATGAAAACATGGTGGTAGAAAATTCAGAAAAGCAATGTAGCGTTTAGTGTGTAGAATTGGTGCGTTCTCGAGACAACGCAAGAGAGAGTAGGAGAGAAATGAGAGGAAAGAAAAAGAAAGAGATTTTGTAAGGGTAGCACTCCTTCTTATGCGATCTCCTGCCACCCCTTTCTCTCTCTCTCTCTCTCTCTCTCTCTCTCTCTCTGCACCGCCTACCTGTCTTGAGTTTGCTTTATATCAGGGAATTTATCAGAAACGTCGCCTAAGCGATTTATGACTTGTTCTCTCCTATTTCTTGGTTTAAGGGCATGTTTGGCTATATTTTTACATGCAACTGCTTTTTGCTTTTTTCCCTCCTCGTAGCATATGTCGGTTGTAGAAGTACTATTTACCTAATAATCAAATTTCAGGTTTTTGGATAAAAAAGGCTATTTTTGTGTGTAAAGTGAGTTTTTTTTCGGTAATTTTATAATTTTACCTCTGATCTTTCTGGCAAATTAATATAAATAACTGATATTCAAACTACAGATCATATTTTCTATTAACTAATGATAGTTACTAGTTATTATATATGTAGAAGTTGCTATAATGATGTTGAAAACATAACAGTGTATAAAATTAATATATCCATATTATATAATAAGTATAAATATAGATTTGTCATTTACATGTTTTTTCTTTAAGTAGATAAATAGAAAAGCATGTAATCCCATTTTCCAGCATGTAGGACCATAGATTATAAAACAATAGACCACAAAATGGTGCTAAACGGGTCTCACACCATTGTAGCAAGTTGCAACTTGCATGCCCGGCACGTGCTAGGGGCTCGGTTGAATCTGTGTTAATCACATGACGAATTTTTTTATGATTTTTGCCACATTGCACTTGACATATGATTTATTGGATTCGGGTAAAAAAAAATTCAAATGAACATATTTTAGACTAGTGAAATGCTAACTGCTTAATTACCAAAAAAAAAAAATGCTAACTACTTAAATGATTTTTTTAATCGTTCGGTTGAATATGATAAACTCATAAATTTATTTTTTTAATATTTTTTGACATCATTATATTTAAATTCAACAACTCAAAATATATTAGTTGGAGAATTTGAAATTACTGAATAGTATGAAATTTTCCCGTATTTCGATGGGAGGTTTGGTGGTATATAATTACAGTATATTTTAAAACTTATGCACAAATATTTTTTTTAACTTCTTCCAAAATTAATAATTATGATTCAAGACTATGTTTGATCCCATGTTTTAGAGATAAAAATAACAAAAATGATTTTTAACTATTAATAAATTTATTTTCTTGTTAAAAAATAATAATAATAAACTCGGGTGAGTGTCAACAAAATCGCCGTTGGAATATGACAGATGCATGATGAATGAAAGTGAGGGCAAAACTTGTTTCTTGAAATATGCATCACAATTTGTCTTCATGCCTATTTACTTCATTACTTGCTCCAACAACAAGAAGGTGCATTAATATCATTTTTGGATTTTCTACAATTTTAATTATCAACTTGGTTCTCAAATTAAACAATTTTGTAGTAGTATGTAAATTAACAAAAAATTCTGGTATCAAGCGCAGATTTTGATCTACTGACCAACTAATTCGAATCAGGTACTGTAAAGGTTCATTATGGAGTACTATAGAGGCTCCAATAACTACGTCATTATAGCATTTACGCTCATATTTTTACACTAGGAAAAATGTTAAGCGTCCCCATGCTAAAGATTTTAATTGTCCTTACCCAAAAAAAAAAGATTTTAATTGTGGAAAATTTTGTCATTCCCTTGAAATGAAATTAAACATTTTTCTTATGAGTATATATTTTTTAAAATTTAAATTATTTTTAAACAAATTTTAATCATACAAGATCATTGTGTTGATTCATTTTTTGCATTCACTATACTATTATAATAAGAATATGTAATAAATACAAAATTTAGTACAATTCTATTTTTCAAACAAAAATCACCCACTAATATAATTATAATAAAAGAATATCTCCCCAAAGTATAATCAAACCCTCTTTCTCAAGTATCCGCGGAACAATTTCACAAAAAAATTCTAACTCTGTATATCCTTAATTATATCTATAAATAGTGACAATGGAAAAATTTTCAAGTGACATCTTATAAAAAATTCAATGCATCTTATATAAATTCAGATTTAACTACATTTTATAAATTATTATTTTTGTAATATATATATATATATATAATTAAATCTGAATTATTTGAGTATATGTCATGTAATCCATGCACCCAAATTCATTGAAAATTTCCAATGGCAATGATATGACACCAATCTAACAACAACAATGTGAATGTGCATGCACCAAGAATATAAGTTGACAAGACTTGACAATATTTAGTACATTTGACAAATTGGCGCCCTTACAGCCGCATTATTTGTAACTGTTACATCAAAAAACATAGTGGAATCCGTCCTCAAACTACTGGCTACAAATTCTTGGTCGATTAATTTGTATTCATCATTAATATTCGTGCAACATACATGCTTGTAACTCTCTCTCTCTCTCTCTCTCTCTCTCTCTATATATATATATATATATATATATCTATATATATATATTCAAGAATATACCTCGTTATAACTTTTTAACCTTTAACTACAAATTTACAATGAAAGAGATGTTAGATTTTTTTTTTCTTTTTAGCAAATGACATTAAATCAGTGATGGGCTTCCATGCACCATAGCACCTTAACAGCATTCTGCACCAACTTTCACCGGCAGACTGTTGGATCACAAGGAACACTCTGTCGAGTTTTAGTTGTTAGGCTCTCTTTGTATTTTATTCTCGTATTGTAATATTTTTTAATTTTTATTGCGCTATTCAACAATTTTAGTATCTACTGTTGTCAATAAAAAATTTTATTTTAACTAATATAGGGAGGGGATAAATAATTGAAGTGAAGCATAGTGCAACCTAGTCGAGCGTTTTATTTTCCCTTTTGATCTAACCTATTGTAATTTTCTTATTGCTATAGTACTGTAACCACATTTATGCTATTAATGGAATCGATTTTCAGTTAAATCTTGTATTTGTTGTCTCTTTAAAGCGTGCCACTGGTATGGACATGATTACAACATACAACTAGTTCTTGTGCAATCTTATACTTGTTGGATGTACATAATCGCATCTGGTGATTACTAGCCGCTCGTAAATGTGAACTAATCAGGAGTAAAAGTAGAGACCCATTGATTAAGAGGTTAAATATTTTAATTTATTGGGTTCAATAAGTATTGGTATTAATTTACTAAATAATAGTTTATATCTGTTGTATGATAGTACTTTATATCCACTATATAAATAACACTTTCTTTGTATAATTAGATAACTAACTAGCTGTGATGAATGATATAATAATTTATTGTTAATTTGAGAGTAGTAATGTAAATTGTAATACATAATATGTAATAAATCGTTTGCTATATTAAAAAAAAGGAAAGGAGAAAGAAAAATAAAATATTAAAAATTACTACTTAATTACTCGTATCCCACGCAGAAACTATAATCAAAATCGACAAATAACTTCAAATTATTACTTCATTATTCATTCATAATCAATAAATCAAATATAAAGAAAGTAAGAAACAATTATGTTGCAGTGCACACATAGTTTTCGGAATTTTCTTTTCTTGTTTTCTCTATCTCTTAAACTTTTTTTAAATAGTACGTATCGTTCAATTATATCAGTAACTTATGTAGTATAAAACGAACTATTACATTATATCTCAAACTATTTCATTTACAAATCAAACAATTCTATCATAAATAATTGTATAAAAAAAAACTCTACCACAAATAAAGGAACAAATTATTATTAAAATATGATAATAAACTACCATTAAGGTAAAAATAAAAATCCACACACAAATCCGTGGAAAATTGAAATCTAAAACCTTATAGTCTTGAAATTTCAATTTCACTAGTTGAATTAGGTCTTATCGAACTCTTGTCTCTTAAGCCTAAACACCACATGATAAGCAAATGGACCTTGGAAGATATGGAAAGTTCTTACATAGATCGAGTATGAGTTCCATCTATGTACCATATGGTCCAAATTCAATTACGTATTATATATATTTCAAAAAAATTTAATATATTATACGTGGCTGAATTTAAATCGCATAATACGTACACTCTATCCATAGAAAAATTTATCCGAAGATATTAATGCATAGCTGGCTTGCGTTGGTGGATTATTGGTAATTAAACAAGTAGGTGAGGGTAGCCCGACTCTGTCTTGATAATTAATGAAATCAACAAGATTTTATTGCACTGTTGTTATTGTAATTATTATTATTATTTTTTATCAGTTCAATTTTTTCATTTTAATTGCAAATACTTTTTTTTTCCCTCTTAATACGTGTTTTTGTCTTTCATTTCATATAGTACAAATGCTAAATGCATAAAAACGGATTAATTGCAATTTTGGCTCTATAAGTATTCCTTTGTCCTAATTTTGATCCCATTCATTTCAAATTTCTCAATTTTGGTCATGTATGTTTCAATTTTCTCAATTTTGGTCTCATATGTTTTAAATTTTTGTAATTTTGGGACATTTCTGAAATTCCGTTTAATCTTTAACGGCCAAGGCAAGTGCGCCTCACTGTGGTTATTAAATCTCATACGTTTCAAATTTTTGCAAAGTCCCAAAATTGTAAAATTTTGAAACGTATGAGATCAAAATTGAGAAAATTGAACAAATGGGACCAAAATTGGATACAATTTTGATCCCACGTGAGGCGCGCGTGGCTTCGTCATTAAAAATTAGACGGAATTTCAGAAAAGTCCCAAAATTGTAAAAATTTCAAACATATGGGACCAAAATTGAGAATATTGAAATGAATGTAATCAAAATTGGATAAAAGCATACCTATTGGACCAAAATTGCAATTAACCCGCATAAAAACTCTCTTTAGATTTATTTAAACATTGATAACCTATATTTAGAGGCTTTATTGTATATCCATAGAAAACAATATATAACAATAAAAATAATAAAAAAAAATCACAAATTAAACTAAAGAATCCAAAATTTGAGTCTTAGTCAATTGGATTAGGCTTCAAGTTGTGGATTATCTGTTTCTTTGACTTGTGGGTTGTATCCTGGAAAGTTGATGGTGATTAAGAGTTGTTAATTTAATTACTACCTGATTAAGAACCGACCAGCCAATTAAATAAAACAAGCCAATGTTTAAGTTCAATTAGTACAAAGCTTCACCACAGGAGGCATTATTTTCCTTGTGAGGGTAAAAATGTCATTTCTTCTGCCGCTTCCAAGTTTGACCTAATGTTTCGTGCATTTTTTTTTTCTCTAACTTTGTAATATCTCATCGAAGGTTGAGTGTTATCGAACTAGATGTATTAAAATATTATATGTGTAAGGTATAGAATGTAAATTAGAATAATTCTATGTAGGGTAGAACAGTGGGCAACTAAATTAAAATACATGATTTCACTATTTAATTGTTCAAATACATTGATCTGACAGTATTGAATGATACAACGACACGTTTAATTCAGCAATTAAAGTGTAAGATGCTTCATTCATTGTTTACGGTAGGACCCACAAATTATGGGATAGAAATTCTCTTAACTGAAATTCTTTGAAAATGGTGCATGTTTGATTCGTTTATATAGAGATGATAGTAAATGATATTTGATGCTTTTGTCCTTATTTTTATTTATTTATTTTTTAACTACTCAATTATGATTCGTTTATATAGAGATGATAGTAAATGATATTTGATGCTTTTGTCCTTATTTTTATTTATTTATTTTTTAACTGCTCAATTATAATGACATATGAGTAAAGATATACCATGCACTTGAAATGCTAATTTAGAAATACCCAAATGCACCTCATATGTGCATTTCTTATAAGTGAGTTTTTGTGAATTTGAAATACGAACCGCAATAAGAGACGCTCTTCTCACAAAAAAAAATCCACAATGAAAGGAAATATGTTTATATACATGAGGTATTGATAATTTTCGAAACAAGATGAGATTATTTAAAATTTTGCTTAAACTCAAGAGGTAAAGGTAATCATCTCTTATATATACATGTTTCATAGGATGTACATATCAAAAATTAGCGAACCACACATGATTATGGCACTTTCATACCTTAGAAAAAGTTCAAATTCGTTACGAGAATTATAATTCTTCATTAATTACATCCTTTTAATTTACTACTTGTTTTTTTTTTTTTTTGAATATTATTGTTATATATTTTAAAAATTGAGTATTGAATTACGGCGGAGCATGCTCCAACGTGAGTAATGTGTTGATTATGAAGTGAAAAATCTAGCTTTAGAATTTGGATGCTTGGCTAATTATCACGTCACTATGTCTCCCAAATTTACGTCACTTTCTTGAATAGTTGTATTTTTGTCCTTTTTATTTTTTTAAGTCAAGGGTCAAATTTTGGCATACATAAAAATTTGAAAACTGTGGTTTCGACGGTGGTGGCTAAAGGATAAACCGCGTCGACTCGCTGATGCGGGTCTCAACTCTCAGCACTATCGGATGGGACCAACTCCTCTTAGTGCCATCCATTGACCCACACGCTTCCTCTCTCTCTCTCTCTCTCTCTCTCTCTCTCTCTCTCTCTCTATATATATATATATATATATATATATATATATTATTGAGATATCTATTTATTATAGAAAGGAGACATCCATTAAACAACTATTTCGGTATGCCAGCAATTTTGGTCTGTCAATCCATCTCCTATTATCTCTCTCCTCCAAGTCATTGTTACCCCTTTTTTTTTCTCAATGTATTCTCTTTATGTTATTTCATGCCATCCTATGTAATTTTTTTTATTTCTCATATTTAATTATTTTTCTAACCATATAATTTTGTTTTATTTTAAATAAATTACTTTACTTTTCACTTATTATAAATTTAATAAATACTAAAAAGTATCCACATATAAAATTCAAAATATTTATGATGTAATTTGTTAAATTTTAAATACATAATTAAACAATTTATTTTTTTTTGCTTTGCACACACATCGAGTGTATACAAATAATGAGTATATATTATTGAGTTTGGTTAGTAATATTTGAGACACTCTTAGTTAAGCATGAATGTTTTAGGAACATATTAATGAAATTTCTTAATTATCAATTTTTTTTTATATATACAATAAACTTGAAACACTTTAGAAATGTCAACCAGTTTCAAATTCCAAACTTCATTGGTACTAGGTTCGAGCGCTCACCACTAGGTTGTAACCCTGCCCAGTGGTCTTAAATATTTGTTTATAAATTAATTAAATTTTAGAATTAATTTAAAACTCCAAAAACATTCACAATTTGTTTTCAAATTGCTTGTGTAGATATCCCTGTGGCTGTGGCCCATTTTGGACCCCAAGCCACTTGGCCCACTAGTATTGTGGGCCTCACTTCAAGTTACAACTTGCAAGCATCGCCAAATAGATTTACGTTGGTTTTTTTTTTTTTTTGGCATATTGAAGTATGATATAATTATAAATTAATTCTTCTTATTTTTTAAAATTATAAATATCCCTTCAAAATTTATGACCTTTTTTATAAATATTAATATAGATATTCAAAAAATAACTTTCTGTGACTATAGTAGTCAATCCAACCACTAAGAGATGTGTCTCAACGAGTTTGACAAAATCCCCAAATCAATTTAGTTATATCACTATCTTTTACGAAATAATTTCACTTTATACTAGCATAACTACCAATGGACAGAACCATTTATAATACCGTACCGCCAAACTTTTCTATTGAAATTGACTTTATATATAACTTCTATATTTGAACTTGTGAAAAGAATGCAAATCTCATCTTAAAATCCCACCTAAAAAATAGGAATATAATTCGCAATTATATCTCGTATTAATGAATTGTATATTTGTTAAACCAACATATACCTCATGAGGTATTTATAATTTTTGAAATAAGAATGATTAATTTATAATTATACCATATGTTAAAGCGTGTAGGTGTAATTTGCCCCTTTTTATTTTGTATTATTTTATCTAGGCGTGTGCGGTGCATGCTTATCTAAACAAAGTATGATAAGGCACACCTTTCTCACACGAGCTTGTTAATTTATTCTTCTATCTTATATCCTAGCTCTAGAAAATTTATTATTATATTTACTCAAGTTGTGATGAGCTATCGAAGTTGATAATTTTGTATTTTATATCACTTTAATTAATTTAATTTATTTTATTTTAAATAACCCTGATTTTTCATGGGTACTGCGAAACATAAAATAAGGCAAGACAATGTGCATAATAGTTTCCAATAATAATAATAATTTTAGTGTCATTTTCATGAACAAATTACGTCTAGATTCTTTGTCGAAAATAGGTAATGATTGATTACTTATACTGTAGAAGCGCATTACAATTTTAAAGTTATGTTCGATAACATGATTCTATAAAAAATATTAAATTGTGTTTGAATGAAGGGATTTGAGTATTTTTTGAGCTTGTTTGAATAAACTTAAAAAAAAAAAATCCTTGTCGAACATCTGCTTCTTATAATAGGTTTTTTTTAAAGCAATTCAATATAATTAAATTCAAATTCGCTATTTCAAAAACAATGCAATGCATCAAATACGGCTCTCTCTCTCTCTCTCTCTCTCTCTATATATATATATATATATATATATATATTTGTTTCCCCCATGATTGGTAGAGAAGATGACACGTCATTCGAACAATGCGAGGCCAGAAACGGCTTTTGTACGAATTCGACCTCTACCCGTGGAGCTGATAATGACACGCTTTTATGTTTTGTGCAACAGGAGATAGCGCGGCCCACAACCATTATTGGACCCGGATAAAACCTTTTCGGGTGGCCCAGATAGCACCGGAAAGGATAGGGTTTTCATAAATCCGGGCCCCATTAATCCGTGAATAGTCTTCACAGGCCTGGCCCAAAGGATCCAGATTCCAGAATATCCATTTTTGGACTTTATGTCCAATCAATTTGGGCCATATGAAAACTTGTTCAAGATTGAAGCCCAATACATGGGTTCCAAGCCCACATCATAAGCCCAAATATGAATAGTGTCTACTATCGGGTATTTACGTGTATGGGGTATTTGCAAAAATTTTTGCTTTTGGAGAAATTTAAAAAATTGAAAAAAAATTTAGTAAAAATAGGTAGTATTTGAAAAAAAAATAAAAAGTAGAAAGAAAATTAGTTTAAGTGTTTGGAAAAAAAATTGAGAAGTACCTCACCGTGAGACAATTAACTTACAAGTATTTACTAAAATATGAAAAAGCAGAAAAAAAGTTGATTTATAAATGCTTGCAACTTCTAGCTTCTTTTTTTTTTTTTTTTTTTGTTGCAAAAAAGCATAAACTAGTCTACCAAACACTACTCCAATGTTTAAAAATAGAAAAAAGTACAAGTGCTTTTTTTAAGCTATTACAAATACCCCCTACATAAGTGACAAGCTAGAGAGAGCTTTAGAAATCTGATAGATATTAAATAATAAACATATCATAATAATTATGCTTAATAATAGTAATTAATAACTCAGATAGTCCACAATCTAAGATTCACATAAATACATGCAATAATATTACATACATCTCATCAATATATAGTGGCCAACCTGTGAAAAGGGTAGAAGTAAAATCTAATGCTTGTCCTATAGTAGCTACTCAACATAACATTTACTGCATCAATCTGTTTCCAAGCTCAGGATGGCTTCAAAAATATATATATTTACAGTTCAAATTTGAGTCTCCTCCTCATCAACTCTTACCTCATTTGGAAGTTCAATGTCTTGATGCAATAAGCGTACATGAACGCGAAGAAAACCGCGAAGCCAACCAGAACGGCAGCAACCGGCCCCTTGAAGTCAGGATCGTAGCCAAAATGGTCTTGAATGTAGGTTTGAATCATTGGCTGGGACGACATTCCAGCGACTCTAATGGTTTTCGTCTCATCTCCATATTGGCCTATGATTAGTCCGTAGACCGTCCACGCCACGGGGCAAATCCAGTAGTACCATATCCACCACTTGGGAATTTTCTGAAAATGGTAAAAGATAATTCAAGGCTATGGCCATTTGAAAGATAGTCCGTAGAACTTAATGCTTTAAGTGAGCAAAAAGGTACTTGTAGGGATAGTCGCACCCCTTAAGGAAATGAATAACTTACTGGTCTTGGAATGAAGAAGCCGGAAAACAGATTGAAAAGCGCGTAAAATGCTGCTGCAAAAATGGCTGCTA
Source organism: Petrea volubilis (assembly GCA_026212405.1). NCBI lineage: Eukaryota > Viridiplantae > Streptophyta > Magnoliopsida > Lamiales > Verbenaceae > Petrea > Petrea volubilis. The sequence continues at coordinate 25,726,923 of CM047876.1, read as the reverse complement.
CTTGGTGGTTTGGTGTGATGGAGACAGTCATCATTCCGTAGTATGTGAAGTAGAGGAAGGAGAAGAAGTTGACAAAGTAGAACCAGAAGAATTTAGCTGCTGTCCATTTGAAGCTCACCATAGCATATACTATCAGCGTGTAGTACGTCGTTTGAATAAGCACGTATGGTATTTCTACAATGACCTGCATATGAGGCAAAAGAAGAAGTGTTAGTTTGCTGAGCAAATTGCAAAAAGCTTGGAAGCATTTGATTTAAGCATTTCACCTGTGCCATGGCATATGGAAGTGCTGAGTACATCCCTGCAGCTCTTTCCCTGTAAAACACTGTTCGTTCTATAGCGACTACGGGCTGGACTGTTGCGCAGTTTTCAATACCCACGAATAGAACAGCAGCATACATGGCTCCAATGATAGTTAGAAGATCTGTATCTGTGTTCCTGAATCCATGACAGATGAAAGAAAGCAATCAGCAAATGGCTTCCAAATTTTGTTTTTGAAATTCTGACACACATACATGGTATATCTAGTGATTGATTGAATAGCATAGATACACACTTTTTCGTGCCGATCCTCCAGAAAATCGTCCCGACCAAAAGTGCACAAGCCAAAGTGAAGAAGTATCTAACAAGATTATAATCAGGGCTTCTCCAATAAGTCCACCATTGCTTCCAGAGGCAGCACTTGAATTGTCCCCATGTGGACTCTGAATACTGTGTGTTGAAGTGTAAGTCTTTTGCCCCTGGAGCGGGTGTGCTCAGCTCTTTCACAAGAGCCTTGTTTCTCCTGAAAATAGCCAATTATGCACATGGGATCTATATAGAGAAAATTATAGAGTTTATTTAATTTTTTTGTTTACTTACTCATATAAAGTTGTTGTTTTGTAGTATTCTGAGAAATCCATTCCTAGTCTGGCTTCTGTGGCCACTGAGCTAACTTCTAGCATCCATGTTGCTGGATTATATTTCTCTTTGATTCTTGGGACTCCAGGTGTTGCCTAAAATGGATTGGCAGTATCATTAATATTCTCTTTTATAGAAAATATTTTCGAAATTCGATTTATGAAATGTACCTCAAAATATTCGATGACTTTCTGCGAGTGTCGGCCCATGGGTCCTGCATAGATTACTTGCCCTCCTCTTTTCATCAGAAGTAACTAAAACAAAGTAAGACTCATTTATATGTCAGCTGAGTGGAAAATGAGTATGACTAATTGATAGAGAAAGAACTAAGGGACCGAGATAAGGGGAGCTGACAGAGATAGTTGCTCCCGCAAGGCTGCATAAAGTTACATTTTATATGCAACCTAGTATTTTTACCTCATCAAATGCTTCAAAGATATCGATGCTAGGTTGATGAATTGTGCAAACAACGGTCCTCCCCGTGTCCACCGTGTTTCTGACAGTTCTCATGACAATAGCTGCTGCTCTTGCATCCAAACCAGAAGTTGGTTCATCCATGAAAATGATGGAAGGGTTAGCAACAAGTTCAACGGCTATTGTCAATCTTTTTCTCTGTTCTGTTGACAATCCAGTGACTCCGGGGAGCCCAACAACGGCATGCTTGAGATTGTCTAGCTCAACAAGATCCATCACTTCATCAACAAAAGCCTGCAAAAAGGCACAAAATAAAAGATGTGATTTATTTTATTCACTGCATAAAGTATCAAAAATTTTCATTGTATTTATGCAGGGACAGAGCCAGAAATCTTAGTTTAGAGAGAGAAGATTGAAGTTCACAAAATATAAAAGGTACTTTTATCATTTTTAGAGGCAAAAATGTTAGAACTTTGATACAAAAATTCTGTGTAAAATATTGCTTTTGAAGGGGAACGACTGGCCTTATTGGCCCCTCCCTTCCCTCTGTCCCTGCCCTTATGTCATGTTACAGAATGCTCTTACCATCTTTTGTTCCTTGGTAACTTCTTTAGGGAGCCTAAGGAAGGCGGAGTAGATTAAAGATTCACGGACCGTTACTTGAGGTGAGTGGATATCAGTTTGCTCACAGTATCCAGATATTCTTGCAAAGGTTTCTTGATTCTTTGGGAATCCAGATATTCTAATATCGCCTTCAATATAACCACCCGTTTTTCGTCCAGCCAGGACATCCATTAATGTGGTTTTTCCAGCTCCACTTACTCCCATCAATGCTGTCAAAACCCCTGGCCTAAATGCACCAGTTACTTCCCGAAGTAATTGGAGTTTGTCCTCTGTTACTCCTTGTTCTTTCATTTCCTGCAAAAAAGGACAACAGGAAGCAGTTCATTAACAAGTTAATTGAGTAAAAATTTATCGTCTTAACATACAAATATCAGGAATAACTGTTTTGAAACTTGGAAGTGCTGGAAAATGGAAAAAGAAATTGGAATACAAAACCAAACTGGAGCAACAGTGTTTGGTTTCATTTTCAGCCAGCTATTTTTGTTTTCCAACTATTTCTCCTAAACTGTCAAAACGTCCATATATTTCAAAAGTACGTCTTTTCATGCAAGAAAGAATATAAAAAGAAAGAAAGAAAAACATAAAAAGACAAATATTAGTATTTCTATAACTAAAAGTCAGCGTTTTCATCCAAATATACCAGACATATTTCATTTTCAAACAAATTACAAGTATAACAATTTTGAAATTTGAAAATGCTGGAAACATAAAAGAAGCTGAAACGCCACCAAACGTAACATTCAAGTTGAAATTTGAGCTAGGTAGAGGTTCTTACCGGTGGCATGTCGACAAAATAATTTACACTGTCAAAGGACATGGAAAGAGGGGTGAATGGTAGAACCATTCCTCTCTTTGGGGCAACGCCTCTTGCTGCCCCAAGGCTTGAGTCATCATTCCTACTTAGCCCATGGACACCGGAACGACTGCTCATACGCTGGATCGACATTTCCGCTAATGAAGAAAGAAGAACAAGAAGAAAAAACATTCTGTATCAGCAATTATGTCATTCTTAATCAGTAACCAAATTGATCTTATGTTGTTTCGTGATTTTACATGAGTTGTTTCCATCAGTAGAAGATAAGGACAGCTGGAAGGATTCTTTCTTCGACTTTGTTGCTCTAAGTCTAGGCGCTCCATCCGAATCTTCTTGTTCATTTTCCATCTCCTTCGCCTGCTCTTTGGATATTATAGCTTGTGGCTTTCCAAGAGCTATGATATCAAACAAATTACACGAAAATTAGGAGGGCAAAATTTTAAATTTTAATAGAAAAAATATGTAATAAGATCTTGTGAAGAGTTTTTCCCTTCAGGCTCCATTCTCGTTCCATCCCTGCACATACATACATGTCACAAACATCTCATTCATGAAGTAGATTATTAGATCTTACGGTTGAGATACATGAGGGTGAACGTGAAGAGAACGTTGAAAAGTAATGTGAACCCCACAAGCGCACCGACGCCTATCCAGTACCAATTCTCGTCGGCAAAAATATTAAAGTTGTTCAATATGGCAACACCCAATCTTGTTCTGTTGTCTGAGGCCTGCATGGGGGAATGATGACATATTTTCTTAATCTCCTTATGTGACAGTTAAACAAATCTGAAAAATGTTGTAAACAACAGAGATTTTTGAACGCACCAATTTGTTCATCCATCTTGGTGCAAACATCTCATTCACCACAATGGCATTGTAACCATAGGTAAGGGGCGAAACCCAGTAACCCCAGCTCCACCAGTCCGGGATGTTGTCTGCAATTCAAAGACGTAGTTGTCTTACGAACATTTCAACAAACACCTTAAGGACATGTCCTTTTCTGGTCATGAATTACCTTTAGGAAGGATGAAACCGCCCAAAAGGAAGACGAGCAAGAGAGCAAGAGCACCTCCGCTGTTCGCCATGATCATAGTCCTACATATCCCAGCTATCAGCCTGAATATCCCAGCAGCCATTTGCTGGATAGCAAATATCAGCAGGAATTGCTTGAAGAACCTGAGAACAAGAGCCTTCATAGTCAGCCACAAGTCTAAATCTTTGCCAAGAATAACCCCAAAACAAGCACATTTTACCTGCTGGGCTCGGGAGCAAATCCAATAGTATAATACGTTGTGACCATCCACACAATAGCCTCAAACACAGATATCGGGATCCTCAACAGAAACGTCGGCAAAGTAAACGCCCACGGAGGATGAAACAGGAGGTCCCGCTGCTTGTAAAACACCGGCAGCCTCTGTATCGTAAGCGAAAGCTCCGCAAAGCCATTGAAGGTGTTACAAATCATGCTGAACAAGAGCGCGCCGATATAGACCGCCCCGTCCTGTTCGTTCCTAGTGTGCATGTGGGTCCTGAGGAAAAGGGTCGACGTGATGATGGCGACGATGAATATCTGCACGGTCTTGAAGACGTAAACGAACGAGTTCCGCTTGATAAGCAGCCATTCCTTGTCGAAGTTGGCCCTGAGGAGCTCCGATTTGGGCACCAAGAATTTCTTGAAGACGAGGGACGCCTTGTGGCTGCGGCTCTTGTCGTAGGGGACCGAGAGCTCGTTCTCGAGACGGAGGCCGGCGTGGAAGCGCTTGAAACGCTTGGCGAACTCGGCGACGGAGATGTATCTGTAGGGTTGGGCCCTGTCCGCCCAGTATTGCTCCTGGTCTTTTCTTGATGTCACCTGGTTTTGATTTGCGGAGTTCGATCATGAAGCGATGGGATGCAATAAAGATCGGGATGCAAACAAGTCTGCGTTGAATTTGAACGAAAATTTCGAGCTCGAGCTCATGAGCCTAACTTTTTAAAGCTCGATTGTGATGAAAATTCGAGTTTGGGTTGACTCGACTCGTTTAAATTTAATGTTTCAATGAGGTTTTAATATTTTAAACTCAAGCTAAATAGAAAAAATTCAATTTATTTTGAAAATATTAAAAGAATACTAAAATTAGCCTCGAGTCTATATATAAATGGTTCAAAATTGATTCGAGATCAAATTCGAACCCGCTTGAATTTGATTCATTTGCACACTTAAATAAAGATATGATTAGGTAGGTGTAGAATTTATAATGTACGGATACTCTTAAAATCATTTAGATTGATATGAGCACAACTTCGATATGTAACGAGCACATCAAATTAAAATCAATATAATAAAAAATATGATACCAAAACTTTTTAGACATAATATTTTTCAATGGAATTTCGGGAGAAATTATTGTCCTTTTTTAAAAAAAATTTTTGAAAATCCGACAGATATATTTCTGCCAGGAACGTGTGTTTTTCCTGGATGTTATTTAAACCATCTAAATTCACTTTTTACCGCCCTCTTTTTGAAATCTCTCTACATGTTACTCTATTCCCCTCCCCCTCCCCCTCCATGAATATCACGAGTTTCACAATAATATTAAGAAGCCTAACACTATAATAATCATGGATGCCTCTCTCATTATACTAGCATCTATATTTCTACAAATCTTTAACTATTTTATATATGTGCATTTTCATATATACATACACACACATATGTGTGTGTGCGGCGCTCGAGCGTGTGCAAGCAGCAAGACGTATACTATGTCGTGTGTCTACATCGTGTCGTGTCATATCAATAGCATCGTACTCATATTTTCAGCAAGCGTTACCTCTTGTAGGAAATCCGCAGTGCCTTTCGCTCGGGGCATCTGAAACCGCAGCTCTCGAAGAACTCGACAACGTGCTCTCGGGGGCCTTGGTACACAATCTGGCCTTCGGACAACAGAACGACATCGTCGAAGAGGTCGAACGTCTCAGGAGCTGGTTGGAGTAGAGACATGAAGATGGTGGCCTTGGTCAAATGTACAATTTGTTGCAAACATTTGACTATCTGAAACGTGGTGGAGCTATCTAGGCCCGTTGATATCTCGTCCATGAACAAAGTTTTTGTCGGCCCAACAATCATTTCTCCTGTGTTTCAATGCCCAAATTATAAGCCCAATAACCCCAAAGTCATATCCCTAATTTTAATTTTATATTTACTTTTTGTTTATGTATTTTTTTTAATCATGTAATGTAGGATTTTAAGTTGAATATGACTTTTTTTCATTATCATAAATTTAATAATTATTGAATTAGTTAAAATACACATATGGATATAATTTTTTTGATAATTTTATATTATTTAAACTTATGCATTGTACTATATTTTTAGTTTTTATTTTACACACTTGCCGCATATGACAAATCAACTAATGGCCCATCACCAAAAATTATAGCTAAAGGCCCTATCTCATTTTTGGGTTCAAGGCGTTTGTAGCTCAGTGGATAGAGCATTTGTTTCTAAGCAAAAGTCGTAAGTTTGACTCCTACTTGGCGCGCACACAACTTTCAAAATTACATTTTACTCTTTTTCTTGTTTTCATTTTTTTATAATACATACAAAACCTTTTTTGTTTTCCTTTTTCTTTTCTTTTCTTTTTTTTGATAATACACACATCCCCCATGCATACTGTCAAAATTTAAATTATTGCGATTGCTCTCCATACCTTAGAGTTAGATTTTTCTTTTACTGTTCTTCATTTTTTTTTTTTTGAATAATACACACACCATCCACACAAACTGTTTGGATTCAAATTCTTGTGATAACTCTTCATATATGTCTATTAGATCAAAAGACAGCGAATCTTTTATAATTAAATTATTAATTATCAAAAACCCAAAAAAAAAAAAGAAAGAAAGTTCACATAAACAAGAGAGAGAGAGAGAGAGATCATGATAAGAAGATGATTGTTCTCTATGTGATATGTTTGTCCAGGATGCTGTTTGGGGTTAGGTGAGATTGTTGACAAATATTTCAACTAAAAGTTTCACTTTTTCCCTAATGAGTTGGGGGCAATGGGGCCATGGTATTTTGTACCTACTATAATTTTATTGCACTTCTAAGCAAAATCATTAGCTACTTATGATGTCTTGAAAAATATTTGGTGATTTTATTGAAATTTAGTGCTTGGAATTGGGTTAATCTGTCACACTCTAAGCGCATATGGGATTTGGTCAACAAACACATTATCCAACAATTCTTTTGTCTTTTTAGTTTTAACTTGAATTGTATATTTTTAATTTGTTACGCCTAAAAATCAATAATAACCACTTATATTTAAATTGTCATTATCGACAATTAGAGATCTATGCGTCCTGACAACTCATGCTATTACGAGTCTTAAGTCATCACTTTTCACTATGTACGAATCACTGACTGACGTAGTGACAATTTAAGTACAATTAATGTTGCTCTAAAATCTATAGAATTTGTTATTTTTATTATAAAATAAACTTTATGGTAACTACATTATTAACGAAAATTTTAGTTTGCCACTTAATATTTTATCACTATTTTTTTTTCTATAAAAACTACATGTTGAAAAGAATATGTAATATTACCCGTTGTGACACGCTTCTTCTGGCCTCCCGAAATTCCTCTTATCATTTCATCCCCAACAATTGTGTCTCTGCACACATCAAGCCCTAATATCTGCATTTTGTTTTCAAAAAAATGAAAAATTATTAGAGCTAAATCAACTTGCATTTCTTATAGACAATATCATCAAGACCCGTTTGGATAAGTTTTTTTTTTTTAAAAAAAGGTGACTCTCGTACCATATTTTTTTATAGTAGATTTCTTTTTTTTTATTTTAAGTAAGCAATTTTGTATTTAAATATAATAACTAAAAATATTTTTATTTGAAACTACTTTAAATGCAGTAATAAAAAAGTGTGTAAGAGTGTGTGTGTGTGTGTTTTGGCTTGTGCTTTTTCAAAAAAAGCTCAGTCATATACAATTTTTGCACTAAAATTTTTTTATTTTTTTAAATAAATGCTTCTCTTCTAAAAAGAAAAAATAATAAAAAAAGCTATTCAGTTGGGTTCAAAATTGCTTTACCAAGAATATTCAAGAAGTTTCATCATGGGCCCACCAAAGAGCCCAAAGGGGCCTATTGTGGGCCCTATCATGGCCCAACAAAAACTGTTTTCAAATGCAAGTGGAGTTGGTGAGGGGAAATTGTTTGAATATTGACCCAAACAAATATGTATATTAAAAAAAAAAAACAAGAAAAGGAGCCACCAACCATTTGACTTGTTTATTTAATTTTACTTTATTGGGTTTAAATAGGAATTAAATAATTTAATTAATAAAAAAAATAATTTAATTATGCTTACCCTTAAAGTGTAATCAGTAATAAGGCTGCTCTCTAATCCCTGCATAGCAGTTGCCTGATGGAGTGTATACACACAAAAGATTTAAATCATTAATTAATTTAATTAGCAATTAAACCCTTAATTAATTGCTTAATTATTAATCTATCTAATTTTTTTCACCTTCATGAAAAGATCCACTTCTGCATCAGGAAAAATTCCAGCTGCTCTTTCCCTTCTTGCAAGCTCACTCAAAAGTTCTGTCGGTTTAATTATTTTAATTAACACACCATTAATTAATTTTAATAGGAGTATTTAATCAAATTGTTCACAAAATAAAAGAAAACAAACAGGAAATGGCATTATCAAGAATTTACATATACATGTATATGTTTATATATACTTCAAGAATGCACCATATCCAGTGACGGATCAATATATTATAAATTTAAGTTTTTTTGTGACGGATCTCGTTTATAACAATTTATTTTGTAAATGCGTTGTTACTGATTGTTTCTTAATGTCCGTTTGCAACTTTGCATTAAATTATGTCACTAGTTCATTCGTGTTTTCTTGTAGTTATGTGTGTGTGTGTGTGTGTGTGTTGTGTTATAGTACCGTATCGCGATCCGACTCCTTGGCATCTTGCCGAGAAATCTAGGGTTTCTTTGACAGTCATTTCTCCTACATGAACGTCATTTTGGCTAATGTATGCCGATGTTTTCTGTGGGACAAATTCATCAAGCAAATGTCCATTGTACGTGATCTCTCCCCTTGTCTGTTACACAAAATTAAAATGAAATTAGTAATTTGATGACTTAGAAAATTTGTTACCATCATTCTTGATTTCATTCTTGTTGTACGTAACGTGCTCGTGTCTAATTTAGAGACGAAATAAAAAAATATGAGAAGTGAATAGCAAGAGTAGATTTTTTATTCCTTTTCATATGGTAAAATTTTAAATTTAAATTTAAATTTAAATTTATTTATATATATTGGGTTTAACACGATAAAATCAAACCTTTAAAGTAGGGTCTAATTTTCCTGCTAGAGCCAACAAAAGGGTTGTTTTCCCGGACGAAGGTGGTCCTAATAAAAGCGTCATCCTGTCGCATTTCACCACCCAAAAAAAAAAATAGAAAAAGAAAAATAATCAGTCAAATCACAAGAATAATATATATATATATATATATATATGTATTATAGATTTAACCACGATTGATGGCGATGTCGCATTAAAATTTTATCAAAAATTATTGAATTTCGAAAAACAAATATTTACCTAGAGGGTTTTATGATGCCCGAGACATCCTTTAGTATAGTGAGTTTGGTTTTTTGAGCCATTCTGATTCCGAAGCAACTCATCGCCGTCTCGAAGATGTTCCGAGCGGCGTTCGGCAGCGTCGGAAGTGCCCGGTCGCCGACGAAGCAGTCCGCCTCGATCGTTAAGTGCTCGAATCGCACTTCTACCGTGGGAAGGGTAATCCCGACTCTGTAGTTAATCGTAGAAAGTTACAAAATAATATTAGTAATTTACAGGGAAAAACAAAATAATAATCCATTTATGGGATGGTTTGGTATAGGGTGATTCATGCTGTGAAATAACAACTTTGATTTTGAAGTATTTTTTATTTTTAAAAAAATTATTACAATTTCATTACCTAAAATTATGTGCTATAATATGAATCTCTTTTATTGATTTTAAAATTATACATATAGGCATTGTAATTTGTAAGCTTATTTTCGTCTTATAATCACCTCTTTTATCGATTGTTACGAATAAGTTGATAGTATCATCATCATTCGAAGTTTTAATAAATTTCTCCACTTGCTATAGCATATAGTGACGACGTATCATATTTTTAACAAATCACATCAAATTTCGATTGAATTTCGACAGCAATTTAATATTATTGTCAAAAAAATAAAAATTGGAATACTTATTAATTACATATATATAATTATTACAGGGTTTTTTGTCATGAAAGCTCTCCTGTGTCAAAATGTAATTTAATCAAAAAATTCCCAGTAAAATAAAAATTAGTACAAAAGACCACGTGAAATGTAAAATACACCAGCGAAAATCCTCTATCGATAGTATTGTCCTTTACATGGATGGTGCATATATTAATATATTAAAGTTGCAACATATAAAAATATTAAGTTAATTTGTTATATATATTCTATAAAAGTCCAATCTTACTTTCTCTAAAATTTCTAACTTCATCCTGAATTAGGCTAAGAGACAATTTCAACCCGTTACGTTTGCGATAGAAATTGTATAAAAATACAATTCGAATTTGTCCTATTTTTAATCCAAAACTTTAGTACCATTTTAAAGAAAGGACATTTATTTCCAGCTAGATTACTACGATCATGGCATATTTTGATTTAGACAAGTAATTATTCTTTGCTTGTACTTTTGCTCTGAACTATGTAATATTATATATATATATATATATATATATATATATATTGTATTGTTCTTATTGATTAGGACATTAAGTAAAACAGAGACGATTTTTAAGTCTTTAATTGTTAAATACCCCCTTCATTTAATTTATATTATTTTTTTAAAAAAAATTACAAACAATGTATCTCAGACTCTTATACTTAACGTGAACATAAAATTTTCGTCAAATTAACAAATCTAGCTATTTTCCCGTGAAACATTTAATTAGTTTAAGATTGACAAAAATAAGCCTGGAACCTAGTTTTTGTTTTAATATCTAAAAAAAAGCCATGATTAGTTATCTTTCGTTTTCTGTATACTTGAATGTTATCCCAAAATCCACCAATTAGCTTCTCAAGAATAAAATCTGACTAAAAAATGATACCTAACATCCACACACACACACACACACACACATACACACACACACACACACACATATATACGGCCCTCAAAAGCCCATCATTTTAGGAGTTAATAAATTGATGTTTTACCATAAAGAATTCCATATTTAAGATGTGTAAAACCCTAAAATATATATGATTAAAACCATATATATAATAAAACTTCGTACAAAGTCAACGGGAGAAATTATCACTACCAACTCTTTTTTTGAAAATTCTTATCTGAACTTGGTTTTATCCGAACCCAATAAATCACATAACAAGCATATTGCACTTATCAAATGATTGGTCACTCTTTTCTAAATTATACACCAATCACATGATCCATATAAAACACTTGTCATGTGATCAACACTAGTTCGACCGAACCAGGTCTGACCTTAGTGATAAAGATTCATTTTACAATGATCAAATAAACAAAAAAAAAAAAGATTAAAAAAAAAAGAACTTACTTGTCAATGCGATTTCTTAACTTCAACAAGAACTTCTCATTATCCTCCTCAGCAACCTTGAAGAACCTGTCAATGAAATCTTGTCTCTCGTTCATGTCGAGCTTTCTAACATCAACTTCCCTGTGGACAACCTTAACATTCCCTTGATTCGGAGTTTCCATGTAAGATTTAAGCAGGGTTTTCCTCAGCCTCTCGTAGGTTGGCAGCTTCTCCAGCGCCGCCCACCGCAGCGCTTCCTCGTCCTCCTCCGCCCGGATGCTGCGCCGCCCGGCCGAGCCGCCCCTGGAGAAGATCTCCTCCATGCTCCAGTTCGCCGTCAGGCTAGGGCTCCGCCCGTAGCTCCGGCTAGTTTGCCGCATCGAACCCCGCATTTTATCCTCCATTTTTTTTTATAATTAGCTTGACTTAATTTCAAGAAAATGGGATAAAAAATAAATGTAATGCAACAGTTGAAAATAGTTTTAATTCTATTTTCTCTAGAGATTAAGGAGGTGATGATGGGGATTTTGAGCAAGTAGTCATGATTCTTGTGTGAAAAGTGGTTGGTTAAGGCTATCTCTTATAATGAGTTTTGTAATTAGGGAATGGGGGTTGTTGAGTTTGGGACCCTGTATATTAGGTTTTTGCATGGATTATATTGAGTAATTTAATCATTCACCAACTCTTTTAAAGCTATTTTTTTTTTCTTTTTCACTTTTAATTTTGTCTTTGATCTTTGGTCTTTAGATAAGAGTGAAGTCGATGGCGATTAGTGGTGCTAAATTGCTAATGACTCACCACTTATTTGTGTAACGGGTGGAGAGAGATGAGATCAAGTGACCCAATATATATATATATATAACGCGCACACACTTCCAAAATTTCAACCCCAAAGAAAAGCATCCCATTTGCTAAAGGAAAATTCAAGATATTTGTTGTAAATTTACGATGGAATTCATTGAAAACATAATTAATGGATTTATGAATAACAAATTTAGTCACACAACCACTGCAAGAAATTATCACATTCACTGATGAAAAGATCGTGATGTGGAGATTCTATTTCTATCACATATATATTTAAAGTATTTGTGATGGACTAGTGACAATATTCAATATACACAAAATTAAAAAAAAAATCCGTGACAAGTTATTTACTAATAGAATTATTATAAATGAAATCCATCACAAAGATTAACTTTTGGGATCGATTTTATTAATTTTTTTATGAATTAGTTTTTGGTGAGGAAAACTTCTTTTGCATTGATCGATATATACATATATATATATATATATATATGGACATACATATAATAACATGAATTAGTTGTTTTTACATTAGTAGATAATAGATATCATGGATCCACGTATGTTAGATCTAAATCTTCTATAGATGTTGTTTGATCGAACATATTGCTTAAAAAAATCACTATTTTACATATTTCTCAAATCTTTGGAGTACTTGATGATGTTTTTGGGAAAATCCAGAGAGAGAAATTTAAGACGGATTTTTTTGGAATAAAATAATTACAATTTTTCAGCCAGTCATCATGAATTGGCTAGAATATAAATAATTAATTAATGTTTGGAGTATTATAATATAATACTAGCTAGAGAATTAATGAAGAAACTTGTATGATACAAAAGATCAGCCAGTCATGTCAATTGTGAGCAAGTAGTTGTTATTATAGTTTTATATAATATCAAGATTTAGGAGTACTTTTCGCCTTTTAGAAGCTAAAAAGACCTCATATTTCCACGACCGTTGAATTTGCTGAAATTGTAACCGTGCTGTTTACATGAACAATATGGTCTTCTTTTTCCATTTTTTGTTTAACCTTAGTGACTCAATTTCGATTTATTGATCGTCTAATTTGAATTCAAATGTTGTTGATGCCCAATAAAGCGGGGTCCCTCTAATCCAATTGCTCTATTCACAACTCTAGAATTCGAACCCTAAATGTTATTTAAGGAATTTGGTGTCTCGTTCCATTAGATAAACTAGTAGTTGGTGCAATATAATTTATATCAGAGCTATAATATTTAAGGTCCACCCATAGAAGTACTATCACTATGGGGTTTAGATTTTCTGTAACATTTTTTTTATAAGAGTGCATCCCTTTAAGTAACGAACCAATAAATTATAAATTTAGTTTTTGTGACATATTTTATCTATAATAATTTCGTTAGTAAATTAATGCATGTCCGGTCACTGATTCTTTCTTTAACTTTTTTATACTAAATTGTATCACTAATCCATGACAAATACATTAAATCTGTAACAAAATCTTTCCGTCATGAATTTTTTCATTCGTAACAGTACGCTTTCTTGTTGTCTTTGCATGTATAATATTTTTTTATTACATTAATAAATACACACCGCCTATAATAGTGAGCGGTCAATTAATGTTAACAAAGAGAACTAATACTTTTTTTTTCCATAACATAATTTTTTTCTTTCTTAATTTCAATTGATTATCAATACACACGGTGGTGTATATTGATATGTGAAACAAAAGATATTACGTTGAAAATGTTACAAATGATACGAATTTCACTGCTGGACATGATCGTTCCAAAGTGATTTTTGATGACCTATTCTATATATATCTTGTTGGGTTAACTAATTCAAACATTTGAAATTGTCTAAGAAACCAAATAAAATAAAATAAAATGAGCAAAAAAAAATAAAAAAATAAAAAATTTTGGTCCTCTAGTTCACCCACCCTAGGAGCCACAAAGCCCCCTACAATGAGGGCAAATTCTTCCACTACAATTAGGTGAAAAAAATAATAATCATACTTTTGAGTTTTTGACACCAAAATCATACTTGGAGTCTTCTCTATTGAAATTTAATATATTTAATTATTTTGTTAGCTAGGCAGGTCCACCACCCTCAAATTCAAGTCTTCATTATATAATTTGAACAATAAATATATAATTTTTTTTTCCAAAAAATAATTTTTAATATGACTTAAATATATATAGGCATGAGTGCATAGATCATCAGCTTTTGTCATCGGTGTTTATAATTATTCATTATTTGTTTTTCTTTTTTCCTTAATCTTTGAAAACCCTTTAGTGCCACGCAGCCAAAATATTGTGGGTTGGTGGCAATTGCTGAGGCCATCAAGAGACTGCAAAAAATATTAACAATTGATTAAACTAATTTTTTTACACTATTTGCTGTTGTATTTAATTATAAATTAATTTTTTACTGCACTAATTTCACTGTAAAAAATTTATAGAATTAAACTACGATGATTTTAATCTTTTTATTCGATTCATTAAAATTTAAAAAAAAACACTAAACTAGTCTCAATAATTGAAGAAAAGCATTTTACACCCCTTTAGAAAAATCACATAAGCGCTTATGTCACCAAACAAATAATTAATTACCTTAATGATATAAATTTCACTGATAATGTTGCCAAGAAGGTAAAGGATGATGTCACAGAAAAAAAAATTACTTATGGCCAGATGTTTTTTTTTTTTTTGGTCAATGACCAGATGTTTATCGAGTCGTGCTTGTTTGAGCGGAATCTCTTTTTTTTTTTTTACCAAACAATTTTATATTTGAATACCGTAATTAAAAGTATTTTAAAATATGTTCTTATTTGAAACTATTTTGAATAGTTTTTTTAAAAAAAAATAATATTTTGGTTTTTTATTTTCGAAAAGTCCATTCAAACATCAATTTATTTATTAGCTACTTTTTTTATTAAAAAAACAACCATTTTTCTTCTAAATCAATGCAGACGGGCTCTATATACATTTGAGGGCTAATATGCGTACAAAAAAATGGGTTGGGTCGAGAGGTCAATTTTGTTTGAAATTTTAATGATTATTAACTTTTCAACATTTGGTTGTTGGCATCATTTGACTTTTTTGCCCATCAAAGTCCATTTCTTGTACTTTCTATCACACTGTGTATCAAGTTTTAGCCATATATACAACGCATGGTTGAACTAGTCGTTTCCGACGGAAATCGGAGCCACCAACCCTAAATTAAGACGTGGGAAACTAATAGGCATCTAATCTGTCTTTAGAGACGTGTGGAGTATCGTCACAAATTCAAATTTTAGCAATACGCGTGTGTGAGTAGTGTGCATATGTATCATGAGAGGGAAAAAAAACGGGAAAACTAGAATGAATAGAAAAAAGAGAAAAATAAAAATAAAAATAAAAAAGTTATAATAAAGGAATTTTTTTTTTGTCTTTCATTTCAATTGTCTATCAATGATTTGTGATATATTAATGAGTGTAATAAAAAATATAAAATTATAACAAAAATACCAAAGGGGAAATCGAGGGTCATGTGGTAAGAGATTAGTATCTAATTGAAGCTAGATTGATCATTATTTGTTTTTTTCCCCGAACAATTGGCGGTCCTACTTTATTATAAGAGTTGGTAATTTTGACATAGCACTATCAAATTAGATTAGTGTATGCAATGCGTATAAGTTCAACGATGGAGAATTGTGGTCACTTTTGGGTAAGGATTAGGCAACTCTCCATTCAACTTGATCCACACACACACATACATATATATATATATATATATATATATATATATCGCTAATAATAAGTATTAAGTGACTAAAAACTTTACATATATAAACAACTTACAGTAATGAATTGATTATATATGGTCAAACTTATTGACAATTTTTGCCGTTATCAATTTGCCACTATAGATGAAAATGAGTGATAATTTAAAATACTAACTGTGTTTTTTTTTGAAATAAAAACTAGTACTATTATTAATTATTAGAAGTGTCAATTAATACAGTCGAGTACATAAAAATAGGACAATAATTTCAATACATGAGATCTAACATAAAATCAGGCTGCCTATCAATTATATAAGCGGGGTGATTCGCAGACCATTTTACAAAATACAAAGGCAAGTCGTTCAAATCTTTACTAATTAAACGATAATCTTCAACAACCAATTCATAGTCCATGTAGAGATATTCTGATGAATTAAGAGCCCGAATGATACTTGAGTCGCTTTGAACAGCTAAGAAAATATGAAACCACATGTAGGCTCTCCAAACATTCTCCAAAATAAGGTTGTCTTCGATATCAACATCTAAAGATATATGAATGCACATCTCTTTCGATTTGTCCAGAAGATGTACCTTCATTCATCATAAAGCAAGTGAAAAAATTTAAAAACTAAAATTAAAACTTGTTAGTAAAACAAGACAGAACCAAACTTGTCAATTGACAAGACAAAAACTATAATCATAAAACCTGCTAAATTACCAAATAATTAAAAATAAATTCCTGGCGGAGAATCAAACAACGTGCAATAAGAATTGCTCGTCGTAGTTCCTTTCCAGAGGGATAATTTTTAGAGAAAGAGAAAGAATAGTTTTACAGAAAAGTTTTTTCAAAGATAAATTTTTAATACTAACTATTAGCAATATATTAATTCATATTATAGCATAAAAAGTTGTTGTCACTAAATAAATATAATTAATAACAGAATGAACAATATTACGATTTAATATATTTCATTCGTGATATTATTATTATTATTATTATTATTATTATTTGTTGTAGTTGTGGTGTTACCTATCAGCACGGTGATTGAACTCATCACTCATGTTGTTTAAAACAAATCCTACCTATTCGTAGTAAAGTAAGTAAACTAACCTTGAGTAACTAATTAAGCAAAAAACGAGTAAAATAGCATTAATTATTTCATTTGATAGAGAAAGGGTAACGGGTGATTGTTACGACTCCCAAGATTTATATAATAATACTCACAAATCAATTTTTTTTTATTTTTTCATTAATTTTCTCCCTTAGCTACTCTGTTAAAATGTTACATATATTTCTTATCTTTACATACTCTAATTAGGAAATTGAGCAATTAATTTGACTTTGCCTATATTAATAAAGTTAACTCGCTGAACATGAAGTCGTTGTAGTATAGTGGTGAGTATTCCCGCCTGTCACGCGGGCGACCCGGGTTCGATCCCCGGCAACGGCGTCGCCTTTTTAAAAATTTTTTGTATACTTTGTGTTAATATAATATGTAATCAACACTGTACTCAAACGCCCGTCTAGCTCAGTCGGTAGAGCGCAAGGCTCTTAACCTTGTGGTCGTGGGTTCGAGCCCCACGGTGGGCGCGTTTTGTTTTATTTTGTTTTCCTAGTTCTTTAACGGGCCGGCCCAATAAGGCTCCTGGGCCTGAGCTTTAAACTGGACCCATTGTTTTGAATCCTGGGCCTATCTACAAAATTGTCTCCCACGGTTATCATTATTTCAGAAAATACCAATTATTTTATAGTTTTCATCCAATAATCATAATTATTCATCACACAACAAATTTTATATACAATTTTGTTCATAATCATCGAAAAATGAGGGGGCTATGCAAAAGTTGTTGGGGTAGTCAATGGGGCGGATTTTAATCCGAATACGATCCGGATTTAGCATATTCAATTAATTAAAATATCCGATGGATCAGATCCGATAATAAATATCCTTAATCCGAAATAAATGGATTGGATATGGAATCAAGTAGTCCGATCCGTTAAAAATCCAGCTCCAAAATTTTATAATATATTTTATTAAATTAATACATTATATATAATATAATAATAATAAAGATACTTCAATAGCATGTAATATATGTGCCATTATAATTAATAATATACTATTTATTATTTTCCAAGGTATTTTTTTTTAACAAAATATTGTATAATTTTCATACATATTCTAAAATATTTTTCTACTTTCTTTAATTTTATTTTTAACTATAAATTCTTCAATATTATTTATTGAAATCAAATCGGATCGGATCTTTTTATCGGATCTCAGATCTATTTCGAATTCGAAATAATGAATAAAGATCTTATCGGATTTCGAGTCGGATTTGATTGTCGGTACTTGTAATCATATTCGGATTCAAGTCACATTGATTTGCTTCAAATCCAACCCTTTGACAACCCTAGAAGCTGTCAAGAAATCTTGTTTTTCTTTCAATAAAACGATACTTTTCTTAGTTCCCGATCGAAAACTAATTAGTTAACTAATAGCGTATAAATACACAAAATCTAATTAGTTAATTAATAGTATATAAATGCACAAATATTATTGACTACAAAAGAGATTCTGTTCATAGATACTAGTGGGAGCGTGGGACTTAAAAATAATAATAGTAAAGTGCTTTACCAGCTTTAGTAAAGCAGAAAAAAAGAAGTGAAAAGCAAAAGACAACCCAAGAGTATGATTAATTTATAATTATAAAGAAGAAAGTGTAAATTTTATAAATTTTGAAGATTACGGGGACTTAATTGGTAAATACTCGAAAATAATGACAAGAAAGGATCACCCAGTGTATCTTCCAATGAGTTGTAATAAAGCGCCCAAACTTTGTGTCAATTAATTAATTAATTAATTAACTCTGTTAACAACCCTATTTGGATCCTATCCTCGGTGGATGTATAGCCTATACAGCATTTGATAGCTAAACTGATCCAATAAGATGTGATCCTTGGATTAAAATAAGTGAAAGTTGAGGGCCAATTCTAAAATTATATTTCAATTTTGTGAATTAGTAAAAGGAAAAATTACACTGACTACCCCTGAGGTTCGGCTAATTTATAAAAAATCCCCCTATTTTTTTAATAATTATCAAAAATCCCCTAAGGTTCTATGCATATTACAAACTTATTTCAATTTTCGAAAATACCCCTTCCCTCTTTTTGGATGATTCACACGGACCACCCTGAGATTAGGTTAATTTACAAGAAACCCTTGTAGTTTCAAAAATTACCAAAACTCCCTTGAGGTTATACCAATATTACAACTAGTACCTATTTAAGTTGACTTATCAATAATATTAATTTTTTTTTCACTCTGTAATATTGTTTATCATAAAATTTTCATGTAATAAATTAGGAAAAAAAATGTGATTACGTATTCAAATAAATATTCTGAATTCAATGTTATGAATTTATACTAAATATACGTAATATGTGCTAAATTTATATTTGAGAAAAATATAATTATATGAATCGTATATATCCATAACGTGAAATGAGAAATATAAACATTGATTGAAATAAAAAATTGAAATTAAATAATGCACTTGAAAATTTTATTTAGTTTGAGGACTCTAACTCATGTCTCTTAAAATTTACTCCGTATTAACGATAATATAGCATACTTGACGTGTTGGTAGATACTTTTAATTCATTAAATTCATAATATTTATTTGAATAAATAATCACATTTTTTTTTTCAAATCTATTACATGAAAATTTTATCATAACAATATTACAAAGGAAAAAAAAGAATTAATATTGTTGATAAATCAACCTAAATAGGTACTAGTTGTAATATTGGTATAATCTCAGGGGATTTTTGGTAATTTTTGAAACCACTGGGGGATTCTCGTAAATTAACCTAATCTTGGGATGGTCCGTGTAAATCACCCAAAAAGAGGAAAGGGGTATTTTCGGAAATTAAAATAAGTTTGTAATATGATATAACTTTAGGGAATTTTTGGTACTTTTTTAAAAAGTAAGGAGTTTTTCATAAATTAACCAAACCTCACGGGTGGTCAGTGTACTTCGCCCTTAGTAAAATAAGAACTATATACTCCACTGCAACAAATGAAAGTTCCACTCCACAAATTAGGACATGTCTATGTTGGAATAAAAGGGTTTTATGTTTTGTTTCTTAGTGGAGATTGAGCTTATAATAGAATGTGGGTAGCCCTAAATCTCAAGAACACGTCATCTTCAAGATAAAGAGAAATTCCATCTAGGTATAGCAAAAAGAGAGAAGCTCTCGAGAGGGTTTTTCACCCTCGATGATGGACCTGGTCTCCTCGAGAGAACCTGGAAAAAAGAAAAAAAACAACTTACTCCTAATGGTTTCCTCATGAAAACAAGAACCACCGAAGGCACCTTATCCAATTAAATTGAATCGAAATGACCAATAGATGAAACATCTCTGAGGGACTTGTTCAAGGGCAGGAATTACGAGGTCCATTAGAAGCTAAACCAAAAGGTGGCTACCATCCCCTAAAAGATCCAACTGACCCCTAACATAAAAGGACAACTGCTACTACCAAACATGATCTGACAATGTGTAACCGTCCATGTCAATCCCGAAAGCCATTAATATTCTTTCTTGGATAATAACTCTATCATTAAATACAAATGATTTGCATTTAATGAGGTGTCAAGCTATATTTCATGAAAGTATGACTAAACCGTCAAACGGAAGGTTCGAAAAAGATAATAAATAAGTTCACATGTACCTCAACCGTCAATCAAGAGACTTAGCCCCATCAACTTATTCAAATCATAGCCCCTATCATATAAATATGCTCCCATCTTAGCGAAAAGGGTTTCTCGTCCATCTCATGTTAATAGATAGAATACATTGTTCATCTTTTTCTTCCCGCCTCCTCAATATTCAAACCTTACTAACTTGAGTGTGACTGAGCCTACGTCAGGGCAAAACTGATTAGTCTCGCATTTATTCAATCCCTTTTGGCAGGTGGACCACCAATATTTAACAAATTGAAACTTGACGTTCCACCACGTGTCCTTTATCACGCTCTAATTTTATATATGATTCGAAATAAATCAACTCCATAATATCCATCATGGAATAATCCAACATTTGATATGAAAAGGCAAAATTAATTAATTAATCATTCTCATTACTATTTGCTTAGTTTACAAGTTCATCAAGTGCCCCATGTCTTGAATTGTACGGTTAAGAATATCTCACGTGTTGTCTTTGCACTTGGAATAATAGTACCTGAATATTCAAATAAAGATATATATATATATATATATATATAATTGAATATTCGAATAATTGGAAGTATATTGTCGGAGTACAATAGTGAGTAGAAATTAAATTAAATTAAAATAAAATAAAATAAAGGGAAAAAAGAAAAGAAAAAGAAAAAGAAAGACTTTTGATTTGTTCATTTTAAAAGTTCAATAATTGAGCAATTTAGCCCCACCCCCACCCATTTTATTTATTTATTTTTATTGTGAAGTCCACTTTCTATAGACTTGGCATTTTTTGTTTTGTTTTTGTTTCTAAGGTCAATTTATTTTTTATATTTAATTGATGAAAATCTAATTAGTTGCTAAACAAAGGTTAATTAATCTCTAGGCCATTAATGCGCGCACACACCTGTAATTACTTGCGAGAACAATAATTGTATTTAAAAGATTATGTCTCCGACCCGACAATTGTTACTGTCAACGGATTACACGTGTTTGTATTTTTTTTTTCCACAACGCAATAATTTGATCGAATGAAAATTACACGATAACAAGATATTTTCATTAAATTATACTAGTATGTATCCTAATCACTGTTGTTTTAATCAATCTGTATATGCATTGATTATTTACTAGCACATGCATTATCACTTAATCATTAGAGGGACAAGAATGGACTAGATATTTTTTTTTTCTAAATGGATATCTAACCCTTATTAAACGATCCACTTATTATTATTATTTGAGTTTTAGTCATCTGATTTCGATCCACTGAAATTCGGATTGGGTACTGTAAAACAAATCGAATCGAATCAAATTACCCAAGGTTTCACAAACATTGTGAAAATAATAATTGTCAGTGAATATATTTTTAATCTTATTTTATTTGTTTATGGACCGATCGATCGAGCACATATATCATGACATTAATATATATTTCAAAATCAAAGAGGACAATAATTTCATCATTCGTAATTCGTATACAACAGACTAACACCTACATTTGTAAACTAAAGTTGCATAATATTTTTTTAGTAAGGGGCCCTCCATTTTATGATTGGGACCAAGGAATTTTCATTTACAAATATCAACAACTTTAGGGCATGACCATGCATGCCTAAAGTGCACTCAACTGCAATTTCTCGAAAGTAATGGGCAGACAAGACTTGAAATATGTAATATGGGCCATCTAAGTGTTGAAAATTGCATGGGCGTCCTTGTGAGAAAGTTATATAGCTTATTGGGCATAAAAAGAAATATAACTTTCTATAAAGGTTCTTTATAAGGTTGATCTTGCACCTATTACCAACTTTTCCAACCACTTATATCTAAAATGTCAAAAATATAAAGCTCCTTGTTTTTAGAACTATGGATTCAACAATGCAAACCTTTACTTGGTTTCTTTAGCATCAACTTTATAAATGGGTCCATGGGTCTTTTGAGCAAAGCGTTCATGCTTAGTGTTTTAGTTTTTTTGACCTTTTTTTAAATATATATCATATAGTATTAGTTTTGGCAATTGATTAAACTAAATTAATAATATTTTCAACAAGAAGTGATCGAATGACATGTTTTTATGTCTCGAGAATGCAAAATTTTTCTACAGTATAGATATTACTCCCTCCGATCCACAATTACTATTGTTTAAGGCTACGAATAATTACTCCCACTGTCCCTGAATTTAGGCCAAATTATAAATAACACCCTCTTGTATCGGTAATTACCAACACCCCTTTAAGTTTTGTGGACTTTTTGGTAAAATAGTCGGAAACAATACAATGTCATTTTTGCACCTTGAATATTTGAAATATTTTTTATTTTAAAAAAATGAAAAAAATAAGTATAAGACTAAATTGGCCAAAACACCCCTCATTGGGGAAAAAATTACCATCTTCTCAAACAAAATGCTAACTTAAGGGGGTATTATTTGTAATTTGCCTAAATTAAGGGGTGGTGCGAGGAATTATCCCTTAAGGTTATTGTAGAATGATTAAGAAAGTGGATTGGTTGTCCTAATTATATTTGAGTTGACTAAAATACCCCATAATTAATGAGTTATTTTAGACATTTGCAAAAGATATTAACCAAATTGTAAAAAATATTAGGAAAAAAATAATAGATTGGCATTTAGGATATGAGAATGACATAAATTATTGGAAAACAAATTCGTCCCTAAACGTCATATATTGTGGGATAGATCAGAGGGAGTACTCCATGTTGATATGTAAACTGGCAGCCGCATCCTTCTGAAAATCTATATGAGATCAAATAATAAATGTGTATTTATTAATTTAAAAACATTTTTCCTAAAAATAAGAAAATTATTTTTCATATTTTGTGAAAATTCAACTTCACTTTGAACACAAAAGTTTGTGAATCCGTCCATAAACGTTTTCATAATCCATAATAAAGGCTTTCTAATTATTATAAGAAATGTGTAAGGATATAATGAGATGGATCAACAATAATTGAGTGTTCGTCTAGTCTATCTCTAAAAAGAAATTAAACTTTTGGTTCGTTTTTCACTTTGAATGGCCACATACTGTTTTTTTAGACGCCCACATTTTGTATGTGTGGCTCAAATTTCGCCCGAGTTAATTTAATTCGAACTTATATCTTCGTGAATTTATTAATGGGGCCAACATTAGAAGATTTGATGTATATCTATATATCATAAATATATCTATAGCCAAACTGATTGTTGTTATGATTAATTGATTATGAGCTATATATCTAAGTCTCGATGGAGACATTTTCTTGAAATTCTAGATGCTTCTGTGACACGTACATGCAAAGGTGGCTAGGGCCTAATAAATGTTTTGAGATTGATTTAATCAAACTATTAGTTTAAGAAGAAATTAAAATTTTCTAATTGGCTTCTTTTAATTCAATGGTCCACGTATGAAATTGTCACATCTTAAGTAATGGAGTATACATCAAGTAATGAAGTTGAGATCTTAAATTATTGAGGTATTGGGGAGCAATCATTGTAAAATAACAAATAATTTTTTTTATTTGGTACCGAAGAAGTTATTCTAATTTAGTGGATTTCGAAATTTTTGTTTTACTTAGAACATTTTATGTTATAATAAATTTTAAATTCTCGAATCACATATTTAGCTTGTCTTTTATATTAAAACCATTCACCGTGGAGCTTTAGCATTTTGACAATCACTAAGGCTATGTTTGGAACAAAAATTTTGGTGAGAAAAAATGAAAAGAAAATGAAAATGATAACAAAACAAAAACATGAAGTATTATCGTTTAAAGCAAACAAAAAAATTTTCTTTCTATTTTCCTTACTAAAATTCAAGAACTGGACGGAGAGTAAAAGTACAAGGGTGAGGGTATAAGTAGAAATTGTGATATAAAATTTCATAAAGAGCTTTTATATATATATATATATATATATATATATATATATATAAACTTTTGTAAACAACCTCTCAATATGAAGACATTTCAACTACCCACAAATTTAACGAAATCAATAATTTGAACACATTGAATAATCGAATCAAGAAAATAACATACTTGTATATGAAAAGCGAAATTGTATCTCATCTACAAAGTGAGAGGCGGGGGATGGGGCCTCTCAAGTCTAAAAAGAATTAAATTTTATATTTAATTTTTTGTTAATTTTAAATTTTGCCCTCCTTTCCTTGAAAAAGGAATATAAAAACATATTTTATAAAAATTTAGTATTAATGTTTTCTCAAATAAAAATATCTGACGCCACCCGAATACTAGGTTGAAATTAAAAGAAAGTTATATTTAGAAATGAAATTATTATTATTTTTTCTCATTAAATGGAAGGTGGCTTTCAATCCTCTAAAGCCGCAATTTTAGTAAGAGCGTCTTACACAAAATGAGACGCAAATACCTCCAAAAATTAGGAAAAGCTAGTTTGAAAAGTGACCAAGTGTCCAACATTTTCTCATTTTTTTTCTCACTTTCACCAACACAAATTTTACCTAAATTAACTTTTGGCTTTTAGTCTTCATTTCCCAGTGCATTTTTTCTCTTTACTTTGATCAACATATTAAAATAAATAACTTTTTGTTAAATTTAATGTAATTATTGATTTGGAAAATCTAGAAAATTGTTTCTTAAGAGCTTTTTGCATAATTGCTTACCAAGTCAACCAGCAACACAAAAAAGCAGCAAAGTAGCCTGGCCCAAAAAGCTTATAAAAAAAAAAAGTAAAAGCAACTAAGATGATTGATTAACCTAATAGTACGTAACTTTTTAAATTTAAATTGAGCTTATTTATTTATTTATTTTTTTGGTTTTTTGTACACTACCATTGGTAATAATTATTTGGAGATTACACTTTACCATATGTATAATGGAATCTCGACAGGTCAATCAATCGGTGTTAATGAGTGTGTATTAAATATTTTTAAAAAGGAACTATTTAATTGTATATGAAAAATAATATTTCACATGTATCACTTAAAAAAAACATTAATTGAAATAGACGAATTAAAGCCACACAAAAATAAAATAAAATAAAATTCTGCGATAATTTATTTTCCATTTTTATTAAAACAATACATTCATAATTCGTGTTTCGTCGTACGTTCTATTTTATGAAAACCAAGTTAATTAAGTCGAAGATACTAAATACACATAATGCGTATACAGACTATTAAATCGAAGATATGTAAATGAGTCGATCATTTGAAACAGCGGATCTGAACTGATGTGATTGATCATGCACTAACATGCAATGTTTCAATCCATAGCTCTCAATCTTGATCACAATCTTCTTCTCCAATTCTCGAGAAAGCCCATGCATGCATCAAATTTTGCAACAGTTCCAAAAATTAAATTTGGAACCCCAATATTTCACGAGAATTACAATGAAACCCCCAAAATCAACAATAACTTTTCAAGAATATCCCAAGTAAGCCATGGTATTTTGCTTCTTCAAGTCCTTATAGAACTTCATAATGAACTCCTCAGCAGCCTCATCTACTCGACTGTCTTCCTCAACATCCTTTAACGGGAACGGCGAATCGGTAATCCTCAGCTGCCTCACCAGCGGGCTTGGCCCGAAGCCCGGCAGGGCCGGCGACGCGGCGGTGCCGTTGATGATCTCCATGGCCGCAGCCATAATGTTTTGATCGATGGGCGGCGCGCGGGAGGAGTGCTTGCGCTTGTTGAGGTGGAAGCCGGGGAGGTGGAAGGCGGGGCTGTTGCTGCAGCTGAACTCGTACTCGTGTGGCGGTGCCGGGAAGGAGAAGCGGCTGCTGCCGCCGTCGTGGTGGTGATGGTGGAACATGAGATTATGCATGGCGGCTTTGCCGGCAAGCTTGCCGCGCTTCATCATCATGTTGAGATCGGCTAAGAGCTTGCCCTTTGAAATGCCTTTTCTAAGCATGAAATACAGCACTCGGACTATTTTCCATATTTTCTTGGCTACTATTGGTAGGTTTTGCTCCATTTTTGTTGGTTTTCTAGAGAGAGAGAGAGAGAGAGAGAGTTTGATTAATTGAGGAAGAAAAGTTAGGAAGAAGATTGTTGGCATGTGATTAAGTGGAGGCACCTTAGGGAGGTATTTAAAGGCCAAAAGGGCTTGGGGGTGGTGGGGGGGGGGGGGGAGTGTAGGTAAATAGGACACATGAAACTGAAATTTAATTAGACAGACCTATGTTGCACGGAAACTCCCAGCTATTTAACTTAATTATATTTTATTTGCTCAATTATTAATGGAAGGCTAAAGCATAATTTCATTGGTTGAGCTTATATAAGCATGGATACATTTCGCCTTGATACTAGTTTCGAGATTTATATATATATATGTATATATATATATATATAAGTCACCCAGGACACAATAAATGTTAAATCAAAATGTTATGCACACCTCACTCACGGGAGACGAAGAGAGAAAAGGATGGTTCAAATTCAAAACTTCAATAGTGTTAAGTTCAAACTCTTACCATTGAACGACAAGTTCAATAGCTAATTTCAAGAATCTTAATACTGTAATTTAATATAAACTTATATATATTATCAAAGGTAAGATTTTTAAATTTTCGTTTAAAAGAAAAACAAGAGAATACAAATTAGGATATATTTACATATGTGTGTGTGTATGTATATATATATATATATATATATATTAAATGAATTTTAAAATCATATATATAAAAGAGTATAAATCAAAATGGAGGCAAATTAATTGAGTCAAACATGAATACATAATTAATTAATTATACCAGAAATTAAAGACTGAAATTTTATTCTTCATTAAAAGCTTACGTTGTTAGATATAAATGACATTTAATATTAATATTTCTAATTAAACCCGCTCACTTGAAGACCCGAAACCTCTTTTGAAAACTATATGCTATGTTTGGAACAAGGATTTTGGTGAGGAAAAGTGGGAAGAAAATGGAAAGGATAAAAAATGAAAGCGTAGCGTACTATCATTTGAAGCAAATAAAAAAATTTCTATCCCATTTTTCTAACCAAAATTCTAGAACCAAACGGAGGGTTAATGTATTGAATTAACGTTTCATTTGCAAATTAAGACAATTTAATTGAAAAGAATAAATATTTACTATTTTAACGTTTTTAATTAATACAAATAACTCCTCTCGAAACTAGACTTCTCATACGTAAAAACTTTGACTATTTCCTTTCTGTCCTCCTTTTTTATATTTCATAATATCAACTTTTTAAACTTTAAAAGTGCTTTAATTTCATCAACTACTTTCTTTTGTTTTATAGTGCTTTAATTAGCTTTTTAAATTCAACACATGTTTAGGTAATTGTGAGAAATATCTCAAATATACGACCACATGGAATTTGTGTCGAATAGTACTTGGCATGAATCGTCAATTATGAAAGACCCTTTGCTAATGATTGAAGATGAAACCACAAATTAATTAATTAATCATAAAAAGAAAGTCATAAATTGCAAAGTGAATATTTCTGATAAGGAAAACTTACAATTTTAGGATTGTATGTTGTACTTTCTAACAATATTAGGATAATAATTTTTTCATTTTCAATTTTAGGACATAGATTTAAGATTTTGTGGCACATTTAAGACTTCTCACCTCGATATTTACAAATTTATCGGAAAATTGACAAAATTGGTCGGAAATTTTGAAGTGAATATACTAACTAAATGTGCCACAAAATCTTAAATTCATATCCTAAAATTACAAATGAAAAAGTTATTGTCCTAAAATTGTTAGAGGGTACAACATACAATCCTAAAATTATAATTTTTGCTTCTAATAATCTTATTTTAATTGGTGTATTCTAACTCAATCTTAATTTTAGTTAGTCAATTAATTAATTAATTATTGGCATCTCACTACAAGATAAAAAAATTAATTTGCGGCAAGACATAAAATTAATAAGATGTAAAAGTTGTCATCAATGATATGACACTATGAAAATCATTTCCACAACATGTATGTTTTTGTCACTGAATCTACATAATTAGTTATAACTTATAACTCGATAACTTATATATATATATATGCATACGTGTATTTATTTAACTTAATAAGAAATTAAGATATCACTAAAATTAGTAATGAAATGACTTTTCATTTATTAGTGAGTAGTCATGAACAAATTAAATAGGTCATTTAGGGTATTTATTAAGGACAAGGATAGTTTATAATCTCGTGGCAGCCTTTCCTAAAGCTTTACTTAGCAACGGAGGTTTCTCTCTCTCTCTCTCTCTCTCTCTCTCTCTCTCATAAAATTGTAAAAAAGCACTTACCATTGAAGAAAAAATTAGATATCCGTTCAATGTACAGAAACTAAGGGGAAAAAAAAGAAAGAAAAGTTACGTCGAGATATGTATAGTTCAAATCCAATTTATTTATAAATTTTGTTGCCACAACTCAGCCCAGCTGTTCACGACTTATATTAATAAAACATGGCTAAAAAGCCTGTTAAAGTTACACTAGTTCATGGCTATAAAGCCTCAAATTTCTATTATTATATGTACTCGCACGCTAACTTTTTTGTATATGCAAAGAATATTTTCCAAACCTTACTTTTATCTGCCTTTTTTCAAGCTTTTGAGCACTTGAAAATCAGCTTAAATTAAGTGATTCTTAAGGCCATGTTAGCCGGAAAAGACTTTTTGACCACGTTTTGTTGTTTCAATTGAGCATTGCAAATTGGAAATAAAGTGGTCCCAAGCATTAATGAAAACAAGGTTTCATTAGCCCACAAGATTGCTATCTTTATAGTAAGGGAAATTTTTTATCCGAGCCTGCGGGTTTGATTAGACCCAATGAATGATATACAAGCGTATTGCACTTGTCAAGTGACTGATCACTTTTTCTAAATTATCAACCAATCACAATGTAAATGTAAAACACTCGCAAGCGTGATTAACACTGATTCAATCGAGTTGGGTTTATGTTAGAATTTCCCAAAATAAGCCATTTTTATGAGGTGTTTGCGGAAAATATTGGCTTCTTAAATAATAAATCAAGGTTAGAAAATTTTGAAGTGGTTGCAAAAACAAGTCAATTGTGTTTTATTAATAGGTATCAAGAAGTTAAAAGATATATATATATATATTAAAATTTGGAAGTACTAGGTCGATTTTAGATTCTAGCTTTTTCTACTTAAATTTAAAGAAAATAGAATCCATCATCGAAAACATTCATATTTAACTTCAGTTTTTCCCAAAACTTGATTTTTCAATCGAAAACAAAAAAACAAACCCCATTAATATTATCTCATATGTATCAAGATATATATTAGATATATATGTATATATGGTTATAATTAAATTCAGGTGATAATTTTTTTTATTTCTCGTACTTGTTAGATATGGTGCAATCAGGAAGTCAAATCAAAGTAAAAAAATTTATTATCTGTTAATTTTTATTTTTTTTGGAGAAACAAATTAAAAACAGAAAGAGGAAAAGCTGCCAAGATGGATTGTAAATACTGTATATATATACATGTTAATATTAAGTGGTCTGCAAATAAAATAAAAGAGAATGTTTTAGCAAGATGAAGCATCGAGGAAATTATTGAGGGTACAAATTGTGCATGCATGTGTTGCTCTTTAGGGTGCCATCTATAAAGCCCTCGCCCAATATTTAATTTATTCACATAAAATTGAATTTGAGTACACAAGTACAGCTATACGTACCTACTTACCTTTGTACCGTATCTCTCTCTCTCTCTCTCTCTCTCTCTCTCTCTCTATATATATATATATATATATATATATATATATATGAAGCAAAAAAAATTCAGGTTGAACAGATCATATCATTATCCGATCTCCTGTCTCACGAGCAAAGCTGCAAATATATATATATGGCAAGAGTATATGTGACGAATTAATTGAATATTCATTTTTTTCCGAAATTATTCTCCAGGCTTGCAACAATTAATTAAAAGGATAATATAAACTATATATATATATATATATATATCCCAATTCTGAATTAATTTATTATTAAATAATAATTATTCGTTACGCTGAATCTAAGAAGTGAGACAAGTCATAATAACAATTCGTTACATTGTAGATGTAAAAGACTGAAAAGTTCAAAAACAATGCAACACTTCTAAAAACATAAGTTTTGATTTCTTTTTTAAACCCCCCACCACCCCCCAAAACATATATATATATATATATATATATATCATTGAATTTTCTTTTTGTAATACACAACTCATAAGAGACTATCTGTATGGATAATACTCAAGTGATGTTTTTAATTGTTCACTATAAGAAAATATTCCTTTCACTAATGAAAATTTTGTGACGAAGAGATTTCATCACAGATTTAAAGTACGTGTCATGAATTACTTACATAATTCAATGTAAACAGAACTAAAAAAAACAATAAGTGGTGAAACATATTTAGTAACTAAATTGTTATAAACTAAATCCGTCACCGAAATTAAATTTATAGTGGATTGGCTCACTATTGAAAGGTATGAATTCTTGCATTGATTACGATAATGTTACAATTTCATTTTTTTAAAAACATTTTTTGATATCTGTTAGATAATACTCAAATGAAGAGCATGGAGTTTTTCGACACAGAGAGCAACTATTCTTGTTTCGTTTGTCAAAATCGGGTGATTCTCCTACAAGTTAGATATAGAAGATCACTTTATAATCAGTCTTAATTCGAGTATTGAGTAATTTGATTCGTTTTCCAGTACTGCACTTGCTTGGTTTCGCAAGATCCAACGATTCTCCTAGGCAACACGCCAAACACAACGTACTTTCCTTACGACATTAGGTTTTGTTCATTCGCATATATGTGGCAATTTTATTTTGTTTTACATTAATGTGTTTGGCCAAAAAAAGGGCACGTGTCACTTTGAAACCTTTCTTGCTAAGTAAACCCAATAATTTTTCTAAATTAAATCAATTATATAATTATTTGACTCTCCAACATAAGGGAGAGTGAATTATTTGAAACCGAAACAATTAATTAATAATAAATTCTATATTAGTAATTACCTCTCGTATTCGAAACGACAATATTTATGCCAAACCCACAATTATCGCTTACATTCTATTACTCTATCTATCCTAAAATATTAATTTTTTTATAAAAAAAATTATACATAAAAATTAAGGTAATTAATACTTTTTTTTGGCTAAATTTATAATAAATTGACAAATATACTCTTCTTTTTTGGGAAATATGAATAATAATTAATGAGTTTTAGTTAAAGAAAAAAAAAAGGTTAGGGAAAATTGGAAAGAAGAAATAAATGTTCTCTTGAATTTCTTAAAATATCAAGTCTTATTATGAGATAGAGGGAGTAATAATTTTACGTACTATACCAAGAAAAATGTTGAAACGAATAAGTGATTATATATTATATATGGATTAGTGATTATGAATGCCATGAATTATTTTTAACTAGTTTGTTTTTTTTTTTATTTGGTTTCTATTTTCCAATTCACAATAGCCCCAAATGTATTAAAGAAAAAAAAAATTATGAATTAGATAAATGATTTAGTAAATTTTTTACACAAAACGAA
Organism: Petrea volubilis; assembly: GCA_026212405.1. Classification (NCBI taxonomy): domain Eukaryota; kingdom Viridiplantae; phylum Streptophyta; class Magnoliopsida; order Lamiales; family Verbenaceae; genus Petrea; species Petrea volubilis. The sequence goes on along the minus strand of CM047876.1, from coordinate 25,694,753 downwards.
AGTGTCCTCTAAATTATCCCTTATGCATTAACAATTGCCAATTTAGACCAAATTATCCTCAAAGTGCAACTTTTAATATTCTGAGTGCAACTTAGCGTCTGTTCTCTTCCCACTTTGGAGGCCTTTAAATACCACCACCATGTCCTCTTCAAATTCATCAAACCAAGAACAATCTTTCCAATCTCTCTGTCTCTCTCTCTCTCTCTCTCTCTAAAGCTCTCTCTCTAGAAAATCAACAAAAATGGAGCAAAACCTACCAATCATAGCCAAGAAAATATGGAAAATTGTACAAGCAGTGTATTTCATGCTGAGAAAAGGCATTTCGAAGGGTAAATTATTAGCCGATCTCAGCATGATGATGAAGCGTGGCAAGCTCGCCGGAAAAATGGCCATTCGAAACCTCATGTTCCACCACCACCACTCCGCCGCCGCCGCCGGCCATCGCCGAGGCGTCTCCTTCCCGGCCCCGCCACACGAGTATGAGTTCAGCTGCGGCAACAGCCCCGCCTTCTTCCACCTCAACAAGCGCAAGCACTCCCACGCACCGCCCATCGACGAAGACATTATGGCGGCGGCCATGGAGATCATCAACAGCGCCCCCGCGTCGCCGGCCCTGCCGGGGTTCGGGCCGAGCCCGCTGGTGAGGCAGCTGAGGATAACCGATTCGCCGTTCCCGTTGAGGGATGTCGATGAAGATAGCGGCGTGGATGAGGCGGCTGAAGAGTTTATTATGAAGTTTTATAAGGACTTGAGGATGCAAAATTCTGTGGCTCGTTTGGGATATTATTGAGAATTCTTGATTTTTAAGGGTAGTGCATTTCAATTTTTTGTAACTATTGAGAAATAAATGAGAACATTTGATTTGAGAGCCACAAAATGATCCAATTTATATTTTGTGTAAATCTTAAACCTCTATTGATCGGAAATAATATCCCTACAAGAAAGCAGCACTCCTTCCATGCATGAATTGAAAAATCTGTGACGAACGTATTTTGTTGCAGATGCAGAACACTTATGATGAATTCACGACGAAATTTTATTAAAATATAACTAAAGTAATAATTAATAAAAAATTTGTTGATCAACAATTTTAAAACGAATCAAATTAATTACAAATTATAATTCTTTGATGGAATTCAGAGTAGATTTGTAATGGATTATCCTATTGGTGAAAACGTACTTTCTTTTACGATAAGAAATTTTCCTTTATTTTTGGAATTAAGCTGATTTTTAGGACAAATTATCTATTTTATGTTAAATATAAGTCAATCCTATTGATAACATAATAGAGATTAGGGGCTTAGGGTAGATGTGAAAATGTTCAAAAATAAACTATCTATAATAGATATCAGGGATAATTACCCTCACCTTCCCTAAATTTTGGTAAAATTATAAATAAATCCTTCTTATTTCGAAAATTACCAATACTCTCCTGAATTTTGTCATCTTATTGCTAAATCAAATAAAAAGACTATAATACATTTTTCTCCCCTAAATACTTGTAAGGGAAATTTACCCTCACTTCCCCTAAGTTTTGCCAAAATTACAAATAACCCCCTCTTATTTTGAACATGAATAATACATCGTTTCGCCACCATATCATCACTATCTAGATGGTTAAGCTACACACCAATTTTTTGGTCTCCTTAAGCCCATCAAAACTTTTCAATAAATTTTGTTAATGATCCAACTATTTGAATTTAATTGAACAAAAATTATATCACACCCTAACTCACAATTACATCTCCTCCGTCTAATTCCTCTATCACTATCAATTTTATCCCAAAATGGATTTCACCAATGTGTTGTTCATTGCAATTAGCTCAAGACCCTTTCAGATCCCGCCGAAAAAACCCATTGGAGAGAGCGACCCTTCGTTGCGTATCATTTTTCGAAAATATATATTACAAATATATCCTTATGTAATTCAAAAAATTATAATATATACCCTTCAAGTCTCAAAATATTACAATAAATAAAGGATATTTTGGTTCTCAAAAAATGATAGAAAAATTGACTGAGGGTATCTTTGGTAATTCACTAATGACATGGTGCTTTTTGTCAACATTGATATATGTTAAAGGAGTATTGGTACTTTTCAAAACAAGAGAGTTATTTATAATTTCGCCTAAACTCAGGGAATAGTGAGAGTAATTATCCCTAGATATTATTATTTTTTTAAAATAGATAAAAATAGATGCCTTGCCGGAAATGATAACAAACTCAATTTTTTTATCTATTTCCTTTATAAAATACAAGATTTAATATGTTATTTCTCTAACATCGATCAAAGAAAATAAAACAGGCAAGGATATAGAGGTATATATATATATATATATATATATATATTTGTTGAGATAGAGGTGTAAATATATAGCATCCCAGCAAGCAATATTTTCATAAGATCAAACAAGTTTGTGCCATAAGCAGTGAACAAAATGAAAAACATTTCTCAGTCTTTCTTGTCCTTTTTCCTGTTTCTACTAGCTATGGAACCATAAGATTACACAAACGACCAGTTGACAAACATGAAGCAGAAGCAATGGGCGTTATCATCATCATTCACGACTTTCCAAGCTACCGCTTTCTCGTACGAGACAGGCCTGCTCATGCTCGACAAACAGATGCCGCCTTGTAGAGTCGCAAAACCCTGTCACACAAGTTTCCAACGTAAAAAGCTTGTGATCACATAAGTTAAACACTGCAATCTGTCGGGGTCAGAGCTAGAAATTTTTCTTTTTTGTTTTTTTTTTTCAGGAGCATGGGTAGTGTGGGGTTTGGGTGGGGAGGGATTGAATTTTCGTAAAATATAAAAGACACTTTTCTTGCCTGATGCATTATTTGTGGAAATTCGGAGCAGAGATTTTTCCGGCCATGATCATCAAAGATCTTTTCCAACGATATGTCTTGGAGCGCGACTAAGGTTGTCTCGAGCATGTCGAGACCAGCCTGATTGGCGAAGGTGAAAACCGGCACCGCCTGTACGATATAATGAACGAGAATTAACGACCCTCTGGCAAAAGTAGAGTATCCGAAAATGATTGGAAATGAAATCAAACAAGCAGAGGAAGATGATGGGTGATTAGAAATATTACCTTCAAGGAACAGCACATAATGGCGTCCGAGTGATGCCATAGAGCTTTAAGAATGGATTCACTCCCTTCGCCACTCGATTTCAGAAGCTCAACGCCCATATAGTTCCTACCAAGATCGAAAACAATGTTTCTTTAGCTTAAACAATTGTGTTAAGAGGATAGTGTTTCTTGCAAGAACATCTCAAGTCGTGTTTTCAGGAAAAAGGCATTTCATTTTTATATATTCTTGTAACATCAAGATAAAATCGCAAATGCTGATGCGGAGGTACCTGTAACTCTGGCAAATCCAACGCGAAAGGGTGTGTGCTTCGGGAGTTCCAAGGGGTGAACGAAGGCCACCATGAGCACCTAGGTGATTCGGAGAGAGAGCCAATGCGACCCTTTGAACTGAGGATATAATGCTGCGCACATACTGTCGGGCCATTGATGCAACACTATCTTGCATGTGGCTTTCGAATGCAAACTCGAAAGCAATTGTCATGACCGATCTTGTTGCACTGCTGCTCGCAGCAGGGTCGTTTGATGGTTTATTGCCTCCTGTCCCGGTTTCAAGAGCTGAAGCAAGATCCAACGTGCGGTTCGGACTAGAAGCTTCCTACATAATATATGTTTTTGAGAAAAGATTGTATTCATTAATTTGAGATTTAGACAAGCCTTCTACCAGGCCCGGCCCGACCCAACACGATCCACGACCTCATATGAATGCCGACTGGGTATGATCTACCAGCCAGGTCTCCGGGTTGGGTAGAAACCCACCAATTTTTTTTCTTTCGGAATAATTACACCTACACCCCTGTTAGGTTTGCATAATTACAGAAATCACCCATGATGTCAATTTTTTTAGGAAGTGTACCTATAAGACAAAATTTGACAGCGGATATGGTTTGCATAATTAGGCAGAGCCCAGGGGAGCTACTGTAAGACGAAAGTTGACGCCAGGGGTGGTTTCTATAAATACGAGTACTCACCTTGCCGGAATCGAGAGGAATGATACGGAAACCCGAGGGCAGGAGAGGAGCATCTTCGGCAAAAGAGGCATCGATAGGGGCGAATATAAGTTCAGCACTTGTGCCCACCGCATTTTCGTCCATTCCACTACACATCTGCCAGATTCCAAAGAAATATATGAACGATGAAAATCAGAATAACCATAAACACAGTTCAATTTCTGCACAAGTGAATTTGAACTCGAACTCGATCACAACAGAAAGTACAGAAATTTTCGATTTTGAGCTCAAGCTTTGAACCCAGATGAGCTAGACGAGCCACAAAATGTAGGCTTGAGCTCGAGCTAGAGTGTAAAATTTACCTGCAAAAGGAACACGTCCCTAGGCATGATCGCATCTTCAGGAGAATGGCCAATGCCTTCGAGCTTAATTACCTCCAAAAGCTATTAACCATCACAAAATGCAAAACAATCAAATCCAATCGCAACAAAGGCCAACACTCTCTTAAGCTACCTATTTTACTACATTTACACAAGGATTTACTTAGATAAGAAAAGTACAGATGTTGATTAGTTAAAAAGAAATCCAATTGAACTTGCCTCTTCGTGCTCGATAGTCTGAGCCAACGGAAGGACAACTTGCCCCCCAAAATTACCTACTCGAGCCCCTAACAAAGTAGACGGACCGATTTTAACAGCAGCAGCTGTGTAAGCATCGATGTTGTTGTCCGCCCATTCCGACCTGTGCTCCCGTAGAAACCGTAGCAGTATAGCAGGAGGCACATTCTGAACCCAATATATACAAGAAATTGAATAATAATAATAATAACACTAATAATAAAGGAAGGAAAAAAAAAAATGTGGAGTGAGCTAACCTGTAAAAGCATGGATGCTTTGGCACACAAGACAGAGTTGCAAATGGAGGTATATCCATTGGTGAAGGAAATATTTAACCCCATCAATTTTTCTGGATTGGAGTTGACGAGAATGGTGACATCATCTGTGCCATCATTACCTATCAACGACCACCCCTCGTCGCTGAATCCATTAAGAGCCTCATTGAATCCCCTGGAAAAATTAGTTTTAAAACAATATTTTACACACACAGAGACACAACAAAGAACTTTAGAGCAGAGTCCAAGAGGAGTAGAATAGGCCAACCTGCTGAGGCGATGGCTAAGTGCACGTAGAGCCGCTGGCCTTCTGCCCCAGTTGCTTACATTATTCGACTGAGAAATGTCCTGAGCTATCTGCCTAAGTTGACGAAGAGCCTGCCCCGAATAAACTTATATAAATAAATAAAAGGAACAATATAATAAATATAAGGGAAAATGACAATTAGGCCCCACGAGGTTAGGTCAAATTACAGGTAGACTCCCTCAGGTGTGGTAAATTACACATACCTCCCTTTAGATTTGGCTCCGGTTAATATCCAAGGAATAGATAATAAAATGACTTTGTTATCCTTGTCGGAACGTTAAGAAAAAATAAGAAAAAAATCCCACAATTCAGGTTAAATGTAAAATGATAAGTTTGTCCATTTCCTTGATGACAATACTCAATTCCAGTAAGGGTATTATTGTTTACAAAAAAGTTTGAATTTTTGGAATTTTTGAAAAAATGGTAAAATTGGAGTTTCGATATAATTTTTTGCTTATATATTAGAAAATCATGGTATATCAGTGACCGGAATGCGCCACCTATTAGCCAGACCCAAACCACAAGGGAGGTATGTGTAATTTTCCATACTTATGGGGGTCTAGCTGTAATTTGATAGAACCTCAAGGTGTCTAAGTGTAACTTTCCCATATACATATATATTGCAAAGTGTACAAGAAAGTAACACAAAATTCTCACCGCCATGGTGGTCTTTTGGGCGAGTGCAGTTGAAGATTCATAGAGCGGGCGCAGCACCTCAGGAACACTCCATGCCTGGTTAAAGAAAAATAAGATGACAAAAATAATGATAATTAAAAAAAGGGAAATTCGTGATGCGGTAGAAATATTGTTACCTCCAAATTCATGTGATCTACAATGTGAATAATTGATCCTCCACCATCACAAGGTCTAATTAGGTAACCACTAGGCAACATCTCTGCCCTCACAAAGTTCTGCACCGGTGGCATGCTCGGACCGTTTTGAGTATTACTAAGGGATCTCTCACAAACCTGAGTGTCACAACGACGAACCAGTAAAATAGTTACCACTAAGTATGATCTAAACCAAATTCGTAATCCCAATATTAAAAAGCATTGCAAATAAAAAGATTTTAAGGTTCACATACCACTAAACTGCTATCATCCATGATGGAAGTATAGCGCAACAGCCAAAAGTCACGACCGGGCGCCAAAGTTGTAGGCGCATACAACTGAAATTTCAGGTTCATTAGACCATATGTGTGTGAGTGTGAGTGTGAGTGTGTGTGTGTTTAAATAATGCCCGAAATATGATAATAATGACCTGCATGTATAAAAGTTCTATGGTTCCACCATTGGCGGTAGGCAGAACATTGAGAACATCCACAGCTCGGCAATCGCGATACCACGAAGGCCGATCCTTGAGGATTTCTGCGACCTGAAACTCACATTTTAATAAATTTCTTTGAACTTGAAGCTCAAAGTAAGATCCTATATGAGGAACATGCGGAGAATAAACATATAGTGAACTTACCCTGGTGGGCTCTAAACCAACCAGGCCACAAGCTCTAGCTGCCACGCCAGTGCAACCATGAGAAATAGCGACGATTCCAATGGAATCCGGACCAGGCTACTCCGAATTCACATGAAAGAAAAATCAATTGGTGAATGCTAATATCCCATTCAAATTATAAACAACAAACAGATTGAAATAGCCTTAAGATTTTTTTAGTAACACATTTCTACTCTCAACAAAGATCTGTCTACATGGTATTAATTTTACCATATCCTATTTCGTCATTATTACACTATGATATTTTATTTTCAGACTAAGATTTAAAAACATATAAGCACTTAAAAATAAGCTTAGCCAACCCCTATCTTCGCAACTTCCTCAGAGCATTGGGCAATATAGGCCTAAAGAATGCACAATGTGTGTATCTTTGCAGGTATATCAGAGCATATCCAGTCTATGAGTCATAAACAATATTAAAAACTGCTTACACATGATGAAAAAATAAATAATATTCCAATAGTTACAAATTCAAGAAACAATTCACCTTCATTCCAGGCATTTGGACCCACTCAACAGCAGTTCCAGTGGCCTTCGAAAGAAACTCTGTTAAAGTCTCTTCTGCAATGGACAAAAGCCTGGAAAGAATACAAAAAGCAAACAAGACCCTCCATAAGCCCACGCACCACAATGTGATTGGTTCACACACTACCGAAAAAGACATTTATACCCTTCCTCCCCATCAAGAAAATGACACAACAACCATAGGCCCACTACTCACCCTGCAGGACTGGCATCCCTTGGCGGATGCTGAGGCGTCAAGTGGTGTTGTTGACCACTCGTCACCACTGATTCACAGCTTGTGTCTTTTGTAGCAAGTGCATTCTGAAAAGGAATACAAAAAGACACTGATAAAATTCTTGAAAAACACTTTTCAAATTACTAAAGATTATGCCGAATTATGGGGTTAAACCAAGAGTTTTTTTTGGAATTGAGATTGTTAATAATTAAATCTCGGAATATATGAAAAAGGGTATTTCTTGAGATCCCTTTTGAGATTACTAAAGATTATACCAAATTATGGGGTTAAAGCAGGAATTTTTTGTTGAGAATGCTGAGATTGAAATCTTGGAATATATGAAAAAGGGGAGTTTCAAGATTTCTCACATTGGGAGTTTGCTGGCGGAAGTAGCTGTTTTCATACACCAATTGTGAGACTTGTTTTTGCAGCCTATCATTCTCCTCCATCAAGAGCTTATTCATGGCGGTCAGCTTTCTATTCACACCTTGAAGCCTTGAGGCCTCTTTCCTTTGTTTCTCTCTGCATCTGCATTTTCAAGAATCAAAATTCTTGTCTTTCAAAAACCCACCACAAAATTCAGACAAAAAATTCCACTTTTAAACACAAGGATCATAACTTGGAACAAATCATAGGAAAAACCAATAAAAATAATGATTTAAGAAACTTTCCCTTCAACTTGAAAGTTACCTTCTGTTTTGGAACCAGACTTTTATTTGCTTAGGCTCGATGTTGGATAAAATGGGGCATTCGCGGATAAGCTGCTGGCGGCGCATGGAGCTCGGTTTAGGACAGTCGTGATATAGCCTCTCAAGGGCTTCAACCTGCTCAGGCGTGTACCTGACATACTTACCGTTATCCATGGCGGCGGCCGCCGCCGCCGCCGCTGCTGCCGCCTTGCTACTATCCTTGTAAGACATTGCCATCTCCCACAACTACAATCTCAATCAATCCAAGAAACCCACAAATCCGTAAGCCCCAACTTCAATTATTTTCACTTAACAACTGTTTACAGTTGGTGGGCTATAATCAAGAAGTCTTTTCTTTTGACAGGAGACAGTATTTCTAACCCATGTAACAGAGGGGATAACCGGAGAATGTTTCTGATTCAGAGGCAGGACTATGAATATTTTTTAGCTTGATTAAATCACGGAAAGCAAGAAATCTTGATATGTAACGGACAACAGATGGCCGAAATCAAACGGCGGTCTTACCCTGCACCAAACACAAGGATTAAAAAAGAGAAAAAGCCCCAAGAATCACAGCTCCACAATACAAAACCCCACAAATTTTCTTTTATATTACACACACACACACACACATATAGATATACATATATTCTCAAATCATTTCTTTCATCCACCAGGCATGCCTCCAATCCCACAAGTCCTCCTTCATAACTGATCCAAGAATATCACAAAATTATTTCTCCGCCGGAAAAAGACTGATTTTATTCCAAGATCGGAGCTTTGAGCCTCAGAGTCTGAATCCAAACGAAGTAAGCAAAGCACACATAACATCCCATAACTGGTCTCTCTAAAAACCAAAACTTTCTTCAATCAAAGGAGATTCCCATGCATGTACACATACATGTGTGTGTGTATATATACATATATGACATATGATTAGTGGCGTAGACCATTGGAGAAATGGATCTGGGTTGATGACATGAATGCTGAAAAGTAGTTGTTGGTGGAGAAAATGGAAGGAAATAGGTGAGTGCTTGGTGGAGCCTTTTAACTATTTCGGATTGGTTTAATTCTTTGGATTGGGGGTTCTTTTTTTCTCAGCTCTGCTACTGTGGGCGTGTGTGTGTGTGTGTGTGTGTGTGTGTTTTTACACTTTTTAATTTGTGTATACTATCGTTGATACTGCGCTGGGACTGCCAGCGCAGACACTGGATTTGGAATATTATTTCATGAATGGGACTACTGTCAGGACTAAATTGCCCTTCACATGGGGTCATCACTAAAAGCCACATGTTTTTTCTTTATTTATATATATATATACATATATATATATATATATACTAACAACACCGCACATTTTATGTATATATAAAATATAAAAAATATATATTTTAATTTAGTAATTAAATTTTTTTAGAAAGAAAATATAAATATATTATTAAATTTCTTTAATAAAAATATTTTTTTAAGAATTATTTGAAATAATTTATTAAATTATAATAATTTAAAAATAAAACAATTATATGAAATAAAATTAAATGATAAAGAATAAACAAAAAAAAATAAATAATTATAATTAGAGAAAGTAGTTTGTGGGTTGAGAACATGAATTTTTAAAATTGAATATAAAATTACAATATTAACCTTCTTATTTATATGTTTATTGCACGTATTTAGTAATTAAAAGGGTAAAATTGACACATCAAAAGTTGGTATCCAAATTGAATCGATTTAATGTGAATTTTTAATTTTAGCCATAATTTTACATGTCCCTATTTATTTCACATAAAATTGAAGGGCAAATTTTGTAAAATCACTTAAATAACCGTCATTTGTGAGACAAAAATTAATGGCTTTCTTTTTATAATAACTAGCAACATTGCATACTCTACGTGTATGCAAAATATAAAAAATATATATTTCAATTTAGTACTTCAATTTTTTTTAGGATGAGAATATTGATGAGGTCGTGATTCGTGCCACATCGAGTGGAGACGAGGCGCTTGAGCACCTTATAAGTGTCAGGTCCTCTCCACTGCATAGACGCGTTCCCCTCGCGGGAGCCAAAACCCACTGAGCTGCTCTGCAAGCTGAGCTAGGACGGCACCTGCCGGCTAGGTCTAGGGGCCGGTAGAACAATATCTGCGGGTGGCGGAGTCTAAAGGGGCAACCCCTCCTCACACCTGATGGACGCGTTTTGAAAACCCCCCCGTGGTTCAATGGCACCCCACCGGGTATCCACGGCAGGCGGGAGAGTATCTGTGCAGGAGGCCACCAGGTGGTCTGATCGGATACGGGTTCATCAAATATAAATATATTATTAAATTTCTTTTATAAGAATACTTTTTTAAGAATTATTTGAAATAATTTATTAAATTATAATAATTTAAAAATAAAATAATTATATGAATTAAAATTACATGATAAAGAATAAGCACAAAAAGAAAAAAAATCAAATAATTGTAATTAGAGAAAGTGGTTTGTGGGTTGAGAACATGAGTTTTTTAAATTGGATGTAATATTATAATATTGATTTTTTTATTTGTTTATTTATTGCATGAGTTTATTAATTAAAAGGGTAAAATTGACACATTAAAATTTGGTATTCGAATTGAATCGATTTCATGTGAATTTTCAATTTTAGCCACAATTTTGCATATCTCTATTTATTCCACATAAAATTGAAGGGCAATTTTTATAAAATCACATAAATAACCGTCACTTGTGAAACAAAAATAAATTTCTTTTTATAATAGTATAGATATAAATATATAATACGTGCAAACACTACATTCACATATGCACACTCTGTTTATATTTAAATCTTGATGATACTCTCAATATTTTTAAAGGCAAGATACATGTATATTAAGCCCAAGGATGACAAACTAGAAATCAAATGTCTTGACTCTTGATGTAAACAATTTTAATTAAATAATTTAAAATTGATTGATTAATTTGTATGAATAACTTTATTAAATTTGTTTGAATAGCTTTAAATCATAGTAAAAAAAAAAATTTGAAACACTCTAGTACTTATTTGAATAATTTCCCTATTATTTTAAATTTTTGGATCTAAATTACTTCCTCAACTTTAAAGCTCATTGATTAAACATTATTTAAAGATGTGCTCCTTATAATACACTTGATAGGTTTGAATGCAAAGACGGAGCGAATGAGGCATTAGAGGGGCAGTCACCCCCTTCAAATTTATATTGAATTAATATTTATATATATATATTTGAAGATTTTGAATTTCACGATCTAAAAATTATAGAAATAACTTTAATATTATATAAAAATTTGATATCACCTTTCTTCCTTCTCCTAACCCAAAATTTTAACTGCATCCTTCTTTTATTGGAGGGCAACTCTTGAGTTCAATAGGATCATGGGATCGAAGCGTGATAGGTAAATTGTTGGACTAAAGAAGGGCATAAAGGTAAATATGATGAAGAGTAGAATAAAAAGGGTATGCTTGTTAAGGGTTTTGCGTGGGTGATAGAGGACACCATGATGAGGGGTGTGCATGCGCTTCCTCGATTCTACGCTTATATTACTATTCTAAACTATGTGTATATATATACACATATACGTATATATATATATGATACTATTAATTTATAATCCACACTTGTCTATTCTTTATATTTTTAAATATTCAAATGTTCGCTTCAAATTGAAGGCACAAGTATTTATACTTGCATGTTGGGGTATCTTATGCCAGGAATTGTCATACATGCTATTTATACAAATAAATATATTATTTTCTCCAACAAAGTTTAGTTTAATTTATAAAATTGAAAATTAAATATTATAAGGTTCTGGTTCAAATTTACTATCAAAATGTATGGATCGTATTCTACTTTGATGGGGGATTTCTTGTTCTTTTTTGATAATATTTTATTTGTATTATTATATGTTATTATTTGATTAATATGTTGTACTATAATGATATAATAGCTTGATCTGTAATATCTTAATATATATTTTCTTGATATGCATGATTACATACATATATATACACATATATAACATGTGAACAACTACGGAGATGATGATTGATGATGAAGAATAAGAATAAGAATGAGAAGAAATGGAGAGAATTAAATAAATGTGACATGACATATAAAAAATAAAATATAATAAAATAAAAGTGACTTGACAAATGAAAAGTGAAATGTGGGGGGGATGAGAGAGGATGATTGATGTTGGGATGGTGGGAGATATGACATCTATCATCATTTTTTTTTTTGGAAAAAATAATTGATTATATATAGTAAATTTGTATTTAATTTCATTTTATTAAAAACATTTTATGCCCTAATGTCTTGTCATTATAATTTTTTTTTGCTTTATTAGTAATATTTTAAAATAGAGATTGAAAAGTAATTGGCTGGCTGTTAACCTCAAAATGTCAACACAAATGTTTCCTAAATTCTATTTGTCATGATGATGATAAGTAATTTTTACTCACTATGACTTCGCTAGCTAGCGTCTACTAGGTTAATCATTATTGCAATTTTACAGGATTAAGCTCTTCATTGCCACTTAATTAACATCAAAACATTAGATTTTTCTTTAAAATTATTATTTAGTTTTCTATAGGCCTGTTTTAATGGATTTAAAAAAAAAAATTCTTGAACTGTATTTTTTAGTGGTCATAATCGAACATCTTTTATAGGGTATTTTTACTCAAAATCGAGTTGTAAATACATATATTTGATACAATCAATTCGAAACATTCTATAGATGTTAATTAAAACGCTATACACACACTCACTCAAAGAGAGAGGGGAAATAACAAGAGAATTCGAATTCAGAACTTTAATGGTGCCAGTTCGAACCTCCATCAATGGACTACAACCCCAGTGGCGCGAATTGTAAATTTATATTTAGGATTTCTTTATTCATATTCTATTTTTTAACGTTACCATAAGATTTCCTTAATTGTGATATGTTCATTCGAACCAAATAAATTGAAATTCAAAGCATTGTGATCAAAAAAAAAAAAAAAGAAAAGAAAATTATAAAGTTTACCCAAGTAATACTTTTGGGATAAGTTGTTAGTGCTGGACTTTATCTTAACAAACTAATTTGGCACCAAACAATGGATATGATGCTGTTTCAGTTTTCTCCCTTACTCATCTCTCACTACCCACTCAATATTGGTGTCTCATTTTTAATTATCATTTCACAGTAAAAACTGCCTCTTTGAAGCCACCTATAATTTCAATTTAATTGGTGCTCTCAACGCGTATTCATCATCTGCACCATTAAATTCAAAAGTGCTCCTTAGATTTTGAGCAATAATTTCAGGGACGGAGTCAGAGAGAGGGTTGATGGATAAAATTTTTCTATGTATTGAATGTATGCATCACACGGTTTAAATTTAATTACGTATTAAAAAGAATAATATATAAGATGTGGCTGCATTTGGTTGATTGGATGCATGGATAGGGCTCGATCCATAAAAAAAAAAAATCGGCTAAAATGGACAATCACCCTCAAAATAATTTTTTTTTGATTTTGTCTCTCCCAAAATCATAAAAAGACATTTAATATTTTATAAAAAAATTAATTTTGTGCCGAAAAAAAAATCTGATCCAACAATATAAAAAAGTGATTTTTATAGTATAATTTTTTTAAAATAAGCTGTTTTGTGCTTGGATATAATAATTAAAAGTGTTTTTATTTAAAACTACTTTGAGATAATTTCTAAAAAAGTCATTTGTGACATTTTTTTTCTAATTTTTGTTTTTTAAAAGAATTCATTCAAATATAATTTTTTTTAACTTTGAATCATTTTTATTGTTAAATAAAGAAGTGTTTTTTTTTTGTAAAAAAAAAATCCGTCCAAACAGACTTATAAGGTTTTATAAAAATTTCATGTATATCCGCGTCCACAATGCCGACGTTTGTGAATAAATGCGTAGATACACACACTATCTCTTGACATAATTACCCATCACATCCAATAATTACTATCATTTATTCGCGGTTGATATAGTGTAACCCAAAACTTACCCAAAAAGAAAAAAAAGGGCAGAAGAAATGGAATGATGCAATCAATTATTTTGTTTGGGTGAGCTTTAGGTTTAAGTGGTAAGATTTCGTTCAAATTCGAATTTAATCTGTACTTATTGATATGAATGATAAATGATCAATAATCAAAAAATGAAAAGATTAGCGGGAAATTTTAGCCCAACAAATGTAAACTGCATGGTGAATATAAATTTTAGTTGGTTTTGATCAAATCAGGTTCAAGAAAAAAAAAATTAGGATTAGTTTCTATCCCATTTTATTTGGTACTGAATTTTGGAAAGATTTAGGGTCTGTTTGGATAAGTTTAAAAACATGCTTATCGAATGGTATTTTTTATAGTAGAGTTTTTTTTTTAAATTTATTTTTTAATCAAGCAATTTTGCGTTTGGACACAATAATTAAAATTGCTTTTATTTGAAGTTATTTTGCGGTATTTAAAACAAAAAAGAACCCTTTTTGGCTTTTTTTTTTCCTGGCATTTGGTTTTTAAAAAAAAGTCCATTCACACAATTTTTTTTTCCTCTGAAGTGTTTTTTTCTCAAAAAATGAGTGTTTTTTTCTAAAACCTGAATCATTATATTGGTTTTTGGGAACTTTTCTCAAAAAAAAAAAAAAGAAGAAGAAGAAAAACTAGAATTTTAGATCTAATATCTGTAAAACTATATGCTATTTTTAATTAAACTTGGAGAAACATTTTATTATTAATCAATTAATTAGCATATCAACACATTAATATGGCAAGAAAATTGAAGGTTACTTTGAAGTTTCATTGATTTGGACAAAGCCCAATCTGATAATTCATGGGTCTTGAAAAACTGGGCTAGCTGAATTGGGCCTAGGCCCATGATGTCAATAAAAAGGCCCTAAGATATTAGTCGTTTAAGTTATTGCACACAAATCAATTCAAATAATTAATAGCTCTTTCTTTTTGAGATAAATTTACAATAATTCGGCCAAAATGCCCTTTTTTAAAAAATTGTATAAGGATAATTAATGAGTTTTAATTAAGACGAATGACGATGAATTTGAAAAAAGAAAAATTCTCTTGAACTCGTTAAAACGACAGGTATTATAGGATAAAAAATAAACTCTATAAAAAAGATTAATAATTTGGGACAGAGAGATATTTAATAGTGAGAAAAATTGGTGGAGTAAAAATACAAAAAAAAAAAAGAAATGTTTTTATAAATTATGATATATTAATAATATGATGTGATTTCATTTTATTTGAAGTACAATTTTTTTTTTCTTACCCAATCAAAAAAAAAAAAGGCATAAATGCCACTATCTATTGTTATTTGAACATGTTACACTCTGATAGGCCCAAGTATTCATTCGAAGATCCAAAACGGTGTCGTCTTGTTGATTTCCCGTTCGTATAAAGTGAAGTTGACAGACACTTTTGACGAAAGCTACGAGCGTAGGCGCTTCAAAGTTTCAACAGGTTTGCGCTTTCAATTTCGCTGCTTTTGATCAATAATCTCATTAGCTTAATGCACAGTTTTCAATTCAATTTTTTATTTATTTAATTCATTAAATTTTTGAAAATTTTCTGATTGATTGGATTGTGTTGGTGAAGGTTTTTTTATGTTGAGTGTATGGTTTTTTTTTCCCGGTGATTGACTTGATTTTCGCGTGATGGGTTGATGAATCTAGTTCGAATTAGGGTTTCTTAATCGCTGTTAATTTTGATTAGATTTGGGGAAGAAGAATGAGTTGTTGATTGGGCTGTAACGGTAATTGAATATGGTTCGATCAAATGTGCGGTCTTTTAGGATTATTGTTGAATTTACTGGGATTTTGTTTATTTATGAGGCTCAATCGTTGCTGGGTTGCTTGTGAAATTAATTTTTCTGATTTTATTCTTTTCATGTAAAACCTTTAACAAAACAATCTATTCTAGTTGGCTACCTGATTGTTGTGTTTACAATTGAAGTTGTAAATGGTTTTTCATGATGTACTTAATTTTGTTTTGGGTGTTTTCTTGTAATCTACCACTTCTAGATATGCTTGATGCTTGATGCTGTAATTGTTCTTCGTATCAATTAGTTCTACATTCCCAATTAATTGTTCAAAAGTAGGAGAATGGGTTCTTACTTTATTCTCCGCGCTTCCCGCTCTCTGCTTGGTGGTGGGGGTTGGTGGGTACATTTTTTGATTTTCTGTTTGTTTATGGTTTCTAATTAAAAAAAATTGGCATGTTCTTGTTCGTTGGAACGGTTGAAACTGAAGTTCTCTAATTATAGGAGCGAAAGGAGTCGGAAGCGATCTTGTTTTGGACGGATTATTGGACTTGTGATTGTTATTGATTTGGAAACGAAAGATGCCTGAGCTAAAGATTGAGACGGGTCACGAGGACATTGTTCATGATGCAGCAATGGATTATTATGGCAAACGTATTGCCACTGCTTCTTCAGACAACACCATTAAGATAACGGGAGTCAGCAGCTCTGGATCTCAGCACCTCGTGACTTTAACTGGTCACCGAGGGCCAGTGTGGCAAGTTACGTGGGCCCACCCTAAGTTTGGGACTCTCCTTGCTTCATGTTCTTATGATGGAAAGGTTGTAATATGGCAGGAAGACAATCGAAACCAGTGGATTCAGGCTCATGTTTTTGACGATCACAAAGCATCCGTCAATTCTATTGCATGGGCTCCTCACGAACTCGGTCTCTGTCTCGCGTGTGGATCCTCAGATGGCAACATCTCAGTCTTCACTGCAAGATCAGACGGTGGATGGGATAAATCACGAATTGATCAGGCTCATCCACTTGGGGTTACGTCTGTCTCATGGGCCCCATCAACAGCCCCTGGTGCGCTTGTTGGTTCCAATCCTGTTCAGAAGCTGGCATCTGGTGGCTGTGATAACATGGTGAAAGTGTGGAGGTTTGATAACGGAACTTGGACGATGGATTACTTCCCGGCACTTAGAATGCATACAGATTGGGTGAGGGATGTTTCATGGGCTCCTGATTTGGGACTTCCAAAGTCGACAATAGCAAGTGCTTCTGAAGATGGGAAGGTGATAATTTGGACGGCGGCCAAGGAAGGCGGTCAGTGGGACGGTAAGATTTTGAAAGATTTCGGTTCTCCCGTTTGGAAGGTATCTTGGTCGCTTACCGGTAATGTGCTTGCTGTGGCTGATGGGAAAAACGACGCAACGCTGTGGAAAGAAGCAGTAGACGGAGAATGGCAGCAGGTGACTGCAGTTGAATCATAGAAATAGCTGATATTTCACCGTTATCTTTTTGGAATAGCTGACATTTTGTTGCTGGATGTTAACTCCCATGTATGGATTTTATCTTTTGATTGTATGATGGTGAAGTGTTCTGTTCTTACCCGGACCTGGTTTGGTCAATTATATGAGAAGTGTAGAACACTCATTACGTAATTAATATTAGTGTGGCCGAAGCCAAGTCCTTATCATGGGAAGGACATCATGTCACAAGAGTATGTGTGTAACGGATCATAAAGCACTCATTTCTTGTTTGCCCAATCAAAGTTTTTAGTTCATATAGTGTTGAACCCATTGTGCAAAAGCTAGAGCATTAATTTGCCCCCCTCGTGAAGCAGTTGATTAGAGATGTCACGACTCACGAGTGGAAATATATTTAGTCAAAATTTATCGAAAACTAGAGGCCAAGATGTAAATTTTTTCTCCACCTCAAATTCTCTCATGTAAAAGTCGAAAATAATCCGTGAACTCCAGTTTGCAAAATACGAACGAATATGTATAAAGGGCTAGCTATATTTATAGTATGAAAAACATTAACTGCAAATGATGCTCAACATTTATGAATGATCTGTTTCTATCGTTGGATGAGAAATCTTGGATTTGCAGCATCTCAATATTCATGGCAAATTACTGCTGCTCAATTGAGACGGAGCCGCGAACCTTAAAGCAAGGACAACTCAACTATGCCAGAGTACGTACTCGGTTCATACGCGGGCATTTTTTTCCCCTATTATAACTATTGAATATGTGTGTGTGTGTGTGTGTGTGTGTGTGTGTGTGAGAGAGAGAGAGAGAGAGAGAGAGAGAGAGAGAAGATTTTGTGTGTGCGCGCGCGTGTGTGTGACCAGATTTTGTGCTCTAATCAATCTGATGCAGGAAATTGCTGTTGACATAGTTCAGAAAAAGGAACCTGATGAAGCCTCAAGTGTATTGATTGAGGTAAATTGCTAGCATCCTAGTCTTTATAATTTTCACATTTTCTCAACACTCCCTTATTTTTAGGTGTGTGAGTGAGTGAGTGAGTGTGTGTGTGTGTGTGTATAAGGGTCCGTTTAGATAGATTTAAAAAAAAGTGCTTCTTGATGATGCTTTTATAATAGAATTTTTTTAAAAATCAAACAATTTTATTTTTGGATGTAGTAATCAAAAGTGTTTTAGAATGTGCTTTTATTTGAACTTATTGGAAAATTCTTGGATAGACCGAGTATATGGGCCCCACCCATGCCTCATGAGGTCTTGATTCATCAACGTATTATATGTACTTTTTAAAAAATTTAATTTATAATACGTGATTGAATCCAAACCACACGGTGCATATACCTAGTATATGGAAGAATTTCCCAAATTTACTCTAGGTAGCTTCTAAAAAAATCTGCTTTTTTCGTTGGCTTCTGTTTTTTCGAAAAGTCTGTCCAAACACATTTTTTTTTTGCTCTAAAGTGCTTTTTTTCTTTTTTTCAATCAATAAGTACTTCTCCTATAAAAAAAGAAAAAAAAACTAATTCAATCGGGACTCTAAGTATGTATGAAGAGGCAATTAAGTTGCTGTTTCCAATTCAGGGAGCGAAGCCGGTGGTGGAGATCAAAGAGACGCTGGCGGTGGTGGTTAGAGATGCAACGCAGCCGGAGAAAGCGGCGGCGGAGGAGAGCAGCCGGGAGATTATAATTAAGGGAGAGATTAATGTGGAGACATATTGCCAATGTAGCTCTACTGCTCGTGCATCAACAGATTCCTCTCCAGAGGAGCCTAGTGTTAAAGAGCCCCTCTCTGCACCCTTTTGAGGCTTAATAAATAGTTTTCTATTTATAAGAAATTCTAGTTGAGAATTTGGATGTATTAGTGAGTTAGGGTTAACTTATGATAATTGGATTATTATTATTATTTTGTTTTTGTAGATACTGATTTTAATTTAGCTTTAATATTTGTATTTCTCGTACAAATTAATTTGCAAGTGCATTTATAGAACGGGATATTTAATCCCAAATAAATAATGTGATCTTCGATTACATATTAGCAATTGCCATTGAGA
The DNA here is from genome assembly GCA_026212405.1 of Petrea volubilis. Lineage (NCBI taxonomy): Eukaryota > Viridiplantae > Streptophyta > Magnoliopsida > Lamiales > Verbenaceae > Petrea > Petrea volubilis. The sequence goes on along the minus strand of CM047876.1, from coordinate 25,675,265 downwards.
CCCCATGATCATTGAGGTTGTGGTTAGAATTCTTGTAAATATGGGTATTATTTTATTTTAATATTGATTTATTGTTCTGCTGTAATGCATATTGATTTATTTTCAATCCAACACTTTTTATCCTTGTAATGCACTTTTAATGAGGATTTTTTTTTTCAAAACAAAAATAAATACATTTTAAAGCATGCTTATATAATCGTTACTTTCATTTAATTTAATCAAACACATTCTTCTTATACACCACTTAACATTTTCATCTATAGGAACTTTAAAATAAAAAACATTTCATGAAATTAAAACCATACACACAGATGTGGCGACCTATGACTTAATTAATATGTATTCCGTTTTTAAAAGCTTGGTGAGTATCGTTAGGAGTTTGAATCCTAAGAGTATGGATATGTGGGTAGTATATGTATATATCATAGAAAAAAAAAATCATACATACATAACGAACCAATAATATTTGTCACTAGGTTTGTAATCCTGTAGAGGAGGCTTAAACTTGATTGAGAATTTGAATTTGACACTATTGAAGTTATGGATTTGAGCCATTTTCTCTCTCTTCGTTCCTATGGCCTCGTTTGCTTTCCGAGATTAGCCGAGAAAATGCCTTCACATCTCAGCTAATCTCGGCTAATTTATTGTTTGGTTATCAAGATTATAATTACGGGCCTTTACCTAATCTTGCAAAACCCGCAATGTGATGGTCTAATCTCGAGATTATAATCTCAGGGGAGGAGGTGAGATTGAGTCTTGGCTTCCCGAGATTAACTATTCAATCACTTTGAATTGACCATTTTGTCCTTTGTTTTATCCTTATTTTTACAAATTTATTATTATTAATTATTTTTATACTTTATAATATATAATTTTATTAAATAATAGTAATAATTAATTAATTATTTTTATACTTTACAATATGTAATTTTATTAAATAATAATAATAATTAATTAATTATTTTTATACTTTACAATATGTAATTTTATTAAATAATAATAATTAATAATAATAATATTATTATTAATTATCTGTAATAATAATAATTATTAGTTTTATACTTTATAATATGTAATTTTATTAAATAATAATAATAGTTATTATTATTAATAATTATCAATCACAATAATTAATTATTTTTATACTTTACAATATGTAATTTTATTAAATAATGATGATTATTATTATTAATCATCTTTATTTAATGAAATTACAAATAATATTATTAATTATCATTATTTAATATATATATATGTGGTTTTTAATTTATTTTCTTCTTAATTTATGTGGCACCAAGGTTTAAAAAACTTTAACAATGAAGGGTAAATATGTAATTGTACTCTAATATTACTTTGAATCTTATTTAATTGTGGATACCAAACCACCACATGCGTAATATGTACAATCATCCTACTCAGTTAATCTTAGACACCAAACAACCATTATAATTAATCTAAATCTCGGCTAATCTTGAGCCAAGAGACAAGCTCCAATTAACGAATCTTGCAAAGCAAACGGAGCCATAGAGTATTGAGTGAGTGTGTGTGTGCGATTATGTATTGTTATGGTTGATATTTATAAAGTGTTTTGAGTAAATTGTATGTAATAATATACAATGGGCTGACCCATGAGAAAGAGATCCCGTTAACAGCCCAACACATATGGGCTCCTCTATGGTGGCAATCTCCGCCGATTAAACCCACAACCCTCTCCACCACCTCCCGCCAGCGGTGGCGCTATAGCTCCTCAATCCTCATTCATAACCATCTGCATTCAAAGACAGACAAAGCTATATACACAGCGTGTCGTGTATGTAATGTTCCACTCCACTGCTCTGTGAATTTCATGGCCTGTAATTCCATTATCAAATCTGCATTCTTGCCCTCGATTCCTCTGTACACCCACCATCCCACCATCCAAAAACCCAAAACCCGCTTGTCAATTTCGTGCAATTTTGCGAAAAGCCACCCAGAAAATCACGATGAGCTCAAGGAAGATGAAGAAGAATCAAGATTCAAGAGGATACCTTTGAATTTACTCCAATCCTCGGTCACACTAACAATAATCTCAGCTTCACTCGCCCAACCCTCTTCAGCTGCGCCTAGAGTCTCTGAAAAGAAGCGTTCAGGGAAAAAGAGTGAAGCTTTAACCCCTGAGGGGTTGAAAAAATGGACACAAGGGCTTCCTGTGGTTTCCGATAGGCTTGCTTACAGTGAAATCTTGGATTTGAAAAGGGAAAATAAGCTTAAGCATGTGATTAAGCCTCCCAATGTGGAATTAAAGCAGCGACCGGAGGTTGTTTTGGCTGTTTTGGAGGATAACAGGGTTGTTAGGATTGTGTTGCCTTCAGTTGAGAATGATTCAAAATTTTGGGAAGAATGGGATGGGTTGCAGATCAATGGGCTCTGTATGAATGCTTATAGCCCCCCTTTGAAAAAGCCCGAAATCCCAAAGCCTTATCTTGGAGTTTTGTCAAAAGTCCCAATTTGGATGTTTTCATTGGTGAAGCCAAAGCCTCAGTCTAAGAAGGCGTTAGAACTGAAGAGAGTGAGAGAGGAGTTTAAGCGTAGGAAGAACGAGGAATTGGCCAAGATGAGGGAAGACAGGGAGATGATGGAGAAAGCAATTAAAATGCAGAAAAAAATGGAGGAGAAGCAAAGAAGAAGAGAAATCAAGAAAAGGAAGTACGAGGAGTCGTTGCGCCAAGCGCGCGAGAGCTCACAAGACATGGCGAGGATGTGGGAGAGATTAGCTAGTGATTCAAATGTTTCCACTGCTTTAGGATTTGTATTCTTCTACATATTTTATCGCACGGTTGTTCTTAACTACAGGAAACAGAAGAAGGATTATGAGGATAGGTTGAAGATAGAAAAGGCGGAGGCGGAGGAGAAGAAGAAGATGAGGGAGCTGGAGAGGGAAATGGCAGGAATTGAGGGTGGAGATGATGATGACGAAGAAGGAGGCAAAGGCGAAGATAATCCTTATATGAAAATGGCACAGCAATTTATGAGGTCTGGAGCGCGTGTTAGACGGGCTCAGAGTAAGAGACTTCCACAGTATTTGGAAAGAGGTGTGGATGTGAAGTTTTCGGATGTTGCTGGGCTTGGGAAAATCAGGCTTGAGCTTGAGGAGATTGTGAAGTTCTTTACTCATGGGGAAATGTATCGAAGGCGTGGAGTTAAAATACCAGGTGGCTTATTGTGCTTAATAAAGTTCTATGTTCACATTATCTTTTCTAATCTTTTTCAATGTCCTCGGTTGTTACTGGCAACTAAATACATCTCTTTTTTACTCTGAGTTTTGGAATGGAAGTTCTGCAGTTAGATTTCTGGGTTTGATGCTCGTATGACTCTGTTTTTGGCTCTTGGGTTACGGAGTGTGATATATGTTTAATAGTCAAGGTATCTACTTTTATTCTCTGAATTTGGAATTCAGCTATGTTTTGAATACTTCAGGTGGTATACTTCTTTGTGGCCCCCCTGGGGTGGGGAAGACATTATTAGCAAAAGCTGTGGCTGGTGAGGCCGGCGTGAACTTCTTCTCCATTTCTGCATCTCAGTTTGTCGAGATATATGTTGGAGTTGGTGCTTCTCGTGTTCGAGCACTCTATCAAGAAGCGAGAGAAAATGTGAGATTTATATCCCTGTACTTATTTATGGCAGTTCTAGAAATTTCAATGCATTATGTAAGGAGATTTGTGAATGGTTGTGTAAATTTTTACTCAGGCTCCATCTGTAGTTTTCATTGATGAGCTTGATGCTGTTGGAAGGGAACGTGGTTTAATTAAGGGGTCCGGTGGACAAGAACGTGATGCTACTTTAAATCAGGTTTCTTGAGCATATCATTTTGTTTGTTTTTCAAATTATAAGTGGCATCCACATTCATATGCATTTACCGTAACTATTCTTCAGCTTCTTGTGTGCTTGGATGGGTTTGAAGGCAGAGGTGAAGTTATCACAATTGCTTCCACAAATAGGCCCGACATACTGGATCCAGCCCTTGTAAGACCAGGGAGGTTTGATCGCAAAATATATATCCCCAAACCTGGGCTGATAGGCCGTATTGAAATTCTGAAGGTTTGATTAATTTCATGGTTAAATTTTTTTATGTCACAATTTTATATGCTTGCTACTATATATATATATATATATATAAATGTCTAAACAAAAAATGCAACCTTAATTAATAGTTATAACGTTCTGTTGTTGGATTTTGTTGTTCATACAAATACAAACTAGTTATTGCTTGTGGTTGTCAGGTTCATGCTCGGAAGAAGCCAATGGCACCAGATGTGGACTATATGGCTGTTGCTAGCATGACTGATGGAATGGTTGGTGCAGAGCTGGCCAACATTATAGAGGTCGCAGCTATCAATATGATGCGTGATGGAAGAACGGAGGTATTCACTATCAAAAATGTGGGAAAAAAAAAACTGAAATAATTTCTCCGGTCATCTACTTTTCTCCTCCTGTTGTTTGCAACCGGAAATTTTTCTATAACTGCCCATCAAGTCAATTATAGCTATATTCCAAGATTGATGTTTATAGCTAATTTCATTTACAAATAGATGTTGGAAGATCTATACAGAAAATTGGATTAATTTTATTTAACTAACAGTCACGACTGTCCTTGTGCAGATTACTACTGATGATCTGTTACAAGCAGCACAAATCGAAGAACGAGGAATGCTGGACAGAAAAGAGAGGAGCCCTGAGATGTGGAAGCAAGTTGCCATAAACGAAGCAGCAATGGCTGTAGTTGCTGTGAACTTCCCCGACCTCAAGAATGTTGAATTTGTACGGTCTATTTTAGTTTCACATGCTCCATACTCTGTCACAAATCTACTCTAATTTAATCATCTACTCTAATTGGATTAAATTAACCTCATATGACATATCAACATTTATATGTTCTCATACGCTGCCGTTCTTAGCGTAATTATTCTACACAATTGTCATTGTTCCCTTCTGTATGGCGGTTTTGATATCTGGTTTTGCTGTGTTGCAGTTGACGATTGCTCCAAGAGCCGGAAGGGACTTGGGTTATGTACGAATGAAAATGGACCACATGAAGTTTAAGGAAGGAATGTTAAGGTATGGACTCTGCATCTATTGGCTAGTACATTTTTTCTTATATTGCACTTGAAAGCAATATTCGATCACCTATTTTCGAATTTTAATCTTGTAAAGTATATTTGAATCCATTCCAATAGTTCGTGTTGCTAATTATCTTGCATGTGTGTGCCTAATCATTTATCCTTTGTTTTTATTCAGCCGCCAATCCCTGTTGGATCACATCACTGTCCAACTCGCACCACGTGCAGCCGATGAGCTGTGGTTTGGGCAGAGTCAGGTAAGAAAACATGAATATATATGTGTGTGTGCGCATGCATTGTTGGGTAAGAATACATGAATATTACAAACATAGTGTCTGTGTTTCCTATTAAAAAAATGGGGGAAAAAAAAGAAGAAAAACCGGTCTTTCTGTTTGTCTTCTTGTTCTGTTTTGTATTAATATTCCAAGTTTTACTGTGTTTCTGCCTCATCAGTGTTACATAGCCTACGCTTTCAAGATTAGGAGCTTATAGTACTCAATTTCATGTAACTATAAAACTGGTATTTTATATCAAAAGATAACTTTCCCAACAATGCCTGTAGTAAGTAATTTTAATCTCTTATAATTTCACACAATTGCTTTTCGATTTTCTAGTTGAGCACGATTTGGGCAGAGACGGCAGATAATGCTAGGTCGGCTGCACGAACTTTAATTCTCGGTGGCCTTTCTGACAAGTATTACGGCTTGAACAACTTTTGGATTCCAGATAGGATAAATGTAATTCTCCTTCCTTTTTTCTTGCCCTTGTGCAATAGTATCATCGTATGCGGGGGAAATGAAGGTTAGGTCATCTTGTAATTTATTTAATCCTCGATTCTCAGGACATCGATTCAGAGGCAACGCGGGTCCTTGACTTGTGCTATGAACGTGCAAAAAGGGTACATTATGAAGTTATTACATCGCCATATCATTCTATTTACTGTGAGATACTAAGATTTTACTTGGTATTTTCATGTAGATTCTTGAGCAAAATCGATCGCTAATGGATGCCGTTGTGGACAAGCTGGTGGAGAAGAAGAGCTTAACGAAGCAAGAGTTCTTCAACTTAGTTGATTTGCATGGATCTTTTGAACCTATGCCACCCACCATTCTTGATATCAGGTCAACAAAGCTTTTAGAGTTACAAAATATGCTCGCGAACGAGGAAGCAGCAGTTCTTCGACTTCAGGGAAGTGCATGAGCATCGTTGTGAAGGCCAATTTATTGGTGTTTCTGTTTCGATTCATTTGTTCGTAGTCTTGAAACTTGTCTTGTAAATTATGATGGTGAAGTGTAAGCTCGTAGATGAGTCGGGACCAGTCTTCTGTCCCGGTGGATGAAAGGGGGTTGGAAGGCGATGTCGTCCCCTCTTCTTGTTTCAATTTTGTTCCCTTTTTCTTACAAAAAGTTTCTTAAAATCACACAAAATAAAAGGAGAATAGTGAAGGCCTTATCATAGCATGCAATTCTCGAAACTCATTGGATCGCACATCTCCTGCACAAACATGAATAGACACATAAATTGAAAACACACACAAACACAGAGACACATAAATTGAACACACACAAACACACAGTCGGAGGCCTCATCGCAACAAAGAAGTTGTAGCTCTAAACCCCACAGAATTTCAACTTCTCACCACAATAAACATAGGTAATACGGGAAATTCTAGTCTAGATCCGATTCGATCGAACCAGTGTTAATTATTTGGCGAGTGTTTTACACTTGTCTTGTGAATAATCGATAATTTAGGGAGAGTGACCAATCACTTGGCAAGTGCAATATATTTACCATATGATTTGTTGAGTTCGGTTAAACCAGGTTCGGATAAGAATTTTTCTAGGTAATACATGGTCCTTAGTGGAACTACACTGAAATACACAATCACCCAACATTTGTTGAATTTAAACTGAGAGACCCACAAATTGGGATCTTAATCGAGAAATCACACTGTATTAATCATCAACGGACGAGAATTAGACGAAGAAGAGGTGATGCTCTTCCCACTAGTCGTCCATGAATACTCGAAATCCGAAGGCATTTGTGGCGTAGCCTCAAGAAATGTAGCTTGTTGAAGTCCATCGTCAGCTGCACGAGGCATGTGAGACATCCTAACACTCTCCAGTTCTGTGGCCACTTCCTTCATAGTCGGCCTCATTCTCCCCTTCAAATTCAAACACTGCCGTGCCAATCTAGCAACTGCAACCACCTCTTCCTTTTTAGCTTCCCCCAAAACTTGTTCATCCAAGATTTCGTTGAGACAATCCCTTTCCATGGACTCAATAAACCGCGCCACCAAACCTCTCTCCTCTTCAGTCCACTGTGAAGGTACTGGCCTTCGCCCTGTTAAAAGTTCAACAATAACTACTCCGAAGCTGTAAACATCACTCTTTTCTGTAAAATGGTGTGACTGAAAGTACTCAGGATCTAAATAACCAAACGTCCCTTTGACTACGGTTGTCACGTGAGTTTGATCCACCGCAACCCATTTTGAAGTTCCGAAATCCGACACCTTGACAACGTATTTCTCATCCAGAAGAATATTACTCGACTTGATATCTCTATGATATATAGGACAAGAAGATGCAGAATGCAAATAGGCCAATGCACCCGCTACATCTGATGCAATTTTCAACCGCATGCTCCAAGTAACCGGGAATTCATTGTTTGGATCATGGATGAGATCCGAAAGGGTCCCATTAGGGACGAATTCATAGACGAGCAGCGGAACCTCCGTCTCCAAACAACATCCCAAGAGTTTAACCACATTCCTATGATTGATCTGTGATAAAACCACCACTTCGTTTATGAATTGCTCCAGATCTTTTTCATGAACTTGTCTCGATTTCTTTATGGCGACGATCTGACCATCGGGTAACATCCCTTTGTAGACAGTGCCTTGGCCCCCTTGGCCGAGTATACGGCTCTTGTTGAAGTGATCGGTGGCTATATCGAGCTCTTTTGCAGTGAAAAGTTTGGTTTTCCTAATCGTACCTTCGTTTGTTTGCTGGTGCAGTACAAGGCCACCATTTCGTTTGAAGAATTTCTCTTTTTGCTTCTTGATTGCTCTTTTCCGGAATAGCTTATAAAAACAAAAGCATATCGAGAGTAGTAGTAGTGATCCGAAGCCGGCGCCTAGACCTGAAGTGCAAAGTATAAAGTATGCATTGGTTCAAACTTAGGGGTGCATAGAGAGCGTAATGCTAGGGTTCGAATTCTAATAAGTATGCGTACGTGAATGATGATGAGTGTATTATACAAACAAAAAAAAAGGGGGGGGGGACATAGGTATTTGAAATTGCTGGAAACACACACACACACACACACACACACAAACAAACACGCACGCATGCTCTAACCAACTTTTGGTTGAATTTAAGTACGTGTTTGCTAGGATTTGTGCTTTTTGAACTGACTACTTTTAAGAATTTTGGAGGGGGAAAGAACTTAAATTCAAGGAACTAAAACTATTGAAAAACCACTACAAGAATGCACTTCCTTCAGTAACCAACTAGTACATTATAAATTTAGTTTCTGTGACTGATTTCACATATAGCAATTCTGCTAATAAATGTTTTTTAACTATCTGAATCTTAGTTCTATATATATCGAATTATATCCAATCCATCACACATACTTTAAATTTGTGACAAAATCTTTTCGTCACAAATTCTCTATTAGTAAAGGGTGCTTTTTTGTAGCAAACTAAAGAGAAACTAAGGAATGAAATGATAATTAATAACCCACGAATTGAAATTAAGTTACCTTTTATGACCTTGATTAATTCGGAGGGTGGCAACCGACGACAACCAAAACCGTCTCTTCTGCCGTCGCCGTAATACCCTTTCCGGCAAATACATTGGTAACTTCCAGGTTGATTGATGCAGATCGACGTGCACGGATTAGTACTTTCACTCTGACATTCATTGATATCTGCCTCAGAAACAAGAAAATAAATAAGCTAAAGAAATCAATTACTACTAGTCTTGATATCTCCAATTTAATTACTTTACCTTTCAAGCTAAGAAATCAGGCCGAAACACTAGCACGTGACAAAATTTTGCCACCGACAGCTAGTATCATCTTCAACAGCTGTTGTTCACCGTTGCATATTTATTTTTGGCGACAAAGTTCAGAACTCTCCATTGAGCAATTTTAATAACTATTTTGTTGTGTCCAATTCAATTTTGATCGTTGTAAATTTTTAATGATTATTTTTCACGATTTTTGTTAACAATTCATGATGGTCGTTGCAACTGGATTTTCTTGCAGTGAAAATAGACGGGCGAGTGAAAAATTTAAGTAAATAAAAACCAACCTTGGCACCCTGGAGAGACATAAGGATTGCCCTCATATCCCTTGGAGCAGCCGCAGGTGTATCCTCCGGCAACGGTGTCATTGCAGACGCTATTGTTGTGACATAAAAAAGCAGTGGCATTGGTACTCTCTGCATTGCGGCAATTCTGAGTCCCAATCCTCCAGTCCAGCGCCAATGTCGTGTTCCTAGCCTCCGGATTATCATCGAGGAACGCGGTTTTGTTGTTGAGGTTATTCATGCGGTACCCATACCCTTTCCCCATCTCCGCGATGAACGCGTAGCTGCAAGGGAAAAGCTTGTTCTCTCGCCAATTCTTGTGCATGTCGGATATATTAGTTTCCAGGCTAATCGTGCCTGTCGTTCGCCACTTCTTATAAGAAATATTTAGGAGCTTATAAACTTTTTTGAAGAAAAAAAAGAAAAAGAAAGAGAAAACGTAAGCTAGCTAGCATTCCTTAAAAGAAAACATGAGTTTACCTACGGAAAACCATTTCCCAGGCTAGACGTGCCTGGCATTCATTGCTTCTGAGCGATTTGTTAACTTATTTTTGAAGTTTATAATAGATCCTTTTGATTTCAAGGATTGCTTCATGCATGCTAGCTATTCAACTGGTGTTTCGAATCTATTGGATTTGAATACGATATATCAAAAAGTGTTGACAAATGAAATTATTACATCATCAATCATATTCAATCCAACCACAAAAGAAATTTCAGCTACATTTTTTTTTTAAATTCACCATTAAAGTTCAAGCCATCCGTATATTTAAGAGAAATTTGATGCTAACCATTTATATATATATATATATATATATATATATATATTCAAGTGATGTCTAATACATGTAAGCTTGAATATTGTAATATCAAAATAACAAAATTATGATATTTTCATATGCATGTGTATCAATCCATAAGCCACTTGTACAGGTTGATATCACTATACGAGTACCCGTTGTCCACTGACCACAATCCACTTGACAATTATTACTGGACTAACTGTATTACACCTACGTACCAGCTTTAGCCACATTAAGAGGATGTTTGACTAAGCTTCTAAATTTCTCAAAATATCTTATAAATTATTAGAAAATTTATAAATTCTAAAAAATATTTGATAGATTTTTAAGTAAATAAATTTATAAATACCAAAAAATAAGTAAGCTCCCTTTAATTTTTTAAAAATAATTTATAAGTTGTATAATATTAAAAAATAAAATGAGATAAATATATTTATTTTTTTTAATATTACATTTCTACTATCTCAAAAAATATTTATTTACATAAAATTAAATTTATTTTACTTTTTATGTCATCATTACATTTAAAAGAGTTTATAAGCTTTCATTTTTATCAAATAAAACTTTTTTTTTTGATAAAGTAATCAAACAAAATTATAACTTATAAGTTATAATTTCATTTTATATAAATTATAGAATTTTATTTTATCCAAACACTTTAATAATTTATTGTTAAAATAAGATATATGAACTTATAAACTAAAAAAATTATCTTATAAGCTCTACGCTCTTTAGAATAAAGTTAGCCAAACACCCTCTGAAACTAATCAAATACGTAACAAGAGTATATTACAGGAAATTTTTACCCGTATCGAATTCGATTATATCAAAACTAATCACGTGATGAGTGTTTTACACTGATCATGCGATTGATGTACAGTTTAAGATGAATGACCAATCACATAGCAAATATATTAATACTTCCTACATGGTTAGTTCAGTACGGCCAAATTAAATCTAAACAATAATTTTCCGTATATTACACTTGTCATGTCGTTGTACCTTTGGGTATGGGTATCTGGCAACAACCGTTCCGGGGAAAAAAATCGTCAACTACGCCGGGGCAGGAGCCAATACCGTTCCGGTCGGAACAATAAGATAAGCAGCCGCCTCCGAAACTTTTATTCGTTATCCCTTGGATGGTCATGAAATCATCGCAGCCGATGGAGGTGACGCAGTTCTCGGCCGACAATGTGTACGGAGTCGACGAGAAGTTAATATTGGCTGGCGACACCATCCCATTCTCGCAACTAGTGCTCAGATAAGATAACTTGACCCGAATCTGGGATTCGGAATAGGAGATATTCGTAACTTGGATAGGATCGGAACCGGGAATATTTTGGAGATAGGCTGTTGGAGGGTTTGTGGAAGTATCGCAATGGATCTCAAAATATGGATCCTCGTAGCAGCCCGACCCGATCCCAAACGGGAACGGAATCGTCAAGTTCCCGCAACGGGTCGGGCATCCGGGTTTGGTTATTGATATTTCGTTCGAGGAAAAGGCAAGCGGTGCGATCAAGAAGAAGACGCAGAAATGGAGGAAATAAGTATGTTGCAGAAGCATCTTCACGTCAACTTGAATGCCAAGCTCAGATAGATTGCTATTATTACAGTACAGAGATATATTAAATAATCTCAAATTGATTGATTGCATTGATATAGAATTCTTAGTCGGACCCATATCAATAAACCCATATCAATAAATAATTACAATAATGTTGCGAATTGGTCTTCTATTTGATTAGTGATCTTCGACGAATTGTCGCACTTCGCTACAGAGGAACTTAGGTACTAAAATAATAGTTGTTTGCATGCATATATACAATGATGGGATCGAATCCGGTTGAGGCAAGTAATTTGAGGTGGGGTTGCTAACTTGACCAAATGCTAATAGACTTCTCAATATGTTATGATGAAATATACGTGAATCTAATCGAAAGTGTTCCTAACACAAAAATTTCGATACTTAAGTCACTAAGATGTATATAGAATGTGAGAGATTATTCGAGTAAAATTTTAGTATGTGAATAAATAGTTATCTATCTGACGTGTTTTATCAATGTATTTATAGGTGAGGGTTGATTCTTCCGAATTAAAAAATTAGGATTGAGGTATAGGGTGTAGGAGCACCTAAAGTTATGATGGTCCTTTGTATTAGAAAGTCGGTAATGTTATATGTTAAGAACAGAGTATGCAGGTGTTTTTACTATAAAAGGCTACTGGGTATATCAAAATGAGCAATATTAGCGGTATGAATTGTACTTTCTGCTTGACCTAGTTTCCTAGACGTGGGAGGATAACCTTTGCCAACTTGTGAAGTCCTTCCTTGAGTTGTGGCTCGGCATGGGGCACGTCGAGGATGGAATATGCACATGTGAACTTGCCTAATTGGCCCATGCAGGTAATTTCGATGCATCCCACGTCATAATCATAAAAACATATTTAGATTATTAGTGCGCAAATACAAAATTATTAATATTTAAATATAGTACAAGAAATTTGTGGCCGAGTCCTATTCACCGATTCGGATCTTCTGTTACATAATCGTATTACATTTTCTGTTACACTCATCAATACATGATATGTGTATTAGTGAGCGGTCAAGATAAAGAAAGAAAATCTTTGTATTTTTTTCCATATCATCAGTTTTTCTCTTTCCTTATTTCGATTGCTCACCAATACACGTGGCATGTATTGATGAATGTAATAAAAAATATAACACGATTTATGTAACAGAAGATTCGAACCGCCTATTCACTACTTTTCCTCAAACGAAGCTTTGATTACATAGTATACTTGACATGTCTTATTCTCTGTGGAAGTCAACGTTGGGGCGGCGTAGTATCCAATGGTCAATAGTTCTCAAAAGCCTTACTGACCTTTTAGAAAATACACACGCGCACACATATATATATATATATATATATATATATATATATATATATGTCTATGTCAATGCGATCTCAGTATCTCCTTGACGCCTTTCCTTTTTCTACATTTCTTCACACATTAAGACAGAAAGTCTAATGTTTTCTTCTTCAACTAAAACAAAAATTATGTCATTCTTCCTTCAATTAAGCTACATCATCTTATTTTATTAAATACTTTAATAATTTATTTTTAAAATAAGATGTAAAAGTTTATAAATTTTAAAAATATCTTATAAGCTCATAGAGGTTATAAACTCTTTAGAATAAACTTAACCAAACACCCCCTAAATCGGCTGGTCATCAAACCATTCCATCTAAAATTTTTGTATGTGTATAATTTTTAAAATTATTTCTTTCATATGTACATATGTAACATGATATTGAATAATCATAAATTTTTATATTATTTATCTAAAGTCTATTCACACACGTTTTCTTGTACTAATTTTTTATTGAATCAATTTTTAATTGTACCACATGTACCCGTGTTGCATTCTTTAACTAGTAAATATAGAGTAGCTAAACTATCATTCTTATTCCACACCACATTTGTAAAACTTTTAGTTTATAGTAAATTAAATATTATTGAGTATATCGCATTCTAAATTTAGAAGGTCTATTATTCCACTTTTTCATATCATTAATTTTCATCATATAATCAATACCGCTACCACTGATTTTAATGTAGTAAACTTGAAATCTATGTTAGTCACATTATTCCACCATATCGTCCACCATTATACCTATTTTCTTTTCTAGATCCTTTATTATTTTCATTTACCTCTACACTATTGCCTTCACCCTTAACTTCACTGCTATTGTCATCTCCTCCACCATTATCATTAAATCTACCTCTCATACTATAGCCATCACTTTTAACAACAACATCCGCTACTACCTCCACCTCCATCTTCATTGCCCTTTTCTCTCCATCGTCTCATATAATAGCTCCTACACCAAGTCATTACCATGTTAGAGCACTTTCTTTGTGGAAAAAAGGAAGAAAAGAAAAGGAAAAGAAAACATATTATCATTTGTAAATTAATATATTTAATTTTTTTTGATTACGTGTTAGTTCAAATTTATCCTTGTGTAACATTCATATTAATTTGTTGATTTGTCATTTATCTATTCAAATTTTTGAATAAGTACTTCATGAAATAAATGAAAAAAGTTGTGGAACTTCTTTCTACTTGTTTTTTAGAGGACATTTACACCAACCTCCCTTAAATTTAGATGAAATTACGAATGACTATTTCTGTTTTGAAAATTACCAACACCCTTTGACATTTGTTGTCGTTTAATAGAAAAAACCTAGGCCAATAAGTTTCGAAATTATTAATAACTTTCCTACATCATAGTAGTCACCCATCGACTAAAAGATACGATTTGTTAAGTTTGAAAAAACCCCCCAATCAATTTTGTTAGTTCATCAATTTTCACGAAATAATTTTATTTTATACCACAACAATTACTACTGAGCATCACCATAAAAATCAACACCACTTCTATTTTTTTTTTTGTTTTTGGTTTTTAAATTAACTTCGTTTATAGCTTTTACATATTGAACATGTTAAGATTATGCAAATTTTATTTTAAAATATCATTGGAAACAAAACAAATATAACTCTCACTTACATACCATCTTGATGAATGATGAATTTTGTTAAACTTATATATACCTTAGGGGGTATTTGTAATTTTTGAAATAAGAGGAGGCTATCTGCAGTTTCACCTAAATTTAGAAGTGGTGGGTGTAATTGTCCCTACTTTTTATTAGACTAATATAGAAATTGTGAGATTTTTTTTACAGGATCTTTTATTAATATTTCTTTCTAGAACTAGCTAACTTTCTCTTTATTTATTTAAGGTTTTATCATATCCTTACCCTTATTCTGATTTTATTATTTTTGCTTCTCCTTTTGTCAGATAACGCTAGGACAGCTGCACGGACTTTAATTCTCGGCGGCCTCTCCGACAAGTATTACGGCTTGAACAACTTCTGGATTCCAGATAGGATAAATGTAATTCTCCTTCCTGTTTTTCTTGCTCTTGTGCAATAGTATCATCCCATACGGGGAAAATCAAGGTTAGGCCATAATGTTTCTTGTAATTTATTTAATTCTCGATTCTCAGGATATCGAATCAGAGGCAACGCGGATCCTTGACTCGTGTTATGAACGTGCAAAAAGGGTACTTTATGACGTTAGTAGTTATATTGTGGTATCATTATTTACTGCAATACAATAAGATTTTGCTTCGAAAATTGCAGATTCTTGAGCAAAATCGATCGCTTATGGATGCCGTTTTTGAGAAGCTGGTGGACAGTGGCGGAGCTTGATTCATTTTTTTTTGTGGGGGGGGGGGGGGGGAGAGTAATTAAATGTAATTTAAAAAAAATTATACAATGTGTATCATAAGGATATTATAACATATCATACAAATTAATAAAAAATTATAATAATGAAAAATTATAAATTATCTCCCTCTAAAGTGCCGCTATTTGTTCTTTTTTGCTGCAGGCGCACCGCGAACTTGACTGTGAGTGAGGACCGTGAGATGCATAGCAGAATGTGGGAATTAAGAATTGAGATATAAAAAATTAAAGATAATTGTATTGAAATTGAACCATTTTTTTAATTCTATTAATTTATTAGTACAGCCATATTAAATTATTACTTATTCAATCAATTTATTTGTTGGGTCAAGGAATTGATTAGTTATGTTTACTTATTTGTTGGGCTCAAGTATTGAGTTCTCATTTTTAATATCAATTTATTAGTTGGATTATCATTAAATTTTTATTTCTTCTATTAATCTATTAGTTGACCCATATTATTAGTTATATTTAGTGGGTTAAATTTTTTTTTGGGCGTCCAATTATATATATATATATATATATCTATACATACAAGTAGGTAATTAAAAAAATTTTAAATCTTGGCTCCCCCTTGTCAACTAAAAGCTCTGCCGGTGCTGGTGGAGAAGAAGAGCTTAACGAAGCAAGAGTTCTTCAACTTAGTTGATTTGCATGGATCTTTTGACCCTTTTCCACCCACCATTCTTGATATCAGGTCGGCAAAGCTTTTAGAATTACGAAATACCGTCGCGAATGAGGAAGCAGCAACTCTTCGACTTCAGGGAAGTGCATGAGCATTGTTGCGGAGGCCAATTTAATGGTGTTTCTGTTTCGATTCATTCGTTCGTAGTCTTGAAACTTGTATTGTAAAATATGATGGTGAAGTGTAAGCGCGTAGACGAGTCGGGACCAGTCTTCTGTCCCGGTGGATGAAACGGGATTGGAAGGTGACGTCGCCCCCTCTTCTCATTTCAATTTTTGTCCCCTTTTTCTTACAAAAAGTTTCTTAAAATTACCCAAAATAAAAATAGGAGAATAGTGAAAGCCTTATTATAGCATGAAATTTGAAACTCAATGGATCCAACATCTCCTGCACAAACATGAATAGGCAACATAAATTGAAAACACGCAGACGCACACGCACAATTGGAGAACTCATCGCAACAACGAAGTTGTAGCTCTAAACCCCACCCAACCATAGGTGCTTTCACTTGTTTTGACATAGCTAATACATAGCCCTTATTGAAACTACACTGAAATATATACACGATCAATCAACATTTGTCAAACTTAAACTGAGAGATCCACAAATCGGGATCTTACTCGAGAAATCACACTGTATTAAATATCAACGGACGACAATTAGAAGAAGAAGAAGCGAAACTCTTCCCACTAGTCGTCCACGAATACTCGAAATCCAAAGGCATATGTGGCTTAGCCCCAAGAAATGTAGCTTGTTGAAGTCCACCTTCAGCTACAAGAGGCATGTGAGACATCCCAGCACTCTCCAGTTCTGCGGCCACTTCCTTCATAGTCGGCCTCATTTTACCCTTCAAATTCAAACGCCGCTGTGCCAATCTAGCAACTGCAACTACCTCTTCCTTTTTAGCTTCCCCCAAAACTTGTTCATCCAAGATTTCGTCGAGACAATCCCTTTTCGTGGACTCAATAAACCACATCACCAAACTTCTCTCCTCTTCGGTCCATTGCGAAGGTATTGGCCTTTGCCCTATTAAAAGTTCAACAATAACTAATCTGAAGCTGTAAGTATCACTCTTTTCTATAAAGTGGTTTGACTGAAAGTACTCGGGATCTAAAAAACCAAACATCCCTTTGACTACGGTTATCAAGTGAGTTTGATCCACTGCAACGACCCATTTTGAAGTTCCGAAATCCGACACCTTGACAACGTATTTCTCATCCAGAAGAATATTACTCGACTTGATATCTCTATGATATATAGGAAAAGAAGATGTAGAGTGAAAATAGGTCAATGCACCCGCTACATTTGATGCAATTTTCAACCGCATGTTCCAAGTAATCGGGAATTCAATGTTTGGATCATGGATGATATAGGAAAGGGTCCCATTAGGGATGAATTCATAGACGAGCAAGCATGGTTCGCCGGATCGGTCGCGAGGAACGGAATGGACTCCACTGTTCGAGTTCCATTGCCACATCATGGAACTGTCTCGGCCTGAACGAAAATTTTAAATAAAATGCTCTAAAAATCTATTCAATTATATGGGAAAAAAAACATACAATTGTTTTTGTAACTCTAAAAATAAGATTATTCCATTTTTACAATTACTATTGGAACTCTAAATATTAAAATTATTTCATTTTTATGATTATTTTCATAACTCTAAATATTACGTTATTCCATTATTACAATTTACAACTAGTTTTATAACTCTAATATTAATATTCTCATAAATCTAATTGGAATCTTTAAACAATAACAAAATCTAATTCAGATTGAACTTGAGAACTACTTTTCCATATATGCTTGTCAGATTAAACTATAACAAAATGAAAGTCTGATTATTTTATAACTTGTAAGAGAAGAATTTCAAAAATTACAAATACTTCAGACGTACAAAATGCCAAATTAGAACTAAGTGGGCAGCCCAATCAAGATTCTTTAAAGATTTTACGTCCAAAAAGCAAACAAGTAACTCGGCCCAACTAGACCATGGCCACCATTCTCAATTTCAATTTTCATCTTCCCCGTCGAAACAGAACTCCATCTCAAATTCTCACCGTTGGAGTTGGAGTTGTCGCGGCTGGAACGCCCCATTTTTAGCCGCATCGGTTCCGACTCGCGGTTCCGGTCCGATTTAGCGGTCGGGAACGCTGTTACGCCCGAGTTCTCGCGGCTCCGGCGCCGCCTCAAACCCGCTCCCGTTCCCCACCGTCGCGATGGAACGCCGGACTGGAGTCATCCATACGAAAGAAAAAGGAGGGATGAGAATGGAGAATCCATTTGCTTTGAAAGTGGGTCAAGTATTCACTGGGTTTGGCATAGGATGTGGGATTGGTGTTGGCGTTGGTCAGCCTCTAAACTTAGGTACCCTTCTCTCTCTGAAAAGACTATAAGCAAAACAAGAAGATGAATCTTGGGGGTTTCTTCAAATTCAGAGATGGAAATGGTGATGGTTCTTGTAAAAATGTCCTCTAATTTACTCTTTTTTTGTGGATGTTTGCTAACTTTTTTTATGGGAGTTTTGTAAAGTTGAAAAATCGGAGTTGTTGATGTGGTTTTTTGTGCTATGGTGGACAACTGTTTGATGGTTTGTGGGTTTTAGCACCGGGGTTGATTATGTTTAATCGGTTTTATTAGATTGAATGGGCTGTATGCAATTGCAATATCAACGTTTAGACTTCTATCTTGTGGTTATGTTCTTTGAGAGTTGGTGATATGGGGACTGATTTGTTTTTCCAATTGTTGAGTGCATCTTGCTACATTAATGCATTTTATATTGGAATATTGCCCTACTATCAGCTATCTCTTTGGCATGCGAATCTTAAATGGAAACTGGCTTACTTTTTCATATATGAATAAGGTGGCTTTGAGTTCTGCAGTTTATTTGCAAGTGATATTGAGCTTCTATATTCTTGGGAGGCCTAGTTAAGGATAACTATGGTAACATAATAAAATGAAGACATGCTCAGGAAGAGGGGTACTTATGAAAACCATGAGGATTGACTTGTCATCACAAAACTCCACGCAGTATGAAAAATTACAAATAACCCCCTTAGCATTTGGTTTCATTTTACATATTCCACCTGTTGTTAAGGGCGTATTTGTAAATGAACCAGACATTAGGGGTTGTTTGTAATTTTTCAAACCATCCGGGGTTTGTGAAAATGGACCAAACTTAGGGTATTCTTCATAATCATCCCTCAATAGATCACCCAATATTTTTGTGCAATCTACAAATCCGTTAAAACATTGGAGTTAATATATTTTCTAGAAGTGATACATCTAGAGCACTATCATCCTAAGAAAGAGATATGACTCAACATTATTGATTTTTCTGTTCTCATGATGAAAGAATCACAAATGACTGTAACCATGGCAACCAAAATGATGGTGTGGTGCCTTATTATGCTATAAATTTGTGCGATTGGGCTCATTTCATTTCTCATTTATTCTGACACTTCATTATGTCATAGGTGCAATACCAGTCCTGAACCAAGTTATGCTTGCCACTAGGGGTGCAACTGATGCTTTTTCTGGGGTGCAAATGCATGTCAATAGCTTGGTATGTGTTTCTAATATCTGCTTTCTGATTATGTGTATTTGCTATGACAGATCTAATTTTCTATTATTTTTTGTCAACTGTGATGTATCTAGTTAAGGAAAGTGGGGGCAAAGAACATTCAAGCGGGTATTGGCTGTGGAGTGGGTTTCGGCCATGGATTTGGATTTGGTATGTACCAGAATATATAAGTAATTAGATAATGGCACTTGGTTACAGTTAATATTCTTGTATAATCTATGCAAGAATAAAACTCAGTAATATTTGATATCTATGAAGTCATCTCCAAGGATGTTGGTCACTTGCCTGATGGTTCCTCATTTTTCTCTTGTCATCATATGAATTGATTACTGGTTTTCTAATTGTGTGGCAAGATTTCTTAGCAATAAATCTCTATCACACAGTAGAAGGAATTACAAATGTGCAAGTGAAATTGAGGTCTGGAAAATGAGCGACATTCTCTTTTATAATTAATCATTATGATCAACACAATTATATAATATATCTATTTACTGTTAGATGATCAACTCGTAGAAATAATATCACTATGCGGAATATCTGCAATGGACTCGATTATTTTCCTTTAGATTGGGAAAATTAGTCAACCTCTTTATGGATTGATGGCTGTAGAAACTGGAATATATAGAGTCGCAGTTGCTTCTTGAGAAAGTTGTTTTATCTTTTTAAATCGATGTGAAGTGCTGTACCGACCAATCACAATAAGGTCAAGCTACTCTGATCACTTAACATATTAAGTTTCCCTCTTTTCTTTTCTTTTTTTTTAATAAGTTTCTTTTTAAAAGTTATGCTAAGTTTATATGATGCTATTTTGCTGGATTTGCTTTGTCAAAAGTTTCAAATTTCTTAAGTTTCGTTAGTTCTACTATGTTAAATTGTTATTAGTTTGGGTTAATCACAAAAAGGCCCCTCAGGTTTGGCATGTTTTTATGAAACCCCTTATGTTATGAAAAATTAGAAATACCTCCCCAATGTTTGGTTTTGTATCAAAAATCTCAATTGCAGTTAAGTGGGTATCTGTTACACGGAACCAAACATTGTTTTTTTGGGGGGGGGGGGGGGGAGTAGTATTTGTAATTTTTCGTACCACAGGGGTTTTTGTGAATACGGGGTTAAACTCAGGGGGTTTTCTTCAAAATGCAGCAGCTCTTGCACATGCTGACTTATTTTATCAGCTAAGCTATTCCATATTTGCATGACATGACAGGCCTTGCTGTGAAGCCCGGTGTACTGCATCAGATTCAGGCACATCTTTTAGTATGTAAACCCATGCTATGCTGTATAACTTTTAGTCAAGAGAACCTAGTTGATGT
Source organism: Petrea volubilis (assembly GCA_026212405.1). Lineage (NCBI taxonomy): Eukaryota > Viridiplantae > Streptophyta > Magnoliopsida > Lamiales > Verbenaceae > Petrea > Petrea volubilis. The sequence continues at coordinate 25,654,166 of CM047876.1, read as the reverse complement.
TGTCTATATCCTAATTTTACTTCATCTCGTCATTTTTCAGCAAGTAGCGACAAGTGTCATGACAAAACTTGGAATGGGTCCGAGTTCCACCTTGTCTGTTAATCAAGGCATTCTTCCATCATCTTTACAAACTGGCATGAGCACGGCTGAGCAACCCTTGCATGAAAATCCTGTGGGAATTATTAGTGAATCTGTAAGATCAGGATCGAACAGGACGTATGGACGGGACAATGTGAAAACAGTAGTCGCTTCAGAGGAGACTATAGCACCAAAAGATGCTAAATCACAAGATAGCAGCCGAACCGAGACAGTCCTTAACAACTTTTTGAAAAATCCACTTCTCCAAGAGGAGGGGAGCGAACAAGTATGTGAGATTGAATCCTTTGGATTAGTGTTTTTACTTCTAGTCATTTGACAAGCCCTGTTTTTAATATTTTTCTTTGAATGTGCTATATTCGTTGATATGAAACAAATAGCAGGCATCTTTATTTTCATTTTGTTTTACTAGATTCTAGTGATAATTACACCTGCATCCTCTGAATTTTGCCTGAAATTGTTGATGTATTCAAACATTTGATTTTATTCTCTCACAGGTTGGCAAGCTTGACGTGAGCATCTCAATTTGGCACATTATATAGACTGAATGTTAATAACTGCTAGTTCTCTTTGCAGGCTGTTGCACTGGAGCTGGAAAACAATGTTCTTCAAATGGTAATGTTGCACAGAGAGCTAATTACTTATGTAGAGAACTTTTCCTGTTACAGTCAAATAACATCAAATCCTCAGTGAAACATTGATTCGTTTGCTAAATTTCCCTCGAGGCTTTAGTTTCATGTATTTGGTAATTTGAAAAAAAGTTCAAATGATTTGAGATTGTCCTAACATACAATATATAATCACTTGGATATACCAAAACACTGAGAAGTTTAAATCTTCCATTCTGCCAATTGTGGAAACTTTTAGATTCCTTAGATGTGCAATTTTTAGACCTAATTTCACAAATGAATGGACTTTGATGGAATTGGCTCTTGCACAAAGTTAATATTTTGGGTTAGTCACAGAGAACCCTTGAGGTTAGGACTGGTCTCCCAAAAACCCCTTATGGCATGAAAGATTACAAATACACCCCCCCCCCCCCCCCAACCCCCAAATGTTTGGTTCCGTGCTACTGATACCTACTCAATCACAAGTGTGATTTGTAATACGAAATCCAACATCGGGGGGGTATTTGAAAATTTTCATATGAGCCTAGCTGCTTTTTTTGTAATTAACCCTAAAACTCATAAGCTAAGTCGGCCTTGATTTTCTTTCTCTCTGTCACTTTCTTTTCCCTGTTTTCTCATTAGATGGAAGTTTGGAACATACTAACAAAATACTTTCTCATGTGTGTAGGTGATGAAACACCAGATACTAATTGAGCAGCTGATGCAAGAAAACGAAAAGCTTCGCCAAGTATTGATTGAAGAGTTGAAAGTCCAACCTAGCAAGCTCCAATCTAGCTTCACAAGCAGGAGTAAGTCCTCATGTACTGAATGTTTTGAATGCCGTAGAAAACAAAGAAGAAGGTGAAAGTAATATAGTATTTTCTATTCTCAGCATGCTATAGTTATTCATGCTAATTTTGCTCATTAAGTACCTTGTGAAGAAGTAACAGGCGTAACAAGCCAACTTCCTTAAGGAAATTCTAAAAGGGAATATTACATCAGCTCAAATTCCTTGGTAGATAAGTTATGCCATGTTATTTGAGATGTTAATTCCTTTTATTTCAACCAAATTAATTATGAAATTGCTAGCACTAATATGTTATAAGCTGTACCCATCTGATTTAACCAAGTGCTTTAAGTGCTTATTTTAAAATAAGCACTTCAAACATCTTCAATACAAGATATAGGAGTTCTAAGATGTTTAGTCCAACACCCACTAACTCTTGTCTTATTAACTTATCTTGATTGACTTGTTTGAAGTATTTCATAATTTCTTAACCACAACGAAATCGAAGAAATAGACGATTTATCCTTTGCCTTACCATATGTACCCATTTTCCATTTCTCTTAGCGAGTTATGGAAAAGGTATGTTGATGTCAAGAAAAAAGTTCTGAGTGAAGTTTAAATTTGTTCCTCTAATTGACCTTCAATAGGCGGTAGGTACTTGAGATCCTCTATTTCAAATTGTGGTTTATCTCCTATTTCGATGCATGAATGTACGCCAAGTGTAATGATTTCAAAGCAAGTGTATAATTAAAGAAATAATTCCATACACATGTGCATGAATTTATATTATAAAGTACGGGATGAAATAATTTTTGAAATAGAAGATTTTATATGTCCACTAGGTCTCAAAACTTATATGTGGTGTAAATGCAACAAATATTTCAATTGGCAAGTTTCAGTTCTTGATTGCTTTTAAGTTTCTGTCTTTTTAAGTACTTTACGTCATGTTTATCTCTAACATGTACATTCATGTATATTTTAAGCCAAAAGTTGTACATAATTAGTAAGAATTACTAATATATATAGACAAGAAACTTGTCGAATGGTGTGATTTAATTACTAGTACTTCCTCATATACTTCATTCGACAATATATTAGCACTAATTGTACGTGAAAAATAATTACAACAATTTCCTTTATTTTCTATTTTTGCCCTCTCCTTCCTTTTCCTTTTAATATTTTTAACTCATTGCCCCCCGCTCTCTCTCCCCCATAAATTATAGTTGTTGGTAATGGTGAGGATGAGGATAAGGTGGCAGCAAGGGGGGAGAGAGAGAGAGAGGAGGCGAGATTATGAAAGGGATGGGAGGTTGGGGGGAGGGGAGACGGAAACTGAAAGAGTGTGTGTGTGTGAGAGAGAGAGAGAGAGAGAGAGAGAGAGAGAGAGTAAATTATAGTTGTTGGTAATGGTGAGGATGAGGATAGGGCGACAACAAGGAGGGAGGGAGAAAGAGGGGGCGAGGTTCTGGAAGGAATGGTGGGTGGGCGGGGGAGGGGAGAGAGAAGTGAAAGTGTGCGTGTATAGGAGCATTGAAATTTGATTACTGCTATATTGGAAGGAATGGTGGGTGGGTGGGTGGGGGAGGGGAGAGAGAAGTGAAAGTGTGCGTGTATAGGAGCATTGACATTTGATTACTGCTCTATTCGTTTTAACTATGGGAGCATCGCAAATGTATAGGAGCCCATCTTTTCCTGATAGATATACACTGAGAGACCTAGGCTTGAAAAGGTCATCCATTTGAGTAAAATGGTCATTTTAAACGAAACAAACTTGAGGGATATAAAGAGAGAGAGAGAGTGTTGGTACTTAGCAATCGAAGACATCTGTCAAGGGTGACAAGTGGGTGTTTTAGAGCATGTTGGACCTAGTGTGCCAAATTCTTCATTGTCAAACATTACTTTAGTTAGTACCTTGTTCTTCTGAAACTAATTTGTTTTATGTTTGGTTTTTGAAGTATGTTGGCTAGATGCGTGTTTGTGTTTTTAGACGAAAAGTCCTTAATGAACTTTGTGTTTAGATATGAATTAAATGGTTCAAATTGTGTTATATTTTGTTTATGGATATTTTTTTAGGTAAATTAGTGATATGGTACAATTTGAACCATTTGGTGCATATATAGAATTCAAATTGGGTGCAAAGAAAGATTTTTTTGGGTTTCAGAGGTATAACTGGTTATTTATCTTATCAATTTACATAGTTGGGAAAAAACAATGTCTCCCGAGCTATGCTTGGTTTTACTCTTTTTTTATATGATTTTTTAAATTTTTTTTTTGTTTCACTTTGTCATATAAATATAAATTATGTTATTTGGTGATTTTTATACTCTACTAACTAGAGCCTAAACCCATCCATTCAACCGTATGATCAATATTAGTATGGAACAAAGAGTCACGTGTTCATTTTCTGATGAGTTTTTGGGCTGAAAATAGGTTTAAGTGGATAAAATGTAAAAAAATGATTGCATATTACAATGTATAATATATATATATATATATGTATGTATGTATGTATATATAAGAAACTGCAAAAACCGACCTAATTCGAGAGCAAAGTGTTTTTTGTCCCATTTATATATTATGAATAATGCTGGAGGGGTTGGAGCCGAGTAAGTTGAATATGGGAAGGGTATTATTCGGCATTTAATACATATGTATAAATTATAAATATTTTTCAAAGTTACAGTGAAAATATCAGCCTGATAGTTTGCAAACGGCTAATATAGGAATTACTAAAAGTATGAGTATAATACGAATGTGAAAAATAAATTCGGGAGAAAAAATAAGGCTTATTTTGATACTATTTTTATATAAATCATGCTCTCTTTCTATGTAACTTAAATAATGAAAATATTATTTAAATTTATCATTAAATTATTTAATTTATATCATAATATAGATTATATAGAATTATTAATATAATAACTAATATTTTATAAATTATTACAGATTTGTTGTTTATGTGATTCAATTAATAATTATCATTAATTTTAATTTATTGTACGTATAAATAATTGTTATATATATTATCAATTTAAAATAAAATAACACATATTTTATGAGATGAAGTATCATTCGATAAGTATTATATGGAATACATATTGTACACGTATTAAATGTATTATATCAAATATATGAATATTATTCATCAAGTTTAGAATATTGAAAAAGAAAGTATTTTTTTAACTATTCATATATACGGATACTATATGGGTATAATATACGCATTTTGACTCACATAGGTGCAGAATATACACCTTTAATATCCTTAACACTTTCCATTCTCATTGTGTTTTCCTTCCCAATGAGTTTTGCTTTTTCCTCTTTCTATTGTCGACGCGTTTTATTCTTGTGACCATGCTATTTCATTTTATTTTTGATTTTCTTTTTTGGCTTATGATAAATTCAACAAATTTATTGGAAATAACTAAAAAATATATATATTCATATCAAAATTTAATTTTATAATTTTTAATATTTTATCACGCGCTTAAATTATGATAAAACTTTGGCTTTTTTCTTTTTATTTTTAAACTAAATAAAGATTTTTAAGATCACAAGTAAAATTTATAAGATCGTGTGCATTTCCCTCAGCAACTAATTATCACAAGACCACTCCCAATTGAGATGATTTTTGGCCTACTAATAGTTTAAGTAAAACTGATGCAAGGCTGCCGTATAAAATCTCTGGTGTAGCCCTCTTATATTGGATTCGTGGTGGATTTTGAATTTTTGATGGATATTGAGGTCACTGAGTTTGCTATGTGCCTTATAACAGGAGCATATAGATTTAGTATCAGGCGTTGCGAATGAAGGGAAAAGATAACAAATTGGGATAATTACACCCGCACTCCCTGAATTTTGGTGTAAATGCACTAAGATCCTCTAAAGTTCAAAAATTATAGGGACCACCTTTGCCGTTAATCTTTTAGGGATCTAAATGTTAGATTAAAGTTGATAGTAAGGTTGGTTTCTATAATTATGCCAACATCAGGGAAGGTCTGATTGTAACACAAAAGTTGGGGGTACCTGAATTTAAGAATAAATACACTGAGAGGGTGTTTGGACAAGCTTATTTTTAATAGCTTATAAGTTCATAGAATTTATAAGATGTTTTTAGAACTTATCAACCCCTAAATCTTATTTCACAAATAAGTTGTTACAACGTTAAGATACAATTAGAATTTTGCCACACTTGCGAAATAACAGGATTTTTTTTTTAAAGATTTTGTAAAGTTATAATCATCGCTACCGAAGTAAGAGCTTCGGACCCCGTTCTTAATTTCTTATCTCAATTTAGTATTTATCCTACATTCCCTATTTAGGATTATATGCCACCTATATCCTTTAGATGATGAGCAAATTAACAATGTTACAGAAGAAAAAAGAAAAAGAAAAAAAGCACACTTCATATGCATTTGTATGTGATATAGTGGAAAAAATATAATTTTTGGTTCCATAAGTTTTAATTTTCGTCCCATCAATTAGGTTTTGTTCAATTTCAGTCATTGAACCCAAATTTCTCATGATGTTACATCTCGTATTTTTAAAATTATTTTTATTTTAGTCTCTCAAGTAACTTTCGCAACATTTAATGATGTATGTATAATTATCTCGTGATGATTTCAAATTTCTAGTAAAAATCTTATGCATTTATTATTAAAATCTAGTGGAAGTGAACCAGAGGACTAAGATTAAAACAATTTAAAAGATATAAATGTAATATGAGACGGTTGTATTTACTGGAACCAAAATTGAATAGTAGGTTTTCTCCTAATAAATACAAGACCTAAACCATGAAATTCTTGGGTATATGAAAACTGAGAAAAACACTGAGTGAGTCAGGGAACAAGGCCAAAACATTATAATCACCTCTACAGCAAGGTAAACCGACAGTTTGGGTGTATACTGATGGAGTTGAATTGTGGTTGAGGCTAGTAATTTGAGGTGGTACTGTTGACTTGACGAAATGTTAGTAGGCTCCTTAGATCTGTTAGGATGGAACATACGTAAATATAGTGAAAAGTGTTTCTGACGAAATCTTTCAATTCTTAAGTCAGTACAATGTATATAGAATGTGAGAAGTTATTCGAGCAGAATTTTGGTATGCGAATAAATAGTTACTTGTTTGGCATGTTTTCCAAGAATATTTACAAGTGAAGGTTGATTCCCTTGAATTGGAGAATTAGGACTAAGGTAGAAAGTTCAGGAACACTTAAGTTATGACTTATGATGGTCTCTTATATTAGAAAGTCAATGCTGTTATGCATTAGGAACAGAGTATACGGGTGCTTTCATTATAGAAAATTGTTTTGTGTGTCAAAAAAAAAAAGCAATACCAAGAGTACGGATTATATTTTCTGCTCGACTTGATTTCCTCAAATAGGCATATTACCCCTTGTGTTTTAATTTGGCTTGCACACTTGCCCTATTTGACTAAAAAGTTTAACGGTGTTAAATTTTTTTATTTTGATCATTTTGCCCCTTACTTTTAGGGTATGTTGTAGAGATATTTATTCTCCTTTTTAATATATATATATATATATATAGAGAGAGAGAGAGAGAGAGAGAGAGAATCTGGTTAGGGTTTTTGAATTCTCAAAATTCTCTTTCCTTGTTCTGAAAAAGGAATGGTAATCTGTTTGTTATGAAGAATATATATTCTATATATATAAATTAAGGAGAATATGTACATATATGTATATAGATACATGTGTGTGTGTATATATATGTATATATTAAAGAGAAATATATATATACATACTGTATATATGTATGGGATTTGGGCATCATCAGATCTGACGGCAGCAGCGTGGTGGGCTACGGGGCAGCGATGCTGGACGGCGAGCGACGATCAATGGTTGGACGGCGGTGATGCTAGGTTTGAACGGTGAAGGAGGAAGGATATGGTGAGAATTGATGGTGGTGATGGCCATGATTTTTGGGGAGTGATTTGGCGGAAGCGGTTGAGTGGGGCGGGGGGGTGGAGGGGGATCTGACGGCGATGGCTGGGAGAGGTGGTGCTTGGCAGCAGTGATGCTAGGCTTGAATGGTGAAGAAAAAAGGGTAGATTGGGGGTTGACGGTGGTGCTGGTTGATTTCTGAGAAAGGCAGAGAGTTGAAGAAGAAGAGGGGAAAAATGAAAAAAATAATCAAAATTAGTATTTTTAAATTTTTTAGTATTTTGAAATTATATATATAGTATTTTATTATTTATTTGTTACTCTTAATTAGTTAAAAATTTTCAATAAACATTTTTAATTATTTTGTTTGTATTTAAGTATTTATTTGAGAATTTTTATTTAAGTAAGAAAAAATAAAATTATAAAAATTAGTATTTTTTTTAATTTTTTAGTATTTTGAAATTATATATGTAGTATTTTATTATTTATTTGATACTCTTAATTAATTAAAAATTTCCAATATACAATTTTAATTATTTTGTTTGTATTTAAATATTTATTTTAAAATACAATTAAGAAATTAGTAGTTAGTAATTTTTATTTCTTAACATATTATAATAAATAATATATTTTTTGGAAATGCTAGAATTTAGATTATTTTATAATTTTAACAAATTAAAGGGACTTGTATGCAATTTTATACAAAAAAGATAATATTTTTAAATTCATAAATGAAAGAGATAAATAAATTAATTTACTTGCATTTAAAATTAAAAAAAACCCAAAAGTATTCATCTTCGCATAGCACGTGCGTGTACTGACAACATCATTAATTTTAATGAAATGAGAATTTTTTACAATAAAAAAAACGCACACAGAGATTTTCCCCTATATTCATTTCACAGGGAAATTTTAGCGATTAAACCAAAAATACAAGGGGGGTCTTACATCATTTTGCGTAAAAACATATTTAGATCAGTAGCGTGCAAATACAAAATTATTAATATTTAAATAAATATAGTACAACAAATTTGTGGGCTGGTCCTATTGCTACTTTCCCCCAAAAGAAAACTGATTTCGTAGTATACTTGACGTGTCTTATTCTCTGTGCGAGTTAACATTGGGCGGCGTAGCAGCCAAAAAATCTTGATATGGCTTGGTTTTGGACAATTTAATAAAAACTTTCTCCACACATGTTTTATTTAAGAGTTGAGCACTCTCTGTAGTTCTCAAAAGCCTTATATACCTTTAGAAAAACAATACACACACACACACACATACACATATGCCAATGCTATCTCAATATCTCCTTTCCGCCTAGGGATGGCAATGGGTCTGAGTTGGATTTGTACCCAAATCCAGACCCGCCACCTTAGGAGTGGGTTTTCAGACCTCCAATCGAGTCTTGGGCGGGTTCCGAATCTTTATTTTAAAATTCGAACCCGCTCCAGATTCGCCCCACTAGAATTTTACATATATTTTTTATTTATTATTTTATATAAATTTATGTAATATGTATCTATACTTTATATACAAAAGTATATATTATATAAATAGTCACATAAAAAAATAAATATGATATTCCTGTATATAAAAATAATTATCTAACATTAGTAGTTAAGTTATAATTTCAAAATATGTGAAAATAAATATACGATAAAGATATTTGAATTTTCAAAATTTAAAATATATTCATAGCAATTTATAAATAATTAGTACGTTGGTAATAGTATTATTTTTTCATGATTAAAAAGGTATGATAATATATATATTTTTTAAAAAATAATTCTTTTAATTGTTTTAAAATATTGAATCGGGTCTACCGGGTTGGACCCTGGGCGCGACGGGTTCGGGTCTAAAAAATTTCAGCCGGGGCGGGTCCCGGGTTTGGCCAAACCCGCCCCGTTGCCATCCCTATTTCCGCCTTTCCTTTTCATACATTTCTTCACGCATTAAGACATAAATTCTAAACTACATGATCTTATTCTATTTAAATACTTTAATAATTTATTTTTAAAATAACATTAAGAGCTTATAAATTTTAAAAATATCTTACAAGCTCTATGAGCTTATAAACTCTTTCAAATAAACTTAGCCAAACACCCTCTAAATCGGTTGATCATCAAACCTTTCCATCTAAAACTTTTGTATGTGTATAATTTTTAAAATTATTTCTTTCATGTGTACAGATGTAAAATGATATTGAATAACCATAAACTTTTATATCATTTATCTAGAGTCTGTTCACATTGTACTAAATTTTGATTGAATTAATTTTTAACTGTATTACATGTCCATGTTGTATTCTTTAAGTAATAAATATAGAGTGACTTAACTATCAATCTTATTCCACATTATATTCGTGAAACTTCTAGTTTATAGTAAATTAAATATTATTGAGTTTATCACATTCTATATTTAGAAGGTTTATTATTCTATTTTTTTATACCATTAATTTTCATCATAACATCACTATCGCTACCACTAATTTTAATATAGTAAACTCAAAACCTATGTTAGTCACATTATTCCGTCATATCGACCACCATCATACATATTTTCTTTTCCAAATCCTTTATTATTTTCATTTACCTCGACACTGTTGCCTTCATCCCGATCTTCATTGCTATTGTCATCTTTTCCACCATTGTTATGAAATCCACGTATCATACTATACCCATTACTTTAACGACATTCACTACCGCCTCTACCTCCACCTTCATTGCCTTTTTCTCTCCATCGCCCCATATAGCAGCTCCTACACTAAGTCACTACTATGTTAGAACGCCTTCTTTGTGAAAAAAAAAAGAATAAAAAAAGAAAACATATTATCATTTATAAATTATTATGATTACATGTTAGTTCAAATTTGTCCTTATGTAACATTTATATTAGTGTGTTGATTTTTTGTTTATCTATTCAAATTTTTGAATAAGTACTTCATGAAATAAATGAAAAAAGCCGTGTAGCTTCTTTCTATTTATTTTTTAGGGGACAATTACACCAATCTACCCTAAGTTTAGATGAAATTACGGATAACCACTTCTGTTTTGAAAATTACCAACACCCTTTGACATTTGTCGCCGTTTAACAAAAAAATCTAGGCCAATAAGTTTCGAAATTACCAATAACTTTCCTGCATCATAGTAATCACCCCAATGACTAAAGGATACGATGCTTGAAAAAAACCCCTCAATCAATTTTCAAGAAGTAATTTCACTTTATACCACAACAATCATTACCGAGCATCACCATAGAATTCAACACCACTACTATTTCTTTTTTTTTTTTTTGTTTTTTGTTATTAAATTAACTTCATGTATAACTTTTATAACTTGAACTTTTTTAAATCATGCAGATTTTATCGTAAAAACGCCATTGAAAACATAACAAATATAACTCGCTTTTACGTGCTGTTTTGATGAATGATGAATTTTGTTAAACTTATACATACCTTAGGGGGTATTTTGTAATTTTTGAAATAAGAGGAGGCTATTTGTAGTTTCACCTAAATTTAGAATTGATGGATGTAATTGTCCCTATTTTTTATAAGACTAATGTTAGAAATTGTCAAATTTTTTACAGGATATTTTATTAATAACTTTTTTTTAAAACTTGCTAACTTTCTCTTTATTTAAGGTTCCATCACACGTGGCCATTAACATTTATTTTATTTTTTGCGCGTGGCCATTAACTTTTGTGTGTGGCCATTAACGTTTTTTTTTTCCAGAAAAATGTTGATTATTACCAAAAAAAAAAAAGAAAAATATTGATTGTGGTATAGCATAAATCCATTGAGAATATTTTATTTTTCTAAAGGAATATTATGAATGAATAAAAATTAATGAAATTGGTCACTTTATTAAATTATTATTAGACATATCACACTAATTATTTTTTTTATAAATTTTTCTTGATAGTAGCTTTTCTTATGAGTAATTCATTAAAATTAATCAATCATAGGCTTAAAATATTGTAATTGAAAGTTTTTACAAGATGAAATGTACATTTTAATTTTTTTTAGAAAAATAATTATTAAGTTTGATAGTAGCTTTTACTTGCTTTTAGTATTTGCAAACCAAGAGATGTGCATGTATACTACTATTAACATATACAATTATTTATCATCTATATTTACTTAAAGATAACTATTTACATTTCTATATTAAAGAATTTCTAATAGTTCTTTCCTTTACTATTGATTTTAGGTATGTTTAAAGTATCTTTCAAATGCAGTCAAAAAAAAATATTAATCATAATTCATATGCCTATCTTTCTAGCTATTTAGGACCGGGCTTAGAGCGCATAAAACTCATCACTACCTAGTACGGGCATTGAGACCATAGCAAAATCATTCATATTGAAATTAAATAAGTTAATATAAATTTTGAAATTCCTTCTTTCATGTATACATATATTAAGATGATATCGAATAAATATAAACTTTTATATCATTTGTCTAAAGTCCATTCACATATGATTTTTTGTAATAAAATTTGACTGAATTATTTATTAACTGTACTACATGTCGGTGTTGTATTCATTAAGTAATAAATATAAAATAGCTTAACTATCTTTCTTACCCGTTACATTTGTGAAACTTCTAGTTTATAATAAATCAAATATTATTAAATGACCATGAATAAATATTATTCACTATCACTCATATAAGGTTATTTTAATTTTTACAAAAAAAAAGAAACGTAAAACACTTAAAGTTTATCTGCACTTTTATAATAATAATAATATTATTATTAATATTTAGTCAAATTATTTTTTTTCTTTTCCTAATTGATTCTTCATTCAATGCGAAGTTTGTGTAACATAATTTTTCCACTTAAATTTTTTTATATTTATTGTCATCAACATATTTAAGCTTTCCATTTCTACATTATCATTTATTCAATAAAATCCAATATAATGGTATATTTCCATTTCCAATTCGAAGTAGTTAGTTAAAAATAATTGTATTTTTCTACTTCTAAGTAATCTTTTATCTACATTCACACAAGATGCATGTAGATAAATTTTTTTTCTCTATTAATTACATATTTTAGTTATTTACTTGTGTCTTGATATAATAGTCTTTTGGTAAATCATAATATAATACTCAATAAGTTTAGTTGCTTTCGTACTTTTTTTAATTTTATATTGTCTACAAACTTTGTATTTTTTTTTTATTTTTCATGAATTATTCAACTAATCACAATGAGAAAGACATGATAAATTTGATCTAACAGATTTAAATTTATTAAAAAAGAAAATTATTTTACAATTGATAGCCAAGAATGTTATAAAAGAAAAAAAAAATAAAAATAAAAAAATAAAAAAAAAGAGTGCTACAAAAGAATGATCTATTTAATATTTGTATCTACATTTGGCAAATTGAAGAAGCTCACTAACTCTTTTTGTTTATTTATTTATTTTTGTATGACAAAAATTGAATACTATAGAGTCAAATCAAAAATCCAATACTATAGTTATGGTATTTATTTCATCTAGTGTTCAAATTGAAATCTAACTCTTAATTTTTAAATTATTAAAAGACTGTGAATAAATATTATTTACTACCACTCATATAAAGTTATTTTAGTTTTCATAAAAAAAAAAAAAAAGAAACATAAAACACTTATAAATTATTCACACTTATAATAAATAGAAATAGAATGAATAGATAGATAGATTGATAGATGGGTAGATTATTTTCACTTCTCTTTGCGGCAGATAACGCTAGGTCGGCTGCACGGACTTTAATTCTCGGCGGCCTCTCTGGCAAGTGTTACGGCTTGAACAACTTCTGGATTCCAGATAGGATAAATGTAATTCTCCTTCTATTTTCCTTGCTCTTGTGCAATAGTATCATCTCATACGGGGGAAATCAAGGTTAGGTCATAATATTTCTTGTAACTCATTTAATTCTCGTTTTTCAGGATTTCGATTCAGAGGCAACGCTGATCCTTGACTTGTGTTATGAACGTGCAAAAAGGGTACGTTATAAAGTTAGTTGTTATATTGTGGTATCATTATTTACTGCAAGATACTAAGATTTTGCTTCGAAAAACGCAGATTCTTCAGCAAAATCGACCGCTTATGGATGCCGTTGTTGAAAAGCTGGAGGAGAAGAAGAGCTTAACGAAGCAAGAGTTCTTCAACTTGGTTGATTTGCATGGATCTTTTGAACCTATGCCACCCACCATTCTTGATATCAGGTCTGCAAAGCTTTTAGAATTACAAAACACCGTCGCGAACAAGGAAGCAGCAGCTCTTCGACTTCAGGGAAGTGCATGAGCATCGTTGCGAATGCCAATTTATTGGTGTTTCTATTTCGATTCATTCGGTTGCAGTCTTGAAATTTGTATTGTAAATTATGATGGTGAAGTGCGGGCTATCGTCCATCTCTGTGAAATGATGGTAGACGAGTCGGGACTGGTCGTTTGTCCAGGTGGATGAATTAAACGTGGTTGGAAGGTGCCGTTGTCCCCCTCTTCTTGTTTCAATTTTTGTTCCATTTTTTCTTACAAGAAGTTTCTTAAGACTACACAAAATAAAGAGAGAAGAAAAGTGAAGGCCTTATCATAGCATGAAATTCTTGAAACTCATTGGATCCCTCGTCTCCTGCACAAACATGAATAGATAACATACATTGAAAACACACGCACACAGAGTCAACAAAGAAGTTGTAGCTCTAAACCACAATAGACATTGCTAACACATTGCCCTTTGTGAAACTACACTAAAATATACAATCAATCAACATTTGTTGAATTTAAACTGAGAGATCCACAAATCGGGATCTTAATCGAGAAATCACACTGTATTAAACATCAAAGGATGAGAATCCGATGAAGAAGAGGCGACACTTTTCCCACTAGTTGTCCACGAATACTCGAAATCCGAAAGCATCTGTGGCTTAGCCTCAGGAAATGTAGCTTGTTGAAGTCCATCTTCAGTTGCATGAGGCATGTGAGACATCCTAACACTCTCTAGTTCTGTGGCCACTTCCTTCATAGTCGGCCTCATTTTCCCCTTCAAATTCAGACACCGCTGTGCCAATCTAGCAACTGCAACCACCTTTTCCTTTTTAGCTTCCCCCAAAACTTGTTCATCCAAGATTTCAACGAGACGATCCCTTTCCATGGACTCGATAAACCGCGTGACCAAACTTCTCACCTCTTCCGTCCTTTGCAAAGATATTGGCCTTTGCCCCGTTAAAAGTTCAACAATAACTACTCCGAAACTGTAAACATCACTCTTTTCTGTAAACTGGCTTGATTGAAAGTACTCAGGATCTAAATAACCAAATGTCCCTTTGACTAAGGTTGTCACGTGAGTTTGATCCACCGGAACCCATTTTGAAGTTCCGAAATCCGACACCTTGACAACATATTTCTCATCCAGGAGAATATTACTTGACTTGATATCTCTATGATATATAGGCAGGGAAGATGCAGAGTGCAAATATGCCAATGCGCCCGCTATATCTGATACAATTTTCAACCGCATGTTCCAAGTAACCGGGAATTCGGTGTTCGGATCATGGATGAGATCAAAAAGGGTCCCATTAGGGACGAATTCATAGACGAGCAGTGGAACCTCGGTCTCCAAACAGCATCCCAAGAGTTTAACCACATTCTTGTGATTGATCTGTGATAAGATCACCACTTCGTTTATGAATTGCTCCAGATCACTTTCATGAACTTGTTTCGATTTCTTTATCGCGACGATCTGACCGTCGGGTAACATCCCTTTGTAGACAGTGCCTTGGCCCCCTTGGCCGAGTATACGGCTTTCGTTGAAGTGATCGGTGGCTTTGTCAAGCTCTTTTTCAGTGAAAACTTTGGTTTTCCTAATTGTACCTTCGTTTGTTTGCTGCTGTAGTACAAGGCCACCATTTCGTTTGAAAAATCTTTCTTTTTGCTTCTTGATTGCTCTTTTCCGGAATAGCTTATAAAAACAAAAGCATACCGAGAGTAGTAGCAGTGATCCAAATCCGGCGCCCAGACCTGAAGTGCGAAGTATAAAGTATGCAATGGTTCAAACTTAGGAAGTGTAATGCTAGGGTTCGAATCCTAAAAGGTGTGCATTCGTGAGTGATGACGTGTGTATTATTAAATAAAGGGGAAAAAAAAACTTAGGGAGTGCATGGGCGTTTGATATTGCTGGAAACACACACAAACACGCACGCATGCACGCTCTAACCAGTTTTTGGTTGAATTTAAGTATTTGCAAGGATTTTCGCTTTTTGAAGTGACTACTTTTAGGAATTTTGGAGGGGGAAAAAAGAAACAAAAACACCCTTAAATTCAAGGAACTAAAAGTATTGAAAAACCACTACAAGAATGCACTATCTTCAGTAACGAACTAGTACATTATAAATTTAATCTCTATGACTGATTTCACATATAGCAATTTCTCTCGTAAATAATTTTTAACCGGCCGAATCTTTAGTTCTATATATATTGACTTCTATCTCTAATTCATTACACATACCTTAAATTTGTGACAAAATCTCTTCGTAGTAAATTTTCTATTAGTAAGTAATGAGAAACTAAGGAATGAAATGATAATTAATAACCTAAGAATTGAAATTAAGTTACCTGTCAAGACATTGAATGATTTGGAATTGGAGTGTGGCCGCGGACGGCAACCAAAACTGCCTATTATGCCGTCACCAAAATACCCTTCTGGGCAGTCACAATAATAACTCCCAGGAACATTAATGCAAATCGACATGCACTGATTACCATTTGCCCTCTTACATTCATCGATGTCTGCCTCAGAAACAAGAAAATAAGCTAAAGAAATCAATGACTACTAGTCTTGATATATATGTCCAATTTACTTTTATCTTTCAAGCTAAGAAATCAGGGTGAAAACTCGTTACCGAGCACTTTTATATAACTACTCTGTTGTGACCACTGGTGATCAATTTAATTCAGGTCGCTGTAAAATAGACGCGCGAGTAAAAATTTAGTAAATAGAAACCAACCATAGCATCCTGGCGAGAGATAAGGATTGCCCTCGTATCCCTTGGAGCAGCGGCAGATGTATCCTCCGGCAATTGCATCAATGCAGACACTATTGTTGTGACATAAAAAAGCAGTGGCATTGGAACTGTATGCATTGCTACAATTCTGAGTCCCAATCCTCCAGTCCAGCACTAACGTTGTGTTCCTAACCCCCGGATTGTCATTTAGGAACGCGGTTACGTTGTGGAGGTTATTCGTATTGTACTTAAACCTGCTCCCCATCTCCCTGATGAGCGCGTAGCTGCAAGGGAAAAGCT
Source organism: Petrea volubilis (assembly GCA_026212405.1). NCBI lineage: Eukaryota > Viridiplantae > Streptophyta > Magnoliopsida > Lamiales > Verbenaceae > Petrea > Petrea volubilis. The sequence continues at coordinate 25,637,489 of CM047876.1, read as the reverse complement.
TGCGCTCTCGCCAATTCTTGTGCATGTCGGATATATTGGTTCCCAGGCTAGTTGTGCCTGTCGTTCACGAGATATTTAGGAGTTTTTATACTCTTTTGAAAAGAAAAAGAAAAACACATAAGCTATCATTGCAAGAAAATAGGAGATTACCTACGGAAACTATTTCCCAGGCTAGACATGCCTGTTGTTCACCACTTCTAAGCGATTGCTAACTTATTTTTGAAATTCATAACAAATCCTCTTGATTTCAAGAATTGTGTCATGCATGCTATCCAACTAGTGTTTTTTTAGCCATTGAATTTGAATATGGTATGTCAAAAAGTATTAATGAATGAAACTATTTATCATCTATCATATTCAATCCAACTATTGAAAACATCAGCTGGGAGCATCTAATAATTAAACCTAATTTTGAATAAATTAAATTCGGAAACTACCATTACTAACATTTTATAAGTTTTATCATTTTATTTATCCAAATATTTTATAAATTTGTCTATAAAATAAAATCCGATATATTATATAATAAGATCTTCAAATTAAAATCTTATATATAAAATATAAGAATTTATAAAACATTTCTTATAAATTTAGCCAAACTCCATCTAAATTCAGCCATCCACATATTATTTGTGTCACCAATATGAAAAAAAAAGACTGATTATGGCTTTGGTTGGGTAGTATGTCTAGCTCCTTCACTACCTTACTCTAGCTTTATCAAAAAGTGTGAAGGCCTTTAAACTTTTGGACTAATCAAATCTTTTCCGACGGCTAATAATTTGTAGTGGTAAACGGGCGGGCCAACTCCTATTGGTCGGATCAAAAATGAATTTTGAAAAATAAGTTAAAAATGAATCAAAATGAGTTGGGCTATAGGTGCATCACACACACACACACACACACAAAGAAAGAAAGGAATAAAGGAAAAAAGAAGAGTACATTTTTACATAAAATAAATTAATATTCAAAGTAAAATACGACAATTAGTGATGTCTAACACGTTTAAGTTTGAGTATGATAATATCAAAATAATAAAATCATAATATTATCATATACAATCTAATTACCATAATTCAAGTGGTGCGTAAATCCATAAGCCACTTGTATAGGATAATGCAGCTAGCTCCAAAAATAACTTATAAATTCTACTCTCTTTAGAATAAACTTAGCCAAACACACTCTAAAACTAATCAAGTACTTTACGAGAATATTAAACTTTGTCATGTTGTCGTACCCTTTGGAATGGGGATCTGGCAACAACCGGTTTCGGGACCCCAAAACAACTCGCCAAGCTCGTTAGGGCAGTACCCCTTATTTCCCCTGTCGGAACAATAAGATAAGCAACCGCCTCCGAAACTTCGATTCGTTCTCCCTTGGATGGTAACGAGATCATCGCAGCCGATGGATATGACGTAGTTCTCGGCCGACAATGTGTATGGAGTCGACGAGAAGTTAATATGGGCAGGCGACACCGTCCCATTCTCGCAACTGATGCTCAGATAAGATAAATTGACCCAAATTCGGGATTCCGAAATGGAGATCCTCCTGACCCGGATAGGATTGAACCCAAGATAAAGTTTTGGAGGGTTTGTGGAATTATTGCAATGGATCTCAAAATATGGATCCTTGTAGCAGCCCGACCCGATCCCGAACGGGAACGGAATTGTCAAGTTCCCGCAATGGGTCGGACATCCGGGTTTGGTTATTGAGAGTTTGTTCGAGGAAAAGGCTAGCGGTGGAATCAAGAAGAAGACGAAGAAATGGAGTAGGGAATGAGTATGTTGCACAAGCATCTTGACGATAACTTGAATGAATGCCAAGCTCAGATATATTAATAATCTCAATTGATTGATTTTTATTGAGATACAATTCTTCATGGGACCCATATCAATCAATAATTACAATAATGCGAATCGGTCTTCTGTTGACTAGTGGTCTTCGACGAATAGTCCTAGACTCCTAGTCAGCCACAAAGGAACTTAGGTACTAAAATGATAGTTGTTTGTATGTATATATATACTGACTAGCTAGCATGTACCTCATATCTAGGGATGGCAACGGGGCGGGTATGGGGCGGGTTTGACCAAATTCGGGATCCGCTCCGCCGGAGATTTTTTGGACCCGGGCCCGGACCCGCCCCGGACCCGTCATACCTGATTTTAATTTTTAAAATAATTAAAAAAATATTTTTTTTAATAAAATTGATATTTTTACAATTTTATAAATATGAAAAAAATAATAGTATTACTAAAGCACTAATTATTTATAAATTTTTATGAACATATTTTAATTTTAAAAAAATTAAACATCGTTATCGCATATTTATTTCCATATATTTTGAAATCATAACTTAATTATTAATGTTATATAATTATTTTAATATACAAGAGTATCATATTTATTTTTTCAAGTAACTATTTATATAATATATACTTTTATGTATGAAATATAGGTGTATATTATATAAATTTACATAAAATAATAAATAAAAAAATATATAAATAATTAACCGGGGCGGGTCCGGGTTTTAAAGTGAAGACCCGGGACCCGCCTCGGACCCAGTTAACAGTCTTCAAAACCGCCCCATTAGGGGCGGGTCCGGGTCCGGGTTCGGGTCCAACTCGGACCCATTGCCATCCCTACTCATATCATGTACATATATTATAATTTATTGTATTATATTAAAAGATAAAAATAAAATATACTATTCAAGTAAAATAATGTTGACTCTACATAATTTTCAATAATGAAATAAATAATAATATTTACTCATATTTAAAATTTTTAAATTTAAAAAGGAAAAATAAAAGTATTATTGTGTCAAAAAAATCATATTAAAAATCATATCAAAAAAATTAAATTCTAAATATATGATTCAAACTAAAGCTATAAATAAAATTTTTTGATATATTAAATGGATTATCATTCATATTGGAAGATGTGACATCATGATTTTTTTACGCACCTAAATATATATGGATGTGAATTATCATAAAATAAATTAAAAATAAAATTTAATTTACAAAAAAAGAATAATTATAAAAATATAAATATAAATAAAATAATAATTAAATTATGAAACACCAAGTACTCTTGATACATCTTGGATATTGTGAATCTTCTTTTACATCTCCAAAAAACCTTTGCCCTAAACTTGCGTAAGATGAATTTTAGATGTTTGTGAATATTTTGAATCCCCTTTCATATCTCTCTCTCTCTCTCTCTCTTGATATATAATCTCCTTTTGTATCTCAATTCAGTTTCTTATGAATATTTTAATTATAAAATATCTTAGTGGAAATCGAAAATCATAGAAAAGTTGAAGTACGTATTTGGATATGTTAGTTGGTAAGTAAGTGGATGAGTGCGATAAGGAAGTTTTTAATTGTTGTCATTATTATTTCAAAAGACCTAGCCAATTAATTATTTTAATTAATAAATTCAAAAATATGAGAGATCAAAATTAACCAAATTGCAGTCAAAGACCGCTATCAAAATCATTTTATGGCTTATTAGATGATTGTGGTCAACAACCGCTAAATTAGATGTAAACTTATTATAATTTACATATAGCATTAAACTATATAAATAACAATAAATAAATAAAATAGGTTTTATTAGGAAATAAAGAAAAATAAATAAAAAAATTGAATATGTCGATAATTTAATACCAAAAAAATTAAAGATAAAAGATACAATAATGAAAAAAAAGTTGGATGATATAACTTTCAGATGGCGTTAAACTGCATATAAAGAAATGATAGAGATAAAAAAGATTAAATAATATATTGTTGATAATATTGTGTCTACATTTTAATTTTTTTTAATCCTTGTAAAATTATAATTAAATTTGGGATATGACATATCATATTAAAAGACATTTTATCAAGTTTGAGTTACATAAGTTTTAATTGAATGCTTTTTTTTTTTTTTTGTAATTTTTGAGGAGAAATTTACCATAGAGGACATTATGTTGATATTTACATTCCTAACATTTCTTAAATCATAACTAATTTGACGGCATTACGTAATATTTTAATTAGAATTTTCTTTGTATATATGTTTTTATTGAAAGCCACTATTAAATTTTTATGAAAGAGCGATAGAGTACAAAAATTATTAAAAATGTCGTTATGGATAGTTGGTGGGTTTCAATGATTAGGAGAGATAATTAAAAAATTTACAATTAATGTCAACCGATCAAATAATTCATTTGAAGTAATTAAAAATAATTCAAAATTCTAAGAATTGAGAATTGGATCAAAATTACACATTGTGGTCAAAAGACCTCCTTCAAATATATAATAGTATAGATGGGGTCGAATCCTAGTTGAGGCAAGCAATTTGAGGTGGCGTTGCTAACTTGAAGAAATGTTAATAGGCTCCTCTATCTGCTAGGATGAAACACATGTGAATTTAGATGGAAGTATTTTTATGAAAATCCTCCGATGCTTAAGTCAGTAAGATGTATATAGAATGTGAGAAGTTATTCAAGCAGAGTTTTGGTATGTGAATAAAAAGTTACCTGTCTAGCATGTTTTCCCAAGGTATTTATAGGTGATGGTTGATTCCCCTAAATTGGAGAATTAGGGTTGAAAAAGAAGATTTGGGAGCACATAGGTTATGATGATCCCTTGTACTAGAAAGTTAGCACTATTATGCACTAGGACCAAATTACGTGTACAAGTGCTTTTACTGTAGGAAACTGTTGTGTGCAATGTTTTGAAAATCGGACCGGACTGGCTGGTTCAATCGGCAACCGGAGCTTGGTCCAGTTTGATTGTATCATAAAAGTCGCTTGCCAGTTTCACTGTTCATAATCGGTCTAGTCAGCGCCGATTTTCAAACCAAATTGACATTTAACTCTATTTTTTTTCCTATCTTCCTCATTATTTTCTAATTCTAAACATTTATTTTTTTTAAAGTTGGGAAAAGTTGCAAACCTGTGCATTTGAATATTCAATTTTTCAACGAAGTTATTGGGATGAACTCGTATGATCAAATCTCACGTTCATCGTAGTAGTCGTCTCTCTGAGTCTCTTAGATCTAGTCCTTTTTTTTTATAAATCTTTTAGATATGGATTTATACTGTATGTATATATATACAAACAACATATAGATCTAATGTACTAACTTGTATAACTATATATGTCCGTATATAGATACGATAATTAACATATAGATATATTATACTGACTTGTATATCAATATATATACATACATACATATATATATATATATACAGATCCGTACATAGATATATTATACTAACTTGCTATATATATATATACTAGCAATCATTGCACGTGGTTCCTGCGCGTCTCCTATTATAGTTTGAAGTACAATGATTCTCTATTGGTGGAAATTTGACATCATATATTTATGCAATAAAAATTTTGGCAACAAATTCTTATGTAATTCGAACCATGCTAATTCTTAATTTTGATGTGAATGGATGTCATTTATTTTTTGAGTCTCATGTCATATGCATATATTCTATTACCAATTAATCGATATTTTAAAAAAAAATTAGTTAAATAATACAAAATAATGTGGCTTGTCTATCTTAAACACAACAAATAAATACATGTAGTAAAGTGCTAAAAATGGCATACAATATTTTAGCATAAATAATGTATAAGTACCATTAAATTTTATCTAAAAATAAGGCATTAATCTTGGCTCATAATGTTAAGGCTTTCTTTGGACTCTTAGCTTTTCAACTTCAAGCTATATTATTAGAATTATATCTATACTCATATTTTCCCAAAGCCCACAAATATTTGCATAATTATTTTCACATAAACATCCAAATATAAAACTAAATCTAATGAAGAGACTATAGCCATCATTTAATTTAAAGAAGATGAACTGCTCGAGGGTGGGCTACGACAAAGGAAAATTGGTCACTGATCAGTTCAAAATTAGAGAAAAATTAGTGGGAGTTTTGGCCTAATTTAAAAGTGAGTAGAAAAAGAACGTGGAGGAATAAGATGTGGAGAGAGAGAGGTCGTGCAAAATGAGATGTGGAGAGAGAAAACGATGATGGTTGTTGAGAACGTGGCTTTGGACTGTGACATTATAATTCTAACCTTGTGATAATCATTTTGTAGGGTAAATTGATGGATAAAATTGATATATCAAAAAATTGGTTTCCAAATTGATTTCAGTATGTGGAGATTTCCAACTTCACCTTTAAGATGATGTTCTTGTTTAAAATTTTTAAGAAGTCAAAAGGATAAAATATGTAAATTTACACAAAAAAAAAAAAACTGTCATTTGTGAGATAAAAATGCCTTTCCTTTTATAATAGTATGTATATTATTTAGTGATGTGGGTCTTTTTTGGTGAGACCACGTGGCGAAGCTCCGTGACTCCGATGATGTGTGCTGGCGGCCCACTTGTCAAAGAGAGAGGAGCAAACGTGAGACTAGCTGATTTTGTCCTGACGTAGGCTCTCCGACGTTCAAGTAAGCAAATAAATCTATTTGAGGTAAGGAAGAAAAAGATGAATAGTATTTTCAATTTTAGCAAGGTGTGTGTTTCAGTTTGAGAAGCATTACCATGTTTGGAACTTTGGAGGCAGTTTTTATGTGAGTGTGGCCTTGATATGACATGGTTGATGAGGGTTGATCATTTTGACCGAATCAAATAATATAAGTGGACATGCTTTTTGTCCTACTTGGTACCCCCTATGATGGCTGGGCCATTACTTCATTAATGAAGATTGACCTTTGCATTAAATGCAAATCTTTGGCAATTAATGCTAGGGATTACATTTATTGGTAGCATTAATGGCATTTGGGACTGATTAGGGAGACAAGGCATCTTGTTAGAGCGTGTTTGGTAGCTGCAACCATCTAGGTCTGTCAAAGTAGTTGGGTCCTCCAATTAGCACTCCAACGCCTCTTACTTCCTAAGGACGGCTCAATCGATGCCCTCGAGACGTAATGTCTCCCCTTGGTGCAACTTTGCCATGTAGGCTTCTTCGAGGTAACCCTCCACACCTGGGAGTGGGCCCAATAAGTGGGGGTATCTTGAGAACCACATTCGAAACCTCTTCGAGAAGATTTTCTACAAATAGTTGGATAGACTTGGGGAATAACGCCCCCTCGTGGGTTAGGTCCCACTCTGAAACCTCCATTCATAAGCTTCAACCTCATTTCGAGGATAGCCCATGGCATCGAGGGTATTGATCCTCAGACTCATCTTATATGAGATAGCTATGCGCCCACCTCCATGTGACATCATGGCTTATGCCTCTTTTCGAGGGAAGCTGGTGCCACTGAGGGCATTAGACCTCATACTTGGCGTTATCCCTTTTTATGGGAAAATGACGTGGCTCTTTATAGAAAATGGAACCCCAATTTTAATGGAGTCTATTTGTGAAAGTGGATAGTTTTGGATAATGAGTGGTTTTGGATATATTTATTTTAGAGTAAACTTTAATTTGAATTTTGCACAGATAAATATGAAGGAAAAATGAAATCCAAAATTTTAAAATCAATCCTATATTTATGTATTAGAAAAAAGCACAGAAACAACAAAATATAAAGAAATAGAACTTCTCATTATTATTTTTTCAAACTATTGAATTTTTCTATGTTTTTTGGTTAATATTTATAATTATATATAATTAAAAATAATTATTACATCATATGATGTTATACCGGTTGAACATGTGACCAGTAAACTCATCAGTTCTTATGCCGGTTTGATTTTCAAAACATTGGTTTTGTGTGTCAAAATGAGCAATGCCAGTGGTATGGATTGTACCTTTTGCTCGACCTGGTTTCCTCGACGTGGGAGGATTGCTTGTACCAACGTCTGAAGTCCTTCCTCGAGCTGTGGCACCTGCTCGAAGGTGAAATACCTCCTCGACATGGGGCGCCACATCAAGGATGGGGTATGCAAACGTGGCCTTGCCTAATTGGCCCACATGGGTAGTTCTGATGTATCCCACGCCGTATACATAAAAATCGATCCGGCTCCTCCCCAATATGGTGTGTCTTCAATTACATCCAATATATATTTTGATGAATGCCACCTAAAAAAAATCTTAATTCAATAGTGGAGATTTGTTTTCCTTAATTGCAACACTAACCCAAGTTAAATTAAGTTATTTAAGCTTACATATTTAACTAGGGAAAGTCAATAATTATTCATAAGGCTCACACGTCTTTCTATGTTTAAGTTTTTGGAAATAAATTAAAATTTTCTCATAAATAATATTCGTACAATTACATTTCGATCTATAATTAAAAATAATATCAAATTAGAATTTCCCTTGTTGCTACCATTTGATCGTTCTTGAAAAAAAAAACTATTGCAACATAAATAAAATAATTTTTCTTTTTCTCCTTATTAAACAACGTTGCCAAGGGAAGTATATCAATAAAATATAATTAAACCAAAAGAATGGTGAAAAATTTAGAAAATGGTACCAAAAGAAATGAATATGAGGAATGAAGAATAATCTTAAATTTATTTTACAGTAATTTTAGCATGAAAAATGTGAGAGATTTGTGGATGTTTATTGTGGAAAATTTAGGAAATGGTGTAATCTTAAATTTATTTTACAGTAATTTTAGCATGAAAAATGTGAGAGATTTGTGGATGTTTATTGTGGAAAAATTAGGAAATGGTGAGAGAAAAATTGAATAATAAGGAAAGAAGAAAATTTTAATTTTATTTTTCAAAAACTTGAACATAAAAAGATGTGTGAAAATTACCAACAGCCTTTGACATTTGTTGTTGTTTAACAAAAAAAACCTAGGCAAATAACATTTAAAATTACCAATAACTTTCCTACATCATAGTAGTCACTCCAGCGACCAAAAGATACAATTCGTCAAGCTTGACAAAACCCCTCAATCAATTTTGTGATTTTTTCAACTTTTACGAAGTAATTTCACTTTATACGACAACAATTACTACCGAATATTACCATAGAATTCAACACCACTACTTTTTTTATTTTTTATTTTTAAATTGACTTCATATATAATTTTTACATCTTAATTGAACTTGTTAAGATCATGAAAATTTTATCTTAAAATGCCATCGAAAAAACAACAAATACAACTTGCACTTACTTGACGCTTTGATGAATGATGAATTTCATTAAACTTATATATACCTTAGGGGGTAATTGTAATTTTTGAAATAAGAGTAGGCTATCTATAGTTTCACCTAAATTTAGAAGTGGTGGGTATAATTATCTATACTTTTTATAAGACTAATGTAGAAATTGTGAGATTTTTTACAAGATATTTTATTAATCTTTTTTTTCAAGAACTTGCTAATTTTCTCTTTATTTAAGGTTCCATCATATCCTTAACCTTCTTCTGATTTTATTATTTTTACTTCTCTTTGTGGCTTATGTATTTTCTCTTTATAAGATTTGCTCTATTTTTTTCCTTTTCCTAATTGATTCCTCATTCAACGCAAAGTTTGTAGAACAAAATTTCTCTATTTATAATTTTTTATATTTTTTTTTCATTTACATAGTCTTTGAACTTTCTATTTCTATGTTGTCAGTTATTCACTAAAATATGATATAGTTTTATATTTTCTTTTTTCAATTTGAAGTAATTAGTTAAAAATAATTATAATTTTCTAGTTATCTTTTATTTACATTACACAAGACACATGTGGATAATTTTTAACTAAATTAATTGTATATTTTAGTTATTTACTCGCGTCTTGATATAATAGTTTTTTTGGTAAATGGTAACATAGTACTCAATATGCTAAGCTTAGATATGTTTTGTATGTCTTTTTAATTTTATATTGTCTACAAACTTTGTATTTCTTATTTTTTATGAATTATTCCACTAATCTCAAATTCTCAATGAAAAAGATACAACAAATTGGTCTAAAAGATTTAAAGATATTAAAAAAGAAAATTATTTAACAATTGATAGTCAAGAGTATTATAAAAGAATAATCTATTTATTGAATTGATAAGTTATTCTCACTTTTATAATATAAATAGATAGATAAATTACCAACCAACCGACGGAAAATTCTAATCCGAATCTAGTTTGGTCGAACCTAACAAATTATATGACAAGTGTATTGCACTTACCAAGTGATTGATTACTCTCCTTAAATTATCGACCATTCATAAGATAAGTATAAAATACTCATCATATAATTAATATTAATTTGATCGAATCGGGTCTAGATTAGAAGTTCCCCGACCGACTAAAGTTCAACAGAAGCGCCCCCGTCTCTTTCTTGCGGTTTTTCGCTCAAAAGTGGTACCCACCTCAGAATGTTGCACATGCATCTTCACGTCAACTTTGAATGCCAAGTTAATCTCAAATTGATTGATTCGTTTTGAGATAGAATTCTTAATGGGACCCATATCCGCGAGTTTGGTCTTCCATTGACTTGTGGTCTCCGACGACAAGTCCAAAGCAGCCACAAAGGAACTTAGGCACTGAAATGATTTGTTTTATTTTTTACATTCATTCAGGATACTCGATAAATATTAATGGAAAAAAAAAACACATGCATGCATACTCATTTGAGAAAAAAAGGAGAAAAAGAAGAAGGTTTGAACTGGGAAAAAAGGCCTCGATGGTATTAAATATAAATCTCCACCACTGAGCTTGTGGCGACACTGAAATGATTGTTGCTTATATGTGTATGTGTGTGTGTGTGTGTAAATTATTAGTGTACAAATACAAAATTACTAATATCTAAATATAATAATATAAATTTGTGGGTGGGTCCTATTCTTATTTTATGTTATATTGATCAAATGATCATAAATTATTACTTGATTTATTGTGAGTTGTATCATGAAAATAAGAATGAATTATAATTTTGTTAAGAAGCAAAAAGATATCATGCATTTTTTATTAAATAAATATATATATTGTGTGCAATACAAAGCTCCCCCACCAAAGGTTGAACCACTAATTCGATCGAGCGTGACATCATAATAAATTATGAATTATATTTATATATATACTAGTATTACACCCGTGCGCATTAGCGCATGATGAATTTGATGATGAGTTGTTAGATGAAACAATAATTAAAATTCAATGAATATTATAGTTACGTTGAATATAACTTGAAATTTTTATGAAAGTGGAAACATAATGAAATTTAGAATTAAACCAATAATAAGTACAAATAATTTATAATGACTCAAATGTTAAGTTAAATTAACAATTCTTTGTGCATGATAATGTTAAAGAAGCTATAATACAACTTATGGAATTAGAACTGCGGGTTGTTTATAAAAAGGAAAGAAATGTTGAACAGATTTTATAAAGAAAAACAAACAAAAAATCATTTCATATTGGAGCGCCATCTCTATATGTTGTGGCTACGCAAGTGTACGCAGTCATACAAGTAATACAAAGTAAGTAGAGTGTTGAATCCCACATGGATTGTGATTTGGCTCGTGAAAATGACTCGTTTTGTTTAACTAAATTGATCAAAATTGAGGAGTGGTTGGTATTTCTAAATGAAAGCTAATTCAAATTAAAAACAGCTCACGAATAATAATAATCATAAAATACCCAAAGCGAGAAACGCAAGTGCAAGGTGGTTTCATTCACCTAAATCCCTATTCTAATCCAATCCCTAAGTTGAATGGTTTCATGGTTGTGTGAAGCCAGGAACAAATCTATCCACAATCTCTCTCGAGCATTGCGGAATTAATTCATACAATCTCTTCTAAGCCTAAGACTAACAAATTTCCATTCAATTAATCCCAACTTTAGAAAATATGTGTACAAATTTTAACCACCGCCTTAAGGCTCAGTCGATATTAAATTCATTCTCATGCAACTTTAATATCAATTGATCTAGTCTAATTAGAGCTACAATCGTAAATTGTCTCTCGACCTCATTACGATTCTCAAGTTCGTTAATTAGGGGTGATCAAATCCTAACCAAGCATTAAAGCATTAAACGAGAATCACACAAAAACATACGAAAACAGATTCAAAATCACGGGATTTTCATAGAATAGCGAAAAAGGTGAATCCCCCAAGAACAAAATGAATCTAAGAACAAGAACAAAATCTAGAAAAGAATCCATAAAAGGAGAAAAAATAAACTTATTCGATGGAAATTTCAGATGTAAACTTCCCTCGTTTGGTTGTTTTTCGTTCGCCTCTTGATTTTTTCCTTCTTCCATTCCCCAAAATTCCCTCAAAAGATGAAAAATATGAAAGAGAATTGTTCTAAACCCTAAACCGTAGCTAAAAAAACGTGAATATCAGAAGTGGGACTGTATCTAGACTTAAAAAGGGGCAGAAAAACCCTAGCGCCGCCTTCCAAAAATAGAGTCCTAATGGAACATGGAAAGCTATTAATTGCTGTCGCGTACTTTGGGTACATACCCAAAATATTTTGGATACGTACCCAAATTTACAGATTCGTTTAACTCTCCAATGATTGAAACTGGGTACATACTTGAAATATTTTGCGTATGTACTCATTCATACAGATTCGTTTCTTCTCTAAATGTCTGAAATTGGGTTGATGCCCAAAATATCTTGTGTAAGTACCTAATTCTTGACTTTCACTTTTCGTCTCCTTAATGGTATTTTTCCCATCTCACCTGCAAAACAATGATTTAACTCGAATTTAGGCATAATAAGGTTCAAATGGAGAAAAATACATTATAAGTCCGACAAAATAAACATAAAAATCAAGTAGAATTACGGATTTATCACTATACTATAAATTACATTATGATTTTGATATTTGGAGATATTGTATACTTGTACCACCAATATTTTTATCCTCTAATTGATTTGTTTTAGTGAATATCTTTAATGAAATCAAACTTGATAGCCATCGTTCATATATATTTGTTAAAAATCTTAATACTTCGTGCAAATGTGAGACAAACGATATTGTTCATATGAACACTTTAGATAACAAATGTAGCTAGAAGATATGTCATTTCCAATGAGGGAAGCTTAGTCTCAGAATCGAAGCATCGTCCAAAAAAAGGTGTTTCATGCCATTAATCTATCTTCTCAAGTATATGCAATTAAATGTACATCACCATGGACGCCAAAAGACAAATACATAATTGTGTCTTTCAACTTGCAGTCTCAAACATAAAGAGACAAAGTAATCATGTTTTGAGTATCAAGGTTTTGAGTTGCAACTTATCAAATCCAAAAAAACGAAAAATTGGTAAATTACACCTTTTCTTCCTTATGAAAAAAAATAAATATACAAATAATAATAACTATTTTAAAATCATAATACAAATTGTATTGTTGTTGCTATTATTATTATTATTATTATTATTATTATTATTATTATTATTATTATTATTATTATTATTATTATTATTATTATTATTTCTAGTACTACTACAATTATTCTTGATTTCCTTTAATTAAAATAAACTTCAATATTTTGTTTCTAGCCATTGACATCACAACCAAAAATTATCGACAAAATATCGAACTACTTATGTTTTTCTCTTTACATAGTGTTAAAAAACAATTAAAACCCTCAAACCCGTTATAATTTAATCATAATTCATAATAATTAATGCACCCTCTCAAACTTTCTCAATATGATTAGTCCATTCAATACTGTTAGACAATAGTAAAATCTTTAGACGGTTTTATAAATATGATTTATAACAATGCTATGCACAACTTCTTCTTAAAGATAATATTTCTTGTATTCCAAAATGAATATCTTGATTTTATTTTCTATTGTAATTTTTTTGTTCAAATATACTGCATATTTCATTAAAAAAAATTAAATATTTAATTTTCTCATCAATTGTACCCTTCTTTTAAATACAATCAATTGATTATAGATATGACATATTACTAATGAAATTCATCAATTAAACAACATAAGATATCATTGTTGAACAAACTTATATTTCAAATTGACACAATCATTAATTAACTTTCATAAAGTAGCATCTTTCATAGACAAATAATTTTTTTTTTGTTGTTTTGCAAAAAACATTAATTTAAAATGAAAATTCATTCAAGATATTGATATAATATTAACATTACTATTAACTATATGTACGATAAAGAAACATATCATATTATATTCAAATTTTTGTTTACTATCGATCAAGTGAGGAAAAATATAATATTAATAAATTTGAAATACACAATTTATTATTACAAATAATTATAATAAATTAAAATTGATTATAGAGTATGGACTAATGAGCAGATATAATAAGAGGAAGATTAAAACTAAAAGATATATAAAAATGGGATAAAATGAACTATTATAATAGTTTGTTCATTATTAATATATTTTATACGTATGTAGCTTTATAGAGCATACACTGAAAGAAAAGGGAAAAAAAAAAGCAAATAACAAAAGAAAATTTTAATATCATTGATACAAATAAAGTCCATACTTTTAATATTAAATAGATTAATACATAAATTCAATAGTCATTAATTAATAAAATCATATACAAACATTTCTCCAAAAAATTCATACTAATAGGTACATAAGAACTCACGTATATGTAAATGAAAATAAAAAAAAATAGAATGCAAGAAACCAACATAGTCCCTCAATTCTTTAAAAAGTATAGAGAGAGAGAGAGTAAAAAATCAATACAAAACAAATAAAGCATTTGAATAATAAAATAATGATAAAGAAAAAAACACAAAAATTTAGAGTTATAGAGATTATTTAAAATATATTTATCGAAACATGATTGTAGAAATCATATATTGAAAATAGAATTTGAATGGATTAAAAAAATAAAAAATAAATAAAAACAAAAATAAAACAAGATATTATTTGAAGAATGACTAGTTTTAGTGAAACTATTTTTAAAAAATAAAGACCCTGATGCACAAATAAATAAATGATGAATTTGATCAATTTAAAAAAGTAAACTAATCAAAATCCAACAAATCACTTAATTTAAGCACAAAGTATAAACTGAAAATTTGAATAAAATAAAAATTGAAACAAATAAAAGTAATGACAAAAGGAAAAAAAAAAGTAATAACAATAGAAAAAGGTAGAAGGAGAAAATATATTTATAAAAGCTTGATTAAATAAATAAAATACTTAAACAACGAATTGAATCAACCAAAGAAATCAAATGATCTTAAGAAACAAATATCAAAGAAACTTGAATATGAAGAATAAAAATTATGTGAAAAATATAAAACATGTAAAGATATGGATAAAAATAAAAATTAAATGATGAGAGAGTAATCAATTTAGAGAAAAACAAAAAGATTTAGCTAATAAATCAAACAGATCCAGTCGAGCCATTCAAAAAACACATATATAATCTAAAACAGAATAAAGAAAGTATAACAAAAAAATAACTTTAAAAACAAAAGTAAGAACAAAGAAAAGAAAATACAATAATATTGATATTATTTTAAAAAATAAAAGATGATCACAAAAATTAAGTATCAATAAATAAATAAAAATAGTAAAACAAAATAAAGCTAATCAAGGAAGATATTTGGGGATAAAAAGTGAAAAACTTACCAATAAATTTTTTGATTAATAAAAAGTGAAGACTAAACAAATTTTCATCAATGTTCATAGAGGGAAAATGATGTTTGATCCTCTTATTGTGTTTCCAATTTATGGTAGGAATAAAAAAATTTCATTTGTGTGTCAAATAAAGAGGAACATATGAAATTAAAGAAAGAGATAAATATGAAAAATTGCATATCATAGAAGGGTGATTAAGTTAATAAAATTTGAATAATTTAGAGAATCAAGGAAATAATTAATTAGATTGGTTTTTGAAAGAAAATCGAGAAAGGAAATCCATAATCAAAATTAAACAACAAAAGTTGATTTATCAATTAAAAATAGTTAAAAATTCTAAGAATTGAGTCAAAATTGAGTTTGTATTAGTCATAAACTGCTCCCAAATATATAAAGTATAGATTTATATTTTTTTAGGAGAGATAATTATAGATTGCCACCCCAACTATACGAATTTTTACACTTTGCAATCTAAAGTGTTTGGTGTTACATGTTGCAACCCGATCTATATATATTTTTATTGTTTGCTACCTAATTTGATTTTTAAGTGAAAAATATTAGCCAAAGAGGCAGCATGTGACTTGCACATGCATCATTAAGTGTATTTTTGTCATTTCTCACTATTCCTCTTACACACCCACCACTCAGACACCTCTTTCTCTCTCTCTCTCTCTCTCTCTCTAAATTTATCAGTGAAAACACTTCTCTCAAGCATTTCATCAAACAGCTCTTCAGCAGCCCACGAGAAATCCTGAAAATCCCATCTTGTCTTTCGATGAACACCCAAAATTTCCGAAAAGAATTTCAATTGAAATACTGAACACACACTTAATCATAATCTATAAAAATAGAGTCCCCTTCATTATGCAAATAAAAAAAAAAATCTTCAATTTTACAGAAATTAATATGGAGATATAAAAAAATGGTTTTTTGATTCAAATTAGGACTTGGATCGTTTGCTTTCGATTGGGCCACTGTGGCCGGTTTTCTTGGCAGCCCACTGGCGAGGCCTGGCTTTGCCATCATCAACATGTTGATTGGTTTCATACTTGTTCTTCATATTGTGATGCCACTTGCCTATTGAAACAAGTTGTATGATGCTAAGAAATTTCCCATTATTTCTTCTCATGTGTTTGATGCTAATGGAGCAGCGTACAATATATTAGCTGTTCTCATTGACAAAACTTTGAATTCAATCATCTGGGATATGATGGTTAAGCTTTCCAAGCTTGGCTGCTACAGTGTCACACGTTAACATCATATAAACTTCAATCAGTCGAAAGTTATTTCCTTGTTGTCTTGTTTTGTAACTGTCAAGTGGCAGATCAATATGGCAACAAACGAAAGCGTCTTTTAAGGACAAGTTTGGAGAAGTGCACACCAGATTGACGAGGAAAAATTATGACCCGGCCCTCAATGGTGTGTAAGAGGAATAGAGAGAAGTGACAAAAATACACTTAATGATGCATGTGTAAATCAAATGTTGCTGCTCCGGCTAAGATTTTTCATCTAAAAATCAAATTAGATTGCAAATGGTAAAAAAAATACATAGATAGGGTTACTACTGATAACATCAAAAACTTTAGTTTGCAAAGTATAAAAATCCGTATAGTTGGGGTGACAATCTATAATTATCTCTTTTTTAGAATGTTGTCTGCTAATATTTTACTTTTTAGTATTTTGTTATGTCATAGTCTTGTGCTAGTTTCTTTACTAATCATTTTTTTTGCTAATCAACAATTAGTTTGAATAATAGGAAAACTTTATTAATATTTTTTTGTTTTATAAAGTTTAATATTATTATAGGAAATATATTACCTAATTTATTTCTTGTATTCTAGTATGTAAGTTTTCTATATATTTTAAATGTTCTTTATAACTATCGTGAGTAATTTAAATTGATAAGTAATGAAAATATTATTTAATTTCAAATTCAAATGTATTTTATATTTTTGAAATATAATATTTCATAAGATATAAATATTTCACTTAATTTATAGCAAGTAATTTAAAATAGTTAAGTAATACGAGTAATGAGCTTGTGATTCAACTTTAAATTGTTAAATAATACATTCTTTCAATAATTAAAAATTGTACTAAATGACTAATTGATTAGTAATAAGTATGTCTAATTAATTGATATATAAAGAATAAACATATTACTGACACTTGTCATCAAACTACGTTGTCATTTGTCATAAATTTAGACTAACTATTCCGTTATAATATATATATATATATATATATATATATAGATGTGATGTGATGTTATAAATATTATTAAAAGTGTAAAATAGTGCAATTAAAAAGTTTCCCAATTTTTGTTCGTGAACTCATCTCATTAGTATCTTATTAGGCAAAAGAGAAGAAAGAAGGTGAGACAATAATCAATTTTAAGAGAGGGAGAAGAAATATAGAACTTAAGGAAAACAATGTATAAGAATATGTGAAGTCAAATAATTATTGCGATATGAAGCAACCTAATTAAATTGTTATTTTAAGTTTCAAACATTCAATAATTATTTGTTTGAATATCTTATTTCCACCATTTATATCTTTTTTTCTTCGATAATTCGAAAAGAAATACGTCAAGAGAATTTTGTGAAGCCAAATAAGAAAAAGAGCTTTTCTTGGATCATCAAAATCAAATCAAAGACGAATTAATGTGATAATGAGTTTATATAAAAACTTTAGTTGGATAGAAATTTTTATTAGCTTTTTAGTTTTCATTGACCTTAATTCTTTTACTTTTTATTTAATCAATCAGGTTGATCAGTAGTTAATAACTTTCTTTTTTTTTAAAAAAAAAAATCTTTAAATTTTATAGTTTTAATCGATTAAGGTTTTAAATTCAATCGATTTACTTGTGAAATGCTTTCAATATTCTTTATATATATAAAACACATTCCAATATTGCACTCTTGCTCAGCTAACTTATTAAACAATACAATTATTTCAATGAGATCGCATGATTATCGTGCAACGCACGGTTCTCTTACAAGTTTATTTAAAAGCAGAAACATTACCTTTAAAGAAAAACTATATTGAAATATACGACCCACCAACATCTATCAAATGTGGAAAAACAATCGGAAGAAATGGCTCGAGCCTCTTATCTTGATTTCTCGACTCGAGAGATCCAATAAATGCAGTCACATTGTCTCAAACAAAAATGGTTGAGCATCCGATGACGACGAGGCAACACTTTCCCCACTAGTAGTTGTCGGCAAATGTCCAAAATCCGAAAACATCATTGTCGTATTTGTTTCAAAAAATCCATCTCTAATGACACTCGAAGCAGTCGCTGTAGGAGGCATTTGAGACGTTCGAACACTCTCCAATTCCATGGCCACTTGTTTCATAGTTGGTCTCATTATCCCCTTCATGTTCAAGCACCTTTGAGCCAATCCCGAAACTGCAACCACCTCTTCCTTTTTACCTTCCCTCAAAACTTGATCATCCAAGATTTCGTCGAGACAATCCCTTTCCATGGATGTAAGAAACCGTGCAGCCAAACCTGTCACCTCGTCTGTCCTTGACGAAGAAAGTGGCCTCTGCCCTGTTAAAAGTTCCACAAGAACTACTCCAAAGCTGTAAACATCGCTCTTTTCTGTAAACTGGCACGACTGGAAGTACTCAGGATCGAAATAACCAAACGTCCCTCTGACTGCTGTAGTTAAATGAGTTTGGTCAAGCGCAACTGATCTTGATATCCCAAAGTCCGACACTTTGGCCACGTATTTTTCATCCAGAAGAATATTACTCGACTTGATATCTCTATGATATATCGGCAGGGAAGATGCAGAGTGCAAATAGGCAAATGCACCCGCTACATCTGATGAGATCTTCAAACGCATGTTCCAAGTAATTGGGAATTCGGAGTTGGGACCATGGATGAGATCGAAAAGGGTCCCATTAGGGACGAATTCATAGACGAGCAGCGGGACCTCTGTCTCCAAACAACAACCCAAGAGTTTAACCACGTTCCGGTGATTGATCTGTGATAAGATCACCACTTCGTTTATGAACTGCTCCAGCTGATTCTCATCAACCTGTTTGGATTTCTTGATAGCGACAATCTGACCGTTGGACAACATGCCTTTGTAGACCGTGCCTTGGCCGCCTTGGCCAAGTACACGGCTCTCATTGAAATTATCAGTGGCTTTGTCCAGCTCCTTCGCGACGAAAAGTTTGGTTTTCGCGATTTCGCCTTCCTTTGTTTGCTGCTGCTGATGAAGCAGAAGGAGGCCGCCATTTCGTTTGAAGAACTTCGCTTTTCGCTTCTTGATTGCTCTTTCGCGAAGTACCTTGCGCAGCCAATAGCATATCGAGACGAGTATTAGGGATCCCATCGCAACGCCCATACCTGCGTCACATGAAATTCGATTAAAAACATATCCCTTGCTAATGATATTCTTGCTCAGTAGAGAAAATAAACTAAAGAAATCAAAATAATTAAGGGGGAGAATTGAAAGCTACCCAGTGAGACATTGATGATATTGGATTGTGACCCCTTATGGCAACTCATACCATTTTTCCTGTCATCGCGGTAGTATCCTTTGGGGCAGGCACATTCATATGAACCCAGAGTATTGATGCAAATAAACTCACGACACGGATTAGTGTTTAGCTCCTTGCATTCATCAATATCTGCAAGAGAATACTTTGTAATATATCTTCTAGCTATTAATGATAAAAATAAATAAATAAATAAATAACAATCTCATCATTCTAAAATGAGTAAAATCTACAATTTTAATAGGAATACATGCTCATATAGGAATAACTACACTCGAACCCCGTCCAAAATAGTCGATTATCAAGTTCCCTGTAAGGCTGGAACTTTCAAAATTTCACCGACACACTGCATAATTCGAATCCTCTGCTACATAGCTATTGTGATAAAGAAAAAGAATCTTCAAAAATTTTCCAATATTATAAGTTTTTCTCTTTTATTATCTCAATGGCTCACCGATACACATAACGTATAATAGTGAGTGAAAGAGAAAATGTAGCACCGTTTTGTAACAGGGATTCGAACTACACTCTACAAGGTATACTAACCTTGGCATCCTTGAGTGAGATAAGGATTGCCCCTGTATCCGACGCCGCAGCTGCAGTAGTATCCTCCATTATCAGCATCGCGGCAGACACTGTTCTCCTGACATGCAAAAGCAGTGCTCGTTCGTGCTATGCTGCAATTATCAGTTCCAATCCTCCAGTCCAGCAACAATGACGTGCTCGTTAACGTCGGGTTGTGGTTCAGGAACGCGGTCATATTATTAAGGAGATCGTCCAAACGGAAAGAGAATCCCTTCCCCTTCTCCCCGACGAAGGCGTAGCTGCAAGAGAAAAGCTTGCTCTTTCGCCAGTTCCCATGTAAGTCCGATAAATAAGCCCCCAGAACATTCGTGCCTGCCGTGCCGGAGAGATATTTTGTGAGTCAAGGGATAATTCACGTTATTATGCATGTGAGATTTAATTGATTTATTTGTCTCTTTATTTTTATCTTGTATTTTTATATTTTTCTATATTCTTTCGGAAAAACCACGTTCATTAATATTGTTTTGTGTTGATTGTACAATATGGACTAATTGCTTGATTAATGAAACCACATAATTTCAATTGATAATATTAAATCTGCAATTTCTTAATTGACCAACATAAGCGGAAAATGACATAATTTGATTGGTTAGAAACTTTTGGATTATGCCATGAAAATATATACAATGTAATTTCTAAAAACCACGTGCTGACAGGTTTGTTGACTAAAATCGTATTTTTCTAGTTTATAAAACTGTTAACACATTAATTAAATCCTAGCATTTGACTAAGATTATTTATTAATTAGGGATTTTTTTTCATGGCATTTGCGTGTTTAATCTATTATTAAGAAAAAATTAGGTTAAAAGACTTTTTTGAAGGCTATTAAAGGTCTATTGTATTCATTTAAGAGTTATCCTTTAGTCGATGATCAATTCCTAAAAACATTGTGTGATGATTAACCTCGATTGAGTTTTTTATCGCATTGATTTATTTTCAACTAATATTCAACTTTTATCTTAATTTAGTGATTTTTACTTACTTTCATTAAAAATCCCATGCGGGATCAATCATATTCATGTTATCTGCAATTAATTTTGTACTTAGAGTAATAGAAAGTAATATCTTTGTGGATTCGACACCCATCATTAATCTCCACTTCTTTGATAAGAAGTTAATAAAAATTTTCATTTCAAATTTTAAAAACCCATTTTAAGAAACAATCAACTTTTTGTTGAGATATTCAATAGAAAATACATGTAGGATTCATTTGGTTCCCAAATAAGTCAAGATTTGGTCTTTATGTGTCTATTAATTTGTTGTTTTGTTTCATACATTAACTCATGCAGGTCATAGCCTAATCTTGGCCAACCCGCCACTACACAGTCGATATCCTGGGAAGGGGGTAAGATTGAATCTTATTTTGCTAATTAGTTAGCTATCAATTAATTTTACTTTTTAGTTCTCAATTTTGGTTTGACCCAATGAGATACATTTTAGGGTTAAATATGTAACTTTCATTATTATTTCCATCCAATTCCACGCAATGTGTAGAAGCAAACAACTACTGACAATTGGTGGAAGGACATAATTCACGTCATCTAACATACCAAACAAGCCAAATAATTGGGTCATAATTCTGTTAATCATGAGTTGCAAGACAAAATTCAATTATCACATCTCAAAAACCAAACGAATCATAATAGAAATTAGAAATTAATACAATATTACAATAAAGAAATAATGTAAACTATAATTTTTGTTATTAAAATTCATATGTTAGGATTCACTTACATATCCTTCTTTTTGTTTATAGTTCAAATACTATATATTTAATGAAAATTTATTTAAAAAAATAAACAATGAACAAAAAAGATAGATTTAGAGTAATAGACCTCATAAATGTAATTAAAATTAAAATTTACAAACAAACAGTAAGTAGCATGTCACTATATAACCTGTATAGTTGATTGTAGGTAAAAGTGACAGGTAATAAACATTTTATAATAAAATGAGTAGCTAATGTGTTGAACTTGTCTAGGGATTGCAATGGATTCGGGTCTACTCGCTCCATTAGGGGCTAATTTTTAAAGCTAACTGGGTTCGGGGTGGGTCTTGGGTTGTCATTTGAAACCCAACCCCGAACTTGAACCCACCTCACCCCATTAGGATTAAATATATTATTTATTATTTTATATAAATATATATATGATATGTATCTATAGTTCATATACAAAAAATATATATATATTATATAAATACTCACATAATAATTATATAATATTAGTAACTAATTACGATTTTAAAATATGTACAAATAAATATGTGATAAGATATTTAACTTTTTAAAATTAAAATATGTTCATAAAAATTTGTAAAAATCAATTCCTTAGATAATAATATTATTTTTTTATATTTTGAAAGTTATAATAATATAAATTTTTTTTAAAAAATATTTTTTAATTATTTTAAAAATATAAATTGAGTCTACCAAATTCTGCCCAGACTTATTGGGTTCGGATCCCAAAAGTTTTTAATAAACTTATTTAATAATGGACAGACCCAAATCATAACAAAAAAAATAAATAGAAAAAGAAAAGAAAAGAATAATAATACCTCTGGGTATGGGGGTTCGGCAACAACCATTGCGCGGTAAATACCCATCTGAATAGTGAGGGCAAGACCCGTTACCGCCCGAATCATTCCTGTGGGAACAAAAAGATAAACAGCCGCCGCCAAAATCCGGCACTGTCTTTCCTCGGATGGTCACGAGATCATCGCAGCCAATCGCAGTGAGCCAGTTGTCCTCCGACAACGTGTACGGAGTCAACGACAAGTCAATGTCCAAATCGGATCGCTCCAGCGTCGTCGCATTAGAGTCCGACAAGTCGTAGCAGGTGAAAGCTAGATTTGGGTACTTGACCCGAACTTGGGTACCGGAGAACTCAACGACTTCGATAGTAGTAGTGGAGAGATAGGCTTTCGGAGGGCTTAAGGAAGTGTTGCAATGAATGTCGAGAGATGGGTCGATGGAGCAGTTCGACCCGAGTCCTAACCCGAAAGGAAATGGGACTTCCAAGTCCCCGCAACCGGTCGGGCATCCGGGTTTGGGTGAGGAAAGGGTTAATAATGGCAGAAGCAAGAGGAAGAAGAAAGCATATTGCACAAGCATCTTCACAACTTGAATGCCAAGCTCAAATATATTTATTATTAATAATCTCTAAGTTTATTGCATAATCGCATTCATAACTGGTGTTCTATTGACTTTAATTTGGGTCTTCGACGAAAAATCCAAGTCAACCAAGCCGTTAATTTGTTTTGGTTTTTAAATAAAATTACTATGTGACTTAGGAATTATTTTTTAAAAAATATTATCAAATGGAAAATAATATAAGATCCTTTTTTGAATTAAATTATATTTTTGGATTATGAATTGGACAATTTTGATTCGGAAGCAACATACATTTGATTAATTAAAAAATATGACGCTTCATTTTTTTCAATATGATTTTGGTAATTGGTTGAATTATTTTAATAACTTCAATACAAGATATTTATAGTATACGATTGAGCAACATTTTTTTAATTTGAAAAACAATCATAAAATAGGATTCTCAAAAAAATGCTAACAACCTCCTATAAGCTGAATTCATTTCGGGTGTTAGTCCTCTCATTTACAATGTTTGGATTTTTGTCCTATAAATTTTTAAAACTGGCAATTTTGGTTATATTGACGGAATTTCAATTTTCAGGCAACACATTGTTGAGGTGGATACGAAATTATCGCCAATTTTGAAATACTACGGAACAAAAATCTAAATAATGTAAATCAAATGACTAAAATCCTTGACGAACTCATGGGACAAAAAATTTATTTTTGCGTTGGGATCTTACTCTAAGAGTCACACTGTCTTAAACATCAAGGGACGAGAGTCCAATGATGAAGAGGCAACAATTTTGCCACTAGTTGTCCATGAATATTCATAATCCGAAGGCATCATCACCTTGGCTTCATCCAACTTTGCTTCTTCAAATCCATCTTCAACACACGAACCAGTTTGAGACATTCTAAGACTCTCCAATTCCATGGCCACTTGCTTCATAGTTGGCCTCATTTTCCCCTTCAGATTCAGACACTTTTGAGCCAATCTAGCAACTGCAACCACCTCTTCCCTTTTACCTTCCTCCGAAACTCGATAATCCAAGATTTCGTCGACACAATTCCCATCCATGGATGCAAGAAAATGTGTCGCCAAACTTCGCTCCTCGTTTGTCCTTTGAGAAGATATTGCCCTTTGCCCTGTTAAAAGTTCGATGAGAACCACTCCAAAGCTATAAACATCGCTCTTCTCTGTAAATAGGCTTGACTGGAAGTATTCTGGATCCAAATAGCCAAAAGTCCCTTTCACTAACGTAGTTAAATGAGTTTGATCAACTGCAATTGTTCTTGAAGTCCCGAAATCCGACACTTTGGCCAGGTATTTTTCATCTAGAAGAATATTACTCGACTTAATATCTCTATGATATATTGGGACTGTGGGCGCATAGTGCAGATAGGCCAGCGCACCCGCAATGTCAGCTGCGATTTTCAATCGCATGCTCCAAGTGATTGGGAATTCAGTGTTTGGATCGTGGATGAGATCAAAAAGGGTCCCATTGGGTACAAACTCGTAAACAAGAAGAGGGACCTCTGTCTCCAAACAGCACGCTAACAGCCTAACCACATTCCTGTGATTGATTTGTGATAATATCACCACTTCGTTTATGAATTGCTCAAGTTGATTCTCATCAACCTGTTTGGATTTCTTGACCGCGACAATCTGACCATTAGATAACATGCCTTTGTAAACGGTGCCTTGGCCTCCTTGGCCAAGTACACGGCTCTCGTTGAAGTTATCACTGGCTTTTTCGAGCTCTTTTGCAGGGAAAAGCTTGGTTTTCCCTATTGCACCTTCGTTCGTTTGCTGCTGCAACAAAAGGCCCCATTTCGTTTGAAGAATATCTCTTTGCGCTTCTTGTTCGATCTTTTCTGAAACAGCTTATGCAACCAAAAGCATACTAAGAGTAGGAGTATCAATCATCTTCCGATGCCTAGACCTGTGTTTGAAGTATGAAAATATGCAATGGACCAAACTTAGGGGCATTAGAAATAGTAAAACACTCGCACGCGCGCGCGCGCGCGCGCACACACGCACTTTACTACTTTTAGCTGAATTCAAAGAAGTGTTTCCGAGGACTTCTGCTTTCTAGAATTGATTGATTTTCGTTTTTTTTTCCTTACAAAATTTTAGTGAAAGTCGAGAGCTTTTGAATATAGAATTTACAATAAGTTAAAGGCTCTATGTTCACACAAAATTTCGTATCTGTAAAACAAATAAATACAAGACAAGAAAAATATGTGACAAATATTGTGAATTTGAAGGAAAGATATAATTTAAAAGGAAAATAATTTCCTAGTAGACTAATCCCCTGATTCTTTTCTCCGAATTTGTTTCTGAGGGCTTGAAGCTTGTTCTCCGATGAATGATGTGATTCCTTCTTAGATTTGCGGGATGGAAGTCACGATTACCTTAAAGTCAAAGGTCGGCTTTGAAATCGAAGGCGTTGAAGCACTTGCGCTTTGAAGACGAAGTAGAGCCTTTGTAGATGCAGTACGTCGTCGTAGCAGTTGCTTGCAATTTGAAGACTTGAGAATTTTGGTATCTTCTTGGCTTTTCTTGCTGTGGGAAACTTCTTGATGTCTCTGGCTCTTGAAGACTTCTTGATGTCTCTGGCTCTTGAAGACTTCTTGATTCTTCCTTTTGAGCTCCAAATGACCCCTATTTATAGGCGTCTATGTAGGGCCTTTGGATTGCTAGCAATTTATTCGATATTTATCTCTTTAATATAAATTATTTTTTAAAGAGAAAAATACCATTTATGTGTTATTATTTGATTGGTCCATGCGACCAAATGCGCCACTTGTTACCATTTGATTAGTTTTGGACTTTCGGGCTGCAAGACTTGATTTGATTGGCCGTGACACTTCATATCGACATGTGGCGATGCCTCATTCGCCGGTAAAATAAATATTAAAATATTAATTAAAATTAACTATTTAATATTGGAATTAAATTTAGGAAATTCCAAAATATAAAATAGAAAATTTAATTAATATTTAATATTTTAATTTATACTTGTTAATATTTTTTATTGGACGAAATTTAATTACCAACAAATGCCCCCTACTTCAAGACTCGACGGCAAACATGTCGAATATTTGCGTGAGGCAGGACTTGAAGTATTTAAGCTTCTTTTCTCTTTTTTTTTTTAAAGAAATAATTATGAACTTTTAAGAAACTAAGCCCATTAATTTTTTCATTTGAATTTATTTGAGCCTCAATTTTAAACTTGTAAAGAAAAGAAAAATGGCCCATGATTTGGTAACATAATTACAAGATTTTCCCTAGACAATTCAAGTCACTAAGAAGTCCTAATGCATCAAATCATCAAGTTCCGTAGACAATTCAAGTCATCAAGAAGCCTGACTTTTTTTTTTTTTCGCCTCCATTATTGTTTTGTAGAGGCAAAGAGACATATGGGCCCACAATGTGTAAATTATGTTGAAACAAAAGTCCTGATCCAATTTCTGTCCTTGCAATTAGACTTGTAGTGAGGAACCAATTCAAACTGCATGCGTACTCTGTCATTTTTTTTTTTTTTTTTTTTTGGTGAAGAGAAACACAACAAAGCTCAAAGTTTCTCAGCTTCAAGACTGGCCAAGACCTCATAGGGAGGTTCCTCCCAAACAGTGACGGGGGTGCTGCTGTTGTGCCCCAGGCGAGCCAAGATGTCCGCACAGCCATTTCCAGACCGCCTAATATGTCTCACTTTAGTTTCCCACGGTTGTCTTAAGAACCATTTACCCAAAGTCAGCAGGCATTAATTAGATAAAATACCAAGCTCTGCTTTCCAACTCAAACTCTACGAGAAAATCCCATTTTTTTTTTTCAACTACATAAAATCGAAGGCCCACCTAATTTGGATAACAAGAAGGGATTTTCTTCATAGCTTCTTGCTAACAAGTGCAGGAAATAGAGACCCTTTTTTATCAAAAGTCTTAGTTCATTCCTTAAGCTGATCCCTTGACGTGTATAATCGAAGAACCTGATCCTAGTTAATTGAGAAATAGACTTCGATCAGGACCCAATAGGTATTTCAAACCACATTCAAACCCCTCAACAACAGACGTCTTTTCAGAATTGAAGTCCAGGAAACTAACAAATAGATTAATTTCCCTACAACTCATCTTCCAGTTAAAATAGAGCAAGACGTATAAGGTTGACTCCTGCTTGAACTTGGTTTCTTTCATGCATCTATAAAAGAAGCACTGGCTCTTTTATGCAATCTGCATCGCTGAAGGTCTGTGAAGAGGAAAATTCGGTCTGCGAATCTTTTGAGGTAAATTCACGTTCTCAATTTGCCAATTTTTTTTTTTTTAGGGAAAAGAGCAGCACCACACCTAAGGGAGTATGTCTCTGCCTAGATTCATCTTGGCTAAAGAAGAAAATAATTGCTGCCACTTTTAAGACAACAATAAATCAAGCTGGCTAGCAATTTGAAATTTCCGAACGATGGCTTGTCTCTGAGGCACGGCTCGCTGATGTTGTTGTTGTGGCACCGCTTGTTGCCCCCGGTCACTGCCGTTCGTCACGCCAAAACTAGAAAGACATTGTTCAAATATGGTGTGACAGTTTAATTGTTCATTTTCTCCCTCTATTCCATGAATGAGACAAAAGTACGAAGATTGAGGTAGGGTATCAACCAGCTTCTTCTCAAATCCTACTGCTTGCATCACGGCTGGCTTTTCCTAGGGCGCGGCGGCTGAGGATTGACGGAAGAAAATCTTAGTTTCTCTTCTGCCTTTTTTTTTTTTTTTTTTCACTGTTGCTGACTTCTTGCTCCTCTTAATCGTACACCGAATTTGTTGGCGAAGATTAAAGAAGTCTCAATCTTGAATTTCTTCTGTTTTCTTTCTTCCTTTGATTTCTTGAACCTGACGTGTAACCTTAAACATACAATATATTTCCTCATATTCATATTTATATATATTGTACTCCTGTAGGAACATCAGACATTGCAAGATGTATATTGAGGATCACGTAGAACTTTTTCCCCATATAGTTATTGGAAGCGACAAGGATGGCCTCAAAGTCAAAAGTACTTCGTTGGCGGTCCATAAGCCGGCAATCAGCACTCAACCTACCACGTCTCCATCGTTTGGCAAGTCTATGCATCTATCCCAATGGTCGGAAGAGGCGATTAAGGTCATAGTGGATCCACTTTTTGGTCCTTCATCCCGTTCGAGAGTCCTTCTTTTGAAATCCTCGCTTCACGACGTCAAAGCTACATGTACAGAGTTTTCACTTTCAAACCACCATCTTAGCGTCAGCGGCAGAGGTATCCTGGAACACTGGCACCAACGCATATGCTATTCGCCCAACAATGAAAGGAAGCAGTGGAATCGATCCTCTGTGTTGTGTTGAGGACATCAATTGCGGCCTCGCAATGTCATTTAAGAACATCGTTCCATTGTTGAGGACATCCAAACGGTACGAAAACCCGGCCCAAGGCACCTTCTCCCCAACAAAGGCATAGCTGCAAGGATAAAGCTTGCTCGATCGCCAATTCGTGTGCACATTGTATAAATAGTTGGTTACAAGGGAAGTGGTGCCTGTCAAGATGCTAGTTTGGTTAAGGTATGTTTGAGTTGAAAGCATTCACTCTTGGACCTATTTGTAGTATTTTTTAAAACCTTGAGGTAGTAGTTGTTATTTTTATGTAAACAGGGATGAATCATTTTCTTTGTAGAGTTTCAGACTAAGTTCTCATCTAAATTAAAAATACATTACACTAAACATTAGTTACATGTTCAAATCTTAGACATTTAAGTTCTACTTATCGTATATTTAGATAAAATCGTTAACTATATAATTAATATAATTAAAATTTAAAAATAAAATGAATTTAAAAAACAAAACATAAAAATTGCATATAAAAAATTAAAAAAAATACGCCTATCAATTTAATATATTATATATATATAATACGTAAATATAATATAAAGTATATAAAACTTGCATATCAAAAATACAATATGTTAATTAATTAGAAAGAATAGAAAAAAGGAAAAAAAAAATTGATGAGTATTTTATTTGAAGTTATGGCATATTAGCGCCACATGAATGACATATAGGCTACACAACATCAATGTTCCCTCCTATTCCAAAAAAATCCCCAGATTTATCCTAAATTCCAAGTTGTAGAAAATTACTATTAATTACACCTTAAGTTTTTGTCAATTTAAAGCGCATAATCAAGGGGTTTTTTTTTTTTTTTTTGTTCTCTCATTTCTCTAGTACATTTTTAACGTTCTTCATCAGGAATAAAATGCACTTTCCACGCTTTCCATTAAATTTTGACTATATTATATATTATACTTATTTTGCCCACGACACAAATATACTTGAAATACTGTTGGTGTAATTTATTGTTGTCAGTTTTCCTATTAGTTTTCTGTTTTCAGCTTTTCAGTTAGTTAGTTGGGAAATTCTATCATTAGTCACAGTTTGTAGGTGACTAACGTTAGTCACCTTTAATTCTAGCCATTAGATGTGTGATATTTAATCTAAACCATTAATCTTTATATGACCTGCAACCTTTTATGCAGGTAAATTAGAAAGGTTACCTGCTATACAGGTTAGCAAGAGAATTTTTATACAACCATTATTATAGTAGACCATTTATGACCCTCTAAATATTAACCAATTAAAATTTTATTTTTAAAATAAAAAAGAAAACCATGGTACTCATTATAATTTTTTTAAATACCATTGTACTATTATAATACTGTAGTACCATTATAATCAGTTAATTTTTTATGTTTTAATATCATGGTACCATTATTTTTATTTTTAAATTATAACTACCATGGTACTTTTTATAATTTTTTTTTTAATTTTAGAAATGTGTATTAACAAGGATAATTAATTGAAAATTATGATAAAAAAAATTAAAATACTAAATTGATACCAAAATAAATATTATTTATAACTAAAAAATTCGAATATATGTTAATTGTTGATAAAATTTTATATTTAATTTAATTTTTTAACATATTTAAAAAATGTATCACATTCATTATAAATTATTTTAAGAATATACATAGAATATGAACATCTATTTTTTTAAAAAGAAAAAAATTATAAAATATGGATATTATTATTAAGTAAACTGTTTATATTATCTATAGATTTATTTCAAAACGATTGATCCGTAGTAATATTGAATAATGTAATTTTAAAATCAATTTGTATGTATAAAATACAAAGAGAGGAACACAACAAGTATTAGTTGGTAAAACAAATTGTGCTTTGATTATTAATGGAGATATGCTATGAAACACAATAATAATAATAATAATAATAATAATAATAATAATAATAATAATAATAATAAGAATATAAAAATCGTTTATTGATTTGAATAGTTATGGTTAATATGTATAATGAAATATTATTTGCACATAGTTTGTTTGACTTATTTAAAATAAACAAAATAAATGTAAATAGTTTATTTGAATTTTTTTTTCCTAGAATTTTTATTTTATTTGTACGTCTATGAATTCATATAATATTTTTTATACTAGCGACTCAATATTTTAATGATAACTTGGAGAAAATATATGTACTTATATGATTGAATGCCGAATATTATTTTCCCTTTATAATAACAATAACAATAATAATAATAATAATAATAATAATAATAATAATTTTAGTTAAATTCATCCATGAGAACACTTAAAAGAGAATAATAATATTATTATCTATAAGTAATGAAATAAAATATGATGCAATTTTTATTTAATTGAAACTAAATATTTAAATTGTAGTAGAAATAATTTATACTAAGAAGTCTTAATAATTAAGGAATTTTTTTATTTAAGGTTAATAATTAAATGAATGATTTGAGAGAGAGATAGATCGAATATGGAACGTTATATATATATATATATATATATAGAGAGAGAGAGAGAGAGAGAGAGAGAGAGATTAGGAAATATGGAGAGAGAGGGTGAGGAGAGAGAAATTTTGACACATGATAGCGGGTTGCTCAAAAATTAAAAAAACCTACAACCTATTAAAATATTTTAAAATTGTACACGTGGCAGTTTTTTAGAGGGTGACTAAGATTAGTCACCTACGATTGTGACTAATCATAAAACTCCCCTAGTTAGTTACATTGTAAATAAATAGCTTAGCGTGTTTTCTGTATTTCACGTTTCTATTAAGAAAAACGCAACTCACCTGTATGCACCCGACCACACTAGATAATTACTCTTTCCCTCCACACTTTAAAAGCCCGCATTGTAACTATTTTCAGTTGAGTTGGTTAATAAAAATTTTCTCTCAAAAATTCTCCTATTCTCTTCTCGTAAGATTGGGGCCTCTTTGCCCCATGTTTTTCTTCATGGTATCAGAGCATAGGGTATGCGATCCAGCATAGTACACTTGATTTCCTTACGAAATCAGATCTAACTGTTTGTGTCAAGAGGTGACAAATTCTCAGCATTAAGCTTTGAAAGAAGTTTCTGGTAAATTGATCGAAGGATTTCTGGAATATGGCGAGCACATCGTTGGAAGAATCGTTGTCGATTCATAGTTCAGATCATCCAGGTATGAATTTAGTTACTGTACCGATGAATGGAAAGAATTTTCTGACTTGGAGTAGATCAGTGAAGATTGCACTTGATGCTAAGATGAAATCAGGGTTTATTGATGGTACTATTTCACAACTGGAGGTTGATGATCCTAATTTTAGAAAGTGGAAGCGTGTAAATAGTATGGTTATCTCTTGGATCTTGAATTCGCTATCTAAGGATATAGTACAGGGATTCATGTATGCTAACACGGCCAGGGAACTATGGATAGATCTAGAACAGAGATATGGACAGTGTAATGGTCCATTGCTGTATCAAATTAAGAGAGAGCTGAGTTCCATTTCGCAAGGGAGTCTGAATTTGGCTGGATATTTCAACAAGCTTAAATCTCTATGGGACGAATTGGCTTGTTTTCGTTCGATTCCTCAGTGCACCTGTGATAATACCTGCGATGCTCATCGGTTTGTTGAGGAGACACAGTCATCAGACATGTTAATGCAGTTCTTGATGGGACTTAATGAGAGCTATGACGCGATTAGGAACCAAATTTTAGTAATGGAACCACTGCCTACTGTGAATAAGGCATATGCTATGATCCAGCTTGTGGAAACGCAGAGGGAAGTACACATCTCTTTTACTGATACTTCAGAGAACAGTGCCTTGCTTGCTAAGAGCTTTGCCAACAAATTCGTTCAACAGGGAAGAGAAAGTTTCAAAAAGAAGGAGGAGAGATTTTGTGATCATTGTAAGGCTGCTGGACACACCAGGGACACTTGTTTCAAGCTGCACGGTTTCCCTGACTGGTATAAACAACTGAAAGAAGCTAAGCAACTGAGTTCTGGCACTAAGGAAAACAGCTATATGAGGAAATTCAATGCAAATCTGGTGGAAAGTCCAGAAACACCGCTTGACCTACCATCTGGCTCAAATCCAGTAAAGACTGATTGGAGTGGTTCTATTACTGCTATTGTTCAACAGGAAGTTGCTAAGTACATGAAGGCTAAGTCGAACACAGGTGAACATGTGAACTATGCAGTTGAGTATGCAGGTAACATTTCTAACCAGAGTTTTACTTGCCATGGTCTGAGGAGTCAAGGTACTTGGATAATTGATACAGGTGCATCCAAACATATATGTTCTAATATTGCCCTTCTTAAACACACCTATAGTCCAACCAACCACATTCCAGTTTTCATGCCCGACGGCACCTCTAAATCTGTTAAGCTCATTGGGGAAGTCACCTTAACAAAAAATATCACCCTTAGAGATGTTCTCTATATCCCAGCTTTTAAGTGCAACTTGTTGTCTGTTAGCCAATTAACCAAAACCTCTAACCTCACTTTCAATTTCTTTTCCTCTCATTGCACTGTGCAGGACCAGATGACTCATCAGGTGGTAGCCACTGGTAGAGTTCTGGGCACACTTTATGTACTGGATGAAAAATCCTTTCTGCTTAATGCACCCGTTAATGACAATAGTATTTCCCCTAGCCAAGTGAACAATCTTTGTTCAGATTTACTTGTATCAAAGCATGATCAGGTTTATTCTTCTTCCTGTCATGATATACCTGATCAATCGAGCTGTAATAATACTGTGAACATTCACACAGTGACTGATTTTTCAGTTTGGCACCAAAGATTGGGGCACACTTCTACTCATACAATGCAACATTTAAATTTCCTTTCCAGATCTCTTAGTCATTCTATTGATCACTGTGAAGTTTGCCATTTTTCAAAGCAACATAGGTTACCATTTCATGATAGCTCTATTCAAACTCTTGCAGCCTTTGAATTGGTTCACATGGATCTGTGGGGACCATACAAGAAACCATCTCTGTCCAAGGCTCACTACTTTTTAACAATTGTAGACGACTTTACTAGATGCACTTGGACTTACTTACTTCCTCATAAACAACTCACTCCATCCACCATACAATCCTTCCTTAAAATGATACATACTCAGTTTAATGCAAAGGTTAGAGTCATTCGAACAGACAATGGTACTGAGTTTATCAATTCTGAATGTTCTCGTTTCTTTATAAGCCAAGGCATTCTTCACCAAAAGTCTTGCCCATACACACCACAACAAAATGGTGTCGTAGAGAGGAAACATAGACACTTGCTACAAGTGGCAAGAGCTTTAATGTTCCAATCACATTTACCCTCTCAATTCTGGGGTGATGCCATCCTTACAGCCACCTACATCATTAATCGCTTGCCTACTGCCACTCTAAACTGGAAAACCCCATTTGAGTTGTTGTTCAACAAGTCTCCTCCTTATCATCACATGAAGTCCTTTGGCTGTTTATGTTATGCTATGGATAACACTCCACACAAAGACAAATTTGCTTCTAGATCTTCTAAGTGCATTTTCATTGGATATGGGATGGAACACAAAGCATACAAGTTGTACAATATTGATACCCGTTGTGTTCTTTTCTCACGAGATGTTTTCTTTCATGAACACATTTTCCCTTTCTCAGCTCAGTCCATCAGTCCCGCACCCATTTCTCTCCCTCATAATGCAGAAAATTCTACTTCTTATCCCACTTCCATCACACCACCTACATCACCTGCTTCTAATCACAGTGAATCTCTTCCTCCGGTACCAGTGGCTCAGAACACTACTAATGTAATACCACCTGTAAGACCCAATACTAGAGTTAGAAAACCACCCTCTTGGTTACAAGACTACCATTGCAATAGCCTCCTCAATCTTGATGACTCCCAACTTCTTGACACCAGCTCCTTTCATTTTTCCCCTTCTTACACGGCATATATGGCAAATGTATCAATTGTTCCTGAACCTTCCTCTTACAGACAGGCTGTAAAACATCCAGAGTGGGTTAGTGCCATGAACAAGGAGTTAGAGGCACTTGAG
The DNA here is from genome assembly GCA_026212405.1 of Petrea volubilis. Classification (NCBI taxonomy): domain Eukaryota; kingdom Viridiplantae; phylum Streptophyta; class Magnoliopsida; order Lamiales; family Verbenaceae; genus Petrea; species Petrea volubilis. The sequence goes on along the minus strand of CM047876.1, from coordinate 25,602,358 downwards.
CTTAATGAGACATGGGAGGTGACTCCCCTACCACCTGGAAAACGGCCAATTGGATCTAAATGGGTGTATAAGGTTAAGTTTAATTCGGATGGTACAGTTGAAAGGTATAAGGCAAGGTTGGTTGCCAAAGGTTATAATCAAACCTTTGGCATTGATTTCTTTGACAGTTTTTCTCCTGTTGCAAAACTGGTTACAGTAAGGATTTTTCTTGCTTTAGCTACTGCATATAATTGGCCCATTCATCAACTTGACATAAATAATGCCTTCCTTCATGGGCATTTGGATGAAGAAGTCTATTTGTTCCCTCCTGAAGGATATACCAAAGTTAGAACAGGAGAAGTTTGCCAGCTAAAGAAGTCTTTATATGGGCTTAAACAAGCTTCTAGGCAATGGAATTTAGAGTTTACCTCCAAATTGATTGCCTATGGTTTCACTCAATCTTCCAATGATCACTGTTTGTTCATCAAGAAGTCCTCTTCCTCATCTCTGTATCTCCTTGTATATGTCGATGATGTGTTAGTCACAGGGTCTAAGGAATCTGAAATAGTGGCAGTAAAGGAGTTTTTACATCAAACGTTCACCATCAAAGATCTTGGTTTAGCCAAATACTTTCTTGGTCTTGAAATTGCTAGAGGTGCACAGGGGACGGTTCTTACTCAAAAGAAGTACATCTTGGATATCCTAAAGGATACTGGCTTTCTTGATAGTACTCCAGTTGCCACGCCCTTGTCTAGAGGGCATAAGTTCAACGCAGATGACAGCCCGATTCTCTCTCATCCAGATCAGTATCGCAGGTTGATAGGCCGGTTACTCTATCTTAATCTGTCATGACCAGACTTGTCATTTGCCGTCCAACAACTCAGCCAATTTGTCACTAAGCCCACTCAGGCTCACTGGGATGCCGCTGCACATGTTTTGAGATATCTAAGGGGTTGTATTGATGGCGGTATTTTCTTCCCTCTCAACAATACTTTGAAGTTAGAAGCTTACTCCGATGCCGATTGGGCCACTTGCCCCATTTCCAGGAAATCTACTACGGGGTACTGTGTCTTTCTTGGTGGCGCCCTCGTTTCTTGGAAAACCAAGAAACAATCCACGGTCTCGCGTTCATCTTGCGAAGCCGAATATCGTAGCCTTGCTCACACTGTTAGTGAACTCTTATGGATTTCTTATATTCTTCAAGACTTTCAATTAGCTCTCTCGCTCCCCATCAAGTTATGGTGTGATAATCAAGCAGCCATCCACATCACCGAAAATCCAGTGTTTCATGAGCGCACCAAGCATATCGAAATCGACTGTCACATCGTCCGCAACCAATTCAAGGCTGGTTTCGTTCTTCCCTCTCATGTCTCCTCTCGGGTTCAGCTAGCTGATTTCTTTACGAAAGGTTTATCCAATCCCCAGTTTCATTCCATGTTGCTCAAGTTGGGCTTTGTGTCCGTACTACAAGCTCCAACTTGAGGGGGGGTGTTGGTGTAATTTATTGTTGTCAGTTTTCCTGTTAGTTTTCTGTTTTCAGCTTTTCAGTTAGTTAGTTACATTGTAAATAAATAGCTTAGCGTGTTTTCTGTATTTCACGTTTCTATTAAGAAAAACGCAACTCACCTGTATGCACCCGACCACACTAGATAATTACTCTTTCCCTCCACACTTTAAAAGCCCGCATTGTAACTATTTTCAGTTGAGTTGGTTAATAAAAATTTTCTCTCAAAAATTCTCCTATTCTCTTCTCGTAAGATTGGGGCCTCTTTGCCCCATGTTTTTCTTCAAATACTCATTATACAATCAATTTAAAATATCATTAAATTGTCAATCGAAACGCCACGCACATACATTCATTTAAAGAAAAATGAGAAAGAACAAAAAAATTCGAACTCGAGACCTCAATAGTATTAGATTAAAACATCCACTGCTAAACTACATCTCCACTAATTAATTAATATATATAGGGAAAAATGCATTGTACTACCCTGTGGTTTGGGAAAGGAGCACGCTAAACCCTAGGGTTTTCTAATTGTCAAAATAAACCCTGTGGTTATAAAAATCAAGTTTGATAAACCTTCCTGAAATAGGGTGTTGTACACACGCGTTTAGTGCGAATTTTGCTTCATTTTTCAGGTATAAAATGGCATTTTTACCCTTAGGATTCCAAATTATTAGAAAATCAATTTTCTTTTTTTTTCATAAAATAATTACATTTTTTTTATCCAAAAATAAAAAAGTCCTTATCTCCCAAAAAAACACCACCACCACCACCCCGTCGCCACCGCCCTATGCCACCACCGCCACCACCGTCTGGCACCACCACTGCCACCACTGTCTGCCACCACCGTCTGGCACCACCACTGCCACCGTCTGCCATCGCATAGAGAGAGAGAGAGAGAGACAGACAGACAGACAGAGAGAGGGTCTCCGCCACCACTACAATCGTCTGCCACCACCACTGCCACTGTCTGCCACCACCACTGCCACCGTTTACCATCGCATAGAGAGAGACAGACAGACAGACAGAGAGAGGGTCTCCGCCCCATCCGCCACCACCACAGTCGTCGCCGCCATCCACCATCACCGCAGCACCGCTGCTGCTGCCGCCGCCCTTTGAAAACGAGAGAGAGATTCAGATCGAGAGATGTGAGAGGAGAGATTGAGGGTGAGAGAGATAGACTTGTGAGAGAGAAAATTGATTTAGGGTTTACCTCTTTCAACCTCTTTCAAGTTCGCATTAGCCTCCGCCGCCGCCGCCCTCCCCCACCGTCCTCTACCGCCGCCGCCCTCCTCGACAGATCTAGAGAGAGAGAGAGAGTAGATCCATAAAATGGTAGAGAGGGAAGAGAACGGCCGTGGTGGAGGTGGCGGCGGTGGCGACTGCGACGGCGGCGGTTGGCATGAGAGAGAAGAGGGACAAAAGAGAGAGTTGAATGGCAGAGAGGAAGGAAGAAGAGAGGGAAAAAAAAAAGAAAAAAGACAAAAGAAGAACAGTGGGGAAGAAAAAGAAAAAGAAAAAGAAAAAAGAAAAACTAGAAAAAGAAAAAATTAGGTATGTCTACAAGGGTAATTTTGTCATTTTAATTTAAATATTGACAAATATGGCATAGGGGGCGGTGAACTTGATTTTTATAATCATAGGGTTTATTTTGACAATTAGAAAACCCTAGGGTTTAGCATGCTTCTTTCCTAAACCACAGGGTAGTACAGTGCATTTTTCCCTAATATATATATATATATATATATATATATGTATGTATAATTAAGTTGGCAATACCTCTGGGTATGGGGATCTGGCAACAGCCATTGGCAGCCGACGACCCGTTAGCATTTTCCGGGCAAGACCCGACACCGCCCGAATAATCCCCGTCGGGACAAAAAGATAAGCAACCACCGCCGAGGCTATTTTGTTTGTCACCTTGGATCGTCACAAAATCGTCGCAGCCAAGGGCGGTGAGCCAATTGTCGCTTGACAACGTATATGGAGTCCCCGACAAGCCAATGAAAAAGTTGTTCCTCCACCCAATCGAACCATTGCAGTACATGGCTGGGTGGAGCGACTTGACCCGAATTTGGGAATATGAGATGGCAGTGACTTCTACGGGTCGGAAACTAATATTGTAGAGATAGGCTGTTGGCGGGTTTGTTGAGGTATCGCAATGGATCTCAAAAAATGGATCCATGGAGCAGTTCGACCCGTTCCAAACGGGTATGGGATTGCCAAGTCCCGCAATGGGTCGGGCATCCGGGTTTGGTCCCGTTTGAGGAAATGGCTAGCGGGGGGAGCAAGAAGAAGAAATAGAGGAAACAAGCACATTGCACCAGCATTTTGAGATAATATGCTAATTGAGATCTAAACGATGATTGAGCTCTACTTATGGACAAAGCATGGTTGACATTGCAATTAGACTTAATTCATGTTGCAATTTATTTAAGGGGTTTGTTGTTGCTACTTGGTTTTTGAATTGAATTTTCGTGAGACCATTTCAAGTTGTTGGCCGTCTTCTTGAATATTTATATAGCTCTAGTTGCAAACTCGAGGACGAATTCCCGAAGACTCTACGGGGTTTGCTTCGATTAACAAAAGATTCTTATATCGATTGACATTACAATTATCTTCTAAAATAGATGGGGGGACTTTTTGTAATTGAGACGATGAACTATAAGTGCTATTTGTAACAAGAAACAAATCTCAAGTATGGTAATTGTGATTTCAAATGGTAGAGGGATTTCTTCGAACTTTTAAATTATTCAATCTTGAATTGCAAAGAAGTTCGAGCTCAAGAAACTCCATATATCAATGCGATCCAGATCAAGAAACTCCATTGTTCAATCTTAAATTATTGATTTATCAAGTCAAGAAAGTCCGTATATCAAGATCCTAATTCAGGTATCGCACTGGCTCAGACATCAACGGATGAGAATCCGATAACGATGAAGCAACAGTATTCCCACTAGTCGTCCACGAATATTCAAGCATCATCATCTTGGCTTTGTCGAACCTAACTTCTTGAAATCCATCTTCAACGACACTTGAAGTAGCTGCACGAGACATTCGAGACATCCGGACACTTTCCAACTCCGTCGCGACTTCCTTCATGGTTGGCCTCATTTTCCCCTTCAAATTCAAACACGTTTGAGCCAATCTAGCAACTGAAACCACCTCTCCTTTTTTGCCATCCCCCGAAACTTGCTCATCCAAGATTTCATCAAGACAATCTTTTTCCATCGATGCAATAAACCGTGTCACCAAACTTCTCTCCTCTTCTGTCCTTTGTGAAGATATTGGCCTTTTCCCTGTTAAAAGTTCAACAAGAACCACTCCGAAACTGTAGACATCGCTCTTTTCTGTAAACTGGCTCGATTGGAAGTACTCAGGATCTAAATAACCAAATGTCCCTTTAACTAAAGTGGTTAGATGAGTTTGGTCCACTGCAACTGATCTTGAAGTTCCGAAATCTGACACTTTGACAACATACTTTTCATCTAGAAGAATATTGCTCGACTTGATATCTCTGTGATATATAGGCAAGGAAGATGCAGAGTGCAAATAGGCCAATGCACCTGCTACATCTGCTACGATCTTCAAACGCATGTTCCAAGTAACTGGGAACTCGGTGTTTGGATCATGGATGAGATCGAAAAGGGTTCCATTAGGCATGAATTCGTAGACAAGCAGTGGGACCTCGGTCTCCAAACAACACCCTAAGAGTTTGACTACATTTCTGTGATTGATTTGTGACAGTATCACCACCTCGTTTATGAATTGCTCCAGCTCATTTTCATCAACCCGTTTGGATTTCTTGACCGCAACCATCTGACCGGTGGATAACATGCCTTTGTAGACCGTGCCTTGGCCTCCTTGACCTAGTATACGGCTCTCGTTGAAGTGATCGGTGGCTTTATCGAGCTCTTTTGCAGCGAAAATTTTTGTTGCCCCAATCGTGCCTTTGTTCGTTTGCTGCTGCAGTAGAAGGCCGCCATTTCGTTTGAAGAATTTCTGTTTTTCCTTCTTGTTTGCTCTCTTTCGAAAGAGCTTATGCAACCAAAAGCATATTAGGAGTAGCAGCAATGATCCGATTCCAAAGCCGAGACCTGAGTGTCAAATATGAAACATGCAATGTTTCAAACTTGGACAGTGCATGTAAATAGCTTAAAAAGATAAAAACAGTACATTTCAACTTTTGGATAAGAATGAAAATGAGAGAACTTGATCGTTAAGGCATCTTGACACTTTGCCCCTTCGAAACTGAGATTGAAAGTTACCTATGGAGACATTGTTGATCACTTTGGACCCCGGCAACCGGTGGCAACCAAAACCATTGCGCTTGCCATCACCGTAATACCCTTGCGGGCAAATACAATTATAAGTCCCGGGACGATTCACACAACCCCACCCGCACTTATGACTGTCGCTCTTACACTCATCAATATCTGCCACAGAAGCAATTAAAGTAAGCTAGATCAAAATATACGTTGTACTCTTCATTGTAGGTAGTTTTATGGCCAAAAAGTTACCTTGGCACCCGCCAACGAGGTAAGGATTGCCCTCGTATCCATCCGAGCAGCGACAGAGGTATCCGCCTGCGTTGGCGTCGACACAGGAACTATTTTCCTGACAGGCGGGGCGACTAGAATTTACCCTCTTTTCTAGGCTGCAATTATCAGTCCCAATCCTCCAGTCTAGCACCAATGGCGTGCTCGTCGCTGTCGGACTATTGTTTAGGAATGCCGTTGAATTATGGAGATCATCGAGACGATAAGAGAACCCAGACTGGGAACCATTACCCATCTCCCCTACAAAGGCATAGCTGCAAGGGAAGAGCTTGGTGTTTCCCCAATTCCAATGTATGTCAGATGAATAAACTCCAAGAAAAGTGGTGCCTGTCAGGCATAAACATAAACTGTCCAATTCTAAACAATGACAAGACATAAATATTCTTTATTGGTTTTCAATATCACACCCTTATCCTATCAAAAATTGTTTATTCACCCCAAATTCGTGGTGTGGTTAAAGCAGAAAGTGAAAAAGATAATCACAAATTATTAGAATCTAAGATATCTTATAAGTTGTATGGCCTTACTCGTTCAAATACTTTGGTAACTTAGTTTTATAATAAAATTTATAAGCATTATAAATACTTTTAATGCAAACATTCTTTGAGCAGGTGTTTTAGTTAAAGGTTAATTGCATCAAACCCGTGAAATTTCTAATAAACAAAAACGAGCTTGTGAAATTTAAACTAGCTTAAAAAATTCTATGAAATTATAAACAAAGTAATATAAACCTATTTGAGAAGTAGAAGAAGTTAGAAAATGAGTGATTCTTTGAGGTAAAAGGCTATGTATGGGGTAGAATCGGAAATTTCCAGCATTAATATGGTGGATATGAATAGGGGGAGAGTTTGCACATACAAAATGACATAAGGTTTTTTCGTGCTACTTAAATTTTCAGTGGGTTTTTTTCGCCCCTTTTGAATTTCAAAGGGGTTTAGTGCAATTAATTCTTTTGGTAAATAACAATAAAACACTCTTAAGGTAGGTATGTACCCTGCTTTTAGATGGGTTCAAATCCGGATAGTATGGTTGTATGGGTTGTGTGTGTGCCATGTTCGTGCTAACAAGAAAAAGAATATATATATATATATATATATATATACACACACACATATTAGTAATATCGTACATTTTACGTGTGTGCAAAATATAAAAAATATATATTTCAATTTAATACTTAAATTTTTTTTTAGATTGAAAATATAAATATATTATTAAATTTCTTTTATAAGAATACTTTTTTAAAAATTATTTGAAATAATTTATTAAATTATAATAATTTAAAAATAAAATAATTATATGATATAAAATCACATAATAAAGAATAAACATCAAAAGAAAAAAAAATAATTGGATGTAATATTACAATATTGACCTTTCTATTTATTTATTTATTACATGTGTCTATTAATTAAAAAGATAAAATCGGCACATTAAAATTTAATATTTGAATTGAATTGATTTCATGTAAATTTTCAATTTTAGCCATAATTTTATATATCTTTATTTATTCTACATAAAATTAAAAAACAAATTATAAAATTATATAAATAACCATCATTTATGACAAAAATAATTTTTTTTATAATAATATAAATATATTTATAAATTAGAATATGTTGTTTTCAGTTTCAGAATTGTAATTTCACAAGGACGGACAATTTGATTGTTTAATTAATTCACCAATTTCAAAGATTTAAATTAGAGATACAAATAAATCGAGTCTGCTCACAAATCTAACAAGCCATGCTCATATAAATTTTGAATTGATCTAAAATCTAATCAAGTAATTTTTATTTGAAAACTTGTGAGTTTTTTTGTTAATTTAATTTTTTTTATTTTATATAAATAATATATTTATTTTTGAATTCTAATTCGAGTTCGAACACAATACAATATATAAAATATTTGAATTGAAACTCAAACTTATTATTTCATTCATAAATTTGAGCCAAAGGAATTGAGCTCGAGCTCAAACTTCCAAAAAGAGTTGATACCTCTGGGTATGGGGCTCCGGCAACAGCCATATCCGGGCGAATACCCGTTTCCGTTGTCCGGGCAAGACCCTTTCGGACCCGAATCGCCTCTGTCCCGACAAACGGACAAGCAGCCGCCGGCGAAACCACCCACCGTGTCTCCTCCTTGCACCGTCACGAAATCGTCGCAGCCCACGGCGGTGACCCAGTTGTCCTCCGACAAGGTGTACGGAGTATACGAGAAATCAATGTTGAAATCGGACTGCTCCGTCACATTGAAGGTGCTGCTTCGATTGCCCGGATCCGACAAATCGTAGCAGGCCACGGCCAGATTCGGGTACTTGACCCGAATCTGTGATCCGGAGAACTCAACGACTTCGAGATAGTTACCGCTGCCGGCGAGGAGATAGGGTTTTGGCCGGTCGGTTGAGGAATTGCAGTGGACCTCGAAAAAGTTATTGATGGAGCAGTTCGACCCGATTCCAAACGGGTACGGTATCTCCGAGTTCCCGCAATGGGTCGGGCATCCGGGTTTGGATAACGAAAAGGTTAGCCGCACAAGCAAGAAGAAGAAATGGAGGAAACAAGGAAGTTGAAGACTAAGCTGCATCTTAAGACGATGCTAGTTAATTAATTAAGCTCTAAAACAAACTTGATTAAACTAATTATAGACAAAGCATTAGTGTAATTTTTTTTATTTTTTAATGTTGTTGCCAGTTGAATTAAATTTCCATAGGACAAATCGTACGCAGTGCATTTGGACTAAGTCTTCTTGAATATTTAAATAGCTCAAGTTGTTGAAACTCCTATTATAAGTACTCGTCAGGTAGTCGCACCCGATGCATATATAAAATAATATATATATTTTATATAAATTTGATAAATTAGTTATAAATGTTTAAAATAAGTGAAAATTAAAAGAATTAAAATAAGTTAAAAATATGTAATTGGAAAATAGTTATATAAGAGAGTCAAAGTCATTTAACAGTGTGGTATAAGAGATCAAAGTAGTAAAAGAAAATGACTGTGTAGTAGAGTAGAAGGAACACGACAGAAAGTCAAAAAAATAAGTTACGAACAAAAAAATTTAAGGTCAACTTTCAAAACCCCCTTTTGTTTTGCAAAGTTACTAAAAATCCTTCATGGTTTAAAAATAAGTGAAAAATCCCTCATAGTTATGAAAAGCTAGCACACTCGTCCCCTCCGTCCCCTTTTATTAAGTTAAATTTAATGCCGTTAAAATTTATTAAGAAATATCCATTATACCCTTCTCTTATGAGTTTTTGGATTGGAAGTTCGAAAATGGATGGTCCAAATTGATCTTCAAATTTAAACCTACAATACCTAAATAAAAATAATAAATCAAATATATAATATAATTATATATATGTATATACACACATATATAAGCTCTCTCTCTCTCTCTCACACACACACACAGATAGGATGAAGAGGAAGAAGACGATGAAAGAAAAGAAGAAAGAAAAAAAGTGTTTGGTATTTTTTTTTTTTTTACCAGTAAATATTTTAGCCCTAGAAATGGAGAGTTGAGAATTATAATGATTAAAAATTCGTTTTGATGGATTTTTTTTTTAGAAAATAAACACATATTTTTTGAAAGAAACATGCTTCGGAGCCAAAAAAAAATTGTATTTAAATAGGTTTTTTATAAAAAAAGGCAAAAACTAGAAAAAAAAAAAAAGTAAAAAAAAAGTAGCTTCACATAAAAGCGATATTTTTAATTATTGTATCCAAATGCAAACTGTTTGATTTAAAAAAAAAGCAAAATAAAACAAAACAAAACTCTACTATAACTAAGCCCCCAGAATAGTCGTGCCTAACGGATATATAATATATATACATATCATATAAGATATATACATATATATATGTATAAAGAGTAAGAGTCTGTTTGGATAATTTTTTTAAAAAAATAAGCACTTATTTTTTGGAAAAAAATGCTTCAGAGCAAAAAGAAAATATATTTGGATGAATTTTAAAAAAAAAACAGAAATTAGAAAGGAAAAAAAATCAAAAAAGTAGCTTCAAATAAAGACAGCACTTTTAATTATTATATTCAAATACAAAATTGTTTGACTAAAAATAAAAAATTAATTTAAGTAAAAAATTAAATTCAAATAAAAAGTCAAAATTAGTAGCTCCAAACAAAAGTATCATTTTTTTATCTTTTTTTTTTACCACAAGACACACTTATATTAGATTTAATTTAAGCGAAAAAAATTCAATAAAATAAAAAATTAATATAAAAAACTCCGTGCATCAACTAATACTTTCTACCATCAATTTATAATAATTAGACAAATGCGAGAAGAGTAATACCTCTAGCCTCTAGGTATGGGGGTCCGGCAACAGCCATTGCCGGGCGAGTACCCGTTTCCGTTATCCGGGCAAGACCCGTTGCCGCCTGAATCGTCCCTGTACGAACAAAAAGACAAGCATCCGCCGCCAAAATTCGTCGCTGTGTATCCTTGGACCGTCACGAAATCATCGCAGCCAATGGCGGTGAGCGAGTTGTCCTCGGACAGCGTGCACGGCGTCGAAGACAGATCAATGTCCAAATCAGACTTGTCCGTCACGTTTATGTCCCGTTGATAGTCCGACAAATCGTAGCATGCGACGGCCAGGTTCGGGTATTTGACCCGAATCTTGGATCCGAATAACTCGACGACTTCAAATTTGGTAGTGGAGAGATAAGCTTTGGAGGGTATGAGGATGTGTTGCAATGGACGTCGAAAGACGGATCGATGGAGCAGTTCGACCCGATTCCTAACCCGAATGGAAATGGGACCTCCAAGCTCCCACAACGGGTTTGGCATCCGGGTTTGGGCCAGGAAAGGGTTAATGGGACAAGCAAGAAGAAGAAATGGAGCAAAGAAGCATGATGCATAAGCATGTTGAGAATTAATGGTAATTAAGCTCCAAAACATGATTAAGATTGTGCTAATTATAGAGAGAGTATCATTGACTATGCCAAATTTATTGAATTCATATTGCAATTGTTAATTAAATGCTGTTGCTACTTGCTGATTGGTGTTGGATTAAATTTTTCGAAGATCGAAAAAGTCTGCTTGTTGAGTATTTATATTGATGACCAAGTTGGCGATTGTTGGATTTTCTGAAATTAAATTGAGATTAGGTTTGACTATCGTGACGTAGTTTATAGACATACGTTGGAAGAAAATTTAATCCAACTGTTGCAACAACATTGATGATGTTCGGGTTTGTTCATCGAATATGAAGGCCCAAACATGTAACATGCGTGTTGTTCCGCATTAGAGGACATGAAATTTTATCCTTTTTATAAAAATGTGTTTCATAATATTGGAGAGATAACTAACGACATTATTATTGTATATGTGACGCCTCCATCCCAAATTGAAAGTACATTGGAAAATAGAACTAACTACAAGCATAGATTCAATAATTCAAGTGCAACTATTAAATATCGCTTTGGGACCAATTCTTTATAGTCCAATTTAAAATTGCACTCGATAAGCTCAGACCCGTCCCAAGGCATGACAGTTTAATTGTTTGAAATGTAGTAGGGTTGTCAATGGGTTGGACTTGGAAAATTCGAATTTGAATCCGATAAGTTTTCTCAATATTCAATATCTGAGCCTGGCCCGAATCCTATAGGATTTACATCCAGTATTATTAAGTCTGAATCCAATAAAAAAATCGAAACCCGATAAGAAAATCCGCTCTAATTAACAATTAAAAAAATGAATCTTTAAAATCAAGTAACAAATAAAAAATATACTTTTTTGTAAAAAATGAAATTTTAATTATGTGGACAATTATTTAGAATTACTTTGAGAAATAAAAAAAAAAATAGTGTATTATTAATTATTATGATTTATATATTGCATTTTATTTAAATTTTTTTACTACTATTATATATATAAGGTTATTAATCTAATAAAAAAGTATCATTAAAGTTCTGATTCGAATTTTTAACGGATTGGACTGCTTGATTCCATATTCTATTCATTTATTTTATACTATGGATATCTATAAATTATAATCAAATATAATCTATTAAATATTTTAATCAATAGAATATATTAAAATTCAAAGTAGAATTGGACCAGATTCAGATTAAAATCCGCTCCATTGAGAGACCTAAAATGAAACATGTTGCCTCTATTGTCCTCTATTTCTCACACCTTAACCTACTTTCTGATGGAATATAGCCCACTATCACAAGCGTGATTTAGCCTCATTTAGAATTTCCAAAACCCAAACCTTGACTCAATGGTCCATACTTTGATTAATTGCCAAAAAAAACAAAAAAAAAATTGTGTTCAAAACATATTATGAGATGTTCAATGGTTTTATAACAAATTCGAAAGTTTGTGGTAATTTTTTTTACGAAATTAGCTTTGTAAACTCCAAAAATAAGATGCGAGGATCTTATAAACTCCTTTAATTAGATGAACCATATTAATGACAATATTACAATTACTAACATTTTACAAATTAATCCTAAGTCTTATTTTGTAACCCTCCTAGTACAATGAATAATTATGCAGTGTCGTCCAACTTATTATACCGGTATGAATTTCAAAATCAATCAATATAATCTGTCACTAATGCAATGTTTGGCTCTTGGATTTTGATAAGCAAAAGTCGAAGGAAAATAAAAAAGGATAAAAAAAAAATAAGGCATAGAGTACAATAATTTAAAATGAGGTAAAAACAATTTCCTTACAAAAATTCAAGGACCAAATATAGTATAAAATGATTCTCAAAAATTTGGATTTTGTTGGGATGCAGCCAATGACGGAGCCTTGGGGGGGGGGGGGGGGGGCAGCATGGCTAGTGGTGGCAGTCCCCCCCCCCCCCCCCCCCGAATTGTTATACATCATTATGTGAGGTTATGTCAATTTTATTGAGTATTGTCAAAAAATTATTAGTTAAGTATTTTTTAAAAGCAGTTCATATATTATCCATTGTATTTGCTTCTTTTGAAACAGATAATAGTTTGTTATTTTTTTTTCAATACCATTTTTTATATATTGTTTTTGACTGAAGCATTTTGTTTATTATAGCACTTCTAATTGATTGGTTGTATATGTATAAATATGATGATTTTTGTTATTTTATATATTAGTATTTTATATAATCCTTATATTTATACATTTTAATAATTAATGATTTCGAAAATTTCGCCTCCCTCAATCAAATTCCTGGCTCCATTCCTGGATGCAGTCTAAAGTAGCAGAACTCAAATGAAAATTACTAAAAATAAAGGATCTCAATGAAAATCGCTAAGGTGGACTATTTTTAAAAAGTTCGAATAAAGTTGAAAACAAAATTGAGAAATAACCTTTGAAGCAACTATTTTTTTTCGAAATTTTTTGGCCAAAATCTAGTTTGATCGTGCATAATCAATCATGTAATAAGTATTAATACGTTTCTCATTTTCATGTTTCTCGGAACCACATCAACTATACTTTTTAATTATCATTTAGTTGTACAAACTAAAGTAGATGAAAATAATTAATTAACCTTTTTTTAGTTTTTTTCTTGTAGGTGGTAGTTACACCTTACCAAATTTTTTCGAATACTATTTATGTCGCACAATTAGTGTGACCCCATGCATGTCTGCAAGAGATCTCACACAATAATAGTTGCATTTAATTTCCATGAGTGATGTAATTAATTGGATTGTACTTCAGAAAAATTGTGGATCATTTTAAGTTCGTCACAAGAATAAGAGAAACAAATAAATTTACAAATCTAATAATTTTATTATTAGTGTTTGAGACAGAAAGATATCTGAGGCTAGGTTATTTACAGTGTGTTTGGCAAAGAAAAGAAAATAAAAAAAAGGAAGAAAACAAAATGATTGAATTTTAATTTTCCCATATGATTGTTTGGATGAGAAGAAAATAAATGAAAAGAAAATAAAAAAAATTGTAATCTTTTCCTTTCATTTTTTGCTCGATTTTGGGAGGGAAAAAAATGATGGACCCGATACAATTTTCTTTTTTTTCCTTCCACTGTCCACCAACAATCAAACAAAGTAAAATAATTTCTTTCCTCTCATTTTTCTTCCTTCCCCTCCCTTTCCTCATCTTGAAAAGCACGTTTTTTGTTACGATTATTCAAATACCATGTCATAGTCTAAGACTGTAGATCACTATTATTAATCGACAATACGATAATATTGATTGAGATTGGGAATCTTAAAAAAAAAAAACTCAAGGGTCAATAATTTGTAAATAATGCATTACCTCTTTTCCGACATTCTAAAGTCGTTACCGTTTGGACATGTTCATTAATATTTGTCATTTGATATATAAAAACTGATTTGAAAAATATTAGATAATGCAATCTAATTGTAGATTACATGCATAATCATGTCATCTGATAGCTGCCTCAATTATTATAATTATTAGTACGCGGGTGGCATTAATATTTTGTAATAAAAAAAATTTCAAAAGTATGCGATTGATTGCTACTTTTTTTAAAATTCATTTCTAATCTTGTATTTTATTATATTATATCATTTATTTTATTTTATTTTATTAGCATCAAGGAAGTGTAAAATGTTGGATATTGCGTGTGTAGCCATGTGTAATAAAAAATATATATATATATATAAATCAATTTCAAAAATTAAAAACTGTGTTTTCAATTTTTGCTACATATGACTTAGAGCTATCAGTGAAAAATAAAATAAAACAAATGGAAGTCGTTAAATAAAACACTTGAGTATTGTCACTTTCTTTTTTTGTTTTTTGGTGATGAGTCATGAGTATTGTCACGTTCGAAATGCATTCTAAAAGACTTCAAGGCGCTCTCAAAAGCTTTAATTGCCAGCACCATTGAGAACGACTGATTAAATCATTTAGATTTTGTTTTTTTTCTTTTCCTTTTCTCGTACAACATTTAAAATTGTAAAAAATTGATGTGGCAAACATCATCCTTTTCCACACGCGTCAGCATCTAAAGGAGGAGATGAACTCCCAATGGTAGAAATCAAATGCCCTCGAAAAGGAAAACGCAATCTCTAAAAAAATCAAATGCCCTCGGAAAGGAAGAGGCAATCTCTAAAGAGACCCAACTAATAAAAGGAGATCTCAGAGTTAAGTAAACATCACAAGAGCAAATCGTTCCCCAAGCTTACTTAGTTCAAGTCCGAGGAAAAATATCCTCGAAAGAGGACCCAACAACGTCATCGAGGGATTCAATTTAATGAATAAAGCCCATACTTAGCTAATCACCTCGAAACATTTAAGAGCAAGAGTAGTATCAAGGGACGAAGACCCCAATCGGAGGCAAGAAAACTAAGGCCCCTTAGGCACTCGGTGCAGCCGACCACCAACACACCTGAAGGGAGACCTTACCAACCATATCAGGCATGGGCAACTTTTGGCACCTACTACATACTGCCAAGATATGGAGAGTATCTTTTCAGTCCTAGGTGTCGTTAATACTCTCTCTTAAGGAATATATATCTTGAAACGCATAGGATGTGCATTAAATATGAGGGAAATTCTAGTTCATATCCGATTCGACAGAATCAGTGTTAATTATGTAGCAAGTGTTTTACACTTGTCCTATGAATGGTCGATAATTTAGGGAGAATGACCAATCATTTGGAAAGTACAATACACTTGTCATATGATTTGTTAGGTTCGACCAAACTAGGTCCGAGTTAGAAATTACCTAAATATGAAATCAAGCCCTAATTAATTAAAATATGGCCAAACCGTCATGGTGAGGTCCGAAAAGGACAAAAAATATATACACATGTACTTTATCCATCAGTCAAAGTATCAACCATCATCATCCAAGTCAAATCAAAGCGCATCTCACATAAATAGGCTTCCGCCACCTATGAAGAAGGTATCTCATACGCTTTAAGCTAAATATTCACTATTCATCATCTCCCTCCTCCCTCCATTTATTCTAAAACACTAGCCGTACTAATTTGAGCATCAAAAGCCTATGTCGGAACAAAATCGGCTAGTTTTATGTGTGTTCTCTCCCTTTTGACAGGTAGACAACTAGCACATTATGCTGAGCGTAAAGCCCCTCCACTTAGTCAACCCAAAAGGACCCCGCATCAAAAGTTATTTGATATCACTACAAAAATATATCTCCTTCATAGACAAATCAATATATTATAAATTTAATTTCTATGACGTATACTAGTTTCATTAATAATGTCTTGCCACGAGTTGTTTCTTTAGTTCTGTTTCCTTTAAATATGTCATTAATTCATCATAAATACTTTAAATTTGTGACAAAATCTTTTTGTCAGAAATTTTAATTAGTGAATCGGGTGTTTTTTTATAGGGTATTTTATCTTAAATTTATCGACAAAAATTTAAATCAATTTGAATAATATCTCTTTGGAAAATGGAATAAGAAATTCAACAAAAGAACCCCAAAAGTATCTAATAACGAAATGATGATTTTGCCTATTTTTCTAAATCTATTAGGCTTGGTTTAGTAAGGTGGAAAATGGGAGGAAGGAAAATGGAAGAAATTTTGATTTTTATATAAGTTATATAATATAAATCTATAAAATAATATTTTCAAAATTGTCCATATGTATAACTAGATGTTTAGATAATATTACATCTTCCACTAGCATAAATCCTTGCATTTTTTAAATAGCAAATACAACATGTGCATTTATATAATATATTAAAAATGTATTTCACATATTTATTTATTTATTTATTTATTTTTATTAAATTTTCCACGACATAATTATATTTATAATTATATAAGATTGTGGTTGTCATTTAACACAATGTACAAAAATATTTCATTATATTAATTTAAATATTTTATTTACATTATACTTATTTAGTTTAATTTTATTAATCTATTTTAATACATAAATTCATAAACATAATTATGATTTTTAATGATATAAATGTATAATTGTCATTTAGTACATAAATAATTTTCTTTCCTTCCACTTTTCCATTCAAACAAATAAGAGAAAATAAATAGATTTTTATTTTCCTTCCATCTGTTTTGCTTTTATCCAAACACATCCATAAAAAATTAAAATCCACCCATTTTCTTTCCTTTTATTTTCTTTCCTCCCAATTTTTTTTCCTCTACGAAACGCGCCGTTATTGTCATTCACCTGCCGGATCCTGTTTCACTAATAAAACTATGAAGATCATGTGTTATAAGGACAATAAAACAATAGCCGTATTTTCTGATCACATTGGTAAATAATATTTTACAGATAATTTCATTTGTCTTCTATATATCCATCAAGTTCTATATATATATATATATATATATATATGTAAGTTAAATTTCACTTTCTTTAATCGGTAAAACAAGTACAACCAAAGGTGACATGCACACAGTGCACAAGCCATGATGTAAAGAAAACGAGATTCTACTTTAATTGGAAATTAAAAAAAAAAAAAAACGAACAATAACAAACAAAAGAAGAACATGTTCGTTAGATATTACACCTAAATAAATCCTATGATCAAACGTGGTGATCACATATCATAATGAAATTTTGCTTATAAATTTATAACATGAAAATGTTTATATAATAATCTAGTCAATACACGTTTTAACATTTTTTTTTCCACCGAGAATTACAAAGAATTTCTTTTAATTTTTTTCCATTAAATAATTCTAGCGAATTTCAATTAAATTAACCATTTGTAATCGTTTTAAAAATAGCAAATTATTCATTAATTACAAGCTTTCCTCTTTTTTTCTATTGATATAGTCAAGACATAAGAAAAAATAACAACTGAAAATGGTGGGGGTTGGGGGGGGGGGGGGGGGGGATACACAGAAAGCAAACTTTTTAACTATTAGAGGGTAAATGTAATTGACCTTTCTTGATAATGTGTATAATGGCTGATAATAATCTTATGATGGTTATGTATTTCCATTTTATTATATATATATATATATATATATATATGATTATGACAATATTGTTAGAATCCAACATAAAAAACAATTGGTCCGTGTCTACTGTCAAATACAAATAAATCCTGGGAAAATGTCGCAGTCCTGGAATTGATGACAAGAAAAATTTAGACGTACATCTAATCAAATTAAATATTCCAACTAAATACAATAAAGATATCCTCAAACATATGTTTAACTCTTTCTCCAATGAGAGGAAATCAATTAAACTTCCAAACAATACATGTGATGTGTATAAATGAATATAATGCAAAATGTTATATTAACAGAAATTTAGATTGCTCGTAACGAAAGACATATGTCAGTTCATAATTTAAGTAGTAAAAGCAATTAGCCCGCCTTTAAATTTCACTCGAAAATACAAATAAAATTAAAGAGACCTTAAGTGTTGGGTGAAACTATAATTTAAGTATAAACAAGTAATAATGAATTACTAAAAATATATATAATGTATTAGAATTAAAAGAGTAATTATAAAACATCTTTTCGTTGGAACACAAGAAAAAACATATTCAAAAAATGTTACCGTTTATTTTATTTGTGTTAGCAAAAGAGAATATATAATATATTACATCATTTCTCTTACATTTAATTGAGATAAGAAAAGAGAATTAATTTATAATTTTTTTTTACTATATCATAATTTTGGTCTTTCAAAAAGGAGAATCTATAATTTTTTTTATTATATAATGTTTTTTTTTCTCTTTTTTTAATTTTAATCGCTTGCCAATGTATGAGACAATTAACGTTATATAAAATATTACAATTGATGAGAAAAATAAATTTTTGACTAATAAATCATGTGAGAAAACAGAGAAAAACGAGAAGGTAATAACATGTATATACAATTGTGTATATATATATATATATGGAAATCATGAGTAAACATCTGAAAGTGCAAGCGTCAAAGCACAAGGCACACCTATTTGATGTTATTTGTGTGTCTCAAGCTGCATGGAATCAAACTCCCTGCACCAACCCGCCGAGGCCGCCGCCGCTTCACCCAAAAAACACTCATTAAGATCTTTTTCCGACTCCCACCACGGCGGCTGAATCCACCCCTCCGCCGAGTCCACCAACGGAAACTCGGTCCCCGACTCCGACGAGTCGTAACTCCCCTCCAAACTCGGCAACTCAATGATCTCGCCCAACTCCTCCTCCGCCGCCGCCGCCACATTCTCTTCCGAGCACACCGGGCTGAGCTCATCCATCGCCGCCGCCTTGGTGGCCGCGGCCCGCACGTCCCGCGGCGAGAGGGAAGCCGGCCGCGGCAGCGAGTCCCGCAGCTGAGGGAAGTTGAGGATCGCCGAGTCGCCCTTTATGCTCAGCGCCGCCACGTCGTGGGCACGCGCGGCCATCTCCGCCGTGTGGAAGGTGCCCAGCCAAATGCGGGCTTTCATGCGCGGCTGCCGGATTTCGGAGACCCATTTTCCCCAGCTTCGCATTCTCACACCCCTGTAAGCGGGGTGCTTGGTTCCACTTTCTCTCGTTCGTTTGCTGCAGTTCTTGTCGGTGCTTTCTGGGTTTTGCATGGCGGAGTCGACGGAGGAGGTGGAGGTGGTGGTTATGGGAAAGATTACCGAGCACGGTGACTCAGCCATGGTATTAGTGGTGGAGCGTTTGAGAGGGTTGGAGGACTTGATGGGAATCTCATATTTAGCCATTTCATATATAGTATAAAATTTCTAATTTGGACAAATTTGAATTCAATTTAGTTTTTTTTTTTCCTTTTTTATCTTGAAATTTTTAATTTTAAATCAAGTTTTGTCTGAACAAATGTAATTCAGTTTTATTACATGACAAATGTCGAAAATAATAAATAGTTGATAACTTTCATCTCTAAAAGCTATCACTCTAATAATTATAATCGATTAGTAATCCAATATAATTAATGTTATCGTATCCATTTTCCCATAGTTTCATTATGTTGTAAATTTGATATAAAATGTTGAACATCTCGACTTGAAACATCAAAAGTTAAAACCACGTGACTTAAAGTCAATAATATTACCATTTAAAAATCATTGATCGCGTGTCACGCAATAATAATACTATTTAAATGTTACGTCTTAGTCTTCCAATCCATTGAATGCGAAAGTTAGCTTCAAATCAGCCTGAATGAATTCCGAAATCGAATTATGAACAATTTATTCAAGACAAATATGTAATAGTTAAACGTACTTGAGTTCTTTAATTTGGCGGAGTTATATGTTTCTTTTCAAATAGTTAGATTGGTCGTTATGTAAGGCACTTATTTATTAGCTTAATTATAATTTTAAAAATTTTTACATTAATTACTATAGTGAAAGGACATAGTTTTATGTAACAACCCCATGTATGTCACATCAATTTTTATATGTCCGTTGGGGGGGCCTATTTGTTCATAATTAAACATAGTAAAATTATTAGATCATGCTTTCTAAATTTTTCACATCTTTTTCTTTGTCTTATATTTTTAGCAGCCTTTTGGGCGACAAAAATAAAAGGGATAAATTGGTACTAGTTTGGTGGCACTATATACACACACATATATATATATATATATATATATATATTCAACCTAATCAATGATAAATCTTACGGACTCAAATAATTATATATATATATATATATATTCTACCTAATCAATGATAAATCTACGGACTCAAATAATTTAATTTTTTCTCATTTTTTTCTTTTTCTTATTTTTTTTTAGCTGCCTTTTGAGCGACAAAAACAAAGTGAATAAATTGGTACTAGTTTGGTGGTACTAATTAAACTGCCCGATAATTCTCGTATGAACTCGATGTCAGTCACATATAAAAACTAAATGATTGAAATTGTTTTATATTTTATATGTTGATATTTTTTTTATAAATGGATTATATTTAATGTGATTCAATTTAAATCGTTTGATACATGCGTCGAACCCATATTAGGTGAATAAAAGAATTTCCCAAATTAAGTTTTCACATCTACAGATAAATTTATTGCATCTTGAAATTATTTAGAGAAAAATAATATTAATGACAAAATTGTAATGGTTATTGATGTAAAAGTTACCACTAATGACATTTATTCAATTATAATTTCATTTATGCATTCATTAACAATATCTATTATGTGACAATAATCCTTTTTTATCCAATTAATAGGATTAAAAGTGACAACAAAATAAAACTATGATTAAAATTTTGTTAGCTGCAATTAGTGTCAACTTATTGAAAAAGACGTGACAATTTCCCTTTTTGTCATTATATAAATATGTCACTAAGTGTTGCCTTGTTGGTATTGACAATTTTTTATCACAAATTTTTATGAACATTAAACTTTAAATATATATATAGGGATAATTACGTTTACACTTCTTGAAGTTTGATTTAATTATTAATATACCCCCTTACATTTAACTATTTATAATTACACCCCTTATAACATGACAATTTTTGAAATCCAGACGATTTTTGTGAAATTATTTTTTTACCCTCGTGCTTGAACCCTCCAAAAATAACCAAACTTAATATTTTCTGTTTACAAAAAATATCTCCAATTGAATATAAAAATTACAAAAACTATATATACATATCAACATAATATATACACTTTTTTTCCTTTTTTTTCTTTATTCTCCCCCCTTTTTCCTTCTTCTCCTTTTTCTTTCTTTTTCTCCTTTTTCTCTCCTTTTTGTCTTCCAATTCAGACTCTTTCTCTCCCTCTTCTCTCGCCTCTCCACCCACACCGACCTCCTCTACTGTCTCACGATTTTTCCTCCTTCTCTCTACCGTTTTCTGGGTCTGTTCTCTCTCTCTCTCTCTCTCTCTCTCTCAGTCTACAATTTTTGAGGATGGAGATCTAGGTTTTGTACCAAAAATTGTTAGAGATCTAGAGATCAGGACCATAAATTGTTGGAGATTTGAATAAAATATTATTTACACACCCAAATCTGAAAATTTGGAAATGGGGATTTGAGGATTTGTAGAAAATGTTGTTTGGGTATTTGAGGATTTGTAGAAAATGGGGGTGGCCGCGGTGGTACTAGGCGGCAGCATAACGGATGAAGTGATCGGCGGTGGTCGGTGGCGAAATGAATGCGGGTGGCAGCGGGAGGAGGAGGATGGAGAAGATGGGTGGTTGGGTTGGGGGAGGAGATGATGGAGGAGGAAGATGAAGGTGATTGATTATTGGAGGGTGAAGGAAAAAAAATGAAAAAAAAAGGAAAAATTGATTAAAAAAGTAAATAAATTATTTTGATGTTTTTTTTAAAGAAAGAAGGGAAAAATACCCCTCAGAAATCTTTTATTTTGAAAAATTAATTATTTTGATATTTTTAATTTTTTAAAAATTATAAATATTCCATCATATATTTTAAGGTCTAACTTATGCACCCTTTTGGTATTATAATTATACAAAAAAGTCAAAAATCCGTACAAATTAATTTCCCCTTCACAGAGGGGTATTTTTGGGAGTTCATAAATGAAAACTAATGTTCGCTATCAAAAATCCTAACGGCCACTAACACAAGGAAATATTTATTAACGGTGCTAACACGGAGGGAGTTCAATTATAAATAGTCAAATGTGAAGGGGTGTATCGATAATTACACCATATCTCAAGAAGTGTAGACATAATTATCTCATATTGAAAAAGGCTTCGTTTGGTAGTGTGAAAAATGGGAGGAAGGGAAGGGAAATAAAGGAAATTGGAAGGAAAATGTATATTTTCCCTTGTTTGGTTGTGGGGGGAAATGGGAAGGAAAGAAATTGAGAATGAAAAAATAAGTATGGGGCCCACTAATTTTTTTTCCACCCCAAATCGGACGGAAAATGTGAGGAAAATAACACAAGGATCTCTATAAAATTATATTTCCAAAATTGCCCATATGTATAACTAGTTGTTTAAATAATATTGCATCTTCTACTAGCATGAATCCTTGCATTTTTTTAAATAGCAAATACGATGTGTGCATTTGTATAATACATTAAAAATATATTTTACATATTTATTTATTTATTTTATTTTCATTAAATTTTCTACGACATAATTATATTTATAATTTAATTATATTTATAATTATATAAGATTGTGGTTGTCGTTTGACACAATGTAAACAAATATTTCATTATATTAATTTATATATTTTATTTACATTATACTTTACATTATTTAGTTTAATTTTATTAATCTATTTTAATACATAAATTCATAAACATAATTATGATTTATAATGATATAAAGGTATAATTGTCATTTAGTACATAATTCATTTTATTTCCTTCCACTTTTCCATTCAAACAAACAAGAGAAAATAAATAGATTTTTATTTTCCTTCAATCTGTTTTCCTTTCAACCAAACATACCTGTGGAAAATTAAAATCCACCCATTTTCTTTCCTCTCATTTTCTTTCCTCCCTATTTTATTTCCTTTGCCAAACGCACTGTAAGTGTTGGTATTGACAATTTTTTATCACAGATTTTTATGACTATTAAACTTTAAATATATAAATACACATATATATATTATGACAAATAATTTTATGTATTTATATATTTATTTTGTTATTTGCGTTGGAGATCTAACAATTATCCCTTAACATTATGTTTGGTTCTAGGATTTTAGGAGGGAAAAGAAAAAAAAATAGGAAGAAAAAGTATTTTTCAATGTTTGGTTACTAGGGAAAAAGAAATGAAATGGTAAGGAAAAAAAAATAGAAAGAAAATATAACATAAATTGAGAAAAAATATTTTCCTTCCAATTAGGTGAGGAAAATGAAAAAAAAAAAAGCTTGTTATCTAATCTTATGTTACTCTTTCTAGCACTTTCTGACTTTTTAGGCTTTTATCTCATTTTTGTTGCTCAAACTAATTGACTGTTCGAATATATTTCATGCAAATCTTTTTTTTTTTATGTAGTTAATTGATCGTTTGGATTTCTTTTGGGTTTGTTTTTACATCTTCCTTTAATTTCACCCAAAATGTTGTATATGTATGTTAATCAAATATTAATCACCCTTCTCGAATCTATATAAAGTATATTTTGTACATATTTTTATTAAAATTTAATATTTTATTAATTCAGTGTCGTTGCTCTAAATAAAATTATCTTGGATTTAATTAGGATTAATACTTTAAGCATAATCAAGTAATCTGTGAGGAATGTAATAATGAATGAATTAATTAAGTAGTACAGTTGTAGGTACCCTTCAATTTAGGCCATAATAGTCCAACTAATGTACTTAATGCTGATCACAAAATGGAGTTGATTTAGTACCTGTACTATTTTTATATGTATTACATTAGCCAATGAAAGATCGTTGTCAAATCAAAACATGTATACTAATGGTGACACTATTGAACTATCTACCTTTTTTTTTTTTTTTTTTTGAGAAAATTCCCTTTTGTGTTATAATCTTGATTATTGAGGCTCCAATATTTGGTCTACAATAGATTTTTTTTTTCCTTTTTCAAAAAGGATGTTTGCTATCGATGAAGCCTAGCTCAAATTTATGATAAAATGATTTGATTTGTAATTTGAGATATAAAATAATTGTTTTTTTGCTTTGCAAAAAATAAATGAATAAAATAAGACAGGATAACATATTTAAAGAATACATTATTAATTATGTAGAATTGCTGTATCTTGATTACTACCAATTTTAACTTGCACCATCTATTATATATATATATATATATAGTTTTAACCATCTAATTTTCGATTTATTAACTGATTAATTCGAATTCAGATACTGCATAAATTCAATATCAATGCTATCCTACCAACCTAGTTGCTCCAAAAAAAAAAACAGAGAGAGACATATAATAGACATAAAGAGATAGGGAATGACAATACTCAATGTACGTGAATTAAATTTCAATATTAATATGCAATCATGTCGGGTTTTAATTAGTCACATTCATATAAATTCGTAACTCATTAATCATTCTGAATAATGTGGGGGGGGGGGGGGGGGGGGGAAATAAGTAGCTTTATTTTTCAAATATATATATATATATATATATATATATATATAAGGATAAAAAGGGGGTTCTGGTTATTATCATGTCCATCAGTGTCATTATCATCCATTACGGGTGCAGACTCCTTTAAAAACCTTGATAAACTCAGGGTTGTTAGGTAAAACAACATTATCTGTTGCCACCTTTTGAAATCAGAGCCGGTAAATTTTTTTCGACCTTTCCCCTTGTACGGTAGCTCGAGGAACATCAACAGTACTATATGATGCCATCGAAATCACAAATTAATTTGTCTTAGAATTGTTGTTTGGTGAGAGCTGATTTCAAATAAAAATAAAATCGATGCAAGAATTTGATTCTTTGACTCTAAGACAAATTTGCCCCGAACAGTGCTCACGGTTTAAAAGGCAATTGTCTCCCAAGATACAACGACTTTTCTCTAGACAGGAGCACTTCAAATCTCAAGAAGGACAAATAAAAGTGTTGGAAACTCTTGAAAAAAGAAACAGAATAGCTTTGAAAAGTATGTGTACTCGAATGCAGGACACTATAAAATGTTGTTGGATTTGAGTGAATGATTCTGGGTAGAGTGGGGTGTATTTATAATAAGTGAAAGTTGTAGTCATTCACTGAATAAGTGCTAGTTGCGCCCCTTGGATCAAACAAAGCACTGGTTCGATTGGACCACCCCCGAGGGCCGCGCTGGTTTGATCACATCCAAACTACACAGACCCGAGCCTCACTCGGTTCAATCTGAACCCTTGACCCAGATTCGTTTGATTTGAATTTGGGTTTGATTCAACCCAAAATTCAACTCTAACTTAGCCCAAAAAGATTGTGTTTTAATTAGGGGAAGCCAAGTCGAGCCTGCCTGCGGCGGCTATGCGTTGGTGTGGACTTTAGCCCGAACCCACTTGGACATAGGTCCTTGCCCGTTTATACATTTGGGTATCCCCAAAGGACCCCAACCCCTTGTAAGTTTTTGGGTTATATTAAATAGCCAATTTTCCTTCATTTTTCTAATGTGGGATAGCATTCTTAAATGTTTTCCCAATCCTAGCTTCAACCATTTTAAGTGACCAACTTTGACAATTAATTTTTTATTCACCCGAAATTGTATTCATTCGAGTGAATGCACTATTCACATCTACTTTCGGAGTAGATTTCATTAATGCCAAATTTAAATTATAACCCACTTAAATAATTTCTCAAAATTGGTCAAATTAATACCAGCATGCTAGGAATAAAATTTTCTAATAATTTTTATATAAATATATATAGTTACAAGTAATATATTAATTTTCGACCTCGAGACTAAAGTTTGAACACAATAAAATAATTGAAAATACTCTTTTTGTCCCATAATTGATGTCATTTAATATTATTGCACAAGAATTAAGAAATGAATTAACAACATTAATTATAGATTAATCTAATTAAAATATCCCATAATAAATGAGTTGTTGGGAGATTTTTTAAAAATTTACAAAAGATATTAATTAGAGTATAAGGATATATTAGGAAAACCTAATAAATTCTCGCTTAACATATGAGAAAATCATACATTGTGGAACAAAAAAAAATTCTTAATATGACATTTATTGTGGGATGGAATGAGTAATTTATTCATAAATTCAAACCAAATGAGTCAAGTCGAGCTCAAACAAGAATCGAGTTCGAACCCCTTTTTTCTTGATTAGTTGAGCTTGAGCTTCATTTATTTGATTCGAGCTCAATCTCAAACTTGAAAAATAGCAAAGCTCAACTCAGGTTGGGTCGTTTGCATCCTAAATGAGATATTAAAACTAAGAAATATATAATTAATAATTTGGAACTCTATAATTTAAATTCTTGACTTACCAAACCACCGGTGACGACTTTGAGCGACAAGCAAGCAACAGTGGAGCCCAATAGTTGTGCAATCCAGTAGAAAAGGCAGGCTAGGATGGTGATCTGGCCACCAACGGCCAAGCCGATGGTGACGGCGGGGTTGACGTGGGCGCCGGAGATGTTGGCGGCGATGGCCACCGCCACGAAGAGTGCGAAGCCGTGGCAGACGGCTATCGCGCCACCAGCCCCGGCGGGCCGAGGGCCGCGTTGGAGGTCAACTTGTCTGTCAAAATAAGTTATAATCACCCCAAAAATAAATTAGATCAATAATTAAGAATATATATATTGACATGGCATGCATGACTCCAAGGTTAAAAAGATAACAATTATACATTGTTCAGTATTTTATACAAATTCGATCTGACCCACTTAAAAATGAAAAGTTTTGACTTTTTTTGATTCCATCGCGACAATAAGCACAAATATATATAGATATGTATATGTATATGAAATTGGAGTTGGTTTAATAGTAACTACTGTAAGCAATGGCGGAGCCGACACCGGCAAAGACGAAGAGCAAGGTGGAGATGTACTCCGCCATGTACGCCTTGATCGAGGCAGCGCTGAACGAGTCGTCGAATTGTCCGAAAGCGATTGCAGGCATTTTATTTTTCCTTTTTTCGAAAAAAAACAAAATTAAGAATTATGAGAAAGAAGAAGAAGATAGAAGATTACTAAAGATAGAAAGGGAATAAGAAAATACAGTTGTGCTTTGAGATGACAAAAAAGGCAATTTCTTTGTCGCATATATATACATAGGAAACCCACAAAATTTATCCATTTTCGAAGTTCATTTTAATTTTATTTTATTTTAGTTATAGTTTCATTTAATTAGTATCTCTTTTTTTTTCGGATATACTATATGCCTTGTCACGCAGTTCGGATCCTCTGCTACACAATGGTCTACATCTCCTCCTCCACTCATCAATACACGCCACGTGTATTGGTGATCGGTTAAGATAAGAAAAGAGAAAAATTTATGATATGGGAAAATTTTTAAATATTCTCTTTCCTTATCTCAACGTCTCACTAATACACATGGCGTGTATTGATGAGTGGAGAAAGAAATATAGCACCATTGTGTAATAGAAGATCCGAACGGCTTGTCACGGGATAGAGGAGGATGAAATTAATGTGGTCGATCCTACGTGGAATATTCAATCCTTAATATTTTAATTAGTTTTTTATATTAGTGAAATAACGGATTAAGAAGCAACTTATTAATAAGTTATACTTAATTCAAGTTGTTAACAATTAGTCAACTAAAGTATGTTAGATAAACGTGCATAATTATATCTCCAATAAATCATAATTGCTCGAAATCATACAATTTCATCTTAATAAATATAATCAGGCCCCTGTCAAATAAAAGATAATGAATCGTTGAATTTTAGAAATGCGTTACGATCTTGTAAATAATCAATCTTAATTAACATTTGATTTTCGAAAATACTAAAATTTCCAATCGACCATTATTTTAAACAAATTACCTGCCGATCCAGCCAAATAATAATAATAATAAATCTAAAATTTTATGATTCTGGAACAATCTTTTCGTATGATATGATCGATATCACTTAAAAAAAGTCATTTCAATAATAAAAAAAAATGTGACCAAATATTATATTACGAATTTAAGATATTTATAATGAATTAATGATAAAATTTAATGTAAATAGACCTATATAAATGTAATTGATTAGTATTGATTTTGTTATTGAAGTATATAAGCATTTTTATAATGTATATAATTAAGGTTATATATATCAAAAATATATTTACGCAAAATAATAACATAAAAATATCTCTCTTTTTATATGGAAAATAATAATATACGCATATCTTATATATCATAAAAATTAAATTTATAATATATTAATTGTTACTGAAGAAGATACATATAATTAGTGTAGATCATAAATATATTTAAGTAAAACAAAAATATACGCACATCCTTATTTTGAAAAAAATACAATATATTTCAAACAATTATATCAATAATGCAAATCAAATACAATTGTTATATCTCATAATCAAATACCGATCGCATAATACAAATAAACTAACTATTATAAAATAAAAGAACAAACTAGTATGTCATAGAATAACATTTACATGTATAAGGATCGAATCAATGACCAAATAAGTTACGGGACCTCCTCTTTAATACCAGACCAATAAATTCTTATTTGATTCATGCTCGTTGTCGCATTGTCAAACCTTATTTTTCGAGCAAAATTTGAAGCAAAATATAATTAATGAAGAAAAAAAAGGGAATATTTTCTAGTTGGCAAATTAAATATATCCACATATGTCCAATCAAAAATGTTGTGCTAGGCAAGCTGTCACGAACATGCCCTGATCCTGATGGAATTGTCGGGGAGGGCTCCAATATTAACATGTGAACAACAATAAAAACAAGTTTTTTGTGGGGTCTTTTTAAATTTTTACTTTTATTTTTTAAAATTATAAAAAAATAATAAATAATAAATTTTTGAAATGGATAAATGAATAAAAGAGTAAGTGGTGGCGGCGGCATGGCTAACTAAGCTTTAATTTGAGCCACGCAGTGCGCCGATCAGGTTTTCAAATTTCCTTTCATGGGTTGGTTGAGGATTTTATTTTTATTTTTTATTATTGGAAAAGTTATACTTAAACCCCTGAGGTTCGATCAAATTATAGTTAAATCTTCTTAAGTATGAAAAATTATACATATCTTTCTTGAAGTTTGGGTCTGGCAAACATCTAAGAAAAGATAATGAATTGACTTTATTATCATTATCGAAATGTTAAAAAAATTAAGAAAAAATCTCATAATTCATGTTAAATGTAAAATAATAAATTTGTCTATTTTCTTGATAACAATTATCAATTCACTAAGGCTACGTTTGCTTTCCGAGATTAGCCGAGAAAATGCATTCACATCTCGGCTAATCTCGACTAATTTATTGTTTGGTTGCCAAGATTATAATTGCGGGCCTTCACCTAATCTCACAAAGCCCGCAATATGATGGCCTAATCTCGAGATTATAATCTCATGGGAGGGGGTGAGATTGAGTCTTGGCTTCCCAAGATTAACTATTCAAACACTTTGAATTGACCATTTTGTCCTTTATTTTACCCTTACTTTTACAAATTTATTATTATTAATTATTTTTATACTTTATAATAATAATAATTAATTAATTTTATAGTTTACAATATGTAATTTTATTAAATAATAATTAATTAATCTTATAGTTTACAATATGTAATTTTATTAAATAATAATTAATTAATCTTATAGTTTACAATATGTAATTTTATTAAATAATAATTAATAATAATATTATTAATTATCAGTAATAATAATAATTCTTATTTTTATAGTTTACAATATGTAATTTGATTAAATAATAATAATAATTAGTATTATTATTTTGATTAATTATCAGTAATAATAATAATTATTATTTTTATACTTTACAATAAGTAATTTTATTAAATAATAATAATTAATAATAATAATATTAATTATCAGTAATAATAATAATTATTATTTTTATACTTTACAACATGTAATTTTATTAAAGTTTTATAGTTTACAATATGTAATTTTATTAAATAATAATTAATAATAATATTATTATTATCAGTAATAATAATAATTCTTATTTTTATACTTTATAATATGTAATTTGATTAAATAATAATAATAATTAATATTATTATTTTGATTAATTATCAGTAATAATATTAATTATTATTTTTATACTTTACAACATATAATTTTATTAACTAATAATTAATATTATTATTATTAATTATCAATAATAATAATTAATTAATTTTATACTTTACAATATATAATTTTATTAAATATTATTATTATTATTATTAATTATCAATAATAATAATTCTTATTTTTATACTTTACAATATTTAATTTGATTAAATAATAATAATAATTAATAACAATATTATTATTATTATTATTATTAATTATCAGTAATAATAATAATAATTATTATTATACTTTACAATAAGTAATTTTATTAAATAATAATTATTATTAATAATAATAATATTAATTATCAGTGATAATAATTATTATTATTATTATTATTTTTATACTTTACAATATGTAATTTTATTAAATAATAATAATAATATTTATTAACAGTAGTAATAATAATAATAATTATTTTTATTTTTATTTAATAAAATTACATTTTTATACTTTACAACATATAATTTTATTAACTAATAATTAATATTATTATTATTAATTATCAATAATAATAATTAATTAATTTTATACTTTACAATATATAATTTTATTAAATATTATTATTATTATTATTAATTATCAATAATAATAATTCTTATTTTTATACTTTACAATATTTAATTTGATTAAATAATAATAATAATTAATAACAATATTATTATTATTATTATTATTAATTATCAGTAATAATAATAATTATTATTATTATACTTTACAATAAGTAATTTTATTAAATAATAATTATTATTAATAATAATAATATTAATTATCAGTGATAATAATAATTATTATTATTATTATTATTTTTATACTTTACAATATGTAATTTTATTAAATAATAATAATAATATTTATTAACAGTAGTAATAATAATAATAATTATTTTTATTTTTATTTAATAAAATTACATATTGCAAAGTATAAAAATAATAATTATTATTATTATTAATTATCAATAATAATAATTAATTATTGTTATACTTTACAATATGTAATTTTATTAAATAAAAAAAATAATTATTATTATTAATTCATAATATTATTATTATTAATTATCAAGGGTAAATATGTAATTGTACTCTAATCTTACTTTGAATCTTATTTAATTGTGGATACCAAACGGCCACATACGCAATATGTACGATCATCCTACTCAGTTAATCTTGGATACCAAACAACCATTATAATTAATCTAAATCTCGGCTAATCTTGAGCCAAGAGACAAGCTCCAATTAACGAATCTCGCAAAGCAAACGCAGCCTAAGAGTATTATTGTTTACAAAAAAAATTAAATTTTTGAGAAAGGGGTAAAATTGAAATTCTGCTATACTTTTTTGCTTACATAAGCAAATCACGATATATCAATGATCGAAATGCGCTAGCTATTAGCCGGACCTAAACCTCAAGGGAGGTATGTGTAATTTTTCATACCTAAGGGGGGTCAGTTGTAATTTGACGGAACCTCGGGGGGCCTAAGTGTAATTTTTCCTTTATTTTTTAAATAAATCTTGTGGATAGGAATAGATCGGGAATAATATATAATCGTTAATTAATTAGGGGTTAATAATGGGGATTAGCCGGCTGGATAGGGATCTGTTATAGAGGGAATCTTGATTTAAACTATTTGGCCGGGTTCATTTAAGAAATAATTATTGGGGTTGTTTATATAGATTTCTGATTAAACAATCAATTATAGCATTGTACTCTTAATGATATCAAGTAGTTAATTAATAGTTATGATCAACAACTGATAATTGTTTTGTTAATTATAATTACTATCAGCTAAATCGTGGAGTTGATTGTGTTTAATAATATAGAATTTATTAATATCACATTAGAACTAAAGATTAAATAAAATATCATCTAGCAGTGTTATAATAGTTCAATTGCAATGCATATATATTTTTTATTTTTCACTTTTTGATAAAGGAGTTTAGTATGTTTTGAGTAATTATATCAATAATTTAAATCAAATACAACTATTATATCTCATCATGATCATTTATTAATTTGAAAGAACTATCTAATAAATACAAAAAAATAAATAAATTACTATACAGTTAAAAAAACCTACATAGTGGTGAAGTCAAAATTTTCATTCAGAGAGGTTAATCAATAAACATAATATTAAAGAAAATAATATATCAAAAATTTTGACATGTAAATTTCAACCAAAAAAAATTAATAATTTTAAGAAGGTCGATAAGTGCCCACTTTGTCTTTTATTTGTTTTACGTGATAAATGTCCCCATTTTATTGATAATTTTAAAAATGATTGAAAAAATGATTTTATGTTTGAATCCCTAAGTTATGTAAATTTATCGCTTTGTGAAGGAATCAATATACACTATTAATATCACAGTTTTATACATATACCAAGACATATACGCACTACAAATGTAATTTTTATAATATGAATGGTCAAATGAACCGGCCCGTCCTCCTAATGTGGCTCTGCCACTGAACTCACATACATGAAATCGGATCTTACGGTGGCAACACAATGTATATTTAACGAACAAATTAGAAAGACGTAGCTATGAGTAATTATCAACCATTTGAATGAAATTTATTTGATACATTTTGAAAATAAAATTTAGATCTCAGACAGTATGTCCAAAAATGAAATAAGATAGAGACGGGTTCACATTTTATTTATTTATTTATTTCCAGTTATAATTTAGATGAATCATCCAAAAAATTGTGACCAAAAAAAGCCTAAATATTTATGTTTTTGCGATATCAGTCATTTTGTTCACAATTAACTTTTGTGGATCAAAACAAATTTCGAATCACACTAGTCAATTCACAAGATTTATGGGTCATATATACATGAACCTTGGGGTCAAAAATTCGGTTAACTCCAATTTACAAATGGTTGGTTAACTTCACCTGCCATTCCATGCCATCATTGGCCCTCTAGATGTGACCACGAATATTCATTCTAATACAATTCTAGTATATATATATATATATATTTGGTGAGATGAGTATAATATATTAGGTAACATGAAATATGTCTCATTTATTTCTACCTTAATAGTAGTTTATTGTTTTATTTTAATAATAGTTTGTTCGTTTATTTGTGATAGAGTTATTTAATTCGTAAATGATATAATTTGAGGTATAATGTAATAGCCTAATTTGTACTACATAAGTTACTGATATATTTGAATAATATGTACTCTCGAAAAGACGTGATAATGTGAAGAAAAAAGTTGCTTAGTAGCGTCCGGAACTTTGATAGCGACATAGATTTAATCATTTTTTCCATAGTTCAAACACGGTTTGGAGAAATTAAGAATGTATATGCAATGAACGATATAAATCAATAGTAATCTCAAAAGCACACATTATTAAACGACCACCTCATTCAAAAGTTTAAATTAGGCAGACTTTTTTTTATATCGAGTGGTGTATATGAAATTCTTTTTTCATAAATGGATAGTGGTAGATTCAAACACAAGACCTTTTATTAGACCTATTCTAATATCACACTAAATGACCGTTTTATCTAAAAATTTAAATTGTTAGAAGAAAATGTTATGAAATATTTATTATCTTCAACGCACTAGATCTCTTAACGAAAATCAAGGGTTCGAATCCTGGAGTTATAAATAGAAGATTATTTTCACAATTGGTCAGAACCAATTGGCTAAGAAGAAGAATTGGGCTTTGAAAACAAAATTCAAGGGGTGAGGTTGAGTTATAAAAAGAAAAGGTCGGCCCATAGGCCCCTTAGCTTAGGGTTTGTATAGCTTTTGAGCCCAAATCACGTGGTGGGTACCAATCCCCCCATTAAAGAGCAGCCGAATTATAGCAACTTCATCAAAAAACAAAAGCTCATAAATTTAATTTGTTCTAAATTATATATAGCGAGATCAAATGTTATAGAGTTATAGGCCCTACAACTATATGTAGCTAATCAATTAACTATATATATTTGTTAAGTTGGAGTATTAATTGAACTGCCCACAATGTTGTTAAGCATTGATCACAAGATTAATTATAATTACTTGAAAATTTTAACAAAAATCACCAATAATGCCTTGGTCCAACGACCAAGTTAAAAAAAAAAAATCTACAATTATAAGGTTTATTCAATTAAAATATGATTGTTTATTATTTTCGACAAGCTCATGTCATACTACGTAAATGGATATATATTCAATTGATGTACGATCGTCTGGATCATATATGATGATATCAATATTTTATTGTATTACATCAATATATTGTCAATGCAACAGTCCACAACTCACTTAGATGTATGTAAAATCTTTTAGATAGCCACAAACATTAAACTTGATTTTGTCCCTCCTCAAGAATTTAATTTTAAGTTATGGAGGAAATTAAAGTGGTGAATTATTTGAGCCCTAATTAATAGTGTACTTTACTCATAAATGCTCACTTATTTTCCATATCTATAATGAAGACAAAACAAGAAAGAAAATAAGTAAAAATTACAAGTGGAAAACATAGTACATAAGTAAATAATTCTGAAATTGGCATATTGGATTCATTTAATTCAAATACTGAAAGACAGCAGAGGTAGATAAATCCATTACTCCAAAGCAACAAAAAAAACTTGCAACTCTACCATGGAAATGAAGTAATTGCATTCACCAACCTTACTATCAATGCCCATAAATCATGAAACCACAAACATTTTATTTGTATAGACCAAATTTGATTTAAAAGTAAGAAAGAAAAAGAAGAAAAACTTATATCTTTACTAAGTACACATGCATTTCATTTTATTTGCTTAATTTATTTATTTTCGAACTTTAAAAGAGTCATGATGAACGACTCGCATAACAATTGCTTTGGACGTTACCTTATAACACTCAGAAAATATCACAACTAAGTCATGACTCTTTTCAATGTGTCAGCTTGTCACCACAACTCCACCAAAATACCAATCAGATTGAGCACATCATATCAGTTAAACTCTTGATATATTGCCATACATCTTGACATCCTGCCACCTCAAGTCATTTTCCTGAAAAAAAAAATTAAAAAACCAATTTTATTTCTAAATAAAAAATTAAAAAAGAAAATTACAAAGACACCCCTTTTCAATAGAAATCCCAACATATCTTTGGCTCTCTTAGTCACATTTCTCAAACACTCCCTACTCAAATCTCCACAGGATATCTGATTTTCGAGAAGAACGCCAGGAAAGTTCATGGACGAAGAAAGAAGAAACATAAACCGACCTCGAAGATTTTCATTCGGAAACATCAACGAAGTAGAAAACAACTCTCTCCTCTCCTCCGCAAGAACATCCTGTGTCTCCGCTGCATCGTTTCCACTCCGGGCGACGAGCCCCGAGACGCCATGGGCGCGGTCGCCCCACCCCATCTCCCCCACCCCCCCACTACTCTACCATTGCTTAGCATCTCTCCACCGCAGCAAGGGCAACATATTCTCGATAACCGTCACGAAAGACTTCATCTTCACAGGCTCCCCTAGCAGCAGGATACATGTATGGAAACAGCCCGACTGCACGGAGATGGGCTTCATCCGTGCCACGACGGGCCAGATACGGGCCATCCTCGCCTGCGGCAAGATGCTCGTCACCGCGCACGGGGACTTCAGGATACGCGTGTGGGAGCTACCGTCCGCGGACGATCATTTCAGGCCCAAGAAGACGATGACTCTGCCCCATAAGAGGTCCTTCTTTTCGTACCCGAAGAAGAAGAGGAGTGTTTGTTCCCAACTACACAGGGGCCACATCTCGTGCATGGCGTACAACGTACTGGAGAGGCTTCTCTACACGGGCTCGTGCGACCAGACGGTCAAGGTGTGGAACATGTCCGAGGGGAGATGCATCGACTCGTTTCTAGCCCACGAGGGGCACGTCAACGCGATCGCGACCAACCAAGACGACGGGTGTGTGTTCACTTGTTCCTCGGATGGAACTGTGAAGATATGGAGAAGGGTGCTCGGCGAAAGCTCGCACATCCTAACGATGACGCTCAAGTTCCAGCCGTCGCCGGTTAACGCTCTAGCTCTAAGCAAGTCCCCTAGCAACTGCTTTCTCTATTCAGGCTCGTCCGACGGGCTTATAAATTTTTGGGAGAAGGAGAGAGTCTCAGGGAGGTACAATCATGCGGGCTTCATGCAGGGCCATCACTTTGCAGTCCTCTGTTTGGTTACCATGGATGATATGATCCTCAGCGGCTCGGAGGACGCAACGATACGGATATGGAGACGGGAGGAGGGGAACGCATTTCATTCGTGTCTTGCCGTGATTGACGGCCATCAAGGGCCGGTGAAGTGCTTGGCGGCGGCTTTCGAGACGAACGAGATTGTTAAGGGGCTGTTGGTGTATAGTGCTAGTTTGGACCAGACTCTTAAGGTGTGGAGAGTTAAGGTTTATCCTGCTGAGAAAGTGAATGTGGATAAAATGGAGGATAGCTATGATCAGACATTAATGGAGGCTTTGGAGTGTACAATGAGTCCAGTTTTATCACCTTCTTGGGTTGAGAAGAAGATTCAGGGCAGTGATTGCTAATCATGATTGGAAATTATAGTATCCAAACAGGGGATTATGGTGTAAAATAAGTGTTTTTTTTAACCTTGTTCCATCAATAGTGAGACTCGTATTGTTTTTAAATAGTTATCTTATACCCTTTTGAATATCTCTCAAGTATTTGCAGTTCTTGATAATTAAGTTATTAAGGGTAAAAGCTGTAGCTAATGCTGGAGGCGCAACTTTATTTTCTCATGGAATATCAGTCCTCGACCAACTGCATAGTTTCGAATCAACGGATAGTGCTGACAATAAAGGCCAACAAACTCGAAGAAGACAAAGATTCAGAAGGCGACGGGCCTTTTTTATGGTATCATTTACATAATCACATTCATGTGAGTAAACTGAACCTACCTCTGCAAGAAAAAAATGAATTCCTATCTTACCACCGAAGTTTTAGATATGTGATGAATCCTTTTCTATTTGAAGAGAATCCGGCGCACTTTTTTTTAACTCGATCATCGATAATAAAATCGCGATCAATCTCAAACTAATCCCTATAGTTGACAAAAAAGTGACAATTTGCAAAAGGGCCCCTGCAAAACTTCTTTTTCTTTTAGCCATTGTCGTGATCTCCCTCTTTTGGCGAAAAAAAAAACAAAAAACATTTCAACTATACCATACTTCACACAGAGGGTGACCACCAAATATCATCTGAAAAAGGCAAGGTTACTGTTAAAAAAGCCATCTTTTTTCTTCCCAAGTTCCGAGATTAAATAAGTCCTCAGTATACTTTGCCATCTCTGTTCTTGCGTTGCTTGTTGAAATGGTATGCCTAGGACTCCTGTTTGGCTGCAGGCCTTCTTCTGTCGAATCTTACGTGTTATCGGCCCTGATCATAATCGGCATTCTTGTTTGTCTCCGGTTATTGTGTTACGCTCTCCAGCTGCTGCTGAGAAGGGACGATAACGAGCAAACAGGCCCGAGTTCCGATCATGGGAACAACGGTGGCGATGAGGCCCGTGAATCCTAATACTGGGCCTGTGATTGGGCTTTCGGGATTCGGCCGGGAGCACTTCATCCGAGTGCGTGAAGTGATCATTGAGAAAAGCTTGAGTTCATTTTCTTCAGATTGTTAGACCTAAAATTGTTGTAGATTCTGATGTAATTCAATTGGAGAAGCTGATAACGCTTGCATAGGTTTTCAACTTTTGTGTTTCAGTTTGTAATTGTCTTCATCAGGGCCATACATGTTCATTGGAATTGATCTGTTATGAATCAATATGGGGTTTAGTTTTATTACTTATAGTCAGGTTTTAGTAGATTATGGATTCTTGAATGAATCAGTAATGGTAACACAATGAGCCTATGTATTGCCATTGAGATAGGCCTGAGTGATGAAATGCTAACTATTTTATAAAACGTCTAGTTTTATCAGTTGCATTAGTGTTCGGTAGATTGTAAAATGGGAAATTATCAGTTTTGGTCCCGTAAGTTGGGCACTTTCCGATTTTGGACTCATTCGATTCATTTGTACCACATTTAGTCCCATATTTCAGAGGGGGAAAAAAGTTTCAATTCGAGTACTTCTCACCCCTTCCATTCGATTTTTAATATTGAGTTTCATGTGGGTGTCGCGTGGTCGTCATCTTTTGAAGGGAAAAAATTACACCAACACTCTACCAATTATATCAAAATAACACCAACTCCCTAAAAGTTTTCAAAACTTATACTTGTCCCCTAAAAAAATGACCGTAATTAGTTGGGACTTTAGAGAGAGAGAGAATATGAAGACAGGAAAAAAAAAAAAAAAAAAAGAGCTAATTAGTTGGGACTTTAAAGGGGGGGAAATGTCAATTTAACCAATAATCTTAAATATTTTACTCTTTATTTCCTTTTTTTTTTTTTACTACTTTCTTGGCATAAACATACTTAAAAATTTGAAAATGGTTGTTAGCCAGTAGATTTCTACCAAAATGGACTTTATGACTGAGTTAATCTAATGATTACTGAGATCTTTAACTCGAAAATGGCGACAGTTAAAATTATGGTTGGTTTTTAGAATTCTTGATAGATTATCATCTTTAATGTGGTGCTTTCAATTATCGTATCCCTCATTATAAGTTTTTGTGCTATTCTATTAAATGTGATTGATTTCCAGACAATTGATAGAGAATTGGTCTAGTTTTTTCCTTCAAAATCAGGGACGGCAATTGAACTACTGTATGGATCAAAATTCGTTCACCTCTTCAACAATGTGGCTGAACGCCCCTTTCCAAAACTAAACATTGAATCTGATTTCCTATCAGCACCGAGGAAAGGAAAGATCAAGATGGTGGTTTTTGTTGCTCCCGCGAGGCGAAGATCATTCGCTTGGCAAAATGAAGTGTGTCAACCTCTTGATGGCATCGGCCAAACACTTTTTCTAGCTAGTCGAGCTTTCTATAAAGAATTGGTCCAATTTTTTCCTTCAAACACAGTAGATAATGGCTATGTCATATTAATTCACCACTAAAAATTAGACGAAAGTGGCACAAATGATTCAAATTGATATTTTTTCTGAAATATGATACTAAATATGGTTCAAATCAATCGAATGAGACCAAAATCAGAAAAATGTTTGGGACCAAAAATGATAGTTTTGGTTTAAACCGAGCGCGATATAAGGGGTATATTTGGAATTTAGCCTAAATTTAATGGATTTTCAAAATAGAATGGGGTTTTTAGCCATTTGCTGAAACACAAGGGGTATTTCTGGAATTTAAGCCTAAATTTAATGACACTGCGTTTATAATCCTTCTACCAAGTGAACTGTCCACTCGGAAGCAGCATAACATTTTCTCTCACATAACACACGCACTGAACGTGGTATCCCCACCAACGAACAGAATGCTTTCAGTACGCCGGCCGCCGAACGACGGCTCCTCCGGTGAAGGCGACGGGGGTGGAACGGCCGACGAGTCCAAGACCCGTAAGCACATGTCCATCGCTATGAGGATCACCAATTACTTGACCCGAACCGGATACTTGTGGCCCATTGTGATTGTAGGGTTTGCTGTCGTGATTATCTATACTATAGTTGTTCGCTCGCGAGATTTGGTCTGCATCTCGGCTTCGTCATCCGATCGCGTCTCGCGATTGTTTTCCGGGTTTGATGCGCTCGAGTCTGATTTCGGATCCCTTGGCGTTCCCTGGTGTAAGTTAGTTATCTTTCTACTTTTTTCTGATCGTTAGGGTTTAAAAACTGAATGAGTTTATTCAAAGTGCTAATTATGATGTTTGAAGTAAAGAATCAATCTTGGTCGCTATGTTTGATTATTTTCTCAAACTTTGAATTTTTGAGTGGAATGATTGGGAGATCTTAGAGTTAGCTTAGCTTGAATTATACCATGCTTACAGATTTATTGGGTTTACTTGTGGTTTCAGAGAATTTATTAACTAAAAATGGAGGAATTAAATGCTCTGGATTAGGGGGAAAAAACTAAATTTAGCCACATTTATTGTCATGTTTCTTTTGCTTGATGGTATTCCGAGTTTCGTTTTGGGATATTTTAGAAATTTGAACCGAAGAAGGCGGTTGTTTTGCATTCTAGTTGTTAAATGTTTATTGCAGTATTAGCGATGAATTGCCAAGTTGCTTCAATGATTTGTTTTCTATTAAGGATTAGGTAGGGTTACCATTTGAAGGTGATTGGAGTGCATCTTAAAATACTATAACAGAATTGTCTCATGCTTTTGATCTTCATCCAATGAGATTACCAGAGAGTCATGGTTACATTTCTGTTTAATAAAATTTCTAATATGGTAGGAAGATGATATTTTGTGAGTTGAGTATGTGTATAATTGTTATCCTTGTCAAAAGGCAGATCGAAACATGGAAAAACTGTTGAATGGACATCACAGGATTTGATCCAAGGACTTGAGGAGTTTTTGCCAATATATGAGACCCGGCCAATTAAGAACAACATGTATGGCATGGGCTTCGACCACAGTTTCGGACTCTGGTTTATCACGAGATGGCTGAAGCCAGACTTGATGATTGAGAGTGGTGCTTTTAAGGGACACTCGACATGGGTTTTGAGACAAGCCATGCCGCATACACGCATTTTGTCGATTTCGCCTCGTCATCCTGAGAAGTACCTTAAGAAAGGGCCTGCGTATGTTGATGGAAATTGCACCTACTTTGCTGGAAAGGACTTTGTGGATTTTGGGAGCATGGACTGGGGGAAAGTGATGAAAAGCCATGGGATCAAACATCGGAGCCGGGTTCTTGTGTTCTTTGATGACCATCAAAGTGAACTAAAGAGGTAAATAAAGTTCTCTGAAATGCAAAATACAAATCTATATACTAGCCAAATCAGGATGGCTTTATGATTTCATCCAAAGCAGTTAATGTCCATGATACTTTTGTCTTGATTTAATTCAAAAATCTCATAGTTCTTTCTTTTCTAGTCTAATTTGACATTTTGATGAGTAGATTAAAGCAAGCACTGAGAG
This sequence comes from Petrea volubilis, assembly GCA_026212405.1. Lineage (NCBI taxonomy): Eukaryota > Viridiplantae > Streptophyta > Magnoliopsida > Lamiales > Verbenaceae > Petrea > Petrea volubilis. The sequence continues at coordinate 25,560,795 of CM047876.1, read as the reverse complement.
CTGGGTTCAAACATCTAGTTTTTGAGGACAACTATGATACTGGAACTGGGGACCATTATTCCTTCAGGCAAATATGTGATCAATTTTATATTAGAGGTGTGTTCTCTCGTCACTTCATCACTCTGAATCTTTCATCCTTCATCGTTATCTACTATTTATTTAAACTACTTTCTAACACACAAAGACACAGTTTCAAATTGTTGGCGTTTCTGTTTACATCAAATTCCCTTTGAGATCAATGTGACGCAATCCCTTACAGACTCTATATTTTGTTCATCGTGATTTTCTTTTTTTGCTTCACTAGCAGAAGTGATGTGTATGCACGCAGTTTGACTTATCTGTTTCATTCAGGTGGTGGCCATAGTTGCTTCAAAGCTAGCGATGAAGCTAGGATAAGATTTAGAAGGAAGAAGTTCTGGGATAAAGCAGTTGATATAGAAGAACTATGTGGGCCAGGAGAAGCGTGGTGGGGAGTAAGAGGGTACATGCGTGATGATTTTAACCACAGCAACAAGGCGATTAGCTATGCCGAACATTTTCAGAACAGCAGATTTGTGGAGTCAGTACTGGACGTTTACTGGGAGCTACCCCCGGTGGCCGGTCCTTCACTTACTCATCAAACAAGATATGAACCGGCACGTGCAACCAACCCTATTGTAGAAGATGGTAGATACAGCTTGTTTCAGAGGCTTGGCTTATCACGACTCGACCCTTCTGTATTTAACGGGTACACTCAAATGGTATATGTTCAGGTATCTGAACCGGAAACATGATCCCCCGGGATATGAGTAAAAACCCGTAGGCTTGTGGTGCTTGTAACTCTTGAATTTGTTAATATCGGGCACTATCCTCGTAACTGTTTTGTCGCTCTGTTTAGATTCTAAGTTTCAGTTTACGATATTATTCCACAATCATCTATATTTAGCGACCCCTTTGTTGTTACTTGGGTATAAAATATTATGTAACGTTATTGCCTAAAGAACTCGGTAAAGAGCAAACATAAGGTGGAATTGATGGCACGTCAATCACGAATTTACATTTTACATATATAAAAATTTGGATCGACAAATACATATTTTGAACACATTACTCGCAAAATATTTGGATGTCTCCAAGCACTTCCATTCATGCATAATAAATACATATTTTTACTAAATTTAAACAGTAAAACAGGCATAAAACCCTTACGGATTTGAGGAAAACCCATCTTTTAGTTAAAGCTGCCCTAGTTTTGGCTCTTGCACTTCTGCATCGTCCTTGGAGCTGCAAACGAAATTGACACATTAACTGCTAAAACAACCAGTGTTTGAACCAGACAAAAAATGCATTACAAAATTTTGTTGACTATACCTAGTCCGATTGCATCGGAACCTTTCATGATCCTCAATCTCTTGCACGAATCCGCAAACATTCTGTAGTCGAAAAACAATAACAAGTTACACACTAGAGCTTGCGATCAATACTGAGTACTAACAACATCGTGTCTCAATCTTAGTAGAAAAATAAAAGTGCATTTTGAGGAAGTTAAAGAGTAAGACTCCAACTGCATTGACTTAAAAGCATGCACTACATCCCAGCAAGACCTTCTTGAAAAAGAAATCGCAAATTTTAACTCCTTGCAGAGATCCTATTGAAAACATTCGGTTATTTTTTCTTGCTGAACCTGATCGATGCATGAATCATAAAAGTTAAGTGGAGAACAAAAATGTAAAGAAGTAGGGGCATTTAGAACTAGAACATACTCCCATGGAACGTCCCCAACAAGCATCCAATCACCATCCTTATCTTCGTAAGTCAGCACATATTCGGAGCCATGAAGGAGATCCATTAAGCGGCTCTCGCTAAGCTGATCTTGCCGTGAAAGTCCATCACCATATTGCCCTATGCACAAAACCGCAAGGATTTAAACTACTCAAAATCTAATGCAACTACACATGAGAGAGAGAGAGAGAGAGTACCTATGGTGAAGCAACTAAACATCTTCTCAAGGGCTGATGAAAGCTCTGCATAGGTAGAGTAAGTTTTCAAATCAATCTTCCTCAAGTATGGAGCACCATCCATGCTCACCTTAACATAGAGGCACCCCGATCCATTAGCATCGTTATCTTTGGATAAATTGGTGGCAAGGGTGTTCTTTCGGAATGATCGAATCGGTGGCCATCCAACTACTTGTGCCCTGTTACAAGAAAGGAAGTTACAGCTGAAATAGGCGAAAACGAGAAATTTCTGGAACTTAGAAACCTAAAACAATTTTAACATACGGCTAGGATGAATAGCAATTCAGAATCCCTTAAAGTGTAACCTCTGAACAAGCAAAAATGATATTCAAAGCCAAATAACACAATCCCTCGGTTCAGAAATACTCAATTGCTTTCAACAGGGGGGAAAGAGAGAATCGCATTTTTAAAGAAAACTAGAGTTTTAAGTTGAACATCAAACAAAGAAAACTATAAGGACCACTCATCTAAATCCAATGTGGAGTGATAAAAGAAATTTTGAAGAACAATAATCTTTTCAACAACTAAAAGTCATCCATACAAATTTTACTCAAAGCATATCAGGAAGGCAGCTAAGAAAGCCAGCATGAATAGAACGAAATTCCAAACAAAGAGCAATATCGATATAAGCAAATTTTCAGTTCTCACTTCTTACTTCTCACTCAGAGAGAGAGAGAGAGACAGAGAGCCAGAGAAACTCACTTTGAAGCAGGGGCAGAGCTACCATTTTCATTCTTCTTCTCCTCAACAGGCTTACAAGCCTCCTTGATAGAACTCTCAGGCAAACAAGATTGCATATTGTTGTTACTCTTGGTCCCTCTAGGAGAGAACAAAGCATCATTTTTTCCCAAATCAACCTCAGATCCACCACTCATACACAAACCCCATTTGCCAGAGCCATCAATGGCATCAGAGAAACCCCTCTTTGCACCCGAAACAAAGTTCTTTAAAGTGCTCTGAGAAAGCCCATTATTGCTCTCATCCTTCAAGTTTGTACCAAAAAGAGAAACCCCGTTTTTTCTTGGGGCCTCTGAGCCCGAGCCCGAGCCCGGCAAGCCAAGCCTAAGCTCAGTTTCTTTGAGGTTCAAAACATTTTTTCGGTCATTTTCAGAGGCTCTCTCCAGTGGTAGAGGCTCTTTTAAGCCTATATAACCGTATTCTTGAGGTATAGACATCAAGATTTTCGGCTCAAAAATGCAATCTTGAAAAGATGAAAAATTTTGGCAAAAAAACTATTGAATGAACAATAGAGAGAGAGAGGGAGGGAGAGGGAAGCTTTGATGATTCTTGAAAATCCTCTTCTTTGTGCTTTGATTTGGGTAAACCTCAAAAAAGAACTGGTTTTGTTGTAGCAGAAAAAGAAGCTTCTTTGTAGCTCTTTTTTTTTTTTTTTTGCCCTTTTCTCTACTGCATAACCATGGGATAATATTATATAATTTGCATGAAGTCAAGAATTTTAGGATAAATTTTTAGTGTAGTAGTGGACAATTATTCCAGTTGCTCTCTCTCTCTCTCTCTCTCTCTCTCTCTCTCTCTCTCTCTCTTAATTTTTTCAGTTGCTTTTACTGATAACACTGCAATACGAAAGCAGATATTTCATGACCAAAAAAAAAAAGCAGATATTTTAGTTCTGTATTCAGGAGACAGGAAAAAAGGGCTATAATAAATTATTCTCTGACATGAATAATAAATTGGTGAAATTAAATAAAAATTTTAATCTTTTTTGACAAAATGAATATGAATTGTTTATCAATTTCTGTTATTTTAGTTAAACTGTGAAATATTATACAAAATAGTTTCTAAATACAATTCCATTTTTCTGTTTTTATAAATACAATTATCCACATCATTCATAAGTGAAGTTTATCAAGAATTGAAGTGACATGTTAACTTTCCATTTTTTTAGTATAAAATAATGATAATAATTAGAAAAGAGAAAAGGCCCTAATTAGCGTGTACAAGTTGGGCCCAACATTCACAAATTGTGACATGACAGTGTCTCTTTTATTTTTTTAAATTTTAATTTTATAACATTATATAGATATATATATATATATCTAGAGAGAGAGAGAGAGATGTGATAGTGAGACACAATTTCAAAACCCCACCGACAACTCACTCAGAGATACTCCAACACACCAACCACCCCACGCCAAAGCCCTTTTAATCAATACTCTTATCTCTATGATTAATTGCCTAATTCCACTTTTATAAAAATTATTATCTTTTTTTCATATTTTTTAGAAAAAATTACAATTTTCGTTCGCTTTATATTACATTTTTTATTTTTAGTCTCATAAATATGCATTGTTCAATTTTAATTCTATAACTTACGAAAAATTGTTAATTTTAGTCTGATATTGTCGGAGTCCTGCAATTTGTGCTGATATGGATAACTAATTTGAGAATTTTCCACGAATTGAGTTGATTGGACAATTTTAATGAAATGGCATGACATGTATGTATTTATAGATATTTTGTATTTTTTTTAAATATCCACATATATATCACACAATTAAAAAATAAAAATTATATCATCTTCCCAAATTAATTGGCCACGTCAGCACAAGTCGCAGAACTCCGGCAAAATTGGACCAAAATTGACAATTTTTTATAAATTATAGGACGAAAATTAAATGACGCATACTTATAGGACTAAAATCAAAAAGGTAATAGGTTTTATTTTTTTTATAATACGTGCACACTATTCATCCATACACCGTCGAGATTCAAACTGGATGCTATATTTTTAATGTCTTTAAAAACGAGATAGATGTCCATTAGACTAAACACCTCAAATTTAAAAAATTGAGTCTCGTACAAATTAGAGAAAAAAAAATGTGCCTTTTTATTTTAAGTTAGTTTTCAAGTTATTTTTTAGTATGTCCCAACCATCTTTCAAAATAATGAAGTGGAAAAATGTATAATATTGTATATTATTTTTCAATATGACTTTTTCTTATTAAAAGAATTTAATCACCACAAAATATTTATTTTTCATACCTCAATGATATTTGATCAATTCGGTCACTACAACCGCATCAATACACCAAAAAAGTAAAAGTCTTATGTTGCTTTCTTCGTAGCTTGTTAGATCTAGGTCTGTTGTGGTCGCTATAGCCCCTTCAATATATGTGTAAATTAAGCCTCAATCCTCCTTAGATATTACAATATTCTTAAATAATTGACAAGTTTTATATTGTCAATACGGTTCAAAGCTAGATATTCAAGATAGTAATGGGGGAAATTTTTTCACCTAAACATGGTTTGAAATTTGAGCGAACCCAAAAAATAATATTCTTAATATATTATATTTGTTAAGTGATCGATCATTCTCCCTAAATTATTCACAAACCACATAGCAAATATAAGATATTCATTATATAATTAATACTATTTCGATCGAACCGGTACTAAAATTTTTGAAGAATAGTTAACTCAAGCACTATATTACCGTGTTTACAACAGAGTCGCATATTACTTTAATTGAAATTATTTTATACTTTTTAATTATTAAATGTAGACAGGTCCATAGGGAACACCACACTAGGTGTGCTACTGTGCTAGGGTGAGTCAAAAAATTCCAAACCGCACGGAATCAAGGATCGCGGTCGTTCGGGCCAATTATTATTATTATTATTATTATTATTATTATTATAACAAAATAAAAAGATAAGCAAATTGAAAGCAAAATGTGACAATTTTGTTTTTCATCTGGCTGATTGCTCCAAAACTTTTTCTGATTTCATAGCCCAACCACACAAACTCGTACGCATGGACGGAATCGAAAAATTTTATTAGAAGACGGCAAAATTAATTTTTTATAAAATATTAAATACATTTTTATTATTTAGATAGGAAAGAATTTAATTTTTTTAAAAAAATATAGATAAATTTTAACTTAATATTAACTTGAAAAAAAGGGACGACCAGCCCCTTTTGGCTCCGTCCCTGCTTGCACGCATTCCCACATTCATCTGTCCAATTCAACAACATTAATAATTCACTCGTTTAATTAACAAGAATCTTTCACTTTCTTTTTTTTGTGGGGTTTTTGAGGGATAGAAACAAAATTTTAAATAAATTATTTAATTTTTTTTTTAAGTATTTCTTTTTAAGAGGGGGGATTTAATTTATATCATTTGATTATTAAACGTTCTTTAGAATTTTTTTGAGCATATATTATAAATCAAATTAACTTGAACTACCAAAAATACATTTTTGTTTTTCAAACAACGTCACACACATGCATGCATGCGTAACAAATCTTTACAAAATAAAGTCCTTTTTTTTCTAACAAGACAGACGCTGTTGGGAAACGAAACCCTATAATTAATAACTGCAAAAGCTGACATAAAAATTAGATCAAACGTAGAACAATCAACATTAACAGACATACACTTCATGGATCAGATTTTTGTCCCCCAATTTAGTTTTTTTTTTTAGGGATATTAATTCTTAAATACTTATTATTCTTAGTCAATTTCATGATATTGTTATTAATTTTGTATGACAATATTATTTTTTAACAACTTAACTGTATAATAAAAATCAATTTATGGTCGGTCGATGGTCCCAAGATGCCGGAGACGCTCGAAGAGCGGTCTCGTGGCTCTCATTACTATAAGAAAACAATTCATTCACTAGCGAATTTTTTTTTGGCTAAGAGATTTTGTTACATGTTTAAAGTATTTGTGATGGATTAACAACAAAATTTAATATAAATAAAATTAAAAAAAACATTCAATGACGAGACATCTAAAAACGAAATTATTATAAACTAAATCCGTCACATAATCTAAATTTATAGTGTATTAGTTCATCACATAATGGTATGCATTCTTGTAATGTACTAGGTTGAGACGACGTTATTTTTTTTTTCTTTTGTCACATTTTGCTAAAAAAAATTGAAGGGATATAATGCATCAAGTTGGTCGCACGGGCCAATTTGATCTTCTTCCCCAAGGATCTCAAACGAGGGACTTTGAGAGAGTTGCCAACTCCAAATACCGTCATGTGTATAATCATTTTATTAAATTCATTTGCAACAAAATTCATTCTATTAAATTGAACTTGGTACAATTGAAAGTTTCTTTACTCCAAGTATAAACTATTGGTTACTTTGATGGATACCGCTGGTTTGTTTAATTTGTCCAATGTTATCCCATATTTACTTTGATAGGTATGTAAACTGCCCTTGACCTGGGGGCCTCGTTAATGTGGATTTTATGTTGGAAAATCAAATTGGTCAAATTGGTCGGTTAAATTAAACCATTCATGAGCACAAGAGTGTAAAGACCGAAATGCCCATGCCTAGTGAATTGTAATTACCTTTTGTTGCCATTTTTTCCCCATTTGGTTGTCCCAGATTTTTCTGCTATTAATGCCGACACTTCTGGATCTAGGGTTTGAAATTGAACTTCTTGCATTTCCCTTCTGCTGTTGCTCTATGCTCTATGCACACAGAGTTGACTGAACTTGTTTAATCATTGGTTTTTATGGGATAATATTGTAATGAACTCTAGTTATTTGTGTTTAATCTTCAAGTTTTTGAGCATACAAAGTTAGATGTTTATAGGACTAGTGGCTTATATCTCTAGTGCACAAACTGTAATTATATATTGTTGATTTTAATTGCCCGGTAAATTGAAAGCTATGTAACAATTGGTTCATATAAATCTAACAATATCTTGAAAATTATTAGTGGTAGCTTTAATAGTGTGTATAAGGACATTTATAAAAATTGTCGTAGATGATGCAAAATTTGTTCTTGCAAAGGACAACTTTAAAGAATGCAAAGATGTATGTAAATTAGCCAAATGAATCCCAAACAAATAAAATACAAAAGTAAATCAACTGTCAGTGAACCATCTATTAAACAACAAATTAAACGAGTAAACCCTTAAAGGTTAAGTTCGGATAACTCATGTCACTAGTCATCAGAAGCCAAACTCAAGTTAATTTTATCTCCCAAATTAAATGATTTGTGCATAAAACTTACACTTTATGATTTAAATAAACTGGAAAAATAACAAACAAAAAAAAGTTAATAAATTAGTAATTAAAAGCCACTAACATAAAAATAGCTGGAAATAATAATAAAATAAACAAGAATTGGGACAAACAAACAATTATGAACGCGACCTTTGACTCTTTTAGTAACTTTAATTTGACACCTACATGTCACTTGTAGGATATTTGGCTGTTTGCCATTTTTTTAACCATGCATGTGTATCTAACGTCATTATTGGGTAAATCTCAATTCCCCAAAAACACTTCTAAGCGTGCGGATTGGGATCGACGGCCAGCGCTAGAAATGGGAAAATTGAAAGGACAACATTTGCGCACGTCATCGTTTCGGTTGTTGGGGAACAAAACGTCGGGTCATTGGTTGACTACGGTCGACGGCTATCAATAACGCCATTGACCCTACGAAGGGGTTTTTTTTTTTTTTTTTTTAACAAATAATAATAATAATAATAAACACCCTATTTTGTTACATATTATAAATTTTCTCTGCAAGAAATGGAGAAAAAAAATAATAAAGAAAAAAAATAGTTGGTGTCCATTCTAGGATTTTTAATGGTTTCTTTCATATTTTATGTGGGGTCTAATTCAACTAACGAAATTTAAGTCGAAAATCGTAAAAAATTGGATTTGATTCTCAAGCGGGTTTATACGTTTACTTTCATAGCAGTTTGATTATTTATAAATAATTATAATAATTGTCGAAGATGATTGATATTTACTGATGTATTTGATGATTGTTCTTCATATTGTAACAATATAATCATTTCACTCAACAAATGAAAAATAACTTTTTTTATTACTTTAATGTACATAATAACTTAGTCCTTGACCTATAATTCAAATTACACATTAATAATTCTTTCTCTCATTCAATATATCTGATCAGTGACGACGTATTATCACTTGACTTCTTGTGCATCTCTCTCTCTTTCTCTCTTTGTATATATATATATATATATATATGTATATTATTTTTTTTTTCATATGAAATAATTCAAATTTTCTATTATATAATCGTGTTATATAAAAAAAAAAAATTTGAAAAAAATTTACATTATCAATTTTTTTTCTTTTATTATTTCACCGATATACATCATTTGTCTAGATGAATAAGTGAAAAATATAACATAATTATGTAACAAATGATTCCAACTGCACATGGGAACGGTTCAGCAAAAGAGGATGGAGAGAGCTCAGATTTGATTCCCCTATCGTGTAATTTTTTGCGCTATGATGATGATGATGCAACTACTCAATTTTGATCCACAAAAGAGAATAATGAAGGAAAATGACGAGACCTTACCATGTTTATCTCTAACAAACAAATATGTGTGTGTGTGTATATATATATATATATATATTGCTGATCTTGTCAGAACAAAATTCGTGTCTCCCACCGAACCAAAAATCAGACTTTCTTGCATAACAGCACGTGGAGTGCTCGTGTACGTTAAACAAATAAATTAAGCCGTGTCCGCACCAATATTGCGTTCATGTTATTGATTTGAGTAATACCTAAATAATATTTTTACTTTTTAGTCGATGAATTTAGACTCGATGATATCAAAAAGTGTTGAAATAGTGAAATTGATACATTATTATTGATGTGGGGTTATTCGATCGGGAATCCGATCCTCAACTCGAATATCGATCGACTTGCTCGGACCCGATCGCCCGATACGTACCTCCTGGATTCGCCGTCGGTTTTTCCGCTCGATTATGTAGTCGACCGAGACCATACCGGGCTCAACGGCTCCCTGCTGGCATTTAATGCCCCGCCAGTCCGGGTATGTGGCAGCCACCTAACCCCATGCCTCATTAATGGGGCGCCAGCTATAGCCTATGGACCCTACCCCCCGGTCTACGGGTCGCCCACGTCGGCCTTCAACAACCCGCATGGTCTGCGGGGCCCACAGAATTCGGTCTACCTGGACATGGTATAAATACCCCCTCATTTATGGTAAGACAGGCGCATTTATTACTCCACATACCCTTACTCTGCTCGAATTCATACTCAACCGATCCACTGACTTAGACATCGGAAGGCCTTAGCCGAGACCCCCCTCGGCTAGCTCACGTCGCCATTCCCTTTTTGCAGGACGTCTTTCCCCTCAAATACCAGCATATACCCAGCCGATCAGAAAACTCGACCGGAGTCGACCTGAACCATATTCGACCCGCATCAATCATAATACATTCAAAGGTTTAAAAGTGGATATCATTGAGGGATAGAGTTAAAAGATTTTATTTGAATGCGTGAGACATATTCCTACAAAATATTAGAGGTATTTCTACTCTTTTTGTCTAGGGATGCAAAGTTAAAAAAAAAAACATTTAAAATTTAGCTCGATCCACTTCTAGTAGTGTCTCATGAGTTCGTGTTTAAGGGCTCGTTTGGATGGATTTTAGAAAGCAGTAATTCTTGAATAATGCTTTTATAGTAGAATTTTTTTTTAAAAGTCAGTCAGGTTTGCATTTAGATATTATAATTTAATATACTTTTATTTGAACCTACTATGAGGTAACTTCTAAAAAAATTATTTTTTGCTTTTTTTTTTTAGATTCTATAGTTTCTGAAAAGTCCATCTAAACACATTTTTTTCTCCTTCTAAAGTGTTTTTTCTTTTAAAAAAATAAATACTTTTCCTCTAAAAAAATTCCATCCAAATGAACTCTAAATAACAGACACCACAAATAATCCGACTATTCAAATAACGGTTGGAGGTCAATTATTACAAGTTTATTTAAAATTTGATTAAAATAGACTAAGCACGAGGCCCCTTTATATATATATATATATATATATATAATTGATAGGATTTAAAACTTGGTCGAATTCGATTATTTACTTAAAAAATGTTGATGATAAAACATGTTCATAAATAAATAAATAAATTGCTCCAGCTTCGACATTCATGTTTGGATTAACTAAATCAAACTACTTCAAACTTTTGTTAATTGCCTGTTTTAATTTAGTGAACGATATCCTAAAATGATCATATTGTACAATAACTCTAAAAAAATGTTATAATATTTTATGTTTCGAAATATATATTATTTTTTTACGCGTGCAATGAGCAATAGAGTGTTTGCCTATTTGGATTGACTAGAACCAACATATGGAATATATGGAACGACCACTTATGCTTCATATTCATAGTCAAAATCACACTTCCTCAATTGAAATAATACTTCTCCATATCAACGCGAGTCACACTTTTTTTTTCTTTTCTTTTCTGTTTTTTTTTTTGGGTATTGGATTTGAGTCGCAGTGAAATTATTGGGTGTGTTTTTCATATTTTTAACTGTATCCCCAAAGGGCAATTATTATTACCGGTGGGTGTTAACACACTCTATGCATGTGCGAAATAAAAATGAAATGTAATTTAATTATGTGTTTAATAAATTTATAATTTTACATTAGAAAAACTTGAAAGAAAATTGATTTGAATTTAAATTTATATATTATGAAAAAAAGATTGAAAATTAAATTAAATTTTATTATTGAAAAAATAAATAAAAAGATAAAGTACATTAAATATTAAAGATAAAGATATGAGAGAAGATGAGAAGAATAAGAAAAAAAAAGAGAAATACTATATCACATTAAATGTGGAGAGAGAAAAGTTAACAAAAATGAAATAGAGGAAAGAGAAGAAAAATATATGCCAGGCCAAGGGGATAGATAGAATTCACATATATAATACTTAATTAAATTATTACATCACACTGATTGGGGTTGTAATCCAGTAATGAGTGTTATTGTCGTCTCCCACTCTTATAATCTCATTTGTGTGATTGTGCACGTGTGTGTGTGTTTGGAGTTACAATTGACATCTATAAAATGTTTCGAATTGATTATATGAAAAAAGAAGTATTACATCATAATTCAAATTACAAATCAAACCATTTCATCAAACAACTATTAAAGTATAACAAATACCCTATTATCAAAGTAGAAAAACAAGACTCACGTTTGAGTGAAGAATCCAACCCAATATATCTCATAATCTTTGGGCCTCAATTTCAATAATCAATGCTGGCCTCATTGGCGTATATAATTCTTTTTGTGCAGTCTCTTTTGTTTTTTTTTTGTTTTTGGTAATGTTATGCAGTCTCTTTGGACGAGCAATTGAACCTTTAATAAGTTGTTCATTTCTTGATTCAAATCAAGACTTAAAAACATTCATTCTGAATTCCTTTATTGAGCTAAAAAAAAATTAAATAATTGTTACATACTATCTTATATAGAGACTTAATTTTGCAAAATGTCACCTTCAACATTTTCAGTAGGAAAATTTCGAAATACAAAATGAAATTAATTAATAAATCTATTAGATTAAATATTTATATTAAGTAACCACAAGCATCACGTCGATATGTCCGAGTGGTTAAGGAGACAGACTCGAAATCTGTTGGGCTCTGCCTGCGCAGGTTCGAATCCTGCTGTCGACGTCATAGTGTCTCTTTTTATATTTTTCATTTTTTTTTAATTTTTGCCTTCCAATTAAATTTTAACGGTATAATGGTAAATTCGTTTAAAGTCCAGGGACATTGCTGTCATTTCACTCGCACCCCTCCGTCTTGTCCTTCTTATCCAATTTTTCCATCTCAGTCTCCACCACCACCAAATGGCCTCCACCACCGCACACTCGAACCTCCCACTCCTCTCCGCCGGCGCCGCAGCCACCACAACCAACATCCGCCGCATCGCCACCGTGCGCTGCGGCCCCCGCGACAGCCGCGGCCCTCTCCTGAAGGGCCGAATCCTCAGCACCGAAGCAATCCAGGCAATCCAATCTCTCAAACGCGCGCACAGATCCGATCCAACAAACCTCCCCACGCACCTCCTCTCCCGCCTCATCAAATCCGACCTCACCGCCGCGTTCAAGGAGCTCCTCCGCCAGGACCAGTGCGCCCTCGCCGCCAGAGTCTTCGCCGCCATTCAATCGGAGTACGGCGCCGACTTCAACACGTACGCCGATCTCGTGGTGGCGCTGGCCAGGAACGGTTCGATTGAGGAGATCGATCCGTTGATTGATCAGATGGAAGAGGAGGGCGCGATCCGGTGCGACGAGAGTAAGGGATTGCTGAGGCTGGTGAAGGCGCTGATCGGTGCCGAGAGGAGAGAATCGACGGTCAAGATTTACGGTATGATGAAGAGGTCTGCGTATGAGATGGATGAGTATTTGGGGAGGGTTTTGAGCAAGGGGTTAAGGAGGTTTGGGGAGGGGAAATTGGCTGATGAGGTTGATGAGGAATTAGGAATGTTGTATAAGGGTATTTTCGTCAAACCAAGGATTTAGAAGTTTTTTTTATTTTTATTTTTTATAATAAGTAATATTTGAACTTATATTTTGTGAGAGGTGGGTTGAGATTTGAGACTTGTACTATTCAATTTTCTATTGTATATTTAGTGGAAAAGAGTAGGGATGGCAAACATTTCGATAAATGATAGTGAAATTACTTTTCTTTTTTTTTTTTTCTGGTAAGTAATAGTGAAATCACCCAACATACAATAATTTTTACAAGTTTATTTATGGATTTTATTAACCAAAAGATATGAGGATTCTACGAATGTGCTTCAATTTCATCATTTCAACTAAAATAAGGGTTTGTTCGGATGAATTTAAAAATAAGTGCTTCATGAGCCGTACGCCTTTATAGGATTATTTTTTTTTGGAAGCAAATATATCTGTGTTTGAATATAATAATTAAAAATGCTTTAAAATATATTTTTATTTGAAGTTGTCTTAAATAGTTTCTAAAAAAATCATAATTTTTTTTGAGGGATTCTAATTTTCTTAAAAAGTCCATCTAAATACAATAATTTTATTTTTTTCTTTTGTTTTCATAAAATAAGTGATCTAAAAAGAAACCCATCCAATCGGCCCTAATTCTACCAATGCTTGATATGAAGTATAAATACTATCATATTATAGGACAAATATGTATGTATCAGTATGTGTTTTTCACAAGGCCAGCAATTAAAACTGTAAAAGTGTTGTTTGGACCATAGCGAGCCCAAATTACCAAAGCCCAAATGAGAAGAATATTTGGGCTGGAATATCTGATGGTCTTTTCAGATATGACTACCTTAAAATTTAGCCCCAAATTGTGCCCTTTTAGTAGGCTTCAACTGTTTAGTCAAAATCTCGACACGCGTACAAGTATTTAGGCACTACCAATTTATTTAATAGTACAAATTATAATTTTCAGTATCAAACAATTCAAGTTACGGAGGGCAGAAATGTCAAATGAGATAGTTTTTCCGGATATTGATTTTTTTTTGTTGAAAAATAGAAATAACATCTTAATTTTATTCTCAACAGAGATTCGATTACTCACATATTCTTCTTCGCAAGTACCAATGCAATCTTGACATGACCGATTTACTAACCGTAAAGACCAAAATACCCCTAGCTTGTAATTTTATTTTCCAATTTGAATACTAGTTTTTTTCTTCTTCTTCTTCTTCTTCTTTTTTTTAACATATTTTTCATGTATAAATAAACATAAATTTATATTTATGCTAAATTTAAGTCACTTTCATAAAAATCATAAATAGTATTCAATTAAATATATATATATATATATATATATTGAATATTAATGAAGCCACAAAAGGGCCTTAGAGAAATTATTATACAAAAAAGTGCCTGGTGAGAGAGAGCACTGATTTGTGCACAGCTGAGAAAAACACACACACACACACACAGAGATAGACCACAAATTATACTTCGATTCTTCTTCTGCGGCAACACAAAGGTAGAACAATTCTGTAAAACCGAAAAAAAAGTTCATAAATGGATAGACAAACCCTAGCTTCATCATCATCGTCGTCGTCATCTTCATCCGCCGGCGGTGGTACTGTCGATTCTCCGCCGCCGGAAGATGCTTGGTTTAGGACTTACCTGAAGCTGCTTCCTCAATGGCAACCTCTTTCCTCCACTAGCAGGGTAAAATAAATTATTCCTCCGCTTCAATTGCTATTTTTTTTTCCTGTTTTATTGGAATTTTTTGGGGAGAAAAAAAAATTAGTATGGTAAATTGAGGGGAATGATATGCGCCGAGGTGTGGTAATATCGAGGAAGCGGGTAATAGGGGGTGTGTTTTGTTTTTGTGCGTTGAATTTTAGGTTTATGTTGGTCGAAGTTGATTCTGGGTGCTGGTGTGAGAATTCAGGTTCGGCTTGGCGGTGGTTGTTGTGCTTATTTTGGAGAAAATTTGTTGTCTTTTTTTTTTTTTATGTGAAATCGGCTCAACTCTTTCGGTCTACCTCATCTAGTGTGGTGGAGAAATTAAATATTTGAGGATTCCCCTGTATAAAAGTCTTGAGATTTGTGGTATTATGGTGTTAAATGATCTTATTCATGAGTTCTATTTGTGAGTTGTGTAGAATTAGTCAACTTGATGTGCTTCCTTGATAGCAGAATTCCTTGATTTTTACATAGTATATTTTGTTTATGCTTACGATGAAGATGGAAAAGTTAAGGCTACTCTGATAGATCATCGCAGTTTTATTATGTTTTCCTACCTGGATGTACCTGTATTGAATTTCGAAGTTGCTCATTGCAATAGTTATACATAAAAAAATTTAAGACAGAAGTTTTATAGAGGCTACATGTCCCATGCTCATGATGGTTGAACCTGAATTGCTTTTGCAAAAATTGGAGCCTTGGCTGAAAATGGTTAAATTTTGCTCTCCTGTGAAGTATTTGTTTTAAATTCTAGGCGAAACTGGCCAATGAAGGACATCTTTCTGAATTTCATTCCACCTTTCTCCTCTGGAACTGAGTGTAACCAATTTTTAAAGAAAACATCAACTTTCTTCCTTCTCCCACTCTTGTTACTTCAATCGTCTTTCATGGTTCCTTTTACAGGTGCTGATCCCAATTGAGATATCTAGAGTTAATCAGGTTGATGCCGCAAGGCTGGACATTGAAATGTCAGCCATGTTGAAAGAACAATTGGTTAAAGTTTTTTCTTTAATGAAGGTAAACATCATGCAGCTAATCTGTTTTACTTGGTCCAGAAGTTTCAGTAAATTATTTGGGAGTTCACAGGCATTTGATTTCTCCATTCTGTTTTTTGGGATTAGCCAGGAATGCTATTTCAATACGAACCTGAACTTGATGCTTTTCTTGAGTTTCTTATATGGCGATTTTCTATCTGGGTTGATAAGCCTACCCCTGGTAACGCTCTCATGAATCTAAGGTATAGAGATGAACGTGCAGTTGAAGCAAGGGGCAAAGGTTAGTGATCTCTAATTGTTTTCTTCTGCTATCAGTTGAATCACGGTTGTGGATATCCTTTTAGTGTTGTTTTATGATTTTCTTAATTTAGGACTATGTGTATTCCATAAAAGACTTAACTTAAGTTTGAGAAATGTTTGTGGTTTGGTGACTGGATCTGGATCTGGATCATTACTAGAGATAGAAAGCACAAGTCACTTATTTTTGAAAGAACCTCTTCACACATCCTGTCATCATTGAGGGTGATGGTGGTTACTATAACCTGAGTCCTTTTGCTTGGCCTGTGGTGGGACAGCTATTGTGAAATAGCCACCTCATTTACAACTTCTAACTGTTACTGAGGAAACGCTTGCTATCGTTATCATGAACTTCCCTGCATACCATTTTCCTTTTATGAAGCCAGACATGTTAGATTCTTTGTTTTCATTTTCTTTTTCCTTTTCCAAAAAAATTATTTTGCGATTGAGTGCTGATGTGAGTTGAACTCAAGGCTCCTTTGTTTTGTCAGACTTTGATATCATGTTTAATCATCTGGTTATCTAATAGTTTAATCTATTAGAGATGAAAGAGATTTACTATTTAGTATTCATAACCATCAAAACGGTAATTTGTTCAATAATCTCTTTTGGTTGTTATCTATTGAGTCTTTGATCTTTTTGCTGAAACTGCTCAAGCTTTTATGCTCAATGGATATGTGGTTGCATGCATCCTTATAGTTAGAACGGGACTAGAGGGACCGGGATTAACCGTTTCTCAGAAGATCTGGTACTGTATTGCAACTGTTGGTGGTCAGTATATTTGGGCCCGGCTGCAGTCATTTTCTGCTTTTCGTAGATGGGGCGACACTGAACAGGTATTTCTTTTTAGTTTTTATTTTTATGTTTTTCTGTATAGTTATTGTTGCTTTGTCTTTGTCTTTGTCTTTGTCTGTGTCTTTGAATTGAAAGACACACACTCACTACAAAGACTTGCTTGTCCACAGACATAGAGAATGCACACACAGGCACACATATACCCAGGTGGTTAAACAAAAAAAGTTAGCAGTCTAATCTTCTCTTTTCCTCCAGAGGTCACTAGCTCGTCGAAGCTGGTTTCTATTACAACGCATTGAAGGATTATACAAGGCTGCGTCTTTCGGAAACCTACTTATATTTCTCTTGACAGGAAGGTATATTTTTAATGAAGCCCTTTGTATTTCTTTATTAGTTTCTAACATTTGGTGGTAAAAGAAAAGCAAAGGTTTAATTCAAGAAACAGTACATAGTCTTTGACTGGATAATTTTTAATAAAAACATTTTGTGTTAATTACCTTTGATAAATGAATAACATTGGGTCTGTGCACTTAACTGGAACTTCACAGTGTTAACTGGCATTGTATCTTCTTCTATATTGTCTAAAAGTGTTCAACTTATGGATAATATACATAAAGCTGGAAAAACAGGTAAAAGAAACTAGCCTCCCAACCACCTCATTATTTATCTATGGCAGAGAAACTGATTTGTTTGACTCCGGACATAGTCCGAGATCTAGTTTGTATTGGAAGTATTCTGATACAAGCATAAGTTATGTCTGTCTCATGAACCTAACTCTGTCTTGGATGCATTTTCTCATAATAGAAAGAATAGAGTTAACAACATGCAACTTATCACGAAGACATTACAGCTATTGATTAGGAACATATTTATTATCCTTCTATCTATCTATCTTGCTACCTGTGACGGATTTTGTTACATGCAAGCATTCTTAAACTGGCAGAGTTAGGAATATGGTTGCAACTACTAAGTGCTCTTATACACACAGGTATAGGAGTCTTATTGAGAGAGCCTTACGAGCAAGACTTGTTTATGGAAGCCCAAACATGAATCGAGCTGTAAGCTTTGAGTACATGAATCGGCAGTTGGTGTGGAATGAATTTTCGGTAATTCGCTCATGACAATCCTGCAATCATAGTTGAAATTACTGTTCCACCCTGCCCCTTTTAGGTGGAACTTTTTGCTTATTCTTGTTTGTGTACTCTTTACTGATTATTGATAAATAAGTGTTTCCTTGAGGGACTACGTTTCAGAAGGAAACTCTTGGTGAACCTTCTGTCTCTTTGGTTGTTTCGCTTTGCTCTTGTTAGTTGAGAAAAAAAATTGCCCTCATGCACTGAAACTGTCAAAACATGAACTTAGAATTCCGTTTTTATTGGAGATGGACTCCTATTTCTGTGGCTATTTGAGCTTAAACTAGGAATATCTTTTTCCTTTGTTCTTTTTTGCTTCCCTGCAATTATTGCCGACTGAAGAATGTGTAACATGCAGGAAATGCTGTTGTTGCTTCTTCCTCTTCTCAATTCATCATCTGTTAAAAATTTTCTCCGTCCATTCTCAAAAGACAAATCTTCAAATTCAGAGGGAGATGAGGCTTTATGCCCCATCTGCCGGGCAACCCCAACTACTCCATTTTTAGCTCTCCCGTGTCAGCACAGGTAATTTTGTTTAGCTGTGTTCAAATAATTTCTCTTGCACAATTTACATGAGATTCAGTATCTTGGATTGCTTCTTAAATTTGAAATGGAGTTTATAGTACCCTGATATCTAACAAATTGCATCCTGAATGATGCTTATATAATCAGTTGAAAGTGAAAGGGTTTGCCCAATCTTCTAACACTGTTCGGGAGATTATGAATTTAGGGCAAATGTTACTTAGAACTATGTTCAAGATGATTAATCATATTGTCTTTTAGCTTACTGTTAACGTTACTAGGGACTGTAGAGTTGTTGGCAAAGCTTTCTGGAGTTGGCATTATATAATTCACTTATTTCCTTCATTTTGATGAATGATATATAGATTAGGTATGCCAGTAAGTCTTGCAGTCTCCATTCACACTGGTAGGATATAAAAAACTTATTGTCTCTGAAAGAACCTGCTTTAAATAGTTCCACTTCCTAATGACAATATTAATGTAAATCTTACTGGCAGGTATTGCTACTATTGTCTTCGAACAAGGTGTTCAGCTTCTATGGCATTCCGTTGCTCCAGGTGTAGTGAGCCCGTTGTTGCTATGCAACGACATGGGGGTTCTGTCAACAACGTTACACAGTGAAGATTCGTTTGATAAGGTGAATGAAATAACAGAGCACAACTAGAATGATGTATGTAAAGTGCCCAAATTCGGCATCACTATTGAAATCAATAAAGCAAGATTCATTTATAAGAAAGCTTCCACTCCATTGAGGGATACCCTATCCATGAAATTTCTACTACACTTAAGTTCCTTGAAGTCTTTACTTTTCACAGTATGGTTTCGATTTCTTCGGCACCCAAATATCAGAACTGCATCATCTGGGAGAGGCACTATTACTCGGCCCGATTCTTTTCTCCCCTTCTTTCAACTATTCATCAGTTATTAGCTTATTATGTTGTATTTTGAAACGCATTAGCCGCGCAGTGGTGTACTCGTTTTTGCGCCTGTCAACTTCTTTGCTTGTCTTAATAGATAGGTTTTGCTGATCTCCTTATCAGCCATTGCAGTTGTAAATGCCAACCCATCATCAACCATTTGAAGTCAAAGCTCCAATTCATCAGCAATCGCAAGCTGTAGAAGATGTCATGATGAGAATTGGAGCGGGAGACACGGGCAAGATTGTTTGTTATGGTTGCACGGTCATGAGCCTCGTGGTCAGGTAGTGGATTCCAGAGCCAGACCCAAAAATTCAATATAGGGGTCAGCTGAATTTTTTCACAGTATGATGCATAATTTCAGCATTTAGGGAAATGAAATTCTTTTAATTTTTAATGAAGATACATATGTGTGTGTGTGACATAGCATTTTGTCGATATGAAGGGGATGATATTTCCTATCATCTTCTTTCCCTGCTCTCTCTGTAGCTGATTCCTTGGTTCATGATTGTATTGTATGGCGTGTATGTGCACGCGCGTGTGAAGTAGGAACATGGGAAAGAATTAGTTCCCTTCAATTGATGATTAAGATGTGAACTGTTCGGTATGAATTTTATCCTCTGGTTGCATGGTGGGATGGATGTCGTCGTCCAATGATCGCGTACTGAGTCTTGAATAAAGCTTAGGTTTCACACACATATGGGAAGATCTTCAGCTCCACTAGGAGAAATCGTGTTTTTCTCTGCCAGTTATTATTCCCCCCAGAGACTTGGAGCACCTTTATATTTGCTTTCCTATTGCAAGTGTTTGTCCTGAATTATCCCCGCATGTGGCTACGACTCAGTACGTTTCCAAGTTGGTAGACAATGCCAGCACAAAGAATCCAACTAAGATGATGGATGGTAGATGCAAAATACGTTTCTTTACATCCTTTAATATGAACTTAATGGCCAAGTCATCAAGGAGGTCCACCTTGGAAAGTTTCATGCTACCCAATTGGATAATTCGTTAAGAGGTCTGAGTCGAAAAATTTCACACTATCCAATTGGGTAGTATCAAATTGATGTTTTTAGCTGTTGAATCTAAATATGATAATATCAAAAAGTGTTTAAAAAGTAAAATTATGATATCATTATACACAATCCAATAGCCGTTTGCCTTCTTGCCCTATGTATTCCATGGAGATTTCATGAATTTCATATGGAAACACATACAGACATACATGTATATATTGCGAGTGGTACAAATTTCACCTAGGGATATTTGCACAACGTATTATTAACATCCATCTTTGCAAGATAGGGATCCAATGAAATAACCCCACGCTCCTTTGATTTGAGATTAGGGTAATCATATATACACCAGGCTAGAGCAAGTTTAAAATGAAAAAGTAAAAATCTATAGGTTAATTAAATATTTGAAAAAAAGTTATCTAGCAACAAATATTAACCAAGAAACTATTTAGATTGTTGAAAGCGAAAGCCTCAATAAATATTTTAGGGAGCAATGATGCATCACTTGAAGGATGAGTTGTTTTTTGGGGTCAAGAACTATTTATGTCAACCAACAATATTGTGTGGAATGGGCTATCGTTTTTTTTTATTGTTTATTTATTTAATAATCCTTTTGTTTGAGACTTTAGAGCACTAATGGAAACTCAGCCATATTTCTTTAAATTTATTTCTTTTGTCTTAAATGATTTCATATTCACCATGTTATTTATTTGATAATGCCCAAATCCATTGACAATTACAAAGGCTTGATTCTGTGAAGTATTATCCCACACTTTAAGACGGTTGGATTTTATCATTTGGTAAAAAGACTCCTTGCAAGGAAAGGGAGGGATTAAAGCTTATAAGCTTGTTAATTCAGACTTCTTCCGATGTCAGACAAGAATATGATATCGTCATTATTTCTTTTTTTATCATTCATAATTGACTATCCGATGTCTGACACCAGCAAATATCTACTAAATTTCAGTTCAAGCCTGATCGGGCCACTTATGAGCAAAGCTCTTCTATTTTATTGTTCGCTATATTTCACATGCCATTAATTTTCTTAAGAATTATTTTGTGGTCAAGAAGATTGCATTAAATGTAGTTTAATCATTATATATTTAAATTTTGGAGTCGACCATCACAATATCTAAAATATTAAATGAAATATATACGCTAAAAGAAGAGACCAAAGAACCCAAGAATATATAGTAAATTACATGAACAATTTCCAAGTAGTAAATTAATATTTAGAAAGGTGTAGCCGACCTCTCTATAAAAAAGAATATCACTGACAAAATATAATATAATATAAGAGTAAAAGCCAGAATTTTTCTTTTTCTTTTTCTTTTTAGTCCCCATGAGAATGATGTTTAGAATTTTTAACATGAACAAAATCTGTGTATAATTGTTATGATTAATTATTTAATGATAGAAAAGTTATTTATAAATTTATAATCAATTACTAGTGGAATATGCATAATGGCAACTGAATCAGCCGTACATACTCCTCAGTGGTATATTTGTTTTATCACTCAGTTCTCACCTTACATTTAGTCATTTACTGATAATTACTGACTTAAATATAAAATTTTTTGTTATTATCAAAGTTTTAAAATCATATTTGGGCGAATAAAAAAAATTGCCACTTATCATATGTTTTTAGTGACAACTTTAATTGAAAACTATGCTCAATTATTTTTATCACTAGAAGTCGTGTTTTTGTTTTTCGTTTTTATTTTTAAAAATTTCTTATAGTGCCTTCTATTAGAATTTTTCAACACCATAAGAAAGCATTTCCTTTACTAATGAAAATTTGTGATGGAAAGATTTTATCACAAATAACAGATTTAAGATATCTGTGATGGAATAGTGATAGAATTCTATGTAAACAGAACTGAAGAAAAAATCAGTGACAAGACTTTATTAACGAAATTGTTATAGACAGTATCTATTATATAAACTAAATTTATAGTGTGTTGATTTATCATTGAAAAATCCCACCTATAAAATAACCTCGTCACTTTGAATCATCAAGCCAAAAATCAAAGAACATGTTAGGTGGGTACATTTTTCCAAGCCCTTAAGAAATTTAACTCCGAACATTCACTACAAAAAAGCACATCATTCACTAATAAAAATTTGTTGTAGAGAGATATTGTTATAAATTTAAAGTATTTGTAAAGGATTAATAATAGAATTCAATGTAAAAAGAATTAAAGAAACAATTACGGATACGATATTTACTAACGAAATTTGTTACAAAATTAAATTTATAACGTATTGATTTACCATTGAAGGAGATGCAATTTATATATATATATATATACAGTGAATTATAACCACCTTGATTAGTGTAGCATTTGCTGTCACATTCTTACTTTGCAAAAATAAATAAATCAGGTAAAGATTAAAGCCCTTTTGAAAAGCAAAACCAGACAAGGCCATGTCACTTGTTATTTTAGTAACATGATGAATTGATGATTGTGTTGACCTTTGCCTTAGCCACATATTCGCCCTTTTGAAGTGCCCCGTACGTACACACATGTTATATATATATATGAAAATAACATTTTACTTATAATTAATAAGACCCCCTTTTGGGAGTGGAGAACAAAGTGGATTACCAAAAAGTTGTACAAAAGCAAAAACCCTCCATGTGTATTAAATTACAATGTGGGGGTGATGTATTTATTGCGTCTCGACTACGGAAGAAAAGAGTAAAACCTGTCAAGATTATGAGAGAGAGAGAGAGAGGCAGGGTCACTCTCACTATGTTTTCATAAATCACCTGAGCGTCTATACGTATCTATAGGCATGTTTATTTACACGCACACGCACAAACACACACACACATCTATATATATATATAGGTTGAAAACAAGAAATTTTAGTTTTGTGCCAGAGGAAAGTAAGCTACTGTAAAATACAAATGTTAATTTTATTGTAAAAAGTCAATAAAGTTTGAGCGTAAATTAAAATATATGTATAATATATATAATCATACATAAATTAACTTGAGGAAGCGGACATATGTACATTCCTCTATATATTATTAATGGCATGAATATATGTACACACACACATATTTAAGTCGAGCAAGTACTTAGTATACTTTGAGCTTAATTACCAAATTACAAAGTTCATTCCCAGGTTTATGTTGATTATGGATAATTATTTTTGGGGGCTCAGAATGTTAAATACAGCATCCAATTGAAAATTTAGAGAACACAGATGCTATACACACACACACACACACACACACACACACATATATATATATATATATATATATATATATATAATGCGGATTGAATTTGGGAGCGGTCGGTCTGATCAGTTGCTTCGGTAGAATATAAGAAGGTTGGGGATTGATCGGGAAATGTTGTTCTGTAACAAAAAAAAGGCAACATGAGCTAGTCGAGATAGGTCTCGGCTAGGAATCTGCGATGCTTAAGTCAGTGATTGGATAGAGTTTGAGCAGAGTAAATGGGTAAAAGCAATTAATGACCTTGTTACTATAAATGCAATGGTATTTATAATGTGTCCATGGCAGTCTTTCCCTATGGGACCCTTAGGCTTAGTGGGCCATCATGTGGTGATGTAGAGTGACCTACAAGTCCAAAGGTTGGGTCTAGTAGAATTAGTTGGCCCTTAATTAATGAGGTATGAGGTTAAATGGTTGCCCACACCATAAGTCGGCACAGCATTTAATGCTAGCAGCGGTTGATTTGACACGCGGAATGGTCCTAGTTGATAAGAGGCGCGACCGAAGATCCCGACATGACCGGTTCGAGGGACCGCTGACCCGGTCGATAGCCAGGGCTTGTTAAATAGAACATCTTGGGGAGGTGACACGTGCATGGCGTGTGTAGGCCAGTTGAGACACGTGCATGGCGTGTGTAGGCCAGTCGAGCCTATCGATCGGAAGTATGTTGCGTCAATATATATATATATATATATATATATATATATGTAGTTGGAATTTTTGGGCATTAATTTGATGCTCGGCTTGCATTTCAAAATAAATTTTAAAGTTTTTTATGTGTTAATCAATAGTTAAAAATATATGCTTACATGCATGATGTTTTCTGGCTAATTATTCCATCGAATTATGACAAAATATAATTAATTAAGCATAAATTTGGTATAGTGTAGACAGCAAAGTGTACTGTGTAACCAAGAAGGCGGGAAAAAATTAAAAAGGCTTTATTGTCAAAATGTAAAAATATAAATATTTAGATATCAAAATATTTTTGAACGAGAATTAATAATAAGTCCGCACACAAGTAATAAACTACCCAAGAATACAAGTGACAAAAAATTCATAATAAAACAAATTAAAATGAGAATTACTGAAAATTGTTTCTGTAAATTAGTGATCTAAATAATGTACACAACACTTGTATTGCATTATATATGCGACCAAATGGTTTAATTAACTTCATATATATCTAAAATAATATATATGTATATATATATATATATATATTGAATGAATAATCTTCATATGTTGCTAATATATCATGCATGATCCCTATGTTTTAACAACCAAAGCTCGTTCGGCACCGATGAATTGAGAGCTCAAAAAATCAAAATCAATCAAAAATCAGTGAAAGCTCAATCTCACCTCATAAAAGTTCTCCCTTAGAGAAAAATTGTAAAATCCTATTAATTTAATAATAATAATAATAATAATAATAATAATAATAATAATAATAATAAAGGTTCTTGAAGATGAAGATGATGATAACGATATATGATGGTACGTAAATGACACGTATTAACATGCTGATGCATGCATGCATAAACATGGCATAATCATCTAAAACGGGACATTATTTTAGTTCATCAAATTACAGAAAGACCCTCAATAATATCCATAATTAATTTTTCGATCCCCCTAATCGAACATACATTATACAGCTAGTAGCATCAGAAGCAGTCAACCTTTAGTTTTATAGGATGACTGTTTCTGATGTTACAGCGCAAGGGCTTAAAACAAGCTAAGACCATTAATGCACCTGTTGCTTGAATATAAATCGAAAATTAGAAGCCACCACCAAGAGCCGCCGGAGCCCAATAATCGGCTCCGGTGTCATTTCCAACATGTTGTGTACAAGATATGGGCACCAAGCATAGCCCTCTACTACTCAAGTCCTTCACTCCTAGGCTTTGCGAATGATCCTGAAAGAGTAAATTTCATTAGATAAATGAAGATTTTAAACATATATAATCATGATGGTAAATAAATAAATTACCCAGTTCTGAGTCGTTGGAATTTTGGGTGATAGTCAGCAAATTAAATCCAATAAGGTAGTAGTGAATGAGAAAATCGAGTTCAAATGATATAAATTAAATAAAAGGCGTATATAAATAGTAATATTTTTATACACTTATAGTGATACATGGTAATAATTTTCCTGCATGAATTTTTATGATTTAATGTGTATACACTTTTTTATAGTTTTCATCTCTAATTATCAATTATTCAAAATTGTGCCGAGTAAAAGTTTGCATCAAGGCCTCTCAATTATCATGGAATAAATCATTTGTGTATATATCACACACACACATATAGATAAATACACACACAAACATTGGTATGAAAGGAGTATAAGACGCAGTCGTAACTCCACAAGTTTATATAAAATTGTATTGCACATATATATGTTTTATTTAAAATCTAAAATGTCTATCGCCTTAAAAATAATTAAATTACTTTTTTTATTCTACAATAATTCTATTTTATTTTCACAAATTGTTGATTTCATCTATATATATATATATATATATACCTGCTTAGAAGCTCCTCTCCCTTCCATGCCCATATGATCAGTCAAGAACTACCCAAAATAACGTGGAATTAGAAATTAATTAATTAATTAACTCAGAGGAGATTTTATCAACAATTGCAGATTTAAGAATCTTGCTTTGCATGTGATTAAACTTTAATTATAAGTAAATGAAGTTGATGGGAAAAAAAAAAAAACCACACAAACATTGCTTTAACCAATTCAAAGCCTCTTTTTAGGAAGTGATGGATCCAATAAAGCATAAAAATAAAACATTACATACCTGACCTTCACTCTCTTCGGGAAATAAACAAGTCCTTTCTTGAACCTGCCAAAATAATTTAATTATACATACATATATATATATATATATATATCTCACTTCATTATCATGGAATTATTATGATATATTATTATTTTGTGGTTGGGAAATTCAAGGACATTCCCATTTCCCAACATGTATACGAAGTATGTATGTTTAGTGTGTGTCTGGTTTGGTGTATCAGTATGTGCGTAAATCTATCTTTGCATGGGAAAATGTGAAAGAATATAAAAAGAATGTTTGGTATGGGGGACTCACAGAATGTTGGTGGTGAACTGTACTATTTGATGCATTGCGCATGTAGGGGGAGCTTAGTGCCTGCATATTCAAATTTGAATACATCCAAAAATTAGTACCAAGAAAAATATTTTTTTGAATATTCAAATCAAAATAAATATATATATATATATATATAATATAAGAAGAAAGTAAAGAATTAATTAATTTCAATAAGTTGAAGAACAAAAAAGTAATTAATTAATCAAAGCGGGTTCCGAAACTGCAGTCGCGACCCATTCCTCCCATCCCAAATTCTATGTATAGCTACATTTTTATATATTTTTTTATTAAATTTCAAAATTTTATTAAAAATGTATTTTGTACGCTTTGAAAAATTCTATTTCACCGATGAAATAAATTAAATTTCTGACTATGTCCTCTGCACATTCAACTAAGTTAGCAATTGCTTCGTATAATATTTTTATTTGATATTTTTAATGTTTTTATTTTTGGTAGGGTATTTATATATATATATATATATTATGAAATAAAAAAGGGGGAGCAAATTAATATTACCTCAATTTGACCCTGAAGGAATCTAATGTAGCCAATAGCCTCCGACAAGACAGAAGCAGTGTCAGTCTGCAAAAGAGAAACACACCCCAAAGTCAGTGTGTGTGTGTGTGTGTGTTTTCGTAAAGTGTGTGTGTATATATATATATATAATCAAGTGATCACTCATAATTTAATGAGTTTTTTTCTTGATGGGCTCTATGTTAAAAAAATAAAATTGCCTCTGCATAATTATTCCATCGGTTGAGTAATTAATTGGAGAATAATATTGATCAAGATCATGAATTAAATAATAGTAATTAGTACATTTTGAGTATTTATTAATTACCTTTCCAAATGGGGAAACAAGCTGGTGAAGTGCAGTTATTCTATCCCCTAACTTCTCCTTTCTCACCTGTAACAAAATAATTATAAGGTTCTTGAAGTAATTAAGTTTGTAATTATTCCACTACAAGAGTATATAACTTTCGATAACCAACGAATGCATTATAAATTTAGTTCTTTGTGATGGATTTTCATATATAACAAATTCGCTACTAAATGTTTTGTCACTAATTATGTTTTTTAGTTATGTTTACATCAAATTACGTTACCGATCCAACACAGATATTTTAAACTTGTAACAAAATCCATCTGTCAAAAAATTTTCATTAGTGAAGAGATTGCTTTCTTAATTAAGCAGTTTTTTAGAGAGAGAGAGAGAGAGACCTTCAAAGCTGGTTGGGCTGAGGACTGTTGAACCCTAGCCTTCTTAGTTACCCCACCACTGCCCGTGCTGTTGCACTTTTAACAAAAGCATGAAACAACAACAACAAAATAGTAATTATAATCAACAAACCATGAAAAAAAAAGAAAAGAAAAGAAATGTACCTAACAGTCAAATAACTCATTAATTTCTTCAAATAAAGACACTGGTTATATTTAGAAAAAAGAAAAAGATAGTAATAAAACTCGAAGTGCTTTTCGTAAAGAATGTGCTTAATCATTATTGAGTTTTGGGGCGTGCCCCGATATTTAAAATCAAAATCACTTCACCTTTTTTGGTATCTTTTTTTTTGTTTTTTTTTTCCATTTGGTAATAATGAGTTTTTGGACATTATCAATTATCATCCTAAGAAATGATAATTCTTCTTTTTTCTTGTTTCCCCTCTATCTATCTATTTTTTTAAAAAAATTATTACCCCTTCACTTCCCTTTTAATAGACGTTTAAATAATTTTGCATCTGGGATTATGAAAATCGATCAATAATCATAATTTTAGTTTAATATAACTACAATGGCCTTTTAATATGTAATCGAGTCCTCCTCTAATTAATGAGTTGTCGAGAAATTTTTTAGAAACTTACAAAAAGTATTTATTAAAGTATATGACAAAAAAAAGAATTTAATAAATGCATCCTGAAAAACTGAGAATTATAAATATTTTAAAACCAGTACAAATAAAAAGGAACGGAGGGAGTACCTCAGACGAATGATCTAGATTATGGAGGTGGTTCTTCCCTTCCACCGCCACGGCTGTGGCCGCGGCCACCGCCTTCCCACCGGAGAAATTCAAGATGCTGTTGCTCAGAGATGTGATGCAAGAGTTGGGGGGAGAAACTGGCCAAGAATTGATAGAGTTACTACTAGTAATATTGGGCTCAAATTGATTATCATGATAGAGTTGGGAGGTGGATTGAGCAACTTCTTGTTTGATATCAACAACAACAGGAACCCTAGTGGTGAAATTAGACGTTGTTGTTATTGGGTTCAAATTATTGTTATTCAAAACTAGCTGGTCTTCCCAATTAAGCTCCAATTTCTTTTGTTGTTGTTGCTGCTGCTGAAAAAGACTGCCACCAAACCTTTCTTCTTCTTGATCTCCACCACCCAGTCCACCCCTGGTCATCAAAGTCAACAAAATCCAGTATGTAATATATATATGTGTGTGTGTATTTTGTGTGTATGTATATGTGTGTGTGTGTGAATCGAAGAAATGAATAAAGTTGTCAAGATTCAAATTTTTTCTTGTCAAATTAAGCTTTGGTAAGTTGAAGAAAGACTAGCGTAAATGGGCTGAAAACACACACACATAAAAGCACACACCTGTGCTGACAAGACTAGTGCATACCAGAATATGTGCACTCACACACACACACACACACATGCTGACAAGACTAGTGAAAACCAGAAATGGGAAGGAAGAGAGAGAGAGAGAGTTACATGAGGAGTTGGCTCCAAGACCTAACTGGGAAATCTTGATCAGCAGCAGCAGAAGCAGCGGTATTAGTATTATTTTCAGAAGAAGAATCAGAGGAGCCATAATTAACGAACTGGTGATGATGATGATGATTATGAGATTGCTGTGGATGCATGCTATTCATGCTCCACCAGTTAGGGTTTCCAGCCATCATATTCTAATCACCCCTTAATTAATTCACTCCTAATATAAACAACAAGAAGAACCAAAACCTCCCTCTCTCTCTCTCTCTCTGGATTCTCTCTCTAAATATAGCTTGCCATATATCTTCTTTCCTTGTTTGAGCACCAAAACAAGGCCTGGTTGAAGCTATCAGAATTATGCTTGCTATCTCGTAGAAGAGGAAGAAATTGAGACCAAGTCCTTGTCAAGAAATTAACAAGTATTTTATCCTTGTGGGTTGAGAAACCCTTTGTAATTTGTTCCCTCTCCTCCATCTTTCCTTTTTATTTTTCTTATTTAGTTTTAATTTTCTTGATTTAATAATTCAATATTATATCTATCTTTTTATTCTTGCTTTAACTTTATCATAAAGTGGGACAGAAAAAGCTGATGGGGAGTGTTTCCAGGCCAAAAAACAAATACTTGTGGAGCTTATTTCCTTAAATTGGGGGTGGCTAACTAGCAATTTTTAGAGAGGCATAGGTTAGGATTAGGGTTAGGTTCAAAATGTGTGTGTATACGTGCGCGTATGTATGGATAAATATATATGAAAAATTTTATTCAAATTTGATTTAGTCGAATCCAACAAATCATATATATAACAAGTATACTGCACTTATTAAGTGATTGGTCACTCCCTCTAAACTACCAATCACACGAAAAGTGTAAAACACTCGTCAAGTGATTAATACTGGTTTGATCAAGTACGTCTAAACTAGAATTTTCCGTATGTATTATTTATGCTCATATATGTATGTGTATTGAGGGTGTATTTTCTACTATAACTTTTTTCCGGGTTATAATTGGATAGGCTAATTAATTTGCTAACAATCCCATAGATTTAGTAAAGCAACTATATATGGGTAAAATTTCTATAAATGCACATACAAAGATTATTGCTTTGGGAAAAGAATTTATTCTCTCACAGAAAGTCGTTCTTTGATACTAACAAGAGGATTCTCGAAAAAATTACAATGTTTTTTTCCTTTTTTTTTTAATGTTTTCCCTTTACATGAAGGACAGTTTGTAGTCGAATAAAAAGTTTGCATATATAGAATGAATTCCCAAGAAATTTTTTCATAAACCGAGTGTGTGCAATCAACGATCCAGATTCAATTTGGTGTTATATATATATATATATATATATTTTTTCTATAAAATACATGTGATATATGATTGAATCTGAATCATTGAATGCGTGGGTGGGGTTCAAACACCCTGTTCGTGTAAGAATTTTTCCCAAAATATTCCCTGTCAAATTCAATGATGAAGAAATTGATTATTTGAAGCTTTGTGAATTGTTTTGTAATCTCGTGATCACTTTTGATCTTATTCCTAGCTAGATTTTGCAATCCATAGCTAAGATTCATATAATTCTTCAAGTTGTTAAAATAATAAGGTCCCTAAAACATGAAATATATTGTATATGCTTGCTAGCTATAGTACTTTATTAAGTAGTGGATTTAATTAAAGCCATGTCTACAATCATTCTCACTTCAAGAATGAATGATTGTTTTGTTCTGTTTCGTGAAAATGCTAAGAGCGTGTGTGTGTGTGTGTGTGTGTGTGTGTGAGAGAGAGAGAGAGAGAGAGAGAGAGAGAGAGAGAGAGAGAGAGAGAGAGAGAGAGAGAGAAGCGTAAGAGCGGGAACAAATTTTCACTTGTTGAAATATACTTTTAACCCATAAAAAAAATCATAATTAGTTTGAAAATTACATGAATGAAGTAAGATTAGCTTTATAGCAATTGAGGAAAAGCTTAGCTTTAGAGTTTTGTATGTTGTTGGCAGTCATTTTCTTGTTGACCTTAGATATAGTAAACAAAGAAACAAAAAAAAATAAAGTTGTTGGTAATCTAGTGTACCTCTTTTTATATCAAAGGAGAATAATATGTAAAGGACTTGAAGATTTATTTAACAACCGCTATAAAAATGCATCATTTTCATTGTGGGAGATGAAAATGCATAAGTATTGTGTATCATAATAGTGATGTCTTATTATTATTCAAATTGAAATGGTAACTTTTGTAAAACATTTCATCAAAAAGAATAAGAGAATCTCTTTCTTGCAGAAAGAAAAATGCAATTATACAAATAAAAACATTAATTAATCAATAAATTACGGCTGCATATTGTCGATTTTATTATGTAATTTCTTAGAGGGCTATCAATGGAGTGGATTTTAATCTGAATTCCATCCGAGTCATGTCCAAATTTTAGCATATTTGATTTATTAAAATATTCAATAAATCAGACATACTTATTATAAATATTCATAATTCGAAATAAATGGTTCAGATGTAAAATCAAATAGTTCAATCCATTAAAAGTCCAAATTCGTTAAGTAAAATGTAATATATATATATATATATGTATGTATATCATTAGAATTAATAATTAATACACTGTTCTTTATTTTCCAGAATAATATATTTAACAAAATAACGCATAGATTTCTCACATTCTAAAAATATTTTTCTACTCTATTTAATTATTTTGTTTTTCAGATAACGGATAAGTTCTTTATATTGATTGCTTGATTATAAAATTTCAATTTCTTAAGATGTCATAGGGTTGGAATCTGGTCGAATTCGAATATTTAAAAAACTAAATAAATATAAGTTTGATTTTTTTTTTTTAATTCATTCCAAATCCAAACTTAAAGTTTCGCTGTCTGTGGGGATCGAACCCACGACCACGTGGTTAAAAGCCACGCGCTCTACCACTGAGCTAAGACGGCGTCTTGTTCAGTCATCACAATTTATCTATAACAAAACGTTTATAAAAAAAAAAAAAATGCAAAGCCGAAAAAAAAAAAGAAAAGCAAACCGTAATTTCATCAATGAATGGGCCTAAAAGTTGGGCCAGAATTGTCTCCATATTTGAGCAGAACATGATAGAATAACAAATCCAAAAGGCCCAAATCAAAGAATTATAATTCAAAAAGTATAATCATTGCTTCATAAGAAAAATAAATAAATAAATAAATAATTTAAAAATAAAAAAAAGGAGGAGTTTTATAATATCGGTAGTTGGGACTTGTCGATTAGCAACAAAGACAAGGATGGTCCATATTTCAGCAGGGTTCATGTGATGTTTATAATACTCAAATTGTATTTTCAGACGTTACATTTTTTTTTAACACTTTTTCATTTCATTATATTATAATCAAACGACTAAAAATATCAATTGATAATATTCAATTGGGCAGTATAAAATTTTCCTTTTTGACGCTACTAAAACAAGTAATTTAATTTGACGCTACTAAAACAAGTAATTTAATTTAACATATATAATACAATAGTGTCACATTTGTATACCTATCGTAATACCTCATAAAAAGTACATCAATAAACTATCATAGTTATTGTGACACTATAAAGTGTCAAAATAGGCTATCGTCATGCTCAAGTATATGAAACTTTAACAAGTGTCACTAAAAGCAAATATGATTTGGTGACATTAGCTAAAGTGTCATGTATTTAAATGTCACAATAGTTTATTGTGATACTTTAAATTTTGGTATAGTTTATTGAGACACTTTTATAAAGTGTCGTAATAAGTATACAATTAAAATATTTTTTAAAAGTATCACATTATATGTGTTAAATTATACGGTAGAATAACAAATCCAAAAGGCCCATATCCAGAAACCAAAACTTATAATCTTTGGCTAAAGATTTGTAATCTTGGGAGTTGGGACTTCTATATAATCCACAAAAACAAGATAATCAGCAAGAAAATAAATAAGAGGGAAAAAAAAAACCCAGCACCATTATCAAGTTGCAAAATGGCAGCAGCTGATGAGTTGAAGTGGAAGAGCACAGCCCTTCTTGTAATTGATATGCAGGTACTCTTTCATTGCAACCAAACTTGCTTAAATTCTATTTCTCTTACACCATAAGAATGCATAACGATAAATCAATTCATTAAAAATTTAGTCTTTATGACACATTTTGTTTATAACAAATCCATTAGTAAATGGCGTATCACTGACGGTCTTTTTTGTCGTATTTATATTGAATTCTACCACTAATTTATTACAGAAACTTAAATCTGTATCGAAATCTCTCCTTCACAATTTTTTCATTCCTAAAGGAAGCATTTTCTTGTAGTGTTGTTTGTTCATGATTTTCTTGTAGTGTTATTTGTTCATGATTTTTGGATTCTTTTGATTGATGTATTTATTTATTCATTCAATCCCCCCCCCCCCCCCCCCCCCCCCCCCCCCCCCCACCCCCCCGCCCCGCAGAAAGATTTTATTTCGCCGGGAAGTCCAGTCCATGTAAGAGGCGGCCTATCTGTGGTGCCTAAGGTTATCAAGGCCGTTGACACAGCTCGAACCCGTGGCATGCCCGTTATTTGGGTATGTATTTTTTTTTATATAATTGAAAATAATCTATTACAATCAATCTATTATATTAATAAAAATTAATATATAATTAATAATATCCACATTCATAAGGAATCGAATGCACAACCTATACGTATACTCAATTTAAGAATTAATAACAACTTCCCGAGTTTAACAGTGTATGGATTAAGTGAATTTTTGTTGAGCAATTTAATTAGGGAAAATTAATTTTAGGTTGTTCGTGAGCATGATCCTTTGGGGAGAGATGTTGAATTTTTCCGACGGAAAATGTACGCCGATGCTCATAAACCAAAGCCAGCTTCTAAGGGCAGCGTCGGCGCCAAGCTGTTCGATGGGCTCGTAGTCGAAGACGATGACTATAAGCTTGTGAAAACAAGATTTAGTGCTTTTTTTAACACGCACCTTCACTCCTATCTTCAAGCCTGTGGAGTTAATGCTTTAGTTATCATAGGTAATATGATTGGGAAATTCTAGTTCTGACTCGATTTGGTCGAATCAGTATTAATCATGTGGCGAGTATTTTACACTTGTTCTGTGCATGGTCGATAATTTAGAAGGAGCAACCAATCACTTGACAAATACAATATACTTATCATATGATTTGTTAGGTTCAACCAAATTAGGTTTGGGTAAGAATTTTCCGTACTATAACATGGCTTGTGGAATTGTCTCATTAATTATGGTATATATGTTGGGGTTAATGTTATTAACGGTTCTTAAAGCTTAATATTATTATGTTTTTAGTCCCTAAAGTTTGAGTTGTTACGTTTTGATCTTTTACGTCTTAAATAGGTAACACTTTGATCCTGTCGATAAATGATCCGTCCAAAATTCGCAAGAAAACATTTGACTTTAAGTGTACTTTTATCAACTTTTGTTTAAAATTGTTTCAAAAAATTAGTTGGCCAATGAAAATTGATGAAAAGTTACCTTCATACAAGTGTTTCTTTTTTCTCTTTTTTTTATATTTTTGATAAAGTTTGGCTGAAAAATTCATTAAAAGTACTAAAATGTTACTTATTTATAACATAAAAGATCAAAACATAACGATTTAAACTTTAAGAAATAAATTAATTTTAACTTTAAATTTTAGGAATCATTAGTGACGTTAACTCAATATATTAGATGTAATTGATGACTTAATCATAATTTTGTTGTGTTTTGTTAGGTGTTCAAACTCCAAATTGTGTCCGACAGACCGTATTTGATGCAGTTTCATTAGACTATCACAAAGTTACTATTATTGTTGATGCCACTGCTGCTGCCACACCTGATATACATATAGGTACATACTAACATGTATATGTATATATTAAGTGGTTTGGTACAAGAACAAATATATATATATATATATATATATATTTATCTTCATTGATGTGATTTACAAAATGCATGAAGCCCCCACTTTAAAAGATATATAGCTAATAATAATGCTTTGTTTGGTGTTGTAGCAAATGTTGTTGACATGAGAAACGTCGGAGTGGCAACGCCAACGCTCGAAAAATGGTGTAATCTCGAAAACTAATAGTTTTAGCTATATGTATTGGTCTTCTTGTATTCTTGAGCATAATAAGATTCTTTAGCATCCATGCTATTAATTGAGCAAAAATAGAAAGTTTGCTAAAAATTGTGTATCTTTTTGTTAATTTATTGTGTGATTTTATTAAATTAGCTGGTTTGTTAGGAAAATTCTTGTATGAATTCGGTGTATGGGTTCCACATGTAAAATAGATAGTTGATATTGTATTATGTTTTGTATGCTGTTGTTGTTTTAACTGAATTAATGATATAGCGCAATTTGAACTGTTTGCAGAGGCAATTCCATAGTCATGCGAGTAGGGTTACATGACCTCATTGAAAATATTTTTTCCTACTATTATAATATATGTATATATATTATTAAATATTAAGTAATATGGTATTATATAGTCACTTGATCCCGCATTAAAATTTTTAAAAATCTATAACTGACACATTATCTGTAGTCGGAAATAATATGTACATTATGTTTTGACCACAATAATTTATAATTATGATAATTATGTCATGAAAGAAAAACATTTCAAGCAATTAGACTTAAATAAATAATAATAGTAATAAATTCGTGTAAATTAAAATTAAATTATTTTTTGTATTTTAATTTACTTAAATGTAGTCACTTATAAATTAAAAAATATAAAATTTTAGGTTTACATTTTTTTTTTTTTTTGTAAATTCGGATAAACCTGAAGACAGTTTAATTAATAAGTATACAATAACCGATTATCATAAATCCCATCAAAGAAGGGGCCTAACTTTGGGCCAGAACTGTGTGTCTGTGTCCATATCTCATCAGAGATAAGGCCACCAGTAATCAAAATGGGACTTCCCTTTTCTTCTTCTCTCCCTTTTATTTTTTTATTTTTTTGATAAATTAATCGTGGGACTTGGATTAGCGATAATAATAATAATAATTAAAAAAAAAAGGCATAGGATAATCGGAAATATTGTAAAAGAAAGCACTTTTTTCAATTTGCAAAAATGGCAAGAACTGATCGGTTGAAGTGGAAAAGCACAGCCCTTCTTGTAATTGATATGCAGGTACTGTTTTATCTAAGCTACTTAGTTAAATTTACTCAATTTTTAATTATTTTTTTTTTGCTTTTTCTGTGTTAATCGCTTGTGGGTTCTTTTAATTTACTGTTTTTTTTTAATGGGTTTTGCAGAAAGATTTTATTTTGCCCGGTGGTCCGATGCATGTGAGAGGCGGCGAAGCTATTGTTCCTAATGTTATTAAGGCCGTTGAAGTAGCTCGAACCCGTGGCATGCCAATTATTTGGGTACCCTTTTTTTTTTTTTTTTTGGAGAAATTTCTGAAGTTGTTCTACAAATTTTCTGAAATGGTAAATATCTTGAATTTTGGGGTTATGTTATATAGGATTGAAAATTATATGTAGGTTTGATCGTATTTTGAGCATATGATTATCTTCACTGATGCTCGGAGATTAAAGTCCACAATTTTAAGAATGTCTTTTATGTTTGATAAAAGTTTAATCACAAACCCTGTAATATTGCTGAGGCTTAATTACCAAGTGTGATCAAGAGAAGGATTTAATTCCAAAGAGGGGTTCTATTGGGAATTTGAAGTTGGATTCATTTTCTTGATAATGGATTGATGTTTTGGATTTCTAATGGCTTGCTGAGTTTTAGTAGTATAGCAAATGAGTTGACGAATCATAACATTTGAAGTAGTTAAGGAACATGGTTTTAGGTTGTCCGCGAGCACGATCCTTTGGGGAGAGATGTTGAGTTATTTCGCAGGCATTTGTACGGTCCTGATCAACCGAAACCAACTTCTAAGGGTAGCATGGGCGCAGAGTTGGTTGATGGGCTCATGATCAAAGACGGCGAGTATAAACTGGTGAAGACAAGATTTAGCGCGTTTTTTAACACGCACCTCCATTCGTATCTCCAGGGTTCTCAAATTAAGGAGTTAGTCGTCGTTGGTAATATAATAAGTTTTTTATTTCTTTTTTTTGTTCTTCCGCCGTATATATGATATAGCTTCTTTTGTGTTATCTATGATCGGTGTTTTGATCCTTTGGTTGCCTAAATTAGGTGTTCAGACGCCAAATTGTATCCGGCAGACTGTTTTTGATGCGGTTGCATTGGATTATCGTACGGTTACTCTTATCGTTGATGCCACTGCTGCTGCCACGGCTGATATACATCTTGGTAACAATGCAACCCTCAAAGAATGCTCCCCATTATGTGTGTGTGTGTGTGTGTGTTTAGAGGTTTCTTTCGTCTTCCTCAGATGTTTTCGTAGACTGGTTGATATTTAGAGAACGACAGTACGTATAGAATTAGTTGCCCTTTTCATCTGACTTACTATAACCATGAGAAATGATGGGCTATGGTTACGAACATTGACTCATACTATATCGATCCTTGAAAATCTTGAAAATTTTTATAATCAGTAACGCGACCGTATCGGGCCTTTATCATCATTGACAAAAATATAGTTCACAAAATGAAGCCCCATTTTCTCACACACTTGAAGCATTAATCTCTCATGATTTTGAAATCCCTTGCAGCAAATGTTATCGACATGACGAATATTGGAGTGGCGACTCCATCGCTAGAAGAATGGAGTAAAGCCGATTACTAGTAGGTTTGGCGGCCGATCAGCGGAAACTTCTAGAAACTTACTCTCGTGTCGACTGTTAATTTGAAGGGCTGAAGTGACTTAGAGTTGAAGCCTTGAAGGGCAAGGGGACACCATGCTAGCTGGATCTCTATGTAAAAAATTTTATTGGTCTGTTTGTTATATTGATTTTTTTTTTTTTTTTTTTTTTTTTTTATTACCAATAAAGTTATAAAGTGTAGAAATCAAAATTTAAATTGACTTACATGCTGTTTTTGGAAACAGAGTTGGGACATTGTTTTTTATTTTCATGGTCGAGGGAAACGGATAAATTTGATAAAACCATATGTTTTCTATTATGGCAAAAGCTAAAAAAAAAAAGAAAAAGAAAAACCGAGTATGGTGCTTTCATTGAGAGTCGAACTCAAGACCTCCCGCTTACTAAACGGGTGCTCTAACCAACTGAGCTATGAAAGCTTGATGCAGTGTTGCGGAGAGCTTAAAGTAAAATATTAATGCAGATCTAAGAACGATCTTAATTGTACTTGTATTCTTGTATGTAAAACTTGACTTCATTAAATAACAAAACATCGGTAGGTGTGTTTTTACTACAAATTACGAACATGCTTGAACATTCTATGGACCCTTTCCTTTTTTTATTTTTTATTTTTGCAATTAGTCATTGATCACAAGTGTCCAGCACCAACAAGCACCGATTAAATTCAGATTCGTGGCGGGTCAGGCCACTCAAGTGTAAAGATTTCCCTACCAAGAGCACTTGCATTTCTTGAATTCGAACATGAACCCTTTGGCTAAGTTAACATAGCATGAAGCTCAAATCCTCTCACACAGTGTATGAATTGAAACAAAGGTTCCCTCTTACAACTTCTTTCTTTCTTTATTTGGATTTCACAATGCTAAAATTCTGAAAGAAATTATTAAATCATTTTGCAAACTTCTAATTTTACTATACAGATATTATTAGATTGGTGAAGAAACACACAAACTCTATTTTGCAAGAGCAATACTGACACTAGAGTTCTTAAAAATTCAATTTTTTGCGAATAACTGAAATTCAAGATTGAATTGAAATAGTTGAAACACCGGTAGTATTAATATTTTCTTGATCAGTCCTAATCCGCCTAGATCAATTAATTATATAAAAGTATGACTCCGCCTGATACAAAGAGGGTGCTTGACTAAATTTATTTGTAATGTGTTATAAGCACCTAGTGTTCGAATAAATAAGATAATGTAATTTATAAAATGTTATTAATGACAATTTTATAATTAATTTAATTGAAATGAAAAAAAAAACTTATTAAAATAATGAGGATAAATTACCAACTCGTTAACTTTTTGGGTTAAAAGGGTAGACTCTTTCTCTGAAATTACCAAACGCTTTGTGGCATTCCCAAACTTGTTATAAATGTTTTGTGGAGCTTATAAACTCAGCCAACATCAGCTCTACGAGCTTATAAACTCTTTATAACAAGTTTAGCCAAACACCCTCTAAATATGATTTCCACCAAATTTTGTCTGGTCAAAATTATTTACTAGTGTTGACGAAAAATAATCAAACGGACCTCTTTTTTCCATAAAAAAGAAAAAAAAAATCTGTACTCCAACTGTACACCAATTTTCGTCTCATGATTTCGACCTATTTGTGGAAAGAACAGAAAATGCTCCACACGAGTATAAACTCAGATTTCTTGTTTATGAAATGAAATAGTTGCCACTGCAAAATTCTATTTAGTTTTTGAACTTTTGTTAAAAGACCTTTCCATCAAAAATATTTCCAACCCCTCAAGGCTGGCTATTGCACACAGTACAGTTAACGTTCTATACATCGATACATTGTAACTGAATGTGGATCAACAGTTGAACCAATTTATGTGTAAGGAAAAAATTCACCAAATGAACCAAAACAATGCCACCAAGCTCAATACAGTATGCAACGAACTGAAAGTCCACTGACCGATGCACTATCATGCAGCGCCGATGGATGAACTTAGTAGTTGGATCTGCAGAAATGTTCAGAAACAAGAATAAATACACGAGAAATGAAATTATTCACATTTTTAATCAAACGCAGTTTACCTTATTCACAAGCAAGTTTACTTGTTCCCTGTACATCTCCTTTAGATCGACAATATCCGCACGAAGTTCTTCCAACTGCAGAAAATGTCCAGTTTTATGTTACAGCAATGAAACAGAGAGGGAATTTTTGCATCCCCAATATTTAGTTACTAACAACATGCACTCCAGAACCAAAAAGAAAGCTGATGAACTTGAAGCAATTGTAGTTACGAATGCAAATGAAAAAGGGTTACTTTATGGCTATATGATTAAGGAAAAAGAAATTGAGTTACCTCTTCATCACGTTCCCCCATCAATTCCAGAGCAGCTGAGTGTCGCCGTCTAAGTGCTTCTAACTCCGCTTGTACTCCAGGTAGTGTAGCAACTTCTGCCCGTAACTTTTCACACTGTACCATTGTGCAATCATTCCATAAATAAATCAAAACCATCGTAGAAGTGAATGGCAACTTAAAAGTTCTCTCTTTGGTGTAATTAGGAGTGGTAGACATTATAACTTCCTCAGTTGACATATAAATTTGAGATTTTGCAATTGCAACCATAGAAAGGTCCAATCTTCCCACAAAGTCACCTGTGCGGTCATTTTAACTAACTCCTCAGAAAGAGAGTCACGAATAGACTCCATAGAAGCCTGA
The DNA here is from genome assembly GCA_026212405.1 of Petrea volubilis. Classification (NCBI taxonomy): domain Eukaryota; kingdom Viridiplantae; phylum Streptophyta; class Magnoliopsida; order Lamiales; family Verbenaceae; genus Petrea; species Petrea volubilis. The sequence goes on along the minus strand of CM047876.1, from coordinate 25,519,593 downwards.
AAAGGATAGAAAAATAGAGTTACAAGCAGGACTTTGAATGGGGTACCATGAACTATAACTTATACACAAATAACTGCAGATTGACTCAATGAATTGCATGAATTAACAATACATGCAGTTCAATAAACCAGAGATTTCACTTCATACCAATCTAGATGCATAAGATGCAAGCTCCCCCTCCTTTTGACGAAGGGCAGCTTCGAAAGTGCTTGATGTCATGCTCTTCATATAATATGGGCTCATGGCACCCTCTCCTGCAGATCTACCTTCAGACAAAGTCTCAGATGAACCCAAAGTTGTTTGCAGAAAATAGCTTTCTTCCATATTTCCCAAGCTGCTTGTACTTGAAATCTTACGAGTCAAGTTACCTGTCAAAGTGAATTGTCAAATACAACCGTAGATTAAATATAGAAGTTAATGACATACAGTCGATTTAAAATACCATTTTCGGATGCAGCTGATTTTTGCCGTGTTATGAGGCTTTGATCAGATACAGCAGAAGACTGGCTGGCAGCCCTTTCCTGATCCAAGCGAGCAGCTTTTTCCCACTCTAGTTCCTGTAGATGAGCAACGATATTAATCTGTAAGCTAGTGCATGTTATAATAACCAGAAATAATAATCATAAAGGAAAAAGCATGCAACAAACACATATACTGCATCAAGCATTTATTTAACCGTATAAGGCAGCTTTCTTTACTAATATTCAAGTTACATAACAAACCAGAGGAAGCGCAGTCAAGCAGAAGTTTGCTCCTTCTGAACTCTATCCAAAATAAAAGTCAAAAGATATATGAAAGATTATAATGACACGTATGCTCTTTCTTCTTTACTTTGATTTACTTGCATATAAGCAATAGGCATGTGAATGTATTTTCATGCGGTTGATGGGTTCCCCAGTGGGAGTAGCAGCAAGTCGAAAAATATTTAACCGATTCATCAAGCATGTGACTTGCATTGCAATGGAATGAGCACAAAAATTGGCATGGGAAAAGTAGCATTCTTATTGCAGCTACCAGTTCGCGTCAAAAACAATAGAACACATCAGCAAGTGAATTGTGAAGTAATATCAAACACCAATTGAAATATCAATATATATATATATATATTATCATTAAACAATGGAGCTTTGATTGGCCAAAATGTAATGCTTTGTCATATTTTATGGATACTTCCCAAGAGTCTAATTCAAATCAAAGGTCAGCAGACCAAGCAACATGAGAAATAAACTACTGGAAAATATTTTCTCAGCCAAATATCAAGGATCCACAACTCCAACTTCATGCTTGACAAAAAATAAAAAAATAATAAGAAATTCAAGAAAAGCTTTTCTCACCCTGCAGTCAATACTACACCATCATGTGGAGACCTGGGAAGCTTGCTTAGATATAAAAGAAATATTCAATATGAATGCACCAAAATGAATCGATAGATTTGATCCAAAAACACAGGAAAACACAGGAACAATTATATACTAAACTTAGATAAAACTGCAGCATTAAGTCGCAGTGCCATAGAATAAACATTACACAAGTAGTTGAGGCACAAATCATAAGGATCCTAAAACTAAATATGCTACCTGTTGCAGAAGCTCTTGATGCATCAGCGCTTCATGCAACTCCTCCTTGTGCTTTTTCCTGAGTTCCTTAATTTCTTCCTGAAGCTGATTTACGCGACCTTCATGAGTGTCAGCTTCCTCCTTCAGAGCGAGAAATTCCCGCCTATTTTCTGCTGCCCTGTGTCTCTCCTTTTCAAGAGATCTTGCTAGCTGTGTCTGCTCAGCTCTAAGGCATGATATCTGCAAGACGTCCTAGCATAAGCAAATCAGAGAACAAAATTCAGCTCAATAATTTGAACCAAGTAATAAATGAAAAACCTGAGCTTCAAGAACATTTATGCGAGATAGAGTTTGAGTTAAACGCTCATTGATAGAACGCTCCTTTTCCTCTGCCGCTGCTGCTTTGGCTTCTGCTTCCTGCACATTAAATCAAGACTGCATTTAGTTGTCTTCAAAAGCAAAATAACAAGATCATAGTACATGTTTATCTAGAAACCTGAAGCCGTGAGTTTAGAGATCTTTCAACAGCAGCCCAAGCTTCAGCCCTTCTGGAGGCTGTTTCCTGACATTAGAAGTTAAAATGATGAATAGTCAAAGAAAGACATGAAATTGTAATCATCTAAACTAATTACTAATTACACGGTAAAACCTGCATTGCTTCAATCTGCCTTAAAAGAGGTCTGGTCGACTCAGGAACTTGTGTTATTAGCTCTTCGCACCTACGCTCACTAGCCTAGGGCCAAGTAACTCTACATTAGATGGCAGACATCCAATGCATTTTCGGGCGCAGGGGGATTAGAAAGGAAAAACTTACTTGATATCGCTTTTGAAGATCCTCAATGTCCCTACGAAGGGTATCTTCTCTAAATGCTGCCTGCACCAGAATGGAAAAAATTGTCATTGTAGAATTAATGGATGACTTAGCAGAACTAATGAATATTTCTCTTAAAAAATAACCTGCTGCTCCGTTCTGCTCAGAGTTTTCCTTAATTCCTCAAGTGTTTGGACTAGCATACTTTCCCGGTCCGCAGCCTCTCTTAGACGACTTTCCAGTGCAGTTCTCGCTTCAGTGTCTGCACGTGCCTCTGCCAATGCTTCAGCTTCCTTCGCCGCATTTAGAGCATCTGTGTAGTATTCTTTTTGAGCTGCAAGTTCAGCTTGGTGTTTTTCTACAGTTTCTTGGAGAAACTTTTCAGTTGCTGTCTTGTCTCTTTTTATGGTCTCTACTTTATTCTCTTCAACCTAAGAAAGCCACATTCAAACCCACATCAATTCCAAGAAGAATGATAAATGAAAAATGAGAATTAAAGATGCCAAAATCTCTAAGCAAACAAGAAATAGAAAAAACTAATCAAGTTACGAATCACTGACAGAATAACAATGCCATCATAGTATGAAAAGTTAAGTAGCAAACGCCAAAGAGTGAACAACTATAGCCGTGTATCATAACAAAGACAGGACATCATCCCTTTTTCATTCCTCTTACAACTATTCTTGGAAGAATGCAGAACACAAGTGGTTGCAGAATTACACGATGCTTACAGTGCTGTCAAACAGTTCTAGTGAAATGTATTTCAACCATCCGATACACTATGCAAGGCTAATCTAATGCCACAAAAATGAGAGGAATCAAACTCTAACCATTTTTCCTTTGGGCTTGTCCAAGGTAAACCTAATTCTATCTATACAATCCAAGAAAAGGGGGGGAGGAGGCTTCAGGGAGCATAAAACAGTAAGAGGATTTGCAATTTCAGGAAATATATGTCATAATAATAGAATTCCATGCCTCGAGGATCTAGATTTGATGGCGGGAAACACAAAAACAAGAGGACCTATTGTCATCACCTTGGAAGATTCAGAAAACTGGAGACCCCATAGAATAAGCATAAAAGAAAACTGATTCTATCATAAAATTTATCTACAAAGGGAAAACCAGAGATGTCTAGCATATTACAATCAAGTTAAAAATCTCTGCTCGAATTAGAAAGTACAGTAGGAAACCTGTAGGTTTGTAAGCAATCCTTTCTTCTCTTCCTCAAGCTCCCTGATCTAGCTTCCAAGAAAAGTAAAGACAAAATGTATCATAGGCCTGACTCATGCTAAAATATAGCATAAAGAATACCACTCTCAGAGATAGGAAACTGGTTCTAGAAATGCAGACCTGTGCCCTCAATTTTCTAATCTGAGATTCCTGAGCAGCTTGCTTTTTCGAGAGCTCTTCACCTGGAGATTATTGCAGGCATGATGAACTCCATTAGAAGTGGTAATGTAGAAATTATTAAGACATGCGTATAAATGAGATCATATCAATAGAAATAATTCTCTCTCTAATATTGAATTCTTTGTCAAAGAATATTTGAATACCAAGAAAATGTAATGTCAGGATAAACCTACATCTGTTTCAACAGGATAAGAGCCACTTCATCAAGTAAGGACAGCCAATATGTTAAAGTTACCACTCATTCTTTTTAACGACCCTTCCTACACCGATTGTGATGATTATGTATGTATTTTTGGGTCACAAAAATAACAAAACCTGTGAGCCTTTCCCTAATCTACCACATGGAGTAACACATAACCAGATAACTATTATCTCCAGTTAACAAATGCTATCTTGTCCATCAATTGCTACAAATGCACTTAACCTCCAACAGCAAATCACCCATTTCCAGTCTCCCTTAGACAGTTCACCTTTTGATATTGCTGTCCCAAAATCTATCCAAGTTAGTATTAAATCCACCTTGTGCTTGCAAAGATGAATCACTCTACACTTCCATGCAACAAAGGAAGATTTTTAAGCTACTTAAAATCACTGATTGATCAAAAAGCACCGAAAGATTGCCCCTGCTTATATTGTTGTTACCTTCAGCCATCACTTGAGTGATTATTTCATCCTTCTCCTTCAGAAGTGCTGCAGCATCACTTTTCTTACTCTGTTCTCTACGTAGTGTATCCCTTTCCTTACTGAGAGCATAGACCTGAAGTATTGTGAGCCAACCACTCAACTCCATAATAACTCACACCCACATGAATAACTGGAAAAAAGTTCAATAAATTGCTCTTAAAACATGTCAAGGACATAAATACCAAATAGCTAGATATGGAAATCAACATATCAATAGAACCAGATAAAGCACAATGCACCTACAAGAAAGCACGTAGACTAATTGCCAAGACACTGTATGCATATGTGGATATGCCTATGCAATGATGATACCCATGTCCGCTGTAAGCTGAAATGTGCCAGAAATTCAATGTAGATGGATAATGAAAACTTTAGCCCCCCAATGTTACTTTAACCAGAACATAAGGTGTTAGATTGCTATTAGCGAATTTCTACTAAGTACACTGCTAACAGATATTGGAAATATACAAATGAAAAACAAAATAAAAAATCTTGCTATTAATCAGGCTCTTTAAATTAGAAAAAAATATTTTACAAAAAAGCTCCAACTCCTAACAAATTAGTCAAAGCATGAAACTATAGTTCATTTTCCCTATATGCGCCACATAAAAAGGCTTTCCAATGTTCAATCACCATTTATAGCGTGTCAAAGATGCATTAACAGACTGGAACGTTGGAGAGATAAACAAACAAAGTTCAGGTTTGTCAAAAAGTTGAACAGATGGACTTAAAGTCAAGTAACACGTAAATAGGTAGAGATAATTTCAAGTTACCTCTTAAGGAAGCAAATGTAATGTAATGGTGTAAGTACTTTAAACCTCTATCTATTTTAGATCATCGAAATTGCAGCCGCAGGAAGAACTTCAAAGGCCATGTCATGTCTTTATGTGGTAATCTAAATTTATTACGTACAAAATGGAATTTAAAAAGACATAGCACCTGCAAAGGTGTACCTTTCTCTCAAGTGCCGCCACCCTTTGACGATACTCCTCCCGAAGAGATTCCGTTTCAGCTTCATTTGTTTTTCTCTGGAAATTACTTTACCCAGTTAATAATTTGAATACACATCCATACATAGGTTTTTGCACAAATATGTCAAGACTGTCTTATATCAGTATAAAAATTTAGTCCAATGTATAAAAACAGAAGAATAATGACCCAGCCATGGGAGAGATAACAAAAAAATTCTAAAAAGGCATGTTAATGGATGTTGGAAATGAAGTGTTATTAAAAAGGCTTGGATACAAGCTTATGGCATTCTCAGATTATTATGCTCACACATCTAAAATTATTAAGCAGACATTCAATTTCATGATGACACAGATTCCCATTTTCTTAGTACATTCTATTCAACATTGCTTTGCATAGACCAAACTTGGACACTGATCTGAATCTTCCAGCAGCAACCCGCCTTTTTTCTTTTAGGAGCTTCAATTTGGTTTCCATATCTTACTGCTTGCTTCTGGATATATATTTTTTCAGCACTTTAAAGAACAGGAACTTCAGTTCACCTATTTCTCAATTTGAATCACAAATCACAAGAAATCCATGTTGATGTGACAAGTCTTTACATATATGTGTTCCAACACCAACCACAAAAACCTGATATGATATGATACATGTTATCATACACATACATGCTTGTTCTGAAGTTGATAATTTCAACAGAAAGTTCTGCATTCTGAACAGAGGCCTTATATCACAGTCTGGCAAAGAAGTAATGTGATCAGACAATATCCTGCGGCCTGCCTAAATAACTTAATAACTTCCAGGCTATGGAAAAATGGAAGTATTCTCGTGAAATACTAATATATGCATACGTCGAGACTTGCGTCTAAACTAAGGAAAATTAACAAATGATTAATCACGTACAGCTGACAGTGAACAACCCATCCTCCCATGTAAAATCAAATAGAAATTCATAACTATCAACATCAAGTCAAAAAATGAAAATGGGGCACTGAAATTCATCTCCCGTCCTGCCAAAGGTGAGGTCCCTGGCATCACATCTTTAATGACCATCAGCAATATAAGCATCCAATTTCTCTGCCTTTATGCCAGGGGGAGTAGAATCTTATGACTATTCTCTACACATATTTGGAAGGCGCCACTACAATGTATCATCAGATCAGTCTCTACCTAGAAAACCATAAAAGATAGAAGAACAAAAGAAACATCAAGGGAAGAGTCAGAGAACAGTTTCAAGAAAATAGCTTTTTACTCACCCTTAGATCATCAATTACAGCTTTTAGCTGCTCGTTTTCATTCATCAACCTTGAAATTTCATCAGCCTTGGCCTGGGAGGAAAAAACTAAAAACATCAGGGTCAAATTTCTCTCTTTTAAGGAAAAACAAAGCGGGCTCTCATATGCCTAAAACATACAGGGGGGAAAAAAAATTCTTTTGTTTCTTATTATTTATCACTATGTCATTTCTCGTATCAGGTTCCTCTGTTTTGTGACCACTTTAATTGGTTCAGTTGTCTATAAAAGAAAAGGAAAAAAAATTAGTCATGTTCCAGCTTTTCCACTATAACAATAATAGGACCCATTCACTAAAGAATCCCCTTGGTAACACACTGCCATCGACTCAGTAAAGCTCAAAACACTGTTAAATGTGTCTTTAACCAGCACTTCTTTGACATTCAATGAGATTAAAACTAGTTATCAACCATATCACTTTACATAGTGAGTGGGGCACAAACAACAGTAACAGCTTATCATTTAGCCGATAAAAGTACTTATTCAGGAAACATTCCATTTTCTTTGTTTGGTAGGTTAGATTATCATCATACACGAATCAAAATCTTGTAGTGGTGCAGAACACATGCTATAGTCCAAGAAGAAATGCTTTAATGTAAATACCTGAGCTTGTCTAGCAGCTCCATGCAATGCAGTTTCCATCATTTTCATTTCCTTCTTAACTTTCTCAAGTTCAGCCATGGAATCGGCAACATCCATGGAGTTGCTTCCAGTACTCAAAGTTTGTTCCTTTCTATCAGCATCTTTGTCTGAATCCTGCTTTAGTTCGATTGATTTAGTAACCGTATCTGAGGCTGCTTTTGAATCCTCCACAGCATTATCTTGCAAAATGGGCAGCTTGTCAGTGGAATTATCTTCAGCATCCCTGGTCTTATCAGGAACATCTGAAGCAGATGATTCTCTGGTTTCAGCTGCACTTTCAGCTGATGCATCCGGAGTAGCTTGAAAATTTTCTTTATGGTCCTCTTTTTCTGCAATCTGTTCATCTACACTCTCTGGCAACCTAGAAGTATTATCGATTGTAGACATAGAAGTAATAACTTCAGCTTTACCAACAGGACTTGTTGACTCTGGTTTTAGTGGCTCCAACAACCTAGAAGACATATCTTCCGACCTCTCCTCTTGTTGAAGATTTTTTGCAGGCGCAGGTTGTACCGATTCCAATAATGCAGGAAATACTCCTTCTGACTTCTCCTCCTTTTGAAGATTGTGCACAGATCCTGTTTGCTCATTGTCTTCTGGTTTTTTAGATACTTCAACTGGAATGGAAGGTGCAACCACCTCAGTTTCATTGTGGTCCACAGCAGCATGATCTTTTGGCTTCCCAGTGGGATCCTTTATTACCTCTTCCAATCCTGTCTCTACTTCTGCATATTTTTTTAATTCTTCATCAGCTACTTCTGCATGAGGTTTTTGTTCACTTGCTTGATGAACGGAGTTGCCATCCTCAATATGTTTCTCCCTGGTGGTGGATGTAGGCATGGAGGAATTAGGATTTTCCAATGATTCAACAGTGCTTTCTCCACCTTCCTGTCCCATAAACCCGATGGCCTTCCTATCTGTAGCTGAAGGCTGTGGTCCTGATGCTGTTATGCAGAAATTATTGGTAAACACTAATGATTGGCAGTCATTGCCCACAACCAACATATTTCCTTTTCCAGAAAAAAACTATTTCAACAAGCCTTAGCTACTGGGAAATATCTAACCAGGTGAGAAATTACATAATACTTTTAGATAAGCAATTTAATTAGCTACTTGCATCATGCCCTTACCAAACCACAAGGCCCAGAAGAGCCAAACTTGAGGCACTGATACATTCTTTAGCACGTCTGCATAAGCTTAGACTACATAAGTTACACACCAAATTCAATACAAACAATGCACCGACCCTCGGAAATCATTCCCCAGCTTCTACAAACAACAGCACATCTCCGGGTGATTCCACGAAGTTATCAAACTTGAATATAAAAATCACACCGGGCGGTCACATTAACCATAAGGATCTTAAATTCACGACGAAAAGGTTGCAAATATCATACAAAAAGTTCCATGGGGAGAACAATTATACCTTCACTATTGCTACCGATAGCATCGCGATCCTCCTCGAGGCCAAGCGCGCTGTCGAAGTTCTTCTCGATGTTTTTCACACTTTCACTCAGTTTATTCACCGCTCCTGCCAAATCCAAGTTCCCCACGTTAAACCACGCCATGATCTTCAATCAGGCCTCGCTGATCCACTCCTCCGAATATCACATTCGCATCAACGAACGCACAAAACCTGCTAAAATCAAACAAAACACATAACTGCATTGCTCAACTTGAGCTCATTTCGCCAATAATCCAAAAGAGAAAAAACAAACCAAATTTCGCAAACGATGTTCCTTGATCCTTGGCGAGTCTTGAGAAAATATTGAACAATGCAAAATCAGCAACGCGGCGGATTTGATAATCGAACCGAACAGTGTTTGAATTGAGAGAAGATCAATGATTTGAAACCTTGGGGATCCCCCATTAATGGGGAATGTTGATTGAATCGGTTCTGGGAAATGGAACTGTTACGAAAGATATTGATCTTGTTGATGGATATTGAATGTTTGCAGAGTAACGTTGATCTGATTTGGGTAAATTCGGTATTTGAGTTACACCGTTATTTTAACGGGTCCAGATAGTTCGGCCCAACTGTCGACCCGGTAATCATACGACGACGTTTCCCATCAAATTTGCCATTCTTTTTTTATTTATTTATTTTTTTTCTAGCCTAAGCTGCTTTTATTGCAAATATGGAATTGTTAGGTTAGGCAAGACAATAATTGCAATAAATATGGTCGAGTCACGATCAAAATATCTATAGTCAATGTATTGAAAGTTGAAATTTTGTATGTTAGTACTTATATTATTATATTAATAATATGTACGAATAGTTTTCTTGACATGATTTTTAAATTCTCGAGAATTTAAAATATAATTTTTTTTTCTTTTAACCAAACAATTTAAGTAGCTACTCTAAGAGAGTGTTTGGATAAATTTATAAGCTACTAAAAATATCTTATAAGTTGTATGGTAATTCATAAGCTCGTTAAAAGTATTTGGTAATTTTTTTAATAAATGGGCTTATAAGCTCAAAAAATAAACTGTCAGGAGTTTATAAACTCCAAAAGAAAATAAGTTTCCTCCAAAAAATTTTCAAACAGCTTATAAATTATCTAATGTTAAAAGATAAAATAACATAAATATATTTATTTTTGCTCAAGATTACATTTCTACTATCTCACAAAAAAAAATTATTACATTAAATTAATTTTATTTTATTTATTTCGATCATGGTTACATTTAAAGAAACATTTAAGCTCTATTTTTTACCAAATAAAATTACAGCTTATAAGCTACAAGGTCTTATATGCTCCAAAAACATCTTATAAACCGTAGAAGCTCTTTAAAATGAGCTTAGCCAAACACTCTCTGAGTAGCTTTAAAAAAAAAACCTTTTTTTTATTTTTTTTATGGCTTCTATTTTTTTTTTATAAAGCTCATTCAAATATAATTTTTTTTAATTATTTATTTAAAAAGTATTTATCTTCTAAAAAAAATTTATTCAAACGGACTCTTAATTTAGCATGAAGTGATTGTTGTCAAAGTATAAATAAAATTGCTCTCATAACACTAGCTTGAGTATAAGCTTAAACACGTGATTATCGCTATATAATAAGAATTACACTTAGAATACTAAAATCACAGTGAAAGTTGAGAATTTTGATAGTTGATGCTATTAGCATTAGTATGAAAAAAAAAAAAAGTCTATACAAGTGTTGTATCTAATTATTGATATATGAATCGCACATTTAATTTCAATATATATGTATTTATGAATTAAATACACGGACAGTTGTAAATTCAGACAAATAACTATGTTTAAATTGAAATATTTTAAAGAATTGTCTAGAATCTCTTGATACTAAAAAAAAAAAAAGGTCCCATAATCAAAGAGGCAGTGAATTTAAATCTCACTAGTATAAATATTTATCTTTTGAATACTAATTTATTTGTTTTTTTTTTTTTAGTATTTGATTGTTTATTATAAACGACATAATAAGATATTTAACCCAGTGGTATAGCGGGATGAGGAGCTAGATCAATATCAAAAGTTTGAATTTTGGTGTTTTGGATTGAACAACTAGGTGGGGAAGGTCACCTCCATAATGGGCCTCTGATGTACTCAATCTGAATGAATCGGTTAATAAATCAAAATCGAATAGTTAAGACCAAAACAAATAAAAAATCATATTAATTTTATTGATTGGTCCTTTTCGTTTTAGGAAAATTCTAAACAATCAGTAGCTGGGCTTCACGCAAATATGTTGCTATCTTAATAGGACGGCCCATGTATAAATAATGGGCCTGGACTTCTGTTTCCTCACACACAGCGTTCATCCGGTGTGGGGCCCAACGTCCAACATCTTCAATTTGAGTTGGGATTCATCAACTCTTAGCCGTTATATTAAATAAAGCAATGTCGTGATTTTACTTTGCAACATTATTTGATATAATTATATTCAAATTCAATAATTAAAAATGCCACTTAAACAATACCGAAATGAATAATATAAAATTTTCCTTTATTTTAGATACTCTACCGTTCGTATTGAATTTGATTACATCAATAGCAATTATGTGATTAAATTTTGTTGTACCACTAGTTTATATTTAAAAAGAATAGTCAAATTCATAACAAGTGTTATATAATTTGTCGAATGTAGCGAAATTTAATCCATATAAATGTCAAAATAAAAAAAGGTAAATTACGTTAAGTATTTTAACTTTTAGGGTGTTTTGTATTTTGATACTCAATATTTGTAAATGTACTTTTTGATACCTAATTTTTATTATTTGTACATTGTTGGTTATTTTTACAATATTGCGGCGGAATATTCACTCATATTCTTCGAAATATTCATGAATGTTACACAAATATTCAACTAAAATAGTGAAAAAAAATCATAAATGTACAAATGATAAAAAACTAAATACTAAAATGTATTTTTATAAAAATTGAATATCAAAATAGAAAATACATAAAGACTTAACCTAATTTATCCTTAAAGAAAAAATACAGAACGACTATAAGCAAAAGGGAAAATATAAATCTAAGAGGGATAGGCTTATCCAAGTGAAACCCACGTGGCATCTATCATGGGAGCCTATATCTCTTCAAAGAAAATGAGTGTTCCACGTGGCGGGCCAAACTCCAATCAGAAAGATCAAAAAACATCAAACAGCCAAATGAGAATCAAAATAGTTGTAGTTACTGGTTAGGATCGTAAAAGTTGGAGACCAAAAATGGCGTCACTTGCCAGCTTCGCCGCCGCCGCCCAGCCCGCCTCCTTGAAGGGCCTCGCCGGAAGCTCCCTCGCCGGAACTAAGCTCCATGTCAAGCAATCTCGTGCCAGCTTCAAGCCCACTAACTACAAGTAACATTCTACATTTTTTGTTGAATTTATTTTATTTTATATCTTTCAGAAAAAAAAAATTCTTTGTCTATTTTTTATTTTTTAATACAATCAATTCGAACACGTATAAATATCAATCAAAAATACACACACACTCAAAAATCCTTAATAGTGCAAAGTTCAAATGAATCAAACCCACACCACTAGGCTACAAATGCAGGGTGGTTATTGTTAAGGGATATAGATCCACCTTAGAGCTTGCTTCCGTCTTACAAATTGCATTCAGCTTTTAGTTGTCGCAATTGCAAAAAATCACTCTATCTATCAATGCCGGGGTTAGTTGTAATTTTAATAGATAGACGGGTTTTTTCGTTACTGAGGCATACTTCTTTTAAAATAATAATAATAATAATAATAATAAGTATCCCTATCCTTAACTATGGGATGAAATTATGTAGGGCTGGTGCTGTGGTAGCCAAATATGGAGACAAGAGTGTGTACTTTGATTTGGAGGATATAGGCAACACCACTGGCCAATGGGACTTGTATGGATCAGATGCACCTTCACCATACAACTCCCTTCAGGTAACACACACACACACACACACATATATATATTTCCATTTTTTATCACCATCACCTGCAATTTCATTATCATCACCATGACGTTTGTTGCAAAATGTGAAACATATTCATTAAGTAAATTCATATTTGCAGAGCAAGTTCTTTGAGACATTTGCTGCTCCATTCACCAAGAGGGGCATATTGCTCAAATTCTTGATATTGGGGGGTGGCTCTACACTAGCCTATGTGAGCTCCCAAGCCACCGGAGACGTGCTGCCGATCGTCAAGGGCCCTCAACTTCCACCCAAGCCCGGCCCGCGTGGCAAAATCTAATTTCTCGGTACATCTGTTTTTTTTTTTTTCCATACGGTGAATGTGTCTAATCCTATCATTTCAACAGCTTTGTAAGTATTTCTGGATCAATCCTTCTTGTGACACTTTGTAATCATTGCCTAATCATCAATTAGATGTTCATTTTGGGGGCACTGCTGCTGTTTGTGAAAGACTAATGCTTGTTCAGTGAATTGTTTGAATGGTTTCCAATGCACACACAAATACAATTTGTATATAGTTTAGGGTCTGAGGTTTGCTGTAAATACAAAAGAATCCCTCTTATTTTGCAATACTTTTGAATAGAATGCTTACAACATAATGAAAAAGTCAAACCTCGGGGGGGGGGGGGGGGGGGGGGGGCGCGTGGTAATGGTAATTTTGGGGCAAGATGGATTTTTTTTCGACTTTTTTGTTGTAATTACACCAAACCTTAGGTGGTGTAGCTGTAAATATTTCAAGTGTTTGAACAGAAAAAAAAGAGTTCCACATTCTTAGAAGATTCAGCTACAAGCGTACACATATATGACATCTAAAAGTACTTCAAATCCAGTTTTATGTATCGTTTCTTTGCCTATCCACTGAACTAGAACTCAATCAAAACTGTGCTAAGATTTGACCGTTTTTATATACATCGAGCCTCAAGGTCAAGATTCACATAGTTTTGACAAGTCGTTGAATACAATATTGTATAACACTAGTGGCGTGCCGTTGGACTTCTTGTACCACCTAAGTTCTCTAGCTTCTCTATATAGGAAAATTTCTTGTCTGTAACAATGTTAGGTGTTTTTTCGAGCACCTTTTTAGTAACTTCATGTTGCGAATCTTTCTTTGTGTTCGTCTCTTCATTTTCCGAGGAGCCCCAGCCCATGAAATCCAACAGTGTTCTTGACGTGGGCGTTGCCGCTGGATTATTATCTTCCTTAGCATTTGAAAGCCTCTCTGGGGTTGGAACAGGGGAGGGCGTTTGTGATGGGAACCCTTTTCGTTGTGCTCTCGTTGGATTTCTTGCTTCAAAGTCGGCATTCATGACATCCTCTATTCTTGATAAGACCGTGAATGCCAGGCTTTCTATGATTCTTGAATAGCTTTCGAGAATCGCCTGCCCTACATCCTGCGAGATCAACAAAAAAGATGAATAAGCTTGCCTAGAATCTCAGCAAACATTTTTAAAGAGCTTATAGGCTCATATAGAGTGCTTCTTACTCGGTTGCATTGGATTTTGCTGATGTCTAGATCGGACTGGGGAAGCCCCGGAAACCGATGCTTCAAAATCATCAAAATCGTCTCGGCTCTATCTTCAAAAATTTCTCTCTTCTCTAAACTCACAGCTGAACTCCAAGAAGACTTGTTATCTTTAGCAGTCATTTTCCTCTTCCAAATCACTACCGATTGCTCGATCCGGTTTTTGAGGTCGAGAATCTTGTGCTCCGATGACTGGTCCACCGACGAAAGGCAATAGTCTGGATCAAAGTACTCGTCTGTGATGCTCCTGTACATTGCATCTCCAAGACTCGCTCTTCCATTCTATCATCACAAACAAACAAAAGAACGACAAGTGTGTTTAAACAATCTGCCAATACACTGTCGTGTATCAGTGAGTGCAACAGAAGATGTAACTGCACAAAATGTACCTTAGGAAGAGACTCGATATAGCTTTCTGGGATTTCCATTTCCGACAAGACTTGAGCATTTATGGCCATGGCTGCTTTGAGTACTTGGTTTACCGAATCCTTCTGATATTGCAGCCATTTTCGCATAGGCTCGGATAGACCATTCGGGGGAACCTTAGGAATAGGTATCCACCATTTGTCGTCTTTTCTTTTATTACCTTTCTTGGAATCATCGTCGTCCTTTTTGGTATAGTAGAACTCATGATGGTCTTTGAAGTTGTCCAGACAATCCTGTTACACGATTTTAACGCGTCAAAAATATGAAACCAAACAAGCCCATAAGGGGCAGAAAAGTTCAGAAATCGAGAAGGTGTATCTGCTCTTACAAGGAGCATCGCGTCAAGCTTGCGCAGGGCCGGAATGTTCATGTGGAGATCCGATCTCTGCCTTGTCAGCATTATCTGGTAATGAACCAAGAAAAAACGCATAACTACGTGTGATCATGCATGTACACTTTTAATGTGTGTGCGTATGTAGGGATAGAGCTAGAAATTTCTATTTAGGATGAGATTTAACTGTTACTATATCAGGGGGACTTGAATTTGACGGAGAACCACTGTCCCTAACGGCTCCCCATCTGTAGTCCTCTCTGTGTGTGTGTGTGTGAGAGAGAGAGTGAGAGAGAGACAGAGAGAGAACTTTTACTATCTTAGGGGGACAACCTTTGAATTTTAAGGAGAACGACTGTTCCTAATGGCTCCCTATCTCTGTTCCTCTGTGTGTGTGTGTGTGTGTGTGTGAGAGAGAGAGAGAGAGAGAGAGAGAGAGAGAGAGAGAGAAAGAGAGAGAGAGAGAGAGAGACCTCCATATTAGTTCCATCTTTTGACCTTTGTCTTGAAGGAACAAACTCAACAATGTGATCTGTGACAGATAAGAGCCAATCAATCTCCTTCCTCCACCTTGCTTTGGTCTCTGCTGACATGGGCTCTAATCTCTTTTGTTCTCCAAATACAGAAGCTGATTCAAATCAAAACTGAACAAAATTACAGAGGAAAGCCTAAAAAAAAAAAAAAAGAACAAAGATACTCACATAACAATGAAACTAAAGAAACCATCTTTTTTTTCTTCTCTAATGCCAGAGTTACCGTAAGATCAAAGAAATAGCCAAGAAACACGTGACTATTCTAACAGTCTCAAGTTCTTTTACAGCAGAAACGAAAAATTAAATAAAAAATAAAATAAAATAAACTCGAATATTTCGAAAAAACATGAGATGTACCTGCTAAGTTTGTAATCGCATTCGATAACGCCAGAGCAGAAGAAACACCTTTTCCCCCACCGGACATATCCTCACCCAGGAGCAACTTTGCAAACTTCTCCTTCATCAATTCCATATCTAGATTGCATCAAAAATAAAACGAATGTGTCGTTAGAACACACACACACACATCTTTCCTATAAAAATGCTTTATTTACTAAGAGAATCCGGAGTTCGACTCGAATTTGAACCTAAGAACAAAGAGCTCATGGCCTTAAACCTCAACTGATGCAACAAAGCCCCAAACATCATCAAACTATAGGAAATTCGTAAAATTAAACTTAAAACCTTAATATTGAAAATGGACATATATATACATGGACATATATATATATATATGAGACTTGTTGTCCTTGCCTGAATGTGATTGCCTATCTCTTGCATGAGGATTGTTTGTGCTCCCATCGCCGGCCGGCCGGGACTTGATGCTCTCCGACCGGTCGACCGTGCAACCGATGACTTTTTCATGTTTCAGTTCATGATCATGCGACGGAATAGAAGAATGGCTTCTTGATATCACCGTATCACCGGCCACCGGCGCTAGGGACCCGGTGTTGTTGTTGTAAATCATGCTCTTGGTTTGTCTTCCACCATCTTCGTATACTCCATTGAGATGCTCAAGGGCTCTTACCATTTTTCTATTTTATGTATTTTTCTTTGTTTTAAAAAAACAAATTGAATGGTGAATCGGAGAAAAGAAAAAACGAAAAAAAAAAAGATCACAGCAATGAAATGAACAGATGCTTTCTGAAAAAAAAGATGAGGAAAAAGATGATTATTGCTTTTTGCAGTTGCAAGAAAAAAAAAATTGTGTTTTTTTGTGTTCTTTTTTTTTGGTTTAGTTTTCTTGAAACGTGAAATGTTGGAAGAACGTGGGGGTGCATGTCGTAGAATGGAATGAAGAAATTAAGGCAGGTCAAATGATTTTTTAAGGGGGTTTTGTGTGATATATCTCTTTTCGAAAATTCTTATTTATGATGATTTTTTGGGGGAGGTTTTGTGTGATGTATCTCTTCGAAAAAAATCTTAGTTATGATGATTTTTAGGGGTTTTTGTGTGATGTATCTCTTTGCGAAAATTCGTATTTATGATCAGATAGTATTCTACTTGTCGTGTGATCGATCTGTGTTTTTTAAAATAATTGCACAAGTGCAATTCACCCCCTTATCATTAGTTATGATTTTTTTTTAATCTTTTTTTATGGGATGATTAATTTGCTAAGTTCATTAGTTTGAAAATATGGGGTAAGTCACAATAATTTAACCTGCCAACTAAAAAATCACATTTACCTCGTGTTTTTTTTTTTTCCAATTTTGAACCATAGTCTAGATCCTAATCTTCTAATTATTATCATTTTGCATTAAATTATCATTACCTCCTTTGAATTTATTTAGTGTTGAAGATCTAGTTAATAGATATTTAAATTATCAATTTGAATTTTTTTTTTTTGTTCTATGTTCTTCCTCGTATTTTAATGTATAAATATGTCTAAAATAAAAATATAATATGGACATATTCATAATCCACTTAGTAAAATACATAAATAGAAAAAGGGAAATTGCATATTGTATTTAAAGACAACCTTTATTTTTAGCATGAATATTGAATTGCTCATAACTACTAGTTTTGGTGAATGAAAGGTGTCACAAATTCAATAATTTAAGATACGCTAATACATTTTTCCAAAAAAATTATCTTGATATCCGACTTATGTTGTTAATATTAAATCGATACACTGATTTTCACAATTGTCTTAAATGATATATGAGTTATGCCATGATTCTGAAATTGATATCTAATTAAAGGGAATCGTTGAGTATCCAATAGAAAAATAGTATGAAAAATTAACAACCCCCGTCCACAAAATATTTTTTTTTATTTCTAAAAAATCATTTTTAAAATTCCAATTTGAGAAGTATAGCATAACTAGTCATGTATCATCGAACACAATTATAAAAAACAACAATAGAAACTCGAATATCTTTTTTGGATACAATCGTCTTGGAACACCCTATAGATGTCAATCGAAAAATATCCCCATACACACGCACATACTCACTCAAAGGGGAAGGGGCAGAGGATAAGAGGGTTCGAACTCAATACATTACTGATATTACTTTCGAACCCCCATCACTCGACTCTGAATCCAATGACAATAGAAATGCAAATATCAATTTGACATTAAAAATATAATTTAGAGTATCAAGACAACTTTTACTCTTAGATTTAAAATTTCAATTATAAGATGTTAAATTCTAATTATGAATAGGGTTTGCTGTTATAGCATTTTCTAAGCTTGTTTGTGTTGGTATTTCTAAAATTTTTAATTAAAATCTCCCATCATCATCTTAAACAAGAATTTATCGTGAATCACTTTCATACATTTGACAGTCGAACCATGCCTCAATCTCGAAACAAAAATTACGACAAATCAAACAAACTTATAAGTATGATTTAAAATATTAAAATACCAAAAACAAATAAATCAAACATGAACTTAGAAAATATAACCGAGAATTCAATACCCCAGAATCCCTATTTCTCTTCATTGTGTGTTTGTGTGTGTGAAAATTGCATAACAACTAAAACCTCCATGAGCGAATCAAAAACAGCAAAGATGAAAGATGTGGGCGTGGTGATGACCTGCCCAATGTCCGCCTACCTCGAGCGAGAACTCGAGAACCGATTCACACTCTTCAGGCTCTGGGAATGGCCTTCCAGGACCCAGTTCCTGACTCGGCACCGGGACTCAGTCAAGGCAGTGGTGGGCAACACCAAGCTTGGCGCCGACTCGGAGATGATCGACTCGCTCCCCGCCCTCGAAATCGTCGCCACTTACAGCGTGGGCCTCGACAAAATCGACTTGAACAAGTGCAGAGAGAGGGGGATTAGGGTTACCAACACCCCCGATGTGCTCACCGACGACGTCGCCGACATTGCGATAGGGCTGGCGCTAGCGACGTTGAGGAAGATTTGCCCGTCTGATGGGTTTGTGAGAAGTGGGCTTTGGAGAAATGGGCAGTTTGAATTGGCTTCTAAGGTGAATTTGTGATCTTGTTCTCGGTTTTGTGTGGATTTTATAGTGTTGATTTGTGTGATTTTGCTGAAGATTTTTGGTTTTACTGGTTTCTTTGAATCTTCTTGTTCTGCATAACATTATACAGTGATTATTAGTGTTCCATTTGCCAAATCCTAACAGGATTGAACACAGAATTTGAATTTAGAATAAGAACTTGGATGTTTTGGCTTTGATTCTAAAAAATGCTATTAGGGAAGAGTGGTTGGTCCATTTCACTTACTTAGATGATTGAATGAGACACCATACACTGTATTGCGACGGTGCTAGAAATTTTTATTTGAGGGACAAAATTGAATCTCTGAAATGCATAAAAGGTGCTTTTATCATTTTGGGAGGATAAAGTTTTGAACTTTTTATGTAAAATGTTGCTTTATGCAAACGGGGATTGCTCCAGTCAGCCCTCGTTGCCCCGTCTCTGCCAGTAGTAATCGTAGCCGAAAAATCCTAATGCATTCAAATGATGTTCTTACTAAAATGTTTCTTCACTTTTAATGATACCATCAAGATCACATTTTTCTTCACTTTCTTGTAAACTGTTTCCTATTGTTAAGCTGTTGTGTATTTTCAGTTCAGTGGCAAATCAGTTGGGATACTTGGATTGGGCAGAATTGGATCAGCAATAGCCAAGAGGGCTGAGGCATTCGGCTGCACCATCAGCTACCACTCGAGAACCAAGAAACTGAACGCAACCTACAGATACTACTCCAATGTCCTTGACTTAGCTGCAAACTCTGAAATTCTAGTCGTGTCGTGCTCCCTAACGGAAGAAACACGCCACATTGTGAACCGGGAGGTCATCGATGCATTGGGACCGAACGGGGTCCTCATCAACATTGGACGGGGCCCGCATGTCAATGAACCCGAGCTCATCTCTGCACTGCGCGAGGGCCGGTTGGCTGGGGCTGGGCTCGATGTGTTTGAGAATGAACCTCATGTGCTGGAGTCATTTTTCGGGCTACAAAATGTAGTCTTGCTGCCTCATGTTGGGAGTGATACTGTTGAGACGTGCAAGGACATGGCTGACCTTGTTGTTGCAAACTTGGAGGCTTATTTCCTTAAGAAACCTCTGTTCAATCCAGTCGTTTGAGTACATATTAGCAATCTGTTTCCATTAGGGTGGGTTGTAGCCATTAGGGTTCTTGGTCTCACTAATGGATCCCATGGTGCACAAATGTGCAACCTCATTTTTGCTAGCGGCACTCTTATTTTATTTTATTTAACTTATTTATTCATTATTGGGTTATACTGTGAAATATTGTTTTCTCCCCAAAAAATAAGTGATTGTCCACTAAAAAGAGCCCATCCAAAAGGGCTTTTGGTCAGAGGCTCCAAAAGCATAGCCAGGCTGCTTTGTTGCCTGCAAATTACATGGGGTTTCTTGATTTATGCAGAATGTGAAATGTGATGCCACATAAATGTGCGCAAACTCGAAGTACATTGTAAATCATCGGATGAGAATATGATAATGAAATCAATCGAAATGCGGGCATTAATCTGCCGAGTATCCATTCAGATCTTCATATTTACAGCCCCAACATGTGAGGGAAAGAGAGAATATATAACACCCATATGAACACAGAAACACACACTGTTCCCATTCTTGATATCCTTTGTCAAGTCCAACTCTGTTAATCAAGGAGAAGATGAGCCTTTGAAGATGAGAAAGTTGAGAGTCTCAACTGTGAAATATATGAAACTCCCTTTTGTATGTGTGAAAAAACACCCAAAGTTGGATCCCACCACACACTGCCATCCACTCCCATGTCTCTTGTCAAATTCCTGCACCAAATTTACAACTTCCAATCAGAATTAAACTTTAAAATATTTTATATTATTAATTTACGCAGAATGAGAGCATTTTAAATACTTGTTCTTTTTTTTTTGAAAAAGAAAAATCAATATAAAAGTATTAAATTCAAAGGACCATCCACTCAACTTCTAACACTTAAACAACAATAAAGTATTTGCAACTTTTAAGACTCCTTATAGTTATTAATTTTTTGAAATCCTTCTGGACTTTTACCACCATCAACTTTCTCTGACTTATTAAAAGCTACTCAATATTGCTCAATTAGCTTGACCAAAAAAAAAATATTGCTCAATTAGTATTTTTAAATTATTAGATTGAACATGATAATAAAATAATATTATTTTTTTTAATACTTTTTAATATTATAATATTTAATTCAGAAGCACTAATTCGAAACTGCTGAACTCGGTAACATGAATAATTCCATCTTTCTCAAAATCTATTGAACATTTTTGAAAGCATTAAAAACCTGGCAACCCCAACCCACAACACACAAGGGACTTCCAATAAGAGAACCTGAAATTTCACACACATTCAATAGCATCAAGAAGAAGAAGAAGAAGAAGACGAAGAGAGAGAGAGAGAGAGCTTGAAATTCCTCACATTCAACAACAACAACAACAAACAAACAAACAAAAAAATATATATATATACATATATATATATATAGAGAGAGAGAGAGAGAGAAGAAAGGATGATTTCCATCACCTTCTTGATGTGGGCAGCGATGGACTTGTAATCTGAAACATCATAAAGATCCAGAGCTTGAGAAGCAGAGGCCATTGCCTGGATCTGCATCTTCAATGGCATGTCAGTGTCTTCAATCAAGGCTTTCCCTTCCAACATAATTCCCACAAACAAAATCCCACTTCTAATACGCCCCTTTTTCTTGTTTTCTTTATATCAAAAGGTCAAATCTTGAGAGCCCAGAATATAATTTTTCACTTCTCTCTCTCTCTCTTGCCCAGAAAAGGAACCAAGACAGACACTGAAAATGACAAAAAGAACCAAAAAACGATATCAATCAATGGAGGTCAGTCATTATCTGCTGGCGCCTCTTGTAAGAATGTATGTGTTGTATAAAATGAGGCCTCCAAGTGTAAATGCGTCACTTGTTTTGCGTTCTTTGGGTTGGCACATATATTTGTTCTTTTTTTGTCTCCTCACTTTAAGGACTTTTCTAAGCTTTTCCCTTTGAAGGGTGTTTGTTCCTCTTAAGTTTATTTTGAATTTATAAATTCTTATATTTTATTTTAAAATAAAATAATAAAATATTTAGATAAAATAAGAATAGGTAGTTTATCTAAAATTTATGGAGTGAGATATATATCATACTCTTTTTAGGGTAATAATGATAAGAAAATGTAAGATGTTAGTTGAGTGACAAATTTACTTGCTATGAATGCAATATTTTATATGAAAGGCTCGTCAAATATTCTGGGGTAACGTCGACGAGGTTCTGTTTTACTGGTAAGGTAGAGGCCACATAATTTTTAGATTGTGGGTTTGAATTTTCATTAATATGGGTATTATTACTCTAATTGTATACTAGTTTATCTTAATTATATAATAATTTAATATTTGATGATTACATGATTGTAATAGTTTATTTTTCATTTGAGAATATTGATTGTAATAGTATTGATATATTCGATTGATTGTAATAAATCGTTGTCATTCAACAAACATATATATTTCAGTGTAGCGGACAATTTATTGAATTAAAAATAATATCGGCTCAACATTAAAAAAGAAAAGAAAAATGATAATAATGACAAGGTAACGTAAGAAGCGTTTGACGTCAATTAGGTAGATATTTTCGTGTGACATGGGGGATTGATATTGAAAAATATTTATGAACATTTATTTCGTTTACTCTAAAGATTAGACAGTTTATAAGATATTAAAATGTATTTAGAGGCTAATAATTAGAAGCCGCAAGCTTTTTTTTCTTTTTTTTTTTTCCTAATTAAGCTCATTTATCAAGAGATTCTCAAATATTTTTCAAAGATATTTATACCTTTCAAATATCTTATAAGATATTTTAAGAGACGTATAAGATGTCGGCACGATCTTCCTTCTTCCTCACCTTGCTGAGAGGATAAAGCTGGTGAGGCTGAGAATAATCCATGGATTAATTAGCATTGCAATTTCGTTTGTAATTTGATTTTGGTAAAGAGCTTGCGAATCAACAATCTTGACCAACAAACAAACAGACAAAATGGATATTTCTACCAATTTTGTTTGTCAAGTGATACTATGAACTTTGTGTTACACCTATTTATTTCACTTGATGAATATTTTAAATTTATCTATGATTGGTGGGAAATTTTAACTCGAATATTAACCTCAATTGAACTATTATTAATCATGTGGCAAATATTATGTACTTGTCCTGTAAACAATCTATAATTCAAGAAGATTGACGAATTAATTGACAAGTGCAATACAACTGATATATGATTTATTGAGTTTGGTTAAACCAGGTTTGAGTGAAAAATTTTCATAATTAATGGATAGTTTAGGAAAAGTAGCCAATTACCTTGCAAATGCAATATTACAACTCTTTAATTTAAACCACGCTATATATACTTAAAGGTAATACAATAATACAGTAAATTACAACTCTTATCAACTAAATCCAAATCAAGAGGATTACACATCTCACGCTCATGATGGGATAAAATATCTCATATATTGATGGATAAAAAATTAGATCTATACTTTATAAAAGATAGGAAAAAAAATTATCACACAAAATTATAAATAAAATACACATATAATCCTATATATAAATTTCTACATAACGCAACAGTATTATATGACCATAGCAAATCGGGTAAGAATTTTTCGAGAATCAACGTGAAAGAAAAAATCGAAAGTTCTTAACTTCTTTTTTTTGGTTTAGATAACAAAAGTGGGTGTGTAATAGAATTTAATAAAGAAATAATTACAGAAAATTATTAGGTCATTTGAGTCTATTTCAAAATTCGGACAACTTAGACCTCAATTATTTGTGCAAAAAACCATTGAGATTCTTGTCACTCTTGTCATTTATTTTATTGGTGATGTTGACATTTGTACTCCTCACATATATTTTGTCTGCATATTTCAGAACATTGTCGACTCAAGTTTGAACACATTATCAAAGTCTTTAAGGAAAAAATAAAAGACACACACACACGTTATCAAAGTGAAAAGAATAACATATTCGTATTGACGAGGAAGACTTAAACCATTTGGCCTACGCCAAAGTGTTCCTATACGTTTTTTCCCCTTTTTTTATTTTTTTGTCTTCTCCTACTAATTGATTTTGAATTGGTACTTTCATTTCAATGTGCGTAGCAGGTCAAAGAAAAAGACTAATCTTGGAATATGATTACCATGTAGTATTGCACATATCATTTTAAAATTAACTCTTCGCTGATATACGAAATAAAATATTATATTTTTTAAATAACATTTATGGCTCAAATCCTGAAATTGAATAGAGTAATTAAATTAAGAAAACCACCCTATATTGGGCTGCTACAATACTTGAACTGAATTAATTGGCCATTAGATTGGAAATTAAAACCATATAAATCATTTTACACCTAAATATAGCTTGAAACACCAAGATTTTGCTTTAAACCTTTTCTTTTAGCAACTCATTCCCTAGAGATGGACTAATCCTTCTATCCAATTTATAAGACCACATATATGTTAATTAAAATTTAAAATTTTACTTTCCTTATTTAACTAGTTAGCCCCACCAGTACAGAGGTAAAACCATAAAAATAGTACAAACGGGAAAGGGGATAGAAATATAGATGCTCCTCCGTATCTAGGCCTCATACTCACAGATGTTGTAAAACCAAATGTATTTGTTTTCCTCCACCTTTCGAACAATGTTCAATATCCCGACCCAACCTGAGCCACCCAGAAACATAATAAATAAATAAATAAAAATCAAGAAGAAACAAAGAAATACACAGTTATCCGACCAAGATACTTGCCGAGCGAGATTGCGCTCAAAAATATTGTGAAGGCCAAAATAAAGATGATAACCGATGCTCGGCCGAGTAGAATGATCATCCTTCACATGACGTGCTGGCCTAACAAGGCAGCAATGGTGGCCACAGCAACAAAGTACAGGGCAACAACAAAAGACCGGGTTCATACAAGAATTTTCGCAATAACCTTTCAATAGATCATATAAGGAGCTCAAAACTTTCTGATTTTAGCAAACAATGGTAGGAAAACATACCGTTCAATGGGGGGAAGCGCCTCAAAAGGTAATATTGTATCATGGACATGGACATGGACAAGGAAAATGCCAAGATCATTGTTACTGTGGCACGAGAGACCTGCATCGTAAGTGTTCACACCAAGCAATGGAATGAATGAAGTGAACCTTTTCACAAAGCAACTATCAGTTCATAGCAAAAGATATTCCAGTGAACATTACAATTTAGATAAATATTGTGGATTTAATCAGGAAGCGAGGAACTCACCTGGGGTGGGATTCCCAGCTCTAAAAACAACGGGGCGAGAATGAATCCTCCGCCAAGTCCTAGGAGCCCACCTACTAAACCAGCCAAAACTCCACAGCAACAACAAAGAATCAACTTGTGCACTGTCCAATTGATTCCTGCTTCTCCCTTGGATTGTATCGCCTCCACGCTTTGTATAAGCAGACTCCCTGGAACCCAGAGGCAACAATGGCGACAGGTATCTATGAAAGTAGAGAAAATATAACAGTGACTAATTAAATTTCGTCCAGAAACAAAGAGGTGTAAATTCCGAGCTCAAGGATTGGTAGATTGGGAAAATTATTTGTCTGGGGACCAATAGAATAGAATCCTACAATAGCCTGAGAGTTTTGAAAGTACCTGCAATAATGTCACTATCCAATATACTGCTGAACAAGTAGCTGTATCATCCTGGAGAAAAAAAATGCTTTGTGTTATCCACCATCGCTCGTTAAAATTTAAAAAGTAAAGGAACCAAACCTGAGTATTTTGATGATAAACCTTGGCAATGTGGAGTACGAGGATGATAAGCCAGACAGCAATGAGAATGCTAAGCTTCGTCCAGCAGACATTGTTGATTATTGAGACCTGTGACACTTGTTAAATCAGCGGAAAAAATTGCCAATTCTAATTGCTAAAGCTTATAATTCCAGTACCTTGGATGGTTGATACTTGTTGAGATGAATTCGTGTTTCATTAGTTGGGCCTTCAGAGAGAAGTTTGTATGAAGATTCTTTGCTTCCATTATCTGATGTTGAAATCATTAGATATCTACCTTTCCAACTCTTTTTGATAATATTTCACAATGTAAAAAATTGCAACAAGCCTACTCACAGTCGAATGCCAAGTGTCTAGCAGCCTCCTGTATCAGGAAGGAAGACACCAAAAAGATCAGTTCAGAGACTTCCATCTTGCAAGATGTAGCATGGCACTGAAACAAGTATGTATAATATAAGACCGCCTTCTTTATCATAGTTTCTTTCTTCCAGGTCTCAACACCCTTGAAGAATGCCTTAGTTGAAGTGCCTAAAGGATCACAAACTAATAATCATATGTACTAGAAAAGACCAACTCGAAAATTCAGGAAAACTCCGGTTACCTATGAAAAGAAGTATCAGCAGAACTGTAATCATCCATTCTGCAAAGATCACATTGAAAAGAACTCCAATACTAATCCCAAGTAGTAGCATAGGTTGGAAAAGAAGAGCTAGATCATAATCAATAATAGGAAGGTCAAGTGTTGGATGTCGGAGATTGAGATTGTAATAAACGGTAGCAACTGCTGCACCAGTTATCATGCCTGACCATAGAAAACGGAAGTTCTAAGTGCAATTAAAACAAAAAATTGGTAAATCCTCAGCTTTGGAAGATGGTATTTCCCCAAAGGCAATAAGTACAGGTTACAGATCTGGAGATCATCTTGTTCCCTGATTTCTACTGGTCACGAAATAAGCTCTTAAATCAATAATCAAACCGCAAGAAGATGAAGAGAGGGAGGCTTGCATCAATAGATTCTTGTCTCTCAATTAGGAAATCACTTATACCTTTCAAAAGTTACGAATGAAACCATTGAACTCCTAATAAGAACAATTAAAAAGAGAACTGAAATGATTAACAGAAAGAGCTTATTTCTTTAAGGATCTACATGTAACCATTACTTCTGTATTCCAATTGGGATAGTCAAGCACAATGATCAGATATAAGATTTCTGAAGAAAATCATCTCAGCCAAATTATCTACACTTCCATGGCAGGAAATGGACTTATCCATATCCTGCACTTGTGAAAAACATGAATGCTTACATTTTGATATAGCAGTTGATGATTTCAGTTCAAATCCAATGACTAATGTGAGCATGGGAACAAAAATGCCACCTCCCCCAACACCTCCTACACTCCCAATTGCAGCACCAAAATATCCAATCATAGTACCAAGAATAATGCTCCACCCAAATTCCATATTCTGCAAGACAAATTTTAAGATAATAGCAACATGTATTACATAAAAGACACGCTAAAACTAATTACACATCACAGAAGAATCAACATAATACCCAGCACCATGCTTGACATACAACTGAAATGCAAGCTAACACAGGATAAGTCCAGAAAATGGAAAGCTTAAGTATGGAAAAGTAACTTACAGGCCATACATGATTGAAAAGTGTGTCCCTATTTTCCTGAGGAGAACTGATTATTTTGGAGAAGTAACCTGCCCTAAAATTTCTAGCGATCTCATTTTTTCTTGAAGATCCGTGCTCCAAAACTTCCTCTGCTGAAACAGCACAAGCTACAAGAAGCAAGCCAACCAAGATCACAGCCTTTCCCCATAAACCCTTATATGCTGCACCAATTTCAGCCATGAAATTCTTCGAAGCCCACTTCTTATTCAACCTGAAGAATAAATGATCCTCCTGAAATCAATTAAAAATGTCATAGAAGATAAATGCAGACAAGAACGGATACTGCAATCTGCTGAAAATGCTTCCCATGACCAAGCTCAGAACTCAAAGTAAACAATATTGGGAGACATTTTCAAGAAACAGTTAGAAACCTCAACCGCTACAGACTTATTTAAAACCTTCAACCCTTCAACATAATCACGATGATGATCAGCAGACCTACAAAATGTTTCAACTCTTTAATTCAATTTGTCTTGCACCTCCTACTCTAACTCATCAACCATGAAAAAGTCTTTATATGTGTGACTTATGTTTCTTGAGGCTTAGTTTAAGAATATTAATTAGCAATCAATGCAGCAAAGGCAACAGGAATTTGAGTTTGGACGAGACCTCCGGGATACCTTGTGGTAAAAAGTAAAAACTCCCTGTATTTTGGAGAAACACAATGATAAAAATATACCATAAAACCACAAAATGCTAAATATTTTAATCTCACAATCAGTATCAAGAAGCTATATCAGGAGGACGGGCCAACCACTTCTGCTGATGGTCTACGATGGAAACTTAGGGCCAATATAATAGACAAATACTCAACTATTGACCTGCAACAGGATGCCAGAAATGGCGAAACATGATTTCTTTCTTAACTTCAGCGAGCAGTCATACAATGTTGCAAAATACAATCACCTAGTCTTCCGGTCCGATGTCCCAAACTGCACAAGCATTCTTTTTAGACATTTGACAATTTTAAGAATTCTGACATCTTGAAAGATTCTACAAGTACTCTGTAAAGTAAGACACAGGATACCTCTCAGGCCTCAGCAATGAAGGACCCACACCAATTTTTCGACAGATGAATCATATAATCAAAGAAATAGCCATATATTCAAAGAAATAGCAGGAATCATTTATAGCAATGAAGTATTGTCAGTGTCACTTCAGCTGGCAATTTATACCTGAAAGGAAATGAACACTAGCCACCAAAAAATTTAAGGACAGGGTACAATCTCACCTTATTCTACTTAACTATCATCGTACAAATTCAACATGATGTACTTTTGTGTTTTTAAGTCGAATGATTCATCGCAGCATTGAATACATTAGCATGTTAAAGATTAAAAGTAAACAATAATTCTGTAATGAAACATCTGGTTCTAAGAAAAATTGCTGTAAGAAAACATAATTCTTGATAATGGATTTTTATTAATAATCTCAAAACTGGTACAGAGTTTCCATGCATAGTCACTATTTTCACACATAACCTTCTGCTAAAATTGGTTTGTCTTCATCCCTTCCTGTTCATCATCATCCCTTTCATCTTTCCGATCCGCCAATTTTTTCCCCAAACTTCCAGCACTCTTTTCACCGATTTCCAACCCTCACAACCCATCCACGCAGGACACCCCAACCTCCGGCACGCCAGGACCCCCAACCACATCCGCCCTCGCCTCCGCCTCGCCTCCCCTCCGCCCACCGCCACCTTATCTCCAGGCGCCTCCGTCAATCCGCCGCCCTTCTCAGAAGCACATCCTTCAGAAGGACCAATCACGCCCTCAGTTACACCGACGAGAGCGTCGGACGAATCTTCCCATGGATCTTGCACGCATCTGCCTTCGGTCTCACCTTCTTCGCCGGAAGCTGTGATGACTGACCTGACGGCGGCCGCCGCTTTCAGAAACGCTTCCTTGATGGACTCCTGCGGCAGGGCACAGTCTTCGAGGCCAGCGTCCTCCTGCCGCGGTGGCTTCATTTTCTCGAAGAACGATTCGACTTCCATATTGATATTAGACGATGATGATTATTCGAAACCCTAAACCCAACGCTGCGTTGCGATGAGAGAGAGAGAAATGCCAGCAGGTTCAGCTGTGTTGCAGCTGAGCTCACAGATGAAGAACAATTCTTGTAATTCCATTTGTGACCCTGAATCAAAACAAGGGTAGAGGGCATATTGGAGTGATCGTGGAGAGTACATATGTAAATACACTTTATTAAGGCGGTTGCCAGTTGAAAGCGGACGCCGTTTCACCGGCCAGTTTGCCGGGAAAATAATTTATTAGCATTTCATCCCACAGGTTGATATAAATTATAATTCAACCCCTAAATTATGCTCCCAACGCTTCTTTAACCATTTGAAGTTTATTAAGGCCTATTTGGTGCTAATTTCATTATTTTTCTTTTCAATTTGTAATGCTTTTATTGTCAAAAAAATATTTTTTTCTATAAATAAATTATTCTAATTAGTTGGATGAAAATACAGATTATAAGTATGAAAAGAAGTATATATATATATATATATATATATATTTTAATGTTTATTTTATTTAAAACCATTGGATTGTGGATATTGTACATATGCATTGAAATGATTGTCTTGGATGTACAAATAAATTGTACTACACATATTTTCCTTATCTAATCAATGGCTGATGCATCAAAATAGTTTTCATGTGTATAATAAAGCAAAAAGTGGTGGCATAACAAAATTAATTGTGACGTTTTACCAAGCTCGAAAAAGTGCATTTGTGGGTGGGCAAATTGATTATTATGGACATATAAAAATTATCTTTTGAACATATTTATTAATATATATACAAGAAGGTTTTAAACTTCGAGGGATATTTATAATTTTGAAAATAAAAAGAATTAATTTATAATTACACTATATCTCAAGAGTAGTAATTGTAACTCGCCCGTAGACATGAATTAAAACAGACTTAATGAGATTAAGCATCCAGATCAAAACAACCAGAAGCTGAGTAACATACCGATCAAGCTGTGCAAATAATGAACACTGCTCACATGCATTGAGGGATCTATGTTGCCTGCTCATGTTTAACTAGTAACTCACCAAATACTATCATCTTCTCTACTTATATATACTTCAAAAAAAAAAAAAAAAGCTAAAAATAAAAATAAAGAATTTACAAGCTCGACGAGTTGCATCTCCTAACTAGTTTGCACACCTTCGCTACTCGAGCCAGAGGGTAGACGCCCGAATTCGCTAGTCGGACCACTGCACTCACTTGTGTCGCGTTCCACGCTTTCCAATGCTATCTTCTGGAATTTTCTAAGGTCTTCTTTGTACTGCATCGTGTCGTAAGAGGCATCATAGTCAGAGCTCCCATACGAACCGTACAACGTGCTGTCTCCGGGTCGAATGCCCTTGATCAGTTCATCCAGAGGTAGGTTTCCTTCTAAAGCACATGCTATCTGCATTTTGGAGAGAGGTTCAAAATTTTAGATTGTATAGTAGCATACATGGTAGGAACACTTGGGCTTTATCTAAGCTAATGCAAAACCTGGCTCATTCTTGGCCGGCGTCGTGCGAAGTGACGCACGCATACAGATGCGCACGCGACCATCCTGGCCATCTCAGCAGAGTTGTACGCCTTGCGCAGCCTTGGATCAGCCACGGTATCAAAGTTACCGTCCTCCAATGCTTGCATAAGCAGAGGCCTTGCCTACGTTAATAATGGTGTCAAGTTACATTTACTAAGTTATTGAAGCGTTACAAGGTCTCGCTACCAACAAACACGAGGCTAAAAATAAGAATGACGATGAATAAACGAACAAGAAGAGAATTATAACTAGAAGAGTTCGTTGATTCCTTCAAAAAGTCGGATAATGTCAGAGTAAGATTGAAGTAGTAGTCTCACCCAATCAATGATGTTATCATCAAGGTAGTTTTGTGATCTATCGATTGGCCGGCGTCCAGTGATCAACTCCAAAAGCACAACCCCATATGAGAAGACATCTGACTTATCCGTCAGCTTTCCAGTAAGGGCATACTCCGGAGCTAAGTAGCTGCAAGTGATGGACGTATGTGAAGAAAACACAGAGCAGAGTAAATCAAGATCACAGCTGAAGTGAATATATATATGTGAGTTTGTGCGCGCGTGCATGTGTATGTGGGCGTGTTGAGTGTGCGCGTGAGTGTCTCCAAAAATCAGTAAATCAAGGTATAGCAGCATAGGCAACATAAAAGCAAGAACGGGAGAAAGAAAATCAATAGTTTACCCAAAAGTTCCCATTACTCGAGTAGAAACATGAGTATCAGTGTCAGAATAAAACCTAGCAAGCCCAAAATCCGCAACCTGGTATAAGATTCCCAAAGATAAACAAATAGTTTGGCAACATAAAAAGCAAAATTTATTCAAACGAGCAAAAGAAAATTCATATATTTACAAAAAGATAATAGCGGTGACCATTAGCAGATTTCATATATCACATTCTTGAAAATGAAGCACATTACATTCAAGCGTGAGCTAAAATTCCCCTATTGATTTGACAGAAACAAGCACATCAAAGAGAATTTAAGACTAAGACGTCATATTCCACTGATTTGATTTTGTTCTAACATGCTCGGATATTGAAGTGATAGGAAAATTAGGACATCACATTACAGGGCTGACACCAATACTCAAGCCCGTCTGTAGAGATGCAATATGTATGTCAAGCACAGCATAATTGTAATCTTATGTAATAGCTAAGTGCCATAAACAAATTATCCAGCCAGAGAAAGAGAGGGAGCCAATAACATAAGGACCATTACAATTGTCGTAAAGTTACAACGATGCGTACCTTAGCCTCAAAATTTTCATCAAGAAGTATATTAGACGACTTGATATCACGATGTATGATCTTGGGTTGACCTGCATATGTTATTAACTTTCAATGTAATTGAATCTAACCGAAGAACGACAGCACCAAGCCATAGCTTATTACAAAGTCTTCTATGCATGTAAGACTCACATTCTTCATGCAAATATGCCAATCCTTTTGCGGAACCTAGAGCAATTTTCATCCTAGTTAGCCAGCCTATAGGAGGTTTGTCCTTCCCTGCATTGTTTTTACATGCGACAATTGAATCTTGTTAGTGCGAACTCATAAAATGTAACCATGGGAATGAATATCTAGTGAAACAAAAGTCACAAGTTAATAGAAGACTGTCATCTATTTAGCCATTCAATACAAATCTGATACACTATTATAAGATGAACATGCAGCTTCAAGAAGCATGCCTATATAGTGATACATGCCACTAAACATTACATTGGTCAGCACACAAAATTCATTCAGTTAGACCATCTACCATGAAAGTAATTCAAAAAAAAGTTCCCATGCAGGCTTACCGTGTAAATGAAACTCCAGTGTGCTATTTGGAACATACTCATATACCAATAATCGCTGAGTCCCTGAAATGCAGTGACCAACCAGTGATACAAGATGTTTATGACTAACACGAGTAATAGTCTCGACCTCTGCCTGAAATTCACGCTCCCCTTGACCACTCCCAAGTTTCAGCTGCTTGATTGCAACCTGTTTCCCATCACAGAGCACTCCCTTGTGGACATATCCAAAGCCACCCTGGCCAAGGAGGTTGGTTCCAGCAAAATTGTTCGTCGCAAGTGCAAGTTCCTCATATGTGAAGGTAATTTTTGTAAAATCCAAACTTGCATCAAGGGCTGGTTGTGGAACTGGCTTCTCATAGTTCAGGCTGCTACCTAAGGGATGGTGTGGCGGAACACAGCCATCCACTGAAGATGACTGAGAATTCGGCGAAATGCCTGGAGGAGTGGGCTTTGGCAGTCCTCCAACAAAATTTCCAGTTGGTGGTGGAGCAGGCTGTTGCCTGTTATGTTGTGGACCATGAAAAGGGTCATCTAGAAAAGCAAAATAATTTATATGAAACAGATCACATAAAATGAAAGGAAAGAAAAGCAAAAACAAACAGAAAAGTGCTTTGCGCAGCACAAGAAATGAGCGTAAGAGAGTAAACTAATATTCCTCTCATAGTAAACTACAGAGTTATGGACTTGACTGGTTTTCTAATCACAAAGTTACAAGCGCTCTCAACCAAACAAGAGGAACCCATTTGTCACCTCCGATCATCAAACTGAAGATAAATTCTCCTATGCTGTGTGTTCAAAGCAAGTTTCAGGAACAGAATGCAACTCGAATCATCCCATTATATTCAATGGCTAGAATGTGAAGTCCTTGTACAGCAGGAAATGTGGCTTGACAAAAGAATGTCACAGTTCATTTGTAAATCATTAGTGACCATCAAAAAGTGGCAACGCAGCCTTGATCATCCACGATAAGAAACAATCCCTTTCTCTTTGCAGATTAGCCCATTGATGCTTTGGAAAGAACAATGAGAACAAAAGAATCAATAACTTCAACAACAAATTCCACAAAATGCTTTCAAAGTAGAAAAATGCTGTTCCATTCAGAAATAACATAAAGTGCCACCATTTTAAGATAACTATATGATAGTTTAAAAATATGTTAAAAAGAACAAATCCCAAACTAATGTTGTTTACCGACTAGTAGTTGAGAGACAAGAAATAACTGGTATTAAGAAATTACATCCAAACAAAGAATCCCTGAACTCCACCCAATTCATAGACAAAAGCAAAAACAAAAACATAATAATAAAAACAAACCAAGATTAAAATGCTAGTCAAAAAATAATTAATAATTTCGATTAACCTTTAGGCAACTCTGGCGGAGCATTAGCAAAGCCGGCCAAACCGAAGCGCCTCTTTCTCCTCTTGTACCAGATGAAACAAATGCCCACGCAAACCAGCACAATCGCCCCACCTATCCCTATCCCAACTCCCAGCGCCACCAGTGTTGTGTTGTCGCTCGTCACCGGCCGAACCGGGGTCCTATTCTCCGGTTGAGGCGGCGATGGCGGTGTTGTGGGGGCCGGAGCACCTTCCGGCGGCGGCGTAGACATTGCCGGATTCAGAGCCGGACTAACGCAATTCTCGTTCGCTTCTCGATTTTGCTAACTTTTTCTTTGAGATCATAGAAATAATGAGTGAGTTGCGTCAAAAAAAGCTGCTTTTTTTGAGCAAAAAGTGCAGCTTGAACATGGAAGGTGTGCATGAAACGGCGTCGTGTGAGCTCCCGAGTGGCTGTAAGCTGAGTGCGACTGATAATTTCAATATCTTTCCTTTTTGGGGGAAAGGAAAATAGAAAATGGTCAAACTAGCCCCACTATAGGATGACTAGGATTTTGTAACTTCGGGAATAATGATGCATAAACCGATTTAGTTTTTTAAAATTAAATAATTTTATATTTAAATATAATAATAAATAATATTTTAAAATATTTTTTGATTTAAAATTATTCTGATTAGCATTTAAAAAAGTTCCTTTTTGATTTTTTTCTACCTTCTGTGTTTTTAAAAAAAATCAATTTAAATAAAAAAAATTACTCTTAGGTTTTTTTTTTTTAAATAAGTGCTTCTCATTAAAAAAAAAACTAATTCAAACAAGCTCTTAATCATACCTAATAATTTGTATAATAAATATTATGATTATAATGGTATTTTTTTTGTTAAATATAATGCACTCAGCGCATTATTAATTTTGATGTGATCGAATGTGATTTAAGTTGAAATGGTACTATTATAAGGATGGTCTAATATTATTTCTCTATATAATTGTGAAAACAATTTAATTATGCGTCATTCAAAAAAATATGGAAAAATGGTAGTCCATGTATTAAAATATGAATGGATACATTTTAATCCATCAGGTATAAGTTATGTTTCATTCAGTTTCCTAAATTATCAAATACAATAATCACCCGCTCAATTAATAATTAGTTAGAATTTCACTTATACCATTTCTATTTTATAAAATTTTGATTTTTTTTCTTTTTTATTTAATTCAACATCCTAAATCCAACTTCAATCCTTTATTAGTTAGGAAGATAGTTTTTAATTTAAATTAAAAAAAAATTGACAGTTTGAGTAAATTTGAAATAAGTTATTGTAATAATACTTAAAAAATAAAAATTAATCATGAAAAAACTATTATAGTTATTTTACTTTGATAGATGTATGAAATATAAAATTTAAATAATGTTTGACTACTTTTAATAAAAATGGATAATTTTTTTAACTATGATTTAAATATAATTTATATGTTAAATTAAATTATAACATATTTAAATAAATGAAAATTCCTTCAAAATGTACGTTCAACGTGTTTTAAAAAATACACAAATTAAAATAATTAATGAAAATATAATAATTTATGTAGATTAAAAAACAACCTACTAAAGTAAAGACATAATTTAAAATTAATTTTAGGTTATAAGATGGTATAAATACTTTGTGAACTATATATGTCTATATATATATTTATATAGATTTAAAGATACTTTTATCGAAATATATAATGGTGTGAAGGCTGTAGTTGATTGTTACATTTATTAGTTTATAGAGGCAAATGATACATAGCCTATAATTAAGTTATTATAGATTTATATTTTTGTTTTTCATTTAAATAGTTTTATATTTGGATGCAATAATTGAAACGTGATTTGGGAGATGTATTACTTTGGATAGCATTTATTAAAAAAAAAAAAAAAAGCTATTATTGTTGAAGTGCTTTTCTTATGAAAAAAAAAAATATATACATACGGGCTCTAAATATTCTCGAGGGACATTATAGCTCAGTTAGGCCCATTTTCGGTTTTCACATCGTAGCCCATTAATGATGGACAGCCCAACCCATGCAAAAGGCCCATTTAGGGCCCAACATCAATCAAGCCAACCCTAAAGCCCATCTTCATTTCACATCCCTGTTCTTCATATAAAATTCCTTACGACGCCGCTATCTATCTCTTCAACCTCAGAGCTCAACAAGAACAAAACAGGTCTAGGGTTTCTGCAACTACGCAGCAATGGTAAAAATCAATTTCTCAATTGATGCAAATCATGATCTGACCTTTGCCTAACCATGCTTGGTTTCGAATGAATTTATGTGCAAATCTATATCTATAATGTGTACGTTGTTGTGTAATGTGTGTGGGTGTGTGTGATATTTGCAGGGAAAGGGAACTGGGAGCTTTGGGAAGAGGAGGAACAAGACACACACACTGTGTGTGAGGTGTGGTCGCCGCAGCTTCCACCTCCAGAAGAGCCGCTGCGCCGCCTGCGCTTATCCTGCTGCCCGCAAGAGGACATGTATGCTCATTTTTTTTTTTTGGTTTTTGTCAATCGTTATATGTAATCGTATGCCATTTTGATTTTGTAGTCACTTAGGGTTGATACAAGTGGGGTCTTGAATGATTTTAGTTATTTTCTGTTGATGGGTTAATTTTACCTGGTTGTGAGCTTACGATTCGTTGAATTTGAACCTGGGTGATGTGTTAGTTTTGCACATCAGATGAGAGTAGTTTGATGGTTAATTATATAATTATTAGGCTTGTTCTTTAGCTCTTCTTGTTATGTTGGCCTTTCACATGATTGATTCAGTTGCTATTGGGGCAATTGTGCGATCCTTATAGTTGATTGATTGAACATAGTATTGTTTAAATTTAGCAACTAAAGGAATTTGCATTATGATATGGTCGCGTAGTTGCATTTTTTTTTTTGACTTGAATGGTCCATTAATGGTGTCATATTGTTGAGTTCTTGTACCTCAGACAACTGGAGTGTTAAGGCCATTAGGAGAAAGACTACTGGAACCGGACGTATGAGGTATCTCCGCCACGTCCCCCGCAGATTCAAGACCAACTTCAGAGAAGGTTAGAAATATCTTAAATTTGTTATGGCTATTGGTGAATTATTTTTCAATTTTTACACTTTCATTTCTTTGGTTTCTCTGATTTGAGATTTGTGTTGATGGATTTAGGTACTCAAGCTGCACCAAGGAAGAAAGCAGCCGCTGCTTCTGCTTGAGTGTCTATTGTGGAGGGTACTTTTGATTGTATTTCTTTCAATTTGGAATCTTGAAAGCGATAGAGAACAGATGAAAATTTTGGAACTGTCATTTGAACAGCCTTTTTACTTTTGGCTATTTGAGTAGTTGTTATTGTTTGGTGTTATTTGACAGCATTTCAACACAGATGATGAAAAATCACTATCTGCTTTATTGTGCATGGATATTTCTTTCATTTTGTGCGTCTTTTTGAATTTGAAGTATCTGTCATATTGCCAGGGGGTCTAAAGAATGGCATATTTACCTTGTGATTTTTATTGTGTTGCCCTATGTCTGGCATTGCCTAGAATTCGAAACGAACAGCATAAAAATGTGGCGAGTATCTCGCCTATTATGATGCTGCCGATATTGAGCTTATTGATACTGAACGTCATACATGTGTAGAATGGCCAAATTGAATATTTTGAGCGTTCGTAAAATTGAATGCCCAAATTGATGACTCCAAATATACAGTTGTTTATTTCCTTTATAGTTCTTTCAACTGTCTCTACCATGGGTGTGGCGCGTAGTGAAATGCGACAACTCAACCCGTAACAGAATAAGGGCTTGTTTGGGTAGGTTTTTTTGGCCTAAAAAAGAGTTCTTGAGCTGTGCTTTCTAGAGTATATAATTTTTTTCTAAGTCATGCGGTTTTGTTTTTAAATATAGTAACTAAAAATGCTTTCACTTGAAGATCTTTTTTCTAGTTTCTTAAAAGTAGTCATTTTTAGTTTTATTTTTTGGGCCCTTTTTATGGAAAAAAAGAGCTTAACCAAACATAATTTTTCGATTGAAGCTTTTTCAAAAAGTTTGTCTTCCAAATAATGCCCATCCAAATGGCTCTAGATCTTACCGCAAGTCGTACAAAAACGTACGTTGTAATACGTGCCGTATATAAACATGAGGGATTTTCCATTTTTTTTCATTCAACAGTAGAAAACATTACCTTTGGATACCGACATGGTCATTCTTGTTAAGAGTAGAAAACAATTGTACGATGATACATCACCTCATCCAAGAATTTTTTACATCATTTTAAGCAAGCTTTTCACATATGCTGTAGACTGCCTGAAAATGATCAAAATGGCAGCAAGGAATTTTTGGTTTCTTTTCTTTTTCTATTTCTCAATAAATCAAATTCCTATATAAATTGCAAAGCAACTATACAATGATATCTTGACTTAAATAAGCTCTTCCAAACAAACGAAACCAGAGAAAAAGGAAGCTCTGAACTTTCCTAGTTCGTTTTGGGTTTAGCGAACTTCTCCTTTTCCTCCTCCAACTGTCTGAAAACAACATCAAGCTCTGGAAAGGCCGACAAGAGCAGTAGTTCAAGAAGATCAAACCCCAGTTGCTTCATGCAAACGGATGACTGTACAAACAGGTCAACAATAATCTATCAGCTATGTTTTGCAACGTAACCACAAAATACACGAGATATTGGCTACCGCAAGTTGAACAGTTTGGCATTCGAAGAAAGTCCGAATGCATATGAACAAGTCTACTGAAATAGAAAGCACCACAATCCTGATAAATGATATAGAAAGAAAAATGCGATTAGGGATCTTGGTTAAATGAATGTAACAAGTGTTCTCGACTGTGGAAAGAGGAATGGTAGCAAAGGTTTTGTGGAATAGTATCAGCTTGATATGCTTTTTAGTTATGCATGTCTATAAACTTCCTCTTAAGTTATTTTGCTTTAGCACAATTCTTAACGAAGTCACAATACATGTATACCATTGAGTACCTGTAATGAAAAGATAGGTATAACATGCCAATGATGCATCAAAAAGAAAAGATGGAATATAAATGTCAAAACTTAAGTCAGATTTTCCCAAATATTTCGATCCTGTATATTTTCTTTTAAAAAGATTTGAGGAAACTAAGAAAACAGAAAGCTTTTGTCCTCATGGGGGTTTTGGGGTTACAATTCTTTCCCATGGTTAATTTGTCCATTTGAGAAGGATAATTAAACTAGATAGAAAACTGGAGTATCTGTGATATCAATGATATGGTAGATATGATGCATAAGTCGCCTAGTTTTGCCCATACGAAAATAAGTCCAAGTTCTTGAGAGCACCTGAATGAAATAGTACAGATCCCTTGCACATTGTTCGTATTCCCTGTGTCCAACGAGCCCCACAACAGCAGCCGGCGCCTTATCTGCAGAGATTTCTCAAGTCAGTCCCATCTCCACAGCCACAGGAGAAAAGGGAACAGAATGACCGAATTGAGAGAAAGCGCTGGTAACCTTACCGATCATTATTTCGTATACTAGTCTGGCTCGCCGTTCAGCTTCCTTCTGTTGCATCTCCTCCAGCTTCTGGGCATCATTTATTTCCGGTGAAGAATATGGAGCGGGAGTTTGGTTTCCAGGAGAATTGTCGGACAGATTAACGGGAGGTTTCTGTCGACTAGGATGCTTTGTTATGAATATCCCATCGGGCCAAAGTATCTAATGCCATCCATACACGGTTGTTATTGGTATTATCGTCAGCAACTATTGGCCAGAAATAACTAGCACAAGCAGAACAAGCATATGCAATGTAAGATCTAATGTCAAAGTATTTGACCCACGACCTCCTTATCCTACTTTGAACTATGTGCAATTACACAAATTTCTTCTCCCTCTTGCTTTCAGAATTATAAATGTCTCCCGTGTAACACTTGTCTCCTTCAATAGTCGCATCCTCTGTCGAATATTGCACACAACTTTAGTACGCCGTTATTTAAATTTTAAAAGACTATTCAAATTGCTCCCGTATATTGATGAAGTCATCCTAGTCTCTTGACAAATTTTGTCAATTTCGACTGTCAAATAGGAGTTCGTAATTTTGAAACGAAATTCATCTTATATATGTAGCTACCTAGGAGCACAGTGCAATTGCATCAGTCCTTTAGGCTAAGTTGCTACAGCTTCGCTTAGTAATTTTTATCGACATTAACCCCTCAATACTAATTTTCAGCTAACAGGAAAGAAAGATGAGAAACCAGCCAAAACAGATGTGTTAACAAGATATTCCCTCCTGAAGTAACAAGATTCAAAGACATACCTGCTCCAACCGCCTAATTCCGGATGCAACAACTGATCCTTGGCGCAGAAGCTGGATTTTCTCAATCAACCAATCATCAAAGGCATCTCCCATTCCCAATTGTAAAACCTGTTTCGCCACCCAAAAAGCTTTTCTCCTGGAAACCATTCCAAACATTTGCACAAAAAAAAGGAGGAAATTAGAATTCAGGCATACAAATGAACCTACCTCAGTTTTCAGATACGTAAGATTAGTTGGAATTGATACCTGATCCATCCACCGTCTTTAAGCTGCAAAACAACATCAACAAAATCCAAGAAGGGACCACTAAGATTTGGTGGCACCCACTGCATGGAGAAAGATAATTAAAAATGTAAGATTATCACCCAGATGACAGAAAACCAAAATTATAGACAACAAAACCGAAGAATCGCTGTTAAATGTAAATCTTTGTCAGGCGTTTGCATAGCCAAGGATGAGGAGAAGATGATTCAATGCCAAAGGCAGAAGTACAAAGACAGGCAAAAATATTTGCAAAAACAACCTCACTAGGAATGGTTGGATCAGAGGAAGGGTCATCAATCTTCCTGGGATGTGAAGCTTGTGGGTCTCTTTTTACTGTCCTTTCTAAGTTTGTGGCTGAAATGATGTTCTCTAGGTCTGGGTGTCCCCAGTCACTTGAATCCCAAAAAGCCTTTCCGAATTCTTTTTCAGGCTTTCTTGATGACGAAAGAGCCTGTCCATCCATTTTCGAACTTGACACATCATCACCTTTGATTTTTGATGCAGAGTTGTATCTTGAACTGAAGTTTTCATTTTTGGAGGGTAATGGATCATAGAGTGGGCCCACATTATCTCTATATTCCTTGATCTTTTCACCTTTTGTGTTGTCCCAGTTAACTGAAATGCAAAACCAGTTTGAATATGCAAATATCAAACTAGAAACGGGAAAAGGGAAACCTGCAGCTCAGAGTCATGGTTCACCTGGAAGAGTCTCAATTATGGATAGTGGATTTGAGAATGTATACATCTGCAGCGTTTGGAGCAAAACCATATAAGACTAATTCAAAAGTTCTGATATTTTAACAAGAAGGAGAGTGCAGTTCAACAAACCTGAGAATCAACACTGAGGAAATCCCAAACTTCAATTGAGCAGGAAGCAGTCGGGAGCTGCAGAAGTTTCTGTAGAATAGCAAGAAGTCAGAAAACTTGTAGGCCGAGGCACGAACCATTTATTTATGTTTGTGAAAGGATGCAAAAATGGGTGGTGGTCCAGGGGCCAAAGTTGACCTATAAGCTACTACTTTTACCAAGGTTA
Organism: Petrea volubilis; assembly: GCA_026212405.1. NCBI lineage: Eukaryota > Viridiplantae > Streptophyta > Magnoliopsida > Lamiales > Verbenaceae > Petrea > Petrea volubilis. Next base: position 25,477,725 of record CM047876.1, on the reverse strand, counting down.
CAACAAGGTTATTACTTAACCAACCTCACCAAAATAAATAATGAAAGATTCTGTAAGCTCTGACATTTTATTTAATCAAAACAGATTAAAAAATAATTTACCAACTCATCTTATAAGCTCTGGAAATATCGTCTAAGCACCTATTCATCTTAAAAGCTCTAAAAATTATAACTCCCTAGGGCTTACGACCTCAGGCTTCCTTTTCAAGCTTGGACAAACACTCTTTGTTGGACATCATATTCTTGAAATTCTGTTTTTTCAGTTCCACAGGATGTATAAGATATAAGGTTGAACCAAATTAAGTTGCATTGCTGAAAGGGAGACAAACTCAAAAACAGAGGGGGAGGCATCCATATGAAGTGAAGTAGATTCATGACCTTCAAGTATTGGTCAAGTAATTTACATCGTTCTTGAATGACAAATATATCAAGACCAGTTGACAGGAAATGCTTCGGCGGCAAATGAAGATTATATTCAGGAAACTCTTTAAGACGTCTATGTAGCTCCTCAAAATGTCGAAATCTGCCAGCAAAAAGTGAATTAGCTAATGGACAAGCATTTAAAAGTGCAACATGCTTCATTGATTTATTACTCCCTCAGTTTCGGGTTCAGCACCTCTATTATTTCCTCAGTAGTAGTCTTTCCTAAAATAGATGGTTATTATGTCAGACAAGGATTCTCAATCATTGGGATGCGGAAATTCATATCAGTATTCTCTGTTCATTTCTACCTCATATATTTTGTCTAATCATATGAGCACAATTAATCTCGAGAAAGGTCTATTAACCACAAATTAAAAGCAATCAAATAAGCTCCCTGACAAGAACCAAGGGCAAACAAGAAAGCTCACATAACATCTTTGTACCTTCTTTTGATAGACCAACTGTTATTGTTCACATCTGTAACTGATAAGGAATAAACAGCAAACGTTTTAGACCCACTCTTAACGATATTGGCACCCAATACCTGCAAAATGGAGATTAGCTAGCATCCTTCACCTCTTCAGGCATAAAACATGTGGCCAATCAGAATGTGAAATTGGCAGAAATATATATTGTTGCAAATGGAATACCTCACATCTTAGCCTGAAAAAGGGATTGGCAATAACTGACTTTTTGGCTGAATTGGCAGCTGAAGTATGGCTTTCAGGTAAAGTAGGCAAGGACAGAGATGATGAAGTTGCTGCTCCACTAGAAATTCTACCGACCAGCTCCGTCTCAGAATCCTCACTTGAGTCCCCAGATTTGGCATTTCCTTGGGAGGCATTTAGTATATCTTGCCCAGCTCCTGATAAAAAACTCGTTCTTTCAATCTCTTTCCACACATGCCCAATATGACTAATTGATCTAGACTTTGAAATTACAGATTTAGTTCTTAGGAATCTTTTAGAATGGGGGCGACCTTTGCTCGTCTTTCTGCTCTTGTGTCCATCAAAAGTTTCAAGAGGATGATGAATGTGACTTAAGTTCCTCTTACTTTTTCCATCCCAGACTCTAACACCAGGTGAATCAAGCCCTGTAACATTGCTGGCATCTTCGTCCTCAGTACAGCCGCTGCTAAAAGATTCAACCTCATCTAAAGGCACACTACTATGATCATCGTCCTCTTCATATAAGGAAATATCATCTACCCCGGGACATTTACTAATTCCAGAATTAGAAACATCTTTCTCCAAAGAACTATCCCTGGTGCCCCACTCATTTTTCTTTTCCCCAGAAAGCACCTTTGACTTCTCCACTGAATTTCCCACGAAAGAGTTCCTTTGCTCGGGAGCAGCCTGCTTATTTGTATCTCCCTTCCATTTGTAGTCTCTCCCTTTTGCCCACATATTGTCAAAATGTTCTGGAGCCAGGGCCTCAGCTTTTTTGCGTGAAAATACATCCAGCATATCACCCCATTCTCCTCCAGAGTGGTGTTGTTCAATGCCTCTTCCCTCACCATTATGAGTATCCGGCAAAGAGTTCCAAGAACGGGTGGACCGTGCATCCACAGAAAGCAATGGATCTTTAGAAAGAGGTACTCCATTTATGTTGTCTGAAGCAGGAACCTCAGCATCTTTGTTATGCTTTCCCTTCTTCAATTGTACCAGTTCAACACCTTTAATGGAAGGATCAGGAGACCCAGAAATATGGTCAGATGAAATCTTTGGAGGTCCATATGTTCTAGACTGTGATGCTGCATCTCTCACCTTACTTCCTTTACTCTTGCTTGCAGAAATAATGAGATTTTCAATCCTCTCATTAATAAACCTGGAACAAACAGGCAGAGTTTAAGGAACAGATATAACTGGTTAGCAGAATGCAGACAAATGGCATACTTACCGTGGGCTAGCAAGATTTAAGACCGGTCGCATTACAGCACAAGCAAGCAGTTCCCTAACAATATAGCCAAATAAGGAGCACTGCAGATCCTCTGGCCTGAATGTAATTGAAATGAGAGCATCCATAACATGCTGGAGAACCTGCTAAAAAGCATTATTAACAAACGGAAAGCTTGCAGACCATGGAAACCACAAAATTTTGAGTAAATAGAAAGAAGGTTATCATCAGACTGCCCATTCTTTATGGCATGCAAGAAAGATAAACCAAAAGATTCATAACCTTATGCTCAGCTTCAGCAGAAAATAATGCGGGATGCAACTTGTTCTCAGCAGCCAGAACAGATTTTAGTTCAACGTCTAGCTCTTCAATAGTTAAAAATCTTGATTGTTGCTTCTCAATTTTCGCCTTACTCATACGGAAAAGCTCAAGATGACAGCAAACAAGATTGATAATATCCCTGTGCCATACCAAGTAAAATGTATGCCTTTAGAATACCACTCAGAACCCATACAACAAAGATGAAACTGATTGTAAAATCTCTGTATCAGAACCTCGTTAAAAGATCTATGAGATTAATGCTTCTCATCCGACATGAAATTTCTCCAAATACACCATTCATGATCAGCACAAGCTCTTCGGGACCTTGTCTATCAGGAGTTATGCGCGAGTACCACAAATCTGTGACCCACTCAGAGACAATATGTCTGGTAAATTGGTCAATTGCATCCTCAACAACAGGAGAATTCACCTTATGCTTCCAGTCAGACCTTTCAGCAGTAACTCTGGGACCCTCTAAAGGTTTTCTCTTGGAAGAACTGTTTTTTGATGTTGGTTTGCTTTTGTAAGTCGCAGCTTTCCTCCGCATATCAAAGTCCAGAGACAAGTACCGGAGGAGGATTATTAAGAACAAAGCAGCAGGCAAGTTGACTATAACCGATGAACTTGTTACTGGCAAAGAAAAAGAGGCATTCAATGCTAAAGGGTGACTACAAATTCTAATAGTTGTCAAAAAAACAGAAGTTAACATACGTGGAGTAGAAACATTTGACACAAAATCAAAGGATGATAAGCTTTAAGGATGCTATGTTTGAGGTTCCATTATACATTCATCATGTGTATCCAAATGGTTAAAATTCTTGAGGATTTTCAGAAAAATTACCAACAATGTAATCAACAGATGACGCTGCAAGAGAGTCTGATATGCCCATCCCACAATCGAAACATATGCTTCCACAAGCAAAATGAACAAGAAAAAACAAAGGACTTCAGAAGTATCAACAGACCCCCGGATCAAAACTTGTACAAATCTGGATTATTCATACATTTCACCACAAATAACCATTCTAATTTCTAACCATTTGCACAACACACACACACACACACACACACACACACACACACACAAAGGGACTACCTCAAAAACCAGAACTCTACATCAAAAAGTGGAAACAATTCAACACGAAAATCTACGAAAGCCGAACCATAGAAATCACTTACATGACATGAGATAGGACAGTCCAACAACGCATACTGCCAGAAAAACAACCCGCTTCTTGGCTTCCTCGACTAGGTCTTTAACACTCACCGTTTGTCCCTCGCCGCTGCAGCTCATCCTCGGACTCCCCGAAAATACTTCACTCTCTCACACACCACCGGCGAAACACTCCGTCAAGCTCCCATTCGAAAGAATTAACAAAACACGCGCGAAGACCAAAAAAAAAAAATCACCCCAAAGCAATCACCCAAAACAAATCCCCCAAAATCCACATGCTTCAGTCGATCACTTCACCGAATCACAAAATCAACAATCGCATATCAAGTATTCGTCTTCAATGGTGCTCCAAAGCGGAGAACTTTAGCTCGACGGCGTCCGCGCGAAGAAACCAATGTGCTTAGCACTTTCTCTCTCTAAGTTTCTCTCTCTCTCTCTAAAAGGATTTCAAGAGAGAGGACGTACGGCAACTCAAGTCTAAGTCTCCGGGTAGATTTGGTTTGTTAAATACGAAATTTACGTGGTTAGTGGGATTTTTGGCAAGAAGCTGAACACCCAAGACAGTTGTCCTTTGATTTTGATTTCCCGTAGAAGAATTTGGATGTCGAGTTGAATGGGAATAAAGTCCCATTTTAAACTGAACTCGTGGGCGACGACCGCCCAGCAAAACACGATTCTTTCGTGAAATGACCATTTTGCCTCCCCAAATTTCCTTTTTTCTTTTTATGCAAAAGAATTTTTCTTAATACTATGCTCATACAACACCCACAAACGCCGAGGCTCCAAGACTTGAGTTTGATTTTTTATCGATGCATGTGTAAGTATTTATTTCTATATTAATCATACTCTAAGGTTCCAAGACTTTAAGATCTTGAGTTCGAATTTCCACCGATGCATGTGTGATTGTTTATTTTTATATTAGTTTTTTTTTTTCGGATACAATCAATAACCTAAAAACTCAACGGCGTAGGTTCGAATCCCATCATTAAATTACAATCCCAATGACCGCGTTAATCGTAGCTTATTGTTCTACTTTAATAGTAGCTTTTTTTTCATTTATTTATGATGGCATTGTTTAATTTGTAATTAGTATAATTTGAAAATAAATGTAATGGGCTAATTTGTACTTTAAGAAAAACACCTATAATATGCTGCCAATATTCGGACGCTTAAGGTCCGTTGCATAGAATTTACTAACTTATTTATTACTTTGAAACATTTATTTCAATTGACGATTTACCAATCATAATTATTGACAAATGTTTCTCTAGATGACCGATTGTATATGTATACCGTGAATTGATGTCTAATTTAAGGTCGATCGATCGCTATAAGTTCGAAAGTTTCACTTATCAAATATAAATTATATAATATATAAAGTCTGACAATTTATAAATGGAATAAAAACCACTATTGCCCCCAAATTATTATTGTTTTTACATTTTGATTATTAAATTAATTTTCGTTATACTATGTCAAGTAAATTATACGAATTATGTATTTTGCACCCAAATAAAGTGCTAAAAGTAATCGGAGACAAGAATAAGGAAGTTTCAAAGATAAATTACCTTGCAAGAAGATGTTAAATTTTCTGAAATTGTTTTGAGACTTTTACTTGGGGTGACGAGACGAATCTACTAGCGAACTAGAAGAATGTATTTGATAGAGGCGACGTTAAATTATAAAATTGTTTTGAGACTTTTACTTGAAGTGACGAAAAACATCTATCGGGAGAGTGGAAGAAATTATTTGATAGTGATGAAAGGCTGGTCATACAATTTTTTATTTTTTATTTTTTGGTTGAAAAATAGCTTTGGATGCAAAATGTAAATTTCATGTAAATTTGTAAAATAAACCGAAAAGGGATATCTATAAAAGCAACCATAATTCCAACCACAAAGTCTTTGTGTCTTCCTTGATAAATTTTATATTGTTTCAAACAAGCTCAATAACAATCATTTAAACTCAATTCGATAAAACAATTTGCCTAATTTTGCTGGCCATCAAACCATGACAGTGTATAGAATATTTTGCAGTGCATTGCTTGTGGGTAAATGCAATAATATCATTCATAAATAATATCGCTGCAAATGTTATGGTGCATTTTTGTGAGTAAAATTTGCATTTCAACTTCACACTGTTGTAGCTTCAGACTGAATCAAGAGTCTCACAAACATCAGCTACAATTTTGATTCTCAGTTTGTTCACTAACGTAGTTTATATTTTAGAACTCTTATTTCAAGAGACAAGAACTGATGATACTATATTCTTGTCTCACTCGGAACATCTACCCAAATCCATCCCTCTACATAGAAATCCAACCATTTGAGATATTATCTCGCACCTTGAAACAATGGGATTTTGTGATTTTGATACTAAAAAGGCGCCCGATAAGGTAAGAGAGGAATTCAAACTTATAAACTTGTCAAGTCACTAAACTCATTCCGATGACAAGAGTATGGTATCATCAAGAACCAATGTCCACAATCTTGTCCTTTAGATTGTAAAATATACATATAAAACATAATCATACAGGCGCCCAACAAACCCCTACTCCATTCCTGATATCAAATGTAAGAAAGTGACTCTTTTGAACATACACACATGCATACACACTTTGTTGTGTGCGCGCGCGCGCATGTGTGTGTGTGTGTGTCAGAGAGAGAGAGAGAGAGAGAGAGAGAGAGAGAGGAGAGGGGGTACCTGCTACCCCTTCAATTCCTGATAAATGTAGGTAAGTGACTTCAATCTAAAGATATTCAAATGGCCCTCAGGCCTTATCTGTGGTTTCAATCAGTCTCGTCCCTTCTCCCATTTCTCAACCAACATGAGTTGCCTAGGCTCTTATGAGGTAGGGGCCAATTCCAAACCAGCACCCAAACATAGACTGCTACTGAAATCAGGCGCAAAGTTATATTTAAGTACTTCGATTAATGTTACTAGGACATACAACTACTTCGATTAATGTTACTAGGATGCCCACGCCTACTCCTCTTGTTGAGCTAAAGAGAAATACTCCCATGAGTCCAATTCATTCATTTAAGGTCACCTTGGGCATATAAAAAACTGGGCACTCACAAATACAACACCATAATCCCAGAATTTGAAATTGAAAGGCCAGTGTGAACAGAGAACCAACTCAAGACGGGCTACACAAGGAAACTAAGGACAACAGAATACCAGCAAACGTTACAAAATTAGCTGTATTGCACAAATCAAACTAATATTCTTGTACACATAGTTCAGACATACATGGTAAATCACATAACTAATAGTTAGTAACGTGAAAAAACAAATCAGATAGCTTGTTTGACTATGAAATTAAAGGAAAGGAAAGAAATAGAAAATAATCATAACGTATCTAATAGACAGGTTCTCTCTCTCTCTCCCCCCCTCTCTCTCCCACCTATGCATGAAGCCCTCTTGAGGGATCATCCGGGGGACTAGAAGGTCTCAAATATTGCTGCTTTCTGGAAAGATAGTTCGCAACTCCTCAGCTATACTTCCTCAAGTTCTGCTTCAATAATGTCAACAAGGGCCTTGATTACCAAGCCATCAATTTTCATAAATCAACTCCAAGAACGAAATGCCAGCAAGGCGAATACTAACGAATATCAACACAATTCATTCGAATTTCCAAGCAAACTCCCACATTGCTCGCACAAAGTTAGGTACAATTAGATTCTTATTCCAATTCATCTATCAACTGGAAAAGGGGTACAAGATCAAATATCTCTTATTCAGTATGACAAAAAAGAAAACATGGAAACATCACAATCTCTAATCTAACCACAACATGATACTACAGCAATGCTTCATGTTCAAAAACAAGAAACATACAGAGCAAAAACCATAAAACTCTCACCAAAAACCGATCAGTAAGCGCCTCCGGCACCGAATCTCTCAACCCGATTCCCATTGATATTCAACCCCGCCATTGCATCCTCCAAGCCACTGCTTGCCTGCGCCAACTCCAACGGGTCATTGTAATTCTGAACAGCCTGCACGATGGCCCGAACCAGTTTATACGGGTCGGGGGAATCGAATACCTCGGGCCCCAAGAAAATGCCGTCGCTTCCCAATTGCATCATCAGGGCCGCATCCGCCGGCGTCACTATTCCTCCGGCGGCGAAATGCACCACCGGCAGACGGCCCATTTGCTTCGTCTGCGCCACGATATCGTACGGCGCCTGAATTTTCTTGGAGAATGCGAAAACCTCGTCCTCGTCCATGTTGTTCAAAACCCTAATCTCCCCCATCACTTTCCTCACATTTCTCACCGTCTCGACCACATTACCAGATCCCCTCAAATCGCCTTGGGTCCGTATTAACGCCGCGCCTTCTCTCACCCGCCTCAGCGCCTCCCCCAAATCGCGACACCCGCAGACAAAAGTCACCCTGAAATTGTGCTTGTTGATAAAATGGTCCTCGTCGGCGATGCCCAGAACCTCGCTCTCGTCGATGTAATCCAGGCCGATAGACTCCAGGATCTGGGCCTCGACGAAATGCCCGACCCGGGCCTTCGCCATTACAGGAATCGACAACGCTTGCTTGATTTCTTTGATAAGAGTAGGATCCGGCATGCGGGAGATCCCAGGTCTCCGTTGATCGGAGACGATCACGCAGCACGCGCCGGCTGATTCCGCGATCTTCGCTTGATCCAGACTCGTGACCTCGACAATGGCTCCGCCGCGGAGCATCTGGGCCATGGCCACTTTAATGGAGAACCGGTTCTTCTTGGCATCGGTGATCGCGGCGTTGCTGTAGAGTGTGACGGCGTTGTCGTCAGCCATCTCTGAAACACTCGAGGATTAGACAGTATAGCTTCAATATGCAACACTAACACCAGAACAAGAATCGAATCAAATCGAATCGCTTCTGCTGGGGGAGAAATGGAGAACAGAAGAAGAATATAACAAAATGGCGAAAGTGGTGTATTGGGGGGTGCGGGGTAGAGTCCCGGCGGGTTCTGGAAGATTCTTGTGGGAATGTAGAATGTTCTAGAGACTGCGACTGAGGAATCAAACCAGAAACCACTGGAAGTTAAAGGACTAATGGTGGTTTGGCTTGTTCAACATGCCTGGAGTGGCTTTAATCCGGGCTTTATATGTTCATCTGTGTAATTAGTTGAACCAAACACGGCCTTAGCGTTCTTTATTAAATCCAAACATAATATTTGAATGACTAGATTTATGTGTTTTAATAGTAGATGAGGATGGATTACACTCAATTTCTAGATTTATTAATATATTCAATATAATTTTTTTAATTAATTTTTAAGATTGTAAAATAGCTAAATGATAATATATGTATACTATTTATAAAGTGTTAAACCGATTTGATAAATATCTTTGTTGGTATTTGATCTAACACTTTTTTTTCTCTATCCGATTTCTTCTTACTTCTCTCTCTCTCTCTCTCTCTCTCTCTTCATCTTATTATTTTTTTTCTTTCTACTTGTTTTTGCTCCCTCATCTCCCCATCTATTATTAGACTTTTCTTTTTATTTGTCTTTTTTAGTTATATAATTTAATTTAATTTCAAATTAATTTTTGTCTTTGTAGATTATAAATCTAATAACCATATTAAAATAGTTTGAAATACATATTCAATAAAAAGTTAATATATTTAAAATTTTACGTTATTTGAGTTTTTAAACACAATATTGCACACACACACACACACACACACAAAATAATAGGGGTCAGGATTGGCTAGTGAGACGATAAGGGACAAACTTCACCATCGAGCTAAGGGAAATGCCCATATCGAGATTCACAATAGAACCTATTTGATCCAAATCATAATCTTTTTATGGGATTCCTAACGTTATTAAACAAAAATATACAAGGAGTCTGACCCTAAGATGTGGATCATACAAGGCACATTAGCATGACATATTCCTCCTATTTAAATCGGTGTTTGAAACTAAATCTCTTCCCGACAGGATAGATGGCGTGATTCGGGTGAGATTCCATGTAGATCCAACTTTCGATTCACTCATGGAATTCGAATATATATATATATATATAAATAAATAATTTACACATACATTAAGTGCATCTAATCACCTAATATAAAAATAGGTGCAATATGCACCATCATGGATATATTTTATTGAAAATTGTTATTTCGGTTGATCTTAGAATTTTATTTACAATTTCTATCTTCAAATATAACTTTTTGACAACTTTAATTTAGTAGAAATCGAGTAGTTATCATATTTTTAAGTTAATTCCCATAGTCAAATACATATCATGTCCCATGAATTTGATCTGTTGGTAACCATAAATCATATATAACAATCAATATTTTCTTTGTTATTTTTAATAGTAATGTTTAAATCAAATATATTCCTCCTATTAACGAAGAATTACACGAGCAAAAAGTATTCAGAATGCTGATAAGGCCCAACTCAACTGACGATGTTAGAGGTTCAAAACTTACAAAATTTTGAATTCAATTTTTTACCAAATTATGCGAATTTTTGCTCTACTTTTAGAGTAGTTTACTCTACATGCATAGCTGTAATATATTGATTTATTAAAATTACAATAGCATTTATATTAATCGATATTTGATGATGTATATAATGATAATTAATATTCATACAATATTATTATTATTATTATTATTATTATTTCAAAGAAGGCAAATCTAAACGTGCTCTGAATGGTACGACCAGGCATTCAATGGGGACTTAGGACTAGCAAAGGGGCTGGACCTCACTAAAGCACGATGCCATTCTTGATAGACGGCCTTGTACTTTTGGGTTGAGCTTGGTCCAAATCTAGGGAAAGCATTTGTTCGTTTATTTTCTTTCCTTCCCCCCCTTTTTATTGATGGCAAGAAAACAAATTTCCTTTATGGATAATAAGTATGGTTTGGTAATTTATTTGAGGTAACAACTAACAAATCGGAAGAATGACTGTATAACTACTCAGTTTCGATTTACTGGCCAACTAATCCGGACGGCAGAGGCCTGTATTTTGGGACGACCCTCCCAACCCAATTGTTCTATTCAAAATACTAAAATTTAAACTTTATACGTTGATTAAATGATATGATGTCTCATCCCACTAGACCAACTAATAATTGATAAAAAAAGTTATTTTCATAAAAAATATAAAATAATATATATATATATAGAGAGAGAGAGAGATTGAGAAGGATACGTGTCTTGTACTTACACGTATTATAAAGCACGAATACTCTTGTATCGTCTAGTATTGGACGCCACCGTCATCCAACATGTAGTTAGTGTACTACTTGATATGTTCATAGATTAAATTGAAAAAAAAAATATATATATATATATATTATATATAAATACATCAATCTTATGATGTGCCGGCCCCATTAAAAATAATATGTCTAACAATCTTCCGAGGGTGCAAAGTATTTCTCCGCATATTCAAATTACCAAAAAAAAAAGTTAAAAATCAAAATTTTATAAAATCTATTGAAAAAAAAATACTATTATTGCATAATTTATTTCGTTAATTATATATATATATATTTGTAATAATCAATGCTTTCTTTTGTTTTTAAAAATACATATAATACATAAGTTATTTTTGTAATTATATTTTTATTTGTAATCATCAAAGCTTTCTTTTGTTTTTAAAATACAAACAATAATGTGAATTTTTTCATTTACTACTAAAGTATGGGTATGAATATATGAATCTTGCACTATATATATATATATTTTTAATAATTAAAACATGCGCATCCGGGGAATCGAATCCCGGTCAGTACCGTGGGAGGGTACTATGATACCACTACACTAGATGCGCTATGGTTGCATTTGTAAATATTATACTAAATATATGTACGTGTAAATAAATACATATAAAAATATTATATGCAATTATATCACACTAACACTAAGCAATATTAAAAAAAAAAAAAAAAACTCATGTAGATAGCGTCGTATAGGAAATGTGTGTCATGAGTTGTGTCATGAAATTTTATAAATTCCGATCCACTGTCATCGTATTCTTATTTGTACAATATATATAATTACTATTTAGTATATATTATTATATAAACTGTCTACTTAAAATAATAATCAATTTGATATATTTGATCCTATAAATACATACCCGCCTTTAAAAGGTGGGAAGATTAATGTTTAAATTTTGAATCTAAAAATTGTGCATGTGTATAATATATATATATATATATATATATATATATATATCCTCTATTTACAATCCGTCGTATTTGTCACTTTATAATATAGACTATAGAGTGTTATTTTTCTCTATCAACAGTTTCTCATTTTTCTTACTTTTTTTTCTTCTTCTTTTATAATATAGACTATACAGTGTTATTTTATTTTAAACATTCGTCCTCTCACTTATAACTAAATAAATACATTAGTCACAATTAAAATATGTATGTATAAGTTCTAATAATTTTACATTACCAAAATTTAATTATATAATTAAATTCATTTTATTTTTGTTTTGTACATTCATTGCGATGGCCATCTTATTGATAATGAATGAATAACAAAGGAACTTGCAACAAAGTGAAAAGTAATATATATATATATATATATATATATATTACATATCAATCAAACATATCATTATTTCAAATAGAGCTCATATTATCACATCGATTATCATTGATTATTAAGTAGAGAAAGTTGTAAAAAAAACAATTGAGTAGCAAAAATAGGTAGTATTTTGAGAAGGGAAGTGAAAAATAAAAAAAAAAATTTGAGTGTTTAGAAAAAAAAAAAAGTTGAGAAGTGCTTCATTGTGGGATAATTAACTTATACATAATATATAATTACAAAAATGCAAAAAAAATTAAAAAAATAAATTTATAACTGCTTCTAATTTTTAATTTTTTTCTACTTAAAAAAAGTTGAAACTAATATACAAAATACTATATTACTGGTTAAAAATAAAAAAAAGTACAAAAGTACTTTTTTAAAAATTTATTTCAAACACTCCTTAAAATCTGTTTTAGTGAAATTCGAACTCATTATTTCAGGCCACAAGACCTGCTCCTTACCAGTCACTTATCGGCTAGTGGAAAGTAATTAAGACAATAGATTTTTTATATACCTCGCTAGTATGACAGGGGTGCATACATTGGTCAAAGACACTGTTCCAATCACCGCACGTGATTATACCACCCTGGATCACATTGAATACAGGATCGTGTGCGAACGTAATCTCACCCGTCAAAAATCGCATCACCAACTGCCGATCCGCGACGCGTGTCATGGCTAATTACACCGCTGCCCTACTACGGAGGCAATTTGAATAACCAGTCAAAGGAGGGCACGGGGAGCTGTGTGTCTTTGTCATTTGCGTAACTCTCTGGAGATTAAGACATCCCATTTATTTCTTTTTTCTTCTAGGGATGATATATTAAATACATTCAATATTTATTTTTATTATTTTTTGACAGGAAAATTGGGGTTGATGATGTTTATACTTCATAGAATTCAAAGTTAAAATCACTCTAATATCTTAAAATTATATCTTCATATATTTTTAGTAATTTGTATTATAAATTAACTAGCACTTACCTCGAATCAAGGTATGGGAATCAATGTTTTTATTTATATATATTAAAGAGATAAAAATATTAAACTATGTGAAATCTACACTTTGTCCTCCAAAGCTATTTTTCGACTACAAAAAATTGTTGGACCACTGTGTAACCACCATCGAAGAGAATCCTCAACTCCACTATTAGACTCGCTTCGTTACACCCAGTACAATCCCCAAAGCAATTTTAAAATTTAGCATCTTCTTACCGGTTGATTTTACTTGTGAAACCTCCCAATCCTCGCTGTCGATCACTCCGACAACTTACTTGCTGGAAAATGGCTCTAGCAGACAAAGAGTAAAATTTGTACAGTATATAAGGTAAAGTGAAGCGAAAAGTAATTTTAGTGATCAAAGTGCAAAAATAGCAATAGTTTGGGGAGCAATGTCTTTTTATCCTCGTGTTATAATAAATTAATAAAAATAAATAAATATTTTTTAGTATGAAATAAATTTCTAAAGTCAAGTTATAAAAAAGTAATCGATAAATTAGTAGATCCAGGAGTTCAATTAATAATATCGTATATTTTTATCCCAAGAGTATATTTTGGAATAATTATATTATTTTATTTTAAATTTATGCAAGAGAAAGCGATAATTAATTGTAAACTTTAAAATCAAAGTAATTGATACATATTATAAACAAGACCGTACAAATAAAAATAATTATTATTTTATTATTTAACTTGAAATAAAATGTAGCATATCATATCTTAGATTTGGATAAGTAAAGAATTTTTTGGATAATTATGAATAACAACATACATACACATATTAAACCATTTTTTTTTTTTTGAAAGTAAAACATCACGTATTATTCACTTAAAATGTAATATCGTCTAAAACAATAGCAGAAATCGAGGAAGGTAAGTCAACCAGTCCCTCATGTGATCCTATTGCGCACTTAACTAATGCATGTCCGGCCTTATTCGCTTGTCTTCTAACAAAATGAAAACTACGGACCTCAAAACCAACAGACATCTATTTAATGGTCTCTACTAAAGCACCAAATCTTGAGAAAATCAGCTTTAGGTAAGGATAGCTTGTTAATAGCCGGTAAGCAATCACTCTCAACCATAATATGTTGCCAACCCTTTTCAGCCGCTAGTATAATTGCTTCCAAGTCTGCCAATAATTCCATGTGTTCTGGTTCGAAGGGCCCGTCTTTGTGCCGCGCACGCCAACCTACACAATAGCCTCTGAAGGTTCGCGCCATCACCCTTAAGCTGCCAGCTCTCTCGTCTTTGGATTGCGCTCCATCGCAATTTAACTTAATAATCCCTTGTGCAGGCGAAGACCATTGAAGTCTCGTAGGAACCTGGTGCAACACCGATGATGGCGCTGCAATGTCACATGATTTGACAGCAAATGCCATAGCAAAAGAAACGACCTCCTCTCGATCCCACCAATTGTCACTCAACCACTTCTTGTTTCTATTCATCCAACTAGCCCACAAAAGAGTAACAAAGTAGGGTAATTGCAACATTTCCAAATTACTAAACAAACTTTCCATCCATCTCAACTGATCGCTGCCCCAGGTGTTAATAAATGACCACTTAAATGGCAAACACACCCAAACTTGTCTTGCGAAAGTGCACTGAATAAATACGTGTTTTAAAGTTTCCTCCGACTCCCCACAATATGGGCAACCAAATGAATCCCCACTCCTTCTTTTAGTGAGATTCGAAGTCATCGGCATAATGTTTTTCAAAAATCGCCATAGGAACACCTTGATTTTTGGTGCGACGTTTACATTCCATGCTTTCCCGAACAGCTCGGTCATTATAATTTAATACCAATCACAATAAAGCAAACTAAGGATACTTAATTATGTAAATAAATGACGTTTATTTTATTTATTTTGATCTCAACCACTTGATTTCGACTCATTGGCCGACTAATCTGGATCAAGTATTGCAGAGGCTTGTTATGGTAGCAACCCTTACAACCCACGTACTCCATTCACAACACCAGAACTCAAGTTCTTGACGCTGCTTAAGGGATCTAACGTCTCATTCTTTTAGACCAACTGATAGTCGGTAATGATGTTTATTTGGATGACTTTGAAGCTTCTAAATTATGTATACATTCATTTTCTCAAAATTTTTGATTTATACACACACACATATTAGTATTTAACGAGTGTCGAGACACAAAAAATTACATTTCTTAAATTTTTGGTGTTTTGCATTTTGATACATAACTTTAATTAATGTGTGGTTGTAATACACAACATTTATCATTTGTGCACTTTTTATTTTCTTTTTTTCTATTTTAGGAGAAAGAATTGTAAATAAGAAAGTACAAATAAAACAAGAATACACACACATGCGCGTGCGCACACACACACACATATATATATATATATATATGTATATATATTCGAATTGAAATTAGCATATCTTATCTTAAATTACAATATAAGCCTTTGATTTTTTTTTTTTGAATTATTATAAATAACTATATACTTATACAGATTAAAATTTAAAACCATTATAACTTCATGGGTCACAATACAACATTATTGAGCTATCAAAGGGGCACTTATTTGCATAGTTTCAGAATTTTAAAATTATTATATATATATATATATATATATATATAGAGAGAGAGAGAGAGAGAGAGATAACACTTTAATCCATTCAATGAAATATTGGCAAAACTGCATTGTAAAATACTTATTTTTTAAGAGCATTTTTTTTTACTCAATTTCAACTTTAGTTACAATTGAATTCCCTTTTTATTTTTATTAATTTTCAACATCAGAAAGTGATGCTTCTCGTTTTCCTAGCACCAAAAATTTGTAACGCGGGAAAAGAGTTCGGCCTTTTGTGAGTTTAATCGTCTCGATGGAAAAAGAACCTGCAAAAAAGGAGGTTAGCACTCCACTGAATTAAGTCAGTATTTGCTTAGGAATGAGAAAAAGTATGCAAAAAAATGATGAAATAAACATAAACGATGCTCTAAATTATCAAGGTTATGCTTGAAAACGATCAATAATGGCTTAGAGAACTTTTGAGAATTATTTCAGAATTAAGAGAATAATTTTATGCTTAGAAAAATTCCCTTTTGGCCTCTGTACGCCCCTGGTGTTTATATAGAGCCAGGGACGTAACCGACCTGTCCTGGGAATCAGGGTGTGCTCCGCGAAATCAGGGCGGTTGGGGCGCATTAGTTGCGATCTTCCGAGATATGATGAGAAAATCTGAACTTCTTTTATCCCCATGTGCCTTTTGACTCGGTCTAGGGCTCCTCCTCTTCATTCCAGGTGGTAGGTGGGCCAGAGCTCGAGACCTTCCTTCCTGGGCTTGGGCTGAGGGACGTATCCTTCCTGGGCTTTGGCCCAGGGCTGTGTTGGGCTTTAGGAAAGACCTCTCCCTTCCTGGACTTAGTTTTGAGGGCCGTTCTTGGGCTTTATTAATATTAATTTATAAAAGCCCAAAAATATGAAATATGGCAATATCATCACTCCCCCCCACCTTGCAGTTGAGGTGACTCGACTGTGAGAGTAGGAGAAAGAGCCTTCGTCTTGATTTCACCCAATCTTCCTTGACGCTCCTTCGGTTACCTTTTAGGATTGTTGTAGAGTCAAGCCTTCCTGAAACACGAAATAGGGACTCTCCTTCCTATTGAGGTTTAGGCCCCAATGTTAAGGAATTACTCGTACTAACCCCTTAGGATGGTATGTTCCTTGCTTAAACCTTGAACTTTGTTGCTTGCACCGTGATATTTTGTAGAAAATTTACTCTTTTTAAGGTGAATACACGGTATTAGTGCACTTGCTCTTCCATTCCTTGGCTCCGTCCTGGAGGAGGTATTTCTTTTCTTGACATAGTTGCCACGATAGATGATGTGCCCCTGGATGTGCTGCCCGAGGGGGATAACACCCCTGACCTTGTTGAAGAGGGTGATCGTGAACCGAGCTCACAAGCTAACGCCCCTCCTGAAGGAATGATGCATGCACACCACTGTGTGAAGGCCAATGCGGACCTTCCTGTTTTAGCTACGGAGGGTGGCAATCCACCTGTGATTCTTGTTGAGGAAGGCACTACCGATGCCCCTCCTGCTAGCGTCTCCACCACTACTTTCGGAGGAGGTATCCTTTGCTCACCCTATCTTTGCTTTATTTAATATCCCATACTTCCTTTGTTCGATGGTGATTCGTTGTTTGCCTTTCAAGTCTTGGATCAACCATCCCTCTACCTGAGACTCGTGTTGACAAAGGTACGGTGGGCATTCCTACCACCAGGACGGAGGGTGTTACCGCTTTCAGGATGGATGGCTCCTCTGACAGCTCCACCCCTCCTGACAGCTCCGCTTCCCCTGATGACTCCACCCCTGATGGCTCCTCCCTTCCTGAACAGGGATTGAGGAAAGAGTGATGCACTAGTATAGGGTCACCCCTCCCCCCCTTTATCCAGCTTTGCTTTTTCCTTTTGCTTTTTGCTTATGATCTAGTACTCTTACGCACGTACTTTTCTCCACCTACTTTCGTAGGTCGTTATCTACGCATTATTTTTGGATCCTCTATGGACCGCTTTTCTTCTTTTGATTCTTGTGCGTTTTTCTTTTTGTGAGCACCTTCCCTTAATTGCTTTTCTGCGTGATCACAATCTAAATTTTAAGAAGGAATAATAACAACTGATCTTGTTAACAAGATACAAGGACATAGCGTGCTCAGTGGTTTTGCTCGTAGTTTGCATGACTCATCGCTTGAGGATGCAAGTTTTGAGTTTGTTTTTGATGTTGGGAGAGTTTCTTCCTACTCCGGGAAGATTTCCTCTTTAATTTTAGGACATTCGTCCTTATGGGTCGTTTTCCTAGACTGAGGCCATGAAGTTTTAGGCCAAAGTCTTGAATTTTTTCACCCTATTGCGAACCCTTCCTCTGGGGTTGCTTCGGGAAGATCTAGCCTTTTCTTTAGGCACAGCGTCCCCCTCATGTCTTAGGGGAGTATCTTGAATATTCCGAACCCTTCCTCTGGGGTTACTTCGGGAAGGTCTAGCCTTTTATTTAGGCACAGTGTCCCCCTCATGTCTTAGGGGAGTATCTTGAATTTTTTCACCACATTGCGAACCCTTCCTCTGGGGTTGCTTTGGGAAGGTCTAGCCCTTTTATTTAGGCACGGTGTCCCCCTCATGTCTTAGGGGAGTATGTGCTCCTTTCTTTTCTTTCATCCCTCTTTCTTTCCCTTGACTCCTCGCAAGGTTGGGTCATTGCCTCATCTGCATTGATATGCATCTCCACTCGTACCAAGAGTTCATCAAAATTAGTGGGGGGCCTTTTAGCTAAAGAGCGGTAGATGCTTCCTCTCCGTAGCCCTTGTGCAAATGCTGTGGACTTCATTTCATCGCTGATCCCCGGGACTTGTACGACGGTCGCATTGAACCTATCTAAGTAATGTGGCAAGGACTCCCTTTCCCCTTGCTTTATGTTGAAAAGGGTCAGTGGGGTTCGCAGCCGTTTCTTGCTACTGGAAAACTGGTGCAGGAACAACTGTCGAAATTCCTCAAAAGTCCGGATGGAGTTCGGAGGTAATTGGTTAAACCATTGTTGTGCACCTCTCCTGAAAGTGGTGCGAAAGACCTTACATTTCACTCCATCGGTGTACCCGTGGAGCTCAGCCAGACCATCAAATCTGACTAGGTATTCCTGAGGGTCGTGGGTACCATCATACTCCGGGAGGTTGGCGGTGTTGGTGAATGGAGGAAGGACGTCCTCTTGTACATTCCTGCAAAATGGAGTCCCTATAGGGACCAGTTCTCGCTCTCATGTGAGCTTTCTCTCCATTTGCTGCATTCTTTGTTGCAACTCCACTACCCATGTTGGAGGAGAACTCTCTCGAGGATGACCCACAGAGAGATTCCCCCGGGCCCCTGTATGTATCTTTTCCGCATCGCGTGTGCCCCCGCAGATACCATGTGGATTACTGTTGGATTGGATATTGGCATCCATCTGGAGCGAGGCGGATTCCCTTGCTAAGTTTTGTCCTTCTATGTGGTCCAGAGGTGTGTTTGTTGCTATTGTAGGGTCTCTTCCTTCTTGTGTGGGACGATTAGTCCCATTGTGGCCCCTATTCCATCCTGAGGTGCCACTAAGGGGTACTTCATTCCATGTTGTTGTATGCCCTGTAGGTGGCGTTTGTGGTGCAACCCCTGCGAGGGCAGTCACTACGGCCCCTGTTATCATCTTCGTGAGGTTTTCCCATGTTATTGTTCCTGTGGTCTGTGCTCCTCCAGGTATCTCTCCTGTGGCATACGTCCCTGGGGCACGTGTTCCCATAACATGCACTTCTGTATCATGTTGTGCGGCGGCTTGCAATCCTAGAGTGTGCGCCCCTGCAGCTTGCTCTCCTACACGTGCGTCTCCTAAAGCATGGGGTCCCAAAGTGTGCGCCCCTATAGGCGTCACTCCTGTGGTATACGTTGTTGGAGCATAGGGTCCTGGATTGTGCGCCCCTATAGGGGTCACTCCTGCGACATACGTCCCTGAAGCATGGGGTCCTGGATTGTGCGCCCCTATAGGGGTTACTCCCGCAGACAACGTTCCTGTGGAGTGCCTTCCTGGAGCTTGCGGGCCTGGAGGGTGCGCTCCCGCGGCCGGCGTTCCTGTGGAGTGCATTCCTGGAGCTTGCGGTCCTGGAGGGTGCGCTCCCGCGGCCGGCGTTCCTGTGGAGTGCATTCCTGGAGCTTGCGGTCCTGGAGGGTGTGCTCTCGCGGCCGGTGTTCCCGAAAATTGCTCTCCCGTGACTGTTACCTCTTCCGGAACCAATCCCAAGGATTGTGTCCCTGTGGGGGGCACTCCTTGGATGATGAACGGGGGTTGTACATCCCCGTCCTCTGAAGCCTTCCTCCTGGGAGGGATGTTTCCATCCTGCAAAGTTATAATAGGGTGGATGTCATCACCCTGCGAAGTGGTGACAGGGGTGACGTTACCTAGAACATTAACAGCATCTTCTCCCAAGATTTTCGGTGTGTTGTTATTGGCCATAGCTACGTGCACCTCGTCAATTTTGTAGTGAATTTCCTCACGCCCTAACTCAAGTCCCCACAGACGGCGCCAATGATGCTTCTCGTTTTCCTAGCACCAAAAATTTGTAACGCGGGAAAAGAGTTCGGCCTTTTGTGAGTTTAATCGTCTCGATGGAAAAAGAACCTGCAAAAAAGGAGGTTAGCACTCCACTGAATTAAGTCAGTATTTGCTTAGGAATGAGAAAAAGTATGCAAAAAAATGATGAAATAAACATAAACGATGCTCTAAATTATCAAGGTTATGCTTGAAAACGATCAATAATGGCTTAGAGAACTTTTGAGAATTATTTCAGAATTAAGAGAATAATTTTATGTTTAGAAAAATTCCCTTTTGGCCTCTGTACGCCCCTGGTGTTTATATAGAGCCAGGGACGTAACCGACCTGTCCTGGGAATCAGGGTGTGCTCCGCGAAATCAGGGCGGTTGGGGCGCATTAGTTGCGATCTTCCGAGATATGATGAGAAAATCTGAACTTCTTTTATCCCCATGTGCCTTTTGACTCGGTCTAGGGCTCCTCCTCTTCATTCCAGGTGGTAGGTGGGCCAGAGCTCGAGACCTTCCTTCCTGGGCTTGGGCTGAGGGACGTATCCTTTCTGGGCTTTGGCCCAGGGCTGTGTTGGGCTTTAGGAAAGACCCCTCCCTTCCTGGACTTAGTTTTGAGGGCCGTTCTTGGGCTTTATTAATATTAATTTATAAAAGCCCAAAAATATGAAATATGGCAATATCATCAGAAAGAAAAAGCCTTTTTCTTATTTTTTTTGCAAAAATTTAAAGCGCTGTACTATGCTATAACAAAGACGGGAAACACAATTGAAATATTCTTGCTTGTTTACGGTTAATTTCAATTTTTTTAATGGTAAAATATGAAATGATATTTCATCATAAAGAATAAAATATTTCGAATTGATAACATAAAGATCTAAATTATAAATATTTAAACGTTCACATTTTGTGATTTGAACTTTAGAATTCAATGCCCAATAGCGATATTATAATGGGAAAATTAATTATGAATTATTGTTATTTGAAAAATAAGATGTAAGAACTCATAAATGTGAATTATCTCAATGGATATAATTATATCATTACTTTTAATAGTAACAAATAATTTTTTCCTTATATTTTGATAAATCAATGACACTACCATTATACGATAAATATCAATTATCAACATATACGGATACGTCGTTACTTAAAAAAAATAATAATAATTACGTGGTTACTTTTAATATTAACAATTTCTAGGTAACTTCCAATAATCATAAGGAAAAAAAAAATTACAAATGTATATTTCGATAAAAAAAATCAACTAAAAAAATGTTCAAAATTTTGAGGTCTCAACTAAACGACATAACCCCACCACGTGAAACGACATGAGAAGGGCAAAACAACTGCATCCTCATATTCAAAAATTAAGCGGGGCCCACTCACCGTCTCTAAGTTTCAACCAATCACGTGTCCCACACGTGCTTCCAGCACTCACACGTGCGACACCGCACTCTCGCCCCCCTTCAAAATTCAAATTCCCACTCGGCCTCATTATTTTAATTCAGAAAAAAAAAAATCCAATTAACTTAAAATGAATGAATTAATTAACTAATTAATTGTATTAATCTCCGTCTTTTTTACCAGAGCACCAGTCCCACTGTTCTCTGAAACTCTTCAAATCCTAATTATTTTTGTTTTTTGGAAGTGAAAATGAATCACAGCCGTTGAATTACAGAGCTTTCTGCCCCACGACCATGTCCTCGCATTTGTTTTCTCTCTCTGTATTTAAAACTTTCTCTCTCTTAAAAAACACACATTTCTCTCTCTGAAAAGATTCAATGATTTTCTGACCGATTTGAAGATATTTTGATAATCACTTCTTGCTTTTGACTGATTGAGAGTAGGGTTTTTGATTCAATTATCTGCATTTTCAACCCTTTTTATTGTCCGGTGAGAAAATGAATGCGGTGGGTAGGCAGAGATCCGGTGCATCGGCGGCGCACCACCAGCGGCAGTACTCCGACCAGTTTCTAGAAACTTCATCGAACGGCCGATGGCTGCAATCGGCCGGCTTGCAGCACCTACAGTCGTCGAACAATGCGGTTCCTCCAGTTCAGGTATGTTGATGATGTGACTTTCTCAACTCAGTGGAATCGAAGTAATCTGGATCTGATGCTGTAATCTAGAAGCCGGAAGTTTGATTTTACTGACATTTTTTTTTTGTGTGAAACAAATTAGGATTTTGGGTACTACAATGGAGGTGGTCAGGGTTCGAGAATGTACAAGAGTGTGCAAGCGCAGAGAACTTACAGCGGAAGCAGCGATTTGTTTGCGGAGCCATTAACGCCTCCAGGGAATTCACGGAGGAGGAATGGGGAAGAGCAAGTTTCGCCTAACGAGTGTAGCCCAGGACTGTTGGATCTGCATTCTTTTGATACTGAGCTACTTCCTGAGGTATGTTTTTTAATTTGACGCGTTATGGTTTATGGCGTAGTGTGCGGTTGGTACATTGGTTTATGAAGTTGTAATTTTAAATTATATGGCAGGAAATATGAAACTCTATTGAACTTTGTGGATTGAGTAGTGGGGTTAGATACCGTGATGTTCAATCGGGTTCTGCTTGTGTGGTTTCTGTTTATAATATGGTGAGGTGAATTGACTTGACGGTTTTTTGGTAATCTATAGTTTTGTGTGGTTATTTTGCGCTCCTGATGATCTTGTACTGGTACCTGGACATTTCATGTCTTACTGATGGTGCTTCATGTTATTTTTGAATATTGCATTTGATCTTGTTTATCCACTAAGGGAATCTTTTGCTTATGTTCATAGCTTTACTCACTGGAGCTAGCTGTGGGCAGGGAGGGTTTTGTTATGTAATAGTATGCTGCAATGCAGCATTTCACTTCTCACGGGGTTTATAAGAAATCTGGAATACTCTTGATAAGTGAATGCTAATCTATCTGAATTTGAAATTCCGATAGGCTGAAAAAGATCATGTATATTTAATTACCATTTCAATTCTATTGCATTTTATTTGATCCCGTCATACATTGTATTCCAGTTATGAATTCTAGTTCGTTGATGATTACCTAACCTTTTCTTTTTCTACCTTGTATTCTCTTCTTCTGTCTTATTGGGGCCTGAATGCTGAAAATAGATGTCAGTTCCTGGTCTTTATGATGGTCCTTCTGTGAACCACTTTTCACGGGGAAGAAGCTTTGATGACTCTGACCCATACTTTGGGAACAATAAACAAACTAGCAAAGCTCGTGGCTTGCCTGAGACCAATGTTCTGAGAAGCCTCGCAGCTGACAATGTGAAGGCCAGCAATGTTGCAAAGATCAAAGTAGTGGTATGCATATTCTGCTTTGCTCAAGTTGTTATAGTCAAAACTTGTCTGTTGGTCAGTTATAAATGCACTCTGACAACTTTAGTTTAGATGATTTCTTTACACATTCTCTCTGAGTAAATGAGTGTTGTTGATGATTATCAATTGGCAGTTTCAGAAATATATGAATTGACGTGCAGAAAGTGAATAAAAGCTTTCTCTTCCCCAGCAATCAGTTCCATGAACTAGATTAATAACTTGATGTATTGTCACTGTTCATAGTGTGATTTGATGATTATTAACTTTTTGCAGGTGCGCAAAAGACCACTAAACAAAAAAGAACTTGCAAAGAATGAGGAAGATATCATAGAAACCTATCCGAATTCTCTCATTGTCCATGAGACAAAGCTTAAGGTCTGTAAAAATGTTAAAGATTTTCTATGCTGATTTAGTTTTCGACCGTAGGCACTGTTGTGAAAACATTCATTCTCCTTGCTGTTTGCGGTTTTCAATTTACTGAAGTTATGTGATGTTTCTTGTTTTCATTATACAAGTAAAGTTGCTGTCTTGTAATTGTAACTTTTTGAGAGTGGGTGTGTAAATATACTTTGTTGTTGTTTTTGTCCCTTGCATGATTTGATCAATTACTTTTCATCCAGGCTGTTATCTTTCTATCACAAGTGAATTTTTTTCAAGGGTAATATGCTATGCACTTTTTACATTAAAAAGAACAAGATTTTACCTTGTTATTCTTTGAAAACATTCTTTACTGGGATTATGTTTCTCTTATACTGACCTACTGGCTGATATAGTATTCTGTGTAGTGAGTTTCATCATCTCATAAGAGTATTTCGTGTCAAAAATCAAATTGAACCTGTAGTGCTTATTCATCTGATTATTGGCCAGATTTTTAGCTATTGAATATCTTTTGTTCTTAATGTTCTGCAGGTAGACTTGACTGAATATGTGGAGAAACATGAATTTGTATTTGATGCAGTGCTGAATGAAGAAGTTTCAAATGATGAGGTAATTGCCATGGATGAAGTTAACCTGATATTTAGGTGAAATGAATTTTGCCCCATGGTACTCTTGGTCTTTTCTTAACTGTGGTACATTTCTATTTATTTAGGTGTACCGTGAAACTGTTGAGCCTATTGTTCCGATAATCTTTCAACGTACAAAAGCTACTTGCTTCGCTTATGGACAGACAGGTAATAACTTGCCTAATGAGATGGAATTGTGTGTTGTAAGCTTGCTATTTGTGGTAGCAATTATCTTAATTCTCTATGTGGTAGCAATTGCCTTAATTCTGGTGGGTGTGGGATTCTGGAAGAATTTTCTGTTATTTGGATTTATTTATTTTGGTGGTTTTAATCCTCAAATTTTATTCACTCTGGAAATTTATCAGGAAGTGGCAAAACTTTTACTATGAAACCGCTGCCCCTGAAAGCAGTTAGAGATATTTTGAGGCTCATGCACCACACTTACAGGAACCAAGGCTTTCAATTGTTTGTCAGCTTCTTTGAGATATATGGAGGAAAACTCTTTGATCTGCTCAGTGATAGGAAGTAAGCAGTGTTGCTGGATTATTGCTCAAAGAGTTGGCTATTGTTATGTAAATAATTTCAATCATATTTTCCATTACTTTTGTTGTTGCAGAAAACTTTGTATGAGAGAGGATGGAAAACAGCAAGTATGTATTGTGGGCTTGCAAGAGTACCGAGTAGTGGATGTGGAGACAATTAAGGAACTCATTGAGAAAGGAAATGCCACAAGAAGTACGGGAACCACAGGTGCAAATGAGGAATCATCTCGATCGCATGCCATTCTTCAGCTTACCATAAAGAGGTCAGCTGATGGTAGTGAATCCAAACCTCTGCGGGTTGTTGGTAAACTCTCCTTCATAGATCTTGCCGGAAGTGAACGTGGTGCTGATACTACGGACAATGATAAGCAGACTAGGTATTTAACTATGTAGCTTCTTGTTCTTTAGTGAAATAGAGTCCTCACTAATGCAGAACTGTTATTATATTATGCATGAGAATTCATACCATTGTCATTTGCTGCAGACTGTTTCTAGTTGTTACATGGGAGAAAATATAATGCGAAAAATGATTTTTTCTCTTCCCAACTCTTATCTAGTAATCTGAATATGCAGAATGGAAGGAGCAGAGATCAATAAAAGTTTACTTGCATTGAAGGAGTGTATTAGAGCACTTGACAACGACCAAGGACACATTCCTTTTAGAGGCAGTAAATTGACTGAAGTCTTGAGGGATTCGTTTGTTGGAAATTCTCGCACCGTGATGGTATCATGTATTTCACCCAACGCAGGATCCTGTGAACATACCTTGAACACTTTAAGATATGCCGACAGGTTAGCCTCATCCTTTAATAAGTAATCGTTTATATCAGATACACTTTTCTACCCTTTATGGTCTTTTAACTGTGCTATTTCCCAGGGTGAAGAGCCTTTCAAAAGGCAACAACTCCAAAAAAGATGTTCTATCGAATCTGAAGGAGTCAACAGCACAACCCTTGTCTTCCATTCTGCCACCGCCATCCACTTTTGAGGATGATACAGGTGATTCATGGCCTGAGCAGACTGATAGGGAAGAATATGATGAGGATTTCTATGAGCAAGAGAAGCCAACATGGAAGAAAAACTCAAAAGTTGAATCATACAACTTTCCTAATCCTGATGACAAAATAAAGAGAACCAATGGGCAAGCAAAGTGGAAGGAGCCAACTAAACCGGAAATGAAATATTCAAATTCAGATGACGATTTGAACTCTTTATTGAAGGTCAAAAATAAAGTTCATTAACTTTTATGTATCATTTTTACATGTTGGTATTGATGAATTTCTGTTGTTCTCTATTAGGAGGAGGAAGATCTTGTCAATGCTCACAGGAAACAGGTGGAGGAGACAATGGATATTGTTCGAGAGGTTTGTTTTTTTTGTTTGTTTGTTTGTGATAATTTCTCCGGACCCTTCCATGGATTGGATGTCAACATCACTTCTCAAGGCATACTCATGTTGGCTAATAAATGCTTATTCGCTTGTTGCAGGAGATGAATCTGCTGGTTGAGGCAGATCAACCAGGTAACCAGCTAGATGATTATATCTCCAGACTGAACACAATACTATCCCAGAAGGCTGCCGGCATCTTACAGTTGCAAAATCGCTTGGCTCATTTTCAAAAACGCTTGAAGGAACACAATGTTCTCGTGTCTTCTGGGTATTAAACTATAAGGCGCGATATTACATTGCACATAGACAGTGGTAATGCGATGTGCTTAGGAAAATCGATTCTGCAGTGTGTTATCGGTGTGTGATTGATGCAGCTTTGGGAGAACAAATGAGCACACCTACCCTAGTCTCCTAGGAAGAGTTTTCGGGTGTCAACAGTCTCATAGGTCATTATCAAGTCATTTGTGCAAGCCTTTCAAAGATCTTTATATCCTCTTTGGCCCCCAATCAAGGGTAGGTTACCCTTTAATTGATTCTACATTGTTGTCATTAATTTGCTCTCGACATACAGTGTAAAGCTGTGAAGCTCTGTAAGTCTCTACAGTCTGATAATGTCTCCTCGACAAAAAAAGGCATTTCTTGTGTTGAAGCTTTCAGTAATGCATTATCCTTTACATGTGCGCGCGCGCGTGTATTTTATATGATTTGAGCTCTGATTTTCCAGAGAATTTTCTGTGGATTATGCGAGATATTAGACATACTTTCTTTTCTTGTTTTTGGGATCTTTAATGAAATGCCAAAAAATGCAACCCACATTCTTGGTAACTTGTAAACTAAAACACGATTTTGCTTCAAAGTACATGTTCAAATGCATTCCATCTATCCTATAGAAAGAATACATATCCAAAAATTTAAAGAATCGCCCTCTTTAAATGCAACTTATGGCATGGTGTCTTTTTCGTTTTTTAACCCATTTTGCTCCCAAGAAGTAGTAGCCAGTTCGCCCAATTAACACGGATGGAGCGAAGTATGAGACTGGGGGTAGTATTGTCCCCCTCAAGTCTATATAATGCAGTATTTATATTTAAGAAATTAAAATTACCCTCTATATAATGTAAACATGTAATTTCACCCCAACATTAAAGTTTCTGACTCCTTCACTGTCTATAAAGCATTTTCGGTTTGAATAGCCGCGCGATTATCCCCATTGTTGTGAAATATGCATCGTAGAGCCGTCTCGTAGGCAGTAAAGATAGCTCCATTCACAATGAAAGCCCTTGCGACGGCTGTCCCCAAGCCTCTCCACAACAAATGGTACCCCTCCTCCTTCACACTCCTCCTAAAGCAATCGACGATCCCGGAATATCTCCCCACAGTCGAGCCCGACTGCGCTTGGATCCTAGTCTTGATCACGTCCAACGGGTAGCAACAAATCCAGCTAGCAACACCCGCCAGCCCTCCTGCAAGAAGCATCGTCCTGAATGTTTCTTGCCCGTTTTTCCTGCACCCTGGGTGGAATTGCTCCCTCATGTACTCGTAGGTCCAAAAGTACACGCCATGGGCAGGAGCGTCTCTGAGCACCGTGATGGATAAGCCGCGGTATATGCCTCGCCACCCTTCGGTTCTAAATATGCTCCTCGCGACATCTAGAGGACCCTTGTGGGTGCCTGATTGGCCGGCA
Source organism: Petrea volubilis (assembly GCA_026212405.1). Taxonomy (NCBI): domain Eukaryota; kingdom Viridiplantae; phylum Streptophyta; class Magnoliopsida; order Lamiales; family Verbenaceae; genus Petrea; species Petrea volubilis. Next base: position 25,449,333 of record CM047876.1, on the reverse strand, counting down.
ATGGTAGCGGTGGTGGTGGTGGTTTTGGTTTTTGTCTGCAGTTGTAGACGGATTTTGACGAGTTCGACTGGGCTGAGAAGTAGGCTTTGTATGGCGCCGGTCCCGATTCCGCCTAACGCGACTCCTTGATATGAGGGTGGATCATCCGGTGCAGCATTCGTGTCGACGGCTCGGGATAGTATTGCGTATGTCTGGAAAGCGATTGCATTCTGCAAGAATCAAGAGAAGGGGCTTGTTTATCTCTTAACTATGCATATTCTTGTCATCTAACTGTGCATATTTACAGAGATCCTCGTCTTAATTATAAGATCACAATCACTATACAGTGGCACTTGATCAAAAGTACATAATTCAATGAGAGATTCAATGTCATTATCAAACCATATGAATATAAGTATTTTTGTGAACAAGAGCATGTTACAATTTTTGATATTCATTTGTCAAATGGAACAAGTTTATCGACATACGTAAGCTCAATCTGAGATTTCTTTTAATCGGATCTGGGATTAAATAAAATAACCAGTAGCATTCTCTAAATGGAACCATACAATTCTTGATTTTCTTGTGTATATATCAAAACAGGGAACCTAATACCCTAAAATCTAAATTTTGGTTATCTCTATCTCTTCAGGGTGGCAAGAAAGTCCAACAAAAAACAACCTATTTTTTTTCATCTCTAACAACCCCATTTTCTAAATTTCCCAGATATCTTAACAAACTTTGTTCTTAAATTAATTTACGAGTTCAAGAAAATAAGAACCTGGAAAGTCACAGAGGCCAGCGGCGCCGCCATGCCCCGATAGAGGGCGAAGGGCCCCTCGACGGAGACTAGGCGGCGGAGGATTTGAAAAGCTGAGCCTTTACTGGAGTGCTGCTGCCGTATTCTGAGTGTGTCGAGCGGATATCCGGCTATAACTCCGGCGGTGCCGCCAAATCCTCCGGCGACAAACTCTTTCCCCCAACTGCTTGCAAGAAACTCCGGCCAGAATTCCATTTTGGCCCACCACCACTTTCATTCCCCACCCCCTCTCTCTCTCTCTCTCTCTATCTCTCTCTCTCACACACACACAGAGTAGTCCTTCTTGGCTGCAAGATTAGTTTATATAGCAGAATCCCACGCCAGATATTCAAAAAGTTTTATCTTTTTCACTTGAATCTCAACTGGGATTTTGGATGGAGAGAGTTAGAGAGAGAATCTATAAGTGTTTGAGCCAAGAATGACTCAGAATACAAAGATGATTTCAATGCAAATATACAACGGGGACTGAATATACCACCTTTTGTATGAGGCTATGGCTCACGGGGTTCTTCCAACTATGGGATCTTTTTGTGTGGACCGAATTTATGGACGCTTTTTGGTTCTTGAACGAAGAGAAGCAGAGTAGCAGAGCCTTGGGATTTGAGAGTTGAGACACATGCACATTTAATTTATATTTGTTACGCAATTTTTATTTTTCTTTTTTCTTTTTCGTTTATTAATTTATAGAAGTGGTAGTCATTGTTTCCTTTTATTTCCCCCTTTTATTAAGTAATGTTTAAATTCTCGTGTTAGCTACAGATGCCTTTCTATAGATTACAAATAAAAGAAATGGTTGTTACCGGGAGCTCGAACTCCACTTATACCTTTTCTTTGTTTTTTTTAATTAATATGACATATTAAAGAAAGAAAATAGTATAGTGAGCATAGGGCTGTAGATGGACCGGATTTTAATTTTAATTCGATCCGAGTTGGATTTGAATTTTAGCATATTCGATAGATTAAAATATTTGATAAATAAAATTTGATTATAGGTATCTGTAATTCGAAATAAATGGATGTGATATAGAATTAAGCAGTTCGATCCGTTAAAAATTCGAATCAAAACTTTAATTATATTTTTATTAATTTAATAACTTTATTTATATAATGTTAGTAAAGAAGTTTGAATAAAATGCAATATATAAATCATAATAATTAATAATACACTATTTTTTATTTTTCAAAGTAATTTTTTTAACAAAATAATTTATAATTTTTATATATTCTAAAATAATTTTCTAATTATTTAAAATTTTATTTTTTTTTACATAAGAAATATTTTTTTTTACTTTACTTGATTCTAAAGTTTCAAATTTTTTAACTGCCAATCAGATCGGATTTCGAAATTTTTATCGAATTCAAACTCATTAGTATTAAATGTAAATCCTATAGGATTCAGGTCGAATTCAAATATTGAGAAAACTTGTCCGATTTTAGTTCAAATTTTCCAGATTCACTCCAAATCCAACCCATTGACAACGCTGAGTGAGCATGCTTTCTTGTTTTGGTAGCAAAAATATCACCCCTCTAAACATCATATACAAATACTGGTGTGGCAAGATCTAGTTTCATCACATATCAGTATTGTACAATTTCAATCATCCTAAAGAGACCTATTCATTTGAGCAGGACAGTTAAACAACACCGTATGCACTTATATCTGAAATACGAAATAATTTATCGAATTGAATTATGCCCTCAATCACCATCAACTTGTCTTTTCGACACCCAATCTGTATGAATCATTTATCATGGAAAAGCCTCGAAGAGAGGTTTTTCAATAGGCACATTGCCTCTAACTAATTCTGTACAAATGATCAACTCAATATTATCCTAGTAGAACATACAGTCTGATTTTTAACGTCTTTTGTTTTAAATAAAAGAATAATTATCTACATCAATCTTAAATGCGTCAGTCATAAATCTAGCTATCCCACCAACCAACTCTTATAAATACCTATCATAATCAAAATCTCGAGTGTGACTAAATACTCTTGAACTCGTTACTTTGCTTCCACATTAATCATTTACCCTTAACAATTATTGACTTGTGTTGAAGAGTCTTAGCCCGGGATCCTTCCAACTAGCTTATGTTCGATGTTTGCTGACATGATAGACCCCCAAAGTGCACACCTCTCACTTTGATACATGTGTCCCTACTTGATATCTCCGGTCGATTGAATCTAGACACCCTCAAGCACAAATCCTATAATGACCATGTGAAAATAGCTCATGGAAAGACCCCATTTCATATTCAAATTTAGTATAATTTAAGCAAAAATAAAAAAAAAATAAAACAGTAATCTCTACATATTAAGAAGACACCACCATTAATCTTGGTATAAGTTGAATATCATTTCACTACAACAGACGTGATATTAGATGACTTTTTTATTTATCTTTAAAAATTATAAAAATGCTTCTACTAATATCGAAAGAAGTTTCTTTTTAATGTTCATAAAAAAGCTCCCGTATTCGCAGTCGGAAAAAATAGAGTTGTTTTTTTTTGTTCTATTTACCTAAATTACCTCCATTTACAACTTTTAAACACAAATTATAAGATTTAGAGGAGTGCCTCTAAAAATCTATCAATATCTTTGATGATTATTCAAAATAAAAATCTTTCTTAGCTCATTGTTTACTAACCAATGAATGTTTGCCTCCGATTAATGTACCACCAAAACTAATGTTTTTTGCAATAACTTTTATAATAGTAAGTCAGGGTGAATTATGTGATACCAGTTACCACACAATTAATAAACATTTATAATTGAAATAAAAAATAATAATATAAAAATGTTATCAAGTCATATACAATTAACTTTTTTTTTTTTTCAATAATCTGTAAGAGTAAAAGCTGAAAAGTTGTTGAGTGGTTAGTCGTGACGTAGGAGAGGGGACAATGAGTCATGGGTGAGTTTTTGGAGTTATCCTTAAAAAAAGACAAAAAAAAAAACAAAAAAATGGTTTGTGGTATGTGAGTTGGATACAATTACAATTCCCACCAAACACAGTTAGATTGGTGACATTTTTCTAACAGTGTCGTGCCTTCTTTCATTTTTCTTGTTCGACAGGTCTTTTTGTTTCTCTAACGTCTTAAATTAAGATGTCAACATATGTGTTCTTTTACAATTTTCGAATTGGTTGTTATTGGCTTTATGAAGCCATAATCTCTTTTCTTGTGGTATGATAGGCCGTTCGGATGGAATTTCTTTTGGAAGGGAAATATTTACTTTTAGAAAAAGGGAAAATTATACTTAAAACTTCTTGATATTCGATCAAATTATAATTAGACCCTCTTAGGTATGAAAAATTATAAATACCTTCTTTGAGGTTTGAGTCTGATTAACATATAGCACATTTCGGTAACTGATACACAGTGAATCCGTGATTTGCTTATATAAGCCAAAAATTATTACGGAACTTTAATTTTACTATTTTTTCAAAAATTCAAACTTTTTTGTAGATAATTATACTCTTATTGAAATTAATAATTATCATTAAGAAAATGAAAAAACTTATCATTTTACATTTAACCTAAATTGTGGGATTTTTTTTCTTATTTTTTCTTATCATTCCGACAAGGATAACAAAGTTAGACGGATCCAAACTTCAAGGGAGGTATGTATAATTTTTTATACCTAATGGGATCTAACTATAATTTGACCGAACCTTAGGGGGTCTTAAGTGTAATTTTCCCTTAAAAAAAAGTTGATTGGACTTTTTAAAAAAGTAAAAACGAGAAAAAGAGCCCAAAAAAAAAGGCTTCATTAGAATCTATCTAAAACAATTTCAAGTAAAAGCATATTTTAAAATATTTTTAATTACTATATTTAAATATAAAATTGTTCGACTTTAGAAAAAAAAACAAAAAATATCCTACTCCAGAAACTACATCTCAAGAAGCATTTTTTAACTTTTTTTTTTTAAATTTATCCAAACAGACCCTTAATGTGGATGTACTTGTAAAGTTCATAGTGACCAACCACTCTACTATTTAAGAGTTTTTACTCGGAGTGTATAGATTTAGAAAAATTCTTGCTCTGATCCAACTTTAGCCAATCGTACCCAATTAATTATATAATAAATATTATAATATTTGTTATATTATCTTATTATAAATATATATCATTCCCTATATATCCAGTATGGGTTCAATCAATCAAACCCTAACTTGATTGTTAGTATTTGCATTTATGATTAATCTCAGACTTCCAATATGATTGAGTGGATGTCTCTATTCTTGGTACATCCACAGTTTTAACTCTTTAAATATATATGTCACGACACACATCACATGTCAATAATTACATAAAATAATTTGTTTCTTTACTAAGATTCAAAATAATCATCATACTTCAAAGCTGATTGCGAAAATTATTTAAATATTGCAAAACTATTATCCTCTTATTTAAACTAATGACATATTACTAACAAATCGTAATAAGAGAAAACTACGCTTGGACCCCTCGAGGCTCAATCAAATTACAGTTAAACTCTCTTAGGTATGAAAAATTACATATATCTCCCTTGAGGTTTGGGTTCGGCTATCAGGTAGTGTATTTCGATCACTAGTACACTATGATTTGTTTATGTAATTAAAAAATTATAACATAACTTCAATTTTACCATTTTTTCAAAATTCAAACTTTTTTATAGACAATAATACTCTTATTGGAATTGATAATTGTCATTAAATAAATGAAAAAAAATTGTCATTTTACATTTAACTAAAATTGTGAATTTTTTTTTAATTATTTTTTTATAACATGCTGACAAAGATAAAAAAGTTATTTCATTATATTTTCCTTAGATGTGAGCCATACACAAACCTCAATGGAGGTATGTATAATTTTTCATATTTGAGGGGATCTACCTGTAATTTGACCTAAACTTAGGGGGCCTATTTGTAATTTTTTCCTTGTAATAATAGTTGGAGGAATGTATCAGTTAAGCATTTATATTTTTGTTTATGTTATTAGACAAAATTAAAATATTAAAAGCCACACAATTGGTGAACAGAAAAATATGTTGGGCCAAGGCTACGAGCCCAAGATTGATGCATAGTATTTGGGCCCAATGGAGTGGGCTATAATGAACCTAAAAACTTCTTTTGGGCTTTTAATAACCCACCCATAAAATAAACCGACCCGATACCGAAACCCGGATCCAGCCCCGTTTTAAAATTGTGGACTCTGTCCCTCCCCACCCCTGAGGCGGTGGACGAGTGGATATATGCTGGCCCGGACTCGGAGGAGCAGCTAAGACAACCCCGTGACGAAACACCACGCAAGTGCACGCGCCGCCGTCCATGGCGCTCCTCTCCCTTTCTCCGTCGGCTTCTCCACCGCAGATGATTTCCATCTCCCCTACTTCTCCTTCAACCTCTTGTACATTATCGATGTCGTTTTCCTTAAACACCTCTCCTCTGCTGCCGCCGCCGTTGAATTGTTTCCTGAGAATCCCCGCCGTGGATTCGAGGCGCGGCGGCCGGAGGTCGTGGGTTGTGGGTATGGCTCCCGAAGAAGAGAGGATGACTCGCCGTTCGCCTCTCGATTTTCCCATCGTAAGTTTCGGGTTTTCTGTTGTCCTGTTTTCTTTTGGGACTTCTGTCGTACACTTTTTTCGTGTTTGTTGGTTGTGCTTTATTTTCCCTTTTTTTTTTTATTATTGAATTTTAATTTGCTAATTCATTGTTGGTTGTTGATTGGGATTGAGTTGTCAGTCTTTAATTCTTTCTTTCAAAACTACATCAGGCTCTCGTTTATCTTACTGCTAGATTGCTTGTTCTTTTAGCTCAGAGGAGGATAAATTTAGGGGTAAAAAGATCATATCTTTCTTGGAAAATTGACGGGATATTAATTGTAAAAATGATGTTGAAATCCTGTATATTGATTAAAAGATAATATTGAATACATGAACAGAAGCAAGAAGTTTAAAGATTGGATTTTTACAAAAACTAAATTGAAATGATATCATTTTGGGGGTAAGATTAGAACTGCATATGTGGTGTAGATTTATGTATAGGTTTGTTTTTCAATCAAATTCATAGGTTAACAAGTGCAAGGACATTGTTGTGCTAGCTGTTTATGCACGGGTGATGATAGATTAAATGCTAGCAGCCATGGTTTCGTAGGGAGAGCACGATAGTTTGATAGCCATGAAAGTTCTACGCAACGTTGAGGTACGGGTTGGTTAATTTAGCTGCCGACTATAGGGTGACAATATGTTGATTTGGGATGGATTTTAGAGGAAAGCTGATCAGTTAGATATCGGACTCGTGCACCGTAGTTGTTAACAAGCTGCTATTGACAATGCTAACAACTACAGGGTGAAAATATGGTCAATAGGCACACACACAATGACACAGAACGAAGAGAAATGGACACAAAATTTAATGTGGTTTGACGAATGATGCCTACATCAACGGGTCAGACAGTGAGAATGTTTTTCGGTGTACAATCACAGAACTGCTCCATAAGTTTCGGTCAATGTGCCCGCCTAGGTGTGTGGTGAAATCATCACCTGATGCTGCAAGCAACTGTAGTTAACTTGTGCCTGAATCCTTTTTTTTTTTTTTTTAGGGGGGGGGGGGGGGGGGTGGATGGAGTTTAAATGACTGTGGTATAGTCTGATGATCTTCGACCGCCCAAAACCCAAGTGAATGTGAGTTGGCATGTTGTTTGCAATATCTAAGGATTCTCTGAATATAACCTAAGACTATCCTTTTGCTATGCAAAAATTGTCCAGGCCACTAGAACATCTTCTCTGGTTTTCCGAGAGCGCTGTATTCAGTTTAATTAGATAGTTTTGCAGCGTAGATCGTGTGAGATTGCTTTCATCTCTAACCTTTTGTGTGCGCGGTATATGTCATGCCTGTTTATTCAAAAAGCTTTTGGTATCTTTTCAGGAGTGGGATAGACCGAAGCCCGGAAGGAGACCTGATATTTTCCCTCAGTTTAGCCCTATGAAAACTCCATTACCACCTCCGATGCCAGCTGATCCTCCCGAAGAAGATGAAGAAGAGGAGGAAGAGAAGAAAGAGGAAGAGGAGGAAGATCCCGAGGAGAACCCTGACAAGCCAGATCAGTAGGCTATGCATACGCTCGAAGAGAAGCCATTATTACCTATGTAGTAAAGTATGTTTTGCAGGTCTTTGTAATCAATCCACAGGCAATATAATTCTCTTATCTTGGTTGAGTTAGTTCGTGAATGAGAGATCCATGCTCGTATTTTTTTTTTTTCCGTAGCCAACCTCAGCTTATTACATGTTCGTTTTTTTTTTGGTTACAGATCTGATATGCTTGTTTTCTTTGCATGCACGAGACATCTTGGGAGAGTAAACTCAATACAACATTCTTTGATACCAAGAGATTAGCACGAAATCACGCATTATAGATTCTGGGAGAGAGAAACAATTCATTATAGATTATTATCCGTAGCAGACAACATTGATCTGTTGAAGCTTTTGCACATGAAAGACCCGAAAATTGCCAAAAGTTCTTCACCATCAAACAGAACTAGCTAAAGAATACGACGCAACAACAAGAAAAAGCTATCAATTGGGCCCATTTGCTCTTTACCAGAACTCATTTTTTGCCACTTTTCTTCAAACCGGCACCGCCAAAGGCTCCCTTTTGTTGAGCCTTTGCCTTGAGCTCCTTGAGAGCCTGCCAAGAATATCACAACAAACATGGGTAAGAGACCAAGGGCCTTAAAATCAGAAAAACTGAAAGAAGGCGCAGGCTAATCACAGAGCAAATAAGATCTCCTATTCCAAAATGATGTCACTATCTCCAATTCCATATTACACATTATATAGGATTATTGTTTAATTATACACATAGCCGGAAAACTTAACATAGAATATGAGATATATAACACGCTTTGGAATAGACAATCTCAAGCGGTCGTCCCATGGAGAGTTTTACCTTTTCTTCTTCCTTCTTCTTTTGCAGATTAGTCTTGTCAATCTACAAAAATCCAACATGCTTTCATAAATAAATGAATGCAACAGATAACCAAGCATCCCCACCAATCAAACATCAACGCAACTATGTGCAGCAGATCCCATATTTTATTACTCTTTTCCTCTTAAAGGTTAGATCTAGGATTTGAATAAACACATCCCATGCGGAAAAACATTAAAAAAAAACTCAAGAAAAGTTCAATTAATATGAAAACATTGCTGTCGGATAAGTGTATAGAAAATTCACATACGATCCCCTTCACAGAGCTGTTAGGGACTTGAGGGAGACGCAAGACAATCGTTTGTCATCGAGTTGGAGCTTAAGAAGATAGAACGAATTAGATCAACAATGTGCAGCACATAGTCATAGTATTTTACAAGCATGTGGGGTTCAGAGTTAGGAACCATCTCAGAATGCAATTACCAAAGCCAATAAAATCGCAATATCTCATTATGCATAGAGAGAATTGAGATTACATATTGAACTCTTGCAATTGGCAGCAGAGCAAAACACACGGAACACACAGAGGAAGATTAATTAGTTAACTACAGAAACAGCATTAACTCATTGGAATCCAATGTCCACACAGAGGAAAACACATAGAAACATGAAAATCGTTTATACTGCAAATCAATCACATTCAAAGCTCCCAGCTCAAACTAAGCAGGAAAAAAAACAGTTGAAATAAATCAATACCTCGTCGTATTCTTTCTTTTCAACCTTGGGTTGCTTCAAAGGCTTTGCTTTCCCTCCTGTTCCGAAACCAAAAACCATTAGATCACACACACACACACACACACACACACACACAAACAAAACAAGTTCCTCAGCTGTTTTTCACTTTTCAGGATAAAACACACACACACACACACACACACACACACACAATCTAACCATGTCAACAGAGAAAACTTCAGCTTATTTGGAGTTAAGCAATTACCTTGCTTGGAAGACATGGTTGAATTCTAGGGTTTAGGTTTCCCCAGTAATTCACAGAATGTGTTACGAACAAGGTGGAAGCAGCAACTCCTATCGGCCCTACCCAACACACGAAATTAATTTTGGTTTGGAATGTTCTGGACTTGGAGGTTTTATAATCGAGGGGTGTCCTTGTGAACCATTGAATTATTTAATGGCCATTAAATTAGTCCACTTTAATTAAATGGATAATATTTATCACCACTATAATTAGTTATTACCAAAAAAACATTAAAAAAAAAGGGTTGTTGATTAGCATTTCGGTAGAAAATTAGCCTGAAAAAAAGTATCATGAGGGCCAATCAAAAGCAATAAATGTAAATTTAGAATTTATTTACTTTTAACTCAATTTGGGGAACAAAAACAATGTACTAAAATATTGAATTTTAAGATAGCGTGACATTTATCCATTCTACAATTTTTATCTTCTTTTTAAGTCTTTTAACAAATGAGTTATTAGGGTTGTAGTTCAGTAGTGGAGGTTTGAATTGGTACCATTGAGGTTTTGTATTTAAATTCTTTTTTTTTTTTTGGGGGGTGGGGGGGTGATGCACCCGCGTCCGAGCATACGGTGGCTTCCATGCCAGATACTATCCCTTCCTGCCGTGGATACCCGATGGGGTGCCATTGAACCACGGGGGGTTTTTCAAAACGCGTCCAACATGAGGATAGGATTGGCGCTTATAAGGAGGTCAAGCGCCTCATCTCCACTCGATGTGGGACGAATCACGACTGCATCATAAGCCCCCCATACGAGAGGCTTGAGAACCATTGGGTCCCCCAAACGGCGCCATATGATGCACCTGCGTCCGATCACACGGTGGCCTCCATGCCAGATACTGTCCCTTCCTGCCGTGGATACTCGGTGGGGTGCCATTGAACCACGGGGGGATTTTTCAAAATGCGTCCAACATGGGGAGAGGATTTGGCCCTTATAAGGAGCTCAAGCGCCTCGTCTCCACTCGATGTGGGACGAATCACGACCGTATCAGGGGGGGTGAGTGAGTTTTTGTGCGCGTGTGTGATTTTTTGATTGACATTTATAAAGTGTTTCAAATTGATTATATAAAAACAATAAAAATAATGTCTCTAAATATGAAATTTTTTCTCTTGATAGTGCAACGTGTAAGTTCGTTTCAAGGAGAGTTATTATATGTTGGCAAGTTTTACGGTAAAATAGTTGGGTCATGACAAATCATTACCTTAACCTGTGATGGTTATCGAGTGATTTTGAGTCAATTAATTTATGACGCATTCACTCAAGTCATACAAGACTATAAATTCATTTGAATGGATTTTTTTTAGAAAATAATCACTCTCTTTTTTTTTGAAAAAAAACACCTCACAACAACAAAAATTGTGTTTTGATTGAATTTAAAAAAAAAAAAGTGACTTTTTTGATAAGTTATTCCATAGTAGCTTCAATAAAAATACTTTTTATTATTATATCCAAACACAAATATATTTAACTTAAAAGTAATATTAGAAAATATTATTTTTTTAAACACATTCAAACTGGTATTTTATTATAATATCCAATTATTTCAATTCATTATTCCTATAATTGCTAGTAAATTTGTGTTTTTTTTTTTGGATAAATCATTGGTCGAGGCTAGTCATTATGACCCATTTTGTAAGGAGCGCCTCTTACCCCGAAATTATAGGATTGGGTGATGGGCATAATCATAATATTTGATGATTACGTCCAATGAGTGCTCTTTTATTTCGACCTTCATTAACAAGGCAACGCATAAAGGTTTCAACTAATATTTTAAAAACTAAACATTTCATCCCAATCCTCTTTTTTTCTTTTGGATATTTTAGTTTTTTTTTAATTACATAAACAAATTCAAAAATATTATTTAAAATATTTTACTTTCCTTGATGATATATTTCTTGGAACATAGGTAATTTGAATCTGAAGTATTTAAATGTTTTATCAAATAATTATGAGATATGTAAAACCCACACACAAATGATACATATGGACATATATTCTGTTTTTAAAGGTGGGAAAGTTTATCGATAGGATTCAAATTCCGAAAATGTAAGTATACAGGTGGAGCGTAGTCATTATATTAAAAAAAAGTTACAAAAATTAGTTATAATAAGAGACTGTTTGGCTAAGCTTATAAGTTCATAATTAAAAACATTTTATAAGATGTTTGAAAACTTATAAATTTTTTAAAAGTATTTAGTAATTTTATTTTTTTTTGTGAATGAGCTCATAAGCTAAAAAAAATAAGCTATCAAGAACTTATAAGCTTAAAAAAAAAGCAAGCTCCTCCATTTTTTTGAAATATCTTATAAGTTATCTAATACTAAAATATAAAATAATATAAATATATTTATTTTTTTAATTATTATATTTCTATTATCTCAAAAATATTTATTTATATGAAATTAATTTTACTTTATTTGTTGATCATCATTGCACCTAGAAAAACATATAAATTCTAATAAAATTACAATTTATAAGCTCAAAAAATATCTTATAAATTCTAAGATTTTATTTTATTCAAACTCTTTAAAAATTTATATTTAAAATAAAATATAAAAATTTATAAGAAAAAATATCTTACAAGCACGTAGAGCTTATAAATTTTTTAAAATAAATTTAGACAAACACTACCTAAATTATCTTCGTTATATTATATAAGTGAACATCGTCAATTACTTATTTGACCAACACAAAGACACCAGTCATGAAGCTCAATTTGTCAACCAAACACCAACACCGAGCAAAAATCCCCAACAATAAGAGCGCCTTCAGTTCAAACCGGACAGAATTGCAACGAAGAAACAGAAGAGGACCCGTAGTGGACCCCACCTCTGCCACGCCCCAAAGCGCCCCTTCCTCGTATATCTCCGGGCAGCAATCACCTTTCATAGATTACATACATACACAACAATGGCAGCGGCGAAGCACTCCGGCACGGCGGCGCTAGGCCAGCCCCTCATCCCCGAACCCCAACCACCACAATACGTCGTCGTTCTACCTCCGTCCCTCCCCCCCTACCGCCAACGCCTCCTCCGTAGATCATGCTGGCGACGCCTAATCTGCTGCGGCGCCGTCCTCATCCTCCTCGTCGCCGCCGCGTACCTCCTCTGGCCATCAGACCCTGAGCTCTCCGTCGTTCGCCTCAACCTCAATCGCCTCCACTTCCACACGCGGCCCGCAATCTCCCTCGACATAACCCTAGACATGACGCTTAAGGTTCGAAACAAGGACTTCTACTCCATTGACTATGATTCCTTGTTCGTCGCGATCGGGTACAGGGGGGAGAGGTTAGGGTTTATGACGTCGGGTGGTGGACACATCCGGGCGCGTGGTTCGTCGTACCTGAACGCCACGCTCGACCTCGACGCCGTGGAGGTGTTGAACGATGTGATTTTGTTGCTCGAGGACTTGGCTAAAGGTGCGATTGTGTTCGATACGACGTCGGAGATTAAAGGGAAGCTGGGGCTGTTCTTCTTCAAGCTGCCTCTTAAGGTAATTCTTGATTTCAACAACTACATGAATTTATGATTATATGAAAGCGTTGTTCTTGATGGGTTTTAGGCATGAATGTTGATTTTGATGTTAATGTTCTCTCAGATATTTTGAATTTTGCCAACAGTTTCTTGAATAATTCATTTGTTGGACACAAAGCATCAAGCGTGATAGGGGTTTGTGCACTCTGATTGCATAGATAGTGAGGATCTTTTCTGGTGCTTAACTTTTTATCTCAAGAACGAATGGGCATTTTGAAGATGTGAATCATATCTTCAAGTTCGATTCTTGTTCTAAGAATCTTTCTAGTAATTGACCAACTATTAATCGAAAATGGTTTTAAGTCAAATGGCATTAAAGTTGAGAATTTGCAAGGAATGAGATTCATCTCTAATGTTTGTAAATCTACAGTTCGATTTAGGTCATACCGTCCAAGATACGAGGCATGACCAAGCATACTATCCGTTTTAAACTTATGATTCTCAAAAAAGACTTTGCATTTTTCTTTTTCCGAAGAGATTTTGATTGTTTAGGTTGTAAAGTTGCAAGGTAATGTCTGAATTTTGTTATTGTGAATTGATGGGATTTCTCGGAACAGCTCAACAGATAAGTTTTGTTACTTCCTTGGCAATCTCGACTTTCAAGTGTAGAACCCCTCAATCCTTGGCTTTATTTAACATCCGGTTCGAATTTATCTAATGCCATTCTCTTTATGATCCGTTGCAGACAAAAATATCGTGCGAAGTCACTGTGAGTACACGCAACCAAACAATCACTCAAAAACATTGCTACCCTGTGGTAAGCTTTATCTCTTTGCTGATCCCACAACAATGTGATTGATCATCCTTTTGTAAAAACACTAAAACAGAGTTAGTGAGAGAAATTGGAAACTGATAGGACATGATATTTCTTAGTACTTGTGATAACAGCAATTTCTTAGAACTTCCTTCTTTGCTACCCTTCTGCCCCCCTCTCTCTGGTGAAGTAATTCATGGCGCATTCATCAAATAAAGTGGAACCGTAACAAGCCCTCTCTTTTCTTGCAGTTTTGATAGGCAGTTGCCTGGAGCATATGGCCAACCAGTAAAAGCAGAACAGAATAGTGTAAATTCTCCATAAGGTTTCGACTATGCCTCTTCATGTAATGATCTATTTACCGTAATTTGTGAGGATATATTGTTGCATATGTATTACATGACATATGTTGCAGCTTATCATAGGATGTGAAGAACAAAGTAGATATATAGATGCAAGAAACGGTATCTGCAGAGAGCTCCTTATTTACCTGGTCATGTACATTAATCTTGTGCTATTCTTGGTGCATATGGACAAATTATCAGGATCATGGGCAGATTTCATATCCTGTTTCCATTATTATTTTATCTTCGATTCTGCATCACATACGCATATCGTGTGTGTGAAATGTTTTCTTGAATACAGACTTGGGATACATCATCTACACCATCATGCATCTATGAAATGAAATATTAAAGTTAAAAATCGTCATATTTATATTTATCGGCCTTAGTTTGTTGATTTGTACATCTACATCACAATATGAAGGAATACATAGTGAGATTTATAGAATCACTAGCTGCCCTTAGGTCTCAGCCGATTAACCCACTGATATCCTCCATGGTGATGCCTACACCGGAACGAGCCCGGGTGGCTGGTGGGCGAGCACACACATACCTTTATAATCCCACCACCTCTGCCACCGCCCTCCGCCACTCCACTGCCTGTGGCAGCCTTTTGTCGTTGCCTGGCAGCCTCTTCTGCGGCCGGTGCCACCACCACAAGCGCCACCAATTGCTGCCGGGGAGTGGTGGAGTTACAAGAACCTCCCCAATGGGCACCCTGTGCATAGCACATCTTTGCTTTTCTTTGTAAGAAAGATATTCCCTTTAGGTTGTATGTGTGAGAGGAAAATGAGGAATCATGGATTATATAACAATGAAAGGAATGATAAAAGGAGGGAGGAGAAGAAAAGAAAGTGGGTATAATGTATAAAGGGATATTGTTCTGGTTAAAAGTTTGGGATTGATTCATAGAGAGACTAGAAAGGGGATTGCTTTTGTACATACATTTAATTTTTTTCCCCTTTTCCATGCTAAGCTTATCCTTGTATAAATTATAATTGCTGTTTTTTGTGCACTTTGAGAGAGATTGGTATTGTGGTGATGCGGCTCGAGCCACTTGTCAAGTGGAAATTGGGGATTTTTTTTAAAGTGTTTCGTTGTTTTCTTTTTTTCTTAATTGTGTGGGTTTCGTGCATCGAGTTGTTTGGTATCTGGGGAAAAAAAAGGAAATGTGTTTTTTTATTCGATACAACGATTATGAAAATTTAATTTTATTTAGGGTGCTACATGCTTACACTCCTTGGAGTATAATATAAATATAAATATGAATATAAATATAAATTAATTTCACTCCTTGGATATAATATGAATATAAATATTTATATAAATATGAATATAAATACATGATTACACTCCTTGGATTCACATGATTTTAATAAGTTTGCAATGTAAAAGTTAGGTATAAAATCAATTTTGAAAGGAAAAAAAAAGTAGGGGTATTAGATTATAAATGGTATTGTCTAGTGGTGGTTGCGATAATGCAAAATGAAATTATTTCGTAAAGGTTGATGAAATAATAAAATTAATTAAAGAATTTTGTTAGGCTTGACCATAAGTATCTTTCTAATGTCGGGTTGACTTATATGGTTGCTGAAAAATTACATTTTGAACATCTATAGTAATTTTTACAAGGTTGTAAACCTCGATAAGGTATTTATAATTTTTAAAATAAGATAAATTAATTTCTAATTATACTATATTTCCAAAGTTGTAGATATAATTTGCTTTTTTATATAATTGATACTCTCTCTCTCTCTCTCTCTCTAAGTCATTCAATTTTTATATGCGTTGTTTATTTTATACTAAATAAGTTTTCTATTTTTAATTTAATTTAGCTTTATTACTTAACATTATATAATGATATTATAAGTATAACTAAATGAGTTTAGCGGAAATATAGATAAAACCCACCAATAATGAATCCGACAACCGCAATGAGCCTCAAATGCCCCATTGGAATTGCTCAATTTAGAAAAATAAAATTGCAATTGAACTTTGTTCTTTTGTTGATCGGTATATCCGTATATGTATATTTAAGTTAGGTTGACTTCTTATCATGAAATCGATCGAAGCCAACCCCATTCATGTCCTATAATTTGAAATATTGTTAACTATTAATCAAACTGACAAAACGATTTCACTTTATATTGTTTTGTAAAACAATTGTTTGGTAAATCAAAAATGATATTTATATCGTTTATATTGTATATCTTTCGACATTCAAGTGCAATAATGAACGCAATGTTAGTATGTCCAAATAGAGCGATTAACATATTTTTCGATAGTTTGCAAATTGTTTTCTCGAAATTTCGCCTCAAAGAAGACATATATTCACAATTGTACATCGTTAAATAATATTATCATATACAATCAAATAAGGGACATATTTGATTACGTCTTATATGGTATCTACACTCCATGAAATTAATTTTATAAGCATGGTTGATTTGGTGTTGGATTTCTTGTGAACCGTGCGGCTTGAAACTCTGCTTGAATTTCAAATTCCATAACACACGATCTGTAACAATCTTACCTGTGAGGTGAATTTCGTGAATTTCAATTAAGAGAACTTTTATTTCAAAATAAATACACTTACCAAATGTTTAAAATATCTATCAATTTAAAAATCTTAACATCTTATACTTCTAATTCAATATCAAACATGTCCAAAATATATCTTACCCATAACTTAATTCTTCGTAGTTTAGGTGAGTATATGCCTAAACGTCACAGCACGAGCCCTACTGAAAATTCGAATAATACTAAAAGGGCCTTACATTATGGACTGCAGTTTTGGGCCCAAAATAAGGAAAAGGCCTTATATTATGGGACTTCAATTTTCATGGACATATCAATCCTCAGTTCTATATACGAATGGGCCATCTGAGTTCAGACTCTGGGGCATAATCTTGAAAATGGGCCAGCATAGAATTTCTTATTCATCAATAGCCCTAGTCTGAATTTAGTCTTTTCCCTTTTTTTTTTTTGGTCATTGACCCGGCACCACAGGGCATAGGCTAAATCCGGATTCGAGACAAATAGAGCCCTTTAGATTTAAAGTTCTCCCTATTAACAAGAGTTACATTTAGAGAGTTCGATCATTCATAACTATATCAAAGGCAAATAATGAAGAAATAATAACCTACAATGCAGCAAAACAAAGTCCACATATGCAGGAATTGAACCCGTATCATTTTTGATCCACAAGACCAACTCCTTGTCATCGAACCAAGAAAATCATTAACAACATCATACCTTAAGGAAAATCATTAACAACACAAACCTTTAGTTAAACTAGCATAATACCGAAACACCAAACCATAGTGATGCTACTTTGAATTTCGAATGTTTCTTTATTGGAATTCAGAATTTGCACTCCCTTGACCTACTCATTTCCTTTTGACAAGTCCAAAAACACGTCTAATTCGACGTGTTTTTATAGAAAAGTTAAAAAGGCAAACTGGGTGTAAAGATGAGGTGATGCGTAGGACATGATACGTTTTGCGTTTAAATCTATTCGTTTAGTGTAGGAAAGTTTGTTTTTTCACATTTGTCTTTGAATTTTAGGAGCCTTTATTCGAAGGTATTTTTATTATATTTACATCTAATATAAAGTTGTTGACGAGTCGTAGTTCAACTAGTGAATATGAGGCTTCAAGACTATAATATTTTAAGTTCGATTTTTCACCAAAACGTGTGAATCTTTTTTCTACTTTAGTGGTAGTTTGTTGATGTATCGATAATTGTAATAATTGTTAATGTTGGGAAAATGCGGGTTTAGGGCAAGAATGCAAGATCTTCTACTAAAATACCATCCTTCGAGTTGAAATAGAGTTTCGAACGTCTGAAATAAAGTTTAAGATACAAATAGAGGTTCTAATTATAAATATGCTACATGCATTCGAATGCATTTATTACATTTATGTCGGAATTGAAAGTTTGAACACCTGTTTTAAATAGAGTACCAAAACATAGAAATGTCGTAATCGAAAATGCAGATATATATCACTTATAAATAGAGTACATAGTATGTCTATGATTTATTGCATTAATTTCTTATTGAAACGTGCGGTAATTCTTTTGATTGGAGCATTGAAACGTAAATATAATACAATGTATCTGAATACGTCTTTAATACATTGGCATCAAATTTGAAATTTAAGATATCTTTTCTAAATAGGGTCATTTTAAAACATAAATAAGCATACCATCCTCAACCAAAAACACATGATTAACTCAAAAACCACCTCCAACCTCTCGGATGAAATTTGTGGGCACCTCCCAATTGGGCACACCTATTATGACACTTCTAGTAAAGTCATTATAACTTTAGTGACAAATATTAGATCAATCACATGCCACATTTCCCTTGTGGACCGCATTGTGCACAAAACCAAAAAGCATGACTGTTAAGGATAAGATATCAACAAACTATTCAACTACACATCATCATCTCACCATATATATATATATATATAGCCCACACTCCAACCATTTTCACTACTTCACTTACAAAAACACCAATAGATCTTCGCAGGCACACACACACACACACACACACTACTTCTTAGTTCCTCCCTCAAACAAAACACCAACTACAACCCCTTAAACACACACACACACACACACACACACACACACTACTTCTTAGTTCTTCCCACAAACAAAACACGAACTACAACCCCCTTAAACACACACACACACTGGTTTTCTTGAGCAATATGGATGTTGAAGAGACATGGGAGTGTAACTACTCAAGCCATGGCAATGATATCTGCTGGCCAAGAAGCTATTCGGGTCGGAAATACGACCGTTTCGTGTCGTGCAACTTGCCCGAAATCGAAACAAGATCGAAACCAGCTCCCATTTGGGCAGTAGCATGGAGGAGATTAATCAAGAAATGGCACAAAAACAAAAGAATGTTCAAATCATCACCATGCAGTTCATCATCATCATCAAGAAGTTGTTCAATGAGGTTCACTTATGATCCATACTCTTATTCACAAAACTTCGATCAGGGCACGATCTTGGCTGATCCAGATGATCTCCGTCGTTCATTTTCTGCTCGATTTGCGGTTCCATCGAGGGTTTTTGAGAAGAATGGTTTGATGGTTTGATTATAGAAATTTTGAAAAAGAAAATTAAAAACAAAATCTTATTTTTGTAGTTATTTAGAGTTTATTTAGGAATTTAGATTGGTTATAAAGGGTTCTTGGATCATTTTCTTTTTTTTCTCCTTTTACAAGTAAAGCTGGATGCTTTTCAGATTTGCTTTTTCTTCATCTGCATGATGTTTTTAATTTCCAGATAATATTAATTTCTGGGCTGCTGATTGTTGACTTTTTTTTTCTTTTTCCATTTTTTTTTGCGATTTTCGATGTTGAATATGAAGCAAGTCATAAACGTCGAACGGAATATACGCATCCATTTTTTCTTATTTTTTTTTCGGCATAAATTATTGGACAAGAATAATATTGAAAAGAATCGTCCAACTTGTCATATGGACACAAAATGAAGCAATACACTACGAATTTAATTTTTGGGACGAATTTCACTTATAATAATTTCATCAATAATGTCTTGTTATTAATTATTTTTTTAATTTTATTTATATTAAATTTTATTACTAATCCATCATATATATATATATATACTTAAAAAGTTAAATATGTGACGCAACGTTCTCAATTCATTGCAAATTTTTTAAATATAAAACACTCGCTACATAATTAATCTCGATGTGATCGAATTCGATACGAATAAGAATTTTCTTTAATAAGGATGTTGTTTCCTTGCAGTGAACTTTAATTTTGAAGTGCCCAATTGCAGTTATTATATATATATATATATGTGTGTGTGTATATATTTGAGTTCCATGAAGGCATGGAGTGAGAGTGAACCGTGCTACCTGCGATATTGGACTTTAACATGTGCTACTTTGAAAATTATTAGCGAAGATAGGAATTTTTATATTTTGTCCTTGGATACCCTTTTCGGCTAATTAATTAACTAAATCTAGAGTATTAGTTGGCTTTTAGTCAACCGAAAACCTGGGCATGCGTCAAGCGATTTTAATTTAATGGACATATATTCTATTTTAAAGGTATGGAATATAATAATTAAAATTTAAATTCTAGCAAATGTATATACGTGAGTTGTAATGAATTATCAAGAAAAAAAGAAAAACCTGGACATGCAAATTGCTTTCTTATGCAAACACCTTTTTAATATATATATATATATATATGTATCTATCTAATTAGTGATATCCATTTTCATATTGTCATATATTGACATGGCAAATTACATTTATACCCTTTTAAATGTAATATAATTATAAAAATAATATAAATAATTTTAAAAAATATAAATCTCCCAATATATGTAGTAATTGAAAATTATATTTTTGGTGTTTTTTTTTTTGTTGTATCTTATACAAGAAAAATCAATATTATTATACATTTTATGATTAACTTTTGTTGGTATTGTCACTAACCATGGAAGTCATTGCCCAATTCTGTGATTTGACAGGCCTAATAATTATTAAAATGCTTTTCATATAACAAAGAGGCACGAATTGTGCTGCTATGTTTGAAATAATGCGAAAAAAAAAAATGTTTAGGGTCTAGGGGCCATAATGCCATGTTAGGCCTGCTTGAAGCTACTTTGGAAGAAGTGCCTCCAAGTGCAATTTTCTTTTCATTGGGTCAACTTTGTTTTGCTTTTATTTAATTATTATTATTATTATTAGAATAAATGACGCTAATCACTTCAATCTTTTCAGCATTTTACATTTTAATGCCGTACCTTTATAAATATGAATTTTGATATTCAATATTCATTATTTGTGCATAAATAATTTTGTTATATTATTTTAATAGAATATTCCTTAATGTTTCCTATAATATCCTCGAATATTTTCCGTAGATTCTATTGAAATAGTAAAAATAGAAAAAAAAAGATCATTACAGCACAAATAATAAAAATTAGGTACCAAAATATATATTACGAATGTTAGGTATCGAAGTACAAAATATTCCAAAATTTGAGGTGCTTATTATTATTATTATTATATCAATATTTTCATTCATATTTATACAATATGCATCGACGAGCTCTGGGCACAACGGTAATGGAGAAGTTTCATGATTATGAAGTTATGAACTTGAATTCCACCAGCGTAGATATTAGTTGTCGACCAGTAGTATTCACTATATTATATAGTAGTTCTTTTATTTTTATTGATGTAATTAATTGATGTATAATAATATATTGATCTCTATAAACATAAAAATAAAAAGTATTTTTTGGTTTCAACATTTACACATATGTAAATAAAATATTTCATTTATTTATGTTCTATTTAGATAAATGGCACTATTGCTGGTCACACTTGATGAGCAAATTGATGGTCCGCCACGAGAGGCCTCATGACCCTAAAATAAGGCTGGCCAATTATATTTAAACAAATTGGCCATCTTTTTTTTTTTTTTTTTCATTTGTGATAATTAAACAATTGACCATCTTAATGAGTACTCTCTAATCTATATTTAATAAGCCTAAATCAAGATAACTTCAGCCATATCCCTTCTTTCTAAAGTTAACCTTGTTAATTCGTGGTTAATTTTCTAGTCATAACAAGAAATTTTTGCATATAGACAAATGCAAATGATTAAAATACACTTTTTTGCCCCAAAAATCAAATTATTTGAAGGAAAAACAAAACAAAATGGACTCAAACTTATCTTTTTTTTCAAACGACATTCAAAGTTATAACGTAAGCGATTGAAAAAAAAGACTAAACAATACATTCTTCAAAGATTGTGCATTGAAATAATAATAGCTTAGAGAAATGGATCTACCACACTGTTAATATTGTCAATATCACATATGAATTACATACTATTTTCTCATGGTTAACAAGAAAGTGAATGATGGTTAGAGGCGTAAAAGAGTCGAGTTCGACGAGTCTGTTGTAACACAAATTCTCATGTCTGTTGAATTATAAGGTAGAAAAAATAATACAAATTAAATTTCAAAAATTAAATAAAATAATGCGGGTTCAATCTCTAATTGATCATCTGATTCTTCCTTCAAAATTTTGAAACTTTAAGATTCAAACGCTTTTGGAGCGGGTTTGGTGGTTTGATCTTCTTGAAACTTGATTTGATTTTTAATAACGCAATTCATAAGCATCATAGCTTGATTACAAATCAAATGCCAAGATTTTCAATAAACGCCGCCAAGAATGTCGTGACCACTGTTGATTTGACTTGATATATATTTAGAAAGAACATCAATTTGTTGGCTTAGCACTTTGTCTGCATATCGAACGCCTTGATTTGATTGATCCTTGTGAAGAATACCGGGAACTTCGCATTGATCATTGTGTATTTGACTTATAAAAATGTTGATTCGCTGGCTTCACACCTTGATTGCGCATGAAATGCTTTGACTTGATGTATATTTGGAAAGAACATTGATTTGTTCGCTTAGCACCTTGTCTGCAGATCGAACGTCTTGATTTGATTGATCTTTGTGAGAACGTCGGGAACTTTGCCTTGATCATTGTGTATTTTACTTGGGAAAACATTGATTTGCTGGCTTCGCATCTTGATTGCGCATCAAATGCTTGGACTTGATGTATATTTGGAAAGAATGTCGATTTGTTGGCTTAGTACCTTGTCTGCAGATCGAACACGTTGATTTGATAGATCTTTCTAAAGAATGCCAGGAACTTCGCCTTGATCATTGTGTAATTTGACTTGGAAAAATGTTGATTCGCTAGATTCGCACCTTGATTGCGCATCAAATGCTTGGATTTGATGATCTTCATGAAAAACGCTGGGAACTTCGACTTGATCACTTCAAATATTCTCTTTAAATCTTCTTGAGAGAGTTGCAAGATTTCCTTCTATTACCTTGTTTTGAAGACTTTATGTGCTTCGATCTCCTTTTGGCTTGTAGAAAAAATCCCTATTTATAAGTGTAGAGAAGAATTTCTTGCCATGTTTACTTGACGATGTGGTGCAATTAGATTGGCTGGCCTTATTTGCTAGCAATTCATTTCCTTAATGAAAACATGTGATTCGAATTGCCAAAATAATAATATATCACTTTCTTTTATTTGCAATATATTATTTTTCGTTGTCAAAACAATAATATCTAGCTTGTTTGTTTGCAAGATATTATAATTATTGTCAAAATAATAATGTCTAACTTATTTGTTTGCAAGATATTATTTTTATTGCCAAACATGAAAATATTCGATTTAAGCACTAATTAAATATTTTATTTAATTTTGGAATATAATTTGAAAGTTTCCAAAATAGAAGTAAAAATATAATTGATTATTTTTTTTAAAAATATTACACATGTCAATTTATATTTGATACAAAATTTCAATGTCTACACCCGTGTTCTTGAGCTGAAGCTCAAGCACAAGCCAATACGATGAAGCTCGAACTAGACTCATGTCTCATTTAAAAGTCAACTCGAACTCATTTTTTATAATATATTTTTTTTAAGTATATTACTATTTTTTCTAGTAGAATTTGTAAATAATATAATATTATTATTTATTCTATTACATGACTTAAACATTTAAATTATAAAAAAAACACTAAATTTTTTTATACAAATCTATTATTACTGTCATATTTTTATGTATTATCTATCTTTTTGAAAATATAAAATATTAAAAATTACAAAAAAAAGAGCTTGTGAGCTTTCAAACACTCACAGTTGAGCTCGAGCTCAAGCACGAAATATTTGAGCTTGAGCTAAGCTCAAGTCAAGTTGATTCATTATGTTCATGAGCTGGCTCGACTAGCCTTACAACCCTAATGCGGATGACAGTTATCTCATATCAAGAGCTACATCACATATAGCAGCAATCACAATCTTTCTATAAGCTTCACTAATTTTCATATATGGATTCAAGAACAAGATAAATGTTTATCAGTCAAATACATTCAAAAATTACACTTAGATATCATTTCTCCATCTCAGTTCTTATCAGATCATCGTGAGCACGAAGACGGGATTTTTCAGTAATAGCTACAAGTCAGTATGTAACACCAAAATTGTAGATTATTTAAGCATATGTGACTGTGGAAGCTAGCCCTCACTATTAGCATTTATATTCGTCAGAATCAACTGAACAAAGTCTCTATAGTTCCCATTTGTTTATTGCTGATTCCTGGTAACTCACCAACAAAGCTTTTTCATCTGAACATATGAAAAGGAGAGGGGGAGAGAGATAAGCGACGCGACAAATATGATCACAGCTGGTTTTTTTTCTGGTATATTTTCAAACGTGAGAGATGTTTTACACAAAATGCGCACCATAAGCGTACTCTGGAAAATTAGACGACAAGTTGGGGATAATTGAAGCACAAAACGAGAAAAGAGTATAATGGAGAAATATCAAAGGTCCTTTTAGCCACCGGCCATTTCTAAAAGCATGCAAATTTCCAAATTCTTGCAAGACTATTCAAGTACTGAAATAAGCAAACCGCACGAATGATTGAATTCTAGAAAAAATATAGTTAGACCCCCTAAGGTATGCATGATTACATAAACCACCCCTGCTGTCAACTTAAGTCTTAGACTCTTCTGGTGTTAGCATAGTTACAGAAACCACCCTTCTATCAACTTTCCGCTTACAGTTAGATCCCTTAAAAATTTGACAGAGGGGTAGTTTCTGTAATTATGCAAAACTCAGAGGGGGTCTAACTATATTTGCACCAAACCTCAGGGGTTGTAGGTGTAATTAGCCTAAAAAGAAAAAGTGGGGTAAGTAAATTAGCTAAAATAAAACACAAAATTAAAACGCTAGTAATGACATTACTCACAGGTTGGAGAACTAGACTGGGCTGGTTTTTTTGAGGCAAGCAAATATTATACCATAGAAACGCCACATACGGCAACCACCAAGTAAACACTGCAATCTATGAAGAGAGCACAGATGGTCTGATGCAACACCAGCCCCAACTCCAGATACTTAAAAGCTCCCAAATCTTGTCCATCGTCTGGATCAATTTTCAGTGCGGCATCTCCCTTTTTCGTTTGTGCAAGAGGGGATAATTTCGCAGCCACTATGATCACATCGGTTAGCATTACCAAATAAAGAGGCCTATAAGTGATGAGGCTCTTTGGCTTTACATTTGGAGGAAGATTAACGTGTGATAGAACTACCAGAAACGCTAACGCAACAGAACAAATAACACGTATATCTTCTGTGGACAT
This sequence comes from Petrea volubilis, assembly GCA_026212405.1. Classification (NCBI taxonomy): domain Eukaryota; kingdom Viridiplantae; phylum Streptophyta; class Magnoliopsida; order Lamiales; family Verbenaceae; genus Petrea; species Petrea volubilis. Next base: position 25,423,704 of record CM047876.1, on the reverse strand, counting down.
TATGCTGAAATTTATTTCCCTGGGAGTTATCGAACCAAGAAGATAGTCCGGTTTCTCAACTAATTTTGCATTATCTGGCATTAACGTGACTACCTTTTTCTCCTCAACCTTCTGCAGGTCAGGCGCTCTGGTTCTTAAATCATTCTGTTTAGGAATCTTCTCATCGTTGTGCTGTTTTGTTACTCGATCAGGCGCATTAGCTCCACCTTCAAGATAAATTGAATTATCAGGAAAATACGGTTATGTGACTGAAATTTTACATCAATCTGCTAGAAAAATACATGTTTCAACCATTAGTAACTCATAATATCTCATACTGATGGGGGACACAAGTTTATATAATTTAAACCGGGCAACAAGTTAAAGACAGGAAATGATGTCGAATTTGATCCTCAAAAGCATCATATCACGGTTAACTGAAAACAGGAGATAACTGATATAATTGCGCAAAGTAGAAATAAGCAAATAGGTGTGAAAATCACATGGAGGTATACTTTATATGTAATCCTGTTAAAATTCAAAATTTCACACACACACAAACACCACTCCTCAAAATCACAGAAATGCTGTATAATTTTGAAAGAAAAGAAAAAGATCATTTCCAACCAAAAGAATGTCCCGTGATCAAAATATCCACTAACACATCAAAGACAGTATCTAAAGTCGGCATGGGATTCAAATTTTAGGCTCGATTTAGTCCACCTAATCACAGTGAAATACAAACAGGATATACACACAGAGTATATACTAATTTCAAGAATCATACAAAACCTCAATAACCCATAGGATCTCCCAACTCTCCGCCCACCATTGTCGAAAAAATGAACTTGGACCTACCTCAACCTCAAAAGCTAGCTCGTGAGGAGAGGAATGGCCAAACTATTATAAGCCACTCCGCATTGTTCGATGTGGAGTATTTTACAACAATTCCCGAAGATTGGAATCAAACTACCCCCTTTACACACACACACACACGTGTGTGTGTGTGTACATACATATATGCATAAAATGTATAAATTAAGCATGGATTGCAATGGTATGCTCAATTGTAGCCCATGCTAATTACATATGCAAAGTGTATGCTAATTTCGTGTCAGGCAACACCTCAACAAACCATAGAATCTCCCAATCTCTCTGTTCACCGCTCCATAACATCTGATTCAAATTCAACACCATGCAGTCACTGGCAAATATCAACACCATGTACGAATTTCAACAACCAGGCAACCGCCCAATAATGTAAACGGATAAAATTACCAAAATAACGAGAATCTTGAAACAAGGCCTCGTTATTCGGTGTCACGGGCTCTGATGATGAGCGCGCGTGTTGCGGCACTGGTGATGGATGATCCTCGTGAGGGATTGAAAAGGAAGAAGACTTGGAAAGTGGCTCGGGCTCCAGGGTCTGGATCCGGCCCGTTATCAGTGCCATCCGATCCGTCCCCCGAGAGATTATCTTCCTCCTCCTCTCTTGTTTCTCCATTTCTCTCTCTCTCCCTCTCCCTCTCCGTGATATCTCTGTGCGTGTTGGTTTATTCTTTGCAAAGCATTTTCTCTATTTTCGTAATTCTTTTGGGATACGTAAACAGAGTTTCAAGAATAACGAGTTTATATCTATTTTATGATCCACAAATATTGCTAATGCTATGTAATCTATTAATATTTTGCTTTTTAATTTTAATTCATATCGTCTTATACAATTTTTTTTTAAAAACTTTCATTCTAATTATATTTTATATAAATGTTATCAAAACCATAAATTTAATGAATTATTACACTTTAACTAATACAATCTTTACATGTGCCATTTAAGGACGTGCTTCCAATCACTGAAAAACTTCGATTGAGAATTGAAAATCGTCATGATCTTATATTAATTTGAGCTTGAGCCTGACAAGTCAAGAAAAAACACGCTCGAGCTCGGGCTCAAGTCATGTTTGAGCTCGACTCAAATTGGCTCGAATTTATGAAAAAATTAAAGGCTTGAGGCCGAGCTTGAACTCAAGTTTAAATATTTTTAATTATTTTATTGTGTTCAAGCTGCAGGTTCGAGTTCAAAAATTAATATATTATTTATAATATTATATATAATTATATAAAAATAAAATTAAATATTAAAAAAATAAAAGCTTGCGAGCCTATGAACAATAATTATTTAGCTCGAGCTTGGCTTGGCTCAAATTATTTGAATTCGAGTTCGAACTTTTTTCAAGCTAGCTCGTTAAGCTCGCTCGATTCGTTTACATAACTAACCCTATGTATGCCATTCTAAGGTGAGCTAATGACTATAATAGCCTTTCATTTTCATTTTTTCAAATTCATCGTACAATAAAAATGGGATTAACTCGTAATTATTGGATACCATAAAACAATCTCACCATTTGCAGTGAGATTATCTGTGTTGGCTATTATGCATTTGTATTGGACCTTTCATTAATTCAAGGTTGGCTAGTGGCGACAAAAGACTAATAATAAGTAGAAACAATTAAGTCGCATGTTGTCACAAGTTGACTATATATTGATGCAATTTGAATGCTACAAAATAATATTACATCTCTTCATCTATCTATTATTGCATGACACATATATTGGTTGTATTTAACTCTTTATCCATGCCAATCAAGGTTGTATTTTAACTCATTGGAAAGCTTCGAATAAGGATTGAAAATGTAAAATATATATATATATATATATATATATATCATATATCAATTCGAACGGATTAAAACTCTATGAATCAAATTGGAGATGAAGTTTCTGCCAAAAACATGCAGTTGTTTAGTGGTGTTCAATTATCTCATGACTTCACATGTATTGATTTTTTTTCACCGCAACTTGTTTATTTTTATTAGGGCAAATTCCAAAATATCCCCCTGTGATTTCGAAAATTGACAGAAAATCCCCTGTGGTTTATAAATATGCAACACCACCCCCCCCCAAGTGTTTTCTTATACCTTGTGCCAAACCCCCTTTCCCTCATAAGATAACAACGCTTGTATTACATGTGTCTAATATGCGAAAATTAATGATTTTTGGCACTTTTTGTAAGTAAATTGATGAATATACCCTTACCCTTATATATTTAAATATAATTATCTAATATGACAAATAAATCCCTTTTATTTGTTTAAATTTCAATTAAGCCCTTATCTTTTTATTTATAAACTTTAAAATTACAAATCAGCCTATTTAATTTTTTTAATTATATTTTGTATTTATTCAAAAAATTATTATTATTATTATATCTTTAAAAAATTCTTAGTCAAATAATAATAAAAATAATATTTTTAAAAATGCATTCAATTTTTTTTGAAGAAAAATAGGAATGTTCAAGTATTATTTACTTTTAATAACTTAATAATAACAATAAATAGTTTATTAATTTTTTTAAAGGTTTTTTTTTTGTCATCTCTTCACCTCCTAAACCCTAGCTGCCCGCCGCCAACGTTCGTCAACCAAACCCTAGCCCTATCTCCACGCTGCCGTCACCCCAAACCCCAGCCCACCGCTGTCGCCCAAACCCTAGCTGCCCTCCGCCAATGTTCGTCAATCAAACCCTAGCCCCATCTTCACGCCGTCGTCACCCGAAACCCTAGTCCGCTGCTGTTCGCCTCCCAAATCCTAGCCCCATTTCCACGCCGTCGTCGCCCCAAATCCTAGCGCTATCTCCACCTTCTTCTTCCCTCATCACAAACACACACACAGAGCAGCAAGGAAGAAGTAGATCTAGGGTTAGGGAGGCGGCGGCGGCGGCCTAAGGAAGAAGATGGTGGGTCATGGTGATAACGGCAGTGGTAGGGGCTAGGGCGACAAGAAGACGGTTGACAATCGAGGTGATAACGGCGGTGACGGAGGCGGCGGCTCGAGGAAGAAGATGGTAGGTGGCGACGGCAGGGCGAGACAATGATGGCTTAATTTCAGCATTATCGCATTTTTCCAAGGATCTCTTCACAACAGGGTAGCGGTGGCGGCTTCACAGAGAGAGAGAGAGAGAGAGAGAGAGAGGGGAGAGGGATGTGTGGGTGTGTGTTTTAATATATTTTAATTTATAATTTTTACTTAAATATTATATTTTTTGTATTCAAGAATCAATTTGAGTTGTTCATTTTTTAAGTTAAAATCCAATGACTCTTATTGATAGGGGCATAACAGGCATCTCAGTATAAATTTAACGCCGTCAATCAAGTACTAACAGAGGGGGAGAGTTTGCAGGGTATAAAAAAATACAGGAAATTTTTTGCATATTTATAAACCACAGAAAATTTTCTGTCAATTTTCGAAACTACATAGGGATATTTTGGAATTTTTCCTTTTTATTAAACAATTGTTAAAAATAATGGACAACTGACAACGTTTGTGTGAACCCCACATGTACCATTCTACGGTCAGCTAATAACTCTAATACCTTTCATTTTCATTCTTCCAATTCCCATCTTATAATAAGCAATAGTAAACCTCAACTAATAAAAGGAAAAATGTAATATATTCATAACTATTGGACACCATAAAATAACTCCACAACTTGCAATGAGATTATATGTGCTGGTTGTTATGCATTTATGTTGGAGCTTTCACTTATTTGAGGTTGGTGAGCGACAGTACAAATTACATGCTTCTATAGAGATAATTGCTTATTTGGTCCCATAGCGATATATTCGTTAGTCGATTTTGTTCCAAAAGTTTTTTTTAGCCAATATAGTCCCACTGGATATAACTCTCTCTCCAAAATGGTCCATCCATTAAAAACTAACGGGAAATATACGTGCAACTCACGTGCGCCATTAATTTTTAAATGAAGGGAGTTACACGTGGGACTACTTTAATCAATTTTGAAAATTTGATCAGCGAGCCCTTCTGTACTGTGGGACTAATTTGGCTAAAATGTATATTTAATGTTAATCATGACTTGATGCATAATTAATTCCTTATCCAAGTCCAAGGACTAATTAAGCCGCGTTATAAGCTTGGAACATTCCTAATTCTTTTATTCCCACTTAGAAATTTTCATATGGGATGGGTTCTCAATAAACTCATTCTTTAACGAGCACTCATTTATGCATACGAGTGTCACTACACTCGAAGTCCATGAAACAATACATCTCCCATTTGAAATAGTCATAATGCAAGTCTTTTAATGAGTTAAGTCAATACCCCACTCTAAATTAGACTCAATAACTTTGAGTAATTTTGATCGCGTTTTACAGACTTGTTTCAAGACTTCTATCTCTATGCGAAGCCAAGTCTCACAGCTTTAATAGAATCATGGAGATTCAACCACAAACATTTAATATTTTTTGGCAATCTTCATTGCATAGCATTAGTTATATTATTTATATTTAATGTTTGTGAATGAATCTCCATTATCACATTAAATATTACTCAAAGTCTTGAAATAAGTTTGTAAAATATAATCAAAATTACTCAAAGTTATTGAGTCTAACTGAGACTGTGGTATCGACTTGACTCATTAAAAAACTTACATTTATGACTATTTCAAATATAAGATATATTGTTTCATGGACATCAAATGTAGTGATACTCGTATGGATAAATGGGAGATCGTAGAGAATGAGTTTACTGACAATCCCATCCCACATGAAAATTTCTAAATTTGAATAAAAGAATTAAGAATGTTCCAAACTTATAACGTGATTTAATGAGTTCTTGAACTTGGATGAGGAATCAATTATACATCAAGTCATTATTAAAATTAAATATATATTTTAGGCAAATTAGTCCCACAGTACAGAAGCGCTTGCCGATTTGGTCCCAAATTTTCAAAATTAATTAAAGTAGTCCCACGTGTAACTCTTTCCATTTAAAAATTAACGGTGCACGTGAGTTGCACGTGCGTTTTCTGGTAGTTTTTAACGAAAGGACCATTTTGGAGAAATGGTACTATCTAGTGGGACTATTTTGGCTAAACAAAAAAAATTGGAACCAAATCGACTAGTGAATATATCGTATGGGACCAAATTGGCTAAAATTTCTGCTTTTATACCTTGACTATTGATGGATAATAATTGAAAGCGAGGCCGCATCCTTTAATTATGAATCATTATTTAAGTCATGACTATAAAATATTTTTTTGGGTGAAAAAAAAGTTTAAAAATGGAAAAATGATAGAAAACAAATGTTGATTGGTAAATTTTAGGGACAGAATGTAGTTTATCACCAAAAAACATTGAGAAATATTATCTTTAAGCCCTATTCCGACCAAATTTCACCTAAGATGACTCAAGAGAATGCAAGGCTAGCAAATTAGTGTTTTTTTTTGCCTTTACTTGTCCTCAATTAGGAATTTAGTACCAATAATAAATTTAGAACAATGTCATTTATTAACAATACCCATTAATTTGTTCATGTAATCTTGTTATATTTAAACAACAATTATTTTATTGACAAAACAATGCAGTAGAAATAAATTGTCTCAACTTGTGGTCGAATTTATGAATTTACAATTAAGAATTTTAAATCCACAATAAAAATGTATGGATCTCGTGTTTGTATAAAATCTTAGGCTATTGATTAAGAAGTTTTTCCAAGTATAAGTAGCCCATTCAACCTTGCAATTGTCACTCCAAAAAACCAATTAATTTTATATAAAAAAACATTTGGTTAAATTATATTTATTTATTATTATTATTATTTTGAAAAAAAAAAATGCCGAATCATATCAAGAAATCGTTTCAGGTGTACATGTCGAAAATCAAATTTTCCAACAAACAAATTCAATCTTCGTTGCGCAGTTGCAAGCTCCCCAGGACGGCGTCGTTTGGCGGCCAGCGCGAAGTTAAAGAAAACGACGCCGTATCGCTACCCGATACCGATCAATACCTGTTGGAAAAATTAAGGTCATTCTATCGAAGGGAGTGCAAAGCAGAAATGGCGAGGATCAACGGCCAAACGGCGTCGTACCTGTTCGACTCGCCGCCGGAGAATCTCGGCCGCTCGGCTAGGTTTTTCGTCGCGTCCGGCTCGTCGAGCCCGTCGATCACGGATGAAGCGCGCTTCTCCGCCGCCACGTCTGATGCGTTCGATTCTTCGACGGCGCACAACGCCGTGGGGATCGGGACGGGAGATTCGCCGGCGCCGGACGATTTCATCACGATCCTGGCGTATTCGCCGAGTCCGTACGAGGATTTCCGGCGATCGATGGAGCGGATGGTGGAGGTGCGTATGGAGCGTGCCGGAGGAGTGGACTGGAAGTTCATGGAGGAGCTTTTGTCTTGTTATTTGGATTTGAATAACGAGAAATTCTCGAGGCACATAACGCGTGCTTTCGTGGATTTGGTGGTGGTTTTGTGTGAGAATTCGTGGAGGATTCCGTTGAGTGTCCGGCTTAGGCACGGTGGCTGAATTAGAAGCGAGCTGAGAGATGGGAGATTACATATGTAGACTAATGCATGCATGAATTTTGTCAATGAATTTAAAAATTGTAGTTTTCATTTTAATTAAGTTTTTTTGTTCGTGTGTGTGTGTGTGTGTGTGTGTGTGTTTAAATACACATTTAATTAAATTTGCTGCCCATGTTTTCTTGATCAGCCAACCTCATGTAGTTTTTTTGTTTGTTTTGGGTGAAATCTCTTACCCTCTATTTGGTTTTAGGATTTTAGTAAGGAAAATAGGGTGGAATTTTTTTTTTTATTTTATGCTTTCATTTTTATCATTTTTATTTTCCTCCCACTTTTCCTCATCAAAATCCTTGTTCCAAACATAGTTTTAGTCTTACATTAATTGCTTTCGAAAATTTTTAGCGCGAATTCGATATGGTCGAACACAATCAATTACGTAACAAGTGTTGTTACTTTTTCTTATGAAATTTGTTATTTTTTAAAATTATATACTAATCACATATGAACACAAATCACTCGTCATGTGTTTAGTACTCATAACGATTGCGTTGGAATTGAACTAAAATTTTCAGTTGATTTCATATAGTTGTTCTCAATATCACTTATATAGTGAAAACAAAAGATAGAACAATATATAAATCAACTATAAGCCCGTTTGGATGAACTATTTTTTAGACAATAAACACTTATTTTTTGAAAAAAAAACACTTTAAGACAAAAAATATATATATACGCTTTTGAATGGACTTTAAAAAAAAGCAAAAGTTAGAAAAAAAAGTCAAACAGGATTTTTTTTCTCCAAAAGCTACAATAAAGTAGTTTCAAATAAATAATACATTTTAAAACACTTTTAATTATCATATCCAAACGCAAAATTATTTAACTAAATAAAAATTTACCATAAAAAAAACCGTTCTAAAAATATTTTTTTTAAATCCATCCAAACGGGCACTAAAACACATACAAATGGAGCGAAGAAAAACATTCGATAAGATAATTACTCGAGCAACAAAATAAAATGTATTCCATTATTCATTGAATTTATCACTCGAGATTAATTGATCAAAGAACAATTATTTATCACTCTAGATCGATCAATGTCAATTGAAAGATATTTTACATTAAAAATTCAATACCCATCTTCTTCTTCTCTTGCCTTTTTTTTTTTGGAGTAAATAAAATTGGTTTTAGATTTAAATTATTATTTTCATAGTTCTATATTTGTGTCACGCAACAAGAATCGGGCCAAATAGTACCTTCAAACACCAGTAAAAAAGCCCAATAGTGCAGGCCCGCTAAAAGAAAGGAAAGCGCAGATCTTTCTAGAACACGGAGTATATCCGATTCCCCTAGACACATCTAGGACCATTAGACCAACGTTTTCTTTAATTTGCCCTTCTGCCTTTTTTTAAGCTGAAAGTACCCCCACAAACCCTCTCGCTTTTAAACCCCTCTCTCTCTCTCTTTGGAGTGAAAATTCCAGAAAATCCTAGACGCGGCGCGCTTGATCTATTCTCAGGTGCTGTTAACTAACTCTGGAATCTCCAAAACTAGTATTGATTTAGTATCTTTCTCAGATCTAATCGGTTGTTATTTTTGGTTAGTTTCTGTTTTTACATGTTTTTTTTTGTTGGGTTTTGTGCTTAATCTGATGTTTGGAATGTGTTTTTTTGTTACTCTGTATGTTTGATTGAACTGGATTTTTGTTTTGGATTGGTTTGGGGTTTTGTTTAGATGGAATTGGTGGTGATTTTGAAGTGTTGGAGCTTGAGGTTGTTGTCATTATTAGTTATGCATTGGAAAAATTTAGTGATGTGGCGGTTAGTGTTTCGTGATTCAGTTTGCCACTAAGGTTACTTTAATGAAAATGCAGTCTTTTATAGCAATTCAGCCGGAGATTTCGACTTGGAGATCATTTTGAAGTGTTGGTGCTTGAGGATGTCGTCATTGTTTGTTATGCATTGGGAACACTGATTACGGTGTTAGTGTTACGTGATTCGGATTGTGGTCATAAGTGAATTTGATTTTAGTATGCTTCTCTATAGTAATTCAGACAGAGATATTGAATTGCGTCAATCTCTTTTCTGAATTCATTCTGTTGTTTGGGAAAATTGTCGTCTTTTATAGTAATTCAGCTGAAGATTGCAACTTGGGGATCGTTTTGAAGTGTTGGTGCTTGAGGATGTCATCATTATTTGTTATGCATTGGAAACTCTGATTATGGTGTTAGTGTTACCAGATTCAGATTGTAATCGTAAGTGAATTTGATATTAATGTGCTTCTCTATAGTAATTCAGGCAGAGATTTTGAATTACGTGAATCTCTTTTCTGAATTCATTTAGTTGTTTGGGAAAATTTTCGTGATCTTGAGGATATTATGCTTCCAATAGCTGTCACCTTGCAATACATGAATCTGAACCTTGGTCTTGGAGTAGATTTCGAATTGGGAGGTCTCAAGGAAAGTTTTTGAGGGTTGCCTTGATTGTTCACAGTGTCCTATGTTTTGTTCTTTCCTGATGTCTTATATATACATAATATGATTGGATAATTTCATTGATTTCTGATTGATACAATGACAAGGGAAGTATGAGTAGTTTGCATTGATGTACAGTTTGCTGTTGTTTGATGGTGATGATGAAATTGATATTTTTATGCTTCAGGTTAGCCAACTTTGTTGCAATCAAGTGACATAGCCGCAAATTTAAACTATCAAATCAAACATGAGTGTGGTTGGTTTTGATTTCGGCAACGAGAGCTGTGTTGTTGCTGTTGCAAGGCAGAGAGGTATTGATGTTGTGCTTAATGATGAGTCAAAGCGAGAAACCCCTGCTATCGTGTGCTTTGGCGACAAACAGCGGTTTCTTGGGACAGCTGGAGCTGCATCAAGTATGATGAATCCAAAAAATACAATATCTCAGGTAAAGAGGCTAGTAGGACGCCAGTTTTCAGATCCCGAGCTGCAGCGTGATCTCAAATCTTTGCCCTTCTTGGTGACTGAAGGGCCTGATGGATATCCCTTGATACATGCTCGTTATTTGGGAGAGACTAGAACCTTTACACCCACACAGGTATTGGGAATGGTGCTTTCCAATTTGAAGAGCATTGCTGAAAAGAATTTGAATGCAGCAGTTGTAGACTGCTGCATTGGAGTACCTGTTTATTTCACTGACCTTCAGAGGAGGGCTGTTATAGATGCTGCAACAATTGCTGGTTTACACCCTCTCCGTCTTATTCATGAGACCACTGCTACTGCTCTAGCTTATGGTATCTATAAGACTGACTTACCTGAAAATGAGCCCCTCAATGTTGCTTTTGTTGATGTTGGGCATGCAAGCATGCAAGTTTGTATTGCTGCATTCAAGAAGGGTCAGCTGAAGATTTTGGCTCATTCTTTTGATCGATCCCTTGGTGGAAAAGATTTTGATGAAGTTCTTTTCCAGCACTTTGCTGCAAAATTCAAGGATGAATATAAGATTGATGTATATCAGAATGCCAGGGCTTGCTTAAGGCTTCGTTCTGCTTGTGAAAAGTTGAAGAAGGTTCTCAGTGCGAATCCTGAGGCGCCTTTGAACATTGAATGCTTGATGGATGAGAAGGATGTAAGAGGTTTCATTAAGAGAGACGAGTTCGAGCAAATTAGCATCCCAATATTGGAACGTGTGAAAAAGCCATTGGAGAAGGCTCTCGCAGAAGCCGGACTGACTATTGAGAATATACATTCAGTTGAGGTTGTTGGTTCAGGCTCTCGAGTTCCTGCCATTATTAAGATATTGACTGAGTTCTTTGGCAAGGAGCCTAGGCGTACGATGAATGCAAGCGAATGTGTTGCCAAAGGCTGTGCTTTACAGTGTGCTATTCTTAGTCCCACATTTAAAGTGAGGGAGTTCCAGGTAATCATTAGGATCATAAGCTATTTAGCTTTTGTTCTGAGATCCATGTTTCAATTATACCTTGTAGCTTGGATTTGGTGCAATCAGCGTAGTCATCTTTTGTTCTTGTGCACGGGCATGTGGGTGAATGTTGGCTAGATTTGCCTCCCATATGTTTTTCTTGTCTTTTGCAGAGTACTTGGTTCAGATCTTTGGTGAGTCTTAGACCTATATAGAACAATTAAAACCTAATGTTTTCCTTTGTCCAGGTTAATGAGAGCTTCCCCTTCCCGATTGCTTTGTCATGGAAAGCTTCTGGTTCGGAAACTCAACATGGAGCAGTGGATAATCAGCAGAGCACCGTTGTATTCCCGAAGGGTAATCCCATACCAAGCGTGAAGGCATTGACTTTCTATAGATCTGGGACATTCACATTAGATGTTCAATATGCTGATGTCAGTGAATTGCAAGCACCTGCAAAAATTAGTTCCTACACGGTAGTTTTTCTAGAAGTGTTACTTGAATTCATTAATTCAAGCTCTTGTAGACATCACTCATACAGCTATAGTGCACTTACTCCATATTGTTGTTATGTTGAGTGCAGATTGGACCTTTTCAACCCACGAAGAGTGGTGAGAAGGCAAAATTGAAAGTGAAAGTACGCCTGAATCTTCATGGTATTGTATCAGTTGAATCAGCGATGGTGAGTTCTCATGATGAAGCACTTCCATTATTCTCTTATCGTTTTACAGTCTATTCTTTAATAATTAACATTCTTGGAAGATGGAAATGATGGATAATTTACTGAAGTATAGAGGGCAATAAATATTTATGCTTAGAGCCTTTTAACAACTAAGTTCTATTTATACTGTACTGAACTTTTTGAGTTTTGACAAATTTTGGTTGTTGTTTTTAAACTTGTACACTTGTAGCAGTGATCCTATCTCGTAAAAGGTGGCCCCAACAGGATACTGAATGCAGCATATTGTGTCTTTCGTTACTTAATTGTTGCAATCTAATAGGACCTTCAGCTCAAGTGTTGCACATGTTTATTTAGATGTGACCCGTGATGATATCCTGGCTGTGTATCTGATGATAAATTTATCCCATATGGATCAACGAGTTAATAAAAATTGACCGAGTAAAACATGTGACAAACCTTGTTGAACTTGGAAAACCTCTGAAGCAGCTTTCCCAATTTAATATTGAAGAGGAAAACCTAGTTCTATGTATCCTTTGAAATCTGATGTGTGTGTCTTCAAGCAGCTCCTGGAAGAGGAGGAAACAGAAGTTCCAGTTGTAAAAGAATCCGCAAAGGAACCCAACAAGATGGAAACTGATGAGGCTCCTGCAGAACCTGCGCCCCCAAGCACCACGGAGAATGATGTGAATATGCAAGATGCTAAAGCTGATGCTGCTGGGGCTGAAAATGGTGTACCAGAGTCAGGAGATAAGCCAGTTCAGATGGAGACTGATGCCAAGGTGAGCTTACAATGTGCACATGGTAGAGTTTGTTTTTAATGATATTGTCAAATTCTCCTGTTCCAGTGAGTGTAACTGCAAGGCTTTATGAACTTTCTGGCAATTTTTTCCTTTAAGGTTTGTCTTAGTAAGGACAATGAATTTCCTTTTCATATCTTTCCTATGTCTCTGACTTATCTTAATGGTTTTGGTATCCTTTAATATTTTCTCTGTTCTCTACGCCCCTCCCTGTTCCTGCATGTTCTCTTTCATGGAAAACAAGTAATAAAGTGTTGCTCTTGCTCAGAATTCTAATTGCCAACTTCAGCCTTCAAACTATTTGTGTCACATTTGAAGAAGTTTACCTATGTCATCATTGCGTGGTTGTTGCAGTAGGTCCAAGTTGGTTTCATGAATTGTTTATTTTATTTATTTTTATTTTAATTATAAATTCTAATGTGCTTATGTCATGAACTGGTGCCATCGTACCCATGAGTTTAATGTGGTTTCATGCTCATCAGGCGGAGGCTCCAAAGAAGAAAGTTAAGAAAACAAGTGTGCCTGTATCAGAGGTTGTTTATGGAGGACTCGCTGCTGCAGATGTGCAGAAAGCTGTGGAGAAGGAATTTGAGATGGCTTTGCAGGACCGTATTATGGAAGAAACTAAAGATAAAAAGAATGCTGTTGAGTCTTACGTTTATGACATGAGGAACAAGGTATGTAATAGTTTATTGGTCTTGTAAGCCGCATAAGTTGTTCGCCACCAACAGTCTTTTGTTCCTGCAGCTTCATGACAAGTACCTGGAGTTTGTAACGGAATCAGAGAGAGAGCAGTTTATTGATAAACTCCAGGAGGTAGAAGATTGGTTGTATGAGGATGGAGAGGATGAAACTAAAGGTGTATATATTGCTAAGTTGGAGGAGCTCAAGAAGGTAAGAGCCTTGAAGTTTTAATTTTGTTCTCATGTGTCTTATTTTTGTTCTTGTATGCCTTTTTGTCAGTCTAGGAGACGGTTTGTAATTTTTAATCAAAATCCTGCAGCAAGGAGATCCTATCGAGGAGCGCTACAAGGAATATACAGAGAGGGGATCTGTAATCGACCAACTTATTTATTGCATTAACAGTTACAGAGAAGCAGCTATGTCGACTGATCCCAAGTTTGATCACATTGATTTGGCGGAGAAACAGAAGGTATGTCCCTCCCAAAATGCTTGGAGATATAATCGATTGGTATGGATTGTGACTTATACTGTTTTATGACACTTCAGGTTTTGAATGAATGTGTGGAAGCTGAAGCCTGGCTAAGACAGAAAAAGAGTCAACAGGACGCACTTCCAATATATGCAACACCAGTTCTCTTGTCTGCAGACATCAGGAAAATGGCTGAAGCCCTGGATAGGTATTATGAATTGCCACATAGCTACCTACACTGTTTTCCTTGATGCCGAATACTGTTACAGGCGCTCTCTGGGGCTCAGACTCATGTGCAGACAGATTATCTGCTGGGGCTACCTTGCAATTACTTTTTAATTACGATCTGCAGCGTGTTATTTTAGTTTCTTTATGTGATGCTGAATTTCGAGTTTTGTTTCGCAGGTTCTGCAGGCCAATAATGATGAAACCAAAGCCGGCAAAACCAGCCACTCCCGAGGCACCACCCTCACCAGCGCCCTCCTCCCAACCAGGCGAATTGCAGTCTGAAGGGGCGGAGAATGATAAATCCAGCCCCAGCCATGGCCAAAACGCCAACGCAAATGAATCTGCCAAAACTGGAAACGACGCTCCACCAGCTGCTGCTGAGCCCATGGAAACGGACAAATCCGAGACCGCTCCAACCTCTGCTTAAGTTGATGGGCCATTACTCGTACCAATACACGGTGCTGGGTTCATTTGTTCAACCAGCGAAATCTGAATTCGGGACTTCTGGTGGAAATGTGGTTACAATGCAAAATGTTTAATGAGATCTCGTTTCGATTAATGTGGGTGTATTTTCAGCAGGTGGCAAAGTATATGATTTATAGGTTGCGGTCTTTATAATCCTGTTTTGAAGAAGGGTTTGTAAGAAATAGCGTAGTGACTATCAATCCTCCGCTCTTTATTATTCAGTATCGTCCACAGGAAAAAAGACACCTCGCCTTGATTCAGAAGGAACTGCTGCTGAGAATTTTGCCTTGATTTAAAAGGAACTGGAATTTGTTTTTACTATCGTTCTTGTGCAAATGACGATGTTGTGATTATTTTTTATTAGGCTTGAGAAGCTTTATGTTGCAAGCTGCTATATTGAGACGGTTGTGCTATATAAGAAGTGGATGGGAAAAACAACTACATTTTTTTTATACAATTATCTCGGAATATGCTATAGGCTATAATTCCAGTGACAACAACTCTCTTTCGTACGTGTCTAAATGGCGAGATAACCTGAACTAAGCACCTGGCATTTGTCTTCCTTTCTTTTTCTTGTGTGTGTTTTTTTGGTCTTATGGGAACATTTAATTCCATACACCTCACGTGATGTTGTTGTAGCATATTATACAATCACATTAACTCTTGACATAAAGTCTTTGTAGCATATTATACAATCACATTAACTCTGAGTCGTTATAGTATAGCGGTGAGTATTTCAGCCTGTGATGCTAGTGGCAGAGTTTCGATTCATGGATATCATATATCCTTCGCGCAAAGCTGACTAAATAATAATCTCTTTTTTCCCGTTTTGGATCGGCCATGTGTCTTATATAATCCAACTTAGCAGAATATATAAATTGAACGAACAAGCGAAATAAAAAATTTGAAATCTATGCCCATATCTTTGAATTCAAATGGTTTTATCATTGCGTAATTATTAACACTTTCCCCTCTCTTTGTTCCGTTAAGAAACCTAAACTTAAGCCGATAAATGACTATTTCATCCTTGAATGTCTTGGCAATCTTAATATTTGCAAAGGAGAGTATTGAAATATTTTTTTTAAATTTATGCAATGTAGTAATGCTTATATTTTTATAAGGGGTGTTGATGTAAAACATCAAAAGAAAGATACGGAACAATGTGAAATCTGTTTGAAATATGATAAATAATTGTTTAATAACTAATTGTATGGAATATAATTGTTATATTCCTCAACAGCCATATTCATTCGATTTCTTTCCATTTTTAAGTACGCCAAACGCTTAAGGCTTATCTTTCCAATGTTTATAACAATAAGAAATATTTCGCGACATTTATTCCTTTTTAAGTATACAAATATTATTTTGACGATATCATCATTTTCCGTTAATAATCCTAACGATAGAGGCAATTTGTTAATCAGGTCATCAGCAGCATAGAGATTGGACTCCAAGCCGTCATTAGCATAGCTGGAGTTGATAATGCAACTAAACAGATAAAACAGTTACAGTACACACACACACACATATATATATCAGCTATAAACAGATAAAACAGTTAACAGGATTCATATATAAAACTTCCCTATAATGTGTCAACTTTCCTCATTTCTTCATTGTGATTCTGTCACGAGTTTCCGATTCAACATTCGTGCAAAACGATATTATAAACACATGCGAGAGCAATTAAGCCGATGACATATAAGATGACACACATTCTTGTCATAGACTGTCTAAAGCCAGACGAACAATTAAGCCGACGAAATATGAGATGAAACACATTTTAGTAACAGATTATCTAAAGCCGAAACAGAGAGCGCGTATGAATATGATAGAATATGAACTATATTATAAACTCATTTATTTTCATCGCATACACTTTATTTATCTTGCAGATCAAGAACCTGAGGAGAGCAAGCTATAATACAACACACCTGCAAGCAGTAGCCAATCATCTGCAGATCAGACAAGATAACAGCTACATCAACCGCTAACGTTCTCGTTATTATCTTCATCATCTCCTCGTCTAATCTTAGCAATCTCAGCTTGAGCTCTCTCCACAATCTGCCTCTTCTGCATCTCCAAATCTCTATGAAAATCCATTCTCATTTTCTCAAGCTCCACCATTTGCTGCCTCTTACTACTCTCAATCTTCTCGTATCTCTCGCTAAATTTCCTAAACGAGTCAGCAAGCATTTTAAAAGAAGCTGCGCCGCCCCTTATTCTTTCATTATTCGTTTTCTTGGGAGGGGGCCCCACTGATTCGTCTTCAGATTCTGAGTTTTCTGGACTATCTCTCATTTCATCCAATCCGTTTGAGCGATTTAAATAAATTTTAGGGTTCATGAACACATACTCTCCTGAGTCAACCCCACACGAAAGCCCTGCTTGCTGTGGGACCGATGGCGACAATAGTGCATCCATTTTCTTGAAATACCCCCATTGGCTGGCGGGCCCACCGGGATCTCCAGACTTTATTTTCTCCTTTTTGTACTTTTTCTTGAGCGTATCCAAACGGTTCCTGCACTGAGTGTCGGTCCTTTCGATTTTTGATTCTTGGGATACCTTCTCGGCGACTTCTTGCCATTCTTCCAACCGGAGACTCTTTCTACCTTGTTTGAGAAATCTCTCACCCCAAGCATCGAGTAGGATAACAGTCTCGTGCTCCGTCCAATCCGTGAGTGGATTACGTCCGCCGTAAGATGACTTTGGAAGTGATGATGGGGTAGAAGAAGGAGGTGGGACCCGAGGGGCAAACTCGTAACTTGAGAAGAGGGTTTTCAGCTTCCTCTTCTTAGAATGACTCTGTGAATCGCCACAATTGTCATCATTGTTGTCATCCACATTGCCATATTCATAATCATCTTTACCTATCCTCTGCACACCATTTCCTCCATCATCATCATCATCATCATCCTCATCGCCATCATCCTCATCTTCTTCGTTATTCATAGCCTTTACATCATCACCATCACTATCATCATTGTCAGTTTCGTCAGCTTCAACATACGAATTGCCAACATTTCGAGGATAACCAACATTTTCAGCAGGAAACTTCAGGCGATTTATGGCATAAGGGTTGGAATGGTAAGTGACCTCATCCTCATCATCCATTATGCTAAGAGACCAAGAATACCAAGAATATCAATACTATCCAATTCCTAGTTCTCTAGCAAGATTAAATTCCTATAAAAGAACTGTACTCTCACATCCAACCAAAGATCCTGTCTTCCATCCATGTCAAGAGAACATGATTGTTTCTCAAGGACCTAAAACACATATAAAATCCAGATAATTATTGCTCAGAGTAAAGCTCATTAACCGAATAATATTGCCTACCCCAATAAAAACTCACAAGTATAAATTCAGTATCTTCAAGATCAAAAACTATAAATATCGTTTCAGAAAAGGAAAAACAATCATACAAGAACAAAGACACTAAACTACAGTAAAACAGAAATCAATGAACAACAAGAAATTATAACCAAGAATCCCATAATCCTACTTAAAACTCAAATCTTTACTGATCCCACAAAATTAAATTCCAAAAAAAAAAAAATCAAGAACGCGTCTCACATCTTACCTCAAACAACTTAATTATGCTGCTGAGAGTGCCTTCAAGATTCAAGCTTTCCAGAAAATCGAAAACTAGTTCCTATATATCAAATAAAATTGTAATAAAAATAAGAAAGCTAGAAGTTCTCAAGAAATTTTGATTCGACGTGGAATCTTATAAATTTGTTGGGAATTTGAGAAATTTCAAAGCTTTCTTGTGTAGGGTAAGAGAGTAAGTAGAGAAAAGGCGAATCTTATTGGGGTAGAATTAGAAATAGTCGAGGACGAAAATGGTGAAGTGGCTGTTGCTAATGTGCGCTGGGAGTGCGGTCAGTATTCTTGTCTGCTTCTGGCCCAACTTGGGCCCCACAAGAGGAACTTGGAATTTGTTGCACTACGGGCCAGATAATATAGGGCCCGGTTATTATTATATATATATATATATATATATTCGAGTTCTATTTTTTATAATTGAGTTTTTTTTAATATATATATTTTTTAAAGTTAAGAAATTTTATGTTTTGATACGACAATTAAAAATATTTTTTAAATATATTTTTATTTAAAATTATTTTAGATAACTCTTGAAAAAAATCAAAGAGTAACTCTTTTTTTCATATACTTTTTTTTTAAAAGAATTCAACCAAACATAAATTTATATGATTTTGTGTATATATATATATATATATATATATATATTAAATAAGTTTTTTTTTTGAACAAAAGTACGTGGTCTCAATCCTTTTTCCTCAGAAAACAAAATAAAAAAATTTAAGAAAAATAAAATAAAAATAGAAAAATATGTAAAGAATATGTGAAATTAGTTTAACATAGAAAATTAAAAATCCTAATTTTGATAAATAGAAGTTCTATTGAAAATTTGCTGGATATTCTGCGATTTAGAATCATAAACTAAGATTTTGATGTAATATTACGATTTCAGTGAGACAATTTGTTCTCATTTTTTATTAAATACTGTTATTATTTATAGACAAATAATGTAACTGTCTTTGGTTGTTGAGGTTTTGAGAGAAAAATAATTATAAACATAGAAATAGATGTTCAAAGTAATGACATTCGTAAAATTTAATTTTTGAACAAAAAAGTACATAATGACTTATTCTTTATGATAATTAGTCTCACCTCCCCTAAGTTTAGGCGAAATTATAAATAACTCTATTTTGTTTCAAAAATTACCAATATCCACTTGACATATATCAACCTTTACAGAAAAACGCAATATCACTAGTGAATTGCTGAAAATGCCATTAATCAAAATTTTCATCATTTTTTGATAATCAAAATATCATTGTTTATTGTAAGATTTTGAAACTCAAATGGTGTTTATTATAAGTTTTGAATTATATAAAGGTATATCTATAATATTTTTGGAAAATACTTGCAACAATGGGCCGAGCTCTCCGATGGGTTTTTTCCAACAAGATTTAGAAAGATCTTGATTTAATCAGTAATGAGCAATGCATTGGTGAAGTCCATTTTGGGATAGGGCTGATAGAGATGGAGGAGGTGGAAGAGATATAATGCAAGTTAAGGTTTGATGTAATTTTTGTTCAATTAAATTCAAATGGATTGAGAGTTAACAAAATTTATTGAGGGGTTTTGATGGGCTTGAAGAGATGAAAAAATAGATATGTAACTTTACTATTTAGGCAGTGGCGATACGATAACGGAGTGAGGTATTGTTCATGTTCAAAATAAAAGGGGTTTATTTGTAATTTTATTTAAATTTAAAGGAAGTGAGGGTAATTATCCATTATAAGTATCTAATAACAAAATTGGCATTACAGTCTCTTTATATGATTTAGCAATAAAGGGACAAAACTCGAAAGTATTGGTAATTTTTAAAATAATAGAAGATTATTTATAATTTTGCCTAAGTTCATGGAAGGCAAGGGTAATTATCATTTTTCTTTAACATGCATTAATAAATCATGGAACATTTTATCAAAAATAAATCATAGAACAATCTATTGAGATTAATGAAGCTGATCTAGTCATCCTAACAAACACACACAAAAATTCACAAAAAGAATGACTATTGATTAAAAAAAAAAAAAAAGGTTTTGCATGAATAATTGGTGAATTTTTGTGATTAAATGAGCATCAAAGATATATCGGTATGAGTAATTTGAAATACATTTCACAGATTATATACACAATTTTATATAGTATATATATATAGAGAGAGAGATGTGTGTGTGTGTCTAGAAAAGGTTTAAAAATCTCATATTTCTACAGAAGGACGGATGACCAGTGAAACCCATGACATGGCAACTTAGCGAACGCAGATTGTGGATAGATTGGAAAGAAAGGGGCCCTCTAAGTGCCTAACACGTAAAATTACCAAAATGCCACCCACATATTAAGGATGGTGCTATCACTAATGGAGCACCACTAATGCAAAAGATTTAGATTTTTGGTTAATTTAATTTGAATTAACTTGAACTCATACGTGCAATAATATTGTCAAACTAAAAATATTTTAGCTTATATTAATTTCATTGTTCTAAAATATTCACATTGTGATATATATAATAATGTTAAAAAAATTTACAATTCAATATTCATTTAGATAAAATCTTGTCTCAAAATTTAAATAATAAATATTTCTCGATGTTCATATATTCGAACAAAAATTCACATATATAATAACTTTATTAACATAAAAATTAGAATGACAATCTTTACTGTATTTTTCAGCGTATAGCAACATTAGTCCATACTAACGAGCCCTTTATTCTATTTTTTGTTATGAACTTGAGCAATGCTAAATAAATCTAGCCCGAGTAGATCTCAATACATTCAACTCAATTCCCCACTTTCTTTCAAATTCCTACCAAATTTGGAAATTAAAACAAAATTTTCTTATGAAAAAAAAATAATAATAAATAAAGGTAAGAGGGGCGTATGAGTCTTTCCACTCTCTATCTCTCTCT
Source organism: Petrea volubilis (assembly GCA_026212405.1). Lineage (NCBI taxonomy): Eukaryota > Viridiplantae > Streptophyta > Magnoliopsida > Lamiales > Verbenaceae > Petrea > Petrea volubilis. Next base: position 25,402,622 of record CM047876.1, on the reverse strand, counting down.
CTATCCCAATAGATTGGAAAAGAAAAAAGAAAGAAAAGTAGAAACTCAAGAAACCCCAAAAACAACAGAGCCATGGGAACAAATTAAGGTTCTTTGCTTATCACTCAAAAAATCAAGAAAAAAGTGTGTGATAGGCATAGCAAGCAATGGGCTCTTTGTTTTTGCACTCGCCATCTGGTAATTCCATCTTCTCTACATCATCTTCGCCATGTTGTTCGCAGCCCACATTCTTGTTTTCTTCCCCGAGAAATGCGCTTATTCGGAGGAAGAGGAGGGCGGCCATGGCTTCTCTGCAGCAAGAAAGCCCCAAAGACGACAACTTTAGCAACAGGAGAATGATTCTTTTCATGGGTTTGTCTGTATTGCCGATTCTTAACTTGAGGCCAGAGGGTTTTGAAGGGCTTGCTGCAGGTGAGCATCTGTGTGTGTGTGTGTCCCTTTTATGTTTCCTTGTATTTTCAAGATTCTTTGTTTGTAGGTCTCACATGTTTATGCCAAATTATAGTAGTTTGATTCTAGGCTTTGTGTTTGGAGTAGCTAGTCAGTTGTTTTTCTTGTAACTTATTTGGAGGAGTAGTGTGTTACCCGTTCATTTATTGTGTTCATCGGTAGCTTCTTATTGTGATGATACGATACATTTTCAAGAAACGAACACAATTGATAATTTGTCCACAAATTTGAAATGAGCATATAGTTGCTTCAGCTTTCATCTGACATTTATGCATAATTGCATTCATGTTTGAGTGGTAAATTTGTCAATGAAAATGTTGGGATATGAAGGTGAATTTGGGGGGAGATTTTGAGGTTCTCTAATGACAATAGGTTTCTCGCTAAATCTGGAATTTTGAATGGTGGACTAGTCTAGTTCAGATTCGGCTCGTTTAGTATAGATTGTGGTGACCTGTATTTTGAAATGAGTAGATGCAAATATATTCTCAGTTTATAATTTATAGATTCTTTCGACATAACATTACTTCCAGCCATACTTTATCACATGACTGAATGAACCATAATGTGCAAATGGAGTTATGAAGAAGAACAATGACACACTAGTTGCAGGCATCACAATGGAGGATACATGTATAACTAGCTGTTGTCTTTCTACGTTACTTCAAATTTTAAGTCTCTAGTGGCAGGTAGAAGAGATTCCACATTTTGTGTACGGTGTGGAAGAGTATTTGGGGTGGGTGGTGGGTTGTCTTTCTTTCTCTGTGTGTGTGTGTGTGTGTTTGATAGATACATCAATGCCTTCTACAGCTCTTTTCTGACTGTATTCCTTTCATTTTCTTTTATTGTACAGTTTGTAACAACTTCAGATATATGATATACATATTCATATAGTATTTTGTCCTTTTTTAAGCTGTTACAATAACAAAGCGTTTTCTTTTTTTCATTGTTTGTCTCAGAAAATACTGAATTAACACTGGACCAGAAACAAAAAGCCGAGGTCCGCATCTATGCCACATATTATGTTGAAAGGGGATTTTAAGTACTGTTTTTTGTGGTTCTCATGTTGTTGTATTTGTATATATTTCTCTAACACCATATGTGCTAAGTCCAAATTTCTTGTGGCCAGCAATCAGTTCAGGGAAAACCGTCTCAGAACCCGTTTCTTTCGCTTCTAAATGCACTCGGTTTTTTGGGGTCAGGTGTGCTTGCTCCTCTCTACATTTCGATAAAGAAAGAAAAGGACGCTTCAGATGCAACCATAGAATCTGTAAGCCATCTCAGTGGAGTTTGAATATAATGTTTCGCGATGTTTTTCTTTTTCCATTTTTAGAATTCTTGAATCATGAAAAAGTAATTTGCTTTTATGTAATTTGTCATCTCGTCTGCCCAGCTGAATGTTAAACTGAAGGATAAAGAAACTGCCATCAAATCTCTGGAGAAAAAATTCGAGTTGGATCTATTGAATGAGAAAGAAGTTCGAAATAAGGAAGTTGCAAAAGCAAAGGAGGAGAAGCAGTCTTTGGTTAATCAGTTAGAACATGCAAAAGCTACAATAACAAGTCTTGAAAATGATTTACAAAGACAAAAGAGGTTAGTTGAAGAACGAACTGTCCAAATTGAGAATCTTGAAGTCAGCCTTCATGAGGCTGGGGATGAGAAACGGGAACTGCGAGAACAGTTGAAGGAGAAGCTAGATTCTTTAGCCGTCTTGCAAGAAAGGTTAAATTTGCTCTCTTCGGAGATCAAGGAGAAGGAAGACAATCTGCAAAATGTCAATTCCAACCTTGTTGAACAAGAAAAAGAGCTAAATCAACTGAATGCTGTTTATGAGCAAACACAAAACCAAATAAGTGATTTGAATTCTGTGATCCATCAGCTGAAAGCCGTAATCTTGGAAAAAGAAAACGAGCTGGAGTCGAAGAATACAACGATAAGTAATTTGAACACAGAGTTAGCTTCTTCACGTGGTGAGATAGATGAATCTAGCAAGAAGCTTAATGTTCTTGTAAAGGAATACGATAGGTTCAAGTCGTCTGCAGAAAAAAAGGCTGCTTCGGATGCGAAGCTTCTTGAAGAAAAAGAAAAAGTAGTTCATCAGCTTGAGGAACAACTCAAGGTTGGTTTGGATGATGTGAATAAAAACAGAGTCTTGATTTCTGATTTGACAAACGAAAAGGAAAGTTTAACAGAGAGGCTGAACGTTGGATTGGAAAACGTGAAGAATCTTGAGAAGGAACTTGAGATCAGAGAAGAAACTTTGGAGAGATCGAGGAATGAAGCTGCTGACCTGGCAAAACAATTGCAGGAATCGAAAAAATCATGCTCAGAGCTTGAAGCTGAAGTCTCCAAGATTCAGGCTGAGTTGAGCGAAACCAGAGCGTCACTTCAGAGGGATATTGATGAAGCGAAACAAGGTGCCGAGCTTTTGGCTGGTGAATTGAGGTCAACAAAGGAGCTCCTTAGCAAATCAAGTGAAAAACTGCAAACGACGTCCCAAGAACTGGCTGCAGCAGTGCGAAAATGTGATGTCCTAGAGAAAGAACTCGTTGGCGCCCATAAGAAAGCAGAAAGCGCGGTTCTTGATCTGAAAGAAGAAAAGAATATAGTGTCTTCTTTGAGCAAAGAGTTGAAGATTCTAGAAACCCAAATCTCCAAAGACAAGGAAGCGCGAAAAAATCTCGAAGTGGATTTAGAAGAGGCCACTAAATCACTCAATGAAATGAATAAAAGCACAATAACACTATCAAGCAATTTGGAGCATGCTAATTCACAGGTTTCCAGCTTGGAGGATGAAAAAGAAGCAATCCTGAAGGCCCTTGACGAGCAAAAATGGGTATCTCAAGTGGCGCGGGAGAATTTGGAAGATGCCCATAAACTGGTTATGAAGCTTGGAAACGAACGGGGGAGTTTGGAGAAACGAGGCAACAAATTAGAAGAGGAGCTAGCTTCTGCAAAGGGAGAAATACTGAGGCTGAGGAGTCAAATGAACTCAGCACAGACAACGGTTAATGATCAGCACCAGCAAGAAGTCGAAGCAGGAAATAACCAAAAAGCAGTCAAAATGGGAAATAACCAAAAATCAGTCGAAACGGGAAATAAAGCTGCTGGTTCGACGAGGAGAGTGAATAGGAGGAGAAAGGTTGGACCCAAGCAAGGAGATTGAAAGTTGATAGTACATATTTCTTGATCTGGAAAATTTTCTTGATAGCAATGGATTCTTGTGTACTGAATAATTGTTGAGGAAGGATTAAACTCCTGATTAGCAGTGTATTGATGAGTGTATATTTAGGAATAGGGAGCTTTTGTGCTGTATTCTTGGAAATTTGAATGAACAGCTCACTTGGTACCCTTATGAAGTCTTTTGGTGATTTTTGACTGGAAAATGTGTTATATTTGTAAAGTTCAATTTGTGATCAAGCGATATCTAGTAAGATGCATCAATTCCAGGAATTTTAAGCTCAAAATCATAAGGTATATATAGCAAAGAAAGAATTACCCCAATGAAAATAAGTGTGTTGTTTTACGACAATATATTTCTATATATATCCTAAAAATTCAATATTCAAACAAAATTTCAAATTAAAACTTTAAATTATTGAACAATTTTAACTTGTAGAATTTAAAATTCCAATAACTAATATTTATATTGCCAAATCAACAGCATGAAGGACCGCATAGCGCAGTGGATTAGCGCGTTTGACTTCGGATCAAAAGGTCGTGGGTTCGACTCCCACTGTGGTCGAAATATGTTACTTGTTATTATTTTTTTTCTTCTTAATTTGTTTTTATTTTTTTCTTCTTAATTTGTTTTTATTTTTTTCTTCTTAATTTGTTTTCATTTATCGACTCCTAGTGTTCCAAAAATAGCATTCTGTTGTTATTTTCTTGTGACATAATTTTTAGAGAAAAATACTAAAAACTCCTCAAAATAAATTTTTATATTTAAAATTTTCATAAAATTATTTTTGAATTTTATAAACTGATTCCACTAATTTCTTGATTGAATTACCCTTGACGTTTTATACTAAAAAACTTAATGAATTATTTTTCTAATAATTTTGTTTAGAATTCCTTAAATGATTTGTACCAACAGTGATTTTAAAAAATAACTTTGTAAAGAATTTTTAATTTTAATATATAGAAATTATGAGGAAAAAAACTCAAATTTAAAGATATCTAAATTATAATTGAGAAAATTTTATTTTTTAAAAAATTTTATTTTTAAAAAATTTTATTTTTTAAAAATGAACATAATAATCCACAAAAGTAAAATCTTCAAAAAAAAAAAAAAAACAGATTTTCCCACACAAAGGTAAGTGAAATTAATTTACACATTTATTCTTTAAAAAAAAATCAATGTAAGAAATTTAAAGGTAATTTTGTCCCAAAAAAAGGTTAAAAATCAATAATTAAGATTTTTGGAATGAAAAATTAATGAAATGGGTTTGCAAGATTGAAAATTTTATTCATAAATCTTTCAAACTATGCATCCAAATTTGAGTGAGAAACTAAAACCAAGAAAATGATCCATTCGAAATTCATAACCAATATACAAGTGATCTTCTCACCGAAATTCAAATACATAACTCTCAATTCACTATATCTCAATAAACCTCAATAAGTACTGGATATAAAAAGAACAAAAAAAAAAAAAAAAAGGGAGGGCTACTATCGTTATTTTCAGTTGGCCAAAAGAATTAGTCTCCATTTCCATAATAGGCTGCACCCACGATGATCAACTTTAGCATACATCCCTTGAACAACAACAACAGCAGAAGCACCACCTCCAACCAGATCGAGCTTAAGTTCTTTCGCTCATCAAACATCTGTGTGGAGGGCGAAAAACGAACATTCGAATAAATTATATGTTAGTTTCCTGGATTTAGGATGAATATTCGATAATCGCAGAGCAATTTAATCATCCGAACCAGAATCTCAAAAGCCAAGAAATGGTTATATACATAAAAATTTATCACAACCCCCAATATGAGCATTCAAACAAGATCAGCAAAATGCTGTCTCAAGAGCTTTTTAACAAAAGACTCGAATTGATTGGCTAGTCTGAACCAGAAAGAAAAAAAGGCCAACCGGACCATTAATTTGAACAGAAATGGCAAGCAAAATATAAGTGCAATAATAAATTGGAAAGTTGTTCAACATGAAGCATAAAGAAAGCAGAAGCATCAAACAAGAGATGACAGCCGAAGGATATCCAAGAACAAGACAACGCAGACTAATGGAAACAACAGATGAGGTTTTAAAAAATTAACTTGAACAGAAATTACATATAGGACAATTAAAGCTGCATACAAAGTAATGGGTTAAACAGGAAGAAAAATCCTTACTCGACCGATATCTTGCAATTGGGATCTCTCGTAATTCACGCCTCATACACAAATATTCACCTAACACTGCCATCACTGCAAGGCAGGTAATGTTGACAACCCACCACGTTACTGATGAGGGCCATCCACCGTACAGGAAGCAAATTAAAAGGTGGATGATGTATAGGGTCGCTGCAAAATCCAGGCATTTCTTTGCTCTTTCAACTAAATAGACCAAAAATCCAGCTCTGTTCCAACAGAAAAACAGAGTGTTGGGAATGGAATTTGTGGAAAACATAATTGCAAATCTGAGTTTTCGGCTCTTACACATCTAAAACGATTGTAATAGTTCAAATAGAAAATCAACACACAACAAAGGCATATGGAACATATTTGGAAGATGAAGTCTAAAACAATGAATCAGAAACATAACAGCTACAGGATAACACAGACAAGATGACATGGGCAGGTGCGCACACACTTTTCTTTTCCACAATGAAAATCCCTTCAAATGAACTTTCAGTTAGAAAAGAGACTACATATTTCCACATAGCAAATACACCCTTTTCATATCAAATTGTTGCCTTCCCATTTTCAGATGTTTCAAAGCTATAGTTCGTCACCGCAACTCTCTTTTTTGACACCCACTACAAACTATGCTTCACATAAAGTAGAAACCATTAAGCATCGCAATTTCATATAGCACCCAATTCTCACCCTCTCTCAACTTTAGAGACCTAGAAACTCCACCTGCTGCTCTACCACGCAATCACTTGGTGGAATTGGGGTTTGCTGATAAGAAGGAAGGCATTTATTAACCATTCACAAGTTGGCAACACAGAGGGAGACGGGAGATGATGCAGTTAAAAAGAAAGAGGATCAATGTGCCCCAGGATCAAAATGGCCAAAATCAAACAAACAATTCTAAATGACCCAAATGAGGCTCAATTCTTCAATATGTAATGTGCAGAGCAGCTCGCACTTGGAAGCTTATTCTCTGTGATGATTTCTCTTACCAAGATCAATAGAGTCAGTTGATTTTTCGATAGTAACTAAGTCCATTAATCTAAGTTCAAGGCGAAATCTGGATTTGGGGTTGTGAATTGGTCTAATAACCGGCATAAACCCAATGGTGTCACAAGTCGCAAGGATGGTGGCTCTTGAGACAATTTAATGTCATATCCTATCAGCTTCACAATGTATGAATCATTTTCAAGGTTTTAGCTCAAATTATTTGTTGCTATTAACTATTCTTTGATAAGCATGCCTAAGTGTAACAAAACTGTAGGAATATCAAAAGATCATCATTTCCTCCCATAAAATTCATAAAGTAAGGAAATTTAGACACGAATAAGAGAACAACAACCTCATTGACATATCTTAAGTAAACCAAAAGTACAACAACTTAATCAAAACTTCACAAATAGCAAAGAACCAAAAAGAATCGAGATCATCAACACACAATGCACAATCAGCCAAAACAAGCACAAAAGAATAAAAACGAAGAAAATAGAACTATAAGAACAAGAACTGAAATAGAATCACAAACCCACCCAGCAATGGAGCTGAGAATATTTGAAGCCATAACACACCAACCAGTAACTGTAGAAGCATCAACCGTAGCGAAATCAAAGAAATACACCAGGCTCATCTTGGAAACTCGAGGCCCAACAAGAATCGACATGAATAAACCCAGACTGATATAGTATAGACATTGCAGGCACACGATTTGCGCCACTATTAGCCATGGATCCCACGCCACAGCACCATAGAACATGACTTAATTCTCTTTCTCTGCCCTAAAATTCTCAAGACTTAATCGATTTTCTCAATAAAACATTAAGCAAGAGAAAATTTTGAGGAGAGAAAAAGTCAGAACCCCAATTTCAACGGGTTTTGGAACTGAATTGAAATTCAATCCTTGTGAATTAAAAGGCGAATCAGAACATCAATTTCTTCGGGCGCTTGAACTGAATGGAGACTCAATTCTTGTGGATTAAAAGTCGATTTGGGGATTTTTCCATCGAGTCGAGCTAGAGAGCTTGAACCAAAAAGACCCAGAATTTTGGGGTTAAATCTGTAAAGAAGGATTTTACAGGATTAAGAAAAAATTGTTCGCTAATCTTGAATTTTTTATATATATGTGTGACGGAACTGTTGATTGCACTCTCTCTCTCTCTCTCTCTCTCTCTCTCTCTCTCCTTTTGCAAGAATAATAAATTTTATATATCTAGTAGATTTATTATACTAACAGAGAGTAACACTCGCAATATCTCAATACATATTATGTAGTGTTTTAGACTTTAAAAGTTAAATGTTGCATCACTTACTTTAACAATTTGAAAATCTGGAAAAAGTCAAAAAAATTCAAACATAAGCACCACCAAAATCTTTGATAAATTTTTGTAGTTTATATCCTCTTTAAATTATATAGCATCCAACATTAATTACTTCTTCTAAAATGTTAAAATATATATGAAATGGCAAAATACGTCTCGCGCCAAACGCCCAACGCTGTTGTTCAACATGCGAAAATTCACACATCTCCTCGAGAGCTTAAAAACTCTACTCGTCTTCGCCATTAGTGAAGTGACTTTGATAAAAAAACTACAATAGATGACACATGAGGTCTTACATTAGGTGGTTCGAGCAAAGCTCTACTCGATGATGGTGTGGTCCTCCTTTGGGTGGTCGCATCTGGCAAATTTAATTGTCTTTCGTACAAGAATTGCGCTATTTTATACTAAAAACGACAACACTACACTGGCGTATGAATATCTAAGCACAAATGAAAATAAACCTCAAAAGGCACACACGCACCTATAAAAAGTCAACCATTCACTTTTCAGAAGTATGACATGTTAGTTTAACACCCTTTTTTGTACCTACATATTGTCTCCCTACATTATAATTGAAGTACGTGTATTCATTGTTTGACTGATTGATAGCGTGTGAACTATGTTGATGGTTCATATTACCTATTATTCCAAAACTTGGCTTGACCAAGATCCCAACAACATATGTGTATTAATCAATTACATTAATCTTCCTAATTGCATACAAATTTTTATACCCTTCATACTCCATTGTCACACATACACACACAAACAAAAACAAAAACACTATGTCAGCTCTCCAAGCATAAGGTTTTCAACTACTTATATATATTCACAAAATTCTTAATGGCAACATGAAATTTTGTTTTCCTTTGATTACAACATTTCTTACGTGAAAGAGCTTATACATTTCTACAGACTTCGAACTACACAATATAGTACAACATCAATAACACCTAAGCTTCATCTTCCCACAACCAAAATTGGAAAGAAAAAAAAAAAAAAAGAAAGCAAAAGCTCTCCCTTAAAGCCTACACAAAAATGGTGTAAAAGTCTATTTTTTTCAAGCTTGATCCTTCCAAGTAGAGGAAATATCATCCACTGCTTCTGCTACTGTCAAATATAATCCTTCTGACGCGAACGACTCCAAGATTCCTGACTTGTGCAGTTTTTCCATCACGCTTCCAACGGGATTCACCAACACGAGCTACACGATGATCGATGGTGGGGGTTTCACACAGTGAAAAAAAAACGACGTGAAAATATTTGAAACAAAAAAAAAAAGAGTATACGCTCTCCTATGATGGCTTACCTTGAGTGATAGTCTGTCGAGCACCTTCTTGAGTTCTTTTATCGTGTCAATACCGCTCGTGTCTATCGCTGTCATAGCTAATCAAGAAAAACAACAAAAAAGCTCAATTTAAGTTGCTAATGATTAACATGCAAAAATTCTAAGTTACTATTCCTTGATTTACCAGTCATGTCAAGAATCACATATTTTATACTGCTTTTGTTGTTCAATGCCAGCCATTCTTCCTCTTCTCGAATCCATCTCATTACCCTGCAGTTTGAGAATAGACATGAAAGTGTCTCACACTTCGTGGCTGTAGAAATAGTCGGACTACAAATTGTAGCCTTCAGATTAAATCCACCAAGAGGTGTCTGCAAGGGCTTCTGATTTTTCGAAGTGATTAATTTTAGACATTTTGAGGGAAATGGTTAGCCATACAGTTGGGAATTTTTAAAAGTAGAGCATAAAAAAATCCCCAAAAGTCACTGGGGGGAGGGGGCTGTTTGCAATTTATATAAAAAATAAAAAATAACAAAAAGAAGAGTTTTTCCAGCTTTTAATGAAAGAAGGCATATGGTGAGTATTTTGTTTTCCAACTTCCGGTGGAAAAATAAGTTAGAAGGTAAAAGCAACTTTCAGGCCGTTTTTTTCTACTTTTTGTAATTTTTTCAAAAGTCAACTATTGCTTTTCACAATTTCTTTCCAAACACTGCCTACTTTTACTACTCATCTTTTTTCAGCTTTCTCTACAACTTCAGCTATTCTAAAATCAAAAATGTTTGCCAACATTCCTAAAAGTTAGATTGGTAGTGCTTCTAGCTTTTTTGGACTTATAAAAACTAAAAAGCAAAAGCCAATAAAGCTGAAAGCAGACCTTCCAAATGCTATCAAACTGCTGAAAAACGTGAAAAGTTCAACAGCACTTAAAAATTTAGTCTATTTAACTTTTGCAAGCATCCTGCGAGTGGGCTATGTCAAATGTATCACATAGAACATATTAATTCATAGTAAAAGATTCTCTTTTTCTCAACTGACCTTTCTTGTAGGTAAGTAGAATTCGCGAAGTAAATGGGAGCCTCAACAGCAAGGATGAGAAAATGTGGAACTCTAACAGCTTCTGCATATCTGCTAAGGTTATGATATATTTGAGTCCCTGGAATGTTCCCCAAAACATGCGTGTTTGGCCTCGTGACATGCAATAGAATCTTGAAAACTGAAATACCAACCTGAAAATTATCACATTGCAAACTAAAATTAGTAAAAGAAAGAAAAAGTCAAAATTTTACTCATGATTTCGATGAAAAAAAAATGCTTACAGCTATACCCAAACCAATAGGGACCGAGATAAAAAGAACGCCGAAAAAGGAACACAAGCAAGCTACAAAATCTAGTTTGTCGACTTTCCAAAGTTTGTACACAGCCCGATAATCAATCAGGCCTACGACAGCGGTTATGATGATAGCTGCCAGGATGAGATTGGGGGTGTAATGGAAGAGAGGCATGAGAAATAACAAAGTTATGAGCACCGCCGCAGCCATTACTATGTTAGACACCACTGTTTGTGCTCCAGCGTTGTAATTCACAGCGGATCGTGAAAATGAGCCTGAAATTGATTTTTTTTTTTCAGCATGTTATTGTAGTTTTGTCACATTAATCCATGCAAGGGATAAATGAGAAAATATGAAACAAAAGAAATATAATAACTATTACCTGTGGTGACATAACATGATGAACAACAGCCAACGATGTTCATTAGACCAATAGCCACCATTTCCTTGTTGCCATCAACTTGGTAGTTCTTTAGAGCTGCAAATGTCCTTCCGACCGCAATCCCTTCCTACAAAAAAGGCTCTGATTTTTTTATGTTTCATCTTCTTTAATGTATGAGTTGTAAATTCAACACTAAATTAGGGATGGAGTCAAAAATCTTAATTTGAAGGGATTGGAGCAAAATTTCGAAGCTTAATAAGAACATGTAATAAAATGCCGGGCAGGGCTGGAGCAAGAATTTTTGGTTTGGGGGTTGGGGAGGGTGGGGGGAAGGGGGGGCAATTCATTTTTTTTTTTTTTTAAAAATAACTTTTAGCTCGATATAAACTTGAGGGAGTGCAACTGCCCCCTCTAGCCCCCCCATCTTTGGTGCCGGGGGTGGGGGGCAAAATTTGGAACCTTTAGTAAAACTATGTATGAGATATTGCTCTATTGGACTTAAGAGGTGAGGGCCCCTACCAGCCAGCCCCCTCCCCCCCCAAAAGAATAACCCCACCCCACCTGTACTTCATTAAGAACTTACCGTGAGAGAAAGTATTCCAGTGATGGCACCGGTTTTGATTACTAGAGCTAGATGAGTGCCGCTAAAAGTCAGCATGTTTACAGACGCCGGATTCAGACCCTTAGGCAACTTGCCGATCTGTAGAAAAATATAAGATTCTTCCATTAGGTACCACTGAGAAACAACCACTGAAAAAGATTGAAGAACCACTCATCTATTTGATTCACGATTTTGTACAGTTTGCAGGTCATGAAGTTGGGATTTAAGGCAGAATACTATAATGGTTGACAGAACAACGGATGCTAATGGCGTAGCGGCTGAAATCCAAAACAGTCTTGGCTTTCTAATGCTCTGCATTCATTTTTGAAATTTATACCATCATAAACCAGAGAAAATATTTGGGGGAAGAAAAAAGGACAGAGACAAAGAAATATTGAACGGATAACGAATTCTTACAATTTCCCTCATTGTCAGTAACAAGACCAGAAAACATGCTCCCATGACAATTGTCTTCCAAGACCACTGCAATCATGTAATAACTCCTCGAATTAAATATTCTTTAGATCGATACTTAACATAACAGAAGATAAAACATAACACAATTTTTCACCAAGCCATTGGAAATATTAATATTTTTGGTACTTTTAAGGAAAATTTTGATAGTCTCTAAGAAAATTTCTTTCTTTTTCTCTTTTTTTGGTATCATTTTAAATGAATATCTTTGCTAAATATTCTACCTCATCTGTGTGTTGGAACACGGAAGATAGCACGGGAATTAGTTGCATCTTGGCTGTGAAATGGACTATCCCGAGTAGCCCCTTTAGCTGCTGCAACGAAACAATGATTGCTGAACCGGCCATGAAACCGATCAGAGTCGACTTTGAAAGAAAATCGATGAGGAATCCTAATCTGGAAAGTTACAAGGTTAAGTCAGTGGACTATCAAAAGGCAATAACACTTAGAATCTGAGACAGAAAAAGAGAAAAGATATATATATACCTTAGAACACCTAAAGAAGCCTGGAATAATCCCGCGAAGAATGTTGTTGTGAAAGCCAGTTTGAGGTAGAGAGTTTGCTCTTTTGTGTAGGAAACGCTCTCGTTAAGCATCGTGCCCATTACAAGAGAAGCTATCGAGACGGGGCCCACAGCAAGATGTCGAGAACTTCCAAGAACAGCATATATCAAAGGCGGAACAAAACTCGAGTCTGCATGAGAACCATTCCTCACTTATTATCAATCAAGTTGCGTCGATTATCATAAGTTGTTTTTTTTTTTTTTTATCAAGAGATAGTGAATAAAAAATTATAAAGAGATTTGTTTGTTCTTGATACTTACAAAGTCCAATTATGGGCGGTAAGTTTGCTAACTTTGCATAACTAATACCCTGTATCAGAGAAAAGAAACAGGTCATTGGCGGTTAGCTCGGAGTCGTAATTTAGTTGAGAAAAGATTTCATACACACACACACACACACAAGTAGAAAGCACCTTAAGCATTTAGTAGGTGTTTTCGACAGTTTGTTGCGTTTCGACATTTCTAGTCATCAAAGCAGGTTTGAGTGTTTTCTTTATCAACTTTTGCTAAGGAGCTACTATTAATCTGATAAAAAACACACTGTTGATCAATTTATCAAAACACACACACACACACACGCATACACACGCTGTTGATCCATTACAACCCCTGGAACTCATAAACAATTTCTAAAATCAAACCACTTTGCCAACTTTGTCCTATTTTAAACTCACAACTTTTACACTATATTTGGATCTTGGTGAGGGAAAAGGGGAAAAAAAAGTCTGAAAAAATGAAAAAAGGAAAGTTGGAAGTTATATAGGCCATTTTTTATATCTGAATTTTGGTAAGAATTCTTTTATCTTCTCTTTTAGTGTGTTTCTTGCTTCAAATCAGCGGCGGAGTTGCATATAATTCAGGGATGCACGTGCAATGCACCCCGATTTTAAAATCATCCCTTGTATATGTAGTTAAATTTTGAAAATCGTCATAATTATTTTTCGTAACACTCCATTCGGCGCACCTAGATTTTTTTTTAATTTAATTATTTGCATTACCTGTAATCGATCGCCAATAAGTGCACCCCCCACCTTGGGGTCCTACCTCCACAACTGCCTCAAACGAAATTATAGTAGGTTCTCCATGCATTTGATCAGGTCCTAACATAACCTTGGTGTTTTTCACATACTTCCACTAAAATTCAATGTCCAAACATAGCTTCAATCCCAAACACACACACACACACACAGATCAAATAATATTACATTGGGGAAGCAAAACAATAAAAGATGCAAAATTTGTGATAAATTGTACGTACCTGGGGAATTGCAAGGCTTGCAATTGTGATCCCAGAAATAACATCAGATTTGAGCAACCTAAAGCTATAATTTGGCGCCCATTGGAAAATGGGGAAGAAAAACTGAAGCCCAAGAACCAATTTTTTGAACAACGTTTGATTCTTGAACCTATGGAGTGGGTCGTCGGGGAAAAAGATCTCTGCCAAGCGGTGCCGGAGTTTCTGCACGGTGGTTCGCGGCGGCGGCAGGCACACTTTGTGCACTTCCATCTGCGGCATTGCCCTCGCATTTATGTCAATCGCCACGCTTGTGGAGGATTGGGGGTCGTCTTCGCATGCAGGTGGTTGTAAGTTTTCCACCCTGTTTGAGTTTTTATACATTTCCCCTCTCTCTCTCTCTCTCTCTCCCTCCTCCTTCTCTCTCACACACAAATATTATCTGTATGTATATTTGTATCTATATTGAAGAGATGATTAACGAGGGAAATTGAGAGAGAGATTTTTTTTTTTTTTTTTTTCAGTTTGAAAGGCAGTTGTGGGAACGTACACTTGGATTCTTTGGACAACCTACCCTTTTTATAGTGTCCTGGGATGATTTTGAGCAAAAGTTAACAAATGTTTCAACAATCATGTTACTTTTTAGTACGTAAAATTCTAACTGGTCATATCAGTATTAATAACACGATAAGTATTTTATATTTATTATTTAATCTTAAATTATTAATTAATTATGTGTGTTATTTAAGCTGTGTTTGGTATGAGTTCATAGATGGAATTATACGAGCATCATACCTATAATTATATTTTGGAGATTTTTTTCTAGCCATTTATAAAATATAAGTCCGATTTTTTATCCATTAATTTGTGAAATAATACATCCCACCATAGGAGTATGATGTGTATAATCAACTTGATTTGGATCGAGTTGATAAGAAATATAATTTATTGTACTATCCTTAAATATATATGAGCGGGCTTAAATTAAAGGTTTTTCATAATTTCTTCAATTCTATATAGAAAAAAAAAATATTACCAAATATAGGTTGAAGGATATCTCATTAAACAATACTTGCTACTAAATAGATTAATACAATAAATTGATAATAAATTTATAACATATCTATCCAATAATTTTATTATTACACACAATCTTATGCCACTACTAAACGCTACCTAAACAACATTTGATTCACGGCGGCATTTTATGGATGATATGATTTTTTTATTTTTTTATTTTTGGCGAAATGCGTCATTAGATCGTATTTAAATTAATTACGTAATTTTGTTATAGGTTTTGGAGATCATGAAAGGTTAAATTAATGACATGTAATATTATTGTACGACATCTGATTCACAATCGTATTTCATGGATTATATTTTCTATTTTTGAGAAATGCAATTAAGGCTGTTAGATCATATTTATACTATTTGTACTATTATATAAAGGGAGAGCACATTTAGTAATTACTTTTGATCTTACAAATTTTTTGGTCAGTCGTTTTTTCGCTTTAATTTTTTTCTCTCTTTCATTTCTCATATTTTCTTATTTTTTAAATTTTCTCCATCATCACTCCTCTTTCATGTTTCCTATTTCTTTTTTTTTTCTTTCTGTCCCTTCTTTCTCTCTCCCCTCATTCTCTCTATCGTCTTGCATCTTCCGATACTTTTCAATATTATTTTCTTAAACTTTCTTTATAATTGTTTTCTTATTTTCTTTTATTTAAAATTATTTTAGTTTTACTTATCACTAATTTTATAAATCTATTTACAATAGTTAAAAATATTTTGATAGTATAAATACTACAAAAAATTTAGCGCGTCATTAAAATTTTATTATTTTTTTATATTTTACACGCATTAAGTGTGCTACTCTTACTAATCTTAAATTAATACGTTTCAACTTTTCCGGGACAAATTTTGACAATTCCTAAAAGTTAATTGCGTAATTTTGTTGTAGATTTTAAGAGATCATGAGATGACATTTAACTCACGACTGAATTTTATGGATGATATGGTTTTTTTTTCCATTTTTTTTTTGAGAAATTAATATAATTAACCACTAGATCATATCTTAAATTAATATGTTTCAACTTTTGTAATGGTACTGAATTTCTGTCCGTGATTCATCATATTGGTAAAATTATAACTTTCATGAAATAGAAATTATTGTTCTTAACTAAGCAATTTGAAATAAGATTTTGATTAAATAAAATCAAGATAGATCATAAGTGATCTCAACAAAAATTGCACTATCACATGCCCTGGAAAAAAGCCAGGACATACATGCAACAAGATTTTCGGAATTGGTAAAATTTAGGTTGGCTTATGGTTTGTCTAGTTTTAGACAAAGGAAGACAAAATTTTACTAATGTTGACCCCCTCAACCCTTTAAATAGACACTTTACCCCCTTAATTTATAAAAATAGAGTTAGTTTTCGATTCGGCTCCTTTCGCCAATATTTCTAAAAAATAGTAAACTTAAAATATCAAAATGTATTTGCATTTAATGATATAAAATAACTGATTTTGGCTTTGCTAATCATAAAAATGACATAATTAAAATTTATTCACTATGAGGGAAAAAAAATGTCTATCAAAACAATGAAAGGTGTCCCAACGAGTACTAGATCACACCCACCTGGGGGTGTATTTATTCACTACTACAAAGACAAAAAAAAAACAAAAAAAAAAAATCTATCAAGACACCGAAAAGTGTCCCAACAAGTACTAGACCACACCCACATGGTGGTGGGATTGTACGTGCCTAGAAGGAATGCATATTTCACACTCTACAAGTTTTAAACTCAAGTCTCCAACTAAAAAAGAGAAGGTCCTTCTGCTAAACTACTGCAATAAGGTGTTGATGAGGTTTTTTTTTTTTCAATCCTATCATATGTTTTTGAAATTATCAATTTTTTAATTTTAATTGTGTAACTTTATTAAATTTAAACCAACAAATTTAACAAGATAGAAGTGCATATAAGAATAAAAAATTTGTAATTACATATTTTAAATGGCATTCATATATTATGCAACAAACTTGTTGATACAGAGGTTGTTGGAACATTTTTTCTGGAAACGTCTCAAAAAATGAGGTCCCATAAACCTTTAAGAAACACATCAATATAAGTGTCACAAAATAATTTTGTTAACACTTTTTAAGAGAGGTGTTATAATAAGTATATTAAAAGTTAAAGTAAATGAGACCCTTTTAATAAATGGTAATATATCCTATTAAGACACTTTTAATTTGGCATTGCAATAAAAATGGAAGTTGTGACACTTTTATTATAAACATCTCGATACCAAAGTTGTTGGGCCATTTTTCTAAACGCGCCCCAAAAAATGTGTCCCATAGACTGTATTGTTCCTTGTAGTGACCCTAATTATTTCCACATCCATCCTTGTTTAACTATTTCAAATTGTGGAGAACTTCAAATCTCTGGCTACATATGTCGATATCTTTTTTTTTTTTGATACAATATGTCAATTTCTTTTGTAATTTGCTTTTCGAAAGATATTGCTATATATTGATCATTAGGTAATTAAGTTTTTAAATAAAAAATTATTATCTATATAATTTATACTATTATATAAAGCGGTGGCACAACTATTCGACACTTAATACTACATAAAGATTTTAAAAGCTTTCATACATTGATTATACCAAAATTATTATTTAAATTGAATGTGTATTTTATTATTAAAAAATGTTTTTAATATACTTATTTATTGATTTATGTTATAGCAAAAGTTAATTTATTTTTATCAAATTATTTTTCCTAATATATATTTCTCATACCTCGAGGCCCTCAAAGTAAGCGCAACTTATGCACATACTTGGATAGTTTTATTATATTTTATTGTGATGAGTATGAAATTGTAATAGTTTAAAATTTTAATTTATATATAAATATGTATTCAATTGTAATTATCGAAAAGAGTCCAACACCTCTCTGTGAATCCAAAATTAGATAAGTAAAATTCAATTTAAATCAATGATAAAATTATTATTTATTATTTATAGTGTTCTATTATAAATTTATTTATATTTTTATATTAAAGTATTAGAATGATCCATCACTTATTTCCGCATAAATGTAAAAAAGAAAAAGAAAAAGAAAAAGAAAAAGAAAAGAAATCCCATGATATATATTATATATACGGAAATCTAATATTAAAATTAAAAATATTATCAGTTGAATTGTTGACTATGCTAATTTTTCAATTACTAATTTATGTTCTAAAGAAAAAATAATTTATTTTCATTAGTTTATTTTTTGTCTAATAAAAATCATTACAATATATAAATAAAAATATTAATCCCGCGCCACATGTGTTATAAGTAGTTAGCCTCATCATATTCTATTTTGCCACATAAACAATTCAAATGTATATATATATATATATATATATATATATATATTAAAATTTAAATATATATTTCATATTTATCTCAAAGAGTCCGTGATATTGATTTATCCTTATAAAAAAATCATTTATTGATCATATATCCTTATCTAATTTATTTTCAAAATATATTTAGTTACAAGATTATCTCAACTAAAATTTTAATGCATGAGGGTAGTCATAGTTGAGCTCCACTTTTGTGCAAGATCAATAGTGTTGTTGTTCCTCCAACCTCATTTTTCAAGCCTTCAATTTCTTATTTCTTGATGTTGTGGTTTCTTCCACATCCCATTTGGAAGTTTTCTACAGTCTTATTTACTGTTGGAAACTTGGAGAGGTACTTTTCTCTTATATGTTGTCAATTGTCGTGTTTTTATTTATTTATTTATTTACTTTTGAAAGTTATTTTGCCTTAATTTATATATATTTTTTTTGCAACTTATTTCTCTTTATTTCTATTGTTCCAAGCATTCATACTTTATGATTTTCTTTATGTTTCATCAATTTTGTTAACGGATTTGATTTGAGTTTTTCCATTCCTTTTTTCTATCAATCGTCGTTTTTTTGGTATGTTTATATGTTTTGTTAAATTTATCATTTTATTTTTATACTTTTTTTTTTGGTAATTTAATTTTTTTTTTTATAATTATGTTCAACACTGGGATTACGTTGTTAAATTGTTTTCTTCCCCCTCAAATCATTAATTTATCAAATATGTTTAAATAGTTTTATCAAATACATCATTTTCTTTTCAAAATTCGAGTTTTCTATAATTTATGTTCTATACCAGTGGTAAATTGCCTTTTTTCATTCATGTCTTCAATACATTTACATGTTTTTGTTAATTTTTTTTAATTTTATTTTCATACTTTATTTTGAATAATTTGCACTTTCTATATATAATTTGTCATCTAGCTTTCTTTTCAAATAAAGATATTTATTTGGAAGAAATGATTATAAAATATATAAATCATTCTTTGATTTTTCATCTCAAGAAGTACAAAATGAAGGGTTTAAATTACAGTATACATTTGTTTCAAAAAAAATTAAAATATACATTATCAATATTTTCATCTTTCAACACGGTCTGATTTTTATTATTTGTAACTATGCAACAACTAATAAATAAATAAATAAACATAACAATACATTTTTAAAATCATGTTTTTTATGAAAATTAGTATCCTGTTGGATAGTCTCATAATGTTTTATTTTGCCACATAAGCAAATTAATATCTTTATTTCAAAAAATGAATTCATCAAGATAATGGTATTCATCTTTATCCGTAAGAGTCCAAAATTTATTTAGATTACTTAGCTAAATTCATTTCTTTAAATAAGATTTTGTGATAAATATAATTTAGCTACATTATTCCTTTAAAATATTAACTAATCTCAAATATAAAAATTACACAATATAAATCTCCCAACTAATTCCACGGCATATAATTTCTATATGACCTTTCTTTATCCTATTCTATATGTCTTGTATAGTTATATGTATTTATTAATTTAGATGTATTCCATTATCTTATTTCATATTATATATTCTATACTTCTATTATCCACTTTTCTCATGAGTCAAATTTTTATACATGCTCTCAACGGTTCAAATGATTTAAATCATAATTATTTTGAATAATGAAAAATAATAAATAAAAAATATTGTGAAATATAAAAATACATATTACCTATCATTTTTTATATTACAAGCTACCCGTGCCTTGGCACGGGGGTTATAACTAGTTTTCTTTATGAAATTAGTATCCCGTTGGATAATCTCATAATATTTTATCTCGCTATGTAAGTGAATTAATATCTCTATTCGAATTAAAAAATAAATTCACAAAGATAATATTATTCGTCTTTATCTGTAACAGTCCAAAATTTATTCAAATTAGTTAGGTAATTCATTTCTTTAAATAAATTTTGTGATTTATATAATTTACCTGCATTATTCCTTCAAAGGCTCAAATATAAAATTGCACAATATAAATCTCTCAAACAATTCAATGGTTCAAAATTACAAATTCTTTCTCTTGATTTTAATATAATATCCATGGTATATATTTTTATCCTATTCTTCATGTTTTATATGTATTTACTGATTTAGATGTGTTTTTATTATTTTATTTCATATTATATATTCTATATTTCTATTTATCCACTTTTCTCTTGAGTTAAATTTTCATAGATGCTCTTGACATTTGAAATGGCTTAAGTCAAATTTACTTTAAATAATGAAAAATAATAAATAAAATATTATGAATAAATATAAAAACACATATTACCTATCAATTTTTATATTATAAGCTACCCGTGCCTTGGCACAGGGGCTATAACTAGTTTCTCAATACTTTTCAATATCATTTTTTTAATTTTTTTTGTAATTATTTTTTCAATTTTTTTATTTTAAATTATTTTATATTTATTTATCACTACTTTTATAAATTTATTCAAAATAGTTAAAAATATTTTGATAGTTTAGAGACTACCAAAAATTTAATATGTAATTAAATTATATATATTTTTAAGAATTTACACACATCAAGTGTACCTATCTTACTAGTAATTAATGAACTAAGTATAGAGTTTAAATAATTCATTACTTATATATATATATATATATATATATATATATATATATAGGGCGAATTACATTTATCTCCCCTGAAATTTACTCTAATTACAAAAAATGCCCCGACATTTGGAAAATTATAATTACCCCCCATGAATTTACATTCCGTCCAACAAATTGCAACTACCTGTTAGTCAACCATTAGTCAAAAACTTAAACTTCCAAAATTACCTCTCTGGAAGTTTTTGACTATAACGAAATGACTATTTTGCCCCCGAGGGGGTTTTTTGTTATTTTTTTAGATCAAATATATAAAAATACATAAAAAATTTATATTTCATAAATTTCAAAATATTACACATATTAAAGTATTTTTTTTAAAAAAAATTAAATCTTTTATGTAATATATGCAAATATTTATATAATTGTGATATGTGAATTGTATTTAATAAATACAAAATACATAAAAATATCTTAGAATATTATATTTTTGTTTTTATAAATACAAAAAATTATTGATATCATAATATTTGATAAAAACATGTAATACATATTATATATATAATTAAATAATCCTATTTTTTCCTTTTCTGTTTTCCCCCTTTTTCCTTTTCTTCCCCACACTCATAGGTCTCTCTCTCTCTCTCTCTCTCTCTCACACACACACACACACACACACACACACACACACACAATCGCCGCCGCCGCCGCCTCGTCGCTGTTCGCCGGGGGAGAGAGTTCGAGAAGGAGCGAGAGAGATCAAGAGGGAGAGGGGGAAGAGAGAGACAAAGAGATCGGGAGAGAAACCCGTCCGCTGCCCACCGTCGTCGCCCATCACCGTCCTCCGCATCTACCACGGCGACCACCACCACCGCTGTCACATACCAACCGAGAGAGAGAGAGAGAGAGAGAGAGAGAGAGAGAGAGAGAAATCTGATAAAAAAAAATGAAGAGGAAGGAAAAAAAAAGAAAAGAGAAATTTGAAAGAGAAATTACATAAGGGTATTTTGGGGTTCTCCATTTTAGTTTTTTTTTTTCCTTTTTAAAAAAAAATTACTCAGGGATAAAATTGACTTTTCATCAATATAACATGAAACCCACTCAATTCAAGGGGGTAATTGTAATTTCCCAAATGTGAGGGTGTTTTTTGTAAATACACTAAACCTAAGGGGTAGTAGGTGTAATTCACCCTAGCTATATATATATATATATATATGTGAAGTAATTCATCACTTTATATTATTTAGTGAAAATAGAGTTTTAAATTGTTAATATTTTTACTTTGGTATTTTTTTCCCCAAATATTTTAAAAAGGGTAAATTTGGAAAAGAATTATATTTTCGTTGATGGAAAGGAGTAGACTGCCAAAGTGCCTATTTAAGCAGTTGAGAGGGGCCAAAATGACACAACTATATAGTTTGAACCAATTTGGATCTTCTATAACATTTTTGTTACCCTAACCAATATATACACTCTAAGAATATTGCCGACTAGTTAAGATCAACAAAAAGAAAAAATTATGATTAAAAAAAAAAACCACATATTCCTTTTTCAAAACAGTACACAATGTGTATTGGTCAGTATCATACGAGAAAATATCAGAGAAAATCCAAATTGAAATTGAAGGGGCAAAGTGGCATCACCTCATTGTTATTTGCCTTGTTATTTTTGTCCATTTACTTGAGTGGCATGACCACTATGAAAGTCGAGGCCAGCAGGTTGGTATACGTAAATCGATATACAGCCTGGTGAAGAGACAACACAAATATATATCATGGCAGTGATAAAATGTGGAGGAGCAAAAGGCAAAACACACGTTTATAGTCAAGTTGAAACCTCAACAGTTCAAGTTGTAATGAAATGATGAAATGTAGATATATCTCGATATATACACAATGAGACAGCATGACATGAAATTCGGCCGGTTAACCAATTTCAGTACCCTGATTGGTATCTTTGTGGGATTAAAGTCAGAAGCACAGGGACAGAACCAGAAATTTTTATCAGAGAGGGCAAGATCGAATTTTTGCAATACATAAAAAGACATTTTTATTGTTTGGGGAACACTCGACTTATACAACACATATATAGAAATCGGGGTACACTCGACTTAAAACCACCGCCTTAAAAAAGTTGTCTATGTACTATGATCCTAATAAGGGGGTGTTTTCAATTGCTTTAAAAAAAACACTTTGATACTTTTAGCTTTAAAAAAATTATTTTGAGTGTTTGGTTACACAACTTCTGCTTAAATTAAGTTGAAAAAATGCAGAAGTTGAGAAGTTGAGAGGAAGCTGCTTTTCATCAGCTTAAAAGTACTTCTTGGTATTTTCGTAAATATATTTAACTTTTTGAACTGTTAACTAACAACTTTTGACTATTTTTCACTTTTATTTTCAAACACTTCACACTTTTACTATCAACTTTTAACTGATTATCACTTTTATTTTCAAACACTATCAGCTTTTATTACTCAAATTTTTTTCAACTTTTTCAACAATTCCAGCTTATCCAAAAGTAAAAGCAACACCCTCTAAGTTAGGCGTGGACAATTTTTTCCTGCTGCATGTTGCATGAGACAATGTGCTTCGATTTTTTTTTATTATTATTATATTTCTTATACTTTTTGTGTTTTAAATGCTAGTTTTTCTGAAGTGGAATGTGCTAATGTGCCATGGCATCAAGTCAAGAAGGACACCTTCTATCGAACGACCCCAGATCACCACTGATATTTTGTTTCGAAGAATATAAGCCGATGCTAGTTGTTTTACAACCTTTTTTTTTTGTTCTGAAACTGCATAAGCTTGTGATGGTGATTATTGATTAAGAACATTGAGCTATGTATTCAAAAATAAAAAATAAATCTTTGGACAACAAAATATACCTTAGTGTCTTCTGTGCGGCGAGTGGTGGATGCTTTTGAATATTGTAATCTTATGCCTTTTAGGATGTAATATAAAGAAGGTTGAAACGTTGCCCACCATGGATGGACCAACCTTTAGTACAAATTCTCAAAATTAGCGCACTTCTCTCTCTCTCTCTCTCTCTCTCTCAGGATAATATCCCTTTTTTTCTCACAACATTTTCAAGTTTTGTCGAGGAAGATCATGGGGTATATCATTAACCTTGTCAAGTCTGCAGATGAGGTCCAAATTGTGACAACTCAATTGTCCTGAAAAGCATGTTTGTTAGCAGAAGAAAGTTTATATTCTCCTATATATATGGCGCATAGGCATTGCTAGTTGTCTGCATGTGAGCCTTGAGTTTTTCATGATTTCTTTTGTGAAGATTTTGAAAAGTTTATGGTATCAAATCAAATTACTTACCAAAAGAAAATGAACGCAACAAGTTTCCATTTTTCAGTGCAACTTAGCATATCGTTCAAGCAACGGTCCACTTGTCAGAAAGTGAATTCACTGATTGGAACCTGATTTTTGGTGAAATTCATAATGATGTCTTCGAATAATGTATAAGACATTCATCGCTAAGTCAAAAGTTCTTTTATTATTAATTGCTAAGTCACACGTAGCAGAAATGATCTTTATTTTCTTGTATTATTTTTTTTTTGTCTTAACCACTCGATTTCAATTTATGGACCGACTATAATTCGGATCAAGTACTACAAAAGATCTATTATGAGGGCAACCCTCCCAATCCAATTGTTCTATTCACAACATCAGGATTCGAACTTTGGACGTTACTTAAGTAAATAAGCGCCTCATCCCGCTAGACTAACTGATAGTTGGTATTTTCTGGTATATCTGACACCACAGAAATGATCTTTATTTTCTTGTATATTTTACGGCACAAAATAATAGATAGTAAACAACGTTCAACATAAGCAGTTAAGCACCAATAGTGATGGAAATTCTCGTGTTATTGAAATTAAATTAATCAAATTATCTACCATTTGATAAAGAGCACATTGTTTGAATTTAATATAAACTTTTATCAAAACTGAGATTACATTTGAGTCAACTTGATTCCTTTTTTTATTTATTGTAAACACAAGAGAAATTAGAGTAAGCTATAAGTTGCTAAAATTGGATATATATATATATATATATATATATATATATTTTAATTATGATGGTAGTGGACAAGTTTATTCCAGGAATATACCACTCTTCTTCACTAGTATTGGTTAGAGATTGGCCATACAAGCTTAAGTGCTAATCTGCAATCATAGGAAAATTGACCATTTTTTTTTTATGGCTATTTTCAAATTTTTGTCTTAATTTTAAGTCAACTAGAGAAATGCTACAAAACAATAAATAAATGTACTAAATCTTTAAATTGCAATATGTAAATTATCACTTATTACATACATTAAGGGATAAAAATATTTCTTTGACCACAAAATTAAAATAATTTTTACAAGGTCAACATTGATGAAATCTGTATTTAAATTGTCAACATATACAATTAATAACACCTCCATCATGCATATATGACAACTTAAGAGGGTATTTGGTTAAACTTATTAACCTCTTAAAACATCTTATAAAATGTTTTAAAAAGTTTATAAGACGTGGAATAACAAAAAAAAAAAATCTTGCCATTAATTAAGGTAACTCTTTCTCTTTTTTTTTTTTGGTTTATTTATTTGTTTGTCTCTACTTATTAGTAGAGGCAATCAATAATACTTATTATTGTCACCGCTGAAACATATCCTGATGAAATAAAAGTCGTTGTCAGCTAATAGATATCATTAGTGACAAAAGAAAGGGCATTGTCACTGAATATATACTAGCAATATTAGGGATACATTAGATGTGTGTGTTTAAATCTACAATGCACATAAAATTAAAAATATTTTTTTTACTTTGACATGATAATTTTTGTAGTTAAACCACTGGACATCAATGTGTCTCCACAAACTTGGTGCTGGCCTAATTTGTCCAATTAATCCATAGGAATTTGAGGGGTTTCATTTTCTTGTAATAATCTCTTCATGAAGCCATATATCCATTGGAAGAAAGTGACTGTGTTAAGTGATAATGGAGATGATCAGGTGCACAAAAACATTGGGTGGTGGTGGCCTAATAATTCATGCTTCTAATACATCTTGAAATTATGATTTATGAAACGAAAACTAAGATTGTGCAGTTTTTTTTCATTATCTCATAATAAGAAAGGACTCGTTGCGCACACAAAAAACATGTATCCGAAAAAACATTGGCCTATGAGTAAACGACGTGACTAGTCAGCAATGAAAGGGGTTGGAGGATGTGATCGTCCCCAATCAAATTTATTTTTGAACTAAATTTTATATGTTTTTTTTTTAATTCTAAATTTTACCCTAAAATAATCGAAATACATTTTGTATTTTATGAAAATTTGATTTCGCCTCCAGAATAAAACTTTTTGACTCCGTCGTGGGACTAGTTGTACAATGCTGTTTGAATAGCCACGTGTGAAATTATAATACTTTAATACTTTAATTGTTTGACTCTAGAACCAACTAGAGTTGCTCTAAGGTACAGAGATGAACATAGCTTTATTTTGAGCAAGTGGCTTGGTGATGTGGGGCAAATCTAACTGCAGTTCCTTCTTCTGGTTTGAAGATAATGTGCCCTTGCTTCTCTTTGCTGTTTAAGCAACTAAAAGATGATACCAAAAGGGGAAAAAAAAAAACTTAATAGTGTGTTTGGCAAAGGAAAAAAATAGAGAGGAAATAAAATGGGTAGATTTTAATTTTTTCACATGATTGTTTGGATGAGAGGACAATGAATGAAAAGAAAGTGAAAAAATAATTGTAATATTTTCTTTTCATTTTCCGTCCAATTTTGAGAGGAGGGAAAAAAATGGTGAGCCCCACACAATTTTTTTCTTTCATTCTATTTTTCCACCTGCAACCAAACGAAAGAAATTAATTATTTCTTCACATTTCCCTTCCTCCCTACCAAACAAACCCTAAATGACTCTCTCTCTCTCTCTCTCTCTCTCTCTCTCTCTCTCTCTAGGGCAGAAATCCCACCTTATCCCCACAGGCCATCTAATTAATTAATAAGTGCTTCTTATGCGTACATCTAAATAACCTCATTAAAACTGGCACGTATGGAATTGTAATAGTTTTAACTTTTACTTTGTATAAGTATATAGTTATTCAAATTTATCCTAAAGAATCCGACACTCATCCAAAATTTAAGATGAAATATGCTATCTTTTAATTCAAATCAATTAATGATAAAATTATTATTTTGGTTTTATGGTATTCAATTGAAAACCTTTATTAATAACTTTTACATTTAAGGTATTGGAATAATCTTCCACTTACTTATGTATATATTTTTTTATAAAAAAAGTATGATATAATTACATAATAATTTAATATTGAAAATTGAATTTATTATATTATCAATTAAAATTTTGAATATATTACTTTATCAATTTTTTTCTATAGTGCAATTCTGGAAATTTATGTTCTATTAAAAAATAATTAAATTTATTAATGTTTGCTTCATTTAATAAAGAATAATTCATAAATAAAAAATATTATTCTTCATATATTGACATATGTTTAATGCTTGTTAAATGATTGCGGTTTAAAAGGGTGCTCTGTCAATGGGTGGGGATTACCCTTTCCCAAACCGAGGCCCAAATATTACCAATACTTATCACCCATATTGGACCTAGGCCCATTTCAGGGTCAGACCCATTGGGTCTCTGGAATGGGCCTAGTAATAAGACCCAACTCCTTAGCAAGTCAATGAAGCCCATGCTTTGGACATAAAAATCCAAATTTGTACCTGGACCTTTTGTTTTCTTTGGATCTTGAAAGAGCCCAATTCTGTATTGGGCCTACAGTAACAGGCCACATTTTTGTGCTAGCTTGCTAATTTATCACTTCTAATTCTTTTTAGTAAAAGATTTTTAGTTAAACTAAGGAGCAATACATTCTTGCATCCAAAATCAATGTCACCACTTGGAATCTTGAATTATCAATAAATTTTTTTTTCAATTTGCTTAAATTAATTGAAAACTGTAAAGTAAATTCTTCCAAATATATTTGCATTCTCAAAATACTACACAATTAAAATTGTAGAAGTAATTTTCACATACCACTTTATTTTCACGTTTCTATTTTTAAATAACTATACCGGGGAGAGAAAAAAAGATTATTATCCGAACTATGACCTTTTTACCATATGCCCGTAATGATGGATATGCCCTTAATAATATATGCTTCAGCCACATAATTAAGTTTCAATTATTTTTTATACTGAAAAGTGCTATCAGGTGTTAAAATACAAAAAGTATAGTTAGATGATAACCGAAAACAAAAAAAAAATAAAAATCATTGTTTGGATAGTTAAAATTTTTCCTCCTAAATTAATTTATTTGAGACGTTCTTAATTGAACTTCGGAATAATACATGTTTTGCTTTGCAATATATATATATATATATATCTCATAAACAACTTAAATTTTGATATACCCATAAAAAAAAAAAGAAACTTAAATTTTGATATTTTTATCATAATCGTTGCTTTCTATTCCCCAAAGCCATGTGTGAAATAATCAACAAAAAAATAAAAAAAATAAAAAAAATAAATAAGAAAATAGAATATTATTAATAGACTGGTGAAGACCAAAGTGCTACGCATTGATGACATGCTAAATCCAAATCTGAACCGTTCATGCGATTTCTCAAATTCATCAACGTCCACAAGCCACCAGATGACAATTAACCCTAAAAAATAATTTCAAAAAATTAATAATAAAACAAAAACTAAACCCAAAAAAAAAAAAAAAAAAAAAAAAAACTTCATCTCTTTCACAGATGAAATTTTTTACACAATCGCTGATAAATGAGCGCAAAACCTCTTTTATCTCCTCTCTCTAGTTTTTTTTGTCACAAATAAATACTGCGCGCACTTTCTCTCTCTTGATCTCAGTATTCGAGTGCGTGTTTCTCGACTCGTTCACTCGTCATAGATCTTACACTCGGATCTGTGGGTTTTCCCGTTAGTTAACACTCAAATCTATTAAAAATGGTGAGTTGTATGCTTTCAATCGGTATCGGATTGATTTCTCATTTGCGGTTGCCTGTTAGATCTAGTATCTGTTTCGAATTGGTACTGATAACGTGTTTGGGGATTGTTTTTGCTGGGAATTTTGGGTGGAGATTCGGCATTTCGAGTGCTTTGAATTTGTGTGGTAGATTTGTCATTTGTTTGGATTTGATGTGTGTTTTATTTATTTATTTATTTTTTTGAGATCTGCAGCTGCTGTTATCGTTTACTAATCAATTTTTTTTTTTGATTGTTTGATTTTTGGTTCTGAATTGTGCTGCAGCCGCTCAGACTAGAAATCAAGGTACTGAAATGATTTGAATTGAGACTTTGTGTTTTGGGATTTCCCCTCGCGGGTGTTGGTGTGAACGAATTGTAATTGGATGTTGATTTCTTTTATTTGTTGCATCAGAGGAAACTTGCCCAACGATCAGAAAGAGTAAAATCTGTGGATCTGCATCCAACAGAACCATGGTATGTATGTTTTGCAATCAGTTAATATGTTTTAGTAGTTGCGTCTGGCATTTTCCTTTAGCAATGCGCAAATGATTCCTGGTGAACGTTCCAAGTTTTTTTTGAAGAAAAAAGAATTGTTTGTTGCTGTTGGTTCTTATACTTAATCATTTTCGTCATCCTACCGGCATTTTACGCCGATACAATTTCAAGAGACCAAATGATTTTAAGTTTATGTTCTTGGCAACTAATTTGTTGGCCCATGTCTGAGTTTCGGCACACCTTTCAGTTATTTCATCCGAGCTGTATTATGATTCTTTTTTTCTTTCGTGGTTGTGTTGTATGTGTTTGTTTTGGGTGGGTATTATGCCTGACTGGCTTATTACATATAGAAATACGAGCATTGATTGTGTAGCTCATCATCATGGGTTAATCATCCAGAAAATTTGATTATTCAATATTGCATTGCACCTTCACAGGATACTGGCAAGTTTGTATTCAGGGACTGTTTGCATTTGGAACTATCAGAATCAGGTATGAGAAATGAAGTTGACATTATGTTTTTCTGTCTTCATAGAGCGTTACGGCATTGATGAACTCTTGATTCATGAATACCTGACTGTGCTTTGTGGTATATTTGTCTACTTCTGTAGAATAGATTATGATTTGAGATGCTAAAGGACTAGTGTAGTTGTATAACTATCTGAGCTAACAGAATGAATTATTTTATGTATATTTCTTATTCAGGTTGATTCTATTGTCATCTTCTAGAATTTCCAAACTCTGTTATTTATTTTTCATTGGTCAAACATTTCAATCATCAAGAGTGGATTTTTGAGCCATTTGGGAACAATTAGCAAATCAAGATACAAGTTATTCTGGATAATTCCCTGGTGGAAGGTAATTAGGAGAAGAAGGGTCAAAAGGGAATGAATGGGATGTTTGAAAGATTTCATTGGCGTATCACATGTAAAAAATTCCTTATGTTTTTAATGGGGCCTGCTTTCTAGCAAGACCTCTCTCTAACATGATTACTAGTATCTTCTTCCCACTCCATCCAGTTCTGTTGGCAGACCCTTTGTTTTGGGGGAAGTTCAGCTTATTGGGAAAAAAAAAGGTTCCTTTGCTCCACCTTGACCAGAAAGATATGGTGGCATAATGTTATTTGCACATGACACCACAAGCTGATAATTGTATTAGTCGGTTATGTACTCCTTTCCCTGTTTAATCTCCTTGTGTATGCATGTGGGTGGATCCTATGATAGACTTTAACCACAAACTAAAGTAATACACTACTATGCAACTTTCAGAGGCTAGTTTAACAAATTATTCTTTGTGTGATTGTGTCCTTATATTAAGTGTAAAATGTGAATTAATCAATTGTTATTGGTTTGAGAAGACATTTGAAGTGTATGCATTATTCTATCTGTCTGTTTCAGTATCATGTTCTTTTGTTATTTTTTAGACCTGAATCACATTTTGAAACTTGATCTCTGTTGCTGCAGACAATGGCTAAATCTTTTGAGGTTACAGAACTACCAGGTGCATGATCAGAATCATATTTTGTATCTTTGGGTTTGTGAACAGATGCTTCACTGACAAGCTTTATTTTACATAGGAGCATGTTTGTGCTAATTCCTACCCGTGATGTTGCAGTTAGGTCAGCTAAGTTTGTAGCACGAAAGCAGTGGGTTGTGGCTGGTGCAGATGACATGTACATTCGTGTGTACAATTACAATACTATGGATAAGATCAAAGTGTTTGAGGCCCATACAGATTATATTAGGTGTGTGGCTGTTCATCCCACTCTTCCCTATGTGCTGTCATCCTCTGATGACATGCTAATAAAGCTCTGGGACTGGGACAAAGGGTGGTTATGCACTCAGATATTTGAGGGTCATTCCCATTATGTGATGCAAGTGACTTTTAATCCAAAAGACACCAACACTTTTGCCAGTGCATCTCTCGATCGCACTATCAAGGTACTAATAGAATTTTTCATCAGTTAGTTTTTTTCCTAGGTCCTCGTTGGTTGTATCAACTTGGAGTTGTAAGCTTGTAATAATGCTTTTGTAGATTTGGAGTCTTGGCTCCCCTGACCCAAACTTTACCCTGGATGCTCACCTCAAAGGAGTCAATTGTGTAGATTATTTCACAGGTGGTGATAGACCTTATTTAATCACTGGTTCTGATGATCATACAGCTAAGGTTTGTGCCTGGTTTCCCTTATTCCTCCTGGTGTGTTGAGTTTCTATGATGGAAATGTAAAATATCTTACAAACTTTGAAACAGGTGTGGGATTATCAGGCAAGGAGCTGCGTCCAGACATTAGAAGGCCACACACACAATGTTTCTGCCGTTTGCTTCCATCCAGAACTTCCCATCATAATAACAGGTTCTGAGGATGGTACAGTTCGCATTTGGCATTCCACCACTTATAGGTAAGCATCTTGACACTTGGTTTACACCTAGCTAACTTGTTTCGCATTTCATTGTGGGTCCTAATTAACATGCCTTACTATTCATGCTTTGGTTTTTTTCTTAAATTCTTTCTGGAGTCATAATTGTTGAATTTTACCATTGAATTTAGAACCTAAAGAATTCAGAGTTACTTTGCTAAAGTTATATTCAGGTTTGTGACATCTTAAAGACAATTAATTTATAATTCCTTTTATTTAGATTCAGCCTTGTAATTGCAGAGTCTACTAATGAGCATGCATGCTTCACAAATCTTGACATATAAACCGCACTGGTTCCTGCCAATACATATTTATAATCTCTCCATTTTCACTACTTTAAATATACTTTTTTTTTTTTGAAAAAAAGGATCATTTAATAATTACGGTAACAGAACTTATTTCTATTGGTTTGTCTGAAGATAAAATCTCTAACCATTTGTGTCATTTTCCAGACTTGAGAACACACTGAATTATGGTCTTGAAAGAGTTTGGGCAGTTGGCTACATGAAAGGTTCGAGACGGTAAGTCTCATTTGCAGTTTATTGGATGTGCTACTGGGGGTTGTTTCGAATAATTGAAGTTTGGGTTTTCATGTAGTTTGATCTTGTTCAGATACTTGGTTTTAAGTTTTACTTGTTTCCCGATAAAATAACCATCATAAGGTGTAGAGTTAATTGTTAAATATTGTGTGTTCAAAAGCCCTGGTTCTAAGTTGGTATGTTTTTTTACTCTAGGGTTCTTACCTGATGAAACTTAACTGTATTTGAGAACTGTAAGGAAAGTATGATGTTATGGTCTCTATGCTCAGGGTTGTAATCGGTTATGATGAAGGAACCATCATGGTAAAGCTTGGTCGGGAAGTACCTGTTGCTAGTATGGACAACAGTGGGAAAATCATTTGGGCAAAGCATAATGAAATTCAGACTGTCAACATCAAGAGCGTTGGAGCGGATTATGAGGTACAAATTTACTTGAACTTGATAAATTACTGGAAAGCCAATCATTGCTCTGAAAGTAATTTTTCATCAGGTTGCTGATGGAGAGAGATTGCCTTTGGCAGTTAAGGAATTGGGAAACTGCGACCTTTACCCACAGGTGATCTTCCATCAATATAAATGAACCATGTATTGTTCAAGTTATTTAAAGTGGGATTACAATATGTAGAATTCATTTATGCGTAAACCTTAATGCACAAACATTTACTTGTTTGCTGTCGTTTTATGCTAAGATTGTACATTAGATTCTCTATGCTTTTTGTCGTTGTTCGAGAATGAATGTGGATATTAGTTTTTGAAAGTTTTTCTTATTTTATTTGTTTGATAGCTGATAATTACACGTGGAAGTCTTTGTCTATCCGACAATAACACCGGTTTATCTCCCATATATCCATCTTAGTATAGGAGTTAGGAGTGGGGCTATCTCTATCTTATGTGTGCAATTGTGGAACACCTAGATCATGCTGGAATTAGTTATTGGATATGTTTTTATCATAATTTAATATCCTGACCTCTGGATGTATATCCAAGTTCTTAGGTGGTAATTCTGCTCAATTATTTTTGGTTTCTTTCTGATTAGATGATTATTTGGTTTTGTGTTCCTTAAAATTGAAGTGTTCCTGTTACATAACTTACTTGATTAACCTTGCATCTTTTGTTCTTCAGTCCTCAAGTTCTTAAAATGTGCTTTAGGTAGAGGCTTTTGAGATGAATGTATCTAGGCTATGCCATAATATGCTTTTGCTTTCATGCCTTTACTTTGTGGTTTTAACTTTAGAATTTTTATTATTCTGTAATTTTTGACTCATATATGCTACTATTATTATGGTGCTATGTAAGAAAAACTGGGCGTAAATAGTCGTTAGTCTCCCGTCTTAAGGATGGATATTTTCTTCTGTTCCCCACCTTTTTATGGCTCATGTGCATGGAAAGTTATCTCTAGTTTTGAAAAACTTAGTTATTCTTTATGCCTAAAGATATCGGGTCAAAAGAATGGAGAACTTTCTCTCTTTGATCATCTTCTTGGCACCATTCTTGAAAAATTAATTTCAAATCAGCGGATGCAATTGTTGACTCCCTATGTTGGCATAGGATTGACATATTTTTACCTCTGGCAGAGCTTAAAGCATAACCCTAATGGTAGGTTCGTTGTTGTATGCGGGGATGGTGAATATATTATATACACTGCTTTGGCATGGAGAAACAGATCGTTTGGCTCAGCATTGGAATTTGTTTGGTCAACGGAAGGAGAATATGCTGTCAGAGAAAGTACATCGAAGATCAAGATATTTAGTAAAAATTTCCAGGTTAGTTCACCTCTCACTCTCTCTCTCTCTCTCTCTCTGTGGTTAACATCCATATGGTAACGAGGTTTGGACTTTAAACTAGGAAGTGTTATTTTTTTTCGTCTCCCTCTGTGCCTCTCTCTGTACTCTTCTTAAGTTCTACATTCTTCTTCCTATTTTTCTGTTTTTTGTTTCTCCTATCATTCTGATCTTAGCATTCATTTGCACATGGTGCATCACTCACGCCCGCGCAAGATGATAGTTGGGCCTGTATTGACTTGTTCACTTTTAATGTATGGGTTTCTTATCTTACTCAGAAAGATGATAAATGCAGCATTCATCATCGGATGTTATTAGTTGTCAACAATAAGTTCTTAGTTTGTCTACTGGGGTTAACCGCTAGGGTGGTATTTCTTTCAGGAGAGGAAAAGTATCCGACCCACATTTTCCGCTGAGCACATTTATGGCGGCACTTTATTGGCCATGTGCTCGAATGATTTTATTTGTTTCTATGATTGGGCTGAATGCAGGTTGATACGTCGAATTGATGTCAATGTGAAGGTAAGAAAATTACAGCTTGAGATATTTAACTCACATATTTCTGTTGTGGCCATAGAGGTTGTGATATTTTTTATCTGTTTCTTGGTGATACATTCCAGAATCTTTTCTGGGCTGACAGTGGCGATATGGTGGTGATTGCCAGTGATGCCTCATTCTACATACTTAAATATAATGTAAGGATTCCATTTATCTTAAATTTGTCATTAAGTTGCATGCAATTTCTTTCTTAGGGTTGGTAACTGGAGAGGTTATATGTTGCAGCGTGATGTAGTTTCTGCTCATCTAGATAGTGGGAGATCGGCTGATGAACAAGGTGTGGAAGATGCTTTTGAGCTTCTATATGAAATTAATGAACGAGTACGGACTGGAATTTGGGTTGGGGACTGCTTCATTTACAACAACAATTCCTGGAGGCTCAATTATTGCGTGGGTGGTGAGGTATAGTTTACTGCTCCATATATACTTTTGCAATGATCCCTCTAAATTTTACTTCCATGATGCGAGAAAGTTTTATTCCTTAATGTGATGTTTTAGGTGACAACAATGTTCCATTTAGACCGACCCATGTACCTGCTTGGATATCTTGCTAATCAGAGCCGTGTTTATCTCATTGATAAGGAATTTAAGTGAGTAATTTATGCTAGGTTTCAGAAGCAACAGCTGCTTTTATTATATTTTTATTTTTGAAAGTTGAAAATCAATGTCATTTTTAATCAGTACATAGAGCATTGGTGATTTGACTCTTTCTCTCTCTCTCTCTCTGCGAGGGTAGGGAAATATTTCTTGTTTGGTTTTATGATTTTTCTCACGTCTCTTGATATGTTTTGCAGTGTCATGGGGTATACTTTGCTACTCAGCTTGATTGAGTACAAGACTCTTGTGATGCGTGGTGATCTGGAAAGGGCAAGCGAAGTCTTACCATCAATTCCAAAGGAGCATCTTAACAGGTTCTTTAACACGTTCAACCTCTTAATGGACCATATATCAAATTAATTTGCAAAGCTGGATAATAGCAGTAAACTCGATGCTAAAAAAAATCAATTTGTATGTGTATCATTATAAGTAGGTAACCATGTGATTCAGAAATTTAGAGGTTTTGACTATCATCGTAATTTAATCTTTGAATTAGGTGAATTGATCTTGTTTTCCTATGCTTTTTTTTGGCTTGCTCTGTATTTCTATCATGAGTGTGTACATTATCTTTCTACTTGCATTCTTTGATGAACATAAGCGGCAAGGCAAATGTTTCTTAATTTTGGTAAACAGAAGATGCTATACTTGTAATCAACAATATGACCGAGTCTGTTTTCTGATGCATCATTTTATGCTGCCAAAATATATTTCAAAATTAACATTCTTGGGTTTAGCTTTTGTTGAGTTCCATACGAGTCATTCTTGTTCCTTGCTGAAGTTTTTGGAATAGTGGAAATATGTAGCCTAAGGAAAAGACTTTTAATTTGTCTTTCTTTCCTTTCCTCCCCTCTCTTTGCAAGTTGTCAGTCTTTCTAATTCGGAGGCATGAATTCCTGTAACCATTTATTTAGCTCGATAATATATATAAATTGATGCTTGGAACAGTGTGGCTCGTTTCTTGGAATCACGAGGCATGATAGAAGATGCACTTGAAGTTGCTACGGATCCTGACTACAGATTTGAGTTAGCCATACAGCTAGGCAAACTAGAGATTGCAAAGGTAAACAATGCTGATATGTTTTCAGGGTGTTAAAGTTATCGAAAATTCTTTGGCTGGAGTACCTTTATTTTGTTTCTGGCTGCCCAATCTTTGGATGGCTATCTTTCATATTCTCTATGAATTTATGTGTAGGGCTAAACGGATATTAAATGGAGCGGATATGCAGTATCCGTATCCGAATCCGACGGATATTCAAAACATCATATCCGAATTTGAATTCGACGGATATTTTGCAAATTCGGATATATCCGAATCCATTTAGTATTTCAGAGAATTTGACAAAATTATGGATATCTGGATATCCGTTTTCGCTTATAATTATCCAAATATCCTATTGAATATCCAAATCCGCTTATTCGAATACCCGAATATGTTTATATAAAAAAAAATTCAAATAAAGTTTATTTAACTTATCTAATTGAATTTTTTTTATATATATAGGTATAGTATATGCTTATTAATGTAAGTAAAGTTAATATATTTACTTATATTTTTATTTCGTTGTAAATTATGGAAATATAAGTCAATTAGATTTTTTCTATTTTACTTACAAGAAGTCATTATAATATATAAATACACACACGACCGCCACCGCCACCACCGGCACTCCCACTGCCATAATAATTTTTTAATGTTATTTATCGGATACGGATAACGGATATATATTATATGAATATATCCGTCGGATATACATTCGGAGCGGATATTAAATGGAGTGGATATGCAATTACCATATCCGTATCTGTTTATTATTCGGATACTTATAATCGGATACGGATAATATCCGCTTTATACGAATACGGATAATATCCCTATAAACGGATACGGATGCGAACGGTAAATGGATTTTCGGTTGCCCATTTACAGCCCTATTTATGTGCCTATGGATTAAGTATGTAGCTCTTACTGGTGAACTTTTATATTCTCTACAGGAAATTGCCGGGGTAGCACAGAGCGAGTCTAAGTGGAAACAGTTGGGTGAACTAGCCATGTCTACTGGAATGGTATTCTCTTTACTAATTTGCTGTGCGCTTATAAACATTAAATTTACTTTAAAAATTTTGAGGTTGATATCTATGGTATTATCCTTTTTTCATACATAAAGGGATATCCCCTTTCTATGTAAAGAGTATATGATTGATTATGTTTAGGATGAACTGCCAAATTCTTTGCTGCCCAGCCTGGACTTCACAGTTATCTTCCTCACTTGATATTTCATGTGTGGGCTTGTCTGTTTTTCTGTTTGTTGATTTAATTAGATGCATGCTTATAGTTGATCTGTTTGATGTTCTTTTTGATGTTTTGGTTCCATTTTGGATTCCAGTTGGAGATGGCAGAGCAGTGCCTGAAGCAAGCAAATGATTTGAGTGGTCTCTTGCTACTCTATTCTTCTTTAGGCGATGCTCAAGGAATTACTGAACTTGCATCTATTGCCAAAGAGCATGGGAAAAACAATGTTGCATTCCTTTGTTTATTTATGTTGGGTAAATTGGAGGACTGTCTTCAGCTGTTGGTTGACAGGTAAGGATGTTCATTACTTTATCTGGTTGGTCTACCATTTAGTGGTTGTGACTCTAAATTGCAAGATATTTGCAGCAACCGGATCCCTGAAGCTGCATTGATGGCTCGGTCTTACCTTCCTAGCAAGGTGTCAGAAATTGTTTCCCTTTGGAGAAAGGACCTCAACAAGGTTATCACCGATTGTATTATCTATATATTCTAGTTTGTCAAATTGTGGCAATTGTGGTTTATGAAAATCTACAAAGAATTCCCTTAAAGTCCAAACAACAGAAGGCTGCATTTACTTGCAGAGTTATCAAGAAATTTTATTGTTATTCTTATTGTTTGGTGTTGTTCATTATGATTTGCAGATTAATCAGAAAGCTGCAGAATCTCTGGCCGATCCAGAAGAATATCCTAATTTGTTTGAGGAATGGCAAATTGCTCTTGCTGTTGAAGCCAAAGCTGCTGAAACGAGGTACTTTACTAGTTCCGTGCCCTTATTATTTGATCAAGCTCTTACGTGTGAAGATGTAACTCATGAGTCTTTGGAGTATCATGTCTCCTGTCCTTTTAAGTTTGAATATGTAGAAGCTTATGTAAGTTTGGTTCAATTTAGCTATGCATACATGATGTTTTCTATTGTTGGAGTTTCCCTGATCTCTCCCTTAACTTTGTCTATTTCTCAGATGGTATGATATTGGCCTGACTTGTCATGTTCTGGAACTGTGTTAGGAATCTACTAACTTGTTTTCCATTCTGTTCCAGGGGAAATTATCCTCCAGCATCTGAGTATGTGCAACATGCTGATAGATCAACTGCAAGTCTTGTAGAAACTTTTAGGAGCATGCAAATTGGTGAACCTCAAGAAAACGGAGAGTTAGATTATGAGGTAGAGGGGAATTTATGTCCTATTTGCTGGAAGTTTTCCCATTTCTGGTTAATACTTGATATAATGTGTCATGGGGAAACCATATCCTATTGGTGTAAAACGTGTTAAAGGAGAAACATAAAGAGCTATTATAGTCTCCATTGAAATTTATGTCCACATCCTTAATTCAATGTGTTCTTCCCCGCCCACTGACTCGCTATTTTCCTGTACATTATGAGTTACTAAGAGTGGGGGGTTGAACCTATAAAATGTTGCATCGTGTAGTAGATCTTTTGGCCATTGTGTTGGTCACACAGGATGTAATGCTACTGTCTAAGTATGGACTTCTTTCTCTTTTTCAATCTTAACTAGGATTCAGATCAAAATGGAGACGGGCAAGTAGAGGTGCATGAGGATGGCCAGGAAGAGGCCATTGTGGTGGATGCTGACTCAACAGATGGTGCTGTACTCGTAAATGGCAATGAGGCTGAGGAACAGTGGGGTACGAATAATGAAGGAAAACCGTCAGCCTAAAAGCAATTGGTTGGGCCGGTGTGAAATTCCTAGTTTTGTTGCTGGTGATTAATTGATTTTCTTTTAGTTGCTGTCTTGACTCCCATTTTCTGCAGTCTTAGATTCATTTGTGTTATTGGCTGTACTTTTTATATATGCTTTTAGTGCATTTTCTAGGATGATATTCACAGGTTTTTAGGATTCAGCTATATTGATTCGTTTTAGAAGTCCGAGTAATATCCTTAACTGATACTTTTCATTGTGAAGTCTTGTTTGGTTTCTTGTGCAGACGGGGTGAAATGTAAAGCATGCACGTTATTATGGTCTTGTCTTTATTTTGACTGTTTTGTATCTCCACTTGTGTCTATCCGATTGTTTTGATCTTCAAATCTGCCTTTCTGATCGATAAGCATTTCCAAGTTGTTGTTTCAAAGGGTCTTGGAAATTTTCCTTCCGACACGCCGGCGGTGCTTCATTTCGTACATGATGCATTAATATTATCAAAATTTACACGAATAACTTGTCTTAGTAGGTTTTTCATATTTTGTTGGTCATCATGCATCAGCATAATTAGCAGTTCTTTTACCCTTAGTGATAGATTTTATTCCTTTTCTGCCCCTCTTACTGAATTGTCAGTGCTCACACCACGGGAATGAATTCACTCAAGACCGACGGTTCCAGCTGTAGACAGTTTTTCTCATGGTAAGAACTGAATCTTTTTCTGAAGTGTGTTTTTGATCAGGGATAATTCATTTATCATATAGTGATATATGTTCTTATGAACACTGAGTTTTGTGCCATTAAATGTTCTTGTCCCAATCTACCTGATTTATAATGTATAGTTTGTCTGGATCCCTGGTGCCAAAAGATTTTTGACTGGATATGCAACTGCCGATGACATGATCATTAGTCATTCAGTGATTTAGGATCACAAACGTGTTTGACGTGCATGAACCTATTATTTTATACTTTTAAATTGAGCGATTCTCTGTTGTTTACCATGGAGGTACATGTTTGTAATGTTACCTTATTGTCAGGTTTTCCGTAGTGATCCCACGGTGGACAAGCCACTATTTCTGTTGTAAGATGATTAGTGATTCCACAGTGGAAAAGTCACTATATTTCTGCTGTAAGATGGTCCCTCTTTGATTGGTCTTCTGTCGGGACAAAGATTGTCATCCTTAGTTGAAATATAATTTTTCGTGCATGTTTTCATTAAGACTTATAAGGTTTATATTGCTTGGAAATACTAGATAGAAATCGGGTTGGTTTCTCTGCTCAAGTATTGGCCATAAACATCGTAAACCGTGTGTTATGCAGTGTTCTGCTGTAATTCCATCAGCAGGCATTGCATTTTCCTGGCTTATGACAATTTGGTTTCCATCTTCCATTATCTATGCGATTCACTTGATTAATTCCATATTACCAGGTATCTAGAGGTTGCCTGGAAGAGATGATCAAGGGACCGGGTGTCTTTTTCTGGCAGTGGTGTGATAAGCACGAGCGCGATGAATTTTGTTTTCGGGGCAGATATACTACTGTGAACTTTGGAGTTTCCTCTACTAGTCTAGTGGCCGCATAATTTTCTTATTGTTATTTTTTTTATGTTGATTTTCACCTTGATATTGTCATGTGCCGTTGTGAGTTGTAGATACATAATAGGGTTATAGAAGTAAAACCATGAAATATTGTATGCAGAATTTTGTTATATTGGACTTTGAATTAATTCTAAGACAATCACAGCAGTTATGTAGTTGATCTCATATCAGGCCATCAACCGAATGATTGAACATTGGGGGCTTTAAAGTTTTGGAATACATTACTTTCTGTTTTCTAGGTGGCATGCATGGTTTCTAATGTAAATGGTTTTGGGTAAAACCTAAAAAGGAAAAAGAAGAAAAGAAGTAAAATGTACTAAATTTAATATATGTTCCCTCAAGAAGTTAACAGTTAACACAACAAAATTCAATAGATGAATTGTTGGTGCATACGTGTAACCACGCACCCCCGTAGAATAGAAGAATTTCCCGAATCCAACCTTTAGTAACCCACCAAGCCATCAATTATGTGATGACTAACAAATATCGCCAACAAATAGGCATCAGTGCGATGTCTCAAAGTTAGTTCGATCATGTGAAAGAGAAAAAAAACTTGCAAAGATCAACAAGTAACAGAATCATAGAAACATAAATCACTGTTAAGCTCATTCCATCACGTAAAAAACGTGTTCATTCCAAACAATTCATAAACATTTCCGAGGAACTAACTATATACTCTGTTCTTAACTCGAGTTTATAGGAATGGTAGACCTAAGCTGATTCCATAGCATGACAGAACCTGCCACATCGCCGTAAGAAGACAACATTAGAAGATACTACACGATTAATGACGACAAAATGGATAGGACCCACAAACCACACCAAGAGGGTCTCACAAGTTACCTAACTCCTATCCATAACAGCCTCTTCTTAAACTTTTCTATTTGTGGAAATAACCGGAACGTGCAATTTTCTCTTATTTTTCTTGTGTGCCTAAGGAGAATTTTCCGGGGTTTTAAGAGCTATAGTGGTCTTACTTTTATGCTCCATGATGGCTGCTCGGAAGCCTTCAACTACGGAAGCATCCTTGAATTTCAAGGCGATAGTGGAAAGACCGTCTTTACCTTCACTAGCACTATTCACGCAGGCGAATGTGATGCCTCTCTTGTCCATATTTGTCAGCTTCATGTCTGGGAAAAGACTAGCATTCAAGATTAACCTGTAATTTCCTCTGGCCCTCATAATAAGTCTGGCTTTTCCAGTCCCGGTGGTGGGAACATTGACCTTGAGTTCTCCCTTCCCTCTTTCTTTCCACACCCCATCTATATATTCAAACAGGACGGAATCAGAAGTGAAAACGGCCTTTTCATTCTCTTCTCCCGTTTCAACGGGAACCTCGGATGCAGAAAATTTGTTGCCTTCACTCTTAGTGACAAGATTTGCCCCTGAAGTTCCAAAGACAGAAGAGTTTCCATTAGTAGAAAGGCCAAAACCAATGGAAGGCCCGTCTTTAGGGATTGATCCGAATGAGAATGAGCTGCTAGAAAACCCTGTTCCGGTAATACCAGAGAAAGCATTTTGGCTGCTTGAAAGTTGTCGAAATGAGCTAAATGGGGCTGTTTCTGCTTCCTTTTCTGCTGTTGCCTCCCCATTACCTTTTTCCTCATCATTTTTCTTGCCTTCTCCATCCTTCCTAGCTTCATTATCACTATTATCAGCTTCTATAGCTTTATTAGCTCCATTCTCAGAATTATCACCTTCCGCCACCTTCCCAACTACACAAACGGTTGTGCTTTGCTCGCCGACTATGCTAGGCTCATCCTTCTTAGAATTACCTTGAACCT
Organism: Petrea volubilis; assembly: GCA_026212405.1. Lineage (NCBI taxonomy): Eukaryota > Viridiplantae > Streptophyta > Magnoliopsida > Lamiales > Verbenaceae > Petrea > Petrea volubilis. The sequence continues at coordinate 25,359,917 of CM047876.1, read as the reverse complement.
TTGACTCATCAACTTTGCTTTCAGATGGCTTAGCATCTGCCGTAGATTCACCCTTTGGCTCATCAACCACATTCTCGTGTTCATTTTCCTTTTTATCAGTTTGCTCAGTTTCGTTTGCCTCCACCACAGGAGCAGAAGCAGTAGGAACCAATCGGATTGCAGAGAATGGGTTAGAAGCAGCAGGTGGGGCTGATGGAGTTGATGTTGTTTGCGGACGACATACTTTTACAATTCTTCTAGTAGCAAGAACCTCATCGCTTGCCCTTTTAAAAGTCCCGTCCTCTTGCTTAGATGTCTCCTCATTGTCATCAAGCCCCGGGTTATCTCGAGATAGCTGTACTCCAGCAGCCCTCTTTTTTGAAGGTTGAGAATTATCATCTGCATCCCCCATGGCAGATATAACTTGAGAAGGTTGTTCCCTCAGCACACTGAAAAACAGCAATCTCCGCAAGTAACCACAACAGAACTCAGATAATAGCATATGGAATTTAGAGCATTGCTTGATATAATATACAAACATATTTATGCAAATGAGAGATTTCGGACTTAGTCCTTGCTGGTTTTTCAGCACTTCCATGGAGTAAAAGGGCAGTTCTAGAGTTGCCACGTGATTTTAAGAAAAAGAAAACATGGAAAAGCCGCAAACCTAGTGTGTGGAACTCCAGTCAATCAAACAATGGTTAAAGAAGTTATTGAAAGCCATTAAAGAAACAACAAATGAAAGACATAGAAGGCATTGTCAACGGCCCAAATACAGATGAAGGACCAGGAGACACGGCAAGAATCAAATCTAATAGACAACTAAATGCATGCCTGTACAAAAGAAGATTGGGAAAATGGCATAATATAGAAGAATGTGCATGAAACAGTTACCTATTAATGGTTTTGCTTAAATAAAAAAAGGAAAAGCTTTAATTAATGATGGTGTTGCTAAACGGACATCTTTTATGATGGTTAATACCGAAAAAGATAAATGACAACTACACAAGACATTTGGCCATCCAAATAATTCTTCCCGGTGGAGACTTGAACAAACTGTTCTTGTGCGCACCATATGCCAATAAAACTTACGTTGGACACACCAAAAGAAATGGAAAAAAGGAACCACATTAAAGGCCAAAAGTACATGGAAAACACCAAGAGAAAAATATCAGCAGATAGCAACCATGACCAAATCGAATGATCAAACATTTGTTGGGCAAAGCACAACATTGCATCCCAAATCCATCCCAAATAATTATGCACCGAACATCCTCAAAACATTTGTATGTCCAAATATGAAATACACAAAACGGGGGAGGGGATGGGAGGGGGAAAAAAAACCCAGTACACTAGTCAAGTTCCATGCAACTAAAATATGAACCCCCACTCGGCATAAAAGCTAACATTTCCACTACAATTAATAACATCCACTTGAGGGGAATGAGCGAAGACTTCCATCCCTGCTCAAGCAGCTTTGCTTTCGGTAAAACAGAAGTTAATTATTTCTGACAATTCAAAACAAACCAAAAACTGAAATGTCCAAAAAGAAAAAAGGGGAAAAATTTAGAAAGAAAATTCTCGGCTTTCATTGGCATCCCTCAAATTGGAAAAATAAAAGAAAATCAAAATTTGAGACAGCTCAAAATGCTCAAACCAGTAAAACAACAAACAAAACAGCCATATTTGAGCAAATTAAATACTTAAGTTAAACGAAACAAAATGAATCCTTTCCAGACTCAACAACGCCAAGATTTCGCAATAATGGAAACGCTACTATGCCAACAACCATCTTCACTCGCGCCATCCAGCTAACACACACACACACACACACACACACACATATACACACAAGCAACAAATGCGTGCACCGAAAATGGAAGTAGAAAATATACCTTAAATCGGTGAATTTTATACTCTTGTTGATTTTAAAGCTCCAATTTTTATTGCATTGGGATCTGCTAAAACCCTAGGCCAATATCAGAGGCTCCAGACAGAAGCGAGAAAAATGAAACGAAGTTGAAGATATAATTTATCCACCTTTTTTGTTCCCTCTCTTTTATATTATATTATATTAGTTTTTATTTTTTCTATATTTGTTTATTCTTATTCTTTGCATGACTTAGCACGAGGGGCAATTTCGTGATTTTCGCAAATTTTAAGTTTCGTATCTTAATTTAAATGAGAATCAATGAGAAAATTATAGGCCAAATTTGATTTAAGTAGTAATTAAAAGAAAAAAAAAATTAAGATCAATCAACTAACAGGAGTTTTTAATGCACAATGAAAAAAAAAAGAGCAAAGAATATTATAGAATATTTTTGAAGGAAATAGTGTAATTTATCTTACTCAATAAACTATCTCAAGAAATATATATTAATGCATTATTAATTATAATGTCATATAAATTATATTTTATTTAGAGTTTTTATTAATATTGTATGTAAAATTATTAATTTAATTAAAAAATATTTATCAAGTTTAGATTCGAGTTTATAATAGGTTAAACTGCTTATTATTCTTTTGAATGGGCTTAAAAAAGTGGTTTTCAAGCAGTACCTTTTATAATAAGTTTTTTTTTTTAAATCAAACAGTTTTGCACTTGGATGCAGTAATAAAAAATATTTTAAATGTGCTTTTATTTGAAATTACTCGAACTAACTTCTGAAAAAGCCAATTTTTTGGCATTTTTTTTTCCTGGCATCTATTTTTTTCAAAAGTCCATCCAAATACAATTTTTTTGTTCTGAAGTTTTTTTTTTTCAAAAATTAAGCGTTTCTCCTCTAAAAAAGTCCATCCAGACGGACTCTTAGGCTTTGTTTGGTTCTAAGATTTTAGGAGGAAAGGAAAAGAAACTACAAGAATTTTAAAATTCTCTATTTTGTTTTGTTGCTAAAGAAAATAATAAGGAAAATAATTTTTTAGAGAATTATCTTCCATTTTGTTTGGTTATTATTGTAAATTAAAGAAAACTATAAAAACACATCCCAAAAAAATCCAAATAATCAATTAATTGCACAAACAAAAAAAAAAGATTTGCATGAAATATATTCAAATAATAAATTAGTTTGAGCAACAAATGGGATGAGAGCTTGAAAAATGAGAGAGTGCTAGAGAGAGTAATATAACTTTTCCTTCATTTTCCTCACCTAATTGGAAGAAAAATATTTTTTCTCAATTTATGCTATATTTTCTTTTTATTTTCCTTTCCTTACCATTTTCCTTCTTTTTCTCTAGTAACCAAATATTGAAAAATATTTTTTCTTCCTATTTTCTTTTCCTTTCCCCCCTAAAATCCTAGAACCAAACACAATGTTAATCTCATATTTGATCCATTTTATTCAAATTGTAAACATTTATAATTATTTTGATCCGCCAAGTATTTGCAATAATTAAATATCTGATCATGCGAAATAACTGTGGGCTTACTATAGTAAAAGGAATATTATGTACTGGTTAGTGGCTTACTATAATATATACTAACTTTCCCATATTAATATTATCTTTCATATTGGGATTAATTCGATTATTTTTCATGTGCATTTTAATAGTGATAATTTAACTAATATATTTAAAAAAAAAGTTTGTGAAAATTATTCCGAAACCTAAATACCTAATAAATATCATGATTCCTAACTCTTATGATACCAAAATTGTCAAAATAAATAAATAAAATTAAAAATAAATAGTTTGTAATTATCTGCCCACATATTGCTAATGAAAGTTACGTTTGATTTTTTCTTTCCTAAACATCTTTAGATTCACATAATTTGCAATAGATTTTCTTTTTGACCTTTTTTTTTTTTTTTTTTGAAAAAAGGAACACTCTTTATATTTGTCATTATCTGCACAAAACTTTTGTAAATCCCTTAATAAATATAATATTTTGAATTTATCCTTGGCAATCTCCCTATATGATCTTGAAATTTATACTATCTTGGACAAATTACCTTTTTTTTTTTTTCAATAAACATAAGATTTCGAACTTTTCCCTTGAGAATTGAGATTTATGTAAATCTTCAGAAAAGTCACCTTTTTTTGTAGTAAAATATATTATCTTTACTCTAAAATTAATTACATGAATCCCATGAACACGAAACATCAGGAAATTCAATTTTCTAGCATTCTTCAAGTGTATATAAATCATGCCCTCCTAACCTAATTTACCAACTAAAAACACTACATTCTATTAGTCAAAAAAAATTGCAAGGATGAAAAATACAAGGATGGCGGCAGTTGTCATTATGTTGATGGTATTGGTTGTTTCAGCACATGGAAGTTGTAACGATGATTGTCAGAAAAAATGCAGCACGACTGAGAACCCATTCAATTGTCTCATTGCTTGTCTAGGGGGGTGTAGCAGATCCAATCCTCCCCCAACCTCGACCCCCACCGTTTCATCACTAGCCTCCGCCACTGATGAGTTAAGAAGTAGTCATGCAAACACTGAATGAAGTATTAGAAAATTTATGTGAGGCAATTGTTGAATAAAATGGTCAGCAATTTGTATCTGTTTGGACTCAAATTGTGCAAATTTAAATAATATTGGAAATTGGCTATATTTAACCATGTCGTTCGGATACTATTGTGGGATTTAGTCAATCCCACATTTTTTAATTCAAACGTGAGGTTGTTAGGCAACAATAACAAATGACTAAAAATAGGTATTGTTATAACCAAAAGTGTCAAAAGTATTAGCCATGTGATATTGAAAAAATAAATTTTAAATGAGATGGCATAACTGTCATATCCAAAAAAAAAAGTTATTCTATCCAATTTTCAAATTATCAAGCTAAATAAGTCATCATGCTTTAAGAATAAAACAAAAGTGATTGTAGTTTGAAGTCTATAATAGGGAGCCGAAATCATCAAATTTCAACAACTCTACACTTCGATCAACAACGGCAACAACACTTCAATTGAGAAGTTTACGCATCTTCGATTTTTAGCTCAAATTAGCCAATATTAGCTTAGTTTAATAATTAGAAAACCGCTATGTAAGTGTTCATAGCCATACCCATTTGACTTGAGATAAGGTTATCAATTCATTTAATCTGTAGCGTCACGAGGTCGTAGCCATCAATCGCACATTTTGGACCCCACTCGGGATAGGATATCAATACGACTAAGTGGTATCCCGCATTTATGTCAAGCACATACACAAAGAGTTGTAGCCAAAGTCATCAATGCTGGTAAGATAGTGTAATTTCTGCACTCACGTGTAGCTATCGTACGAAGTTATCAATGTATTTTACTTGTAATCAAAGTCACTGATAGTCTTTCAATATATTTAAGTCATAAATATGATCCGTGTCATCAATATAGGTGTTCAAATATGAAGTCTGTAAGATCTATGGTGAGTAACCATCGTCTTTCAATACAACTTCTCACTTTATATTTTTTGACCATTTTCGAATCACTTGAGCACTAAATTTTAAGTCCTACATTCACTTATAGGCGCATAGAACCTTAGGGGGCAGTATTTATCTACTTGACATTATGTCAATTTCTAGCAAACTAACAGGGTCGTCAATTTTACTTGCAAACATATAATTTTGACACGCCCAATGAGATCTCTAACCTTTTTGGTAGATTAGCGAGAATGTCAATTTTTTGATTAATCCACGTTGTACAAATTTTTATGCGAACAATATCATTATATTGTATGATGCGGTAAAATTAAGTTTTCAGTATCTTAATTATTACCCTACTATTAACCAATGATTTTCTACGCTTAGATTACTGCTTGTGATGAGCTAATCTTATGTTGATTGCAATCAAATAAAATGTTCAAATTTTACCAAAAATTTGGCCACTTTAATGTACCATTGTCGGTATTGATTTTACACAACAATAACAATTACACTCAACGAAATAAATGGCATTGTTATATAATGTACTCAAGAACGAGGCACCACACAAATAACCGATAATAACATTTAATTATTTAATTATGAAACTAGCTAAATTATTTAATGCAACAAAAAAAATGAAAATAAATAAATGCAAATTGAAATGCTCCAACTTATGACAAAATTATTGTCCAAAAACAAGTGGCTTAGGAGTTATAGAATAACCTTATACAAAGTGCATGTTTTTTTCTTAATAGAAACGGTTGGACATTTGTCTTAAAAACATAAATAATAATAAATATATGCTATTTATTTAATCTTTCAAAAAATAAAAAATGTAATTGGGCTATTTTCTCAATGATCCACTAACGAAATAGTTATGGATCTATTTCAAATATCAACGAAGGCCCAAAATGGAAAGGTCCAACTGAAAATCGATAGGGCTCGAGTTGGCCCAAAATAAAAGTCAAGCCTCATCAAACAAAATTTAACGTCACCCTCGATATGTATACATAAAATTTTAATTTACAAATAATTAAAAATATTTGGTTAATTTTCATTGATATTATATTTTTAACAAGTATTTAAATATATTTAGTGTTTGAATTTAATACGTAAATAATATATTTAAAGAAGAAAGGGAAGTTACAATAAAAGAGAAAAATAAAGGATTTATTTAATTGGAAGATATATATATATATATATATATAGAGAGAGAGAGAGAGAGAGAGAGAGATGACAAACTTTATTTTGAAATTTAATAGTTTTTATTAGGGTTTATTTTGTCGATATAGAAAAACACAATTATAAAAAAAAAAAGTTACTCTATCTCTCCAGTGTTTTACATGTTGTATAAATAAATGATAAAATAAGTTGATGGGGGTACTGTTGCAAATATAAATTCATTTGGGGTTGATAGAAAATTCATAAGATTTCAAACTCGTCTTCTGGGATTTATATAATCTCTAGAAAAGTTATCTTTTTCATAAATATCGGTGTTTTCTTGTTTGCCTTTTTTTGCATTGGGTAATAAGATTTCAAACTCATGTTGTGGCGTTTATATAATTTGGAGAAAAATTACATTTTTTACAATCATAAAAATTCAAACTTATCCTTTGGGATTTACATAATCCTGAAAAAAGAGAGTAAAAGTTAGATTTTTTCATATCTGAATCCATTGATATTAAACAAAAAGTCAAGCTTTTTGAAATTTTCAATTGTATATAAATCACTGTTATCCCAAGCCTATCTCACAATTAAAACCATCATATTCAAAGATAAAACTTGCAAATATGAAAAGCACAAAGATCGAAGTTGTTATCATTATGTTGATGGTGCTGATTGTATCAGCGCATGGGAGTTGTTTCACTAGATGTTTGAAAAAATGTGGTGGGAACATAATTGCTTGCATGACCGTATGTTTAGGCCAGTGTCCTCCCTCCGACAGGGCCCCTACTGCCTCACCAACAACCTTCACCATAGATGAGTTTAAAAGTAGTCGTGCAAACTATGCGAGTGAAGGACACTAGGGATTTACGGGAGAAAAATACTGCTTGATATAGTAGTAAGTAAAGATCATATATGAAGTTGTCACATTATACATGATGTAATAAAATTAATTGTTTTTTAATTTTGGATTGTTGGTTGTGGTAAGTTAATTTCAAGTTGATTATGATCAGACTCAATTTTTGATGAAATTATGATCCATTTTGGCGTGCTGTTGTTAATACTAAAATTTTAACCAATAGGAAAAACACGCGATGAAATTGAATGTTAAATTATGTACAATAAGTGTGTTAAACTAATATGAAGTTAATAAATTTTTTAGATATATTAAGGTTATGAATATTAAACTATGAGCTACTCCAAGTTAATAAATCTTAAAATAATGAATTATCATCCACATTGGAAGATGTGACACTAAGATTTTTTTTTACACAGCTAAATATATATATAGATGTGAATTATTGTAAAATAAATTAAAATTAAAATTTAGTTTAAAAAAAAGAATAATCATAACAATATAAATAAAATAATAATTAAATTATAAAACACCAAGTATTCTTGATGTATTTTGAATGTTGTGAATCTTCTTTTAAATCTCCAAAACAACCTTTTGTTCTAAACTTGTACAAGATAAATCTTAGATATTGTGAATATTTTTAATCTCTTTTCGTCTCTCTCTCTCTTTGGATAATATAATATCTTTTCATATCTCAATTTATTTTTCTGATGAATATTTGAATTATAAAATATCTTACGTAGTAGAAATCAAAAATCATAGAAAAGTGGGAGTAAGTAATTAGATATATTAATGGATAAGTAAGTGGATGAGTGGGATAATGAAGTTTTTAATGATTGTTATTGTTATTTCAAAAGACCTTTTCAATCAATTTTTTTTACTTAAAGAATTCAAATATTTGAGAGATCAAAATTAATCAAATTGTAATTAAAGATCACTATCAAAATCATTTTGTGGCCTATTAGATGATTTTGATCAAAGATTGTTGTATTAGATGTAAACTTTTTATAATGTACATATAGCATTAAACTATATAAATAACAATAAATAAATAACATAGGTTCATTAGAAAAGTAAGGAACAATAAATAAAAACTAAATTGAATATGTCGACAATTTAATACCAAAAAAAGAAAGATAAAAGATACGGCATTGAAAAAAAAAAAGTTTGGAAATAAAACTTTCATATATTGTTAAACTATATACAAAGAAATAATAGAGATAAAAAGATGAAACAATATATCGTTGATAATATTATGTCCACGTTTTAAATATTTTTTAATCCTTGTAAAATTATAATTTAATTGGAGATATGATATATCATTTTAAAAGATATTTTCTCAAGTTTGAGTTACATAAATTTTAATTGAATGCTTAAATTTTTTTTTTCCATAAATGAAATTATGTTGATATTTACATTCTTAATATTTCTTAAATCATAACTAATTTGACGGTAATACGTAATATTTTAATTAGAATTTTCTTTATGTATATATTTTTATTGAAAGCTACTATTAAATTTTTGCATGAGAGACTGAGAGAGAGTATAAAAAGTATTAAAAATATCATTATGGATAGTTGGTTGGTTTTAATAATTAGAAGAGAAAATTAAGAAATTTACAATTAATGTCAACCAATCAAATAATTCATTTTAAATAATTCAAAATTCTAAAAATTTAGAATTTAGATAAAATTATATATTATGGTCAAAAGATCTGCTTTAAATATATAATATATAGGTATAGAAATGGCAAATCATTTGGCTCGATGTTATTTATTTTAATCCACATGCATGATGAAACTAAACTTCATACATAGGAGCGCGTGTTATGTTTATTACTTCATTTTTGTTTCCGTCAAACCAGGAATATTTTAAGAAAAAAAAATATGATTATAAAAACTAAAATCAAGACAAAGACATATGATTTCATAGTCAACTGAGTGGTTGTGAATTTTCATGGTTTCATCTTCTTCAAGAAAGGAGGTTCTTCCTCAAAATTATATTTTAAGTCAATAGTTTTATATACTGAAATCAAAAACCTTGATTGCTTCAAACACCGAGAAGGTTTTTAAGGTAAAAACTTTTCATTTTCTCCTCAGAAAAATTCCTGGAAATATAATAAATCTTGATATATATATGTATATATGTATTTCCATTTTTTTTTTTCCTTTTTGTGTATGATCACATGTTCAGAAGAGAAGGAACTCAGATTCCCTGAGACCACTTATTTTATTTTTTCCGATTTCATATTTCCTTATTTTCCATTTTGGTACTTGGTTATGCAACGTAACTTCTTGGAACTGATCAAAGATAGATATTTTAGGCGTTCCTTTTAGTCAGGATATTATGCACTTCCCTTGACTATTTAGTTCATAAAAAGGAAGAGTAGAAGACAGTGGTTGCTTATTTGTCACTCATATATTTACTTATCAGGTGAAGGAAAAAAGTCAAAAGGATCTTGAATTTCAGGAGACACACACACACACACACATATATAAATACAATATATACGTGTTAGCCGGATTTCTTGGATTTACACTAAAGAATGAGTTCTATATAAACTCAGCAATGTTGGTTTCTAGATGAATATCTCTCATATATTCTGGTGTGGAATGAATTTAAGTGAAGAAACTAACCTAATAAGGGACCCTTTTTCTTTGTGTTCCCTCAATTTTCTTGTTTTTCAGCAGTAGACAGAGAGAGGGGGGGAGAGAGAGAATCGGGTGTACGTGGAACTGTTCACCGATATCTTTCCTATATGCTATAAAGAATCAATTCAAAAGACCTTAGCTGAGTCATGGAGTCTGTCAATCCACTATTGGAAATTTTGAACCGTTTCTGGGATTGCATTGCCAAGGATGTGAGAACCATTCGAAGCTTAGAACAGAACCTAAAAGCCTTGGAAAACGCTGTAGAAGAATTGAAGAATGTTTACGAAGATGTTAAGAGGAGGGTGGAACTTGAAGAGGAGAGGCAGATGGTGCGCAGGAAACAGGTAGATAGCTGGTTACAAAAAGTTGAAGTTATAGACAACACGGTTAAGGATCTTTTCGAGAAGGCCAATCAAAATCGCCACAGAACTTGCTGTTTGTGTTGTCCAAAGAAGTGTTGGTCGAGCTACAAGGTCGGAGAGGAAGTTGAAGAAAAGATGAAAATCGTTCGTGAGCTGAAGGATCAAGGAAGTTTTGATGCTGTTGCCGATTTTCTGCCTCGTGGTCCAGTGGACCAGAGGCCTTTAGAGGACACAGTGGGGTTGAATTCGTCGTTTCAAGAAGTAGAGAGATGGATCAAGGATAGCCAAGTGAGGGTCATTGGTATATATGGAATGGGAGGTGTTGGGAAAACTACGCTTCTCAAGAGGATCAATAATGAGTTTGTGAAGACTAATTATGGCTTCGATACAGTGATTTGGATTGTTGTATCCAAACAATCGAGTGTGGAAAAAGTTCAAGAAGCCATTTGTGAGAAGCTTAAGCTTCCAGAGAACACGTGGAGAGATAAAAGCGAGGATGAAAAGGCGATACAAATATTCAAGGTTTTGCACGTGAAGAAATTTGTGCTCATGCTGGACGACATATGGGAGAGGGTGGATCTTGTGAGAGTAGGTGTTCCTACACCAGATGATCAAAAGATGTCTAAAGTAGTTTTCACAACCCGATACGGGGATGTTTGTGGTTATATGGAAGCCGACAAGAAGGTTAAAATAGAATGCTTAAAGAGGGAGGAATCGTTGGCTCTATTCCGAAAGAAAGTCGGAATGGGCACTCTAAATGCTCACCCGAGCATACAAAAGCTTGCTGAAGCTGTTGCAGAAGAGTGCAAAGGTCTACCCCTTGCTCTCATCACTGTTGGCCGGGCCATGGCTGGCAAAAATGATCCCCGTGAATGGGACAGGGCGATAGCAAAGTTGAGACAGAATCCATCAAGGATTACGGGCATGGACGATTATGTGTTTCATATTCTAAAATTTAGTTATGACAGCTTAAATGATGATACCACCAAATCTTGTTTCACTTATTGCTGTATGTACCCTGAGGACTACGAGATATGGATAGATGACCTCTTGCAGCTATGGATTGGGGAGGGATTTTTGAATGAATATGATGATATACACGAAGCCCGTGATCAGGGACGAGATATTATAGGAGCCCTTAAGTCTGCCAGCTTACTTGAGATGGGTAAATACGAAGACAGTGTCAAAATGCATGATGTTGTCCGAGACATGGCTTTATGGATCAATTCTAGTGGATCCAATGGAAAGATGAATAGATTTTTGGTGCTCGATCACGCGCACTTAGTTTCTTCAAGAATGGATGCTGAGAGGGTGTCTTTATGGGGCAGTGGCATTAGAAGTATCGCAGAAATGCCATGTTTCCCTAATGCGTCAACTTTTATTGCAAGAAAGACGGCTGTAAGAATGTTCCCTTCTGGATTCCTGCAACTTATGCCTATCTTGAAGACATTAGACTTATCTTTCAACTTGCATTTATCGGAATTACCTTCAGGGATTGAAAACTTAGTACAACTGCAGTTTCTTAATGTGTCAAACACAAGAATCAGGAAATTACCCATTGAGCTCAAGAACTTGACAAGATTGAAGTATTTGCTAATGTGCACCACGTACCAGATGGAAGTGATTCCAAAAAAGGTAATATCAAGTTTTACATTTTTGCGGGGTTTCAGAATATCTGGCAACCCTGCATCCGATAGCATGCACTTGTTGGAGGAACTGGAGAGTTTGCAACACATAAATGATATATCCATCACATTGTTTGATGCTGATTCTGTTAAAAAGCTTCAGGGTTCTCACAAGATACAGAGTTGCTTGAGTTCTCTATGCCTGGAGAGGTGTGAGGATATGGCTTCACTCGTGCTATCGTCTACTTCAGTTGAAAGAATGAGACATCTAGAGAGGCTCGATATGTACTATTTTCAGTTAAAGCAATTGATAATCCCTCCAGGACCAGGTGGATATTTTCACAGCCTTCGTAGTGTTGACATAGCTTATTGTGACAATCTGCTGAACTTGACCTGGCTTGTCTACGCTCCATCACTCGAGCTTCTCGATGTAGCTCACTGTGCATCAATGGTGGAAATTGTTGGGGGTCCTTCCGATCATGCTGCAGCAGAGGATTTGAGCATCTTTTCCAGGATCAAGAAAATAGGACTGATCAATGTACCGTGTCTGCATAGTATATATCCTCATGCTTTGCCCTTCGCATCATTGGTTGAGATCCATGTTGTGGCGTGCCTGAGCCTAAGTGGACTACCGTTTGATTCAAGAACAACGCAAGGTGCTCTAAGGGAGATTAGAGGATCAATACTGTGGTGGGAACGGCTACAGTGGGATGATGAAGCCCTCGAGCCTCTGTTTCGATCGTATTATGTGCGTGAATTGTTAGGCTAACTATTCAGTTTGAGGCTGCTTCATGGTTCTATAGGCTTATTACAAGGTTTTTGTGTCGAGGTGCTGGTGGGAACACACATTCTCTGAAATTTTGTATGAGCTATTTATGTTAGTAATATTGACACACTTTATGCGTGTACATAATTTAAGAAAATACAATTTAACGACATTGTACAATTTTGATAGAATATATGCTATCACAATATTTTTAACTATTTTAATGGATTTATGAAATTTTTGATAAGTAAAAATAAAATAATTTAAAATAAAAAAATTAAGAAAACAATTATAAACAAAGTAGGAAAAAAAAAGAGACATTAAAGGCATGGATTTATCGTATAATTAAGAAAACAATTACAATCTTACTCTAAATTTATCGTATTAAGGTTTTTATGTTGATCAACAGTGTTACGTCAAGCTCTTAATTTTGTGGCACTATTATAATGACATACTGATTAAAAAAGTAAACATTTTTTTTAATTAATAATAAGACATAGATATTATATTGGTTTGCAATTATTAATATTTTTTTTGAACAATATTAAAAGATAAATGTATTTTTGAAGGAAATTTTTGTTCTATGTTGAGGGTTGTGCTTAGCCATATTTTGATGTGGCTTCTGTTAACTAGTTCTGATAAGCTTTCTTTGCTTTCCTAAGAAGCTTTCCTTGTACAGCATTATGACAGACGCGGTCAATATGATGTTGCTCTCAGAAAAATTGATGAGGCAATAAGCCACACTCCGACCCTCATTGATTTGTATCACTATGAATCCTCATTGCTTTGTTCTTGCAGCGCACCCGATTGGATTCACTACAGATTACTTGCTATAGTCTATTGAGTTGTTGGGGAGTTGGGTCTACTTAACTTTCATTCATCCACAAATTACACGGAAAATTCTTACCCGAACATGGCTTGGCCGAAACAAACAAATCATATGGTAAGTGTGTTATACTTGCCAAGTGATTGGTCACTCTCCCTAAATTATCAACCATTTACAGGGCAAGTGTAAAACACTCGCCACGTGATTAACACTGATTCGACCGAGCCGGTCTGGTCTAGAATTCCCCAAATTCCAATTGATGTTTATGCTCTGCATTGATTAATGTGTGGGCCGCTCAAACATGCAATTATTACATTATAGGTGAGAACTTTTATTGAGAGCATTGGGGATTCTGGTCATATGTATGACCCATCTTGAAAATGTTGGATGGTTTGGTAGATGAATTTGAATTCATTGTTATTCGTCCAATTGTCCCCAAATGGGCCAATCTTTGAGAATTTGTATCTATGGACTAGTTTGATCCACATAACTAAGCTCAGATCCACAGTTAGAATATCCATGTACATGTCTATACATGAACACCAACAGGTAGGCCATTAATGGGTGTATATATTTGGGGGGCACAATTGGGTCCAATCCCGGAAAACAGAAGTAATGTAAGTGTGTAAATGTATGCCGTGTGTGAGTCGCATACCGATTGACATCTAGATTGTGTGTCGGAAACATACTATCACCGAAAAAAGCTCAAATCAAATATAATTCTTACACCATTTACTAATCCTATGAAATACAAAGAATCGAGTAATAATACAATAAAAGTGATTATTATATATACTGTGAAAGAAAACTTAAAGAGGATAGAATGTGAGAGCGAAAAGGTCATTGGACCTCATACTTACCACTGACAAATCTTTTTGACATGATTATAAAGATGATTAATTTGTGATCGGTTCAAGATAAATTGTTCTTACTTTTTTTTATTTGTCAGTCGAATTATATCTTTATGATAAGTATTCAAATTTTAATGAAAATATACAAAATTTTGATTGTCCTAACAGTCAGTTTCGTAACTCCAGCCCGGCCCTGTTGAAAAAGACTTGTAACTGACTGGCTTGTGCTGGAAATGAGTGGCAATTTAGAGACGGCAACGATTTTGAGTTCACGTGAATGTAGGGGCCAACATCGAAATTGGATATATGTGTAGATATATGTGTGTGTGTGTGTGTGTGTGAAATAGTGGGTCAGGAAGAGCAATCCTGTGTGCGACAATCAAATTCAGGGATTGTACAAGTTGATATGTGTGTGTATATATATATATATATATATATATATGCATATTGTGGATAAGTATTCAAATCGTAGGGTCTAGTATTAATTTATAGGACAACTTCAGCTTGGCATATTTGAGTCGATTTGAACAATATTTGAATTCAAAATTGATCTTCATTGAGTTTGATTTGATTAGTAAATTATTGCACGTTTTTCGATATAAAAAGTACTTAACTGATTAGATTGTGATTTAAACTCGACAAACTAAAAATGTCAAGTTTGGATTTAATAGTCTACATACATTCAACCCAAATTTGAAAGAACTGTGATTAGGTCTGTGGATTAGGCACAATGGTGGTGGATTCGACTGGGAATGGATGGGTTCATGACTTTGAGGTTGTTAGCAGCATAAATTTGAAAGCAAAAACTCGGCGACGGCCAAAATGCAAAGCGAAAAGATCTTGAGTCAGCTGAATGTGCAAATGAAAAATCTTTCGGATAGGACATCGGATACAGTTTGAATAGCAAGCCAAAGCAAGGAGTTCGTGTTATGCTTGCCTTCCTGGAGTTGAAGCTAATCGATATTCAACACCTAAAGAGAATTGATATATTGTTTTTCTTTTGTGTAGTATCTAATTGAACTTTCTGAACTAGTTCTATTCTTTGCATCGAAGAAATATATTGGGTGGTGGTGTGGCAAAATTGACTTAGGGATTTGATTCACAAGGCTAAGGCTCATTTAGGGGTGATGGTGATAAAATTCTAGAAGCACCTCTATGGCCGCTAAAGACAAAAAAGAAGAAAAAAATTATTCTTTAAAAAGGTAAATTATGCATTGGTGTCGTGAGAGTTACCTTAACTATAAATTAAATGCTCATTTTTTTTAAAAGAAACTATCAAACAAACCTTGAGTCATAAAGGTATATTAGTCGTTTGATAATCTCTGTTACTGTTACATTTTAACCTACAAACGTAAGAGTGTGTTTGGCAATTTCTGAAAAATGAGATTTTTCTTGGTAATATAAAGCAAACCTTAGGGTACCGATGTGTAATTTACTCTAAAATTTAAGTTGGATCCCAAACTTATCGGCAACTATAGTTTGAAGGGTTGTGCCCAAAAATCATCTAACACCATAAACAAACAATTAAGACTTTGTTTGGACATCAAAATGGGCTATATGGTTTGGTAAAAATAATTAGATTCTTGGGGGCATATCTTTAGGGGGCAAGTATTGTTGTCTAAATGTTATCAACCAAACACACCATAATACTATGGTATCGCATAATGTGCCGGAGACAACTCTCATCACGTGTGCCCTATATGTTGTGTTATAACACTTTAATTAATTAGTAAATTGAATAAATAACCTAAGCATGCATATGATCGGTTGGGAAGAAACACTACCCAATACTTTGAAATATCCCAAGTAAAAAACATCTATAGCCAAGTGTATCTATATACATACAAACACACCCACATTTATGTGTGGATGTGTGTGTGAATATATATATATATATATATATATATATATATATTGGGTTAATGATACTGATGCTCTCTCTAAATACTGAAATTATTAATTTCCCGCACGATTTTTTCATAATTATAGTAATCTCCTCTTTAATTAAGTTTTACCTTTTTTAACAAGCTCCACATTTTGTTCCGGTTCTAATGAAAAACATTATTTATCCTACATATTGAAGTTGAAATCATCTTTCACAAAATTAGAATTTTCGTTATTTTTTAGTTGTTTTTTAGTTGATTGTAATTAGGTCATTTTGCACTTTTTGTTTGATTTTGTCATTATGCAAATTCAGAGGGGAGGTCAATGTAATTATCAAAAATTGAGGAGGGGAGTTTGCAATTTAGATATTGCAAAAAGGGTGTCACTGTAATTAACCCCATATGTATATTATGCACATTGCTCCAAAAACAAGTTCATTTGGCACATATAGCGTGATGTTTTTAAACAGTGCTTCAACCATACACTTATAGTGACACTCTATAAGAAATGTCTCAATAATCTAGCTATACCTCATTTTAATTCGAATGAGTTTTTGTGACAATGCAAAATGTCAAAATAAGATATTGTTACACTGAAAGTAGGTCGGTGATACTTTAAGTTCACTTGAATATTACTTTCGAAAATTTAAATTCTTTATCTTTTTTTTTTTTGTCCTCTAAATCTAAAATTCCAATCCCAACCCTGTGAAGATTAATTAGTAGCCACTAAAAACTGCATTATTATTCATGGCTGGCATTACTTAGAATATAAGTTCTTCATCTAAAATTAATATTATTTGCTATACCACTTCACCATGGCCTTATAATCACAAAACATTATTGATCAGCCCAAGGATTTCGAGGAAATATTGTGGTAAGAGTTTTCTCAAGTGTCATACTTACAAATCTTGTGTTTAAAATGATCTCACACACACACACACACACACACACAACCTGTTTATCTATGTCTCAAAATTGCATGCTCCTTTCCCTTAAAAGAGTATAATATGTCGGAAGAAAATGGCACCCTGTATCCCCGCAATAGATTTCCACACCCACAAAAGAAATTAAACAAAAAGGGAAAAGAAAAAAAAAATAGCTTAATAATTAAGTGCATGTACATAATATATGCGACACTATCAAATCTTGTTTGACTAGTATTAATAATTGACTCACCAATCTATTATTCTTGATTTGAACACGAAATTGTTAAAATTAAAAGAAAAATGAATCGTTAATTAGCTCTTCCCAATCAAGACTTTATACTTCACTGCAAACCTTCTTCTTTTAATTACTAATCTTTTCTCTTTTAGTGCGCGTATGTTTTCTTTTGAGAATGGTAGAATACATTTCGAAGCAATTACATCGATTATTCAAGTCAGTTACAATTCCCACATTATTTATAATTCTATGTCATACAAAAAAAAAAACCAAAAATTAGTAAAAATAACCAACCTACTAGTCTATACGGGAAAAGAAAGTTCATGTTTGTGAAAATCGAACCTATGACCAAATATGGGACCTAGTTTTAGTGTGTTTATTCACTAGAATTCAATACCTACAATATAATACGAGAAAAGCAATTCCAAATTCTCGAACAAGTTTAATAAATTTGATATTATAAAATTAAAATTTTTAGGTTCTAAGTCCACAATCGAATTCATTAATCTAAATAGAACTTAGAAGAAGTTCAAGAATTTAATATAATTTCTCGAAGTTGTCAAGGTTTCTTTCAACTTGCACTTCTCATTTTTGCTTAAAAAATTAGAAACATTGTCTAATTCTCAAAAAAACTAAGGGCTCGTTTGGATGTGTTTAAAATAGAAGTGCTTTCCAAATCTAACTTTTTATAACGGAAGTTTTTTTTCCCCAAACCAAATAGTTTTGTATTTGAATGTTGTAATTAAATTAAAGTACTTTAAAATGTGTTTTTATTTGAAACTACTTTGGGTAGCTTTTAAAAAAAATCACTCTTTGACCTTTTTCTTTATGGTTTTTGATTTTTTAAAAAAGTCAACACAAACAGAATTTTTTTGCTCTAAATGCCTCTTTTTTTTTTTTGTCAAAAAATGAATACTTCTTCTCTAAAAATAAGTCAATCCAAATTAATCCAGATATTAAAAAGCAATTTACAAAGAAATTTTTTACCAACACTCCCTAAATCTTATATGTTTGCTCAACGAGTAACTTCTTATCTTACCCCTCTTTCGAGTTGCATTTGAAACGATTAGTTCATCCGCTGATCACGAAATTAATTTATACACATAGTCGTCCTTCTTGCTCATGGGACACTTCACTTAATTCGCTCAATAATAGAGTTAGAAAATTTTACTACTTAAAAACAGCAAAATAACCATGGATTTTAGTCACGGAGTTTTATTGGTTTAAATCGTTTCAAATTCAAATTGTTTTCATCATACTTATCATACGTTACAATAATCCTAAATAAATTTTAAGTTATGAGTTAAATATTTCAATTTATTTCAAGAATTATATTTTCGTTTTCAGCGATATATATTCAAATGGCTAAACGGTAACAATCATATGCTAACGTCAATTGTCTCGCGACAAATTATGAAAAAAAAATAATTAATTGTACAATTTTCAAGTGATATTATTTTAATTGTACAGTTTCATCTAAACTAATTGATGAAAATATTCGATTTGGGAAAGTCAACTATTAAATTTGACTCTTAGCCATGGACTATTAAATTTGACTCTTAGCCATGGAAAAATCCGTGGCTAAGCTTATTTTTACAAAAAAATAAAATTTAGTCATGTATTTATCCGTGGCTATATTTATTTTTTCTATTTCAATTTTTTTTTGTTGCAGAACATGGTTTAGCCACGGAAAAATCCTTGACTAAATTATTTTTATTTTAATAATTTTTCTGCCTAGACATGATTTTATCCGTGGCTGAAAAAGGTTATATTTTTTTATAATTACAATTTAATCTGTGGCTAAATTAACATTAATTTTTTTAAAAATGACATACTTATCCAAAAATAACTTTTTTATAACCAACATAGTTAGCCACGGTTTTATCCGTGGCTAAATAAAATTAACTTATTTTTTCAAATTACATACTTAGCCACGGATCTAAGTAAAATTAATTTTTTTTAAAAATGCCATACTTAGCCACGCGGATAAATCCGTGGCTAACTTATATTAATTATTAGTGTATATATTTGATGATTATGAATTGTAGGATACTATGTGGTAGAATGATTACTAATTCCGTAGATTATTAGAACTTGATGATTATAGATTGTGGATTATTATTATTATATTAATTGATAGTTTGTTGGTATTTTGATTTTGTGAAATTTTTTTTGCATATTTTGGGGTGCATTAAAATAAAATGCACCACAAAATAAATAGGACACTTAACCACGGAAATTTCCATGGCTAAGTAATCTTTAAAAAAATGGCTACCGAAAAATCCATAGCCAAAAATTAATATTTATAAAAATTATTTTCTTTAGCCACGGAAAAATCCGTGCCTAGGTTTTATATTTTTAAAAAAATTTACCTTAGCCACGGATTTTTCCGTGGCTAAATTTAATTTTTTAAAAAAAATATATTTTCTTTAGCCACGAATAAATCAATGACTAGTTTTTTTATATTAAAAAAAATAAATATTAGCCACAGATTTTTCAGTGGCTAAATTCAAATTCTTATAAAAATTATTTAATTTTACCAAAATAAAAAAGCTTTGTCTATGGAAAAATCAATGGCCAAATTTGAAAATAGCCATCATTATTTTCGTGGTCAGTCCGTGGCTAGTTATCCGTGGCCAAACTTAGCCACGCCACTAAAATCCGTGGCCAAATCCGTGGCTAAGGTTTAGTCAAAATCTGTGACTAAATCGTTGTTTTCTAGTAGTGTTTAATTATTGGGATGAAATTAAAATTTGAAGGCTCTATCTTTATACAAATCAAAGTAACAAAATTAATTTCACTAATCCTATTGTTTGATCCCTTCCACAACCCCTTAACCCTGGCTACTCTCCAATACACAAATAAACAAAGTTTAACTTTAAAAAAAAAAAAAAGGATATAACAAAGAATTAATAAAGCTCACCTTATTTCCTCATTATTACCACTACTAAAAAACACGATTTTGGCCACGGATTTTTAGTCACGGATAAAATCGGTTGCCAATAGCTACGGAAATGGCCACGGATATAAAAAAAAATACGAAAACATATGGCCACGGATAAATCCGTGGCCAATAAATAAATTTAATTTTTTTAAAAAAAATTTGGACTTGGCCACGGATAAATTCGTGGCCAATAAAAAAATTTTAATTTTTTTTAAAAAAATTTGGACTTGGCCACGGATAAATCTGTGGCCAATAAATAAATAAATTTTTTTTTATTAAAATTTGGACTTGGCCACAGATTTATCCGTGGCCAATAAATAATTTTAATTTTTTTTTATTTTAAATGACTCGTTTAAATCGCCCGATCTGACATTACGGGGCACCAAAAGGTTGGAGTCATTTCGAAATCATATTATTTTCATCACGGTTATTATATTTTCCTATGTTATGCGTTGAAAATTACAGTTTGTTTAGTGAGAATACATTTTTCCTCTTTCGGTGACATATACGAATAACTTCGTAGTTCGGTATCAATGTGTGCTAACGTCAGTTAACTTATATAGGAATTATGAAAAATGGACTTTCAAGCAGATTAATTAGTGTTGAAGTTGTATTGCTCCAATCGTACGGTTCCGTCTAACCCAATTAACGAAAACGCACGATTCGCCAAAGTCAACATGAAGTTTTGACCATTGGCCACGGATTTATCCGTGGCCAATAAATAAATTTGAATTTTTTTAAAAAAATTTGGACTTGGCCACGGATTTATCCGTGGCCAATAAATAAATTTTAATTTTTTTAAAAAAATTTGGACTTGGCTATGGATTTATCCGTGGCCAATAAATAAATAAATTTTTTTTTTAGAAGTTGGACTTGGCCACGGATTTATCCGTGGCCAATAAATAATTTTAATTTTTTTTAATTTTAAATGACTTGTTTAAATCGCCCGATCCGACATTACGAGGCACCAAAAGGTTCGAGTCATTTCAAAATCATGTTATTTTCATCGCCGTTATTATATTTTCCCATCTTATGCATTGAAAATTACAATTTTGAAAGTATTGATCTAACGATGGCACTATATTTTCATCGCGGTTATATTTTTTGTTTTGAAAGTATTGATCTAACGATGGCACTATATTTTCAAATTTGATTGATTTTATTTTGTCAATTACACTAAATTTAAGTAAATAAATTGATAGTTTGACATACAATGAATAATATCACTTTAATTTCTTAAATTGAGTCAAAATAATCGATGACAAATTTCAAATTTTTATAAGGTCAAAGTTATAAGTTTTTTAATTTTGCTTTTGTATCCAAAAATTATCTGTGGATAAAAGTAAAATTAGAAAGAATTATAATTTGCACGATTTAATATTTTTTAATTAAATCATAATAAGTATGAATTAATAAAATATATTCATATATAGATATAAATTAGTAAAATTTGATAACAAAATTCAATATATAAATGTATATAAATATTCTTGGCTTGACATTTTGATCAAGAAGCTCATCCTAGCCTAGCGGTAAGAAGCTTGACAATATTCCAAGAGGTCTCGAGTTCGAGTCCCACTTGTAACGATGAAAATCAATTAATGAAATGGCCACGCCGAGCTGGGCTGGGTCGCACCACTGGGCTGGTAGGTGCGCGGGTTGGGCCTGCTGCGGGCGTGGTTGGGCTAAGTCCAGTTTTTTTTTTTAATAATTTTTTTTAGCCACGGATTTATCCGTGGCTAGATTTAAATTTTTTAAAATATTTTTTTTATCTTAGCCACGGATAAATCCGTGGCTAAATGAAAAATTAAAAAAAAATTAATTAATAGTTGGCCACGGAAATATCCGTAGCCAAATTTATCATTTTTTTAAATTTTTTATTTTTGGTCACGGATAAATCCGTGGCTAGATTTAATTTTTTTTAAAAATTTTTATTTTTGGCCACGGTTAAATCCGTGGTCAAATTGAAAAAAATCTGTGGCCACTGTCCGTGGCCTTGTTTAGCAACGCCACATTTGGCCACGGATTTTTTCCGTGGCCAAATCCGTGGCCATTTGCTTTGGCCACGGATTTTTTGCCAAAATCCGTAGCCAAATTCGTGGCCAAATCTTTGTTTTCTAGTAGTGTACATGCCACTGACATGCATTCCCAAAAATGGAGAAAAAAAATAAAATTCTCATATCTATTAATTATTACCCGCTACAATATAGTATATAACCTAAATTCCTGTTTTTTCCCTTTTTTTTCTAAATAATTTTTTTTTCTCCATCCCACCTCAATTAAACACACCACATGCGATGTCTCCACGGACCTCATTGGACGGCCACGATCTTCCCCTCCCATAGCATGACGAATCGTAAGCCGTCCGATGTGCCCATATCGAGACTTTAGTGTTGCCGGTCCATTCTAGCATGCATTTCCCCACCATTGTTTCTCATGTGACCGACCATGACCTGGCACTGTCTAAATTCTCTTATTTGCATGTACTTATAAATACATAACAGCATTAATTAAAAAAAAAAAATTACTCCATCAAAATTTAACATTAAAGTTCACAAACTTATCAAAAAAAATAAACAAGCCCTTTAGTTTTCTTGGTCTGAAAATGGAGAAAAATGGTGTGGGCCTCGAAACGGAGCTGAGGCTGGGGCTCCCCGGCGGCGGTGAGGTGGAGAAGAATGAGAAGAAGAGGTTTTTCTATGACTTTTGCGGCGGCGAGGATAAGGCGGCGGCCGTGGCGGGGAACAAGAATCAGGTGGTCGGGTGGCCGCCGGTGGCGGCGTTCCGGCGGAAGAATAGCTTTGGCGGCGGCGGTGGTGGGGCTAAAATGTACGTGAAGGTTAGCATGGATGGGGCGCCTTTTTTGCGCAAGATTGATTTGGGCATGCACAAAGGGTACGCGGAACTTGGCAAGGCTCTGGAGGACCTGTTTGGCTGTTCTGGAATTGGTGAGTTTTCGATATTTTTTTTTTTTTTTTTTTTGATAATTTGATTAAGGGTTCTTGTTTGGTAATTATGAAAATTGGAATTTATTTAATTGATTCATACTTAAGAGTCAATTTGGTTGTATCAAATTGAAAATAGCAAGTTAATTGTAATTGAATTAATCATTTGAAGTGTAGACTAATTACATGGTCAGAGTAAATTCATTTGCTCTGAGTCGAGTAGAATTTGATACAACTTATATTTTTCATGAATTCAAAATCTTATTAAGTAGAGCCACTTATGTGTGTGTGTGTGTGTGTGAAATTAGAACAATAAAAGAACAATCCGTCGGTAAGTTAATGAAATCAGTCTCATAACATATTTTTTTGTAATAGATTTTGTTCATCACAAATTCATTAGTAAATATTTTATAAATGATTATTATTTTAATTTTATTTTAACAGAATTTTATCACGAATCTTTTATATTTATGACGGAATTATATGTTACAATTTTCGTTCTAGTGAAGGGATTTTTTTATTATTATTTTTTTTTGGGGTAATATTTCAAGGTTGAGCTCACTGTTCAAAAAAATTAAGGACTATGAGTTAAATTTAAATACATGTCCTTTATAAAATTATATAATTAGTTTGATTTATCATCAAATGATTAACAGGTGTCCAATATATGAACTTATAACCCTTTTAAAACATTCAATTATAATATGTTTACAAGTTCATATGATATCATAAAATATTTGGTAAAATTGTTTTGAAATGAGTTTAGAGGCTCCATTTTAATTCTTTAATATTATAAGAAGTCAAGAATTTCATGCTAATTCTTAAGATCTTCACAAATTTAATTTGTTTTTGATCATGTTAGTCACACAATTATCATTATCATATCATATAAGTCATTAAATCTTGTTTTATTTGAATGCTAAGATTATAATTATGATGCAAGATTTAATATTTTATAAATTTACAAAAATAATTTATATTATTTAAATTAATTTAGTCAAAAAAGTCGTCTGATTTTAGCTCGATTAAAGCTCGTTTGACACGAAATAAGCATGGGGACAAAAGTAAATGCATTTCATTGAATACAGTTGTCGTAATGTCGGAGAAAAGTACAGGCAAGATTTAAGACCCTGTGATAAGGATTCATAATTATTCTGGCCTTCAGCTTTGGAAAAAATGTGTTTCGTACAAGTCAAAATCGCAGGTATATTCACTCAGAGATCCAACAGAGTAATAATAATAATAGAATAAACTACGTTACCATAATTTTTTGAATATTTTATATTTTAATATTTAATTTTTATAAATATGTACTTTGATACCTATTCTTTATTATTTGTTAGTCGATAATATTTTTTCACTATTTTGATGAAATTTTTATGGAATATTCGGGCATATTCTGGGAAATATTTCATCAAAATAGTATAAAAAATACCATCGATGCACAAATAATAAATATTAGGTATCAAAGCACATATTTATAAAGATTGGATATCAAAATACAAAACACCCCAAATATTGGAGTGCTTAACGTAATTTACTCTAACAATAGAGTTAATTAATTGAGGGGGGGGGGGGGGGAGTAGAAGTAGAAATTGACAAATAGTATGAGTTTTAAAAATAAAAGCTAATTTTATTATAATTATACATGGGGTGGTGGCACAGTTGGCTAGCGCGTAGGTCTCATAGCTTAAGAGTAATCCTGAGGTCGAGAGTTCGAGCCTCTCTCACCCCATTTATTTATTTTGCTTCTTCGATTAAAAAAAATCATTCGTAAAATATAAAATATTTAATTTTATGATAAATTAAATTATAAATATTTATTAATTTTTTATTATGAAGAAAAACATTTTAGCATTTATTAATTTTATGATTGAAAATAATTAAATAAAAGAGTTAAAAATCATTTAATAATATGACATGAGAGAGAAGAGAAATGATAGAGGAGAGAGATTAAAAAAGAAGAAATAGAAAAAAAATAAAGTTAAAAAAAAGAAAGAAAAAGTGACAAACCAAAAAAGTTGAAAGACCAAAATAGTTATTAAAGGGGTCTCTTTGTTTATACAACATCATAGATAATAACTTTTGTATTAAGTACTAGTTGGTCTAGCAAGATGATGTGTTGTATCTCTTAACGTCTCGGAGTTGTGAATTAAACTAGATTGAAAAAGTTGCCTCTATAACGGGCCTCAGTAGTACCCGATTCGAATTAGTCTGTCAATGAATCGAAACCAAATAGCTATAAATAGTATGATACTTGTAACAGTAGTTATTGTCATTATTGAATTATATCGCAAGAAAATAATTTTTTTTTTGGGGCATTACCATCCGGTTCCGACTTACTGGCCGACTAAGTCGGACCGAAGACTGTAGATGATCATTATGGGGGCGATCTTTCTAACCCAATTGAACAATTCAACTCCAGGATTCAATTTTTAAACGGTGTTTAAGGGATCTAGCGATTCATCTCATAAACTAACTCGTAGTTGGTAGAAAATAAAAACTATCATCATACTATAAATATTACTACTGAAAAAGTAAAAGTATCATCACATTAAACATCTCATCAGTGATAATTTTCATATTATAATTTCTCGGTTTTAATTTTTTTTTTCTTGGATGGTGAAATGTATAATATATTAAGAATTGGTTTGTTTGAACTAATTGTGAACAGGGGAGGATGAAGAAGAGAATTGCGAGTACGTTCCCATTTATGAGGACAAAGATGGCGACTGGATGCTTCTTGGAGATGTTCCTTGGGAGTATGTCTCTCTAATTAATTACCCTTTTCTTATATATATATATATATATATATATATATATTATATTTCAAGAAGTAAGGCAACATTTATTAATATTTTCTTTAAAAAGGAAAAATAAATTATGGAGAGTCCAATTAATACATATATATATATATATGACATATTTAGAAACGGATTGAATCTCTTGAAGGTCTGATTTGATCTTTAATGAAGTTGATCCCTCCGAACCTATATATTTCCACACTCCAAACTTTCTAGTGAACCTTGCTTCGCTCCTTTTCATCTATGTGTGTTTGTATATATTTCAATTTTTGATTTCATTCTCACACAAATCTAAAATCTTATGGCTCTTCCTAAGTCTTGTAATATTTTCTCCAATTAATGTGATTATTAGAAATATTAACCACTATCACCCACTCATGTGAGGAAATCAGATTTATCATATCTAACATAGTAACATGTAGAAAATTTCATGTTGCCCTCTAGGGTGTTACTTTTGGTCATTAAATTAAATATGATAATGTTGAAAAATATTAAAAAATTAAAATTATGATATCATTATACTAAATTTAACGGCTGAAAATAGCATTTGAATATTACCCAAATAGATTGCATTTCATGGCCCGTAACCTACATCACACTCACAAATAGCATATATATATATATATGTGTGTGTGTGTATATATATTCTAAATGATAAAAATTGCTTTGTTTTGTACATCAATAATTTGGTCGCATCACATGCTTTTTAAAGAATTTAACTTATCGCCGACAAAAGTGAAATTTCCATAATAATGTTAAAATTGAGAGACAATTCCAGGTGCGGGCAGGCATGATTATCACCTATCATTCAAAGTCTCCTAGGACCACTGAGATTCCCACCAAAAATAGTTAGTTACTTTTTATATTTAGAAAAAGCTAATTATCAATCAAGAAACTATTTACCTCAGGAATAGAGGTATATATATATATATATACAATTTTTATATTATGCATAGTAATAATTCTTGCTGTATTAATATTATGAATAACATATTTCTTCATGTGTTAATGCAATATATCAATTTATCATGTACCCTAATGCAAAATAACAAAAACACAACTTTTTCCTTGTTATTTGTAGGTATATATTGAATTTTCACAATATATATATATATAAAGGACAATTTCTCATCATTTAGGGAGCGAAATTTTGAATTTTAATAAAAGGACACATAAAGTATATTTTGATATGGAGTTAAGAGGGGCGACTGCCCCTCCAAGCTCTCCGGCTCCGTCTTTGGCTATGTGTTGGCATGTTATATGGAGATTCGAGTATGAAATTATCTGACAAAAACTCATCGGTAGAGTTACATATAACTAAAGGGGCGCACATGAATATATCCTCTCACTTTAAAGTTATCGCATAGATACATTTTTAAATTTGATTGATCATACTAAATTTTTCTTTAGTCACGCACCTCCTGATTTTTTTTTAAATTCAACTATTTACATTATCTGTAGCTTATATTCAATGGGTGCGCTGCCTAACTTCGGAGTCTTGACTGAAATGTATTTAGTAAATTAAATTTGTCATTTTTATTTAAATGAATCACCTAAATTAAAAGTGCCCTTATTGTATATTATATGTAGGATGTTCATGGAGTCATGTAAAAGGCTGAGGATCAAGAAGAAAGCAGATGCAGATAAAGGTGTTGGGCTCCATGCTAAAGACCTTCTCAAGGGACTTTCCAATGGGGAGTAGCTTTAAATTTGCTTAATTATAAAATGAAAAAAAAAATTGAGAAGGTTATATTTGTCTTTTCACCCCCCTTCTCAATTTGTACCCAGCCTCATTAGTATTGGTAATGTATGCTAGGGTGAGATATGATTTAACTCTTATACTTGAGATTTACAAGATTTGGCTATTGGATTTTTTTTTTTTTTTTTTTTTTTGGGTTGAATGTAAGTGTATTGGTATGTAAGATAATGTTTGTGCTTAATTTGCTGACTTTAGTAATGTGAAGTTTTATGAATTATGATATTTGGGTTTATTCTCCAAGCTTACTAATTTTCCTTTCTTTTTTTTTTTTATTTGTTGTACCACTTTGAGTTATCTAAAATTGACAAGCATTATTGAGAAAATTGATTGGTGGCATGTTGATTAATGCATTATAGAATGATGCGCAAAAGTGAATTAAGAGGGCTCAATATTGAAAATCCTTTAATTTAAGGGCTGATTAATTTTAAAGGGCAAATTTGAAATTTCCGACTACTTTTAACACTACCAGAAAGTACAAAACTGAAAAAAAAAACAATCAATGATAAAATATTTATTAACGGATTTATTATATGCAAAATCCATCGCATAGATAAAAACTCTAATAAAATAATTTGTCATTACTGGGGTGCATTTTAATAGTGTAAATTACATCCAAATGTACATGAAATTTTAATACATGACCAACTGAAAAGACAAAAGCCATCAAGTGGAAACGCAAAATGCAGGGGGGGTTTGGTTTCAGTCAAATTTAGCAATCTATTTGATTGTAGTTAGCTGGATTAGAGCTGGCCCTTTTGTTCGTGCATGAATCACACACACACACACACAAACCTTTCTGAAATTACCTCTAAATAAGGGTTAGAATCAATTAAGTTTAGTTGAATAAGTTGTTGTTTAAGTTTGAAGTGAATTTTCTTCTATATCCAACTTAAAATTGTATTTAATATTTGTTGTGTATTAGACAGGTCAAGTTTGAACTGGGTCCAATCAAACTCAACATAAATTCAGACAAAATAGTTTAGTATTTTTGTGTATCTTTTTATCAATTTTTAATTAATCAAGTTGGGCCGATGAGATCTATCTAGTTTGACTGTCGAAGTTGAGGTTCTAAGATTATGAGGTTTTAGATTCGATTCCCCACCAAAACGTGTGGGCCTTATTTCTACTCTGATAGTAGTTTAGTTGTTCTACTTTGATAGTAGCATCTTTGAATGATTATAATGAAATAATTTGATTTGTAATTTGAATCATGACGTAATAGTTTGAGATGTATACATGAGTTATTAATATAATTAAATGAAAATGTACTCTTAAAATAAATTAATCAAATTGAGTTCAATCCAAATTTTAAATTGTATATACCAAGTCAACGAAAAGAAGTACTTAAATTAAGTGTATTTCACTTGATACGACTTGAACAAATTTTTAATGGAAAAAATGCTACTTTCGTCTTATAAATTAACATATCTTGGGTTTTAGTCTTTCTATTTATACTATTTAGGTTTTCGTCCTGTGACTTTTTAAAATTGGTAATTTTGATCTTATTTTTGTCAGATCTCAATTTTCTAGTAGTACACCTCAACAAGTTTGTGTCGACGTCAGTAATATTTTGTAGGAAAAATTAAGATTTTTGCAAAAATAGGACTAAAATTAACAGTCTCAAAAATTTACAGAGTTTAAAGCTCAAACAATGTAAATAAAAAGTACTAAAACCCAAAATAAATCAATTTACGGGATGAAATTTGTATTTTTCCCAACTTTTAATTTTCAATTCCAAGTCAAATCTCGAATATTTGCATTCCTCTTTTTTTTATTTTTTTTTTGTCATAATAAATTCAATAATCTCCATCCACACGGTTCATGCATGCCTCGTTGAAAAATTTCAAGAGTTGGTTCTTTTTTTTTTGTTTTTTTTTTTTTTTGAGTTGTCTCTTTTGTATATATAACAATATTATTAGTAAATATGGGAATTGACGCCAACAAGGCAAGATTTAACTTATTAAAAAAAAAAAAGGCAATGCAAGATTTTAGTTAAGTTCGTTGAACTCGTTTAGCGAAAACCCCGCATTAAATTCTCTGAACATGGGAAAATTCTAAATTATCACAAAGTACTTTTTATTTTTTTATTTTTTATGGGATCATTACATACATGCATGTCAGAGAACCCTGTTTAATTATTCCGAACAAAACTCACCCTGTCTTAGCCATACAATCTTGAATGCCTATTTAATTTAAGTCCTGTCTGAATCGGTTTAAAAAAATAAGTGTTTTTCGAATAGTGGGTTTTTAAAAATTAAAAAACTTATTTTTTATATAAAAATATAGTTTAATAAAAAAAATTGTATTTTGCTGATATTTTTTAAAAAAGAATAATTTTAAAAAAAATCCAAATGACTTTTTTTATAAGCTATTTAGACTAACTTCAAATAAATGTATCTTTTAATACACTTTTAACTATTATATTTAATCATAAAATTGTTTGGTTTTTTTTTTATTTTTAAGTTCTATTTGCAGAAAGTACAGCTCAAAAAACACTTTTAAAACTCTTGAACTTTTTTTTTTTTTTAAAGCTCAACTAAACACATTTTTTTTCACCGAAACGCTTTAAAAAAAAAAAGTGCTTTTCTACTAAAAAATAATCCAAACGACTCCTGGCTGCTGGAGACTGATTGATGAATCAAAATTAAAAATTACGTACTATTGTTATTGATAACTGATGTAATAGTTGTGTCAAGTCTCTCAATCTGAACACGATCTATAAATGTAATATCCCTTTCAAAATTAACCAATCGGTATATATCCTCAGAAAATTAGTGATATATATAGATATATGTCAATTGTATCAATGGTCGATTTCTTGCAATTTAAATTCGAAACACGAATAATTCAGCTAATTAAGATAATGACCCATGTCTAATCAAACTGAGGAAATTAAATTAAATAATAGCTCATATCCCATCGTGCGTGGCAAAATCAAGGCAGTTGCATATTCTTTTAGAAGACAATGAATATTAATTTTTATTGATGAAATAAATGGTGACAGCTTAATTAACCCCAATTAAGCTAAACATTTCAAAAGAATCTGCCAACCTAAAAAAGGATAATCCGGACGAAACAAATATTTATCGTGCCAAATTTGGTTGGTATATTATGTTTTCGTGATTTTGGGCCTAATTGTTAAAATTAAGTCTAAAATAGAAACAAATTAAATGTTGGCGTGTGGATTGAAAAGACATTAAATGGTTGCGATGAATAATTGCTTTAATATGACGTGACTTATTATTATTATTTTTTTTTTCTTAACCACCCTATTCCTATTCCGATTCATTGATCTCTTTAATCTATATTTTTTGGAATAAAAAGTACTTTGCTCTTTGAGCTATGGACATTTTTACATTTTAGTCACTAAATTGTTTTTGTTATAAGATTGCACTTTACTCCCAGACCGACTTTCTTGCCAAAAAATCTGGCAAAAAAGCAAGCGACAATAGTGATATCAAAGTTTAAGCGATTAAAATCGATTGCCAATGAACTTAAATTTCTAAATTCTTTTGGGCTTTTTCGTTCATGATGGAATGAATTAAGCGGTGGAATAAAGAGTTTCTACGACAATGGTATTGTGGAGATCTGGGTACTTTAAATACAATTATAGTTTGTATAAAAAGTAAAGAAAATTAATTTATTGGTCAAAATATAAAAGCGGTCATAGTTCAAGTGGCAAAATATTTTCATCTTATTCTTTTTTAAAAATTAATTTTATTTACTCTCTTTTATTCTCTCCCAATACTTAATATAATTAAAAAATTTCTTTATTTATTTATTTTTAATTGTATGATTTCATCTTATTCTAAGTTTTCTTTTTTTTTTTTTTTTTGACATCAATTTACCAAATCATGATACGACATCAGTCATGAGCCATACGAGGCTAAGAGAGAAACAAAAGCAACTTCAATTGCCATCGATTGTGCGGCACCACTAAATATTAACAAAGGATCGTAAATATTAATTTTGTAAATCTAGAAGATGCTTTTCAAAACTAGAAAATTTTATATTTTAATAAAAATATAGACAAATTATAATCTTACATGAATTTGAGGAGACTGCTATCTGATTCAACGTGTATTTTCAATTATTGAATTACGTATGATAATATTATAATTTTATTTTATTAATATTTTTTAATATCGTTATATTCAAATCCAATAACTAAAAGTATCGAATTGATAATATTCATCTGAATAAAATGAAATTTTTTCCATTATCCTTACAACCCTTTTCTTTGCTCTTGGAACTCGATATTTGAGTTCATATATAAATTAAATGATTGAAATTAAATTAAAATAAAATAGATGACTAACGTGATGGAATTTAAGTTGTTTAATATATACATAAGACCCACGCCCAGACCCGATAAAATTCCCTTGTTTGCCCGTCCACAGACGTCACCATGTTAGCAAACCCGGAAACCCCGGTAAAGAAAGAGTGATTTAACTCGGGAGTGACGCTGTGACGGCTATGTAGCGAAAACGATCACCGACTGTTGACGGCCACGCGTCAGTGGCGCAAAGACGGGGAATCGTTACCCGACAAGACTACAGATTAACATGCTGGTCCACTGGTCCCAGAAAGCAGCTGCACACGGGCTGGCCTTGTACCATTGAAACCCGACATTTGGGCCCCACAACCCCCTCATTTCATTGGTCATTATTTCTTTGCCATCCCCACACACGAGCACACGTCCCCGCTTTTCTGCGCCTTCCTTCTACTTTCTCCCCGTGCACCCGAACAACTTTTTAGCTATGCGTGTGTGTGTGTGTGCGTGTGTATATATATATATTTATTTATTTATTTTTATTTTGTGAAAATATTTTTGGATAAATTATCTTGAAAATTTTGCGAAAATTGAAAAACTTAAAGGATTTAATTTTATATGTTTATGCGGTGTTTTAATGCTAGAAATTATGCAAAGTTTATTTTATTTCCATATGTGAAATAAAAGATATGTTTTTATTTTGAAAAATGAGGTGTCAACTTTGAAATAGTACGAGTATATTTTTTTGGATTAAAAATGCAATGTTTTTGAAGAAATGAAATCAAAGATATATATTGTTGTCATTCTTCCTCTTCTTTGTATGAAAATTTAGATCTTTTAAGAAATTAGATTGAAATGAGAATTTTTTTTGAAGGAATGTATATACAAGTTCTAAAATATCGATTTCTTAATTAGTTCTCTCATTAAAAAATTCAACCAAACAAGATAAATTTTGTTAAAATTTTAATATTTGATGTCATTTTGAGTTGTGAGTTTCAAGTTATATAGCCCAGGGTTGCAAAATTTGAGAGAGTTGTGTGCAAGTTTCAATCTCCTTTATATTTTACTTCAAGAGTAAACTAAAAATCGTACTATTACTTGCATAATGTTTGCTATAAATTTATTCGAAATCCCAAATATTGAGTGTTTTAAGAGTAATGGATTGAATTACTAGTTTGATTACGAAATTTAGGTCTCACAAGATTGAAAATTTGTATATAGCTTTAGCCTAACAAAGGATAGAGTGAATTGTTATTTTTAAAGTCAAAAATAGATTTTTTTTCACAAACTAGAAAACAAATTTATAATGTTTAAAGTTATACATACATGATATATATGCATATATAATCTAGTAGCAGAGTTGAGACCCTTAAATCAAAAGATGTACCTATCAACTACAAATTACACATAAATTCAAATGACAAAACTTGAAAAAAAAAGAAAGAATGCACTGAACCAAATGTCATAAAAAATATTTAGAAGTGTCATTAGAAATTAACTATATAGAAAATGATTTTAAAGTTAGAGAATACGCGGGCACTCATCATTGATATCACCTTGTATAAACTTGTGAGCATTGTACCAAGCAATTACCTCTTGACCAGTGGCAACTAGCTACATCTAGGGATGCATTGGGTCCGGATTGGGCCCGAACCTAGTACTTGATCTGCCCCTAATGGGGTGGGGTTTTTAAACTCGTAATCAGGTCCGGGGCGGGTTCTGGGTTTTCATTTAAAATTTCGGACCTGCCTCATTAGTATTTTATATATATTTTTTATTTATTATTTTATATAAATTTATATTATATATATATATCTATACTTCATATATAAAAGTATATATTATATAAATAGTTACATAAAATAAATAAATATGATACTAATGTATATAAAAATAATTATTTAACAATAGTAATTAAGTTATGATTTCAAAATTTATGCAAATAAATATATATACTGTGATACCGATGTTTAATTTTTCAAAAATTAAAATATGTTCATAGAAATTTATAAATAATTATTGTTTTGATAATACTATTATTTTTGTTTTGTGTTTAGAAAATTGTAATAATATTAATTTTTTTAAAAATATATATTTTTATTTATTTTTAAAATATAAATTAAATCTAACAAGTTTAACCCGAACAAAAAAAAGTCCTAGCCGAGTCCAAAATTTCCGAGCGAGCGAGTTCTGAGTTTGGTCAGATAAACCTACCTCGTTGCCAACCCTAGCATTACCAAACACAGTATAACAGCCCTTCATAAAAAAGCACAAAACACCCCGACAGGATCGAACCCACCGAGGCCCCAAATGTTGAAAGCACTCAATCACACACACACGCACGCGCACACGCACACGCTTGCCATCACATACAAAATCGACTTGGACGAATCAATACCTTTCGTCAAAAGACACGCGTCGATCAATAACTGGCCCGTCAATCAAAACGGTGCCGTCCCATTTCCTCCTCTTTATATTTCAATCTTTCCCGCATTCCAACTACCAAATAAAGCACCCGCAATAATTCTGCTGCACAGAGAGAGAGAGAGAGGGAGGAGAGAGAAGGGAATCTTCCCCTGTTTCAATCGTAGCCCACCAAATAAGAACAGCTCGAAGAGGTGAATAATGTCGCCGGCATTGGAATATTCCGGCAACCGCCTGAAAACGGAGCTGACCCTGGGCTTACCGGGCTGCGGAGGCGAGGCGGAGACGCCGCCCAAGTCCGGCTCGAAGCGCGGGTTCTCCGATACGGTGGAGCTGAAACTGGGTTCGAGTTCTGAAGACGAAGCTAGTGTGTCAGTTTCAATAGCTCCTCCATCCAAGTAATTAGTTTTATACTTAATCATAATTGAAAAAAGAAATTAT
Organism: Petrea volubilis; assembly: GCA_026212405.1. Taxonomy (NCBI): domain Eukaryota; kingdom Viridiplantae; phylum Streptophyta; class Magnoliopsida; order Lamiales; family Verbenaceae; genus Petrea; species Petrea volubilis. Next base: position 25,324,849 of record CM047876.1, on the reverse strand, counting down.
GATCTTGTATAAATATATAGACGTGGTTTTGGTGAGAATTTATGTGTGTGTGTGTGTGTGTGTGGATTTTTAGGTCTCAGGTTGTGGGGTGGCCACCAGTGAGATCATATAGGAAGAACAAGATCGTGAAGAATAATAATAATTGCAAATATGTGAAAGTGGCTGTGGATGGGGCTCCATATCTAAGAAAGGTTGATCTTGAAATATACTCTGCCTATCAGCAGCTCTTGGATGCATTGGAGGAAATGTTTGCATGCTTAACCATTTGTAAGCCCATACAAATCTATGTATCTCTTATTTTAGTTCTGTCAATGGCATAGTCAGAAATTTTTTTAGTTGAAAATTTTGAATTTTTATAAAATATAAAAATTAATATGGGGTATGATTAAGAAAAAATTTCCCGAGATTAGGTCCGTTTTCATAAAACCATTCTCATAACAAATCCTACTTGCAGTTAGGGGGCATCCGTAATATGAACCAGATATTGAGGAGGTATTTGTAATTTTTGTCACAATTTTGTAGAGTGCTTTTGTAAATAACCTAATCTTTAATGTTAACATGCATGTACATGTGCATATATATATATATATGCACATGTATATATATATATATATATATAATATGCGTGTGTGTGTGTGTGTTTTATAATCTGATACAGATAGAGGGGGGCTAGCGGGTGCGATCGCTCCCCCAAGTGTAAGTCGACGAGTTGAATTTAACATGTATGTTTTTAAATTTTTAAATTTTACCCTCCAAAAACAAATATTGTTAATATTTATAAAAATTTGGTCCACTCCCGAAGCAAAAATTTCTAAATACTGATAGAATTGAAAAGAGTGCATGACTGTTTTTATCAGCCCTTTATGTTTTTTCTGCGTGTAATTAATGGTTATTTGAACCAAAGGGCAAATGAGTAATTAATCCAATTGTTTCTGGGTTTAGGTAATGTTGTAAATGAGAGGAAGATAATGGACCCTTCAAATGGTACCGAATATGTGCCTACTTATGAGGATAAAGATGGGGATTGGATGTTGATTGGAGATGTTCCTTGGAAGTAAGTTACCTAATTTGCCCTCTTAAGATTTCTTGATATTGTCTTGTCACTATTTTATTGCTTAATTTAAGGTTGCTTATAATATAATTAGCAATTTCTGACGTCGTTTTCATGGAGTTTTGGCAGAATGTTTGTTGGATCTTGTAAGAGGCTGAGGTTGATGAAGAGCTCTGAGGCAATTGGATTAGGTAATAAGAAGCTTTTTTTATGGAAAATTCTCATTCGAACTTGATTTGATCTAATCCAACATATTATATAACAAATGTAAAACACCACGATATAATTAACACTAGTTTGATCGAGTCGAATCTACATTTTAGCAAAATTATGCTTGATTCATCGTATTCTTGAAAATCTATTTATTTATCTATCTATATATATAGTGACGGAGCCAGGGGGCTGAAGGGGGTGGGCGTCTCCACCCTACCCCACCTCCCAAGTTCATATTAGGACTAAAATTTACATACTTTTTATAAAAATTTTGAATTTCGCCCTTCCTTTCCCCAAAACAAAATTTCTGAGTCCGTCCTTTATATATATATATATATATATTGTGAAATATATTAACTTTTGTTTTCCCATTTTTGCCCTCCTCTCTTGCAGATCGTAAAGCATCTTGGAAGGGCTTAAGCATAAGTTGAAAAAGAAGAGTGTTTTCTTGGCAATCCTTTGGCTTAATAGTTGCTTGTACAGAAAGGCCTTCTTTTGCTGTTTTTATGGAGTTTATACTTGCAATAGATTTCTCAGGAATCTTATTTATACGTAACAAATATTTGAGACTTTAATACATGTATTAGATTATTATTTTTTGGCTTTATTTTTATAGAGTTTATAAATATTTTCTTCATGATGATTTATATTTCAGTTTATTAATATAGGAATGTGTATTGATGAATGTTAAAAAAAAAAAAAGCTAGAACTGTATTTGCAATTACGTTATGAAATTGTGCTTTCCAGTTCTCGTTTCGTTATTACAAGGAACTCAAATTTTAATTTCAATTATTTTCCCAAGAAGTGGGATTTTGGTTTTAGGGCCGTCTGAATGAATATAATAAAAAAGTACTTTTCAATGGTACTTTTTATGGTAAAGTTTTTTTTTTAAGTCAAGTAATTTTGTATTTGAATACAATAATTAAAAATATTTTTATTTGGAGCTACACTAGGATAGCTTTTCAAAAAGTCAATTTTGGTTTTTTTTTTTTTTTTTTTTCTGACTTTTGTTTTTTTTTTTTAAAGCTTATCCAAACACAATATTTTTAGTGTGAAGTGTTTTTTTTTTTTAAAAAGTACTTCTTCTCGTCTTCTCTGAAAAAAAAAAGTCCATCCAAACGAGTTCTTAAATTCTTATAGATCCGAGAGAAATAATAAGGAACCCATATATTGTTGGGCCACTCAAAGATTGGGCCTCCCCCACAAAAATCGTTTAAGTTTAGAAATGGTCTCTCAACTAGTGGAAAGTAAAATCAAATGGCCCAATCCAACACCCCTTAATAACCTCCGGAGATAGTGCTAGAACTATATAATAGTTTAATTTAGAAAGTAATATGAATTATTTTTTTCAATCGAAGCGATCTATTATGATTAATTAATTACTTTAATGCTATCAAATAAAAAATAAACTATCGCAATCACTAATACCAAGCATTAAAGAAACACACTGCGATAAATAAATATTCGTTATTGGTCCTCAATCTTGCCATTAAGATAATAGATGTCTCAATAACTAAATAAGATGTTTAGAGCCACTAAAATAATAGAAATCTTGATAACTTAATAAGATGCTTAGAAAAACATAACCAGTAATAAATTTGAGATACAATGAGTGGGTTCGAATCCTTACGGGGTCCGTGAAGAGAAATTCTACTTATGTTCTACTCGATTAAATTAGTATTAATTATGAGTGTTTTATGTTTATTATGTAATTGATATATGATTTAAAAAGAGCAACTATTTATTTAACGAGTGTAATATTTTTATTCTATTATTTGTTGAGTTTAACTAAATTAGGTTCAAACGTCCTTGGTGTGGGAAGATTATTTTTATTTTTAAAGAGAGAGAGAGCGAGAACGAGAGAGAGAGAGGGAGAGAGGAGGGGGCAACGAAATCAACGGCTCAATTTTCCCGCTGCACAACTCCCAAAATTACTGTGAGCTCTAAATCCACGCACGACCCCCCATCCCGCTCCCAACGGCGTTGCAGTGAAAATCCCTCTCAATTGTATATAATCCCTTCGATTTCTATTTTTACACCAACAAATCGGTGATCCAAATTTGGATAAAAGTGAAAAAAAAAAATCAATCTTGACTCTTTTTCTTCCAACCCGAGTAAAAACAAGCTCTCTTCCTTTTCTTCCTTCCCAATCCCAGATCCGCTAACTAGGTAAATATTCAAAATCACGCTAAAGATCTCATAATCCCCTCATCTTCTTGGATTAATTTTCTGGGTTCTTTCATTTTTTCGCCGCAGGTCGTGAGTTCTTGGCTGAAACAAAAAAATTATGTCGGGTGTTGATGTCAAGAATTTGAGCAATGGCAATGGGAAGCCATTCAAGATATTCATAGGTTACGATCCCCGCGAGGACGAGGCGTACGAGGTTTGCCGCTATTCTTTGTCGAAAAGATCCTCAATCCCAATCGAAATTCACCCCATTAAGCAATCGGAGTTGCGCCAAAAGAGTGTTTATTGGCGCGAGAGGGGGAAATTGGAGAGCACAGAGTTCTCATTTTCCCGTTTCTTGACCCCATTTTTAGCGAACTACGAGGGTTGGGCCATGTTCGTGGATTGTGATTTCTTGTACTTAGCCGATATTAAGGAGCTAGTCGATTTGATCGATGATAAGTACGCTGTAATGTGCGTGCACCACGAGTACGCCCCCAAGGAGACCACCAAAATGGACGGGGCCGTTCAGACAGTGTATCCTAGGAAGAACTGGTCGTCCATGGTTCTGTACAATTGTGGGCACTCGAAAAAATCGTGTCTTGACGCCCGAACGTGGTGAATAAGGAGACGGGCGCGTTCTTGCATAGGTTTCAGTGGTTGGAGGATAATGAGATTGGGGAGATCGCATTTGTTTGGAACTTGCTTGTGGGGCACAACAAGGTTGTCGAGGGCAATAAGAACACGTATCCCAAGGCCATACATTATACGCTTGGTGGGCCGTGGTTCGAGCAGTGGAAGGATTGTGAGTTTGGGGATTTGTGGTTGAAAGAGTTGGAGGAATACAAGAATGCTGCTGAGAAGAAAGGTTGATTAGGGGTATTGAGTATATTGGCATTTGATCTTATCCGTTGATTAGGTGCTTGGATGGTTATGGTTCGCTTTCATGATAGTTTTTTTCGAGTTATTAGCTTAGTAGATGTCTATGGTTTTTGGTAGCTGTATACGGAGATGGGAGCATGCCTTTATCCGGTATAGTGATTTCATCATTTGTTGTATAACGCATATTGTCTCGACAGAATGGTGATAGTTATTTTTTTGGTTAAAGAATTGTGATAGTTATTGTTTTGGTTAAAGAATTGTGATAGTTATTGTTTTGGTTAAAGCGAATACACAGATTGTTTTTCCTTGAATTGTAGTTGTGACATTGTAATAAGAAGATTGATATCTTTTATACAAGTTTATTGCTTTTCGGGAGCAATTTTATCGTAAGCATCGTGTTGATTTCTGTGCTTCTTGTTTATGTTTACTCTTTAAGTCATATGAAAGTTGATTGTGTGATTTTTGTGCAATGCCAATGAGTGGATGTTAAAAATGAAACTTTTGTGGATTTTGCTGCAAATATGTTTATTTAAGTTTGTCTTTCTGAACTTGTTTGTACAGAACATGAGATGTAACTTCCTGTGATATGTTGCTTGCCTGTGTGCATTTAGAGAACGATGATCAAAGATATGAACTTGGGACTTGTTCATGGCTCAACAGTTGAAGCTTTTTATGTGCACATCAACTACGGGCTCTCAATCGGATCCCCTGTTTTGTGGCTTTGTATTTCTAGTCTCGTTGCTGCTGCTGCTCTCTCTCGCTCGCTCGCTCCCTCCCTCCCTCCCTCGTGCATCAATGTCCACCATCAAACTGAATGTTGAGACTTCAAATGGGCAAAATTTCTCTCTCTCGCTCGCTTGGTCTCTCTCTCTCTCTCTCTCTCTCTCTCTCGTGCATTAATGCTCACCATCAAACTGAATGTTGAGACATCAAAAGGACAAATCTCTCTCTCTCTCTCTCATCAAGGTCCACCATCAAACTGAATGATGAGACTTCAACTATCTCTTCACCTTTATTCTGATGCTATTTTCAATAAACGTGACATTTCTCTCCATCTTTCTTTTGATGCTTTAGATTAGTGCGTATTAGTGACCCTTTACATGATATGGAGTTATGGACATTGTTATATTGCATAAAGTTCGCAAAATGTACACACACACTCTCTTGTAATTATAAATATTACCAAGACATGCCACAGGAAAAATGATAGTTTACCAACCTTTGTTCGATTTCTCAACGGAACAAAGTTGGGAGGGGTGGTATTAATAATTATGAAAGTCGAAGGGAAGGAGTTTATAATTATACTATTTCAACGGGTATAAAGTATAATTAACCCTATATTGAATGAAATCAAATTATTTAAGTTCAATTCAATTAGAGCTACGTCCGAATTTAATTCCTTTTATAACAAACTCAAATACAAAAACAGTTAGCGAACAAGGTGTTAAATCTATTGAGTTATGTTTGTGATTCGTTCCATATTAGATTTCTGCATCACTTAAATTTGAATTAATTAGCAAGTAAATCGAAAATTGAATTACTAAAAAGACAAGAGAGAGAATTTGATGAAATTCATCTCACGTTTTGCTTTAAATTTAGAATTAAAGTAACTGTCCTTTTATAGACCCCTTTTTTTTATCACTATTATTAACGTGTAATGAAACTAACCTTTGTTTAATTGAAGATTAAGTTCACAATCTTCAAGTTACGCCTGGAGAAAAGTGCACAACAATAATGATGATAATGGGTAGGCAAATTATTGAGGGTTGGTGACATTGTAGTAGTATTGGCATTGTCAAATGTAGTGGCAAGTTGTCTCCATAATTTTGAGGAAAACCACGTTCTGCGCTGCGCTGTTCTTGTCTCTCCTCATTAATTCGTCAATTTTTCTTGCGCAACACTTGACGAATAACATGAGTGTGAGTGTGTGCCAGTATAGCATTTCGATTGGTACATGACATGCATATGAGATTTGGAGCATTTACGTTTCATGAGGCGTCCAGTTGTGTTTTCAAGGGGAATCTTTCTTTTTCTGACTTTCTTTAAACATGGAAATATGCTCTCTTATCTATATCTCTTATCTACCGACTCATTAGATGTTATTTAGTTGAGGAGTATTCAATTGATATTTTTAATAATTGGATTGAGTTTGATAAAGCGATAATTCTATTTTTTTTTATATTTTTTAATATAATCATATTTAAATTTAATGATTAAAAATACTAATTGAACATTGTACAATTGGACAGCATAAACGATTCCCTTATCAACCACCAAGAAGAATATCTATCTTTCTTAACAAAAATCCAAATTTTTTTTTATTTAACATGTAGTCCTAAGGCTAAATATCACAGGGGGTGGGAGAATAAATTAATCAAATCCTCAAATGCATAGTTCAAAATTCAAGCAAAAGTCACAAAAGGAACTCTTTTTTTCGGGCATAGATCTTCTATTACATTTTTATGTCACATCTTTTATTAAATCGATGTGTATTGATAAGCGATGGAAAATGGTACCCACCTAGGGTCGGCTTCCATTGTTGTGTGTGGTCACAATTGGTCCTCTTTTGACGATGATGAGTTAGCGACGGGGCAGCTAGATGAGGGTGGACGAGGATGGGGAGGTCGGTGTTGATGGCGGCGGCGGCGATATGTGCAGTTTTCGTGGTGGTGGTGGTTGGTGGAGAGATGTAATAGGAGCATTTTTCACTATGAAGGGTCGGGAAAAAAAATCAAAAAAGAAAAAAAAATAAAAAGTGAAAATAATAATAAGTATTAAATATGGATCATTTAGTAATATCAACTAAAATTTAGACCATTCATTTTTTATCCAGACATCCATCAATTTGTATAAAAAAAGAATATACTTATTATTTTTACGTAAAGATGTAAAAAAAAAATGGTCCATTTATTAACTTAACAAATTGTATAATTAAAATCACTTAGTATAAATTAATATACTAATATATTTGAAATTCGGACGAGTGACAAAAAAAAAATAGAAATACTATTTTTCTGATATGAACACACACACACACGCAGAGAGATAGTAATGAGTATAAATGACTAGTCAGGAATGACCCATAATGAAAAAAGAGGTTTGTCTTGTCTACATGCTACGCACAAACTTTTAAAGATGATGCTTCTTCCGTGGCCAAATAGAACTTGGATTCAACTCACATGTATCACTAAAACAAAGATCCAAAAATTCAACTCCAAACTCAATTCGGTCGAAGTAATATTGATCATACTCGATCCATATTTTAGACTTATCCTGTCACTTATATATATAATTTTAAAATCTTGAGAACCTCTAAATAAATGCTACTTGTGCAGCACACTTGAATTAACTATCTAAGATAAGATATGTTATCTTTTAATTCAAATAAAATGATGTTTTTCTTTATACTCTCATATTTACAATATTTATTAATTTCTTTAATTTATTAAAATATCTATCATTAACTTCTGCATATATATATATATATATATAAATAAGTAACATAATGATATCGCAATCTAATATTAAAGTGGAAATTATTATGTTATTAGTTGTAGTATATTCTAAAAAGAGTGACTTATCACTTGGACTGTATAATATGTCTACTATATAATTTGTTGTGTTTATCCAAACTAGATTCAAATAATTTTTTTTCCCCATAGAAACAACATATATAGATATATTCTTTTATATCAAAATAGCTCAAATTAATACACAAAATAAATACAAAAATATTATATCCAAAAATTATATTCATTTGACAAGTGAACGTGAAAGAAAGTGAGAAAAAGTATTTTAATTCAAGCAATCACAAAAAAAACAAAAAAGGCACAAAAATTGTTCAATCATAGAAGATAACTAAAAGAACGAATAAATAAATAAAAGCAGAGTCAGGAAAAGCGAATCGTCTTTCTAGTAAAGCTATTCTGATTTGCTTGACTTTATCTTTACAGGGCTTTTTCAGAGTCGTCTCTTGCAAGCAAAAACTGCAACTTGCAATGGTTGGTATAAGAACAAAATAGTACAAGATTGAATTTTTATTAGGATTATTTTGCTTTTTTTGTTGGCCCTTTTATATAATCTTTCCTTTCGTTTGTTTCAGAAACGTGTGCATATATGTATATCTTTTGCCATAAAGAACAATAAAATACGAACTTTTGCAAATCTTTAGGAGAAATAATAAAGAAATAATCTTTAAAGTGTCGGTAAGAAAAGTCCAAAATTTTTTTGAAAAATTTATGAGTACAAATAAGTTCTTTTTGTTTAGCAAATATACACAACATTTTGTGGGTATCTGAGAGGAGAGAGAGAATTTGCAGAGAGAGATGGGTTCTTATGGGATGCTTGCAAGAAGGGCTTTGCTTACGGATACCCCTGTTATGGTTCAGGTATTGAATTTTTACAATCATGTTTTGTTTTCTGTGCTTTTTGGTTTGTTTTATGGGGTTGTATATTTTAGTGCATATTTTCATTTATGTTTTCCTGAATGTTAAGATATTGAGTTGCTTTAATGATGTGAAAAAAAGTGATTTTGCGTGAAAATTTGTGTTCTGAATCTTCAGATACAAGAGCTGTTCCGAGGTGTGAAAGATTGTGATTCTCTGGCTCAGGTCTGTTCACTTTTCCCAATGTTTTATATTTCGCAACTTTTTTGGTGTAAAATAAATAGAATTTGAGGTGTTTTGCATATGTTTTCTAAATGTCGATGTTGAGAAAATAGAGAAGTGTGAAGGGCTTTTTGTCTGTGTTCTTTTTGGTTGAACCATGAAACTTGTGCTGATTATTTCTTGGGGAAATGCATTTTCTTGAATTTTGACATGTCTAAAATTGATGAAATTTTATTTTTAAAAACCGGTTGACTTGTTTTTGGTTCATTGTGCTTGTGTTAATCTGGTATAGTTTATGGACCCTTCAAGTTCTTGATCACATTGGTAGTGTAAAGGAGGTGCATCTTGAAGTTTGTTCTGTTGCACATGGTTTATTTATTGAGAAGCTGCATTTTCGGATGACCGGCAACTATAGACTATTTCACCGTTTTCGCTTGTGTTTAGTAGCCTAGTGATTGCTTAACCTATGAACAAAGGAGGAGAAAAAGTTTTTAGTTGGTTACTCGGGTTTTCAGTGGACCTAAATATTTTCTTGCTATTGCTCATGATTGATTACAGTCTTGGTAAACTTAACAGTTTGATCCATCTTATGTTTGCTTTACTGTCTGTAAGGGAAATCATCTTTTGTTGTTTTATTTTGCAGGGTGTAGTGTACTGGCAACCACCCAAACAGGCCTTAGAAAAAGTGCAAGAACTTGTATGGGAGCCTTCAGTTAGTCGCTATGGCGCTGATGAAGGTCTCCCTGAGTTGAGAGAGGCCTTAATGAAAAAGGTTATATTTCGTGTTTTCTCTAGAACTTGTTTGTTGCTGCAAAAATATCATTTCTTGTCCGGATGGAAGTGTCTGGGTTAGCATACTGATTTATTCACTATTACAGGCTTCATGTTAATGTTAATGAATACCATAAACTTGATGGACTTCATGAGTTATTTGGGTCATTTCTCAGCATTATTAACCTGTGAAATGACGTATCTGGTCGAGTGTTAAGACTCAATGCCTGTATGCTATGTATTATTACCATGCGAGCAGCTGACTTTTGCTTTGATTTTCAAGCTAATTATTATGTTCTATTTCTTTTTTCTTTTTTCTTTTTTCCTTTTTCCCAGTTACGACACGAGAACAATTTGCATAAATCCTCGGTGATGGTGACAGCTGGGGCAAATCAGGTGGACAGTTAATCTTAATTAAATCTTTTGTGATACATCATTACGGGTTGGAATTTGAGTTGACAATTTGTGGTGGTGAGGTATTTGTAAGCTTTCTTGATAATTTCAATCAGAACGCCTTTTTTCTTTTTACTTGTCCTTCATATGCTGCGAGTTTTAGCTTTTGTGAAAAAGTAATCTAGTTAGTTTTCTAAGGGACCTCGTGTTAGACATAAGAACACATTATTAGATAATACATGCTGTTAACGAGTGTTAATTTGAATGCAACTAACACTACGCTGCGCTAAAAAACTCTTGTTTTTGTTGCTAATTTGAAGTTTCAGATTGTAATTTCCTTGATTCACTAAACAGCAGTTGCATTTTGGACAATCTGTTGTGCAGGCTTTTGTGAATATTGTTCTTGCACTATGTGATGCTGGAGACTCGGTTGTCATGTTCGCTCCATACTACTTCAATTCATACATGTCGTTCCAAATGACTGGCGTAACTAACATTCTGGTTGGTCCCGGTGATCCTAAGACACTCCATCCTGACGCAGGTTAACTTTTTAAATAAAACTCCATTTCTTATCATCAACTTAGATGATTTCTTGGTAGTATTGTGTTATTGATGCAAGGCGACATGTAGTATTTCTTTACCAACTACCAGTTGGTCTAGTGGGATGAAGCATTTGATCCCTTAAGCAACGTTCAGGGTTCAAAACCTAAAGGTTGTGAATGAAGCAACTGGATTGAGAGGATCGCCCCTATAATAGGCATCTACAATACCTAATCCGAATTAGTCAGCTAGTAAGTCGGAACCGGGTGGCTAAGACGGAAAAAAAAAAAAGAAGATACATAGAATTTCTTTTATTGCTGAAACTTGTGGTGCTCCCACATATGAAGATATTAACCACATTGAATTTGCTACTCGTTGTGGTGTTGATTATATCATACGCTTTATGATTTTGAAAAGATCATTTTGTAATTCTTGAAATTCATTTTATTTTCAGACTGGTTAGAGAAGACGTTACTGCATACAAAACCAACTCCAAAGCTTGTAACTGTTGTAAATCCGGGCAACCCATCTGGAACCTACATCCCAGAACCTCTTCTTCAGGTTAAATTTTATTTTGAAGCTTTTACTTCTATGAAACTATCAATTATAACTATGCTTTTACATTTCTTCATTTAATCAATATGTGATGTTTTTTGCATGGATTAATTCTGTTTAAGCAGAGGATATCAGATATTTGCAAAAATGCTGGATGTTGGCTTATTGTAGACAACACATACGAGTAAGTAATTCGTTTTCTCTTTTATCTGTAATGTCAATATATTCAAATTGCTTGGTATGTTTCAAGTTGTGTGTGTGTGTGTGTTGCAGGTACTTCATGTACGACGGCCGAAAGCATGTATGTCTAGAGGACGATCACATAGTCAATATATTTTCATTTTCTAAAGCTTATGGGATGATGGGATGGCGAGTCGGATATGTAAGTGATGCTTTAAATTTTTTAAATTGTTTTTAAATGTTATGTTCTCCAAATGTGCAGGATAAATAAATTTCAAGAAGTTACAAAAGAACCTTTGTTAACTTAAATTGCACTAATTCAGAGATAATTAGATAAATGATGAATCATGAATATCATTTTATCATCATATATAGCAATAACTTAGATGTTTCATGAAAACATAGTAGGTACATAATGCTTGTAAGACTTTGAGTATATAGTTTTGTTTAGGGTAAATTACATCCACACCCCCTGAAGTATGGTGTAATTACAGAAAGTATCCTCTTCAAACATCTTTCCCCGCTGCAGATTGCGTACCCTTCGGGAGTCGAAGGTCTATCAGCTCAACTCCTTAAAGTCCAAGACAACATCCCGATATGCGCTTCCATAATCTCCCAATGCCTCGCCCTCCACTCTTTAGAAGTGGGGCCCGAATGGGTCACCGATCAAATCAAGAACCTAGTAAAAAACCGGGAGCTTCTTCGAGAAGCGTTGTCCCCGTTGGGGAAAGATGCTGTCAAAGGAGGGGAAGGGGCGATTTACTTGTGGGCGAAGCTACCAGAAGAGTATCCTGACGATTTTGAAGTGGTGCGTTGGCTAGCCCGCAAACATAGGGTCATGTTGATCCCCGGGTCCTCAAGTGGGTCCCCTGGGTACGTTAGGGTCTCGTTCGGGGGGTTGGTCGAGGACAAGTGTCGCTCCGCGGCTGAGAGGCTCAAGAAGGGGGTGGAGCAACTGGTCAATGAAGGGATGGTGCCGTGAAGTTCTAATGTTTGTTGTTTCACTCTTGATTGTTTTAGGTTTTGCTAATTTCTCACATAGGGAAAAAATAAAAAATAAAAAAAACAATTGTTTATGATTCTCAATTGTTACCCTATGGTTTGCAAAATAAAATTTCTCTTATAGATGACAAAATTTCCTAAAATTTGTTGTACTTTTGTTGAGCACCAATTAATACACATGATTGGTCTCGATGTGTTGTATGAATTGCTAACAATAAATGTAATGTTGCTATAGCCTTTTTCTTTTCCGTAATTAAAAAAAAAAAAAAGGCTTTTAATATGAGCTATAGGTTTTATTTAAGTTTGAAAAGAGAGGCACAATACAATATAGCAGTTGGCACTCGTGCTTTGTGGCTCGAATGTATGTCATTGATGAACATCAGGTGGACCTATGGACTTTTTCTCACAACTTCAATTATTATTATTATTATTATTATTTTGCAAAATTTTATGCTTCAAAATCAATTTTGGAACATCACGACGTCCCTAAGACTATGAGGGTGTTCGTAAATATGTTTTTAGCGAAGTAGAAATTGTAAACAATTGAATAGCAAAAACGATAGTGTTTGGAAAAAAAAAAGTAAAAAGTAGTGGTTGATTTTTTTTTAAAAAAAAGTAACTACAGATTGGAAAAAATAACCTGAAATGTACGTCTAATTTTTAGCTTATTTCAACTTTATTTTAGTAGGAGTAACGAAACAAAAGGTGTGCTTGAACTTTGGAGAAGTTAAAATAGTATAAAAAATTATAAAAAGTTGGAGTACTAAGAGTAGGTAGTATTTAAATAAAAAAAGAGAAAAGTAATAGTTAAATGCTGAAAAATTAACTAAAAGATAGAAAAAACAGTCTGAAAAGCACTTCCAACTTTTAGTTTATTTTAATTTTTTTCAGTAAAAGTACGAAAACGAAAAACTCATTATTTGTTAATTCCTTTTTTTTTTTGGCTTTTTCAATAGAAGCAGAAAATGTGTTTTTATTTTATTTTGATTGTAAACAATTCCAAAACACTACACAACTCTGTGTGTGTGTGTGTGTGTTTTTTTTTTTTGGCAAATTACTTATTTATAATGTTTACAATGGCTCCTATATCTCAGACTTTTCTTTATCATTACTATTTGTTTTATTTCCAATTATAATAGGGCGGTTTTAGTGATCTCATTGTACTTCTACTTTTTACATTTTTTTTTTTGAAGGATTGGACGTGACAATTTGCATTGTTTTGGTAACTAAAATGGACCCAAAAAATCTTATTTTTTGTTTTTATTTTCATTAAAAAAAAGTAAAGAAAAAAGTGACTTATAAGAGGGTGTTTGGCTAAACTTATAAGCTCCTCAAAACATCTTATAAGATGTTTGAGAGCTTATAAGATGGTGCAAAGTGTTTGGCAAAAATTTTGGAGGAAGAGCTTATAAGCTCCTTAAATAAGATGTTTAAGAGCTTATAAGCTCTTTTTACAAAAGTAAGAAGGTGGCAACTTATTTTTTAAGATCTACCAAGCTCTTTTATTTTCAACCAAATTAATTACAATATTATCATTACTAACATCTTATAAGTTATACCCCTTCTTATTCATCCAAACACTTTAATAATTTATTTTTAAAATAAGATCCAATATCTTATAAGCTCTTAAAATATCTTATAAGATGTAGGAGCTTATAAGATGTTTTAAATAAGCTTAGCCAAACACCCCTTAGTAAGCGGATCCTTTTTTAAAAAGGTCTTTCATTTTCTAAATCCATTTTTTTTTCTAAATATAACTTCTCTATCACGTGACTTGGACGATGATGACTTTAATATTAATCAATATTTATTCAAATGGTTATGATGGTGATTGATTTCTACATTATCTCTATTCATATATATTTCTTTTGTAGTGATATATATATATATATATATATATATTAATTTAGTTTCGATTACTCACTTGATATTTTTTATGATATCTAATATCTTCTTGCGATCGAACAACTTGATTATTCGAGCATTATCATAACATAATATGAATGAACAGTATTATAATAACATAAATGGAAAATTGTATTTTAATTTTTAAGTTTAATTACACCTAGATATGAAGACATAATTTTCAATATGAAAATTATTTATGAGATGAGATTATAAATTTAATTCCTTCTAAAACTTAAGAAAAAAGGAAAGGAAAAACAAAAACAAAGAGGAACAATTCGGATCTTCTATTACATAATCCTGTTACATCTTCTATTACACTCATCAATACACGCGACGTGTATTGGTGAACGGTCAAGATAAGGAAAGAAAATCTTTATATTTTTTTTTCCATATCATCAATTTTTTCTCTTTCCTCATCTCGTTACTCTTTTTCCTTAATAACACTGACCAAACTTCTTTTTTCTACCCTTCAATCTATTTCATATTTACTTCTTGTTTTTTTTTTTCTGTTTTGAATCAATGTCTAAATGGTTTTCATTTTTTTAATAAAAAAATTAAGAAAATAAATCATTGCATCATATTTCAACAATTGAGAAATTAAAATTTATTAATTAAACAAACTAGTAAACACCAATAATCTACAACCTAAAATGAAATAATTAAATAATCAACAAATATCCATACATTTTATAGTACTTAAATTCAAAACCTCACGGTCATGAGCCTCAACGTCGCTACTTAAAATTAAATTTCAATGTCAACTTAGTTTTTCAAATTTACCCTTAATAAGAGAAATAACAATAATATCATCAATGCATTACAGCCTCAACATTATAAATACCACATCAACTTTGCATGATCAATTAGAGTAACAAATAAATAAAGTCAACAAAAGTTAGTCAAAACAGGAGTGATTTTTCCGTCACAAATTTTGGTCACGAAAAAATAATTTTTCTAACAGTTAGTGATCATCGCTAGCAACAACTATGGGGTCTCATGCAAACTCCAACCACCTCCCCATCGTGGAATTCAACGAGACGAACACGAGTCCAGGGACGAGTCTGTGGAGATCAACGGCTGAGACCGTCCGGCGGGCGCTCGAAACCTACGGTTGTTTGGTGGTGGATTACGACAAAAACGTATCATCGTCGTCGTCGGAAAAAATGCATAAGGACATGTTTGGGCTGTCGGAGGAGCTGTTTGGTCTCCCATTAGAGACGAAAAAGAGACACACTTCTGAGCTGACGGGGTTTGGTTACGAAGGGAATTATCCAAGGATGCCTTGTTTTGAATGCTTTGGTATTGAAGAAGGTGGGAATCTTGAAGCTGCAAGAGATTTCACTAATCTCATGTGGCCTAATGGATATGAAAAATTTTGGTAAGTTTGGTTAATGATTTATGTGAATAAAAGCATTGCTAGATCACTTTTGAAAATATTGATTGAACAAGCAATAATTCATTTGGTTAAATAGGTAAAATAGTTTATGATCCTACACATAGGCGTGCACACGTGCACACACACATATATATATATGAACAGAGTAAAAAAATTTGATTTTAAAGTGGTAGATCAAATTTTTATAAAATATGAACGATAATTCTATTATTGATAATGGAGCCGAATTTTAATTATTTTGTAAATATATGTTAATATAGAGAAGGATGATTGTTTCATCGACTCTTGCAAACACTTATTAAAAGTACTTTCATCTTTTCACTTAAATCAAGCATTTTTTTTGTTCTCCACAAAAATACAAAAAACTTATATTCTTCAACTAAAAAGATTAAAATTTAAAAGCAATTTTCATATATATTTCTAATTCTTTTAATACTTTTTAAAATTTTTCCAAGTTCTTCTAAAAAATTTTGTATTTCTTTCAACCATTTTTTTTTTCCAAACACCTAAATTCTTTTTTTTTTTTTTTCCTAATTCTCATGTTTATTCTAGACATTCACAAAATTCACATCTCACTTCCCATATTCTTCAAAACTTTTTGCTCCTTCAAAAGCAAAAAAAACTTTTACAAACATCTCCTAATGGTGAAGAAATTCAAAATTAAGACCCATAGTGTGGAATAGAGGATCTCACATGCATATTTGTTGAAGAAATAAAAAATAAAACACCATTTGAAATAGATAATCTCATATCCATAGCTTCCCATGTTTCCTTAATTTCTTTTGAATTATATATACACATATTTTGCTAACCACGTACCCCTCTCTCTCTCTCTCTCTCTCTCTCTCTCCCCCCCTCCCTCCCCTCAAAGTGAAACTTTGCACTCATACTGCAAGCTTTTATCGGAGTTGGACCATACGGTAATGAAAATGGTGATGAGCAGCTACGGCTTGGACAAATACTGTGACCCTTTAATTGATTCCTCATTTTACTTGACCAGACTCATCAAATACAACTCACCTGGCATTAATATTGAGACGGATATTGTTGGTCTCTGGGCCCATAGAGACAAGAGCTTTATGGCCGTACTCGCCACCAATCAAGTCAAAGGTCTCCAGATCGAAACTCGCGACGGCCGATGGATCGATTTCGAGCCATCGCAGTCCAAGTTTTTGGTCATAGTAGGGGAAGCACTCATGGTAAAATATTAATCTTCGCATCATCTGATATACACATGAAATAGAAATAAAATAAACATATCCAAAGTGTATATTATAAGGATTAGATAATTAATTTGTCCGAATTTGACCACACACACAAATTTTGGCTGCCCTTACTATATTATACATCAATTATATACGATAAATATAATTCACTAGCCTTATAATTAATATTGATACGACTGATATAATCGAAATTTATGAAATCACATAAAAAAAATTTCCTTTCCATGGTTTTTTAGTCATAGTAGGCGGGAGCACTGATCATGGGAAAGTATATCTTCAATTTCATTTGTTAAAGGGTCGGTTACATCCACCTTTTTCAAAAACTTCTGTCAAGTTTAGTCATTATTCATAAATTGTCCGTTCTCTCTAAATTATAAATTATTTATATGATGAATAAAATTCAGTGGCCTTATCATATATTAATGTTGATATACATGCTCAATTAAAATTAGGATTTATTATACTTTGCACTCCTAAACTATATTTGTGTTACATTAAGCTCCCTAAATGATAAGATATAACAAATCAGCTCTTCACGATGATAAAAAAAAACACAACCAATTAGTCCTTTATATATATAAAATAAGGGTTAATTTCTTACATTTCGTAGTTTAGAAGAATAAGGGCCCGTTTGGATGGGCATAAAAAAAGTGTTTCTTCAGTTGTGCTTTTTTATTGGAGCTTTCTTTTTTTCTTTTAAGTCAAATAGTTTTGTGTTTGGATGCAATAGTTGAAAATGCTTTAAAATGTGTTTTTATTTAAAACTACTTTGGATAACTTCTAAAAAAGCCACATTTTGACAACTTTTTGGCTTCTATTTTTTCTAAAAAGTTCATCCAAATACAATTTTTTTTTCACAAAAAATAACTACTTCTCTTTAAAAAAAAGCCTATCTAAACGGGTTCCAAACAGGACATACCGTATAATTCAGGGTGAAAAATGTAATTAACTCGTAAAATTATGACATTTATGACTCCTTATTTTCAGGCATGGAGCAATGGTAGATTGTATTGCCCTGTACACAGAGTGATTGCAAGAGGAGGATCTAAAGACCGGTACTCTATCGGCATATTCTCTTTTGTTCGTGGGACCTTGCAAGTTCCAGAGGAGCTTGTTGATGATCAAAATCCATTGAGATTTAAATCTTTCAGTAATTTGGAATTCTTGGAATATTGCAAGCAAGTCGAGCCCACCGTGAAAGGTGCAATCGAAACTTATTGCGGAATTTAAACTTTACGTCAATTGAAAAAAAAAAATTTATGAACCAGATTTTCGATTCCACTTATTGCACCCAAGTCACGTTATATATTTAAGTATATTTTATCAAATAACATACATAAGGAATAAATCACAATCGTTTAGTGTATGTGTGGGCCCAACAGTCGATGCGTGAAATAATTTCCAACACATCATTTGTGTGCGAACGTTGTATTTAAATGTTGTCGTATCCTAGAGTACTATGTATTCTAGCTAGCATTTGGTATTTGTGGTTTACAGTTCTCAATGGTTTTAATGGTCTTTGATTTAGCTGTGTAATACATGATGTTTGTCGGATATTCTGTATGGGAGCCCTCTCTCTCTCTATATATATATATACATCCTTGTCTTAAATTTCAGTTCTCATATCATGATATTTTTTTGTTAAGACACATCAATGTACTAGGACATGAGGATGGTCCAACATAGAAACTCGGGGGAAATCATCACGAAACACATCAATTTTACCCGAGTATAAAAAATTCACTCAATGGGGAAAATCGTTAATTTTGTCCCATAATGTATGCCCTTTGTCAATTATGTTACAATAATTATAATTTTTTTCACTAAAGTGTCCCATAAATTACAAATTTTCTCATGTTATATCCACGGGCAAATTCTCGTCAAATTTTTAATGGAAAAAGCCATGTGTTATGTGGTGTTTCTGTCAAAACACTCACGAAAATTGACTCGCAAAACTTTATGTGAGAAAAATGATACTTTATTGGGCGTAGTGTGAGAAACTCATAATTATTGTAACACAATTGGAAAAGGCCGTACATCATAGAACAAAGTTCGCAAATTTCCCCCGCTCTACTTGTTGACGTGACAATTCCGTCCTGATAGTAACAGATAGACGAGGTTTTTCGTAATTGAGGCAACTAACTGATCAAACAAATTTCTCAGTTGTGCCGCTTTCTAAATGCTTTAAACTCATATCTCGCAGGAAGTTATGAACCAGACCAACTAAACTGCTACTTTACTGGTGGCCTTTTCTTGATTTATCATCAAAATAACAACAATACAAATCTTACTCTAATCAAGGTCCCTATTCATGAATAGCTCACATTTCCTAATAGGCGAATCAAATAAGATACAACATAGAAGATGAGCATTATAATTAAGCACCTACAAGTGGTTCATCTGCATCAGTGGGCTCAGACTTCGATCTCCAGAACCAAAAACCAGAACAATCCATCTCCCGCAACTTCAAAAGCATGTACAGCACGATCCCACATACAAACCCCAACGCGGCGCTGGAACCAGTCAACGACACAGCAGCACAGACCAACATCACGAAAGACTCTTCTTTCGAATTCATATCCCTAGATGCCATCGCCAACTCGATCCCAGCAAACAACAGCAGCACGCCGAGAATCCCAACCGGGAATGTGCTCAGAATCCTCACGAACGAGTTCCCAAACAGCAAACCGAGTACTAGTTTCCCCAGCCCAAGGAACACAACCGACAAGCCACTCCTCCCACCAAACCGGTACTGCCCCGCAAGCCCACCGGCCCCATGGCAACAGGGCATTGCCCCGAACCAGCATCCGACTAAGTTCATGATGCCCACACTAACCGACACCTTAGTAGCAGACAACTCTGTACCGGGGAACAGATCGCCAGACAGCTTACAAACCGCAATAACTGAGTTTAGAACTGATAAGGGGATCTGAGGGACTGCTCCCCGTAAGAAACCGGTTTTGAAATCGTCCCAAGTGATTCTCAACACGTGGAATCTTGATGGCCCGAATCTTATGTCGTTGAAAATTGAAGGGTCACGAATGAAACATAAGATCAAGCCAAGCACGAATACGATCAGGGCTGATGGGAATTGATGCCAGAATCCTGAGCCTTTTTTGAACTCTTCGTCGGTTTGTTGGGACAACAGACTGTATTGTTTTCATTGCCACTACCATCTCCGGTTGTGAAGATTAGGAAGAGGAGGCAAGTGAGCGCAAGGATAAGACTGTCCAGACCGAGCCAGGGACGGGGATCGGTGGTCTTCGTTGCTGTTGTTTTGGTGAAATCTTGATTATAACGAATGTATTTGATAGCTGAAAACTGCAAATTGCAGCCCCTGTGCACAAGGTAAAGATTATTTTTTCAAGAATCCTATAATTATTTGACTTGTAAATGAAATTCATCAGAAAATTTATCTTATTAACTCAAGAATTATGGTTAGCTTAGTTTCTATCCGTTTTTAAGGGAAAGATCTTAATGTTATTATGCAGAAATATCCGAGTACATCAACGAAACAGCATATACAGGAATATTCGTATCTCCCTCGCTCAAGGTCGATGCGTTCCTAGCTAAGGCGTGGGCTACTCTATTGCCCGAACGCCGCACAAATGTGATGTTAACACTAAAAAACAGGGCATTTGTGCATGAAAGTTATATTACATAATCAAAATATGGGTAATTAGTTATGCCATCAAGAAAATTCAAATCCAAAAAACCTATCTTCCATTACATTATTTTTGGTTAAATTCATTCAAATTCAAGACTAAATAACTCCACAAATGGAAGTTTTAGGACATTGCGAATTCATTTTGAGCTGAAATGAGTTTTAAATTATTTAACTATGACTTGAAGTTATTCCCCAAAATAATTGACAATTTCTCCGCATTCAAATTGCTCAACCGAATCGCAGCGGAAAACATATCATGATCATTATCATCCAGCAAAGATATCGACGATTTGAAATTTCAAGGGATTTGGTACAATACCTGTGAGAGCTGGACACCGCGGACGACGGGGAGGGGGAGGAAGCGGTAAGGACTGACATGAGGCCGGTGGCTCCAAGGAAGAGGAGGACGGCGGCGGTGGAGATGCCGGCGGCGGCGATCTGGGAGACCGTCAAATGGGGTGTCTCCGACACGGCGACGGCGGCGATGGACTTCATGGGCTGGACGGGCATGGGGGTACCGAAGAGGATCCCGGTGGCGATGTTGTAGAGGGCGGTGAAGATGAGGGTGGTGGAGAGGTCAAGGTGGGAGACTAGCGTGAGGGCCAGAACTATGGGGATGTAGGTGCCCAGGTCGCCGACGGCCCCGCTCAGCTCGGAGAGAAGGCCGGTTTTGAGGCGGAGGGAGGTGGTTAGACGGTGGCGCCACCCCTCGAGGTGGTGGCGGAGGAGCGGAGTGGTGGCTTCCGGCGATTCGTCTGACATGTTGTCTGTGTGTGTGGGCAAAGAGTTGAGTGTAACTACCACTCATAGAAGGGTCATGTGATATATATACATATATGTATATATATATATATATATATATGTGGAGAGAGAGAGAGTCAATGAATCGAATTGAGCCAATCAATGTCTTCAAACTTTATTTGAATTTCTTATCTACTTTAAAATTTTATTTAAATATAATTTTATTCGTTAAATAAATTGAGCTTGAATGAACTTTTATCGAACCAAATTGGAATAATTTGATGTTATTACAAATTATTATTATATTTTAAATAATCAATTGAGTCCTAGTTGAATTTTAGATTTTATCAAAGGGCAAAAAGTTAAAAATCAAATGATTAAGTGTAACTATCACTCATAGAAGGGGTCATGATATATATATATATATATATATATATATGTGGAGAGGGGATGGGGATGGGGATGCGAATGAATCGGATGGAACCAAATAACGTATTGTTTAAACTTGATTTGGATTTTTTATCAAGTTTAAAATTTTTATTTGAGTTTGATTTGATTATTAAACGAATCGAGTTCGAATGAGCTTTTATCGAGCCTAATTCGAGTAATTTAATGTTATTACACACATTTTACTATATTTTAATTAATCGAATCGAGTCCTAATTGAATTTTAGATTTTATCAAAAGAAAAAACATATATACTCAAACTTGATTTATTAAGCACAAACCAAATTTAAACAATTTTTTTTATAATTGATCTCGAATCGAATATCAAGTAATTAGATTCATTTTTCATTTCTCTGTACAGAGAGAGAGTTATATTCTTAGATTTTGTTTATTAACACTTTATGTCCCCACTTTATATTAATTTATTTGACAAGAAAACGTCTCAAACTCGTATTTGTTCAGCATTAAGTTCATCACATGATTGCATTGTCATTTAACTACTCTTATTAATGGACGTCGTTGTAATTGCTTTTGGTAACAATATTCTCTCTTTTCTTGTACTAGTGCTACTAACGTATGAATATTCAACTTAATAATTTGTAGTAATTATTCTTTTTCTTGCATCTTATTTTACATATCTTTCTATTTAAAAAAAAAAAAAAATTAAGTCTCGATTTGGATAATAATTTTAAATTATTAATTAATATTATTTTTTAATAACATATTTAATCATTTCACTTCAAAGAAAATACATGCTTACCATTAGACATCTAAATTCTAAATTATTTTATTTAATCAAGTTGTATCAAGACTAATTGAATTGAAAAGGACAAGCTATGGAATCTGTGGCACAATCAATGTATCGTGTGGGGATTTTTTATCCAAGAAATAAAAAAATAAAAAAAAACATAAAATAAAAAGGCTGCTGAATTGCGTGAGAAGACGAAAAACACGATTGTAAACGGCTCTTCGCGGATTAGTAGGAACACTTGTCCTCTTATCATTCTCTCGCTTATGCATCTCTCATCTATCACACTCCATACGTGAGTAAAATAATAATATAATATAAATTTAAATAGGGAAATATAAAATTATTAAAAATTATATTAATAATATGATATGATCAAAATGGTTTAATTCAAAATTCTAAATTATATAATTAAAAATTAAATAAAAAGGTAAAGATAAACTAAGTATTAAAAATAGGAGCATGAGAGAGGAGAGAGAGATGAATATAAAGAGAAATAATAATTTGCATTGATGAGAAAAGAGAATAGTAGATAAAAAAAAATTAACTTGAGAGTTGAGTGTCAAATTTGTCAATTCACATAAAAGGATCGGAGGTAGTAGAAGTACAAGTTATAAAAAAAATAATATATATATATATATATATTGAGTAGTAAAATTAGGTAGTGTTTGGACAAAAAAAGTAATCATTAAATTTTTAAGAAGTAATTGGAAATAAAAAAAAAGGCAGGCTGGAAGGGACTTCTAATTTTTAATTTATTTTAACTTTTTCGTTTAGCAGAAACAACAAAACAACACAGTGCAAAACTACTTTTCTTCAGCAGAAGCCCCACACACACACACACACACGTATTTTTGTAGTGTTTGTAAACACCCCTTTACTGCAGCCGGCCCAAATTCTTTCAAGTTGGGCAATAGCAGTGTATATAATAATAATAATAATAGGATACAACCCAGGCTCGGGTCCATTGAAATTTCCCAAAAAGTTTCGGTGTTGTATATAATGGTAGGGCTTGGGCCTGGACTTGCGTCTCTGTTTTGGGCCTAATTAGGAAAATCTCAACCCAAAAAATGCTTGGCAAACAGCCCTATCAACCCATTCTCTACATTCAAACATTCTCATTGCTTAGTTTCAAATATAAACAAACATATTAAATGTTATTACCATCATAAATTATTACACATGAATAATCAGACAAGATTATTTTCTCTATAAATTAATGTAAGCCATAATTATACCTACACCTTCTAAAATTTGGTGCAAACATGCTTAAATGCCAGAGGTTTGAATAATTACAAAAACCACCTTCGCCCTCAGATTTTTTCGGAGGGTCTACCTGTAAGACAAAAGTCCAGGTGGTCTAAGTGCGTTTACACCGAACCTTGATCTTCAGGACGACGATTTCCTCCTATGCGGCGTTCTACCCCGTAGGAGCCTCGTCTTAATCTCCACCGGAGATTTCAACCCGACCTGACAATCGCTCTCAACATCCTCAACTTCTCCGACTCTGCTAACCTTAAAAACTCCGATCCCGAGCTTCTTCCAGCTGAAATATGATCCTCTGCTGCTCTTCTTCTCCATCAGCTTCTCAATCTGCCTCTCCATGGTCATGCACTGGCTCTGCAGCCTCAGCACATCTTCCTTCAGCCTCTTGACCTCCATCTGTTGGACATTCGTTTCTCGCTTCGAGTAGCACCGGGCCGAGTGCTCCAGCCCGACCGTCACCGGGCTGCGAACGCCGCTCAGGGAGCTGCTCCACTCGACAATGTGCTTGTTGAGGAGTTTAGTCTGCTCCGAGAGGAGGACTTGGATCACGGCCCGAACCGGGAGCCTCTCGTTATGAGCCGCATGCAGGGACGCCTCTTGTGAGAGTTTCCGGCTGTCGATTAGGTTGCACAGCGTCTTTCTCTCTTGCTTCGACAAGCTTGGATGCGCCTGTACAAGGATGGAGTCAGAAAATTTTGAAATTTTAATTAAGGGAAAATATTAAAATTTTTAGGAAATATAAATGGCTTTATGTTTGTGAGGATAAAAGGTGCACACATACACTGACTGTGTAAAAGAATAGTACTCTGTGTAACTCTTCTACTGAAAAGAATCTTGAGCTGGTGACAACACAAAAAGGCCCTCCCCCATAATTTTTTCACTTCACAAGCCTTGTCCACTTTATCCCACTCTTGTGAACCATAAAGGAAATTGAGATTTCTACAAAAAGAAAATTAATATATATATATATACACACTCTTTCTCCTCATAGACCAAACATTAGCACTCACGCATTTTCATGTTAGGTTCGTATTGGACTAAGGACCACGAGCCGTTGAATCACATCGGTCCATAGTGGACTACATGTGATCCAACAGTTCGCAAATCGAGTTAAACCAAATGAGAACACATTAGGTTTAGCAAACAAGTTGCACTTCTTGTGCATTTGGTGTATATTTAAAAAGAAAAGTACAATAGCACTCGTCGCATGGTCACTTTGTGAATGTAGCCCAAAAAAAATGAAAAATTACCTTGAGGTACGTGTCGATGGCACGATAGAGTCCATCATCTATGGACCGGGCGTGGCTCGGGAGCGCACTAGCAAGGGCAAAGAAGTCATCCAACGACAAGCAAGAATCCACAGCCGCCTCAGCAAGGTAGCAATCGACGAGCTTCGCCACCTTCATAATGGCAGCCCCACTCCTAGCAACTTCCTCCACACTCACAAACCTTCTCACGAGCCTAAGGACCAGCTCAACATCGAGCAACGTCGTACTCGTGTGGCTAAAACACGGAATCATCAGCTCCTTCAAAGAAGCCTGATCGAGCTGCCAAGAAACGCGATTTTCTAGGTCTGCCCTGTACACGGGCTCAACCCGGACACGGTTAGCAACCCGTAGGAGCCTCAATAGGAAGTTGCACGAGACGGAGTCCTTCTCAGGAGGTAGAATCCCGACAAGGGCTTCGATGAAGAACCTTCTTTTGGTATATGAAGAGGTGATGCTCCTTTTAGGGGAGTCTTCTGAGTAAACTGAAAGGGCCCGGTCTGGCTCGTCGGTGGCCAGCTCAGGGAGCCATTTGGAGGCATAATGCGTTATGATGGAGCCAATGAGGTCGGGCCGGGCTTCCTTTCCGTGTATGCTCGACAGAGTCTTGATGAAGTAATCTACGTCCGAAACGCAGTCGTCTTCGTTGATTGGTTTTAGCTTGCTGGTTAATGTGATGAACTCTGTTAATTCAAGGTTCTGCATTGTAGTGGAACAGCTCTATAGGACTTGCGAGTGAGAGGCGTTAACAAGAAAATACAATGTGCAGTAATGACAATGTGGGCTACATATATATATATATATATATATAGGCACACAAACACACACATAAGTCACTCTTTGTTGGAAAAGTTTAGTCCTGCTTGCTATAATGTATGTGTGTGAAGCATTGTTTTGGAATTTCTGTAGTGAATTTGTGAAAAAAAAAAAAAAAAAACGGTAACTTTGGCTTGTGAAGGATTATTGTTAAACACACAATAAGGGACTCCAGGTCTGGAGATAATCATTATCTATACTAAAACCACAGGCCCTGACAGATGCTGATTTTTGGCAGAAATTTTCTTTACCATCGGTTTTGGGGATGTGGGGTGGTTAGAAAACCAGGATAAGAGAGAGTGACAGAGAGAGAGAGACAGAGGGAGAGAGAGAGGGAGAGGGAGAGGGACCTCTGAAAGTCACTATCATCTTTGTTCTGAGGTGCTATAATGAATTTTGTTCTTGTAACAGAGAATAATCCATGGAGTGTCATCGGATGGAATATTTGCATTTAATTTCACATTTGTCCTCTTTCCCTCTCTCTTTCTCATTTTCCTCCTCAAGTGCTGGATCAAATTTTGAAGCTACTAGTAATTCATTGGCTTCACTAGTTACACTTGTGATGGTGTGAATTCTTAAATTTTAACCCCAAACTCACTTATGAGTAAATAAAACTTGAGTCCTGTTAAGGAAAGATAAACTAAGGTACTTAAGGATGCAAAATTATATAAAGAAATACTTAGGATGGCTAGTTAGCATCAAGACTTCTTCAACAAATTGTATGCAGGTTTACACCCTTTTCGTTATGAACAACAAAGAATGAAGTTACAGTGATGATGACCTTGCAATCCTTTCGCTACATCATATTCGGACTTTTTTGTGTTCAGTGGAGGATATATCAAACACCTGACCAAACAGTAAAAGCATTATTCCCGTCAGTGTAGCACCATCTAAGAGTCAAGCATAGTTAAGGGAAGCTAATTTCCGTCACTGTTAACATCATCAAAAGTTGAGCATAGTTAAGGGAAGCTAGTGTATCGGTTCTGGTTCAAGCCAAAAAAATGTTCGATTAACAAATGTCTGCGACATATTGGAATAAGCTTGAAACGACTCGACCTTCATCCCTCATGGTAAGCAAATTTACTTCATTGGCTATTCGTAGTCTTCCTGACGATGACTGTCAACAGATGTCCTGATGTTGTCAACAATGTTGAGGCTTTGTCTAGAACCAAAGGTCCAAAAACAAGGATTGTCTGCACTTGTTGTAGCAATTAGTGAATGAATTTGCCAATCGTTTGCTGGCCTTTTGTATTCTTGTGAGCGGATGTGGCCATAGGGTGAGGATCACGCGAAAGCAACAAGAAAAAGATCACCTTACGTGCTGTAGCTGGAAAGATTCCATGAAAACCAACTATAAGTCGATCCAACAGCATAAAACGTCAAATCCCTTTAGCAATATTCAAAAACCCTAGAATAGTAAATGAGACAATTGGATTGGGAAGATCGCCCCCATATTTGCCCTCTACAGTCAACCCGAACCAGTATGTCAGCTAATGGGTTAAAAATCGGCTGGTGTTGCTGCCTATTCCTGTTAATTAACGCTAATCGTTCAGATATCTCATATATTCACAGCTAAACACAAAAATCCAGAAACTCATAAAAGCCTCTCAAGCCAACATGCCAACTAAAGCATATGCAGCCAAAATGGGACCAAATTACAGCTATAATACATCCCTTTCAGCAGCAAGATTCTTGAATTACCACAACATAAGTTAGAAATACCATGTAACATATACACTAAAACATAGATTATAGAGGGAAACAAAAATAAGGAACTAAATTTAGTAAAAATAGTCACAATGACTTATCTGGTTTCTAATTATTTCTGTGGCTAAAATAAAAATCCAAGAATTTATGCAAATCAAATCCTATCACCTATGCACCAACCTTACATTTTTTTCCCTTCTAACATCTTTGCTTATTATACGTCCGGTGAACGATATGATGATCACACGTTCCTTGGAGACGAGGGTTCTGATGAAGCGTCGCCTCCCGTTGGATTTAGCATGGACCCGCTGTCAAGAGAGCTGTCGCCACCTTTGTTTGAAGATACAACAGGGATCTTCACAGCTGCTCTCTCCATCTCTTTCTCGAGCTCTTCTTCTCGCCTCAATTCAGTGAACTGCCCATCCAAAGACTTGGCTGCTCCTAGCCATGCAAGAACGATAACGAGAAGAATGCCTCCAAGATAGGGAGTCGAGTTCGCCAGGGACCCAAAGGTTAAAATCATGAACTGCTGAATAAAATCATGAACTGCTGAATCAGAGCGCCACCGGACTTGCCCAATGGATTGCAAACAACGTCGATTGCTGCTTTCCCTTTAACCTGAAAATCAGAAATCATTTAATTGTGAAGACAAGAATGAGATAGAGGCGATGGTTGGATGATTGGTACTTGTTTACCGCAATTTAAGAAATCCCATCTATCGATCTCATTCCCGGTCAAGTTTGTGTAATACACAGAAGGCAGGGATGGAGCCAAGAACTTGGTTTTGTTGGGGGGGGGGGGGGGGGGATGCGAGGTTGAAGTTTTACAAAATGTAGAAGACATCTTTTATCTTTACTATCCTCATTATATATATATATCTTTTGGGGGAGGGGGGTTGGAGGCAAATTTTGGATTTTAGTTAAAATATGTATAAAATAAAGCTATACATGTAGACATGCGGCGAAGCAACTGCCCTTACCAGCCATCCTCTGGCTTTATCCCTAAGAGTGCATGCAAGGAGAATCACTTCAACAAGATAACTCGTTTACATGATTT
The DNA here is from genome assembly GCA_026212405.1 of Petrea volubilis. NCBI lineage: Eukaryota > Viridiplantae > Streptophyta > Magnoliopsida > Lamiales > Verbenaceae > Petrea > Petrea volubilis. Next base: position 25,296,246 of record CM047876.1, on the reverse strand, counting down.
TAGCGAAACGACATGTTCACTTATACCGGCTACTGTGCATCTCATTGTAAGGATAATTATAGCCAAGCTAAAATTCCAAGAGATTATTCATAATTTTGAAAAATTAAAAATATGTTGAAAATATTTAAAATAGCTAATAGGAAAGTTTTAAGTCTAACCTTGGTATCCTCATCCAAAGGAATGTAAGCCATTTCCTTGCACGGATCGAACAAGCTATACTTTGCACTCTTGCTAAAAATGTTCTGCATTGCCCCAACATAGACAGCTGCTAAAAGTGGGGTCATCCCGAATTTGGCGAGAGCCGGCACAAGAGGGTCACCAAAAAGAATCAAAGAGAAGAAGCCGACTCCGGTTAGGAGGAGGACAGTAGGTGTGATTTTTGCTGCCACGCCCCAACCGTATTTGTTGAAAATCCATTGGCTCAAAAGCATCATTGTGAATGTTGCTATTCCCGTTGCAGTTGAAAAGTCGCCCATAAAGGATGAATATTCATTCGGTGTTGGGAACTGCACAATTTTGAGAGAGAGAGAAATTAATGGGTGTGTGTGTGTGTGTGTGTGTGTGCTGTTGTTGTTGGGGGTGGGGGGTTCAGAGATTGAAGAAAGAGAAGACCTAGTTTCGTTTTTTACCTGAGCTTTGAGCTTCGATTTCCATGTTACCTCGACAAGGTTAATGCTGATACCATATGCCACCACCAAAGTGGCAAGATCTCTAATATATCTTGAAGATACCAAAAACTTTAAGCTCTCCATTGTCCCCATTTTCGGCTTCTCCTGGAAGAAGAAGAAGAAGAAGAAGAAGAAGAAATCAACAGAGTACGATGAAGATTGTAAACAGAAAATGCAGTTCATGAATCATTGAAAAGCAGCAATTTTGACATCCTAAAAAATCAAAAAATAAACCGAAAAGAAAAAATTTCAAGAAGGGATTCAATATTTTTTCCTAGAATGTTGGAATAACTTTCTTTGGGGGGCTCAGAAATTAATTTTGGCCGATTGACGGAAAAAACTTCGTCTTGTTTCAAAAAACTCCGGGAAATCATATTTCAGAAACAGGACAATTTTTTTTTTTTTTAATTAGGTCAAACTTCAAGGGGTCTGATTATAATTTACCCTTCTTAAATACTGAAGGTAGCAGTGCTCTACTACATGAGCACAATTCTTGAACACGACATAGAGCAACGAAATAGCTATATCTATACGAAGATCAACTAAAAGAAAGGCGTGCATTAACCCACAGAACAAAAATACATACTGGCTAAAACACAATATCAATAACAAATTCGAAAACAAAAAATGCAATGCTAGCATCTAATTACCTTCTTCTTCAGACTACGGGAGGGAAGAGGAACATTATGATTCACCCACCAATAAAGGAAACAAATGGTAAACCCCATCAACACCACAATACTCATCATTCCCTTCAAAGAGATGGCCCAGCCATCGACTCCAGGACCGAGGTTTTGTCTCAATTGGGAGAAGTACTTCACAGTTCGACCAGAGAAAACGAGAGCAACATTCGCACCAAGACCGAAGAGAGGATAAAATTTCTTGGCTTCGTCAACAGTAGTAATCTACAAGACAATGCATTCGAAAAAAATGGCATTAGATGATCAAATTTTCAGCTCTTTACATGATATAAGTAATGTCTATAGAAGCACAGATATCAGCCTGAAAGAATCATAAGCTCTATTTTAGTATTATAACGGCTCTATGGTTCTTCTTTTTTCCTTTTCAGCTCCTTTAATGGGAAAAACATGTTACCAGAGGACAAAGAACAATGACAACAAATCATCACAACTTCACGAGCTATTTTTTCAAGATAAATTGAGCAAATTTTTAGGGAACAGTTATGAAACCATTTTGCTGATAACTCGTGTATTTTATTCATCAAAACACCAATTAGTTAGTGTTTGACCAGCCAAACACCAGTCACCTACCTAAAATTTATGCAGAAATCCACAAATTTAAACAGATACTCCAAACAATCCAGCACAAAAAGCAAACAAATAAGCTAAAGAAAAAGTGAATAAACACAGGAAGAGGATGCCACTTTGGGATCAGATTACGCAAAACAACTGTATAAATCCGAACCCAGGCTGCATGAACATCTACATAACAATCCGCAAGACAATTAAATCAAATATCTTGTGCAAAAATAACTTTAAGACAATTCAAACAATAACCAAAACACTATCAAAATGAAAATTCTTGAATTGATTCTGATATCACATCATAGTCAAAACACGCGCGCGCACGCGCAAACATATATTGGTAAACTATTGAGCTGAGACCAATACCTGATTAGCAAACCCCCAAAACAGAACCGAGATAACCACACTTCCCCATAGCTCAGCCATGACATAGAACAAACAGAAACTCCATATCCTCAAAATTGCAAGAGGCCCAAGAAACCTCGGACCCAAAACATTCAGAAGCTTATCTGCAAGAGCTATGGGGTGGAAATAGTTGCTGAGAGGATACAAAACAAACCCAAATGCCCCAAAAAAGGCTATAAATGGGAGGATAACAGTGTAGAAAAGGGCCTGCTTGGACAACACATTAGCCAACTTTGTGTACAAGAGCATAAACCCAATAGCCATTGGCAAATTCACCCATGTTTTCAAGAAAGGTATGATCTCAGCACTTGACCCTTTGGCTGTCACCACCAAGACATCCTTGGTATCCCTGAGAATTGTGTAGTTAAAAAGAATACAAAAAAACATCAACCCAAGTGGTATGATTTTCTTGAGAGTCACCACCTCAATGCCCAGAAATTTGGGTGACTCTTTCTCTCCATATAAAGGCTGCCCATCAGCAGCAGCAGCCTCAGCTCTACATATTGGATGATTTTTGTTCTTTTTTTGGCCAAGTAATTGAGGGTTTGTCACAAATCCTTGGAATTTTGAGAACCCATTAAGAGATAATAAAGAGGAATTGTTAACAGTTCTTGATTTTTTTGATAAAGGGTTGATCGGGTTGAATCTATACCTCAAATCACATGAGGGTTTTGCAATCAAAGCTCTGGTTCTTGGATTTGAAGGTAAAGAAAGAAGACCTTTTGACTGTATAACAGCTTGCATTTCTCCTAACCCCTTTCTCCCTTTCTCTCCCCCTCTCTCTCTCTCCCCTCCCTTCTTGTTTCTACACAAAGAAACTTAACAAGATTTGATTTTTATGAAAAAAAAAAAACAAGGGAAAAAAGAGAGATGGGGTGGTGAAGATAAGGTGGGGTGATGGAGCTATAGATATAGTTTTTGCTCAGAGAGGTTTTGGAGAAGACACACAAATATCTTTATACGATAAATGAAACCCTTGGTTTTGTATCCAGACAAAATTTTGAAAACAGATTATATAAATACTATTTTTTTTTGGTGAATTACTTCGTGCAAATTCTTGATGTCAGGGAATTGCAGTAAGCAGTGATTTTAATACTCTAAAACAGTGGATGAATAAATTCTTGAAAATTTTGTGATAAAAAAAATAATCAAGAAAAAGAAATACTAAAATAAAAGTATCCCCAGGGTCTGAGACCAGAGAAAATTTATGAGCACAGAGAAAGAAAAACTTGGGAAGAAAAAGGACGGCAATCAAAATAGGATCTTTAACCGGATCCAACTAAAAGTGCAAGAGAATCATGTGAAAAAAGCGCATATGGTGGCCAGAATTGACCAAGTGATTGGGATATTTTTCGATGAAAAAATTGGATTTTGAAGTCTAGCAAATTTGATTTTTTCCTTTTTTTTTAATTCACTCACACACTTCATCACACACATACATTTTCAAAACTCGAACTTCGACACTACAATATTTTTGTCACTAAAAACGATATACATCCGTTAGGTCAAAGGTGTGGACGAACCTAACAAATTTGCAGGACTCCTGCTTTTTGTTCTTTTTTTTCCTTTTTTGATTTCTTCCTTATATGGTTCTAATTTCTAAATATTGGCATTGCAAATTTACAAGAGGAATACTTTTGTTTTTAAGAAAATGATAGTTACACCATTAAATTTTAATAATTATTCAATGCGTTCATTGAAAATAATCTACAATAACTAAAAAAGTACAAATTATATATATATTTTTTTAATTGGAAGTGGTTTATTGAAATCATTCCATTACATGGATATTCTCGAATGAGTAACAAATTATTACCATTTATGGTCACCAAATATCAAAGATACTAAGATTGCGTTTGATAATAATATAACAGTGTAGGTAATAATGAAACCATTAGCTGCCACTGGGGTTGTAGCCCAGTGGTAGGGGTTCAAATCAGTACCAGTGAGGTTCTGAGTTCGAATCCTCTTGTCATCTCCCCCTTTCCCCTTGAGTGAGTGTGTGCGTGTGTGGGGGTCCTTCCGGTTGACATCTATAGGGTGTCCCGAGTTGATTGTAATCGAAAAAAAAAAAAAAATAATGAAACCATTAGCTACACATTTCATAAAATATGCTATCAATTCATTGTATTATCATATTTGATGACGAATATTATTTCTTGATGTATCCTTTAAAGATTGTCTAGTAATATTCTTTTACCAATATGAATTAGAAGTAAATTATGAAAAGATAATATAATAAACTGCAACTTTTATCCACTCAACCCAAATCAATTGGATTACAAATCCCACCGTATGGTGGGATGGACTATATCGATAAAAAATCAAGTCTGAACTTTATAAAATGACCATAAATATTTAACAAAACATAATTATAAATGCGATGCTCATACAATTCCACTCATAAATTCTTATTCTAACACAACCTAAACAAATATAAATTATTATACAACAGAAAGAAATTAGCATACAACTGGAACAATTGCGGCATTGACGATAATCACAAATATAGCGTTATTAATAAAAGGTGATTGTTTATACATTTTTATGTGCGCGCGTTAGTGCTTGAAATTTTAAAATTTTCAAAAGTATTTGCTACTTATTATATGTAACTTGGGAATAATATATATTCAAAGTGGGCCACAAAGCACGGACTAATAAAAAAAATTGGTAATTTGTGTGCGGGCGTGTGTGTGTGTGTGTGTGTGTGTGTGTGTGTGGCGTGCGACTACTAATCAAGAGTCTAAAAAGGATGACGAGGAACATTCATAGAATCTTGCAAGAATTAAGCACATGGAAAAAAAAATTATATTGTTTTAGCATGTGTATTATGATTATCGAATATTTTTAGGAAAATTTATTATTATATTATAATTCATGCAAATTCAAAATTCATCTTAATTTTACGTATATTATTGTTTCATCTAAAAAAAAAAACCAACCTATCAAAAACCAAATTAAATACTTCAATAAATTTACTAAAGAATCGAAAAATGAAATTTTCTTTATGCATATGTCAAACCATAAATTAGTAATCACATTTTTAAAAAATAAAAAGAATAGTTTTTACACATAACATATGATAAATATTCGATAATAAAATAGCATGTGAAGTACAACGTCATTGTATTAAAAAGGTTATAAGTTTTAATTTTTTTATATTAAAAAAATTGCCGTCTCTCCTGCGATATTTTCCATTTAGCAACAAAAATACTTTGGACTTTTTGAGTACTTTTTGATTGATAAAATCTTTTACAGTCGATTTGGATTCTACACATGTATCAAACTATATGTATTATATCACATTATTAATATATTTATAAAAAGAACCAGCATATACAATATAATACAATTTCAAATATTGATCCGTATGTAGAACTCAAATATCGAGTTTAACACAAAAATGTTCTCTTTCGAAGCATAAATCAATTTGATGAAGGCAAGGAGGTGGTGACAAAGAGAGGAGCCCTTTGCCCTCAAGTTTGTACTTGGAAATTTCGTGGCCAAACAGACCATTGTTTCCAAATTCTAATTAGTCAAAAGTCACAACACAATTCTTTTTTTTTTTGACAGCCAGTCACAACACAATTCAATTGTCCTTTTTTTTGGGTTTTAATATGAACTTTTCAAAAATTACTAAAATCAAACCATAGTTATGAATGCCAGGCAAGGAAATGATTGGGCCAAAGACGGAAGGAAATTATTAGCCGTCTATTTGATTATATTTAGTTTTCATCAAATATTTTGGAGTTTTATTTTATTTTTTCTTTTTTTCCCTTTTTTCGAGTTATCAAGATGTTTCGTAGTGAATTTTTGCATCATTGAATACTCGTGTTTAAACAATAAGCAATATTACTCATCTCATTCCATAATAAATACCCTTTAAAGTTATTGGACAATGATTAAGAAAACATTAATTTTAGATTAATTTGATTAAAATATTTCAATAATTAATGACTTGTTTGGAGATCTTTTAAGAATTTATTAAAAAAATAATTATTATTATAGTCCAAGGGTATATTAGCAAGCCAATATACCCAAAGATTTAGATCATTCTTATAAAAGATTAATAGAAATGTTTAGAAGATAACTTTTTTACAATCATGAAAGTCAACCCACTCATCAAGAGATGCGTTTCATCAAGCCTGACAAAATACATCAGTCGATTTTGTTATTCTACCAATATTTGTAAATTAACTTTACAATATACCATAACCAGACATCGTCAGTTATAATTCGATATCACTACTATTTTTTTTTAAATTGACTTCATATATAGTTTCGATATTTTGAACTTGTCAAAGATTATGCGAATCATATTTCAAAACTCTATTGAAAAGCCTAGAAATACAACTCGTGATTACATCATATTTTAATGAATAATGAATTTTATCAAATTAATACATGTCTCATAAGAGTGTGTATGTAATTTTTAAAATTATGAGAATTTATTTATAATTATACTATACTTTAATGATTATATATGCAATTTGCTCGATAAAACAGCTTGATTAAAATGATTATATATGCAATTTGTTCGATAAAACAACTTGATTAAAATGATTATATATGCAATTTGTTCGATAAAACAACTTGATTTGACATTTTAATCATTAAAACAGAGTAGGAAAAAGGATAAAGTTCATGCAAATGACAAAATTGGTGGTGCACTTTTCATGAGGAAAAACCGAAAAAGCCATGCATATTTGCGGTCGCAACTCACAAGGGTCCAAAATTTGAGGGATGGGCACATATTCTCACAACATATTCCCTCTTTCCAATCCAACCGATATCAATAATCACAATGAACGAGGGCCACGAGCAGATAATCGTGGACCCCACAATGGACGGTGCTCGATTGTCCACGTGTAATCAATTGAGTGAGTTCGAGGTGAAAATATCACCTCCCGGCCCTTCCTTCCTCGGGAATGGCAAAGGACGAGCTCTCACGTAATACAATGTAGCGTTCATATTTGGGAGAGTATACATTACACGGAACACTTCCACTTTTGAAAGATATTTTGCACTTTATTATTCAATTGAACAAATTCCGTGAGACCCCTATATTTTGGTTTAATTGCTAAAAATCCCCTATAATATAAATATAAGCAAAAACCCTTTTATATTATTTTTTTTATTGCAAAAAATTCATATTCCGCTCAAAGCTAACGATGTTGTTAGTACACGCTCGTATTGTGCGAAAATAAATAGTTTTGGACATCTTTTTAATTTTAAATACAAGTAAATTGATTTATTTACTCCTTTCACTTATGAATTTAAAAATACTATCATTTTTTGTCCAAAATTGCATACAAGCCCCTTTAATTTGTCAAAATTACAAAATAATCTAAATTCTAGCATTTTCTAAAAAATATATTATTTATTATAATATGTTAAGAAATAAAAATGTCTAACTACTAATTTATTAATTTTATTTTAAAATAAATATTTAAACAAAAAAATAATTAAAAATGTATATTGAAAATATTTAATTAATTAAGAGTATCAAATAAATAATAAAATAATACATATATAATTTCAAAATACTAAAAAGTTAAAAAATACAAATTATTATTTTTTATTTAAATTTCATTTTTTATTTAAAAATATTACATAATCATGATATTATTAATTTTTATATATTTGACAAATAAGTTTTTAATAATAATTTTTTTAATGAAGAAGAATTCAAAATGCTTTTCTTCAAATTTTAACTCTTTTTTTTTTATTTTTTTCCCTCTTTTTTCCTCTTTTCTTCTTCCTTTTTTTTCTTTCTTTTTTTCTTTTTTTCTCGTTTTTTTTCTCCTTCCTGAGTTCCTGCTCCTTTCTCTTAAAAATGTTTCTTTTTAATTTTCTTTATTTTTTTCTTTTTTCTCTTTCTTCTCCCCTCTTCTTCGTTTTTCTCTCTCGTTTTCTTTTTTTCTTGTTTATACTCCTTCATTGTTTGTCCAGCACAAAGTGTTGCCATTCTCTAGCCACCGCCACCGCCACCGTCGCTACATTGGTCTGCCACTATTGTGCATTGCCATTGCGGTCGATCGCCACTCCGTACTACCACAACCTCCAAATCTGAAGCCTCTTGAACCCCCGACCTTGTCTCCTACGCCACCCAGCACCACCGCCACACAAACGCCACCCTCGTCTGGCCAAGGCCGCCGCCGCACCAATCTACCACAGCCTTCGATCCAGATCTGATAGCTTCACATCAGCCCCTCTCCCAAATCTAATATATATTTGCAGTATATATATATATATATTTACATATGTGTGTTTATATATACCATACATGTATAAGAATATATGAACAAATCAATTTGAATCATTCATTTTTAGCAACAAATAAAAAGGATTTTGAATTTCAAAAACCCTAATTCTTTGTGGCTCTCTTTTCTCTCTGAAAAAAGAGAGTAAGTGTTGTTATAATATATATTAAAAGTCAAAAGGGCAAAACTGTCAAAATAGTGAAAAATTAACGTTGTTAAATTTTACTGTCAAATAGAGCAAGTGTGCAAGCGAAAATAAAACACAGGGGGTAATGCCTATATTTGAAATATAAGGGGTTTTCTGCAATTAAAACATAACACAGAGGGGGATTTTATGCAATTTTGCCCATTCAATTTTTGTGGAGGTGCAATCATGACACTTAATCTTATCGAAAATATTAGTTTAAATTTAAATTGATCGAATCAAAGTTAATTATATAATAAGTATTTTATATTTATCTTGTGTAATGGAGTGGTTTTTTGGATCTCGAATTGGATCTTCGAATCTAATGAGAGAGCAGGATTGCTGGTTAAATCCTTGATATGCAAGAAATGAACACACATAAATCCAATCAGGAGCATTATCAGCAAAGACTCTTCAATGATCAAGTTAGTAAAGATCGAACATAGAAAGAGAACATGTAGAATGTAAAATAGGTATATAATTAGAAAATGTCGTACTATATAAACAGTGGAGATCTCATATTTATAATAGTCGATTGGAGATGGTAGGACTAGGACTAAGGTGTCCTTTTTCGGCATTTTGTAAATGAAATATTCCCTCTAACACTAGGTAGTGGCACTTTCGGGTGCAACGGTCTATTAGAGACCGTTGCCATGATGAACCACTTCGAGGAGAGCGTAGTCCGAGAAAGAGCTGCTCTACCTCAAAGAGGGACCGTAGAAATATAACTTCCGATGAGGGTGTTGGTGATGGTGATAGCCTGGGCTCCGTGTTTGAGGTTAGGGGTCTCTCCTAGAACCTAGGTTTGACGAGCAACATGTGACATGTCTCAAATAGGTCCACGACTTGGGTCTTCTACCAGATGGTTGGGGCGAATTGGGCTATGTCATGATGGAAATGAGCACATGGCGGGTTGAATACACCCACATCATTGTGAATGATTGATGATTCAGAACGATGGGTGTCGAATTCACCAAAAATAAATCCTACTCCTCTAACTACAAAATTAACTTGTAGATAGGGTGAGAAGGGTCGATTCCACAGGGAATAACTTATTGACTACTTTCTAAGATAACCAAGCGCCAAAAAGAAAGTAAAACAAGGGGGGTTTTAAATGACAAGTTAATAAAAGCAAGAAAGAAACCAAAAGGAAATCTATAAGAATAAAGACTCAGTCAAGGGTAATTTTTCGCACAAAATTTCATGGATTAATCATTGATTCAAAAATAGCTTTTAATTTATGCAATAAATTAGTTATAGCTTTCAGAGAACTCGTCCAACATAATTTTTTCTTAATAATAGACTAGACACGCGAACGCTATGAATAATTCCTAATTAACGAATAACCCTAGTCAAACGATAGGATTTAACCTGTTAACAGCATTAAAAACTAGAAAGACCTAAATTCTAGCCAACAAACCTACAAACGCAGTTGCTCGAAATTAGATTGTGTATTTTTTATAGTATAATGAATTATATTACTTTCCACTTGTATTGATTCAATCAAAAATTACGAATTCGATTTCCTCAACTAGAACTATGAAGTTAAATTAATTGAACAATAGGCTCTAATTGCACAACTAACAAAACAACAATAAGAGATGGAGTTTTTTCAAAATGCACAAAAAAATACACAAATACTGTAAAAAATTAAAAGACAAGCAAACCGATTAGATCTCACAACCCTTGAAGAAAGCGTTGGCTTGAATTACTCCTTAACTGAATAAAGCGATTTAACCACGCATGACCATAATAACAATAAAAATATAAAAGCTGAAAATTAAAAGCTAAAACTAAAACTAGAGTAAAAGATTGAAATCCAAGCTGTCTAGACAATAAGATACAATCGGGTATATATAGGGTTCAAACCTATACCAAATTCTTAAAAGGGCTAGGATAATTCTTTAGCAAATCCTAAGAGTCGTAGGCAAGTATGGAATTTGTTTCCAAGTTGAACTCTTGCCATATCAAAATTCTTCTTTTTCATTCCCATGTAGGAATTTCAACCCATAAGGCGTGAGCACGACTTGTGCGATAAACATGATTATTTCCAAATTTAGCCTTTTAGTTTCCTTGTACGACATCCCTTTGTACATTTTACCATCTTTTGGCCCCTTTTTAGCTCATTTCATCCATTTTCACCCATGACAAGTAAGAATTAACTTTTGTGAAATTTTAACCAATTTAAGATCCAAAGTTAATCAAAATAAGCATAATTGAGGCCTAAAACTAGGTAAAAAATAACATACTATCACATAAAGAGTGATCAATCACTTGATAAGTGGAATACATTTGCTATATGATCTGGTAGGTTCGCCTAAACTAGATTTGGATAAAAATTTCTCCAACCTTATAATTTGTACGCTAATGGTCTTTTTTGCTATTCTGTGGGAATATTCTAGAGGAATATTGGGGAAATACTTTTTGAACTGGTAAAAAAAATACTATCGAAGCACAAATTACTAAGGTTAGATACCACGGTTGTTCCTTCACAAAAATTAGGTAACAAAGTGTAAGATCACGAAAGTTAAGATGTTTAACATAATTTACCCGATATAGGATGATTTGGGTGAAATCTTTATATTAAATTGATATTGTTTTACAATAAACCGCTTAAAAAAATTTATATCATGGACATTTTAGAAATAAATGTATTCACAATAAAAAGGCTGAAATGTACAAATATACCTAACTAAATTATGCACTCGTTGCGGCTTAGTTGTTTATTTTTCCCATACACAATTGATGAAAAATACAATGAGATGAGGGGTACGTCAATTGTGAGCCGAGCTTGAACTAGTTTGTCTTCGGGGTTGAGTTGGGAAAATTCCTACCGGCATTGGGTCCAATTATACTAAAATTAATCACGTGATAAATATTTTACATTTGATAATAATTTAATAAAATAAAATAAAAATATTGATATCTTCCTAAGGGGAAATGTAATTATGTAAATCGTTGTTATGAGTCGTATGCGTGTATATCCCATTTTAAATTGAGAATCTAAATACAAGTGGGCTCAATGACTAAATTGTTTAGATAATAGGAGTTCAAAATTACAGTTGAATGTCCAACTGAGCTTTGCATTGTTGGCCCAATAGTTGAATTACAAAAGCCCATGCAAACCAAATTAACACACCCGAGCCCATGTTCGTGTCTCGTAATTGGACTCTTCTTCTTTGATCAGAAATTGATCTTTCCCGTTCTCGCCGAAGAACAAACCAGGAGAGAGAGAGAGAGAGAGTGTACAGCACGATGGTAGCGTCATCGAGCTCATGGTCGCAGGCTTTGGTTCGGATATCCCCCTATACCTTCTCCGCCGTCGGAATCGCCATCTCTATCGGCGTTTCCGTCCTCGGCGCCGCCTGGTATTTTGTTTGATCGTTGCGTTTTATTTACTTCTCATGCACCTGATTTTATGCTGCCTAAATTTAGTGAGTTTTCAAAAAATTCAGGGGAATTTATATAACAGGGAGCAGTTTGATTGGTGCTGCCATCAAAGCTCCTCGCATTACTTCCAAAAACCTAATCAGGTACTCTCAAATCCCCGTTGATTTCGATTCAGTTGTGTGTGTGTGTTTTGGTGATGCCACGGAACTGTATCTAAGCGTAGCAGAAATATATATTACTAATTGAAGTCGAAGAGACGTAGAAAACTGAGCCTATTTTCTATGTTATATATAATTTCCCCTTTCAGATATACCACCTCCATTATGAAACAACAGTCATAAGGTTGTATCACGCGTATTAAGGAACATATATTAGTTATGATTCTTATACTCGACTAATCTGCCCTTATTAAATGTTAGCGTTAATAAATAGAGAGTTGTGTAAATGGAATTTAATATGACAGTAAATTTGCAAAAAAGTACATTAAGTACTGTATTGTTTTCATAAAACAACACGCAGTGTTAAACAAAAGTTTTATGCTAAAACGACTAATAATATGAAATAGAGGTAGTAATCCTGTTGCGGCTGAAAAACAATTGACGAGCTTCTACATGGTAGTGATTTGTTGTAGGATTAAATAACATCAAATCATTATTAACTGACTTTGCCACTCCAAAATTAGGAATTGGATTGTCAGTAGAAAATTGTAGGATTGTCTCAATATCAGATGCTAATAATAATGATATCAAGATCCAGAGAGATCAAGGTTCGAGTTTTCAGGGCACTTTCTAGTTAATTGTTACTTGAGCAGTTAAGAGAGTCCAATCTCAACGTGTTCATCGTTTTATAATGCCACTCAAATGCATGGAGTTATTTTGAGGACACATATGTATGTGTTTAAGTCATTAGAGTTTGTAGGAGATCCAGCTGGTTTTATGGTGATGTTTGAGGAACACACTTTGATAATCTCCAGTCGAGGTTTTATGTCACAACTGCTTACGTGATCTCATGATTGGTGGGCCATATTTCCTTAAGAAGATCATCTAATGGTACTTGTATTTGCTATGTAGTCGAGTAGGAACAATATCATGTCTTACTCCTTGGTATTCTTCGGGCGCTGTATTGTTGCTGAACTTTTTCGACTTTTGTCCTCCTCAGTGTGATTTTCTGTGAGGCTGTTGCTATATATGGAGTTATTGTGGCGATCATTCTTCAGACAAAGCTTGAGAGTGTGCCTTCCTCAAAGATTTATGCTCCCGAGTCCATGAGAGCTGGCTATGCTATATTTGCATCTGGAATAATTGTGGGCTTTGCTAACCTTGTCTGCGGGTGAGTTTTAGTTTCTCTGCTTGTGGGCAGTTTGATTTCTCTTGCTTGTCGACTTAAAAGCAATTTTCACTGATTTCTGTCCCTTTTTCCGTGTGTTCCCTTTGGCTTCACAAAGGCTATGTGTTGGTATCATTGGAAGCAGCTGCGCTCTATCTGATGCACAAAACTCGACGTTATTCGTTAAGATTCTTGTTATTGAGATATTCGGCAGTGCACTTGGATTATTCGGTGTCATTGTAGGCATTATCATGTCAGCTCAAGCAACATGGCCATCTAAGGTGTGACTTCTTATTCGCACAGTAGGTTTTGTTTGTATTGATTTACAATTTTCTTTATTGTTTATTTTTGAATAATAAATATATTTTTTTCCATTTTTTTGTTACTGTCATGCGACCTTGATGGGAAAATGAGAAAGGGCCTGGAACTTCAAACACATAACGATTCAATTCTTTATCTAAGTTACTCTAATTTAATGAAAATTTGCCCAGTTGAGGTTCTTGGAGTTTGGTCTGCATTAATATACTTTTGGTTTAAATGACATCTGTGGTCATGGTTAGTTCATTGTTGCACTCAGAACATTGGCTGGGTGGGGGGAAGTTCGGTGGAAAATTTATGGGCACCATATGTGGACCAAATGATTGAGATTGTGTCATATTTGTATTGATTATTTTTGTAAGCAAATTAATAATGCGCCGCAATTGGAACCGTCTGGTGCATATGTGGAACGCAAACCGGGTGTATGAAAGAATTTCCCAAGTTCATTTATACTCTAGTCTGCAGTTCGAATCTTTTGATGTATAGAGTCGTATTATATCTTCTATTGTACTCAACAATACACACCATATGTATTGGTAGACGATTCCAATACTGAAAGAGAATCTTTTAAAAAATTTCATCTCATAAGTGTTTTTGTGTTTTGTTTTTTTTTTTGGTTATCTTAACCATTTATCAACACACGTGACTTGTATGAGTGCAGTAGAGTATGTTGCACGGCTGCATAGTAGAAGATGTGCTAATCTGCACCCTTGTGGAAGTTCAGGTATTCAATATTGGCTAAACCATTTTTGTCCTTGTATATGAAAATGAATAAATAAAAAAGTCTCATCAGTTGTAACTTTTGTTTGACCCATTTAGAATAGCCCATGAAGGTAGTTGACAGGCTAACTTGGTTAGATTTTCACAGCAAATTTAAAGTCTTTTAAAAAAAGAGATCTCAAGATCCAAGATGATAATTCCATGGGCTGTATCTTTAGAGCCATATGGCTCATTTGTACAACCTACTAATCAACGATCGAGTGCCAGATCGGCTAGTAAATAATAAGACGAAAGAAAAAAGTGACAATATTTGATATTTGATGTTTTTTTTTATTTTTTATTTTTCATAAATAAGAGAGTGATTCATTTATGCCTACGAAAATTAATGAATTTTATATTTTAATTTCAGTGGGTGTAACGGATCAATATGTGAAGTTCCAAATCGAATAATCATCCAAAATACCATTGCATATTCACAATTTTACCAAATAAATAAATAAACTATTCTAGAGCATTTTTCGGAATTTGAAATTGTTGATGTGGCTTGAAATTTAGTGGATCCAAATTATAATCCGACTTGAAAAGTCTCGCTGTGCGACCCAATGTGAACTTTTGATGGAGGTTTTTGTTCGTAGCGGAGGCCTTGAGCTTAGAGGCCGGGGTTCATAGCCTCACACTAACCTTGTAGGGGGTGCGTAGCCCCCGCGGTATGGACTTTTATTTTTGGCTTATGTTTTATGTCCACTTTCAGAGTTACATATGAGGGAGGTTTAGAATTATAAAGGTAGATTGAGAATCGAGTTGTACACATATATTTTCATCATAGTGGATTTTTATTTTTATTTTTATTTTGTTGGTAGATGTAGGTTACCCTAGTTGAACCACGTTAGATTCTTATGTCGATTTTTCTTTTCTTTCTTGTTTATGTTAGATTGTATGTGTGATTATTGTGGTTAATTCTCAACAGAAATTCATACACCAATCACAATTATTAAAAATCATATAGATCAAAACTCACACGAGTAGAACTTTGAATCCCACTCTTTATGATTGTAAAAAATGTCAAATCAAAACTAAAAAATTTGCAGCAATGCCAGCAAACACGCATTTTTAGGTTTTGCTTTAAGTTGTGAAGCCAGGGCGCCAAGGAACGTTTAAAAAGCTAAACAAGATTTGATTGCACCAGCAATAAAGCTTTCACAAATTATTTGTTGTGGGCCTTTCCTGTGCAATTCACAATGTCCTGTTTCTTTCTTTCTTTCTTTCTTTTTTTTTTTCACACACATATAAAAGAGCAATTGAAATGGATGTTCCGTTACAAGAGAGGTCGCAAAGTCTTTTAAGTGGACTACTAAATTTCGATATACTTGTATCATATTAGTGAGATTTGAATTCAAATTTGACATATCAAATACAAAATTAGAAATATAAAAGTGTTAGTTAGTGGGTGTGCGTGTATATATATATATATAGTGGTGAAATTCAAACGTATACTATCTAATATTCCATATCAAATAATAAATGATAGCACGTAAAAACAAGTAAGAAATACATATCTTAATATAGAACATGGATTGTGAGTTGGACATGGTCCATACGTTATTCCGTGCCCACACCACCAACTATGCTATATTTACATACATATGTGTGTGTGTGTATATATATATATACACACACGTTATGTTCTTTTTTTGTCATACAATGTAACAAGATTCAAATTTTTGTTTCCTTGACTTTTCCACTATTCTAATTAATGTACATTTAAAAAAAAAAAACTAATGTACATTTATAGATCCAATTTTAATTTGTTTATTTTTTTTACCTAACAATATGAAGAAAAGATTCCAAAAAGCTCCTGGAAAGACCAGGTTGCCTTTTGCTCTACCAAAATTTAAAAGCCCTTTTTTTTTCAACGTAATTATTCTCCTTTTATTTTGTAATAAGGGTCTCTTTGGTAATTTTCTCCAATATAAGTTAAAATTTATGCAACCACATTGACTGATGTATTTAACAAATCCACATTAGGGATACAAACGCATCGAGTCTACCTGTGAACTTGACAAGTCGACTCAATAAATGTTCAAATTTGAGTCGAGCTTGTTTAAGTTTTGAATCGAATGACGTTTTCTTGTATCTCTTGTGCAATTTTGCTGTAAATGTGTTTCTACCAAATAAATGTAGTCGAAAAGGATGTTTAATTTAGTCCCCAATATATCAAGTAATTTCTTTTCATTTCGGTTTCACGTACATTATGTGAGCAATTTTTTTCCTCCAAAGGCAAGAGTAAACGACTGCATGCGTCACACGTGCATTTTCTATTAGATTTTTGACATAAATTAGGTTGTGGTTGACATTGAATTTAATTTAGCTACGATATCAACTGCCAATATTGAAAACAATTAAAAATATGATATCAAAATTGAATTGTTCCAAATTTATGGTACCAATATTGATATTTTTCCTTTTTTTTCTTTTCCTAGAAAGAAGGAAAAAAACACAAAATGGCAAAATATATTTAAAAAAATTCAGACCGTTAAAATCCATATTCAAACAGGCATGGGTCGGCTGGCGTCAGCATTCGGCGGAATATTTTATGATCAAACGCCGCGAGACAGCCTCTAACAGAACAACACGTGGCAAACTCCTAGTGGCTATTTCTAGGAATTGATGGCCCCCACTTTCTTGGATTTCTGGGCCCGACCACGATCTCCTTCGCTATTACCGATGATGGTATTATTGTATCGGACGGTCAGATTTCCCATCTTGCACCCCCTGCCGGCCTACCCAATTATTCCCCCCGCCCCCCAACCAAAGTTAATTTTGCTCTTTTTGTTGCTAAATCTGCAATATCCTATTATCCCATAGCCTACGTCTGAAAAAAAATCATCAAAATCAACGCTTCAATAATCATTTAATACTCCCATTGGACTGGAAAAAAATTCTTAAATAGATCGGGTGAATGGGATTCTACCCATATATTTTACAGTTCATATTAAGTCATGTATTATATATATTTTATAAAAAATTTAATATATAATACGTGATTGAATTTGGATCGTAGGGTTGTGTTTGGTAATAAAATAAAGTTGAACTTGTAGTCCAATAGTTGGAGTTTGAATTTGATACAATTAGCTTGTGTTTGGTAACAATGTAGGATTATGTACGATATAATAAAATTATTGAATAGATATATTATAAAGTTATTATCAATCAATTGCGTTAATCTTTTTGGTAGCAAGTATTGTTTAATAAGATATCCTTCAAACTATGATTGGTATCATTTTTTTTATTTAGATATGAAGTAGATAATAAAAAACCCTTTAATTTAAGCTCAATCATATATATTTAATGGTAATACAGTAAATTACTGTTCTAATCAACTCAATTCAAACTAAATGGATTATATATCCCACCCCATGGTGGGATGTGCTATCTTGTAAATAGATAGACAAGAAATAGAGTTTATGACTTATAAAGGGCCAAGAAAAAAAAAATCTATCAAATATAATTATAGATAGGATACACGTATAATTCCGCCCATAAACCTCTATCAAACATAATATTAAGGTCCAAGGTTTAGGTCCTAATCTCTTCTCCCATTGCCCTTTGAATGAGTGTGTGTGCATATGTAGTGTTTCGGTTCATATTTATATGATTACTCGATATTGTATCAAAAAATAATAATTTACTACTACTCCATCCACTCCCTTTTATTTGTTATGTGTCGTGTTCCTATTAATATTTATAGGATATTACGAGTGGATGATATCAAAAAATAATAGTTTATTATACTCCATTTGCTTCCTTATATTGTCACCTTAGCATATATACACGTGTGCGTGCGTGTGTGTGTATATATATATTTCATATTTTTTTGTCCCTCCTACATTTCAAGATTGCATTAATTATTCTTTTCCCAATATACAATTTTACTTTAGTAAGCATGGGTAGTTATGATTCTATTTTAATTAATTAACGAGAAGGATATTTTAATTTTATTAATCTAAAATTATGAGTATTAATTGTGTTCTTTAATTTTCGTATAAAAAATCTCTATTTCCATCACCCCTCTTTTCTTTTATGTCATGTCATACTATTTAATATTTGTAAAATAAACACTTCAACGATCATCATACTATTTATAGACTAAAATTATCTGGACCTATGACAATTAATTATGAATTTATTCGAAAAATATATATAATTTGTGCCTTAAAAATACTTTAAAATGTCATATTAAAATGGCAGATCAAATTTTACTTTGCAATAAAAACATAGATCAAATTTTACTCATTTTGTGTGTGTGTATATATATTGGGTTATGGTTAGTGGACTAATGAGTTTTTTAATTGTACTCATTTCTAATTGTAATGGGTTTGGACATTTTATTTTATATATATATATATATATCACATAATAATTTGGTGAATTTTTCAATCTCTCTCCTCTATTGTCTTACACTGTTTAGAATAATTTTCTTATTTAATTATTTCTAATCATATAATTTTATTTTTAAACTATTTTACTTGTTACTTATCGTAAAATTAGTAAATTTTTATAACCCAATTTAATAAAACTTAAACATAATTATTTTTAAAATTTTTGCACGAACATCTAACATATCCAACAACTATTACTGGGTTGGTAATAATAATTTTATTTTCGTTTGTACTTCATTAATGGTTAAGTAGCCCATATTTGGAACTAATATGAATTTATTTTTCCGCAATATTCTTTTAATTGATCATTCTCGTTAAACTGTGCATCATTCATGCACAATTAATTAACTCAATTCAAACAAACTCAACTTTGTTTGGGATAAATTTTTTCATGGATTATTTAATTATCATATTTATCCTATTAATAAGTGGAGCATGGAATGCTCGTTTATTTATTTATTTTAATTTTTTTGTGGTTGAATATTATTAAATTAGTTATCCGACACAATCTTACACTAAAACCGTTTTAACATCTCGAGGTTAGTGGTTGGATCACAATCTTGAGATGATATTTCACTAATTATTATACTATAGAATAGCGTTGAGAAGAACATTGGAATAAAATGTAATAATGTTTTTTTTTTATAATTAAAATGTAATAATATTTTTGACGGCCACAAAAAAAAATAGTATTTTGGGATTTTGTGATCATAGTCCACGACTGCATTGTTATGTTAAAAATGTCTTATATATATTGATGAGCACCGTTTCTGCGCGCACCCGAGATGGCCCCAGCCTGAGCACGATACTGTCCGCGCCTGCCAGTCGAGGGACTGGGGGGGTTTTCAAAACGCGTCGTGCTATGTGAGAGAGGGTTGGTGTGTATATAGTGACCAAGACCCTCGTCTCCATTCGATGTGGGAGAATTGACCTCATCATAAGCCCCCCAGACGAGGGACTTGGGAGGAGCCTAGCGGCCCCACGGTGGGCGCCAAATGATGAGCACCGTTTCTGCGGTACACGTCACTTCGATTTGGGAGTAAGTGTCCGAATCCGGTCAGGTAGATCCGAGTAAGGGTGTCTGAATGCTGGTCGGGTTCTATTCTGCAAGGACGAAGCACACGTGAGACTAGCCGGAAGTGTCTCCGGCGAAGACCCTCCGACGCTCAAGTCAGAATTCGGGCAGGTGAACAGTAAGTAGTAATCAGCGTATTGGCAGATAAAAAATGTCTTACCCAATGAATAGTGTCGCCGTACTATTTATAATAATAAAAAATAGGTGGGGCGGACCAGAATTAGGTTGGCACAATCCCGTTGCTGGTAACGGCCGTTCCCCATGACGCGCTGTGGGCGCATGGGGTGCATTCCTTGCTCGAGGAGGGTGTCAAGGAATTGACTCCGAGGATGAAGCGTTGTCGACATCGATCATGTCATTTCATCGAGTTAAGGAGATGTGGTGAGCTCTGGCCGAACAAGGCCGTCAAGAAAAAGACCGTGGGCCTGATCGAGATAGGTCTGACACGCGGCAATAGGAGAGTGGCGCATGTGCTGAGCTGGATCCGACGTGTGAGCTGAGGAGGCGCGTACGTGGCCAAGGCAGATTTGGCCACATCATATATATTGTGTCATTTATATTTTATTTAAAATATCTGCATGACTTTTCTAACGTATCGGTATTTCAAGACCTATGTTAAAATATTAAATTTATACGATGTTATTCATCAATCATTGTGTAATTCTGCCATATAACATAGTGAGATGACCGTATTTGTATTGTAAACACAAATATACGACTCTCCAAATACATTATTCACACTTAAGAAAATTATTTATAATGAATTGTTTACAATACGTGATTTTTTGTTAAATGACCACTTTATCTAAAAGTTTAAACTATTAGAGAGAATGAACCATCAACTGTTTGTCATTTCTAATATGCCTCGCACATGCAGATAGACTTTTTTTTTTCATCATACCTTGCACATCATGAATTTTTTTTTTCCGTATATGAATGGCGATGAAATTCAAATATACGAACTCAGTTTATTTAACCTACTATGATATCATATAAAATAGTCATATTATCTCAAAGTTAAAAATATTAGAACGGATGAATATCACCTATTTATTATCTCTAACATGGCTAATCAATTTCAAGCATCAACAATGTCATGGCCACCCAAAGTCTTTTTTTTTTTTTTTCCTTTTTTTTGTCCACAAAACGGTTGAATATACAAAAAAGTAATTTCAAATTTGATCAATGGGTGTGTATGTAATTATGGGTGTAGGTGAGGTACAATTAGTAATATATCATATTTTTGGGGTGTAGGTGTAATTAACTCAATTTTTTTAAAATAACGTAATTTCTTAAATATCCCCAAAGGGAATTTCCGTCAACAAAAAAGTTGCACGCACAGACTTTATTAAAAAAAATCTTTGGGATACACAAAAGGACAGGGGCAGAAAAGTCCAATACCAAAAAAAAGCTGACAGGTAGGCAAAAGGTCAGCATGTTAGAAATTTAGAATGGGAATCAAGTGTTTTTGTCAGATTAATTAATCACGCTTAATTAACCTTTCATTAATCTCCGCTAATCATTCATTAACTTTCCCTTATTTTATTTTATTTGTTTTTCAAATGCCAATTTTCCATGAAAATTGAAATTACAATACACAACACGGATTGATCGTCTCTTTCTCTCTCATCAATTTGAACAGAAAATAGAGAGAGAAGGAGAGAGAGATATAGAGAAGAGAATAAAGACTTCCGGCGAGAGAGCACGACGAGTCGACGAGAAAAGCAGAGGAAAAAATAATTCATTCTTTCTCCCAATTTTTCTTGGTTTCTCCCAATTTTTGGAGGAAAAACGGAGGATCAGAGAGGAACCGGATGAATTGATTGAACCCTAGGGCGACGGCGTCGTTGGTGGTGGTGGTAATGTAGAATCGCCGGCGGCCGATTTGACGTCGGGTGATGGCAGCTACGATGCCGTCTCCGTTGGTCTGCTTTTCTTCTCATCGATCTCGCATCTCCATTGGCCCTACTGAGATATTTTGCAAATAAATTATTCGATTTCGGAGTTGATTGTTGGCGAAGGAACAAAAAAAAAAAAAAGAAAAAAAAGAAAAAATGGTGATGAAGGGGGTGTGGTGGTGGGAGAAGGTGCGGAGGGGTATACGGACGGTGTTTTTCATGGTGGCTATGGTGACGTCGCTTTTGGTCGTGTCGTTGCCGGTGGTGGTGGCGATTGGCGACGCTCTCTTGCCTTGCTTGCTGATTCCTAGCTTTACGTGCGTGAAATGTTACAGTTTTAGGGAGCATTTAGAGAGATACGCTTTCAAGAGCTCGCTTATGGATATTCCTCTTGTTTCCATCGTCAGATCTCTCATTATAATCTGTACGCTTTCTTGCTCTCTGTGACTTTTAGATGAAGCATTATTATTTTTTTCAGGTTGTTCCGTCGTTGAACGATGCATTATTATGAAAATGGATATAGAAGGGGGGGCCTTTTGCATATTGGTCTGTTTGAGTTGATGTTCCTTTTGGCTTTTGCTTTGCCGTTGTGCTCCTCTTTTACATATTGTATCATATTTAATCTTTCTTTCTTTCATTTTGTAATATTTTCTGGTAAATATCTATTTCCAGAGAAACTTTAGCCTTTCCCTAGTTCTTTGAGGCTTCTGGGTTGAAGCCAAAAATCATTTGTTTTGGTTTTTAGATAAAATCTTGTCGTGCTTGACGTAAAAATTAATTTATCACCTCCAATTGATCTTTCTACTATAAATGTCATGCCCTCGAATGCCTGCAACTGTTGAGCTTTGGGATGACAAATTGTCGTTTAACAAAATTAACAGTCTTGAAGACTTCCTTTGTTTTTGAAAGTTAATCTGGTTCTTATTTATTTGTGAAATGAGAACAGGTGTGTACTCAATGTGCGATGGCCCAGCACTGTCGCACGGGACCTATCTAGGAACTGTGACAATCAGCTCCTTCGTTTCAATACTTTTGCTTTCGATCAAGGCTTGTGTCTTCAGTGTTAATTCTCAACTTGAGGCTGAAGCTTCAATTTCTCTTTCGAGAAAGAGGCTTCATCTGAAGAAGTCCTGGGGAATGCCTGTCTTGTTTCTCTCATCTGTTGTCTTTGCTCTCGGGCACATTGTTGTGGCCTATCGGACAAGTTGCAAAGCTAGGAGGAAACTCATTTTCCACCGTACTGACCCAGAAGCTGTAAGATCATGACGTCTCTCATAACTTTAATTTTATTCCAATATGATATGGTCCTCTGTGCTTGAACAACATCGTATCTAAGAAGAGTTAGTTAGGTCAATCTGGACGGCAGTCATATTCTTCTATGCGAACATTCATAAATTACTCTTCATTATATTTTGAAATCTCGTTCCCTTCCCCTGAGGTTTTAGCTAATTTTCTACCCTGAATGGCAGGCTCTTTCTTGCAAAATGGTCTTCTCTGGTTACCAGAAGGTTCCACGGTCACCCACTCCATCTACAGGGAAATCTTTCCGAAGTGATGGTGAAACAAGGAGAAAAGCACCAGGATTGGCTCATGATGATGGTGAACTTCCAGTTAGTTTACTTGCTGATATAGATAGCTTATTTATTTCTTGTCAAGGGCTAACAGTTCATTACAAGCTAAGCATGCCAGGATCACCTTCCCGTTCTTTGTCCTCCACTATGCTTGTTAACCACCCATCATTAAACATTCCACTGAAAATTCAATATGGTCTTCACCGTAGTATCAGTAACCAGTTCCATAGCAGCACCTCCCCTCTCTATACTCCTCTCCTGTCCAGTTCCCCGACATCCCCAATATCTGAAGATATGCCTAGTTTGAGCTTGAATGAAACTTGTGAGGAGGATGAACTGAGCCAACTGGGATCTTCAATGATTGAGCGAAATGTGGAAGCAACTGAAAACTTCGGAATTGTTTTAGTTCATGGATTTGGAGGCGGAGTCTTTTCATGGAGAAAGATAATGGGCGTTCTGGCCACACAAATAGGATGTAGAGTTGCTGCTTTTGATAGGCCTGGATGGGGTTTGACATCAAGGCCACGGAAGAAGGATTGGGAGGAAAATCAATTACCTAATCCCTACGAGCTTGATAATCAGGTGATGGGTCTTATATATGCATGCTGTACATTATGTTTATTGTGTATGCATGGCCTACATTTAATATAACATGATTTTCCTAACATTGTTGGATCAATTCCATACGTGTGTGCCAATATCATTTACCTTGGCCATGTGACAATACTCTGAGAATCCTCTATTCAGCATTTAAATTGACTTTAAATTCTCAGGTGGACCTGCTTCTTTCGTTTTGCATGGAGATGAAGTTTTCCTCCATTGTGCTTATTGGCCATGATGATGGAGGGCTGCTTGCCCTTAAGGCTGTGCAGAAACTTCAGTCATTGGCAAATTCCATGAATGTAAGTCCTCTACTAGAGTCGATTATGTTAATTGCTCTATGTGTGTTTAATGGATGCACTGCATGAAATTTTAATTCCTATTGTATACTTTCTAAAACGCAAATTATTACCTAAGTATGTAAATTGACAATTCTTTTTGGACTGTGCGTTAGTATTTAATTCTTAGTTTAACACAACACATAATGAACTTCTTTTTCGATCATAGTTCTTCAAAAAAATTTTAGTTTTAATTTTTTTCTTTTTTGGATGAGATAATAGCTACAAACAATAGAGCTTCTGATAGGGTGGCTATCAAATTAGAACTTCAGAAGTTTCTTGGTTTCATAATCGACAACAACCTAACAGGCGGTCATGATGAAACAACTATGAGTCTTGATGTATGTAGATAGAGAACAGCAGCACGGTGTTTATTCTCCACCATAAATGTATACATGTACTAGAGATCTTAATTTTGGAATAAAGTGGCAGAGTGTATTTGTAATAGAAGTATTATATTCATGTGGAAAATGTGCTTTTTTCAGTCCAGATACCATGAAATTATGTCACGAACTTAATCATTAATTCCATATGCCATGTTCTCAGCTTGAAGTGAAGGGGGTAATTTTACTGAATGTGAGTTTGTCAAGAGAATTGGTTCCAGCCTTTGCAGAGAATTCTATTACGCACTTCTCTGGGAAAAAAAGCACTTGGTGCGTCCCTCTTCTTCGAACGGAAATTACTCAAGTGGTGAATCGACGAGCTTGGTATGATGCAACCAAACTATCCTCCGAAGTCTTAACCCTATATAAGGTATTCAGATACTCTTCCCCTGCCAACAACCAACTATAATTGTGTGATAACCCTTGTGTTTGATTCAATGCCATTGATGTGTAACACATATACTGTTTTTTCGGTGAAGCATGTTACCTTCAAATTTTTAGCTGCTGCTTCATATGAAATAATATTTAATGTCTTTATGCTTGTAAACTGTGTTTATGCAAAACACATGCATGCATAAATACAATTTACTGATTTGGAATATGCTTATTGCAATGTCATATATTTTGTCGAACATTTCTTTTTCACTTCCTACATGTTCAATAATATTTTATTTTTGCTGCTGTGCGTTACGTCAGGCCCCATTGCATGTTGAAGGTTGGGATGAGGCGCTTCATGAAATTGGAAAACTATCATATGAAACCGTCTTACCTCCACAGACCGCGGCATTGCTGCTGAAAGCTGTCAAAACATTGCCAGTTTTAATTATTGCAGGGGCTGAAGATGTCCTTGTCCCTCTAAAGTCTGCTCAAACTTTGGCTTCCAAATTTGTAAATTCTGTAAGTTCCTTTGCTTTCCAGGCTCTATTATTTTTAATGGAGTGGTAATCACCATATGTCCTTAGTTATATGACCTATTTTGTCTAACATGGAGCTCTCTCGAGCGGGTTGAAATTTCTGTTTGAAACGCTAAAATCTTAGCAAGCAAGCAATATTGTGCTTATACTGAAAACTAGGGACGGAGCTAGAAATTTGATTTGATGGGGTATGATGAAATTTCAATATAGAGTATTAAAAATATTTCTTAAGATCCCTAGGGGGCAAATTTTCAAAATTTTCAAAAAAATACATAATAATTTTTGCTCGATACAAATTTGAGGGGGAGTCGACCACCCCCTCCAGCCCCCCCCCCCTCTCTCTGTGGCTTTGCCCCCACTGAAAACCTCGGTTCATGTTAATAGAATGTATGTTGTGAAACGTATTCGCTTGTTTATTTCATAATCTTGACGTCGCTTGTTTATTTCATAATCTTGACGTCGCTTGTTTATTTCATCCTCTTGACGTCGCGATATCTTTGTATCTGCAGAGAATGGTTGCAATATCTGGTTGTGGCCATCTTCCGCATGAGGAATGTCCGAAGGCATTGCTTGCAGCTATCTCACCGTTCATTAGTAGGCTTTTATTAAAACCAGAATTGCAAAAACAGTAGGGTGCTTTGTCATGTTTTTATGCAGTTAGTTTATTATTGTTTTAATGGTTTTTTGTTTTCCTTGTATATTTTTTTCGAGGAAGAGGTGAGCTCAAGTTCAGCTTTCCTTTTGGGGTGGGGTGATTTTTTTTTTTTGTGTTAGTTTTCGAATTTCTTGAATTTTTCTTTTTCTATTTCTGTTGAAAGTTGGAATTAGATTTTGTCCAAATTTGCTTCAGGGCATTAACCCGAAATGATTTGGTAACACTCTGTTAGTATTATTAATTTTAACTATCTTAGTCTTATTATTTTTAGGAAAATTATATCCACCCCTTGAGATATAGTGTATATATAAATTTGCTCTTGTTTTAAAAATTTCAAATATTCTCTCGAGACCTAAATTTTCTTGTAAACATTATTAAGTGTTGAGTGTTTACTAATAGAGATATCAAAAAATAATAATTTTTCTATTACTACAGTACTTAACCCGGCCATCAAAAGATGTAGATTGTTGAACATGATAAAATTTGTCAATTAATTTTGTTATTCCACCTAGTTTAAATAATTTCACTTTATACTATTATTGAGTATTACAATCTATAATTTGATACAATAACTATTTTTTCTAAACAAATTTATATGTAATTTCTGTATCTTGAAGACTTGAACTTGTTAAAATGAGGTGAAAACTATCTCAAAACTTAAATGAAAACATCATAGTAACGACTTGTAATTATGTTGCACTTTAATTAGGATGAAATTCATTAAATTGATACATACTTTGGGAGATATCTATAATTTCAAAACTATAAAAATTAAATTGTTAGTACACTATATTTCAAAGAATGTAGAAGTGATTGCAGACATAATTTTGCTCTTATTTTTATTATCAGTTACGAACATTAACATAAACTCCACAATTTCCATGAATATTTTTTCGGAAAAATGGATTTTTCAGAAAATAATTTCCACAATTAGATCCTCCATAGACTGACTGATTTTATTTATTCCAAAAAATATCAGAATCATACACATTCGAGCTTAGAGAGTCTCTCCAAGGACCATCCAAGATCGAGAGGAAGACCGCGTGAACCAAAACACATAACTAAGTAAAACACACTTAGTCATCCAATTAATGTTTAGCATAAATAAAATATACTTGTTATGTAACCAATATTTGAAGGCGTTAACAATTATCATACTGGTAAAATTGAATCTGATCTCGTGCTCATACCCTAAAAATGCAATTGCCCTGAATAGAAATAGCTTTGCACCTAAATGATCCGATCCAACTCTAACCCGACTTTAGGTCGGCAACTACTGGAGCCAGAAACTGGATGATCAATAACCAATGACCCAATATATATATATATATATATTAATCTAAGATCGAGGACAGGGATGAACAAGAGAGAGCTATTGATAAAGCTTATATTTATTTCAAAATAAAAAAGTCCCTCAATATTACAATCTGCTAGGCAAAACTACGATAAAACAACAAAACTGTATAACCTAATCAGCCACTGTTGCCGCTTTTAATATCGGTTGGCTTTTCGCCCGTGCCCGTCTTCTCTTCCTTGGCGATCAGCACACTCCCCATATGTTGCGTAACCTCATTCACTACATCCTTCACATTCTGGGAAGGTCCATTAGCAGCGGCTCTCTCTTGCTCGGTAGGATTCACGGGGCCGGTCTGCCATATCCTAATAGTCCCGTCTTCAGATCCGGATGCGTAAGATTCACCTCCAGGTGAGAAACGTACACAGTGGACTGGACCGTGGTGCCCCTTGTTGCACCCTATACATGGTCAAATTATAAGTCGGAAACCATAACCTTAACTGTGTGCAACGGCGTGTTTGGTGCAAATGATGGCGGGAAAATTCATTGAAAACCAGAAAAAGGGGATGTTGCAGTGAATATAAGTCTATGAATACGAAAAAGATAATAAATGATGAACATAAGAGAAGAAAAGAGAGAAGGAAGTGAGTATATAAGGAACGTTGTACCTAAAACACACACCCACACATGAGATATCCAAATGCCCAGAACCATTTCTGATGACAATTTAAATGGGTGGAAAAAAATTATAAATTCAGTGAGAATGATGGCAAATTGGCAATTTAAATAATCTCATGGGAGACGGCTCTTTTAAAGAAGAAAAAAACACATACACAAAGATGATTATACTCCGGTCAGCTTTACTAACATGCCCGGCTTTTCCTAAGTTCAATGATAGAATTTCAGTGTCTCAGCAGCACTGATTTCTGTCATAACATCCCTTGACCCAACCCCCCCCCCCCCCCCCACACACACACACAAACAGACAAGGAGGTGCTCAGGTGCAAGAAAGCAACTTCAATAAAGGAAAGGAATACAAAGGAACATCCAGAAATATGAAAAAATGTTGGACACCCAAAAGTAACACAGGTCCTACCAAGTTCTGCCCCAGTGTGAAAATCAAATACATGAATCCACATGTCTTCTCCACCGGCTATGAACTTATTACCAAACTTTGGCTCCAATGAAGCTGATTCCATAACGCAGGGCATATCATAACTCTTCACCAATCCAAAGCTGTTGAATAATTCACACAACATTATATATGCATAACCAATTAAACAAGCTTGCTTCTGCATTTTGCCACTGAAGCAGAGATGTAGATAGAGGGATAACTACAAAACCAAAAGACATACTGGTTTGCATCCCAGAACTTCACTGTAGATCCATCAGCAGTTGTTATGTAGCGGCCATCTTGACTCACTTCAGCACTGGTTACAGAAGACTTCGTCTCAAGTGTTCGAACAATCGTGCCAGTTCTCACATCCCATAATCTAGAGGCCATAAGTTCATAAACCAATACAATAGTTCATAAATTGACATGTCAAAATCTAAGCGCAAGGAAACTGGAACTTGCAAAAACTGTTGGAATCAGAGGCAATATGGGGATTCAATGAACTGATCTCTCAAGATATTAATGTTAGTTACTAGTAAGACAGACTAGGACTTGTAGAAGATCAATTTTGACGGCCAAAAGGGGCATACAAGATATCCAACGTATCAAACTGAGACAAACAACAATCATTGCCAAAAAAAGAAGGATAATAATAGGTCTAAATCCAAAGTAATGAGCTTTATACGATAAATTAGAAGATATCCAATGCTCCAACCTACAAAAATGAGTTACATTCTGAGGAAAGGAAAGAACAATTGATTAACATCCGAAGATGTGATACTAAGACAAAGCTGACCAGGCGCTCAAGTCATCATCCCTCACCACATCCCATATTTGTACATTGGTGTGAATGCGGTACGGAGGGCATCTAAACATGTTACCAAGAATTAGGTTACATCAAATAATTTATCATGATATCAGCTACACCTAGGAGGATATACGCTATATAACATATTTAGAAGAAGCAAATCAACAGGAAGAATGAATTTCAAGTGCCAAAAGTAGCTTTAAGGCAACATTTCTCTTGCTGATTTCCTAGAGTATAACAAATTGATGATCCCATATCTAGAAAAACCATTCTCAGCCCAAAGGATCACATACAATAAGAACTAAAGTATTAAGTGCTATCAACAATTAAGAGAGAGGAGGGAGGGGGGGGGGGGGGGGGGAGGTCTCAAGTCTGTTTAAATAATTCATTAAGTTATGATGTAAGCAAATCTTTATAAAACTACCAAAATAGTAATTCAAGAATCAACTAAAAGAACCTGCATCAGTTATGCATCCTGTCAACATACCTCACACCGCCCATGTCAGTACAGGAACCTAAAATTGTTTGATCACTATGTAGCCAAGCAAGAGTTCTGACAGAACCGGGAGATTTTTCAATTTCCGTAGGAGATGCATCAGGATGATTCAAATCAAATATACGAAGAACTTTTTCCATCCCTCCAGTTAGCAGCAGGTGGGTATCCTGCAATTTGATGCAAAACTTCAATCATTATGATCTGTCATAATAATATAACTGTTTCAATCCTATGCTCTGTGGATGATTCTAACAATAATCTAAGTATGGCATCTGACACTACACATGCAACCCTTTTGATCCATCATTTTACTCATAAACTTATACAAACTAAACTAGTCAAGTCAAGAACCATGATTCTGTATAGACACATCATTCGCATTAAACTACTGGGAAACTGGTAAAAATACACACAGTGTGACCTACTGCAAAGCTTACAAGTGAAAAATCAAGAAACTTAAGTAATAAATTTCAACAGAATTCAGATATCAGCCTGCATCAATGTCTTCAACCAATGCAAACAAAAGCAGAAAACTAGAAAGGATGCGGCACACTTTTCCTTTAATGGATAAAAAAGTTCTACCACCTCAAACATAAGCATCGGTAAACATTTTCAATTTGATATGGCAAATCAGTAAGTGTGATATCAATCTTCATAATAAATGTCATTCATTACAAATAATCCAGTACACATCTGGAGATAGTATGTGTGGCAAAGTAGTACCTCTGAGAAGGAACAAGTACGAACAATGTGCTTGTGCTCAAAGGAATGCAACACATCCCCAGTTAATGCATCCCATAACTTCCTGCATCCAATCCATATAATTCACGCACAAATCAAAATTAGTTTGGTAGACAAAAATTCAGAATTATGAACTGAATATCTTGTTCATTGTAGAGTCAAGATATTAAGCTGCACAAGATCATGCAAGAAGAAGATAATGACTTCCTACAGCTCACTTGATATAATTGCCTAAAAAATGCGCAAACATATTTTATATGATAAAAAATTGGAAATTTAATTCTCTAATAAGGGAAAAAACACCAAGAAGTTGACCACATACGCAGAAAAATCAGCTGATGCAGATGCAGCACGCAAAGCATGTTTGTCCAGGCAACAACTCCACACTGCACCTTTATGGCCTTGAAAGGTTCCAATCCAATCCCCAGTCTCTCCATTTCTCAACATTGGTGTGGAATCTGACCAATCGGATTTACATTTCAGAACTAGGATAGTCACTAATGACATTTCTAAACCAGGATAATGACTGAAAAGCAGTAGGATCAATAATCAATAAGATATCTAAATTTGATGAATTATTCGGCATACCAACAACAAATCAATCACAATGTTGGAAATTACAAACAATATGTGTGCGTGTGTAATTCATCAGTTCCACTGAGAGAGAGAGAGAGAGAGAGAAAGAGAGAGAGAGAGAGAGATTGACTTACCCTTGCTGGCGCTAACAAGGAAGAACCCATCAGGCGTTACCGGGCTATAGAACAAGTCGACAACAGGGCGAGAATGACCATGGCAAACCAAAGGAGCTATAACCTTCTTCCTATCCATTCTTGAACTGCCCTAAATACAACCCAATAAAAGACTTTCTTTCCGAAGAACAGAAAAACAAAAAAAGAAAACAAAATAGCTGTTCACTCCAGATGAACAGCTTTTCCAGAATCGGAGGACACAAATCAAAGCTTAAAAATCCGACAATTGACACCAAAAAAAACAAAGCTCAATTGCCTAATAAAAACAAAAAAAAAAGAAAAAAAATAAAATGTGATTTGCGGGATCAAAACCAGTTTCCTCTGCGTTCCGTAAATGGATTAGAATTACAGATCAGAAACAAGAAAGTCTTTACAGATCAAGACTTATACGACACAAAAACTAGTATCCACGATTGATTGTATATAGAGAAGATAGGTATGTATTGGCGGCAATTCACACAGGTGGGAAACCCTTATCTTTGGATTATTGATCGGTTGAAGTTCTGCGCGGATCCACACCTCCTAGCCCTAGATTCATCAAAAGTTATTCGTCAGTTTTAGCAGAATTATTTAGGAAAAATGAACACACACACATATGAGAAAAAGAAAAAGTTCTCCATGGAAACATAACTGGAGCAGCTGGGCTAGGCGCAAGGAGCTAATGGAAATGCCTTGCTCTATTTAAAGGGACAAGTTTTCCTTTTTTTTGGCTTTATATATATATATATATATATATATAGCACTTGTCCTTTTATTTATGGCCAAAATTCACTTCACTACCTCTAAAATTTGTTGTATTTTAAGATGGGTTTCATCTTCTTTTAACTATCTTTTTTGACTAAAAATATTATTATTTTTATATTTTTATTAAATTTATAATTTCTTTTATTTTTCATAACAATACCCAAGACAAATTAAATAATAATAATTTTATCTCAATATAATTTAATTGATTTAATATAGATAACCACAATAATCAGAAAGACAATTGGTAAATGTTGAGAAAACTACTCCTTATATGATGTATAAAAGTATGTAATGTGGGTTGGATTTCATAGATCAAGTGAGTGAGATGCCTATCTTATATTGTTATCAAGGGGGAAGTTCTTGCACAAATTATAGAGTTAGAAGATATTTGGTTGCCCACTTGACAACATATTAATGTGAATATGGGCTGACGTGTCTCGTATTAAGCACTTAGAAGACATGTCCCATCAATAAGAGAGTGAGCTCGATGAGGTGCGATTGCAATATTAGGTCGATACCAAGTTGACTGACATATATTTTCATTCGAATAATGACAATTCCAGTCAATGCATAAACGATTGATAAGTTGAAAGGAGCATTTCTCCTCAACCCAAGCCGACCAGGAAACCCCTCAAATAGAGGTGTACATGACCCACGACTTATCTCGAATTGACATGTGGTAGTTACAAATTGGGTTAAATTAAATACAAAATAAATATAATTTACATATAAAAACTAGAGACCATAAATCTCTTTTAAATAAAAAAAATTACTTACTTGATTCTATAATTTTTGAATACAAATAAAATTAAAAGATTTTTAAGTTTAGAAGAAAGGTAAAATTGATAAGTAAATTACATTATCCTAATTGAAGGGGCAAAAAAGTTACTTTTTATAAGTAAAGGGGCAAAATAATTATAATCACATAGTTGTGGGGTCAAAGTGGAAAATTCGACCAATTGGCCTTTGGAATTCTCTAGTACAAATCACAAACTTGTTTAACTTGGCCCGGACGAAACTCAGTTAATTCTCCGATCTGCACAAAGAACAAACTCCGGCGTATCACACGGTATGGCGACGGCGGCGATAGAGACTCGGCAGGCGGATGAGTCGAAGCAACAGCACCAGCAAGGCGCCGGAGGCGGCGGCGAAGGGCTCCGGCAGTACTATCAGCAGCGCATACAGGATATGCAGCTATTAGTCCGTCAGAAAGTCCACGATCTCCAGCGCCTCGAGGCTCAGCGCAATGACCTCAATGGCAGAGGTTTGTCTCCTCTCTCTTGTGGATTCAATGGAATGTGTACTTTAGTAGTTCCCGTTTCCGGAACCCTAGGAATTGGAAAGCTATTTCGAATTTCTTTGTTTTTTTGGGGTAGGCGATTTACGAAATTACAACCCAGTAACGAGTTTGCCCCTTTTTGTTGTCCTCGGTGTTAATTTGTTTTATATTTACTGATGATAACCTTGTAAGTGTTGATTTGTAGAGTTAGGGGCTTTTGTCGTGAACATTCTATTATTGCTGAGTTCGTAGTAGTGAAGAATTTTAGGAATTTGATTTGATGTCGGGCAAGAGATTATCTTGATGAGGAATGGAAGGGAGAATTGAACACTATGGAGATTTATTTGATTAATGAAACTATGACGTCATCTTGCGCTGGAAAATTGAGGTCCTCTATCTATTTGACAATTAGATTTTAGGGTTTTTATTGTTTAGGAAATCATATATATATGACTGGATTTGAGGTCTTTGGTGATTGGGAAAAGTTTTTTTATTTTTATTTTTTTGTTGGGATAGTTTCGTGGCTAGATTTTGCTGTCTCTCTTTGCTTGCTTTCTTCTACACATGTTAGTAACTTGATAGCTGCCTTGTTCCTCAGCATTTCCAAATTTTAAGGTTGTTATTGAGGATGTGGGATGAATAGTCATCAATACAAATCTATCTTGGTAAAGAATGACTTAAATCTTAGGCGAAGAACAGATGGTTTAAAAGCATTTGTTTCCCTTATGGCAGTGAGATCACTGAAGGAAGAATTGCAGCTTCTTCAGGAGCCTGGATCTTATGTTGGCGAAGTTGTCAAAGTTATGGGAAAATCAAAGGTCCTCGTCAAGGTTAGTTGCCATGTCTGCTGTTTCAGCTTTTATATTCTTTTGTGCATGCATATTCGTCAGTAGTCGTAAGTAGTCGCTTGCTTCTTGCTTTGGCCAATTCTACTATTGTATGCAGGATAAAATGAAAACAGACTAGGCATCGTTCATGTTTGTTTTATTCTTAACTTCAGTCTGCTTTGCCTTATGACCTTATATTTACTTTCATTTGTCACTTGAAGAAGGAATTTTATCATTCCATGTGATTGGACATCCAATCAGAAATTTTATTCAAGATAATGTATGAAACACTGTTTTCATGGGTCTGGATATCTCAAGAAGTGGTTTAAAAGGTGTTTTTTCTTGAAGCAGAGGTGGTTAGAATGTTACTGCAGAAACTCCCTGACATTATTCCGTTTGACTGCAACAGCCAATTATTCTATCTCTTCCTTCTCCCTTCAAGGATTAGGGGCGGTGGAGTCCGATTGATTCACTGAGGATTGGATTTATTTGAACTTCCTCCCTTTTAGACAGAGGCCCCGTGGGGGTGGGGTGGCAGGGCAATTGATGTCCGCTCACTTTTAATATGCTTTAGAAGGGTGATAAAGAAGATGAGCATTTTTGTGTCAGTATTGAATTCTGTTTCTCTGTGAAGTTCTGATAAGTTTTGTCTCAGCCTGATATGTAATTTACCATAGTTTTACCAAGAAATGATTTTGGACATTTTAGCAGTGATGTTTTCTTCATCTTTTTTCTGTTTAGGTACACCCTGAGGGGAAGTATGTAGTTGACATCGACAAGAGCATTGACATCACTAAGATTACACCATCAACGAGGGTTGCTTTACGTAATGACAGCTATGTGCTCCACTTGATCCTTCCCAGTAAAGTTGATCCGTTGGTGAACCTTATGAAAGTTGAGAAAGTTCCTGACTCTACATATGACATGATTGGTGGTCTTGATCAGCAAATTAAAGAGATAAAAGAGGTGCATGTTATGGACTTCTCTGTTTATTGTAGCTTTTAATTAGCGTTTGCATTAATAGTAATGAGTAATTCACCACTGTACGTGCTGCCTTCTCATCTTCTACACATTTTAAAAATCCTGTTTTGTAGGTGATTGAACTTCCTATCAAACATCCCGAATTGTTTGAGAGTCTTGGAATAGCTCAACCTAAGGTAATTCTGCAATTTGGTAACAGTCATTCCTGGAACTTTTGGAAGCATTTCTAATATTCTTTATACTTGACTTGCTGAAGGGAGTGTTGCTATATGGTCCTCCTGGCACGGGTAAAACTTTGCTTGCAAGGGCAGTGGCTCACCACACTGATTGCACTTTTATCCGAGTTTCGGGCTCTGAATTAGTTCAAAAGTACATTGGAGAAGGCTCTAGGATGGTGAGAGAACTTTTTGTGATGGCCAGGTTAGTTTATCTCAGCAAGCATTTAGTTACAATTCATTGAAGATGCATTTCCTGCCATGCACTTACTTATATTATTTTTGACAGAGAGCATGCACCATCCATCATCTTCATGGATGAAATTGATAGCATAGGATCTGCTCGTATGGAATCTGGCAGTGGGAATGGGGATAGTGAAGTTCAGCGAACTATGCTGGAGCTTCTCAATCAGCTTGATGGCTTTGAAGCATCTAACAAAATAAAAGTATGTTTGAGTGTTTATCAATTTCACACCTAACTTCTCTCTCTTCTTTGGATTCTGCTTAAGAATCTGGCAGTTCTAATATCGCTGGGTTTTGAATTGGGAATACTGATATCCTGGCTCATATGGTCACACAGGTATTAATGGCTACCAATAGAATTGACATTCTGGACCAAGCTCTTCTTAGGCCTGGAAGAATTGATAGGAAAATTGAATTCCCAAATCCCAATGAAGAGGTTAGCTGTCTGTGTTCGGTGATATAATTTTCGTTTATAAACCATGCTCTAAACTATTTGGTTGTACCATTGCTGGTAAAATCTTCAAAAATCCTCACTCTTGTTTCCTGAGAATTTTTATTCTTTGAGTACAATTTGTTGGCTTGCTACTAGCATTTGGCATCCAAACAGCTAACTCTGTACAACTCTTTCAGTCCCGGTTTGACATCTTGAAGATACACTCAAGGAAAATGAATTTAATGCGAGGGATTGATCTGAAGAAGATTGCGGAGAAGATGAACGGTGCATCTGGTGCAGAGCTGAAGGTATGTCTGTATCTGTTTACATTAACCATGTTGAAAATTCTTATGGAACAACTGGATTCGCCGGCACCTTTTTGCATCAATAGAAGGCATAGAATTCCTGTAATGTACGTCATGTGTTTAGGCATTCTGGCACTGTTTAGTGTTGGCTTTTACTGAAGTCTCATATGCACTAACCATTTCCTTGGAGCAAAGTTTGAAATTTGTGATGTCCTGCATGTGATGACACAAACCTCCCTTGGTTTGGATGCTTAACTGCATGTATCTGTTGCTTCTAGTTGTGATGAAATCTTTTAGATAATATAATCATGTATTATGTTTGTGTCTCTCTTTTAAGCTTCCTTCTATTTCCGTGATAGAAGCTCTAGTGTAATTTCATCATATTATTTGTTGCTGAGTTCTATTTTGGTACGGCTAGTGGTCTTTGAATCAGAAGTAGAGGTCGTAGAATTTGTCTTTTTTCCCGTCTTCTTTAGAATAGAACAGTCTTAAGCCATATGCACAAATTGCTTAATTTATGGTTTTTCTTGCTTGTCTTCGGCAGGCTGTTTGCACTGAAGCCGGTATGTTTGCTCTGAGAGAGAGGAGGGTTCATGTTACGCAAGAGGACTTCGAGATGGCCGTTGCCAAGGTCATGAAGAAGGAAACTGAGAAAAATATGTCTTTGAGGAAGCTCTGGAAGTAGATTGGTAATACATAGGAACTTAAACATTACAGTTGAGCTGCGAAGAAGGGGTTTTTCGAAAATGTAACAGAATATATGATCCAACAAGGGACCCGGTTTTGTTAACTCATGGCCGATATGTTTTTCTTATATTTGCATTGCTCATTCTTCGTGGAGTTTGTGTAATGTTTGCAGCTTGCTACAATTATCCCTTTTATTGTATATTTCGGTTTGAGTTATAGTTACTTTTGAAACATAGGACGCGCGTGCACGTGCACACACACACACACACATACACATATATATATATATATATGTATAATTTGTGTTTTAGCGTTATTTTTCTTGCGGGGTTGGGGTGGGGGTTTGGGAGTGATTATGTGTAGATGTGATGCATTTTGGGGGATCTATGAAGGATTAAAAATTGGGAGGTGGATGATATTATGTGGATAGTCGAATTTTGATTGACACGTGCCGTGTTGTTGAGCTGGTTTTTGCCATATTTGTGGACTAGAGTTTATTTCCATTTTCACTCTACCAAACCCCATTTTTTAAATTCTCTATAATCCTTACTAAAGAGGTCAGCAAGTGGATTTAATTGGTCTTTTGTGAAAAAATATCCCATAAGGCGTCATTGAAGACGTCAACCATTTCTTTTGCCCCACGCTGTGTGTGTGTCTGTGTGTGAGAGAGTGTGTGTGTGTGTGTGTGTGTGTGTGTGTGTATGACAACTGAAATTGATTCTATGATTCTACGAAACAGAGACCTTTTCTCAAGTTCAATTTAAATTTTAAAAAAAAATTAGCGCAGCCAAAATTAACAAGGCAATTTTTTGTAATATTTCATGAATTTCACCGTTTCTTTAACTCCAATTAAAGTACGAAAACTGGTATGTCCATGGTATATTTTGAATTTTCGGTATCTATACTAGATATAATGAACCTGACCCTCTTAATGACTACATTTGATGTTTTGGTCTAGCATTTTTTTTTTTCTTTCATCTCTTCTATTTTTCTGTTGCTTTTCTATCTTCTTTTTTGAACATAATATATTATTTCTCTTTATTTTTTTTTCTCTCAATCTTATTTGATATCTTTATTGTCAATATGCAATTTACTATGTCTTTTTATTTATTTTGTTACAATAATAAAACTCAATATAATCTCCAATCATATTTTTTTTCCTTTGTTTTTGATAATTTATAAATTTATGAAACACATGATTAAATTATATTTTAATATTTATTCCGCACACGCATATGGCGTGTCACATTTTCCAGCGTTTATAATTGGAAATATTTTGTACTTCAACTTGACTGGTGTTTATATACTTTGAATAATTAATAAGTTGGTTTGACTGCGTTTTGTGAAAACAACGGCGAATCAATATAAACACCTCGCAATGGCCTATAAAACCTGTTGGCCTAATGGGTTGATGTAGGCAATGGACACTCCAAAAACTCCATTCTGTGATGTGCTGGGGTTAGTCAAAGCCGTCGCCGCCCGATGGTGTGGTTCGCGTAGGGCTCCTCTGTCGCGGGGTGAATCGAAAACTTCGCTGGAGGAACGAGATGATTGTACTAGTGTCGATGATCATGGCGCTGTGTGGAGAGGAAAAGAAGACAGATCGATTGGGAAAACGATTTTGATTTGGCTCTGCCCTAACAGGTTCTTTATGAATTTCTTGGCACAGTTAATGATATGTTAATCCATGCTTAAAACAGTAAATCAAATATCATGTTAATTACAAGTCAGTAAGTGCTTTTGGGAATTTTTTGATTAGAGTCATTGGGACTTGAAACAACCTGATTATCTATGAGGGCCTAATTGATACAGAAAATCTAATTCTTGATTTCGCAATGTAGCTTTTATTTATTTTCTAAATCATCAATGGCAAATTCTCAAATATTTTTCTTGGACCCAACTCTTTCTGTATTTGAGGTTTACATTTCGATGGCGAAGTTACAAATCACACACGTGGCTATTGTGGTAATTTTCCCTAAAGTTATGTGCCTAGCTTATGAATTTTGCCATCAAAATGTTACACAAAAAAAAATAATCTGAAAACGAATAAATTTAAGTTAGACATGTAGGATTAAATTTGAGAATTTACAATGATTGTGTGTTGTTATTTATCTTGCATGTACTTTGCTTCAACGATCAAAAAAGCCTGAAATCTAATGGATGGTCTTGTATACTTGTTTTCATGGTCATGTTCTTTAGATTATGGTTACTTTATTTACAGTATTTTTTTTTAATTATGTTTGAACATGGCACTAGGGATGAATTCGTGGCAACTTCTTCTTTATATGCTGCTTATGTCGTCAAGGGAAATGAAAGAAAAGATACGGATATCGCACCTCTGATTCATAATGGACTTATATGGCTCCCTCCTGAACCTGAAGATGAAAGTGAAACTAGCAAATCAGAATGAAAAACTTGATCGAGCTATCTCGTCGGGATAATTGGCAATTTGCACCCTCGAATTAGACCCATCTGGCCATGGCCAGAAAAGAGGCAGTGTAGATTTGCTGATGCCTTTGTAGGTAAAATCTTTCGAAGCAAAATAGATTTATTATGTATGATTGACATTCTTGTGTTATGGGATTGGAGAAGATTTATGCTCTTTTGCATTAAAAGAAGCTTGTATAGTATGCATCTGAATTATTAGTTAGCACACAAAATCTCCCTACAATAACGAGGTGTTCCAATGATTGAAGGGCTGTTTGATTTGGAATTTTTATTATAAGATATTAAATTTTATTGTGTATGGGTCCACACGTTCGAGGTTAATTTTAATTATGGATTAATATTATATACTTTGTATTTTATTATTTTCATATATTGATTAATTATTCCGCAGCAAATTTACGGACCATAATCATAATACAGAGTAAGAAAATGACTACATCCGCCCATTGGGCGACTGGGTTTTATAAGCCCATTATGAGGTGTTTATATTGATTGTTTTCCTTTTTATTTATTTATTTATTGATCTTTTAATAATTCTCTGGTGCTTAAAAAAATAACTATGTTTTTAAAATTAAATTTGTCTAACTTTTTTTTTTTAGTTTAAAACTTGTTATTAATTGAGAGTCCGACAAGAGAGGCGCAATGTGCACTCCGCCAAGCCAAAAATGAGCAATATCGTTTTCAGAGCCTTTTTCCCCGACCCACAGGAACATTCAGATCCGCCGTTGTTTTCATAAAACCCACTCAAACCAACTTATTAATTATTCAAGAAAATTTAAAATAAATAAATAAATAAGCCAAAAAAAAAAGGAGTCAGGAATGTATTAATAAAGACATTTGCCACGTCAACATCCTTATCCATTTCCCCCCATTTTCCTTAAAATATTTAAAACCCTTTTTTTAACCCCCCACTTCCTTCGTCACCAACAAAAGTACAAACCAGCAGAACAAGAAAAATAAACGAACAGAGAGAAAGTGAGAGAGAGAGAGAGAGAGAGAGAGAGTTCATCAATGGCGACCACATTCTCCTCCTTCCGCACCCCAATCGTCTCCTCCCTCGACTACCGGAGACCCGACCAGGACCGCAAAAAGGCCGCCCAGCCAAACGCCTGGTCATCGGAGCCCGACTACATTAGCATCCGGAGCTCCAACGCTGGCGAAACGGGCCGGGTCAGGCCCGACAGGAGCTTCTTCATGGGTTGCTTCACCGAGGAGAAGGCGAAGGAGCTCCGCCGGAAGACGATGGAGACGTCGACTTTTCACGATATTATGTATCACTCGGCGATCGCCTCCAGGCTCGCCTCCGATTTATCGCCCCGATCCGATCTTTGACCTAGATTTTTTCTTTCTTTTTTTGTTTTGTTTTGTTTTTATCTAATTTGTAGTGAGAACAAGGGTGTGTTTGGATGTGAGTTTTGGGAGAAGCTGATTGCTGTGGTTTTGTATCGTTTGAAGCATTGGTTGATGATTACTGTAACTTTGGTTTTTTAGTAAATCTTACTTTTGCCGAACAAGATCCTGATTTGGTTTTAATGGGTCGGGTGATGGTTGGTATTGCATTTTGTGTTTGAATTATTTTTGAATTTGCACTCAATATTCTTTATGGTTTACGGTAATAAAGATTTGAAAACTTGGTGTTATCCAATTTATCGAAAAAAAAGAAAACTTTGTGTTGTCCCAATTCGATGTGGATCGAAAAATGGACATATATTTCGTTCGAAAATTGGTCGAATTGGGATTCTAACCATATGCATGTGATGATGTCAAAATCTATTGTTGAACATAAAAATTCAAACTTGTCAGATATTATTTCGTAACTTGATATGATAGGGGTTTATTTTTTTGATAAAAAAAGAATTGAAACTTATAAACTTGTCAAATTTTAAAATCGATCCCTTAGTTGAAGAATTTGGGAAGAGGCATATCGAGAGACTTAGAAAGAGGTATGGGCCATTGTCCCCACAAATAACATCATTTGATGATGCACTTTAATGTAGGACAAGAATATAGTATCATTATAAGCCTTCTCAGTCAATGGACTTAGGAAGAGATATAGAGCCATCTCTCCATGGACGACGTCATCAATATGGAACAAAAATATGATATCATCATAAGCACTCCTAATTAAGGGATCTGGAAAGAGGCACAAGGTCATTGTCTCCATAGACAGCGTTGTTTGATGATATCATCGAACACAAAAGTCCAATCCTGCGAGGTATTATTCCACACTTTGAGAAAATGGGGTTTTGTTGTTCGATGAAAATATATCTCACAAAATAAGTGAGAGATTGAAGTTTATATATTTGTCAAGTCTCTAAACTCTTTTTAATACGGAATAAAAATATGATATCATCAACATGTATAAACTAGTGTGCATAACTACATATCATAGAAAGAAGAAAAAATGTTCCTCTACACGAACCCAAAATTTTTACCAAAATAATACAATTTTATATTCTTTTGAACGTTTTATCACGAAAAGAAAAGGTTGCACCTTTGTACCAAAAAAAAAAAAAACCCAGAAAAGGTTGGACCTTTTTCTCATCCTCATTCACAATGTGTACAAACTACTATTCATGTAACACCTTTTTAATACGTGAACAATAAATTAGTACACAATTTATCGATTTTTTATGAATAGATTTGCCGTTATTCGACCGCTAAATAAATTAGTCGATGCCAAATGGCTTTCCTCGTGATTAATCGCATCTATATTTTCATGCATTTTGTTTGTGATGGGCCTTTTAAAAATTGAGAATGGCCGGTAGGCCGGCCTTCTTGGATTGGACTGGGCTTCAATGTGGATTGGGCCTCATTTCTCCTACAATAATATCGAAAGCCCACTTATTCCAAGTCCACACTTTTTAGACTGAAGTAAAATTTGAACGTGACAATATGAGATTTTTTTTCCCATTCGGTGCAAAAAAATCGAATTAGTCTATGAGGTCCCTGTATAAGTACTACTTCTATTTTGCAATATCTATCGTTTTAACATTTTAATTTTATTTCAAAATGCTTGTCGTTTTACAAAAACAATGCAATGTTTAATGCATGTTTTCCAAATTTATCCTCACACAAATGACACTC
Organism: Petrea volubilis; assembly: GCA_026212405.1. NCBI lineage: Eukaryota > Viridiplantae > Streptophyta > Magnoliopsida > Lamiales > Verbenaceae > Petrea > Petrea volubilis. The sequence continues at coordinate 25,253,380 of CM047876.1, read as the reverse complement.
AAATAGCCTATTTAAGTCAATATTTAATGCATTTATTCCGAATTTTTAAAATATCAACGAGTCATTAATATGGATAAAGTTTTCAGCTATAAAATACTCTTAAATTCTTCTTAATACATATGAAAAAACCTTAAACGGCAAATATTACGAACCGGAGGTAATAACAAGAGCAAGCAAGACCCCTAAATAAGAGCATAACAATACCTAGTAATAAGTAAGGCGTTAAATAATTGAAATAGTTTAGTTTGTAATTTGTGTTGTCCGTAAATTCCCCCAAGAAAATTATGAACTCGAGTTCTTTTGTGGTGGCAATTTAAACACTAATTATCTCTGTAGTAGCCGGATTTTAATTTGAATGTCATTTTGGTGGAATTTTTTTGAAGAATTCAATTTTTCGAGGGCCAGTACGTATAACTAGGAATGGCAACGGGTCGGGTCTCGTACGGGTGTGGCCAAACCCGAAACTCAACCCGTCAGAAAATTTTGGTCCCGGGACCCGTCCCAGACCCGGCCCGGCCTGCCAAAAGACCCGAACCCAGCGGGTTGGACCCGTTGAACCCGTCGGGTTCATAAACCCGTCCCAACCCACCAAACCCGACCCGTAAACTCGCTCCAATAACTAAAATTTTTATTTTTTAACAACTTTTTTGAAACAATAATTTGTAAATTATACAAAAAACTTAATAAAAGAAAACATTCAAATTGTACATCAAATCTAATAAAACATATTCAAATAAAATAATAATTTTTAAGAATTTTTTAATTGTATTTATTTATATATTTATATTATATATATTAAATATATTTATATATATATATACGAGTTGGGTTCACTTGAACCCGAGACCCGTGCGGGTCTAGAATTCTAGACCCGCAATCCGTCCCAAACCCAATTATACAGGTCCAAACCCGCCCCGAACGGGTCGGGTCAGGGTCGGGGACCCGCAAAACCCGACCCATTGCCATCCCTGCGTATGACTAAAACATAGCTTTCATTTAGGTGACAACTTTTTTTTTTTTTTGGTAACATTTAATAGATTGCTATACTAGTCGTCCTCCATCTACATTTAACAATTAAAAACACAGTATACACAATCAAAAACGATTGTACCTTTTTTCTTTTTTGAAATAAAGGGTAGCCATCATTATTTAAGTCTCAACATCCACGGTTACAATTTCAACTGCATTCGCAGGAAAATACGTCAATCTCTCTAAATTGAGAGTAGCATTCCTAGTAAGCCAGTGTGCCATTCTATTGTCGGATCAGCCAACATGGGTAATGCAAAACGACTCAAATTCTTATAGGCTCATAGCTTAGTTTTCAAGAAAATTCTTATACAAACTTGATGTTTGGATCGTACATATAGATCAAACAGTTGAAATTATATTATAATTTGTATATTGATTTTTTTTTCATAAATGAATTAATATCGTAAAATAATTTGAACCGTTTAATATATGTATAGAGGTGACTCCGAGTTTCAGTTGTTAGCTAGGCCAGTCACTTATCGCACATGTTATGAGATATAAAATATTGAATTATTGCCGACCAAAGAGGAACAAAAAGCATAGCCTCAAACAATAAATCAATGACATTTCATGATAATTTTAGGGAAAAATATATATATTATTAAATTCATCAATCAATTTGTTTCAGTTGCACATGGTGTGCACAGGGACAGATCTTGAATGGTCCCAATTATTTGTTTTTTTTTTTAATTAAATTTATGTGAAGTTTAGGTAGTTGTTCAGCTGACATATCCCCAGATATTAATTGCTGAATTTGAACTAATTTGTTAGGCATAATTGTTTTTTTTAATCAAGTAAATGCCCATAGATTAATTAATTAATGAGGAATGAGGGATAATCTTTTTTCCGAACAAATCTCGGGCTTGCAGCACTTTCCTAGAACCGATTAAATATTAATATATCAACACTTGCATGGCATGTCAGCATGTGCATTGAAAGAAGAAGCATCCTGAGGGGTAATTCAGTCATTTCACCCACTTTTCGAAAAGGGCAAAAGAAATAAAGAAAGAACAAGGCATTTCGACTCTATCCTAGATCTTGTAGATCCTGCACCGGGTGTAATTAACCCTATACGTTTTTAGGATTAATTAGGGGAATACCTGAATTAGAGAAATTACAAATTACACTCTCTTTTTTTTTTGAAAAAAAAAGGAAAAAGAAAAAAACATCACCTCTAAATTTATAGAACTTGCATTCGTCAACAATTTTTCGCCTATTTCAGAAAAAAAAATTAAATAATTTTTTCAATTTCAATCAAAATCAGTTTATGTGGATATATAAGACAAAACAAGATAACTATAAAAGTATAGTCGTTTAAATTGTTTGCACATATAAACGATTAGTTTCATCAAAATTCTAATAAATATAAATTTCATAAATTTAGGGAGGACGTGTTGATAAATTTTGTTTGATTTTTGTCAAATTATAAAAAAAAAACAAAGTTCGACTGACAAAATTAAGGTCTCAAAATATAAAATGGAGTTAAATTCCATTATAACATGGGTTTTTATTCATTGGGGAAAAATTTCGACGGAGGATGATAAAATATAAAATGACTGAAATACCCCTCAAAAAATCGTAGTCAAATGACCAAAATACCCAATTGTAGGCTGTTGTGGTGGTGTGTCTTTTAAAACCCACCCGAGATAATCCTCATCATAATTGCAAATATTTCATTGTGTTATTAATTGTTGCTTAAATACATATCCACAATTATTACATTATCTTCATTATTATTATTATTATGTTTAGTATTCTTTTCAAATAATTGAACTCTCAATTCAAAATATTCCTTCCCTAGGAATTACGATTGCGGTTGTGACTGGTACCAAGTTGGGTACAAAGTTTTTTAGGTATAATTTATTTCTTTGTCTACACTTTTGCTAGTGGTGCACGTGCACGTTGTTTTTTACCTAGGGACTTGTTTACTCAGTGCAATTACATAACTTGTTTATTATCAAAAAAAAAAATAAAAAAAAAATAGTGCAATTACATAACTCTCTCTCTCTCTCTCTCTCTCTCTCTCTATATATATATATATATATATATATCTATCTATCCATTCCCTTTTATTTTTCGCTTTAGTTTTAAAAAAAAACTCAAAAATATTTGTCATTCTAAATTTTCAAAGCTGCATTTATTTCTATTTTTTCAAATATACCATTTAACTTTAATAAAGCATCATTTGTAAATTCCTAAAAAACTATTAACAACTCATCAATTAGAATAATTAACTAAAAAGGCATTTTAGTCTTATTAATTTAAAATTATGACTATTAATTGTCTCCTTAATGCTTATACAGAAATCTTAAACGACAAATTAAAAAAAACGAGAGAGTATATAGATGCTCAGATCTGTTGTCAAACATAGAGATCTGATCCTGTGAGACATTGTTCTATAATTTTATCGTTTGATGAAAAGACGCCTCGCAATATGAGAGAGGGGAACTATCTCATAAGCTGAGCAAGTCCGTTGACTCATTTCGACATGGAACAAAAAATGGTATTACATATACACACACACACACACACATATAATATTGTCACAATTTTATTTATTTGTTGTCCCTAAATAAAAATAATTTTTTTTTTGTAATTAACTTAAAGAAAAATCAATTCAAATTTCAGCTATGCAGCACTCAACTTCAATAGTAGTAGTTTCTTTTTACTTGTAATTTCATTTCATGTCTTACGATTCAAGTAGATTTTTGAATTATCATGCAAATAATTTAACTATTTGAAATTTTCACTTCAACAAAATTGAACAGCATTAATAAGGTCATTAGCAGGTCAAAATCTTGTTGAACGAATGAAATGACTGAAATACCCTTGAACCGGAGACAATGTTATTTAGTCCAAATTGAGGGGCATTCTCATTGATCGAAACGCATAAATAGCCTCCATCTTAAACTCAAACAACCACACCTCTTCCCCTCCACACCTAAGACGACACAGGACAAACCCTTAACACACACACACACACACACACACACACACACACACATATATATATATATATATATAGAGAGAGAGAGAGAGAGAGAGAATGAAGAGATCAATGAAGGTAGTGTTAGTGCTACTTTGTGCTACTTTCCACATCGCATTCTCCGTAACTCATGATGGTAAGCTTTCCAATTCTTTGGACTCTTTCTACATACAATATATATATATATATATATATATTTACACTACATATGAAATTTATGTATTATCTTATCCCCTTCTTGATAGTTCTTAAACTCATATTAAATGCTTCAAATTAAACATAGTATGATTAAATTGTCGAATATCCCAACTATGCTACGATAGTTAATTTGTTCTATATCTAACACGAAGAAACTATAATTAAAGTAGAATAATATTCGCAGTTTTAATGAAATCTTTATCGTCCACCACTTTATTATCATAGAACTGCTCTAGGACAATAAAAGAAGAAATTATTAACATCTGTGATTATGCTATGAGTTGTCAACACTGTAATATTATTGGATCCCATTATTGGATTTAAAGAAACAATAGTTGTGCTATTATACCAATACATCAATTAGTGATTAATCCAATATATTATCAATAATCAATAAATTATAATAAATAATGTAAGATCAAGCTTATGCAAATGAAACGTAATGTAACATTCCTATCCCACATGAAATTTATAAGGAAAAAAAAACGTATTATTCATAGATGAGTAACACGATTTTTTTATTTTTTTTTGTGAGTGCAATAGAAACTTTTGTGTTCAACGCGCTTGTGGATTCGAGGCGTGACATGTACATGTACAACTTTTATGAGATTCAAAGCCAACTACTAGGCAATTTACTATGTTGATAAAAACATGTAAGCACACCCTTCTAATGAGAGCTAAAGCATAGTTTACAAGTTTACTAAATTCTCTTATTTCTTTCTATAGGCCATGTCGCATTAATTAATTAATTAATTCTCAAAATAATTGTCGCCTCTTTTATTTAATGTTGAAATTGGTGGACACAACATGTGATGGGCATGGTGGCTACAGTTGGAATGTTGCATCATTGTCAAGTTCCTGCACGTGGATTTTTTATTTTATTACAAAGTTCGGGGATTATATATAGGTCGATCATAGGAATTAAAGTATAAGTTAGAACAAATTAAATTACAAAAGTGGTTTCAAATAAAAATATTTTTAAAAATATTTTTAATTATTATATACAAATGTGAAGTTGTTTGACTTTAAAATAAAATAAAACCTTCTTAAATAAGATATTTCACACCAATTGTGATACCCGTTTGAATGGCCTTTATAAGAAGATAAACACCTTTTTTTTTTTTAAATATGTATTTCATTTGCCTTTTTTAAAAAAGTAAAAGTCAAAAAAAGTTTAAAAGTTGCCTCTTTTTTTTAGAAATTATTCAAAATGACTTCAAATAAACACACTTTTAAAACATTTTTTAATTACACATATACAAACGCGAAACTGTTTGGCTTCAAAATAAAATAAAATCTATTATAAAAAAACACGGCTTGACAAACACCTTGTTTTTAAATCTATTCAGATAGGCCCGGTCGCAACTTGTGATGTTAATTTCATTATTGAATAACAATTTATCTCTACTTGTATGGCAACTTTTGCTACTTAATCGATATGCTTGATGGAATAGTTTGTTCTTCGTTTGAAAGTGCATGCATACGTAGTTGATTAATATGAAATAGACCGCTTCAAGACAAACTTTTACTTACTCTCTTTTCTTTTTCATTTGTAGGACAAATCCCCAATGGCAACTTCGAATATGGCCCAAAGCCATCACAAATGAAGGGGAGCAAAGTGATAGACCCCCATGCAATACCCTTCTGGGAGACCTCCGGCTTCGTTGAGTACATAAAATCCGGCCAAAAACAAGGCGACATGCTGCTGGTGGTGCCGGAGGGCGCCTCGGCCGTGCGCCTTGGCGACGACGCCTCGATCAAGACCAAGGTTAAGGTCACTAATGGCTTGTTCTACTCAGTGTCCTTCAGTGTAGCCAGGACTTGTGCACAAGAAGAGAAGCTTAAGGTGTTTGTTTTGCCCAACTCTGAGCCCAATGACTCTGGGATATTGCCCATACAAACTGTATATAGTAGTGACGGTTGGGATTCATACTGTTGGGGGTTCTTGGCCCAGTCGGATGAGGTTGAGATTGTGATTCATAATCCCGGAGTCGAGAGGGACCCGGCTTGCGGCCCCCTTATCGACTCGGTTGCGCTCAAGGGCTTGAGTAACCCTAGAAGACTAAGAGGTGAGTTATTTCTCCCCACAGCTAGCTGTAAATGAGCCGAGCTCGACTCATGTATAGAGGCGGAGCTAGGGGGTTGGTGGGTACGATTGCCCTTCCCTAAGTCTAGATCAAAATAAATTTTATCTTTAACCCCCCTCCTCCCAGCAAACTCCTAAACAAAAATTTCTAGTTGTGCCCCTGCTCATGTAGGAGCTCGAGCTCAAGTTTTGAAAATTCAAAAGGATCGATCTCCAACTTACACCCCTAATTCAACACGTTCTCAAGGCAACATAGATATACGGAAAAGAAAAATTTTAAGTGACAAAAGTACTTAGTAACGTGACATTTGTTATTAATGATTGATATATATAAAACTTTAACATAATATGCTCAAATTCACTTTTTATCAACCTAACGAATGTGCTGCAATGAAATATTAATGCAGATAACATGCTGAAGAATGGCAACTTTGAAGAGGGTCCCTACATCTTCCCCAACACATCATGGGGTGTCCTAATCCCTCCCAACATCGAGGATGATCACTCCCCATTGCCAGGATGGATGATTGAGTCCCTCAAAGCTGTCAAGTACATCGACTCCGATCACTTTGGGGTGCCCGAGGGCCAACGAGCAGTCGAATTGGTAGCCGGAAGGGAGAGCGCAATAGCGCAAACCGTGAAAACCGTTCCTGGAAAGACCTACGATCTTATGTTCTCAATAGGTGATGCCAAGAACTCGTGTGAAGGATCGATGATGGTCGAGGTAGCTGCAGGCAAGTTGATTCACCAAGTCCCTTACGAATCGAAAGCTAATGGGGGTTCCAAACGTGCTAAGCTTAGATTCAAGGCCATTTTGAGCCGTACCAGGATCAGGTTCTTGAGCACATATTATCACATGAAGAGTGACAACTCGGGTTCGTTGTGTGGCCCGGTGATTGATGATGTGAGATTGGTTGGCGTTCGCTATCCGGGACGCATGTGATCATACACGGGTAGGCATGAGTGTCTTGTCCCTTAGCATTGTTTAGTTCAAGGATACATTTTTCCTCTTTTTCTTGTTTTACCTTAGATAGAAAGATAAGGTTAAGTTTGTTTTACGGTTGTTCTTTCACATGTAACTACATATCTGTTCGATGTTTTGAAGTTTATAATTCATGTTGGCTCAACCTCGTTGATTAATGAAGTGCAGTTTCTGATAATTTTAAGAGAACAGAGTTCTCTGAAAATCTGTCATTTTCCACATGCCGATGCAGCATGAGGGGCACCATGATTTTCACCATTTGATTTTGAACACATTATGTAAGGAAGTGTTTTCCATATGGTTAAGGGATCTGATCACTTAAGCAAAATCTTGTGTTCAAAACTTGTGTATGTAAAGAATAACCGCTGGAAGAGTAGACGCCTATACGTTGTCTATTCGAATCCCCACAACACTTGCCTCACATTTAATTGGGCCCCAGTGAAGTGCCGAATATTGGTTGTCCATGAACCTAGAAAAAAGATAATTACACAGTTGGCGTGAAAGAGTGTCCAACTTGGTCCTTGTATGCGTTTCCGATGCATACATGCATACAACTCACTTCAAACAGTGGAGAAACAAATCATCCAGAGACTAAACCCAAAGTGCAGCTACAACTGACATAGCATATTATTCGAACTCATAGTTTCCTCAAAAGACAATTCTAATGGCAATGGCAGATATACAGCAGCATTTTGGCCATGGAATAGGCCATATCGAAAAGTATTGGGTACAAACCCCTAACCTAATACAAAATGCCAATGCTTATTAGTCGCTCTTTCGTCTCGACTCCCATTTTCAAGAAAAAAACAGAGATGTTTAGTTGACAACATCAAGGACCAACTTCCGCGACTTGAGAACCGACCATTTCAAGCGTCTGTAGTACCCAGCTTGGAGAAGTGCAAGTGAAAATACAAATATCCATATACCAACCTGAGGAAAACGAAAGGGTTAATCACACTTACACCCCCTGAGGTTTGGTGTAAATATATGTGGACCCCTTGAAATTTGCACAATTACATATACCAACCCTGCAATCAATTTTTTAGGGGGTCTAACTGTAAAACAAGAGTTGATGGAAGGGGTGGTTTCCGTAATTATGCAAAACTTGGGAGGCTCTAACTGAGGTAAAAGTTCACGATAGGGGTGGTTTTTGTAATTACACAAAGCTCAAGGGGTATAAGTGTATTTCGACTAAACCTCAGGGGGCGGGTGTAATTGTCGTAAAACAAAATAACATGAATCCTATTATTAATATTTTCATTGAATCCTACAATTAATATTTCCTTTTCTTTTATTTTTCTCCTTTTCGGTTTGTTGGTTGGGAGGGAGAGAGGGAGAGAGGGGGGCGCGGGGGTGGGGGGGGGGGGTGCACTAGGGGCTGTGTGGACGACAGAGAGGTTTAGTGCATACAAATGAGGATTTTCAATAATGCTAAATTCATATTAAGAAAACTATATAGGAAAATGTAGGCCCCACAAATATGTGATAATTCTAAAGCTACAGAGGGAATCTTAATGGTGTTGGATGAATAATGGATTACTAGGCTATGGGGTAATAACCAAGCCTAATTTATGAAGGGAATGGAAAAATGGACTGTGGAAACACATACAACACACACAAACAGTGGGAGAAGGTGAGAGGGAAATGGATACCAGTTTTCGTTCTTCCATCTCTGGTTCAGCAGCCCAAGACAAAATGTCACAACGTCTTTTCCCATCTGCAAAATGAGGAGATAATATGTAATTCATGCTTCAAAAGGAACAGATTAACTAACACAGAACTCATAGAACATGTTACCTGTGCTTCGGTTGCTGGTGTACCATCTTCATACTCAACAGCTCCGTCATTAAGCATTTTCGGCAAAGCGATTGCCCCTCCAGGGAAAAAAGGATTGTAGTGGAGGCCTTCCCGAATCTAAGACGATACTCGACACTTCAAGGCACAATCAAATTTACCAAAATATATGTTATAATTGAGTTATTAACATCCCCACACCACAAGGTGGAAATAAATTGGGGCAGAGTTGAATGCCAAAGGGGGTACAAACAAGAATGAGAAAACCGAAAGAAATGTTATCTGTATAAAAGGTACACTAAATTGACTCTCATGTCAGGGTTAAAGTACTCGTGTCATCTTAAGTGAATTATGGTAAATTTGATGCTAGCTTACATACTTGAATGCAATACCAAAATTAAAATGAGGGCTCCTGACAAAAACCTATATATTAGGGCTTTGACCAAAGTAAAAGAGAGAGCAGTTGCAGATGACAAGTTATAGTACTCTATATCATTTACAACTTAGCTTACTGTAATATTGAAAAAAAAAATCCAAATTATATCATGCATTCTAGAGAACAAACAGAGTCTGAGAAGCAGAAATTACCATGACACCAGCAGGAGTATCACGATACCTAGTTAGAAGAGCAAAAACATAATTCTGACCATTATGACGGGCCTGAGGGAAAACAACCAATTAGCAACCAAGGTATGTATTTCAAATGTTTTTACCTGAATCGTGAAGATCTGGAACTTACCTTGGTAATAAGAGTTACATCCGGCGGATATGCTCCTCCGTTTGCAAACCTTGCAGCTTGTTCATTCGCACAAGGCTGAGGAAAACGATCACTCAACTTCCTGGGCGAGTAAACATCTCGCCCTCATCATTAGGGCCATCAACCACTTCAATCTCTGCAGCCATAGCCTTAGTTTCTTCCTCAGTGTAAGCCACACCAACAAGATCACGATCAGAAATCAGCGACATTGAGTGGCATGATGCACAAACTTGCTGGTAAACCTGGTGACCCCGGCGAAACCTGCTCATACAACTCAACTTTTCATAACAAGAACCAAGAACTACAGGAAAAAAGAGTAAAGTGAAGATTAGCAGAAATCGAAAGCAATGAAAAACTACAGTGTCATTCCACTCCTTAAAATACCAGTGACTTCTAATTCATTTATAGTGATTGCAGAACAATTGCCTTCTGATATTCTTTTTTGCCAAATTCAATTTAAGCAGGCCCAGATTGAAAGTTCAAGAACTCAATTTTTATATAAAAAAACAGGTTCTTTGCTTCACTTATATCAGAACTTTCAGCAACTGAGGCAATGAGGCGTTTTACTTATGAAGCATGGTCGTATGAACTAAAGATGCCTTTGTGACACCGGGGATAACTAGGGCACTCTAAACCGTGCTCAGCCTCGTCGGAAGCATATGCAATCGTGGCACAGCTCAGAAGTCCTGAAGCTCCTGCACCAAAAAGTGCAAGTGCTTTGAAAAACTTTGAGCCAGAAAATCCCGGTCCACCTTGACCATTGTTTGGAAGAAGTGTTGGGAACAAGGAGCAGCCTGGAAATCATGCTAGAAATCAGTAAACGAGAAACGGAACCTCCAATTAATTTTTCGCAGAATCACGCTTCACATAATCGCGAGCAAGTTACCAAACAAATTTTAAACGCTCATTGAAGCAACAGCTGTCCCTTGAGCAAAGCGAGAGACAGGATTTCGCATTTGAAGAGTAACGAATGAATTGAGTCATGGTTTACAAAATTTACTCGGCATGTCGTCCAAGTAAGAATGTGCTAATGTGTATACTCCATTGTATGTGTTGGCAGATTTGATTATGACAATTTCCATCAAGACTAGAACAAGAGGAAGTTGGAAAAAGATCTTCAAGGATCGAGCGAGTCAAGGAAAGTCGGTTCTCACTACATGGCAAGAAAGCCGGCTAAGGAAAGCATCCTTTGTAGGCTCAAATATGGCAAGAAGACGTTGATCAATCTGCAAAGGAAAGAATCTGCTAGAGGCTTAACTATGGCAAGAAGCCGTTGATCAATCAGCAAAGGAAAGAATTAATTTGAATTTGAAAGCCATCCTCACCAAGTATAAATAGAAGAAATCAACAAGCAAGAGGTGTCAAACCTTGAAAGTGTGTGTAAATCAAGATTGATCCATAGCTATTGTCTAGCACTTCTCTAAGTAATTAGTGTGTTCAAGAGTGTGCTTTGAGTACTTCATTCAACTTACTGATGCAAGGCTGTGAGTGTGTTAAACAGCCGTGAACAGTCCCACAACTGACAAAGAAGACAGTTTAGTGTTAGGTTGTCTTCTAGAACTCGTGTCTTTGTTCCAGGTTCATTCATTCAACTGTAATCTGGAATCTTTGTTAAGTTCCAGTTTAATTAGATTTAGCAGTGTTCTACAGCAACTGTACCCTCACATTGTAGTTCGATTTTCCAGTTTAATAAACTAATATTAATTCTGGTATTTCGATTTTACAATTGGTATCAGAGCGGGGTTCTCATAAAAAGGTTTAACTAACCTGAGAAAAGATCCAAATGGCACTACACGCGGATGTTTATGCCGAAGGATCATCCTACTCTAGACCTCCCCTCTTCGATGGAACAAATTAGTCAATCTGGAAAAATCGGATTGAGGAATTTTTCATCGCTATAGATTTCAGACTATGGAGAGTAGTAAGTCATGGTCCGTTTTCTATCACCAAAACTGATGGTGACAAGAAAATAGACAAGAAATATGAGGACTTAACCGATGACGATATGAAATTGCTCTCACTTAATGCGAAAGCAAAATACATACTATCTTGCGCCCTTACAAAAGAAGAATATAACCGAGTGAGCACCTGTGCAACCGCAAAAAAAATGTGGAAAATGCTACAGGTAACTCATGAAGGTACATCACAAGTAAGGGAAGAAAGGATTGCATTACTCACTCACCAATATGAAATGTTTCAAATGAAAGTGGGTGAGTCTATCAATCAAATGAATGCAAGATTCTCGGAGATCATAAATAACTTGGTCTCTCTTGGAAAAGTAATTTCTGAAGAGGATCAAGTTAGAAAGATTCTTCGATCATTACCTAAAGAATGGAGTCCAAAAGTGACTGCCATTCATGAGGCAAAAGATCTAAACACATTATCTATGGCACAATTAATTGGGTCACTTATATCTCATGAACTAACACTCATGAATAAAGAAGAAAAATCAGAACCTAAATCTTTAGCATTTAGTGTTAGTCAAGAAACACAAATTATTGAGCATGCATCAGAAGAACAACTAGATGCGGAACTAGCATTAATTACCAAAAGGCTACGTATGATTACGAGTGCTAAGAAAAGGTTCCGAAAGGGAAACCCACGAAGACCTAACACCGAACAACAAAGGGTCGACCCTATCATATGTCATGAATGTGGAGAAATAGGCCACATCAGACCTGAGTGTCCTCAACTCAGAAGGAATTCAAAACCTAAAACGAAATCTCTGACAGTGACATGGGATGATTCGGATCCAGAGCAGTTTGACAATGAAGAGGATTGCATCGCCTTCATGGCTAACAATCAGGTACAATCGATTACCTCATCTGAATTTTCAGAAAATCCAGATGATATTGATCTGCATGAATTACTTGAGAATAGTCAAAAGAAGATACTTGAAATAGCAAAAAGAAATAAAGTATTGGAAGGAAATATTTTATGCATTCTTAAAGAAAAACAAGATATGAAGAAAAAATATCTTGAAACTTTGTCGATTTTAAGAGAGGAGAAGGAAGTAATCTTAAAAGAAAATGAGTTCTTATCAGAAGAAAATTCCAGGCTTATAATCTCTTTGCACAATTTACAAAAAGCTAAAAAGGATAATAGGAAAATTCGCCAAAAACCCAAACAATGTTATAACTGTGGAAAAATTGGTCATATATCATATTTTTGCCATTCAGCTAGACCCAAAACCAAACGGATTTGGGTACCAAAACTAACTAATACTAATCTTGAAGGACCCAAAACAAAAGGGGTACCTAAAAATGCTTTATGATGCAGGAACAACATACAGAGCATCCCAACTTTGACAAATGGATTCTCGACAGTGGGTGCTCTAGACACATGACAGGCAACACAAAGGCATTTGCTAACCTAGAAAACTGTGACGGAGGATATGTTACCTTTGCAGACAATACCAAAGCTAAGATCATTGGCAAAGGTTCTATCGGCACAGGCTCTGGTACTTATATAGAGAATGTATGGCTGGTAGAAGGACTAGAGCATAATCTTATAAGTATCAGTCAGCTTTGTGACAGTGGATATCAAGTAAACTTTTCACACACACATTGTCACATCCTAAAAAATAATGACACAATCTTCTCTGCCCGTCGAGACAGAAATATATACAGTCTCAAACTTGTTGATCTTTCTAACCAGAACATTGAGTGTCTTACAGCTGCAGAAGATGTTAGTTGGACATGGCACAGACGTCTTGGCCATGTCAATATGGACTTGCTCTCTCAACTTTCAAAAAAGGAACTGGTAAAAGGGATTCCCAAAATACACTTTGCTAAAAACAAAGTATGCGATGCATGTCAGAAGGGCAAACAGGTACGTTCCTCATTCAAATCAAAAGACATGGTTTCAACCAGTAAACCTTTGGAACTCCTTCACCTAGATCTCTTTGGACCAATGAGAACGCAAACCATTGGTGGAAAAAGGTACGCATTCGTAATCGTTGATGATTTTACCAGATTCACTTGGGTGGGATTTCTAGCCCACAAAAATGAAGCACTTTCAAGCTTCATTTCACTTGCTAAGCGTATCCAAAATGAAAAAGGTCTTTCTATAAAAAGGATAAGAAGTGATCACGGAACTGAGTTTCATGAAAAACTTTTCTCTGAATTTTGTAACGACAATGGATATATGCATGAATTCTCAGCACCCAAAACTCCTCAACAAAATGGAGTAGTTGAAAGAAAAAATAGAATTCTCCAAGAAATGGCCAGAACCATGCTTAATGAATATGACTTACCAAAATTATTTTGGGCGGAAGCCGTAAACACTGCTTGCTATATCTCTAACAGAGTTTTTCTACGCCCAATTCTTAAGAAAACTCCATATGAACTCTGGCATGACAAAATTCCAAACATCTCTTACTTTCATGTTTTTGGATGCAAATGCTTTATACTAAATGATCGAGAAAATCTTGGAAAATTCGATTCAAAGTCTGATGAAGGTATTTTTGTTGGGTACTCTAATAATAGCAAGGCATTTCGTGTCTTTAATAAAACTAAAAGAAGCATTCAGGAATCCATGCATGTTACATTTGATGAAACTAACCTAATTACCAAGGAACCTTTGAGTATTGAAATTCCAGATGAGATAATTTCAACAAGATCTCTGGATCACAGTACCAAGGAATCCGACATAGGTACAGGGACATGCTTGGAACAACCGAAGGCTCATAGAAAATTTAAGCATACATCAAGTCATCCACCTGACAGCATCATCGGAGATCCAAATTCCAGTGTAACCACCAGATCAAAAACACAGCAAGTTGTACTCGACAATAAACATAATGAGGTACTTCTTTCACTCATTGAACCAAAAAACGTAGAAGATGCCCTACAAGACCCTTCGTGGGTCAAAGCAATGGAAGAAGAGCTCAGCCAATTCCAGAAAAACCACGTTTGGAACTTAGTGGAACGACCACCACACAAGTCAATTGTGGGGACGAAGTGGGTATTTAGAAATAAGACTAATGAAAATGGTAAGATTACCCGTAATAAAGCACGATTGGTGGATAAGGGATATAGCCAACAAGAAGGTATTGACTTCGATGAGACCTACGCTCCAATAGCTCGATTGGAATCAATACGTATACTTTTAGCTTACGCATCCTTTAAACAAATTACTCTTTATCAAATGGATGTGAAAAGTGTTTTTTTAAATGGTATCATTCAAGAAGAAGTGTATGTTTCTCAACCACCTGGTTTTATTGACAAAAATTTTCCAAATCATGTTTACAAACTTTCAAAAGCACTTTATGGTTTAAAACAAGCCCCCCGAGCCTGGTGTGAAAGGCTTAGCACTTATCTCTTATCAAATAAATTTCGTAGAGGGTCCATTGATACGACACTTTTTGTAAAAGAAATTCAAAATGATTTACTTGTCATTCAAATTTATGTGGATGATATAATATTTGGAAGTACTAATGACAAGTTATGTCAAGATTTTTCTCAATGCATGCAACAGGAATTCGAAATGAGCCTCATGGGTGAATTAAGCTATTTCCTTGGGTTACAAATTATTCAAACTTCCGAAGGAATTTTTCTCTTCCAAGAGAAGTATACAAAAGATATACTTCGAAAGTTCCAAATGGAACAATGCAAAGAAATATCTACCCCTATGTGTGTCTCCACAAAATTGGAAAAGGACGATGATGGTAAGTGTTTTGACGAGAAATTATATCGAAGTGTCATCGGTAACTTGCTTTATCTCACTGCTAGTAGACCCGATATACTATTTGCTACTACTATGTGTGCACGATTCCAATCTAACCCTAAGGAATCTCATTTTAAAGCCGTTAAGCGCATTTTTCGATACTTAAAGGGAACATCTGATTTTGGGTTATGGTATCCCAACACGAAATCTTTTTCTTTGGTCGGATACTCTGACGCTGATTATGCAGGATGTACCACTGACAGAAAAAGTACCAGTGGCACATGTCAATTTCTTGGGGTCCGCCTTGTTAGCTGGAGCAGCAAAAAGCAATCAGTTGTAGCACTCTCTACAACTGAAGCTGAATATATGGCTCTTGGTAATTGTTGTACTCAATTGCTCTGGATGAAACAAACTCTCTCTGATTTAAATCTCTCATTCACAAATATACCCTTATTTTGTGATAATACCAGTGCTATATGTATTTCTAAAAATCCCATGTTTCATTCCAGAACCAAGCACATAGACATTAAACATCATTTTCTGCGTGATCATGTCAATAATAACACTATACATGTTCTGCATATTGACACAAATAATCAGCTAGCAGATATCCTCACAAAGCCTCTTCCTGAAACACGCTTCTGTGAAATTAGAAGTAAATTAGGCGTTCATAGGTATGAGCCAGGAAAATACTGTTAAACACACTTGCACGGCCCCTCTTGATGATGAAGGGGGAGAACGTGAAGAAAAGGTGGTTGCTGAAACAGAGGTAGTTGAATCATAAAGAAGACAATGTCTTGCTTATGCTCGATCTTTTTGCTCTTTTTTAGTTTATGTTATGAACCTGGTCTGGTATTTGTCTTGGCGTTTAGTTTCTATTTTTTTGACTTATAATTGTTTCCTTGGAACTTATGAACCGTCTCTTTTATCTTGTTTGTTCTATTAGCTTGATATCTATGTCCATTGGAACTTATGAACCTGGTCTGACATCTTTTGAAGCATACTCCACACTTATGAAATTCTATTTAGTTTTCAAAGTTACATAAGACAGGTTGATGCACGGAGACAGGGGGAGCTCCCAAAATTGTCATCATCAAAAGGGGGAGAATGTTGGCAGATTTGATTATGACAATTTCCATCAAGACTAGAACAAGAGGAAGTTGGAAAAAGATCTTCAAGGATCGAGCGAGTCAAGGAAAGTCGGTTCTCACTACATGGCAAGAAAGCCGGCTAAGGAAAGCATCCTTTGTAGGCTCAAATATGGCAAGAAGACGTTGATCAATCTGCAAAGGAAAGAATCTGCTAGAGGCTTAACTATGGCAAGAAGCCGTTGATCAATCAGCAAAGGAAAGAATTAATTTGAATTTGAAAGCCATCCTCACCAAGTATAAATAGAAGAAATCAACAAGCAAGAGGTGTCAAACCTTGAAAGTGTGTGTAAATCAAGATTGATCCATAGCTATTGTCTAGCACTTCTCTAAGTAATTAGTGTGTTCAAGAGTGTGCTTTGAGTACTTCATTCAACTTACTGGTGCAAGGATGTGAGTGTGTTAAACAGCCGTGCACAGTCCCACAACTGAAAAAGAAGACAGTTTAGTGTTAGGTTGTCTTCTAGAACTCGTGTCTTTGTTCCAGGTTCATTCATTCAACTGTAATCTGGAATCTTTGTTAAGTTCCAGTTTAATTAGATTTAGCAGTGTTCTACAACAACTGTACCCTCACATTGTAGTTCGATTTTCCAGTTTAATAAACTAATATTAATTCTGGTATTTCGATTTTACAGTATGCTCTTTTGGCATGTAAAATTCTATAAACCAATTGATAAATTACTAACTTTTAGAAACTTAAGCAACCACTACACAATTAACTTCAGCTCTATAACCACCTCATTCTACAAATATTACAGGCATAACCCAAAAAAAAAGCAGCATTTGCCTTTAGCTCTTATTCTGAGTTATAATTTTCTCTTAATTCTGAATTTAAACTAACTTAAAACATCAAAGTTACAAACCACTCAAAGAAACAAATTACCACAGTAATATTTAAGCAAATAATGAATCAAAGACAACAAAAAGTGAATAGCAACACCTTGAAATCAGAGGCTAGGAGGCTCACGGACCACAGTACTTTGGCGAGGGAATTGCGCGATAAATCTGTTGACTCTTCCAAAACCTGATTCTGCAAAAAGAAAAAAAGCAAATAAACAATGATTGTTCACTGGAGGAGTGGAACAAAAAATAAATCAATTACCAAAAAAAAAAACTGAAGATGAAAAGTAAGAGAGAAGTGAAGATTTACTCATTTTATTATTCTCATAAATTACACACACACGCACGCACGCACATACAGCGAGAGAGAGAGAGAGAGAGAGAGAGGAGGAGGAGAGAAGGCAACGACTGAAGGTGTGTGGAACTGTGGATGACTGCCTGTGAGCATTGCCTGACACGCAAATAACCAGTACAGAACTAATAGTCTCAATAAACCGGTCTGCTAGCGGTTAGTTGACGAATTTACGAAATTGCCCATCATTTAATCCTTGTTGCTCCAATCGCCGTCAATAACAACAATAATGATATAAAGAGAGATACTGACACACTCGATTTAATGACATACTAAATTTTTTAATAGCATCTATATCATCAAAATATTTTTGATTATTTTTAATAAATTTATAAAATTAATAATAAACAAATAATTACTAAAAAAGTTAAAAAAAAATTATAATGAAAAGTATTAACAGATGAAATACGATAGAGATGAGAGAAGTGGGGGTGGAGAGGGATAAAGTAAAAAAAACATGAAAGTAGAGACGGGAAAGAGAAGGAAAAAAAAAAAAAACAAATCAAAAAAATTCATTAGACCAAAGATAGTTATTAAAGATTGATCCCCTTAAATAAAAGTAGTAGTATAGTATAAATAGTATCGATAATTGACGGTAGAAATGGTATTAAAATTTAATCACATAATTATTTTCTTTTTTTTTTTAATTTAGTTTCTTCGTTGGTGTTTATTAACTGCCAAATTGGTCACAATTTATCCTTTGGACTCAGGCCCAATATAAGACGTCATTGCTTGTGGCGTTGTAGGCAGCCCTAGACCCTTAATAGTTAATAGTGGTGGGCTCTTGGGTCCATGGAATTGAGCGTTGGTCCAATACGTTTTGATTTATTTTTCATTTTTCGTTTATATTAATAGTTTTATGAATTTTTTTTTTTTATCAAGATTCAAATTTTGATGGAATTGATAGCGGATATATTTCCATTTTTGCCTTGGTCTTATTAAATTTATAGAACTATTTTTGGTCGAACTATTAGAGATAACGATTCTTTACATTTTTTTATTTGTTGTAATTAAATGATAACTATGAAACAATTATAGTTAATAAACATTGAAATTGTATTATACGTTCTCCAATTGAAAATTGTTGATATAACTTGAATTTTGATGTTTGGAATTATAATCAAACTTATTACGGTGTGATCTAAAGTGAATCTTTTGTAGATACTATGTTGGAAGGAAAAAAGCCTAACCTCTTGAATTGATGTTGTCGTTTTTGTAATCTCCATGTTTTCGACCCACTTCGAGTGTTATGTTAAATTGAGGATATCAAAGTATTTTGGGATCATGGGCTGTCAAATTGTACAAACATTTTTCCATTGCAGTGAAACTTTTTCTCTATATTATCATGAATGTAGATATCTCTAGTCGAACCACTTTAAATCTTCTTCGTTGTATCGTGATTAGGTTTGTGATTATTGTGCGCTAATCTTAACAAAAAAAACTTTAGAGAATAATCCTTTGGTTTACAATACAAGAACATGAAACAACCCTATGAGATCCTTAAATGCATTAAGACATTGGGCTTAAGTACAAATTTGTTAGGATGCGGTCCCAAAATTAAAAGTTATGATTGGAATCGATCTCTCATATTAATCCACTTTATTATCCTTTAGTACATTTTTATAATTATTTAATCATCATATTTATTACATATCGAATATTGGCCCCTTATAATAATTATTTATATATATTTAAGTGAATTGACTAGTTGATAATTAATTTTGAATTAATTTTCTAATGCAACAATATATATAACCCAGTCAAACCGCTAATCCGAGGTCATTGTTAAATGCCCACCCAAATAAAGCAAAAACCAAGAAAGGGCAAATTAGGAAACACCGCAACGCGTGCGAAATAACCCAACAACACGTGCGAGTCAACCCCCCACCCCCGCACCTATTTCTTTCTCTCTAAACAGTGAAAGCCACCCTAGTGGAGTGAGAAAGAGCTCTCTCCCAACGCCTCCTCTCCCTATTTCATTTCCTCGTTCTTCTTTTCTAGAGAGAGACAGAGAGAGACGAAATTTCTAGAGAGATAAACTGACAATTGCTGATCGAAGGGGCTGCCTGAGATAAAATCGGACACCGTAATCGGATCCAAGTCATGTGGAGAAGGCTCTCGACTCAGCTCCGAACTCTCGCCCCGACCCGATCGGCCCCCAGGCATGCCCGGTGCGCCGTGGGATCTTCGACGGCTCCGACGAATGTTCTCCGTTCGTTCGCCGCCTTCTCTCGCCATTTCAGCACTGCATCTGGTGTGTACACCTCAGCCAGCCCTAATATGTGTGTGTATTTATTTTTTGAATTCTCGGGATATTTGTAAATGTGATTTGGATTGATACACCTGTTATCTGAGGTGAATGTTTGGGGATTGTATTGATGAATGATGATAAAATCCACTTTTGGGTTGATGAATGTGTTAAATAGGGAATGTGACTGCAAAAAAAGTTGAGGATGTAATGCCGATTGCTACTGGTCACGAGCGCGAAGAGCTTGAAGCTGAGCTCCAAGTTAGTATTCTTTGTCACGCTTTATTATTAACTTTTGCCCTGCTTTTATCAAAGAGACTGTTGTCCATGTTTGATTAATATCTTGAATTGTGTTGATTAGGGAAAGGACATTCTGGAAATCAACTACCCTACGGGCCCCTTTGGAACAAAGGTCAGTCATATATCCCATGAATCTCTTTAGTTATTCATTGCGCATGTTGGGTTGGTGTTAAATGCCTTTAGCTAATGTTACAGTGATTAGTGTCCATCACAAGTTGCTACATTGCATGATAAATGCTTGTTACTCAAAATTTGATTAAACAGACAGTGTGATATGTGTGGTTAGGAGCCTATGAGTAATTAGAAACATCGACAATATGATGTTTGCTCAAGTGTAGCCATGTTACTAGAAATTGCAGTCAAGATAGCACAAAAATAAATGCACACACATATCTATGTGCACAGGCTTGGATATCTTTCCTTTCTACACTTCTTTATCTATTTTGGCTTTGTTCTAAACCATTTCTATATGTTTCCTTTGTTTGGAAGCCATCATTCTTTGTGTTTGATGGTTTGAAAGGATGTTGTCTTAATTCTCCGAAGATTAGATTGTCTGCATTAGTGATGCTTTTATGTGTTCTTTTGGTCTATTTCTTGTTGAAGGAAAGACCACATTGAGTTCC
This sequence comes from Petrea volubilis, assembly GCA_026212405.1. NCBI lineage: Eukaryota > Viridiplantae > Streptophyta > Magnoliopsida > Lamiales > Verbenaceae > Petrea > Petrea volubilis. The sequence continues at coordinate 25,232,370 of CM047876.1, read as the reverse complement.
TCTAAGTTACTCTTACACTGGAAAAGGGAAGTAATGGCAAAAAGGAACCTCATTGCTTTTCTGTAGTGGGGGTGAGGAACATAGAGCACACACCATATAGCATGAATTTTACACTATAATGGGCTTCCGGTCACACAGTTTGTTCCTTGCCACAGTAACATGATTTTCCTAGCTGAAAAGGTCTGCGAATTCCTGCTCTGGTTGCTACTTGTCCTATTATTTTAGTTTCAATGATTTAGTATCTTTGCTAGAAGATCTAGAACTTTAAGGATTCATGTGGCCTAGAGGTTTATTGTGCTTATCCATTTTTTCTATAGAAATAGACATCTGTCTTCTGTATAGCACTTTTTCTATTTGAAATATGGTATATGCCTCATTTTGACTAATATATGTTGTGATGAACAATTTCTACTTCATAAAAGGTATTATTTTGCAAAAGAAGGCAATCATAAAAATGTGCCTAGCTACTCAGGACTCTTCTGTTTCAGTTACACTACATGTGCAGTCTTTACGGATGAAGTAAACTGAACATTCTTAAAATTAATTGCAATAGCTGTTGTAACTTACGTAGGTAAATAAAGAAAAAGACGGGCAACAAAAGTGGTTGTTTTTTGTTTCCTGCTGTGGTCAATTAATTAGTTTCTTAGTGAACTTGTTATATCCTCACTTAGAATACACAACTCTTTTGGGGTGCTGTTGCATTTTCACTCTTTCGTCTTCAGATTTGGTTGGTCAATCAATTAGTTATTCTTGGTGAACTTATTACATCCGTCACTTGGAACACACGGCTCTTTTGGAATGCTGTTGCATTTTCACTCTTTTTTCTTCAGATTTTTTGGTCATCCATTTGCCTTCTTCTTTGAAATGCATGCATGGGAGAGTTGATATGTTGTTCTTATTTACCTCCAGGAAGCTCCTGCTTTGGTTAAGTCTTATTATAACAAAAGAATTGTGGGATGCCCCGGAGGTGAAGGCGGTAAGTCTGAGAACTGCACTTTATGGTTTTTCCCATCATGCTGAATCTTGATCTGGTTCCCCTTTAAACTTTTAACAGAGGACGAGCATGATGTTGTATGGTTCTGGCTAGAGAAGGGCAAGCCACATGAGTGCCCAGTATGCACACAGTACTTTGTGGTAAGTACTTGATATTTTAAGTTTGCTGGTAAAGATTGGCAAATATTTGGTTTATGTGAACTATTAATCTGTCTGTTATGATGCATCCTGTGGTACTAGAGGAGCCTCATTTAACCATATGTTATCATCGACGGTATCAGTTTACCGGAGTGATAAAGTCTTCTTTTGAACACCATACAAAAATTTACCTCGACTTAGTGAACAAGTATTAAGTTTATTAAACATGTTTTTTCAATTGATGTGATAAATTATTATTACATCATTATTATGGCCTTACTAGATCTATAGGCTGCTTCTTTCCTTTTGTTCATCTTCCTAAGCATGCACTTAGCAAGCACCGAAATTCTTGTTTTCATCCCCCTTTCTTTGTTCTTTTGTGTGTGTGTGTGTGTGTGTGTGTGTGTGCGCGTGTGGCTGTTTTCTGGTTTGGTCTTTTTTCCCTGTCTCGCGTTTCCAATCGTCTCTCCCTCAATTCTCCTTTATCCACCAACAGCAACTCAACATCAAAACAGCCGGCCACAACTGCCCCTTAAGTTTAATTTCATAATAACCAAACCAACATATGATTATACCTTCAGATGTTTGCAGTTTTTATATTTCATCTGCTGGCCTGGGGTGTGGGTGCGGTATAGTTGGGTAATGAGGTAAAGCTGCAATGGTCGAAAAGGGCTTTTTGGGCTTGTTCGTTCGCTTGATAGAACAAAATATTATCCTGGTGCCTTGAGTGCGTGCCTGTCTAATACGCTTGGTTTAACTTTTTACGACCTCTTTTTGGTTGACAGTTGGAGGTGGTTGGCCCTGGCGGACCTCCTGATGGACATGGAGATGAGGACGATCATCATCATTGAATATAGTTGGCAATTTTGCTGCCAGAATAAGATCTGGTGACAGGATGAGCGGCTTTGTAATATTCTTCAGCTTTCAAAAAGCTTGTCTCTGCACGCTTACTTTTTGATGGATCTGTGAGGTTGCTTTGGCAACGTTTTAACGTGTTTCTCCTGGACGGTATTTTTTGGATTTAAAGCATGAGCCCGACATCCATCGGAAGTATGGATTTTACCCTTTCTGCTGTAGGATACAATAATTGATGGCAACATTTAGTCTAATCTAGCCACTATTGATTGTTACTGCAAACATGAGGATCTGCACTTTTCTATTGTTGAAATGCATCGATCATTGTTTTCACACCTTTTGAATGCATGTTCCTTCAATTAGCATTAACAAATTTTGAGTGTTTCTAACAAATGAAGTCATAAGCAGGCATGTCTAGGTGCTAAGCTCACCATGAACGCTGTCTCATATTGGTTGTTATCAAACATAAAATTGCTGTAGCTAACGATCGCTAAAAAACGCATACACAAATAATTGGTGTATATGATTAGTTGAATAACTGTATACTAATAAGCAAACTTCATAAGATATAAGCTCGTTGAGAGTTGTAATTTGGCCCGCATGCCTCCTCTATAACCAAGATATGCTGAGAGCACGAGTTGATGCTATGCTTGAGTGAGTTAATAAGGTATTGATTGGATATATGTTGATATTATAAACTATAAAGTGAAACATCGATATGCATGAATGACTTTATTGCCCCCGTTGTTGGATCAAGTGATTAGGGGTTTGGATCATTTAAGTAAGATTTTGTGTTTTGAGTTTTGTTTATGTAAAAAATAACTAATGAAAGAGTAGCCATCTATACGAATTTCCACAATGCTCATTTCATATTCAATGGGGTCCAATAGAGTGCCGAAAATTGGAGGTTCATAGAAAAAAAATTAAATGAATTTATGCCATACTTAAGTGATTTTATAAGTTATTGGTGTTAGTATAGATATACACGTACACACGATGATAGTATAAAGTGAAATGCTAGTATTTAGTTCGATATACCCGAAGGCAGCTGGTTAAAGTTTTTAGGGGTACTCTTTTTTTTTTTTCTTGAAAAAGGAAAGAAAAAATGGAGGAGTGCAATGTTTCCATGCCTTTCAGTTGGGGATATTTACATGAAAACCAATTAATAATTGAGCCTTTAAATAGCACACTATGACATAATAAAAATAAAAGTGGATTCAAAGAGGTGACCTTATATGTCAATCTTACTAATAATGAGAAAAAAAAATTGAAAACGCATTAATATTAAGAGAAGAGAGAAGAAAGAAAATATACATGAGAATTGAAACATCAATAGAGATCAAAGAGACGAATGTGTTTCCTAGATCCCTTAAACACTTTATTAATAGTGTAGATAGAGGAAAAACTACTCCCTACCATTGATCGAGTCTTAACACCTCACAACTTCTTTTTTATTAGTTTTGACTTATAAGAATATTTGTATAATATAATTTTATATAAAGGAACTAAAAGCGTTCTCAAGTGCTAAGACTTAATACTATTGGAATATAGAGTCCATCTGGATGGATTTTTTTTTTAAAAAAAGTATTTCAAACAAAAAAAATTATGTTTGGATGAGACTTTAAAAAAAATAAAAATAAGAAAAAAAGCCAAAAATGACTTTTTTTTAGAAGTTACACCTGTGTAGCTTCAAATAAGAATACCTTTTAAAATATTTTTAACTACTGTATCCAACGCAAAATTACTTAACTAAAAAAAAATTACCATAAAAAAACACCATTTAAGAAACATTTTTTAAGCCATCCAATCAGCCCCATAGTCATGTCAAAATCTTCTCACAGGGACCATCATACACATTATGAAGATTATTTGCATGTGAGTAGGGCGCAGTTAGAAATCGTAGTTTTGAAATGTGATATTGAATTTCTATAAAAATATAAAAAAATAATCTATTAATTTTAGAAATTTAAATTTTTAATACATAAGAATATAGTTATAGCACGACCTTTTACACAAAGTTAAGGGGAAGAAAGTGTCCTAATACTTACTTGTGATGACAAGTAAATAAAGTGAATTACACTGATCACTCCTAAAATTAAATTAATTTATAAAAAGTTTCTTACGTTTTCAAAAATTATCAAAAGTTCCCCTAGGTTATACCCATATTACAAATTTATTTCAATTTCTGAAAATACCTCTTGTTTTTTTTTTGGATGATTTTTACTGACTACCTCTAAGGTTAGGTTAATTTATAAGAAACCCCCTTTGGTTTCAAAAATTACTAAAAACCTCCTGAGGTTATACTAATATTACAACTAGTACCTACTTAAGTTGACTTATCAACAATATTAATTCTTTTTTTTTTCCCTCTGTAATATTGTTATCATAAAATTTTCATGTAATAGATTTGAAAAAAAAAAAGTGATTATTTATTCAAATAAATATTCTGAATTTAATGTTATGAATTTATACTAAATATACGTAATATGCGCTAAATTTATATTTGAGAAAAATATAATTATATGCGTCGTATACATCCATAATGAGAAATGAGAAATATAACCATTGATTGAAATAAAAATTAAAATTAAATAATGCACTTGAAAACTTTATTTAGCTTGAGGCCTCTAACTCATTTCTCTTAAAATTTATTCCGTTTTAGTAATAATATGTCATACTTGATGTGTTGGTAGATACTTTTAATGCATTAAATTCAGAATATTTATTTGAATAAATAATCATATTTTTTTTTCAAATCTATTATATGAAAAATTTATGATAATAATATTACAGAGGGGGAAAAAAAAAATTAATATTGTTATAAGTCAGCCTAAGTAAGTGCTAGTTGTAATATTGGTATAACCTCGGGGAGTTTTTGGCAATTTTTGAAACTATAGGGGGTTTCTCGTAAATTAGCCTGACCTCAGGGGTGGTCAGTATAATTCACCCAAAAAAAGAGAATGGGTGTTTTCGAAAATTAAAATAAGTTTGTAATATGGGTATAACTTCAAGGGATTTTTGATAATTTTTGAAAAAATAGAAAATTTTTCCTAAATTAACCTAACCTCAAGAATAGTCATTGTAATTCGCCCTAAATGAAAATAATTTATAGAGATCTTATTTAATTTATATGAGGAGAAAAAAACACACTAGTGCCAAAGGCATATGCGTTTTGTTTGGTTCAATTAAACAAGAATTTTTTTAGAATTATAAAAGATTGTCATTATGTGGGTTCTTTTGCTAAAGATTTCAATTAAACTACGCTTTTTCCTAATTAGGACTGCAGTCTACCTAATTATTTTATCACTTATAGTTTAAATAAATTATTAATATGGATAAATTTGTCAAATAAAGCATACTATTAAATTCTCCTTAATTTGTATAAAAAAAAATCTTTAACGATACATAATATGAAACGGAGGTAGTAATAGATTTCTTTTGCACAATAATTATAAGTAATTTTTAGAGAGAAAAACGAAACTAATGAATGCTACGATACGTCTTGAAATTTTAAGCAAATAAGCTTTCTTACTCTGCTAAAGGTCATATTAAAAGAGATGAAATTGCCTAAAGTTTCAAAAACCAATAAGAAACATAACATTCAAAACTTACGATTGTATCTTACTCTCTGTAGTGTAAAATTTACAAGGAGAATTGTACTTTTTAGGGTGTGGCCTGTTTTTCGCTTTTCTTTTTCATACAATTACTGATGACAACTATAAATGTTAATCGAAAACTATCAAAGATTAATCCAAAAGTTTGTCTCAATTAACAAAAGATAAAATCATATTATCTATTAAAACTAACGGCTGATACTATTTATAAAATAGAAACAAAGGGTGGTTATTGTAATTATAATAGCAAATCTGCAGAGCTTTTTTTCGTAGTTACTCCTATCATCCAAAGCATAAAACCAAATATTGAACTACCCACGTGGTCATTAGTGATATCACACACACACACACACACACAAAGAACCCTTACATATGATAAAAATAAATAATATTCTCAAATACTTTTTGGCACTGAGGGTGGACCGTGGACCTGCAACACGTCAAGGCTTTAAAAAACACATTCAGATTGAAAATTCCAATCCAATAAAAAAATGTCGGCAGTTTCCCCTGCCGGAACAAAGTCCGCCGTAGAAGAGTAACCAATTAGAAACCATCAAGAGTTCGAAAAGCAAAATCTAGACCCAAAACTGCCAACCCTAAAAACACAGCAACAAAAACATTTTTGTACAATAATTTCAGATTCTTAATCTTCACGACGCCCAAAACCGGAATGCGGCTGTCTTGATTGTCGAGCATCGGACCCTCTCCCGCGAGGGGCGTCTTCCCTACTAGGATAATAATACCTTGACCTTGCCCTAGGACTAGGCAGGTCATACTCCCTATGATAACTCGATCGCGTTCTTGAACTTGCAGGGGTATTTTCTTGGCGATAACTTGATCTGGTGGAATGGGTCTCCCTGTGGTGGCTTGATCTTGTCCTCAAACCTGCCTGGCCATACTCCCTGTCGTAACCCGAACTTGAAGTTGTATATCTTGATCTCGACCTTGAAATATTTGCATCGTGTTCGCTACGATAACTTGATCTTGATCTTGAATTTGGAAGGGGGTCTCCTACTTGAGTATTTGACCTTGAACCGGAATTGTTGGCTGATATGCCTGCCCTCTGATGCCTGTCACTACTTCTTGAGGTACCAGAATCCATCATCTCCTCCTCGGGAGAAGAAGAATACAAACTAAAAAACGACAAAGAGAGACCGCTGAACATTTCGTCTACCAATTCATCCTCAATGTCGGACATTCCACTCGGGAAGTCAAAGAAACTTCCATCACTCCACAAATCATCATCCACCCATTCATCCCAGCTAGGCCACCCATCCCAGTCATACTCAATATCCGACTGGTGTGCGAGTGCATCTTCAATTTCCCTTTGTTGCTCCAGCCTCGTCCAATCTGATTGCCGGATAGGACTTGCCTCCGATGGACGTTCAGAAGGGTGCTCCAGCCTAGCATGCTTCCTTAGCTCGGTATAATTCCCACCGAAGCTACAAGTTTCTAAAGAACAGCTTCTTGTCTTGGCGTTCATGTACCTCCTTGCAGGCTGTATGACATCCCATCCAGTGATGAGTCCCCGACAAAGGGGGCAGACAAGTGAAGTCTGCTCTTCTTCTGATGCAGCAGCTGACTTGCGGAACTGATCGAGACAATTTGAGTGGCGATAGCTTGTGTCACAGATGAAAGGACGACAACCCTTGTCCCTGGACGAACAGAGTAACAAGACAGCATTGTGCGGGTGCTCCATACAAATGGGGCATCGAGCTTCTTCCCATTCTTTTTCATTCCCGGCATGAGTCGAGGAGCTATCACAGTTGCTGCGATCCGAGACCTTTGAGCTGCAAGAATAAGGAGACACCGTAGCCCGGTCAAAGGACGAGAAATTCACCCTTCTATCTTTTGGCATTTTTTGAGAAGCCAAAAATTTTATTACAACTATGTTTTCTTCAGCACTCTGAAACTGCTAACAAATATCCAAATCAAATTTAATAACAGGGTTAGTCAGGGATCTGTCTCATTACATACGTGCAAGAAACAATCAATTAAATAGCCCTTTCCCCAACAGTCAAGACCATGCAGCACAAAAAGCTCCTTCAACAAGAAAAAGTTAACACGCCATATACATTCCACAATACTCGAATTAAACAAAAGAAAAAATATATCCAAAATACAGCACAAACTTATTACTCATAAACAACCACTGCATGATAGAAATCCCATCATTTTGCATTTCAAAGATCTAAAATGTCCAACTTTTGCAAAATTCTCAAAATATCTGGTTATTTAGAACTTCACTCGCATATCATTAATTCTCCAAATACAGGGCTAAGCATACAGAAAAATAAAAAATAAAAAATAAAAAACCCACAGAAATGGATTAATTTCTTAAATTCAACAAATTAACCCAGTCTTCCAAGTTTACATAACTGCATAATTTGCTTTATTACAAATCAGAACAACCCCAACCTCTAAAAGAAAAAACAAAAAAAGCAAACCATGACCGAGTCAATCATCAAAATTCTCCTCTCAATTCTCCATACGAACAGTCAAAATCTAAAAATTCAACAAGGACAAGCCAAGAACAGCACGAAATAATCAGGAACTACAATTGAAAAACCCAACAGCCAAAAATAAACAGAAATAAATTAAAAAAAAAAAGGCGCCTCGTTCAGTTAAATCGCCAAAAACCATGAACAGAACAACAAATCCAGAATCTCAAACCCTAAACCCAACGCGATCGACGTCCCAATAACATAACCCCCAGCATAATTCTGGAAAAATCAAAATCTACACATACAAAGAAGCAAACAAAAAAAAAGTACGGTGAAAAGAAACCTATCCTTGTTGAGATGCAAGAATTGTAGGATCTCGACGTACCTGATGCCCGGCGCGGCCCGGCCCGATCTCCGGAGGTTGTTCGGAGAATGGAAGGCTCCAGAAGGGCTACCAAAGAAAGAGGCTTTCACAACTGCGAGCGAGAGCTGCTGGGTGAAAGGAATCAAATATACGGTAGAACAAAGTTGTTATTTATAGCTTTAATGTAATTAGGCGTAAATTACTAGGCTGCCCCCCCTTTTGATTTGTGGAAATGTGCTGAGGCGGTCCTGGCCGAATTTTGACCTATCTAAATTGGCTTATGCCTAATTTCACTCTCTTTCTCTCTTGTTTCGCTCTCTTATTTCTTTTTTCTTTTCTTTTTGGTTAATAATTTTTGGTCTAATCACGCTAATGGTCCCTAAAGTTTAACAGTTGGAATCAATTTACTTCTTCAAATTTTAGTTATATTTCACTTTAGTCCTTCAATTTTTTTTGGGGGTGTGAAATTGCCAATTAAAGTTTGAAGTTTATTATAATCCTTTAAATTATATATTTTTTGCACTTTAGTCCTTAAAATTTTATTTTGTTCACATTGACTTTTCAAAACTTGCAAATATTGTGCTATTTGCTACCACCAGTGTTGCAATTACTCTGCATTTCTTACAAAGAGTCCAGAATTAAATTTTCTAACTTTTCTAAATTCGAAATGATTTAGAAAAACACACTTCATAGTTATTGCAGTACCCTTTTGTTAGGGTCTAGAATTAAGTGTTTTTATACAGTTTTAAATTTTGGCACAAGATTTTTCCGTCATGAAAGGCATGGGGGGTGTTGTGATGTTTATACTTTTGTTGGTGAATTATTATTAGGCTCTTAAGGCATTTGTCGCTAGGATTTTAAAATTGTAGAAATTAACAATGTTGTAAATTTAGGTAAGTGTGTATATAGTGCTACAACATTAACCTGAGTATATAGTGCTACACCTGTATGTTTTGGAGGATCAGTGTTAAAATATAAAATTTGAAGGATGAGTGTACAGAAATATAAAATTTTAAGGATTAAAGTGCAACTTAAACTTTTAATTGACAATTCTACCCCTGAAATTTTGATTGAAGGACTGAAGTGAAACCTAACTAAAATTTGAAGGATTAAGATATTGCAATTTAAAAATTAAGTACTAAAATAATTCTAAATATAAACTTTAGAGGCCAATAGTATCAAACGTATAGTTTGTATTTATTTATGGGTAGCATGGGCTTGCAGTGGTTGATATATAATACTTGATCCAATAAAAATTTTAACTTAATTCATAGGGTGTTTGTGGGCTACGGTGACCACATTGAACCTAATTATAGAGAGTTATGGAAAAAACAACATCCGGCTGTCGTTAAACTTTTTTAATTGGGGGGATTATATCCAATATCCTGATTTGACACCCACAAAAACAAAACAAAAAAAAAAAAAGTAGTCATTTAACAGAGAGAGAGAGAGAGAGAGTAGTCATTTTTACCTAATAATTCGACAATTTTAAAGAAGAGTTTTCAAAAGGACTTTTCAAAGTGAGGATTCTATAAAAAGTTTCAATAAAGATTAGATATTATTATTTTTATTATTTGCATTTTACATAATGACTAGATGTATCATAGTTATAGGTAATATTTTTTATTATTATTTTTTAGATACTGATGATATCATCTCATGTACCACATTTAAAAGTGGTTGAGGGAGTGACTTGCCGTATAAACAAGTTTTCTTTTTCACCATGCGAAGCATCTTTTTATCAAAAATAAATAAATAAAAAATCCTATTATATTTAGTAAGTGAGAGATGTCTTTTTTTTTTTTATCAAAAAAAAAAATTCCTATTATTTTTAGTTATGAAATAATATCTTACAAAATCGGACCTTCATACTCAGCCAAACAAATTTAGATATCAGTAGGTACATATAATATTTTTTAGGTCAAAATTGGAGACACCTCGTCACCTCCATACAATAGAGTTTTGAAAATGCAGATGTGTAGATAATTGAATAAATTGACCTAAACCTACAACGTCTTCATTAAAATTCAACTTTATCTATTTTGCGGATTAGCTTCAGAGACTGATTACACTAAAAAAAAAAAAAAACTAACTTTAGAGACAGGATGGTTTATTCAATTACATGTACCGGTCTTTCAATAAACGAGAAATAAAGAAAATCAATACAAGATTTAATCTGATTTGGGCAAAGATGCCTACATCCACAAGCAAAATAGAATGAAAAATTCAATATGATGAAAAAACATATTTATACAAACTGATCCACTCCACAACTCTCTCTCTCTCTCTCTCTATCTATCTATATATATATATATATATATATATTATATAATACCGAAAATGGGTTGGGAACATGAGCCAAAAAAAATAAAATAATTAAGTGTTGGGCTGCAGGCTTAAGCCGATGATCAGACCCTCCACTACCAACATAGGCCTCCATAAAAGTTCATTTCGGATTATACCATGTTCTTTTTGGATTGGTCAGAATTCAAATCTATCAAAATTTAAGTCATATAAGCAATAAATAAATAAATGAATGCTACAAAAAAAATACAATGCAATAAAGAAAAGTTCAATTTTCATCACCAATGACAAGGAAATTGAGAGAAAACTCATTGATATTTTCCAAGGCAGTTCTTAAACAACCACTCAAGTTTGACATTTTATATTTTTCTTATTTGAATTTTGCTGGTCCTTATCACTTATCAGTTTTAAGACACTAGTCAAAAGCGTCGCGTTATTATCTCATAACCCATTTACATTTTACAGTGTCATAAAAATACAATTTAATCAAAAAAAAAAAAATTTGAAACATTTTGTCGAAATAATTTGTGTATAGTGTAACAATTAATGCACAACTGATACATTTTTTAAAAATATCACACTATATATATAAATCTTTTTTTGTATTGCGTGTGTGTGCGTGTATGTATATATATATATATATATATATATATTGAATTATATTTTTTTTTAGTAGTGTTCCTAATAAAAGTTTGAAATTTTCTTTACCCAAATCCTACGCATTGGCAACCCATGTGTTAAGCGACGCACATACTTAGGCGGAGACTATCACGGGAAAAAACATGATTGCAATTATATAAATTCTTTCAAATTAATCACAGCTTTTCATATGTTTCATTTGATCGCTTTTTTAGTTTATTGTACTATATATATATATATACTTTTATTCTCCAAATATATTTTTTTTTTTCGGAAAAAGCAAGAAAAAATGGCAGGCCAAGTTCCCAACAATGCCGGAAATGTCACAGGCCAAGCTCAGGTAATTTTATATTACAGTTTTTATTTGATCAATATTGATTTATTGAATTTTATTTATTTTTTTAAAAACTCGATAAATTATTTTCCTAAGCTCCACTCTCAATTTTGTATTAGAATTTTATTATACAATTGAGTTACACTTGTGCTTAATAATATAAAAACTTGTCGATTTTCTAAACGCTCAAGTAAGGGCAAGTTTGATAAGTTTAAAAAAAAAGTACTTCTTGAGTCATGATTTTTAATAGAACTTTTTTTTTAAAAAAAAAAAGTCAAGCAATTTTGTGTTTAGATGAAATAATAAAAATATTTTAAAAAGTCTTTTTTTTTTCTTCTGATTTTTCATAAAAATCCAACCAAATACAATTTGTTTTCCTTAAAATGTTTTTTTTTTCAAAAACTAAATGCATCTCTTTTAAAAAAAAGCATGTCCGAACAAACTCTAATAAGGAATAGCTACCAAAAGAGCTGTTGAGATTCATTATTAAAATTATAATGACTACCCATGAGGTTTACTTCCATTTTACAAATAGTATCAGTTGTTAATTGCTCTCATTACTAAAAAGCCCTCTATCTATTAGCGTCAAGGGATAATGTAATTTCAATAGATATGTATGTATGTGTGTGTGTGTGTGTGTGTATATATATATATATTGGTAATTGAGACAAACTTTTGTATTTTTGATAGTTATCCCTAAACAATATTCCTATTGTACATGATTTTCAATTATTGTTGAAATTTTATTTTCTATCCAATTTTAATACTTGTAAAAGGGATGGAGGGAAAAGAAAAGGTTCAATTTTTTTACTTTAAAAAATAATAATAATAAAATCCTTCATGATTACAAAATTAACATTGCATGTTTTGGTTCGAAATTTAGATGAATAGGGAATGGAATAGGGAATGGAATGAGTCGATGAACCAACCATATGAGTTCCCTAGCGAAGCTCACGCCACCATTCACAACCAAGGCCAGGTTCACGAGGTACACATTCTTCAAGCTATTTTATATTTATTTTTAATTAATATATAAGGAATAAAAAATAAAAAAAAAAGTTGTTCTTTTATCTTTCAGTAAACATCGAAATTGTATTTGAATTGATGAATTTGCAGCTACAATTTTCAAATTCATAATAGCAATTTCATTAAATTTATTTCGATAATTTTGATTATGATTGATTTGAGTTAAATGCAATGTATCCATCCCACTAACTCACTAAGCTTTCCAAGAAATGTCAAAAAAACAAAAAGAACAAAATGTCAAATAAGCTCCTCATTCTTTCAAGATATTGCGAAAAGCCAAGTGTGTAAATTGTGCAGCGATTTCTTTGCCCATCTAAAAGCCAAGTGTGTAAATTGCATTTAAACCCAATAGGTTTTGAGTATCTCAACTCCCACTCCGACTTAACTTTCGAATTATCACGATGAACTTGTAATCCATCCGATGTTAAATTATTTCAAAATCTTCCCTTCAACTTCAAAACATTCGATCCAAATACAGCCCAACAGAACGTTGCATTAACAATCTTTTGCACGGTTAATATGACAGATTGGAAATCAAGTCAAGAACATGACACAAGGAGCCGCGGATATGGGGAAGGGAGCGACGCACGGTATAGTCAACATTGCCCGTGGTGCGGCCACGGGCGCAGCTAACATGGCCCATGGGGCGGCTGATGCGGTTAAGAATACCTTCGGAATGAACAGTCTGGCGAGCCATAATTCTGGCCACAATCCGGCTATGGCCACGGCAACAAACCTTTCCGGCAGCCACCGGAGTATGGGGGGGCCAAACAGTCAAACCAATATTGATATGGAGGGATTAAGATATCCAAGCCATAGGGATAGCTCAGCTAATTATCCAGGCAATGCCAACAACAATCCAAGCAACCCTAATACTAGGCATATGTGATCAAGTGATTTTTTCTAAATTCCCTTTTCATTGAAATAATTTGTTGGTTTTGTAGTTGTTTTTTGGGTTGTTTATCAATTGGTGCAATTGTTCAAAGTGGATTTATACCATCTTTTGTGACAATGGCACTTGATGTACTAATCATAGTTTTTTTTCAGTTATTTGTCAATTGGTGAATTTGTCCAAAGTGGCTTGAAAAATCTTTTGTAATTGTGGTTGATATATCTTTCTTAATTTATTGGATTTTTGCTAGAAATTTTCTCGAATGAATTTGTATCAGTTTTTTTCTTTTAAATATTCACTTCTATTTTTCTTGAATACATGGGAAAAAGATCATTTTATTCCATAATTGTAATGGGAAGCATGATACATGGCAGAACAATTAATTAAGAAAGAGACATGAACCAAATTCGCATTTCTCATATTTATATATTTATTTGCTTAAGTAGATATTTCATATGACGATGAGGCATTGCCTCAATAATAAGGTATTAAGATTGTGAGTTTGATTTCCTATGAATGTAAGTGGTTTTCTAGAAAATGCAGATATTTTTTTTAATTTGATATTATTTTCTATTTGTTGTATAATAATTTATATTTCGTTGTTATTTGGTAATGTTCAATTGTAATAATTTGTCCTTCATACAATAAAACCCGAATCTGAATCTTCTACTGCATAATCATACATCATCTTCTACTGCGCTCAATAATACATATTATGTGTCGCACTGGACAATTGAAATAAGGAATGAGAATATGTTGAAAGATCCGAATTACCCCCACAAAAACGAACCCCTCACCCCACCTAAAAAAAAAACCACCAAAAAGGAAAAAAAGAAAGAGAAAACACAAATATTGCATACATTTTCTTAAAACACATATAGAAACAAAGAATCCAAAATGAAGCCAAACTTTCAAAACAGCCAGGAAGCTATCAATGCCAAATTTAAGGCAAATAAAAACTAGTCAGATACAAATATGGCGTTTGAGAATAGTGAACAAGGTAAATGTATATATATCTCTATATACCATTCACTCCACACTCTATTCTCTCAAAACCTGATCCCAGATCATGAATGACCAAATATACAACTTCTTCAGGGGTAGGGAGACAAAAGGATTCACGTATACAAACTCAAAGCAAAGTAAAATGGGGCCATACAGATGCAAGATTTAACAGCAGAACAGAAACGACGAGCCGATATATCGAATAAGCTTCTTACGCCATGTTTGGTATACGACGACTAAGAGCCCCTTCTGCTTCTGCTTAGGTGGCTCATGTTGGGAGGATACAAATCTCTCTGACCAAACGGGGCACTACTTCGAGGGCCTTGAGATGGAGACCTTGGAGATGAATTTGATAGAGTCCCTCTTGCAAGCTCGGATTCCAAAACGTTGGCTTCTTCGGCAAGCAGCTTTAACTGATTCAATAAAAGCAGAGCACGAAGAGTGTAACACCCATCCGTTGGCATTTTATCATGCTTAAAAGACTATAGGGGAAATTGAATACGCTAGAGGAGCAATCGCTAGAGACAACAAATTTAGTCATTACCTGAATTTCGTTTTCTCTCAGGCGATCTTGAAGAACAGTCATGGCAGGACTCAAGCTGCAACGAGTCACACGGCAAATGTCATCAAAGCACTGAGCTAAAATAAGCTAAATGAAACATTTTTACTGCGTTTTTACCAATATTCAATCATTTTGCACATGGAAGCCTTGTATGTGGATGTGTGATGAATGAAAGAGAGAGGATGAACTTTGCCATTCCTAAAGATGTGTAAAAAGTACGGTGGTTAATAAACAATAATATAAAATTGTTCATAGGAAGAGAGGAAATGGCAAATATGAAAATCATATAATTTGACCTCGTATTTTGTGCCATTGCTTGGTTAAATGCTGTCCTCTCCTCTTCATATAGTACACGTTGAAGACTTGTAAAGGATGACCAAGGAGAATCGAGATTGAGAAGGGACGATGTAGGCACGACCTGAAGAGGAATTTCCTTTCTGACATATTCTGCCCCGCTGCCAGCAAACAAGAATCCCTTTAAATATTTTTACAAAGAAAAATATGCTATATGCCAATCGTAAATATGCTAAATCGATGTTTGAGATTTGAGAGAATAAAATAAATAGTAGAAAAATGAAAGGGAGCAAAAAAGGAAATTCAAGAATTTTTTTCAGAACAAATGTATAACGAAGTATGATTGTTCTTCTGAAAGCACGTCCGTTTCTATATTTCAATCTTACAACAGTATAAAAAGCAATGTAAAAATCCTGTTACTCCATCAGTCTACCATATACTCACGTTACCTCATCTCCAAATTCGACAGGTGCATGGCTTCTTGCATACCTTCTGACATATCCATGGGATCCAAATCATGAATTGCATTATTTAAACTATTGGCAGGGTAACTACTTCCTGTTTTGGCATCAGCATTCGCGAAAAAACCTCCCAACCGTGGTGATTTGCCTGCACCCTAACCAATCAAAAGCAATTAATATACATCAGCCAGTCCAGGGAAACAATCGGGAAATCCATTGAGGGAAAAGGAAGTATTTTCATTCTAATTATGACACATTCACATGTAACTATATGCAATCATACAAATAACCCATCTTGGTTTTTGAGTTAAACATACCTCCTTTTGTAACTTATCTCCAACTTACGGTTGCCACATTCTTTGATCTCTAAACATAGTTACTGATATTATTCAAATTTCGGTGAACTTTTCAAATTGCTCACGCAGGGATGGATGATGTTATCAAGTTTCTTTAGATCAAATCTCAAAAGTAAAGGAGGTAGTTGTAACTATGGAACTAAGAGGAAATGTCTATGTGATTCAACATAGATAATGGGGAGGATGATGTGAGTGGCTGGTCATACCTTAGAAGCTATAGCAGTTGCCCCTGAATCTCCTGTGTCTTGTTCCATACTGTCTCCTTTTGAAGAGCCAAACTTAGCCATGGTATTCTCTGAGGAACTCAGAGATGATTCAATATCTATAACAGAACTTTTTTGTACAGGGGAAAGAGATACAGGTTTTATCACGTGATTTTGCTTCCCGTCCAAAGATTGAAATGCAATGACTTGTATCCTCCCGACCTGCAATGATACAAATAACAACTTAGACAAGAAAAAATTTCAAGAAAATGATTTCGGAGGGACAAGCTTATTAGCAGTAACCTTTTGAGCATCTTCACTGAAACAGGAAAATATCAACCCAATAAACCCAGAATCCAATAGCTGATACATTGCCTGAGTCCGCACATCTGCAAAAATCCCACAGCAGAGCATCTTATTTGCATAAAAGATAAGGGTTATATAGACCAAGTACTCCAAGAAAAGAGAATTACCATAAAGAACCTAAATCCTAACTACAAAACATACCACTAAATGAAACTATAGAAGCTTTTCAGTTTTGACAAGAACCCGTCTCAGAAAACCGCACACCAAGTAAAGAACAAAAAAAATCATGGAAAACACTTAAAAGGGAAAAAGATTTGGGCAGGGGCATCAAAAGCCAAACTATGTCGGATTTTATAATCTTCCATGTTCTGGTCATAACACAAGGTAATAATGTGAGAAAAGTACTAATTAACATCCAAACATTTCCCCTTAAGCATTTTGATTTATTAAAAACTCACCAACATGAGAAGGGAGGACTGTAATATGAGGATGTGAGTGGTACCAGCCAATCACTCTTGTCGTAGTCCCGGTTGCCACTGTCATTCTGTGTTATATAGTTAATTGGACCAAGTCATTGACATTCAAATGAGTGAAATACATAAGCCTCAGTTACCATATATTGCATCATGCATGTTTTGAGTCCTAACCTTGTCTATTTAAAAGTGACCAGAAAGTGCTATATGATAATTAACTGAGACAGATAAAAGAAATTGTCCATTAAATAGTTCATGCTTCTTTTTATTTACAATTCTAGCAGGCAACATTCACTAAGCCCAAAATACGGTTTATATGAAGAACAACAAGCTAACATTGTCTAATTCTAATACCAGAGATGCAAAACAAAAACTTTCAAACAAAATATGCAGCTACCAGAATATTGCAGCAATTACTTGTAAGAATTATCCTAGTTTTATATTTCATTTTGCGATCAAATTGTCAAAAAGATTTGAATGTGATAAAGCATTGCAAGAAGGATATCTCGGCATGAACCGATGCAGCAGTGAGCTGCTCCGGGTTAGTCTCTACTCTATCCTTCTGTCGATCGGAACGTGGCTGTGGAAGTGCTCCCCAAATCAATGCAGTTACATTACCATTCTTTGATTGCTGAAGCACAAAAAAAAGAAAAAAAATTGTAACTTAGCTGCACCCCAAAGCATGCAAAACATCAGAAATCAAGTCACAGAAATCACAGAAAGATATGAAACCCCACTTCACAAACACGACAGAAGAAAACTAATATGTGAAAGAAAGAAAGAAAACCTAAGCAGAATACAATCTCCGAATAAGTGACTCATATACCTGATCCACTAGAATGAGTAATGGATTGACTAAGTGGACCTTAATCCAATGCAACCAGTGGTTTCTACAACTGCATATCCAATCATCTGATTGAATAGTGTGACTCAAGAATTTAGAAAGGTAGCTCACACAGTTCTCTTTAAATTCCACACCATCTGTATAGATATCGGAACATAACAATTTGAAAAACCCGTTCGGATAAGGCACCCGAACCTTCAAGCAAAAATGATCATCTTGCAAATTTAATCCAGAAGTACCACATCTTTTATAAACATAACCTGAAGTTCTCTGTATGAATCTGACATTTTGCAAGTGCGGATCAAACTCGGCCTAAATGAGTAACTAATAGTAAATCCTGCTGGTTTAAAAAATAAATCCCCCCAAATCAATTAGTCAATGATGCAAATTTGCAAAACCAATAGGTGAAAACATGAAAGAAAAAATAAAATACAATCTTTCCACAATAAAGCAACGAAATTTACAAAGGCGGCGATATAATCGATAATAGTGAATGAAAAATGAACAAGTCTACAAATCAAGAACTTGGAAACCCACCATAAATTATTATATTCCCACACAAAAACACCAAATTCGAATAGAACAAGGACCCAAACTCTCTAAAGCTAAAACCCACAAAATGGCGAAGATAAACAAGGAAAAACAGAGAATCCTACGAACCTGAATATCACCAAGAAGAAGGCCCATGATCTCCTCAGTCTCAGTGGACAATGCATGGGTCAGACACGTCAACCACACTTCCTCCGACATCTTCACACTCGTTAGAGACATCCCTTTTTCTTTCTCTCTGTACGTATATGTATCAATACATATACGTATGAATTTTCCTATTTCTCGTCCGAAAAGCTCGCGAAAAATCAATTGATTTCCCTGAAAATGGCTTCAAAATTTTGCTTCACCTCCCAATAATGCTGATAGCGAGCCCAACAGTGAGAGTTTTGGTTTGGGGTTTGGGGGAAAATGGGAAAAACCTTTTCTTGGGTTCTTGGGGACTGCGCCGAGTAATTGGTCGGTGTGGTGGGTCGCAGTTTACACGCTCTACACCCTCGATTCCTGGCCGCAGATTCTATTTTCAGAATTCTATTTTAACTTTTGGTAAATTGCAATTCGCCCCTCAAAAAGTACATATTGACACTTTCGTCCTCGAATCAAAAGTAAAAGTATTTGGTTTTACAAACAGGACAAATTAGATCTACACCGTCTGAGTTATTGAGTAATTATAAATTAATTTCACTTATTTTAAATATTATAAACATCCGTCAAGATTTTGGATTTTTGGTAAATATTAATAAAAATATTAAAAATATAACTTTCATGTAGTTATAATAGTCAATCTAATCATCAAAAGATATATATTGTAGAGCCTAACAAAATTTTTTAATCAAATTTGTTATTCTACCAATCTTCACAAAGTAATTTTACTTTATACCACTACAGCTATTTCCTGACATTACTGTCCATAATCCGATACTGTCATTGCCTTTTTCTTAAAAAAAAAATGACTACATATATAATTTCCACATTTTGAACTTATAAAAACCATATAAATCTCATCTCAAAATCCTATCGAAAATAATATAAAGACAACCCGCAATTATATTCTAAATTGATGAATAATAAATTTTGTTAAATTTATATATATTTTTATGAAGATATTTATAATTTTTAAAATTATAAAAATTAACTTATAATTACATTGTACTTCAATAAATATAGACGTAATTTGTTATATATAATAATATTATTATTATTGAAACAAAAACGAGGAAAGCTCGTCTATAGCAATTATGTCTTTTGCTATTCTATTTTTACCAATGATTTTCAAAATATAACTATTAAAGTATTGGAGTTTGGTTTGGCTTATTAAAATCGTAATTCTCTTCCAAACTTTATACTTTAAGAAAAGTCTTATTTCTATAAATTAATTCTACTTTTTAAGTATTTAACATGTCTATTTGAACTCCTATCACAACAATTTCATTAACTTATACTGTTACATTCAAAAACTCATCAATTTATAAGATAAGAAGAAAGAAAAAATGAAATGTCAGAATGCAAATATGAAATAGAAAAAAAATAAATAAATTCGAGTAGAAAACAATAAGACTATAACTTCTTCTTTTTTTCTTTTTTGGATAAACAATAAGACTATAACTATTTGTAGTCAAAGAAGTGTAATCATTATAGTCACATTAATATTGCGGATATGTTAATTGGGAAATTCTATCATCAGTCATGGTTCGTAGGTGACTAACATTAGTCACCTCTAATTTTAACCATTAGATATGGTAAATAAAATCTAAGCCGTCCATATATATGTGACCTGTTACCTGTTGTGCAGGTAAAGTGAAAGGGTTACCTACTACACAGGTTATCCTATGGTTTTAATTTATTACAATTATTTTATTACACTATATATGGTCCCATTAAATACAAACCAATAAAATTATTTTTATAACATATATGTAATTTATAAATTCAAACAATATATTAATAGTTGATAAAAACTTATGCTTAATTTAACTTTTCAACACATTTTAAAAAATATATAACACTGATGACAAATTATTTTAAAAATATATCTAGAATATCAGTATTTGTATTTTAAATAAAAAATTAAAATTTTAAAATTTAAATATTATTATTAAGTAAATTATTCATACTATCTATAAATTTATTATATAATGATTGATCTGTATTGAGATTGAGTAATATATTTTTAAAAGTGCTGCAAATCTATAAAATATATCCAGAAGAGCGCAATAAGTAGTAGTTGTTAAAAAAATATGTTTTGATTATTAGTGGAGGGTATACAAATATCAAACACCAATAATAATAATAATAATAATAATAATAATATTGTTTAACCAAATATATGTCAATGTGGTGTGATATATTCAAATATATATTATTCATAGCAAGTGTAATCAAATATATAATTCAATTATTGGTATTACTAATTATGATTATAATAATATATAATGAATAATAATAGTAGTGATAATAACTATATATTAGCAATATATAGTTTAATGTGAGATAACTGTAAAAATAATAACAATTATAATATTAATAATCATATGTGAATAAATAATTATAATTTACAAGTATTTATGTATGGGCCTAATTAATATAGATCTAAATGACGTAACACAACAATTATATATTGAAAAGTATGTACTCCTTAGAGAAGGTAAACAATTATAACACCCATTTATTCATTTGAATAATTATGACTATAACTATGTGTGTGATCAAATGTAAAGTGAATTCTAATAAATAATATGGTGATAATAATATTAACGATTAGATGTCACACATTCTTAATTTGATGAACAATACTCACATTCTTGATATAAAATATTTAGTAATTGTATTATACGTTCTTCGTATAATAATTGACGATGAAATATACAATATTTTAACAAAATAATTATATTGACTTATTTGAAAATAAACAAAATAAATGTAAAAATAGGTCAATGTTACTAGTTTGTTTGCTTTTAATTTTTGTCCTAAAATTTCTATTTTGTTCGTACATCTATGAATTCAAATAAAAACAATTTTTATACTAGTGTGTCGATGTTTGTAATCATATCTTGGAGAAGATATATATACTCTAATTGAACGTCGAAATAATAATAATAATAATAATAATAATAATAATAATAATAATAATAATAATAGAATGATTAGCTAAATTAATTCACGAGAATAATTAAAAGAAATAATAATAATAATAATATTTGTTGTTACTAAAATAAAATATCATGTGATTTTTTTTAATTAAAGTATAACATTTAAATAGCAATAGAAACTATTTACCTTAAGAACTCTTAATAATTAAGGGAGATTTTTTATATTTGGTAAGGTTAATAATTAAAGAATCATCCAATCTCTTTAGAATCCAACAATAACCATTCTTTTCAAGATTAAATGAGAATTAGAGATGGAAATCTGATTAGAATTGATTTTGTAGAGAGAGAGAGAAATAGTTTGTTTACTTGCAGAAGCTGGTAAGTGTGAGATTTAATTAATTGATAACTTATTTAAAAAATTAAAATTAGTACACGTGGCATTATTTGAAGGCATGACTAACCTTAGTCACCTACGAAGCCGACTGATGGTAGAATTGCCCATGTTAATTTAAAGGAATAAGTCAGTGTTTGGGTGAATGAAGAATACGACTAAGAATAGTCATAATTGGAGAATTCTTAATAATTATAGTTGCATTAATGTTGGAAATATGATAATTTAAGGAATAATTCAATCTTAGTTGAAAGTGATATAATAATAATAATAATCAAGAAAAGGGTATAGTTGTCTAGTTACCAAAATGTGCCCTGGACCCGAAAAGTAGAGAATACAAAAAAGCAAAAAAGACCAATGCAAACACATGTAGGGAAAATTACGATTAGGCCCCTAAGATTAGGTTAAATTACAAGTAGACCCCATTAGGTATGAGAAATTACGCATGCTTTCCTCGAGGTTTGGGTCTGGGTAACACCGAAGGAAAAGATAATGAAATAATTTTGTTATCCCTGTCAGAATATTAAGAAAAAAAAATCCGCAATTCAGGTTAAATATAAAATGATAAGTTTGTGTATTTCCTTGATGGCAATTATCAATTTCAATAAGAGTATTTTTGTCTATAAAAAAATCTGAATTATTGCAAAAAGGATAAAATTGAAATTCCACTATAATTTTTTGCTTACATAAGCAAATTACGGTGTATCAGTGACCAAAATGCACTACCAGTTAGCCGGACCCAAATATCAAGGTAGATATGTGTAATTTTTCATACCTAAAGGAATCTAGTTGTAATTTGATTGAACCTTAAGGAGTTTAAGTATAATTTTACCTATATATATATATATATATATATATATTCTTCTTCTTTTTAAAAAAAATAAATCTCCTTCATATCCATTCATATTGTATGAATCATACACTCAATTAAGGCCTTTTTTTTTTTTGTTTGTTGGTTAAGAATAAAGGCGTATTTATTGAACATTCACAACCGACAATTTCTCGGAACATATACACATCCTTTTTTTTTTAGCATAAAAGCTTGTTTAGAATAAGAATTACAACGATAATTCCATAAGGAGAATAATCACTGAACATCGTAGAACAAGCCAGAAATTTTCATTTGAAGAAACGAACTTTCAATTTGTACACAACTGAAATCATCGTAGAACAGAGCCAGAAATCACTAATCACAACTGACAATTTCTCGCAATATACACAAATCCTTCAATTTGTACAAAAATAAAAAATAAAAAATAAAAAATAGAAGACGCTTTGATCATTCGACAGGGCAACTCTTGCGAACTCCGATAAAAATATGTATAACGAGGCGACGGCCCCTACCAGCCCCAGTTTGATCTGAACCTACACGTGTTTTTTTTTCTATTTACCTCTCCCAAATGATTGAGCATACTCGACAGCCGACCGGGCTAAAGCATCCATCGGATCGATGCATTTTGTCCACAGAGGATCGTCCGGTGGCAAAAGTTCCCGAAATTCATCAGAAGCAACAACAATTTTATTCACAGCTCTCACCAGCAAAACTTGCAGAGTTATTCTGAACAAATTTTGTGCTCCTTCAATGTCGTTTTGGCTTAAGGCCTCGACTGCAGGGATCACGGCGTGTTCCATGGTCGCCTTATCAGGTAATACAACCTCAAAACCCTGCATATAAAAACCGAGTTAGGATTATTATACGAATGATCAAAAGGCGCACGATTATTGGAGAAATGCAGTTATTAGATGATTATGAAACATCCGTAGAAGATTACAAGTTCAGTATTAACAGCACAAAATAAGATTTGCTTTAGACATCATGTTAGTTTCTTGTTCTTCCTTTTGTTTTTCTTTAACGAGTCGACAATGACCTCCCCTATAACATGCGTAATTACTCAAACTTCCCCTACTCTTAGTTTCAGAGTTGAAAAGTTCCCTTTTGATCATTGAAATTTCATCGGAACTGGAATTATTTACATGCGAACCTGGATATCTATGCATGCAAGAACATGAAAGGTTTACGAAATTTTTAATTATAAAAACATTTAACCATGTGTAAAAATCAACAGAAAGGTTTATCTATAAAGTGGAAATAAGTTACGAGGGGGGGATGTAATGTTGAAACCAAGAGGGAATATTTGTGTAACTATATATAGTTATAAGAAAGGGTGTTGATTACAGGAATTAACTAACTTTTCGCAATCTAGACCTCCGTACACTAATCCACAAATGAAGTATACCAAAAAATGATGAACTCTAACTTTATAGTTTTAAGCAAACTGCCATTTCGAAAACCTAAATTATTCAAAAATGACAAGCTTAAATACCTCATTTTTGAGCTTCTCCCCATACACTCTAGTTACAAAAGCTTCATTGGTAGAAACAACACCAATACGCGCAGGGCTTCCAGCTTCGATCGGCCTCAACTTCGCCTCCTTAAGTTCCTTAGCTACACATTCACCCATGTGAAGAAACGGAACACAACACCCCTCTTTAATCTCATCATGCCAACAATGCGATACATGGCAGGGCATCACAATGCAACAAACTCCACACTTCTCAAGAAAAGCTCGTTTACGCCTCAAATTTTCAATTATCGAATCATGATCAATATGTTCTTGTTCGGTTATATTTAGCCCCGGGTCCGAACAAAGGACAAATGGGGTCCCACTTTTTTCATCCTCCAACTTCACTAACTTTTTGGCAAAACTAAGACTCAAATCAACAGAGAGACCTGCAATTATCCCTATACCATTGGCTTGATCGTTTAGTATACCGCTAAACTTTTTGACCGATGAATTTTTAGTCAAGAAGGAAGCCGGGCCGTTGGTTTCTTCGGCTTGTGGGACAACCGGCAATGGAGGTTTCACCGGAACATGATTTTTCTTTCCTTTGCTCTGGCTTGTATCTCTACTTATACAACAGTTTATCCTAGGTAAATAATTGAATGATTGGAAACACAAAGACATTCTTGTACAAAACTCTGTAATGATAGCGATTGACATTTGACAGGATAGATATAGCATTAGCAAGACATTCTTGTTCTCATTTGGGAATCACAGCACCTAGCCCTGCAATAAGAGTTCAAATTTGCAGGATTTTCAAGAAAAATTTCAAGCTTGGTTTTTTACAGAAATTGTGAAAACCCTATAGACGCATTGCTCTTCTCTCAAGCATAGTGACGAATTTATGAATCTAAAATGAAGCATAATCACAAAACAAAAAAACATCTATCAACCTCAAAAATCTCAGTCACTAGAGGGTTTGATATTCAGAGAACTCACAAAAAATGAAAAAATTGAACTCTAAAATAGCAAACCTGAAGAATGAAAGATGTCAAAATCACTTCACCACAGGCTCCTCTCCACATGAAGTACATTTTTCCAGAATCCAAGAACTCAAATCTTTCTTGAACTTTGAAACCCTCAAAGCAACTTATCAAGAAAATTAAACAGAATAGAAGATAGAAAAAGAGAAACCCTCAAATCAAAACCCTGAAAAATGCTATCGTTTTTTTTTTTCAAGAACCGCCAAGAAAATTAGCCCACACACGGCAAGCAATTCCAAATTGAGCAAAAAAAAACCCTCAAACCCCCTTTTAAAATCTAAAACCCGTAAATCTTTTTTTTTTTTTTCGATTTGATATTTATCAAGAAATCAAGAAAAGGGCTTTCAGGGCAAGTGGGGTTCAAGAAAGTGAGTGGAAAAAATAGCCCTCCAAAGAATAGAGGGGTTCTATCATAAATTTCCAAGAAACAAATCAACCATCAATGACCTCGAAAAAAAATATAATAATCTTCACCGTGCAATGTCCTCAATCACAATTTTTTTTTCCTGAATTTTAAAGATGAAAATGATGCAATGATTGTGAACAATGAACTAGAAAACAAAGTTCTTGGTTAGTTTAAAAAATTATCAGAAGAAAAAGGGCAAAAAGAACTAGAAAACAAAAAAGAGTCTCGGTTAATTTTTGTGTAAAATTATCGAACATGGCGCG
The DNA here is from genome assembly GCA_026212405.1 of Petrea volubilis. NCBI lineage: Eukaryota > Viridiplantae > Streptophyta > Magnoliopsida > Lamiales > Verbenaceae > Petrea > Petrea volubilis. The sequence continues at coordinate 25,206,240 of CM047876.1, read as the reverse complement.
TGATTGCATAGTTGGTGTCCTTAAAAAGGGCAATCATCACTCATCAGACATTGTAGGAGAGAGTGGGGTAAGGCTTTGGACAGCAATATGTGAGAAACACCAACGGTCCGAATAATTCTCTTGTCCGCATCGGATTTGATCAATTAATATACAATTTAGAGAAAATAATTAATTACACAGTAAATATATTAATGTTTATTATATAATTGAATGAATTTCGACAAGAATTTTCTTGTAAGTTAAAAAATATAGAATTATAAATCATTAGTAAAATCATATCAATTGGAAATATGCTGACCTTAGATTAGATATTTTGGATAGGAGTGAATTACTATATATGGAAATGAATACTGTGTTAGCCAGGTCTCCATATTTAAGTCGATTTAGTTTTTCTTTGATTAGATTATATTTGTTACTCAAATATGTTGGTTTTTTGTTTTAGAGAAATGTTTCCTTAGCCCAGTAATGGAACGAATATTTACACCGTATTGTTTTGCGATTTTTATAACTTTCGTGAGATCCCATGGGCCTGAATTATGGTTATGTTGTATATGACCAAATTACTATTTTATTTGCAGATTAGACCTAACTCAAATGACAAAATTTGAAGTTCCAAAATTATAAGTCATTGGATTCGATTCCCAATCGAATAATTGAGATCATAGATTTTTAGATTCTAGATTTGATTTCCTACCAAAATGTAATGATCATTGTTCTACTTTGATAATAGTTCTTTGTTCACGTTAGTGATAGTATTTTTTTTAACTATATAATTGTTTCGTTTGTATTTTATAAATCTCTCCAAACATCTAGCAATATTTTGAGGGTAAATTACGTTAAGGATCTCAACTTTTGGGATGTTTTGTACTTTGGTACCCAATTTTTGTAAATTTATATTTTGGTATCCACTTTTTGTAAATTTGCATTTTGGTACCTAACTTGTTATCATTTGTGTGTTGATTTATTTTTTTTTTTTTACAAATTTTCAATTGAATATTCCCTAATATTCTCTACAACATTCCACAAAAAGTTTATTGAAATAGTGAAAAGAAACCATTAATGCACAAATAATAAAAGTTGGGTATCAATTCGCACATTTAAAGAAGGGGAATATGAGAAGAACAATGGAACAAGAGAAATTCTAGATCTGAGAAGAAGGGGACGAAGAACAATGGATTTTAAAATTTCAATTTTGCCCTAAAAAATACATGCTTAAAGAACGTGCTTTGAGATTGACAGAATATTGTCTTTGGTTCCACCGAAAAGTGCAAATGATACTCTTAGAGCACAAATTATAAAAGTTAGACTACTAAAATACAAAATACTCCAAAGGTTATAATGCTTAATATAATTTAATTATATTTTGATAAGCAAATCTTCTTGAGAAGCTTTTAAACTCTATCAAACACCCTCTTTAACCATTTTACATATGAAGCGGTGCTTAATTATTAGTTGTATTTGTTACAAATTTATGATTAAAGCACTAATGATTATATTCTAACTACTAGGCCATCGACACCTATCAATTATCATGCTCATATTCAATTAAGTACTTAAGTATGAGATAATGATCGAGTGGGTGGGCCGATGGCTGTCCTCTCACATTCACTATTTAAATGAGCTCCTTAATCTAATTTTCAACACATACTTAAAGATTTTAAATTTATAAATTGCATCTAAAATGTCTGTGCAAAATAATGCTGTTTTTTTTCTTTTTTTTTTTTAAAAAAAACAAACTTTATCTATTCACTTAATATAATTTTTAAAGAAATATAAAATATCAAAAGTCAACAATATTTCATGTTATTTAATTGGATATTATCTATTTTTTTGATGATAAATTAGATATTATCTAACTGATATTTTTAATCGTTAAATTGGAATACGGTGATATCAAAAAGTATTAAAAAAAAAATAAAAAATTCTATTTAAATATTATCTAAGTGTGTATCGTGTTGTGAGCCCAAAAGTCATATGTGTACACTGCACTAGTGCTTGAACGAATGAAAGCTTAGCAACTAGAGCACCAATAACTTAGTATATTTAATTATTTATGTTCAATTATGAAGTGATTAAACGATGGGATAGCGATTGATTAGAACCCCTTGTGCCTTCACTATCAAGCATAATTGTTCTGTCTTCATAAATGAATTTGAATTTTTCCCTATTTTTGATCAGCCAGTAAAACTTGAGGGGAAAAAGAGAAAAAGGCCAAGAAAAAAGCTCAAAAGTCATTTTTTTCTATAAGTATTTAAAATAGTTTCTAAAGTGAAATCATTTCTTAAGTATTTTTAAATTATTGTGCCCAAATATAAAATTGCTTAATTTGAGGGGAAAAAAAGTAGTCCTATGCTGATGATTACGAGCCATGAGGTTTTTGATATTAATTTTGTTTTTTTGGTTTCTTTATTGTGAAGTAGTTTGCATTGTGCCACTGTAGTTGTAGTTCAGTGGTGGAGGTTCGAACCGATATTAGTAAGGTCTTGAGTTCGAATTCTTTTGTCCTCTTCCCGTTTTTCTTGAGGGAGTGTGTGCGTGTATGTGGGAGTATTTTTTCGATTAACATTTATAGGGTATTCTGAATTGATTGTAATAAAAAAAAAGTGTATTTTGGATTGTACCTGAGATGACGATGAGTAATGGTTTAATTTGTAATACATTAATTAATCATATAATTAATTGAAGTGTACTATATCGTTTCCAACTTAAAAGAAAAAGAAAAAGAAAAATCTACAATAAAAAAAATATGATTCAAAAATATATTTTTTTTAAATCTATCCAAATGGGAATAGGAATGATGAATAATAATTATTATATGATTAATTAAATTTGAACAAAACTAATTCATTTTCATTTTCATTTTATTTTTGTTCGTTTTAACTATTTTAAGTGTTTGAAGTCCACAAGGGCCATATTATGATTGTTCCAAAGACGTTGCAAGTTAATATAAGTTGTGAACATTAGTTTATCCCTCCGTGTGTGTTAATCAAGCAAACAAAGATTTCCAGAAAGCAAGCTTAAGAAGTTAATCAAATTTAGCTGAAGTATAAGTATTGTTACTGGATAATCAGCCATTTTTCACTGAAAGGGCTGTTCTGACGGGAAATCTTGTTTTGAAAGCTACCCAAGGTAAGACACTAGGAGCCCATCTGGATGGGCATTTTTTTAAAGGAGAAGCACTTTTTTTTTTTTAGAAAAAAAGCACTTCAAAACTAAAAATTATGTTTAGATGGATTTTTTTTAAATAAGTAGAAGAAAAAAAAAGACTTTTTTTAGAAGTTATCCTAAAGTTGTTTCAGACAAAAGTATATTTTAAAATACTTTTAACTATTGTATCCAAACACCAAACTGTTTGACTTTAAAAAAAATTACTATAAAAAAATACCATCCAAACCGCCCTAGGCTGTTTGACTTTAAAAAAAATTACTATAAAAAAATACCATCCAAACCGCCCTAGGCTGTTTCGGAAAATGGGATTTTGGGATGTTACTTAATTTGTGGTTTTTTTCACTATTCACGAGTGTTGTAATTACGGGAGCCTCTTGAAGATTGAAATTTTTGACTACTTCTATTGTATTGCGTTGCATATTTAGTGTTTTTTTCACTATTCATTGTGTTGGGGTTTGATATTTGTAGCCACATTTTGAAAGAAACTTGATGGCGTCACTTTGGATTTGGAATGGTTTGAGCTTGAAATTATTGGGACTGACATTAATGCTGTCTATTAGTTCTTAAGATGTTCGTTTTTCACTACAAGGAAAAAAAAGAAAAAAAAGGAGAGATTTTAGGCTAAATTTTGTCAATTTTTTGTCAAAATTCCATCGAAAATTCTGCTGAAATTATCGTTTTTTCTAGCGGTGTTTGATGATGATTTGAGTTGGGATAAAGTGCTTATCAAGTCAAATGGTAGAGTATAATTTTTGAATCAAGAAGCTGCTTGATTAGGAGCAAGCTTCAAGAGATCTTGGTGATGCACCAAACATGAATTCGAAGCTTAGAGAAATTTGTCTGCGAGCTCGAGAGCTTAGCGCGTCGTGTTAATCAAATGCATGCCCACAAGCTTAGATAGAATGAACTACCGGTATGTTCTATAATGCTATTATTGCCTGATGAGGTCATTTTTTGGTCAAAAATCTATTTTTGAGAAGAAGGTGATCCATATTTTCAAGCGAGGGGGATTTAGTCTTGTAAAAATGTTGGTTTGGGTCATCAACCTACCAAGAGATGAATACACGTGAGTCTAGTCGGAAATGCCGCCGACAAAGGCTCTCCGCACTCAAGTCGGCGTATAATTCGAGAAGAGTAATAGTAAAGCATGTGTATAATACATATCTGATATGGCTATCTAGGGGGTATTTATAGTTGAGAGTTGGTGTGAACAACTAAGGATTAGGGCTGACGTGGAGGGTTTAGGAGTACCTATGGCATGATGGCCAATTGTACTAAGGTGACATAATGGCCATGCTTGGGTGGTTGAGGAGCTAATACTTTTCCTGTAAAGAGCAGTGGCGTGTGTCAGAAGAGATAGTGACAGAATACGGAATGTACTTCTTGCTCGATGTGCCTTCCTCGAGATGTGGTGAGAGCTCGTCGTCAAGATGGGTTTTCTCCTCGACTCATCACATTTCCTCAAGGAGAGCAAGGTCTATGAGGACACGTGTTGGGTATCAAGGAGATCAAGGTACTATTTAAGAAGGGAGATAGACTCAAGAAGACTATTACACCATACTGTTCGGAGATGACAATTGAGGAAAGACATAGCCTCGAGGAGGCTATCAAGCCCACCATAAGGAGATGACAGTTGAGGAGGCTATTAAGCCCTAGATTAGCTAGAACTTTTAGACACATGTCACTTTAGAAGAGATCCACGTGCGTTGACCAAAAGTACCCAAATCATTCCCTTTTTATTTTTTATTTTTTTGCTTTTTTGAAGATTCAAACATATTTGCATTGTCACATGGATTATGCACTAATTTTCATGTCAATATTTCAATCTAATGACTCTATTGGACCATATGGCTAGCACGGAGCAACAGTAGGTTAATGCTCGATCGAGAGCAAATCACACAAGACTATAGAAGTAAACTAGCATTGTGTTCTTGATATTGTCGAGGTGGGAAAAGGAACGTGTCTCGAAAAGATGTTTTCGTTGCGATTGGTGGAGAAGGGTGGTGGGGGAACGGGCGAACACGTTGTCGAGCTTCTTAAGGGAATAAGCAAGTGCAAGAATCTTACAGCAGCGGCGCAGAAGGTGATGAAGCAGCAGGTGGTCAAGAAGGAGAGGATAGCTATCAGGGGCCATGAATTAGAGATTCGGATATTAGCGGCAATAGAGGCCTGCATGTTGGAGGGATCGAGACAGGCGGGGAGAGGGGGGGTGGGGTTAGCAGTGGGAATAGGAAGAAGAATAGTTGCCCGATTCTTCGTCTGTTGATGAAATGAGCATGTCTTGCTCACACACCTTATCAGCACAGACGACAAGAAGCAAAATTGTTGTGATGCCAATTTTGATATGGGTAGCTGGAATTAGCAACAACTTGTGTTTTGAATATCTTCAAACTATTGACATTTTCATTTCACAATCTGTTGTTAATTTGTCCCTTAACCAATGCACCGAATCGGGCTTTATTGAAATTTTGGCAAAACGTACAACTATAAAGTACACATACTCGACGCTTAGAAAGTGAATGAATGCTTTCTTAACTATGAAAACCAGCAAACATTTGAAGTTTCAACTACCTCATCCTTATTTTTCTACTGAATTGCTCACTTGAATAACGAGCATGAGCATTCTTGATCTCCTATTAGTATCCTCATATATCTCACCAATTCGCTACGAGTCATATTCATCAGTCGAGTTAAAACTGAACCTTCTCAACCTTCTCAAGTGTTTTTTTTGCACCACAGCTCACAGTGGACGAACACTTTAAATGCTGAAATATCCAGTCAGCCTGTGAGTTCTTCCATTTGGCCCTGGTCATCACGGATGACTATGTATCAAAAAAGGTCGAAACTTTGGAGCAAAAACTGATGTGAATAGGTGGGAGGGAGTCACCTGAGTGATGTATTGCTCGGCATCAGTTCGCCTCAGGAACATGATTGCATGTCGGGCTAAGTTGGCTACCTGATCGCTAAGCACAACCTCACCAATATCATCTAAAACTCTCACCTTGATGTAGGGATCTTTTGGAGGAATCATATCCTGGAAACATATGAATATGGTCAACTTGCTTGGCTCTTGATGCCTAATTATGTTTTAGGTTGTTTAGAAATAGACAGATTCACTTCAAAACCATTGGAAGCTATTATCAAAGTTTCTCAAGATTAACAGCTTTAGCTTTTGAGTAACTTTTTAGTAGCAGCAAATAATTTTTCAGGTCTTATATGCACATTCACTGACTAACGGGCAACATTGAATTTTTTATTCTGGTTTTTGACCCAAAAGGACACATCTTAGGAAACAACACTAGAACTATGTTTGTTGAGATAAATATTTTTGAAGTACCAGGGAACATGCTTAAAGTATCAGCAAGCCCTTTTCAGGATTAGGATCACAAAAAATCTCAAGCAGTACACTCACCTCGAATTATGTACATGTCTATGAAGAACAACAGCATCATCATTCAATCTATTGGAACCTATAATTATGGAAAAGGAGAAATAATTACCACAGTCAAATGAAGATCAACCTCTGCCATATATGATTGTAAAGTTGCAGCATGATTCTTGAAATATTCTTTCTCAGTGCTACTAAGTTTCTCTTCAATTTCTTCTGGGAGAACACTGTCAACCATCCATCCCAAATTTCTAACAACTTCAGCTCGGTTATATCTGAAAATCCAGAGAGCGCGGTGGAGAAACAATCAGATATGCAATATAACCCGGACAACAGTTAAAAGGGATTTTTCTCGATAGAGAAGAAAAAAATGAAATAGCAGAGGATTATGTCTGGTTCCTCACACATAAGCCATGAGGCAACGCTTATTGCGGACAAGAGAGAGATGATGGGTTAGTGCCCCAAACTGATCAGATGTCATAGCTGATTCGATGACCAACTTCTCAGCTTCTGACTTCCTCCTATCATCTTCGGAAATCCCCGCTTCACCTGCTGATCTCCTATTCTCTTGCAGTTTATTTTCATGCTCTTGTATATTCCTGTCACATTATCAAGTTGAATGAATACTATGAGATGAAGGTTACCGTGGAACTTGTAAGCCAATGAATTCATCTCAATTTTCACACAAAAACTACCAAAAGTCGGAAGTAGAAATCAAATTAAGCCACAGGAAATCACTAGTGATAATCGCAAACAAAAAAGAGCAAAGATAAATATTAAAACTGATTGTGTAACATTCAATCAAATATCATAAAACACGAGTTTATTCTTGAATTCTGCCAAAATCAGAAGCTAGGTACGTTGTCTAAAGACAATTTATAAACAGTGTTATCATATATCAGGGCTGCACAGAGGACTTCAGCAACGGTTACCTCATTAAGGGTTGAAGTTGAAGAAGATGTCCGTTGCATTCTTCAAGGACTTGAGCAAATACATCATTCTGGGGTACACATGGAGACCAATCTGAGTCGAGTTACTGAACTGGGTCACCCAAATCTTGCAACACACACACAAACAAACAAACAAAAAAACAAAATCAAAGGAGCTTACATTGAAAGTGCTGAGCTGCCCAGGCTCGCTACTGGCGAATTCTTTCACCAACTCACTCGCTTTTCTCCCGTACATTTTACCCAAATCTCAAACCTCTACACTGCAAAATCCATCACAAGCATTTCATCAAACAGATTAACTACAATACTCCCAAGCATTTACATCCAAAACCATCATATAAACACAAAAATATACAGCGATTGAAAGCGTGGGCTAACAAGAAATGATATCCATACATGTAAACCAATTGGAAATACCCCAGAGAACGATCGGAGATGAAGAATTGAATTTGAGGAGGAGAAAAAGAAGTGGGATAAAATTTTGTCGTGTAAAGTCTTCAAATGAACTTTTTGGCGGGAAATTCCGGAAGAGCGTAAAGTTTCACCGCCGAAAATTTGTGTGTTTTGGGTTGGGGATTTGGGCTGCAAATGGATTATGGGTGGATCTTATAATTGGGTCGAATAAAGTGCATAAATGGATCGTGGGTTGATCTTATTCTTCATAGTATTAAACATAATTTCAGAGTATCTTAATCATATATTTGGTAGGCCTTATAATATCATAATTATGACTAGGGCTGTAAATGGAGTGGATTGTAATCCGAATCTTATTCGAATTTCAGCATATTTGATCGATTAAAATAATTGATTCAGATTCAATTATGAATATCCGCTATCATAAATAAGCTGATAGAATATGAAGTTGGGTAATTCGACTCCCTTAAAAATTCGAATTGAAACTTCAATGATATTCTTTTATTAAATTACTAACATAATGCGTACAATATGATAAGTAAAAAAGTTGTAATCGAATGTAGTAGATAAGGTGTTGTAATTAATAATACACTATTTCCAATGTATTTTTTTAAGAAATTAATGTAACTAGTAATAGTTATTATTGAAGTAGGGGAATGCGCCTCTGCCACGTCGATGTCAACTCAAGATGAAAATCAATCACGCAGCGCCACTTAAAAGAAGACCATACATGTGGCACTACTCACTCATCGCCATGTGTCTCCATTTCCTTGGACTCCGAGAAGACCCCATGCAGCCATGGCCTTATAACACAAGGGTTTCCTCGAATAGTTCGTGAACCTCTCCGACAAGGGAACTTGTTCCTCCTCTATGTGGTCCCCCATGTCCTCATCCGAGTGGTCCCCATATAATTGTTTCTAACACAATAGGTACGCCCGACGTCTCCATTATCATGTGTAAAGGAATATATCATGTACGGATGGCGAGGTTGGGGCCAATCCAACCCTAGCCCAATCCATCAATCTCTAGCTACTATCAATAATAAGTCGCCACTATTCATAAGGGTACGCTTTCCTAAATTCATTATTTGTACATTACATCACATTCCAATTATCTGTTTGAATACTGATTTGAGCGTTCGAGAGTCTTCGTTGGAGACACTTTCGGTTAGGCTCATGTGTGTTCCATCCGTACAGAGTAGGGTCCGACCAGCATTCAAACACATTTGCTCGGAGTTAGGAGCATTTCTGCTCGATGATAGATTCCGACCACATCAATTATGTATATTTTAAAATATTTTTCTACTTTTTTAAGATATATATATATATATACACACACATATGAAGTGAAATTGTTTTTGGCTCATTGATTCTGGTTGAAATCCTCGCAATAAACAATCTCAAGTTTTTATTCCAAAATTTCAAGAAAATAAGCAGATTATGTGAGTATCTCAGCAAGTGGATTTTGGTTGTTATCAAATTTTAACAAGCCCTTTTTTATATATATAAATTGCAAAATTTGACGTTTTTAAAATTTTAATGATGCGATGTTGCCTAGTTTGACATTTGATAAAATTAGTGGAGGAACTAATGTTTGCGTCTGAAAGACTTTGAATCAATGCCCTATATTATAATGCAATGGATGATCACTAAACGAGGCAAAGACAATTATTGTTGTTAACATGTGTCACGCCATGTGTTTCCTAGTCATACTATCACTACATTGTGATAAATTACAAAAATCAAACATTCTTTTCGGAAGTTGGACTTTATACATGCATCGAATAATTATGGCTCATTTCATATTTTTTTGACTTGATAAAAAATATTTAAATACATGATCAAATTAAATCACAATTGTTGAGTGCATATATAGAATTCAAAATCTAGCCTATTTAAGAATTTATCCTACAAAATAAGTCTGTTGTATCTGAAAGAAAATCGCCTTCTTTGTGTTACTTTTTTATATTCCTTTTCTTTTCTTTTCGGTCTTAGAAGGATTGACTGTGATTATAAACATAGAAATTTTTAGTTTATTGGGGTTCTCGCGATGATACCCTAACCTATTGTCGAATAGGGCTCGATACTGTGAGGTATTATCTTGCTCCTGAAGACAATATAATTATATCTTTTATAAAAAGACTGATCGCGAGATATGATATGAAAATTAGTTTATAAATTAATCATGTCTTACAATTCTATCGAGCGTAAAACAAAAATATGGTATCATATTCTACTCGTGACGGATATGAAGATGAATTCCAAACATATTCTCTTCATTTAAACAAAGAATGACTCAATTAGTTAAAAAAAAGTAATAGAATGTGTATAAAAATATCAAATTATTCAAAATCAACTCGATTGAGATTAAATAAATGAAAAAGGATAACATCTTATTCCACTCCATTAAATTTGTTCATATTTCCAACTAGAGACAACACCAAAGTAGGATTCAATGATTACCAGTTAGAGTGCCTCAATGCCAAATTTGACTATTATGTGTGCCCAGTGAATTTACCAATATGTGCCTATGTGGTGTCTCTTTTGAGGTAATAAAATAAATACTATATCCATTTTCATATTATCTGTGATTTCGATGTTTAATTTTTATTTTAAAATATTTGTCATCTTATAGAAATAATTCAATATTTAATATATTTTTTTTTAAATTTATCCTCACACTAATAATATTTGCATAATCTCCCTAATTATTTTACCACTTATTTTAATAAGTCATTAATAGAGGTACGTAAATTTGACAACCAAAGTACATTATTAAATTCTCCTTCAAAAAAGTTTAGACAACAAATAAATGTGATGGATATAGCATTAAACATTACTTTTGAGATATCAAAGTGCTAAAAATGGAAATTATCCTTTAAAGTGGGCGCCAACATTGTTAACATCAATCTTATCATCATAAAACTCTTGATACTTATTTCACATACAACGTCTCAAAATCAAACTTAAATTTTCAAAATATTTTTTCTAATTATTCGAATTATTGTTTCTTCTACCATTACAATGTTATCTCTCTCTCTCTCTCTCTCTATATATATATATATATATATATATATATATACACACACAAGTATATGTATATATAGTTAGCATGCAAAACTAGGATTTCTTGTCGTGAAAGGGGGGACATGTTGGACTTTCATGTTAATTATACTTAATTAAATTTTAAGGAAATGTTTAAACAATTGAATACTATTTATGGCAATTAAGTGAAGCAATGATGGTGCACTGATTCTCTCCACCTTCGGAATATGGTAATCAACGTAATGATAGATATGCGGTAATCATACAACAACAAATTGTTGTACAAGATTAATGCAACAAGAGCACATTGGCCATCATAATATCAACATTAGAGCTAGATTAGTAGTACTTAATTACATATATTGGGTGTCATTCAAGCATCATCAGTACTGCTTAACTATTTAATTTTTATTTATTTATTTGTTAATAACCACCTAAAGTCCATGACTTTCTACAATTTACCATCTATTTTATGGATTTTGATCATCTAAATTTTTTTGCTGTTAATCACCACTTAAAATATATGTTTTTTTTTTCAATTTACCACTGATTTGCGAATTTTGATTAAAAAATTCATTTGAATTTTATCATACGACACACACACGACCTTACAAAAAAACACCCCCACATGAAGCATGGATGAAACTAGGATTTTTTTAAAAAAATAATTTCAGGAGTGTGATGAGGTTTTTTTTCTTTTCATATAAAATATTAAAGATATTTTTATGATTTGGTGAGAAAAGGGGGACGAAATTCAATATTTTCATAGAAAATGCATGTAAATTTTAGGTTGATATAAACTTAAACAATCGGATGAAATTCAAAAATTTCAAAAAGATATATGTAAATTTTAACTAACTTGAGTGTTGGGGGGTTGGGGGGGGAGGGGGGCCTCGGCCCCTCCAGCCCTCTCGCTCCGTGTCTAACATGAAAGGTATTTTTATTTTATTCAATCGTGGATAGTTTAATGTAAAGACAAATCAAATATTTTCATCATTCTATTAGATACAACATTAACCCATGTACTCAAGGATAATGATAAATTTTCATATATTAAATATTTCTGTTTTGTAATTTCACTAACTTCGGGTGGTTTTTATAATTTGTTTTTCTTTTATTATTATTATTATTACATTGTTTTAATCAATTTGTTCGGTACATATCCGCATCTAATAAGCACCACGATCTTTACCCGATCCACTGATTTCACTTCCTCTTTACACTTTTTTCCTTTTTTTACCACAAAACAAATAATTAATTTACATAATTAGGCTTTTAGATGAAGTTGTTTAAACTAATCAAGATTTGACAATTGGGCAGCTAAGATCCACCGGCCAGGTAGCTTGGTCAAAGCTAATTTAGTCACAGAAATACAGACTGATATCATCCCACGAAATTATGCGATATATTATTGGATAAATTATGTAAGGCACTCGAATTTTTGGAATGTTTTACTCTTTATTATTTAATTTTTACAAACGTGCGATCTGATGCTCAAATTTTATCATTTGTATGTTTGATAATTTTCTTTATATTTTATACTATTCTAGTAGAATATTCTCAGTTATTTCACAAATATTTCATCAAATAAGTGAAAAAAGATTAAGGCAATTACACCACCTCTCCTGAATTTAGCTGAAATTACTGAGCCCCCCCCCCCCCCCCCCCCCCCACCTTTTTTTTAAAGTTACCAGCACCCCCTGACATTTGTTGTTGTTCAACAAATAATTCTAACTCGACAATAACTTTTGAAATTACTAATAACTCTTCCGCCATAGTAGTCACTCTAGCTACTAAGAGATGCGATTCGTCAAGTTTGACAAAATTCCTTACTTAATTTTGTAATTCCACCAATTCTCACAAATTAATTTCATGTTATACCATAACAATCACTACCAAGTATTACCATATAATTCAATACCAACACAACTTTAGTTTTTAAATTGACTTCATATATAACTTTTACATCTGAAACTTGCAAAACCATGCAAATTTCATCTTAAAACACAAGACATATATCTCGCAATTACATCCCATCTTGATGAATGATGAATTTTGTAAATTTATACATAATTTAAGAAGTATTTGTAATTTTTAAAACAAGAGGGAATTATCCGTAATTTTATCTAAAGTTAGTAGAGGTGGATGTAATTTTCCTAAAAAAAATTTAGTGCACGAATAATAAGATTGAGTAGCAAAATACATATTTATAAAAATTAGATATCAAAATATAAAATACTCCAAAAGTTTGGGGTTTAATAATTTACGCTATATATTTCATTATTCAAAAGAAATTAATTCAGAGTTCAGTTAATAAAAATCAGACCATTGATGAAAAGTAATGCATGAAACTGGGGTACATTAATATCCTTTGTCATCATCCATAAAATACCCACTGTCCACTATTGCCCGAAGATTAAATTATGGAACAAAAAGCAATTAAAGCCGTTGACTATGCTATGCTGCATGGCCTCCCCTCCTGTCACATTCTCACTCTTATCTTCCTCCCTCGCCAACCCCCCCCCCCCCCCCTCCCTCCCTCTCTCTCTCTCTCTCTCTCTCTCTCTCTCTCTCTCACACACACACACACACACACGCGCACACACAATGTATGCACCCATATATGATACATGTATGCAAACATAAATAGTGCAAGGTAAGCTTGGACTATTTTTTTATTGTGATCATTTCCAATAGGAACACAGTCGGAAATTTTTATTTAATGGATCAAATTAATTTTATATAAAATACTGGATGTATTTTCATCATTTAGGAGCACAAAATCTAAAATTTTTATTTAAAAAAACATAAAAAATTCAATCAAATATAAACTTGAACGGGCGACTGCCCCCTTCAGCCCACCTCTAACTTCGTCTTTAATTTCAAAGAATTCATTTTTCGAATTGCCAAATTTTTCATATAACTAAACAATTTTATTCAAAGAACATGAAAAGGACTACTCTCGTTGTTTCTTTTTTTAATTGTCAATTTAGCAAATAAATTTTATTTTAAAATATTTATCATTTTCAATTTTTAAGAATGCATTAATTAATTTTATCCTAATATACCTTTTTTATTTTAATGAATATCTCTTGTAAATTTCTAAAAATCTATGAATTCAAAAATTGATTTATTATTGAAGTTGTAGTTCTAGTGGTGGAGATTCAGATCGATGTTATTAAAGTTTTGAATTTGAACACTCTTGTTCTTTTTCATTTTCTTCTGAATGAATGTGTATATATATGGCATTCGATAAGTGTATGTGTGTAGTGGTCTGATTAATATTTATAAATAATCCCGAATTAGTTGTATATATATATATATATAAATCGGACCCGAATATAACCCGAACCCATTACAACCCCTCATTACCATCCCTAATTATAACGATGCACATATCCCTATAGATACACATACACACACACATCATAAGAAAGAAGGTCCGCAGCCCAAGCTCCCAACTTTCTAAATCACAATAATTCAGTGCCATCATTAAAGAAATCTCTCCACAAACCCAAAACCCACTCCCCCATCAAAACAAATAAAAGCAAAAAAACAAATCTGAAAAAAGCTTTTTCAGAAATCAGAGATTCAAACAAAGTACTTTTTCGAGGTCGTTAATGGCGGGTTTACAGAGATCTGCAGTATCGTTCAGGCGACAAGGCTCCTCGGGACTGGTGTGGGACGACAAGTTTCTCTCCGGCGAGTTGAATCAGCTCGCCGACCAACAGAAAGAGGAGAAAAACAATAGCAAAGCTCAACAAGAGAGAAGAGAAGATTCAGCCGCCGCCGCCGCGGCGAAGGATTCGTCGCCGGCCTCCGGATTGACGATCGAGAGGAGCCGATCCAACGGCGGGCGGGGGTTTCGGACTGGGAGGGTGTCGCTGGCGATCGAGCCGCCGTCTCCGAAGGTCTCGGCTTGTGGCTTTTGCGGCGCCTTCGGGAAGAAGAGCAACAAGACACGCCGCCGGCCCCCCAAGTCCGGTAAGCGCATGATGTGACGATTTGTGGCCCGTTGGGAGGGAGGGATTCGGTGCGGGGAGGTGTAGGTGGGGTATTGGGAGTTGCGTTGAATCATATACGTTCATCTCGATGTAATTGAGGTGGAAGAATTTTGATGAATGGATGAAAAGATCGAACGATCATGTTCTTGATTCTCTTATCTTTGTATGTTGGATTGTAGGCTGTAGACTGTAGTTCCTCTCTCTCTCTCTCTCTCTCTCTCTCTCTTCTCCTGGTGTAATATTTGTGTGCATATCTTGTTATATGTGGAGATTGCTTCTGGTTAAGGTTGTTTTCTCTTTTCTTTCTAATGTTTGTTTCCATTGTACGAATGAGTTTTTAGTTAGGATTTTTGGTGCTTCAAATTATGTTTAAATCTTTTTGTGCATTCCACTCTTTCCATCTTCAGTACTCAATTTTTAAAATATTCAAATTTGCATATTAGGGAAGATGTCGAATTTATTAATTATTTAGGAGAATTATGAAGCAACGATAATTAACCTATAGTGTTTGTTAGCGGTAGAGTTTAATTAATTGGCAAGACTTTCATAATTGATGAAAAACTTGCGTTTAGGGGTGTAAATGAATCGATTAGTTTGGTATGAGTTTTTTTCTGAGCTTGAAATCTTATTTGAATTCGGTTTGATTGTTAAACAAGCTCAGCTCATACGAGCTTTAATCGAGCAATTTTATGCTTGAGATCAAGTAATTCATATTTTTTTATATATATTATTGTATTTCAATTAATTTAGTTGATTTTGTGTCAAATTTTAAATTTTATTGAATGAAAAAAAATATATGTTCAATTTTGATTTATTATGTGTATGAATCAAATTCAAATGAGTTTTTTATGATCGATTTCGAGCTAAATATCAAGGACTTTGATTTATTTTTCAGTCCTAATCGTGACATCTTTCAACTTGACCTTCTTCTACCGAAAAATTCTGGACTTCCAACAACCGGAGTGTTCTATGGAAAATTCTTACGCACACAAGCATGTTTTCACATTAAATTGTGGAAATTCATATCAACTTGAAAATTTTAAGTTGATGATTGATATAATCGTTAATAATATATTTTTCTCAACCAGTTAAGAAGAAGATCCAAATTCTATAATTGCACGATTTAATTCCGTGTTTCGTCGTATTTGTCGGAACTTGTCCCACTCTATGTTGACGCGAGTATTATTGTCATTATTATTATTATTATTATTGAGTCTAATTACTTAATTATGTTTTATATTAATGTAACTATTGATTGGCATATTGATATTTTGCTTTTCTGAAAAACAAATAAATAAAGAGTTTAAGAGCTCATTTGGATGATTTTTTTTTTAGAAGAGTAATCAATTTTTTTTAAAAAAAAATTGAGAGAAAATCAAAAAAGAAAATCAAAATTTTAAAAGTTATTCATAATAGCTTCAAATAAAATATATTTTAAAATATTTTTAATTACTACATCGAAATATAAAATTTATATTTTAAGACACTTTTAATACTACATCAAACGCAAAATTGTTTAACATTAAAAAAAAATCTACTAAAAAAGACAAGACTTGAAAACACTTTCTTCTTTTTTCTTAATCTCAACCAAACCAACCAGAAACGAATCCATGCTTCATTTATTTATCATAAATTCCGGGTCTTTACAACGGGTGTGTTGTGTGCCCACATTATTTTTCAATTAAAAGGGTAGTTAGGTCACCGATTTTGACCTCAACCATCCCATTTTTTCTGACCCATTTTATATCATAACCCGTGGGATATATATTTCTAGATTTGCTCCATTGTTTAATTAATTAAATTATTTTTTTTAGAAAAAAAAATATCATTCAAGGAGATATCAATAAAATGCAATATCTCGAAGATCCATTTTCTGGATTCTCCCCAAAACAACAATAAATCGTTATCAAGGTTGTGACATAGTTCAAAAAAAAAAAAAAAAAAAAGGATATATACTTATCAAGTCTATGACATAGTTAAAATTTTATGGCTCTAATAAAAATATGATTACAGGGTGGCGTATTCAATGGCTCACTAATCCAACGACTTCAAGACTTAGCCTTTGCTGTTTGGGTCCAGCTATACTAGATTCCGACAAAAACTTAATAGTTTTTTAAAAAAAAAAAATTATAGTACAAAGTTAATTTGATCAAATTGTGTGGGGACGAGAATTTATCCATGCTGTGTAATTCTTCCGTGTACGTATGCTGCTAGAGAGGAATATACTCTTACAACCTTAGATTTGTCTCATTGTCAAAGAATTGGATAAGAAGCACTTAATCATTAAAACTCAAAAAATCCTCATTCACTGTAATTCGCAGAAAATTTTAGTCCTGGTCCCCAAAAAAAAGAAAAAGAAATTTTTTAGTTTAGATAGTGATGAGCCCAAATCAATCGCCAAATACTGAAGTTTGACCCTATAAGGTAGTATCCTACATCCGAATGTAAGTGAACAATTCTCTTGACTTCTTCAAATGTGGGGTAAGAGATGGTGTTATCGTAAGTCATTCGGTCAAGAGACTTGGGAAGAACACATGGCCGTTGTTCCCACAAATAGCGCTATCAGATAATGCCCAAAACCAATCACCCGACGCGGAAACTCAATCTTATGAGGTAATGTTTTATATTTTGTCCTTTGTATTAAAGTTTCCTATAAGGTGACAAATTTCTTGAATCCTTTCAATGTATAACAAGAGATGATATTATCAAATAGAATTTAATCAAATCAGAGCTAATCACGTAACATATATGTAAAAATATTAATATTCAGGCTTAACTCAATTTTAAAAACTAGCTAATTAGACGAGACTTGCCCAATCTAATATTAATCGAATTATATATTGATATTCAGTCGGATAGTTAACGATTTACGTATAATTTAAGAAAACGGTCAACCATAAATGTATTACGCACTGTTCCGTGATGAATCAAATGTAATCTAAATTAAATCTGAAGCAACATCTCTAGATTATTGCAAAGAAGTCTCTGGAATTTGAATTGATGGTCCCGGTACCTACTCTCATTAATAATGAGGGTTGGATCGTGTAAACTCAACAAGTATTTCAACTTAAATGATTTTGCTATTGGCGGCTCCAAGTGCAGGTCCTTATCATTGTGGTCCATAGTTCTTTCCATCTTCGACCTTTGAATCTTACGTCTTTCTATTGAATTCAAAGAAGCATTTCTAAAATGAATAATCTATTGCCATAGCTGATCCCAATCCCCAACTTGCTCCTCTATGTCACTTCAAAATTAGGCTTTGCACATGCTATATATCGTATCTTGGGCACACATATCAAGCGTGGTTCACGGGAGCGCGACATACACAAACCCCGTGTGTGTGTGTGTCAGTAGCTCCTTAATTCATCTATAATAATAATAATAAGAAGAGGAGCAGCTCTCACAGGGCAAAACCCAAATTATAATAAAGACCAGACCTAAAGACTAAAAATGACGTCGACGGAGCCCTAACTGAGGTTGCATAATTGACAAGGACAATTAAAGAACACAAATATCCCTAACAATGACATGAAATTACTAACACTCCAAGATCCACATCCGTTGGAACGGGTCATCTTGACCCAATGAAGGACCCAAATCGTGGACCGTAAATACAAACCTAATCAACGATCGAGGTCCTCCAACGTGGCACCTCATTTACGGACATGTCAGATATATTGCATACAAATACTCGACAATTGGGCTTCATTATGACAATTCATCTTCCCTATAAACTCTCTATCTATATACTAGAGAGCTTAGCCAAAAACTGATGTCCTTCCTAAAGACCTCAGTATCCTTATCCTTTATTGATCTAAATATCCACTTTCTTCACCCTTTATCTCACCTTGCTTATTTTAATTGGATCTTGATCAAAACATCCTTGATTATTCTTGAGATATTGGCTGACTTAGATATCAGAGGACCTATGTTTGAAACATTCCTAGCGGATCTTTACGGAAATCCCACGAGATCTCACATTTACTTACTGGTCCCATGAACTTGGTCTGAATCTCGCATCAAATCCCGCTGGAACTGAACATCCAATTGGTGCTATTGACCAACAACCAATTTTTATTGTAATTTTAATTGATCTCTCACCAGAAGTATGGATTATTAGCAGGAGGCTTACCCATATCAAACATATGAGCATTTGTCATGGATTCTATATTACTCCTGAATCTGCCCACTTTAAGTCTTCAACAGTTTGCTTTTTAGGCACGATATAATTCTCTAAGATCTTAAAAATAATATTTTTCTTGTACTGAAAACATTTAAAAAAAAAAAAACAACACATTCTCCTTTCCAGACACTAAAATTCAAAATTTCTAACAAACTGTATTTTTAATTTCACATAAAATCAAGTGATATAAATTTCAAAATCAGAAATGTTGGAAAAGAAGAAATGAAATGACAATATAAACAAGGACAAGTGCCGTTATACCTACCAGTGTTCTCATCAGATTAGCACTTCATTTGTTTATGCGACACGAATTAGACAATTATGTGGTACAATCATAATAAGCCTTCTTGACAGTTTAACTAAATGATAATTCTGTCACGAGATAGCCAGCTGTGTATCAATTGCAAAATATCAGCTTAGACGATGTGCATGTTTTATGCCATTTACACGATAAGGATAACTCCAAGCCAATTTTCTCGATCATGCCTTGTAAAATAGGCAAATCGAGACTGCTCTACGCACAACCACACACACACACACACACACACATGGGGGGGTTAGAGATTTTCTTAAATAAGCCACTTCACTAACAAGCATTTCATTATCACCCGGAGGTTGGAGAAAAGAACTTTGATGACGTCCCGAAAACCATGACAATAAAGATAATCAACCCTGTATGCAGCAGGCATAATACTTTTCAACGGTATCGAACCGGAATTAAAAATGAAAGCAACATAAAACTAATAGATGAAGGTCCAAAAGACAAGCATGTAATTTTACAGGCTATAACATATCATTTAAAATTACTTTTCAGACAAAGTTGATAATCACAATATTGAGACAAAAAGTTCAGAAGTTCTCGTTAACACAGCACACCTGGAATCACAGCAAGCACCAAACATCATCAAATCTAAGGTAGGCTTCACAAATATTTTCTGGCAAGGGCTCGGACTTTTGTATCAAAATGTGATGAAGTGATGCGACTTCCGGGAAGGTAAAGAGGGTTGAGAAGAGTCTGAAAATGTAGGCCCCCAGATCAGCATGTGTTTTTGAACATCACAAATTGATGAAACCACATAAATAATGCCGTCATTAGATATTAATCATTTTTGTTTTTCTTAGTAGGAGAGGTAAACAAGAATATAAAGCTGGAAATGATGTGCTCAACATGAGAAACAACTAGTATTGAAACTATTTGAAAACCAGAGTTCTTCCAAATGCAGACAAGGTGAATTGCCAAAGCTAGAACTTCACATGCTTCTGACCAACTTGAAGATAAAAAAAAGCTTATTTCGTAGATTTTTATGCTTCAATTCCGGACTCAATGCAATAGGATTGGTCCATAAACCTTGCTTCGGGATAGATATGGCGAGCGGAGAAAACCTAATACCAACAAGACAGAACAAGAGGGAGAAAGGTCACTGAAGGTAGGCTTCTAAGGAATGTTTAGGTGTCTAGCGTTGGTTTCCTATGCTAGCTTGGGGCACTTCATTCATCACTAGGAACACTCAGGGCAGAGGTTAGAGATGGAGCATTACAAGAATTAATATGGAAATGGAACTTAGGGCATCTAACAATGCCAATATTATAACAAATGTGTGATGCCAAAAGCTAAGATTGGTTGGGGAAATAATGTAGATTAAAAGCATCATTTAACCAGAAACCTTTTGGAGCGCAATGGATGATCAAAGGCCCAATGCGAAGCTTGTTGTTTAATAACAAAACGTGTAGCAGTTACTCTGGTGCTTTCAGCAAGTGCAAGCAAAAGTTCTCCAAATGAGGCAGTTGTCCTTCCAAGTAGTTTAGGACCTTAGGTTGTGAAGGTGTTTTTAATGAATTAAAGAAAGTCAGATGGCTATGCTACAACATTGGACAAAACTACTTCACAAATCTAAATAGCATAACTAAAGAATCAAATCTAACTATCCCTATATATAATTTCAATGGGATTGACAACTATGAAAGAAGAGTAAATAGAACTTGCCTTGATATATAGCTCATGAACCTCTTGGAAGAAGCTCTTGATGCCATCGTCATTACGAGAATCATGAAGCAGCATTAGTCGAGTATGTACTGATTGGTCAAGGAAACAGTAATAAGGACATGGGAAACAAAAGCAGTTCCCAAGTTCAACAAACTGTTAGCATGAGAGAAAATTATGAATTCAAATAATAGAACACGTGAAGAACAGCTGGAAAGCATCTTATAAAACTGAAATGTAAATAGAATAAAGAACATCAACAGTATGAAATTCAGTTCTTCCTCACTCTGGTTTCTACAAAGCAAAACTTTAATGGGCAGTTAAGCAAGATCATATTTAAGAACAACGTAATAGGCTAAGCAGCTACATGAAGGTTGCAAACATCCAAATAAATGAAGAATGCTCAGACCAAAAATAGGCTTGTATGCTAAATACGTAGTTCCAAAAATCAAAGGTTCATATGGTTTATGACTCCATCAGATCCATCAAGCAATTTAGCGCTTTAGATGGAAATCACAGTTTCAAGTTCCGGTATCATTCAGAGGTCTCCATTCTCAACTACTAAGCATCTTATTTGGAAACCTACTCTATACAGATGGTTATTAGAATCATTGGATGACATATGAGGATTTGAATTCATTCTGACATCCAAATTATAATTTAATATGCAAAATTTGGAAGCATTACTGAAAAAGAATAGAAGCACTTCTCAATTTGTGAAAAAGGATGGAAACACCATGCAATGATTCAATTCTCACTGCATCCATTTCCTACTGTAATTACGAGACAAATAGGAGAGAGATTTCGCAGGATACTATTAGTTTTCCTTTCAAAAAGAATAAAACTCAATTCCGCATAAATTCATTAACACCATCACTTATATCACCGATGATTTCTCTAAATAATTCTTTCAGCAAAATAACCAAACAATGGTCAGTTCCACACTTCCACCATTTCATATACAGATATATCGCTGTGGTCACTACTCATTGGAACACAATGCTGAACATTAGTATCGTCCCAAGTATTTCCCCCAAAACGACACATAAAGTACCAAATGAATCAAAAACAAATGAAAGGATATGACCAGCAGTCACGTATACTGATACCACCAAGTCATTGAATCTGTCAATTGCCTTTAGAAACCTGATCCATAAAACACATTCAAATAGATCATCAATGCCCAGAAGTATAACCATCAATAGACCAGGTAGCATTTCCAAATGTCATAACTTATAACACAACCTATAATTCCTGCAGATATTAAGCGCGCGCGCACACACACACACACACTATAGATACAACAAACATACATACAGGATGGAGATCTCACATGGCACTCGTAGTCCAGGCCATATCCTGAACAATATCCAAAGCGGCGTGTAGTATGAACTGGTGCTGGTGAGCAGCATCCTCTTTCTACCGCAATTCATCAAAAAAAACAATCACAAATCATACAGATTTCAGCAAAATTGTGAAACAAAAAAACGCAAAAAATCAATCGAAAATCGAGCTAATCTGAAATCGAAAAATGAAAAAACACAACATACTTTGGGGACAGTACCAACTTCAGCTTCGTAAATCGGTATGTCATTCTTGCTCACAATCATGAAACACGCCGTACTCGCCATCGATCTCTCGCTCTAAAATTTCTCTCAGCTGAGTTCTTAATTGATCGTCAAATTTTTTGAAAAAAAAAACCTGTGATTTTAAAATGTTGTTACGATTTGATTGAAGCGAACCCCATTTGAGCGAAACGGAAAGAGAGCGAAATTGTAAAGGCTTTGAGCCCAATTTAGCAAATCGGCCCAAACGTTGGCCCATTATTTAAGATTTATTTAATTTGATTTGGACAATGGATCGGATCTGGAGCAAATCAGTGCAATCCGGATCCGAATCCGATTACAAGGACCGGCTATCGAATTCGATCCGAAATCCTATAGGATCTTTAGTCTTTATTCCGATTCTGAATCCGAATCCAAATCCGGAATAAATCCGAGATCCGATAAAAAAATTCGATCCGATCCGATATGACAAAAATTTTTTATGATTGGACCAAAAAATAAATAATAAAAAATTCTTTAATATATAAATATATAAATGTGTAAAAATATATTATATATATAAGAGATCTTTAATAATTATGCACCATATTTAATCTTTCATTTAATGACAATATATAATTAGAATTATATATAAATAAGTTTATGTATAATATATTTAGTAAAGATCTCTAATAACTATAGAGATTATTAGTTGTTCATTTAATGATAGTATATAATAGATATCTCTAATAACATATCCTATATGTGTATATATATGGTGTATGTAATAGAGATCTTTAATATATAGATTAATTAATTAGTATTCTATAAAAAAATGCCTCTTTATGTTAAAAATAAAATTAAATAATGTAGAAAAATATTTTAGAATATGTATAAAACTATATAATATTTTGTTAAAAAAAAGTACCTTAAAAATTAATAAATAATATATTATTAATTATAATGACATATATATTACATTGAAGTATCTTTATTACTATTTTATTATATATAATGTATAAATTTAATAAAATATAATATAAAAATTCGAATTTGGATCTTTAACGGATCGGACTCATTGAATCCAAATCCAAACCCATTTATTTCGGATTACAGATATTTACTATCGGATCTGACCCATCGAATATTTTAATCGGTCGAATATGCTAAAATTCGGATCGGACTCGGATCGGATTCGGATTAAAATCCGCTCCATTGACAGCCCTTTGGACAGCTATTAAATTGATCAGGCCCATGTCAAAACAAGAAGTAATTATCAAGGAGCTATAAGTAGGGACAGTTAAGGTATTTATTTTCTATTAGTCGAACTATTTATTTATTTAATCATTGCCTATTCTTTTTTTTTTTTTTTTTTTTTTTTTGGTGAAAGGAGCATAGAGCAAGAAGTTTTACTCCTGTTCCTCAGAATCTAAGCAATTACATATCCCAACTGGGGGAGAATCCCAGACACAAACTCTCTGAGTAATCCCGTGGCCCAGCTTAGCTAATAAATCAGCACATTGGTTGCCTTCTCTTTTCGTGTGTTGGAGCTGAGTCTCACAAGCTCTTGCCTATTCAAAATTGTAAGTTAGTGATTGTCCACAAAATAATATTTGCCATTTTTTGTGCCGACAATACACAAACCTGGTATGGGCATCATGAAATATTCTTAAAGCACATATATTAAAATATTTTTAAATTACTAAATTTAAATGCAAAATAACTTAATTACAAAAGAATCTGTTACAAAAAAAAAAAAAAAATAGTTCGAAAAGCATTTATATATATATATATATATATATATATATATATATATATATATAAGGGGGCCCTTAACTTTGGAAAAAAGGTACATAAGCATCAATACTTTCCGTCCATTCTATATCCCACTACTTGATTTATTAATCTTGATAATTTAATTGATACAAGTGCTCTCATTGGTTTGAACCCATTGGTATACAAGAATGGAGTGAAGATGGAATGGGCATTTCCACGTTCATTCCTAATGACACGATTGATATAATTTAGAGGCGTGAATAATCATTCTCGTGGGAATCACTATTCTCATTTATGTGAGTTTAGTAATTCTTTTTGCTTTATATGGTTTTAGTTATTCTCAATAAGTTTATAATGAACTATTTTTTCATATTATTAGTACAACACTCATTACATTTATAATGTTTTATAAAGTTTATATTTACACTGTTAGAAAAATTGGTTTACAAGTTGATAAGTGACTAACTTTGGCCAATAATTTGATGAAGTTCCATTTGTTATTTTAATAAATAAGTTGATTATTCGTAATCTACGTCACGAGCAGATACGAAAAACGTATTTAATCGCTCAAAATCAATTTCGGGTGAATGACAAATTAAATGCACAAAAGAGATTGGTGGAATACGGAAAATGGAGTATTGTGATGTCAAATGTGGATATCCCACATTGAAAAAATAATACAAGAATGTCTTGTATATAAGTGGCTACGTGCAAATACAAGAATGAGTTGAAATTACGAACCGGTGTGTGAAGACGGGTCTGGACCCCGCCCGAGAGTAGCCAATGGCTACTTGCACCCAAATAGGTGTGAACCACGCCTGAACCGTTGCGGACACAATTCAATCAAATCGAACTAGTGCCAGGCCCAAGAGTTGTTTAAACTTTCAACCACAACTCTCAAGTATTATAAATACTCTATGCATTTGTCATTTGAATCATTCAAATTCGAATTCATTTTCCATTTTCTGCATTTTACTCCGAATATTTCCAAAGGTTTGCTAAAACATTCAAGTGAGTTCAAAACACCATTTGAGTTCGTCGTTTCTCGAAATTTGAAGTGCTCATATTTTGAGAAGGTGGTTATTGTATCTTGGGAGGCGATTGCCAAAGAACCGTGAGCACCAGTGCAAACCAATTTCGTCTTAAAGATAAAGAATCTAATTTTCGTCTTGACCTAATACTAGAGCCTAATCACGCTCTACAAAAATACTGTTTCCAATATACACTAATTAAATATTAATAAATGCATTGAATATGTATTAAATCATATTTATTACATAAAATCTCTCTATATATATACACAAAACATATATATTTATAATTTATATCTAATATTTCATTTTAAAATGTATAATATATTAACATATGCTAACATATATTCATACATACACATATATGATAATATAATTTATTGATATATGTGATATTTATAATGAAACTGTATATTAAAATTATTTTAGGTGATATATATTATACCAAATGCACATATAATTACATATATGAATATAAAATAATTGAAAACCGTGCAAACTTGATAATGAGTACATAAAATATAATACATATATTTAAATTATTTAAATTAAAAATTAAAAATATTTTTTATATAAAAATTATTTGAATCATATACTTGATTTATTTTTATGTCTTTGATTCATTACTACTTAAAAATTACTAAATATCAATGGCACGTATTAAATTCATTCATTTCCCTATTTATTTCTTGAGCATATCAAGTATGTGAATGTATCATTCTTTCTCTATCTTTATTCCATTCTTAATTTTATTTTATTTACGCCTAAATTATTTTCTGCATACCAATCATACCATTAGTTTATTGGGGTAATTGAATGAATGAGATGTGTGCAAAAAGGGTTCAATACATGCTAGTTCTACATCCATTAAACAAGTCTCTTTTTTTTTTTTTGATAATTCACATACATAATCATATATGCACACACATTTGTTATAATTTAAATCCTATCATTGCACTCTTTACGCCTTTAAAACACAATTCATGTCATAAATAAAAAAAACTAAAACGACATTTGTTACAAATAGGAGTGATGCCCTAGTGGATGCGAATCTGAAATATACTAAACATGCAAAAGAGATATAACAATTTTAAAAAAAGAAGAAAAAAAAATGAATTTAAAAACACACTTGTTATTCATTCAGCCAACAATAAATATATTACACGCGATTAACCATACAAAAAAAGAAACAAAGTATATTACACGTGCCCATCATTACACTGTCGCGGGATTAGCTCTGGCTCGTACGAGCCATGCTTTCTTACCTATCAAATGGGATAGAACCCCGAAATACAAGAACCATGTAAAGAGCATCTCATGTCCTGCTATAAGACTGCGTTAACATGACCCCAGAATCTACCATGTAAAAAAATCAAATCTTTACAAAGAATGCTCATAAATTAGCTCACTTGTGAAAAAGTCAAGAAACCTGAAATTTAGGCAAACTATTCTGTAATACTCCTTCAAGTTATCTGAAAAATAATTTTTATTCTCCAACAAAGTTGGCCAGATGATGAGGAAGCTGAGATCGTCGTCGTGTTCTTCAAATGGGTTTTCTTGCTTTTTCAAATATTGTTTTGTCCACGTACTATACACCACCATTTATTTTCTCTTGAATATCAACAATGCCAGTGGATTTGATCCTTTAATTCAGCTCCCCACATCTGGGCTCTTGAGGGATGGTTCAAAAACTGTAGTTCTCAACGTAGATGATTTCGGTGCCAAGGGCGATGGAGTTTCTGATGACACTAAGGTATAAAATTCTTTGTGGAACAAACACTTTTTGCAGTATTTAAGAGTGTTTAAGTCATTATTTTCTTATGTTCTGCTTTAATCTTTTGGCTTTTAGTGTGTGAAAAGAGTGTGGCTTTGCAATTCCCTTCACGTGTTTGATGTATTGCTTGCAGTCATAATGTGGAAAATATGTTCACATTCTTCAAGATAATCATGCGGCTTTTGGCCTTTTTTTTTTTACGAGATTTTATGTGGGAAGTGATTATAATCCATGTAATTTGTAGACACTTTTTTGTTGGCGTAATTGAGTATGCTGGAGGCTAAATGTGCTTCACAATATGAATAGCAGTTTGGCATCATAAAAAAGGAGCCTTGGTTATAAATGTGATTGAGAAATTTTATCATCTTCAGTGCCACTTAGTTGCGAGGCCTTAAATGTGTGTCGTCATTTTCGGCTCATAATGGTTTGCAGACTCTTGAGTTATATACTCTGAATGAAATTGGAAGGGATATACTTTCAACTATTCTTGTGATTATAATTTTCTCTGATCTGAAGGTGATCATAATTTTGGGCATTTTGTGACTTGTGGGGTTCTCATGAAGATTTTGTCAGTCTTATGTTCTTGATCAGTACAACCTGTAGAAGTTTCCATTTTAAGGAAATTTTGTGTATCTTAATGCTATAGTCATTTGATGGCATCAGACTCTGCTAGATGTTTGGAAGGTAGCCTGTTCTTTATCGACGCCTGCGAAAATTGTAATTCCTGCAGGCAACTATTATCTGGTTAAACCGACTGATTTTGGTGGGCCGTGCAAATCAAAAGTGACCTTGAGGGTAAGAGCTAAGTTTCAATACAAAAAACTTTTTCAAGATGTAGCTTAGAGCTACTTAATATGATTTACAGCATAATTTGCAATACCTGTAGGTATCTGGTGGTGTTGTTGCGCCACAAGATCCTGGCGTCTGGCATGGTTTGAATGTACACAAGTGGCTCTATTTCCATGGAGTGAACCGGCTTACGGTGGAAGGGGGTGGAACTATTAATGGGATGGGCCATGAATGGTGGGCCCGATCTTGCAAGACCAATGAATCAAATGTACGTTTCAAAGTAGGGATGGAGGCAGAGTTAGGAATTTTTATTGGGAGGGCAAGACGAGATTGAATTCTTACAAAATATAATAGACATTTCTATTGTCTTGGTGTGTGTGTGTTGGGGGAGGGGAGGGGGATGTGGATTTTAAAAACAATTCATATAGAATATAGCTATATATAAACTTTAGATAAGAACCGGCCCCTCCCTTTAGTTGCACAATGTTCTTCTCGTTTCTTGAAAATGAGTTGTTTCTGAAACTTATTTTGGGCCTTTGTTTCGCAGCCTTGCACGCATGCGCCAACGGTTAGTACTTCCAGCATTGATGCAGATTCAAGTATCAAAGAAAATCCCTACTTAGCCTACTATCTTCCATTTATCGATGATTTTGCTGATTGTTGCGGATTAAACTATGCATAATGCAGGCAATTACTTTCCATAGATGCAGGAACTTGAAAATCAGGAACATTGCTTTGGTTAACAGCCAACAAATGCACATGGCGTTTACTAACTGTAGGCACGTTGCAGCTTCTCATGTCACAGTTATAGCACCTGCTGATAGCCCCAACACTGATGGGATCCACATAAGTGCATCGACACATGTAGAACTCAAGGATGCCACTATTGGGACAGGTTTGTTGCTCTTTGAAAGAGTTATCTATTCAGAAAAACGTTGGGAGGATTAGAAATATTTCTTGGCTGAGTACTGATTCACTGTAACTATACTGTGCCAGTATTGCCTCAACTTCTATCTTCTTTTTTTCCCCCTAAATTTGTGGCAGGAGATGATTGCATATCAATAGTCAACAATTCTTCTCGGATTCGTATAAAAAATATTGTGTGCGGGCCTGGCCATGGTATAAGGTATTAGTTATTACTGTTGTCCCCGTAAACTTTGAGCTATACAAGCTGCTAGTTGATAATGGTTATTTTGCAGTATCGGAAGTTTGGGAAAATACAATTCATCTGACGTGATCCAGGATGTTGTCGTCAATGGGGCAACTTTGTTAAATACAGCGAATGGGGTCAGGATCAAAACATGGCAGGTAAATTCGCACTTTTCAGACAGCTCGTTAAATCTCTAACATACTGCAGAGGTTTCGTTTGATCCCTTCTGACCATGAATGAATGTCTTTCTGATGTTTTCTGGATTGACAGGGAGGCAGCGGTTTTGCAAGGAAAATCACCTTTCAGAACATATCAATGATAAATGTTTCCAATCCAATTATAATAGATCAATATTACTGTGACTCTCGAGTGACTTGTCTAAACCAGGTACCATTTTTGTGCTTCACATATTGCAGTTCAACTCATATTAGCCTTTTCTCTTTAAGTACTAAGTGAACTTATTGAACTAATATCAGGAAAAGGAATTGATGCAAAATTACTCCCATTTCAACTTTCACCTTCCCAAAACTTAGAATACATGTCAAAGGCTTTTTCAGTGGTTGAAGATCATAACTTTTTTAAGGATGTGTAATCAGGGACAGAGTTGGAATTTTTAGTTTGGGGAGGGGAAGGGAATTCTAAATTTTCAACAAAAATTATGTAAAATTTAGCTCTAACATTAACTTGAGGGGGAGTGACCGCCCCCTTCAGCCCTGCCCTTCACTCCATTGTGGATGTGTTAATGTTAAATCCGAGAATTTGCTCTGTACTTTAACCACACCGTTTTTACATTTACAATGGCAGACTTCTGCAGTGAGTATCGACAGCATTTCCTTCCGGGGCATCAGAGGTACATCAGCAACAGAGGAGGCTGTCGTATTATTATGCAGCGACACCAATCCATGCCAAAGATTATATTTGGAAGATATTGGGCTCGTCTCGTCATCCGGAATTACAGAGTCGGTCTGCTGGGAAGCATACGGCATGACCTCAGGTCTCATATATCCGCCTTCTTGCATTATTTCATCTCTCGGAAGTATCGATCGGCATGATGATAAACCAGACTCAACGAGCTTGCAGAAAGATAATTACGCTTCGATTTAAGTATAGTTCAGCCATGAAATGGACAGTGTTACAGCTGTTGTCTTGCCTTTCTTGAATGCATAACATTCAAGCCACAGTTATATGTGATGGTTTAGATAGCAGATACTGGTTTGGCACTGAAATTCATATTAGTTTGTAGTAAATATAGATCGACATGCAGTGATTTTTGTTGCAAAA
Source organism: Petrea volubilis (assembly GCA_026212405.1). Classification (NCBI taxonomy): domain Eukaryota; kingdom Viridiplantae; phylum Streptophyta; class Magnoliopsida; order Lamiales; family Verbenaceae; genus Petrea; species Petrea volubilis. The sequence goes on along the minus strand of CM047876.1, from coordinate 25,175,763 downwards.
ACGATTTTAGTGCCATTTTTTGTAACCATGTCAATGTGCAGTTATATAAGCTCCGTCTTCTGTCTTGATTTTCAGGATCACCTGTAACTTATCCCCATCGTTGAAATTCTGATGAATTTCCCAGATTGTTTTTGTATATGTCGATGACATAATCCGAGTTCATGAATAAAATTTGTCAATTTTGATCGAATTTTAGATAACCAAAGGGGTGTGTTTTGTAATCATGATTCGCTCGAACGGTTCATGATCGTTCTAGGGGTCTGGGAACGGAACAGAGACAGACCATCCCAGTTCCATTAGGGGCCAGAGCGGGCGTTATAGCAGCCAGAACAGCTGGAACATGAACGGGAACGGGAACAGAACAGTGCAACAGCTCCCACCGTGACAAAGACCGGAACTGATGCTGCCATTCCCATTCCATTCCGGCCGTTATATGAAAAAGACCGGCTCCAATTGTGACAAAGACCGGAACTGGCATTGCCAATCCCGTTCCATTCCGGCTGTTATAACGCCATTTCCATTCCCATTCCCATTCCACTCCAGCCGTTATAACAGAGTTCTGACAAACCCTATTTGTAATTACATATAAATTGTGGAATCGCTTGACCTACCATGAACATACTCAAGAAGATGAACCTTACAGAAAATTTCAAAAAAAAAAAAAAACATGACCATGAATCGACATTCTTGAAAAAGAATCTTTACATATAAAACCATATGCAATTACAAGCAATTTCACCATAAACTCATTTTATTCAGAAATCCCCATTTTACTGAGATATCAATAATATTATCCAAAGAGAGTTTTAAACTCAAAATCCCGACGAATATTTGCTAGCGAATGCCGAGTTTGGGCAAACCAGCAGCAAGAGGTAAATCCAAATTCTCTACAGTCCTGAATGTCCTTTTGACCATCTTGTCCACATACAGCATCCCGTCTAGATGGTCGCATTCGTGCTGAAATATTCGAGCTTGCCACCCTGAAGCATCAACTTTTATCGGTTGGCCATATCGGTCGAACCCTGTAACCTCAACTTCCAAGTGTCGTTCCACTACAGCTCTGAACCCATCAACACTGCAAAAGGAGTAATAACATTAAGCTGAGTAATCTTGACGAATATTATGTATTATATTTCTCCGCTGCATATAGTTATACTAGTGCTTTTTTTAGTCAACTACACTTTCATGTGCCTAAGAGCATCTCCCTTTCACAACCAAAGTTCACCAGTAGCAGCAAAGCATGGCACTTTCACAGGGTCAAGAATTGGCCTTTGTAATTTAAATTTGCCTAGTTTTCGTTTTTATTAAGAATTAAGATACATTCTCATGAATTTTTAATTCCCTCTGTTAGCTCATTGCCCGGAGCAAACCAATACATGTGCAGATGACTGATTAGTTACCCATATAGTAGCAGCAGCCAATCGGAAGATGACATGTCCATCATCCATAGATGTATTTACTCGCTCCGTTACAAGAGCTAGCGGTAATAAAAGGTCTTCTTCCAGCAAAGGAGCAGGAAAAACGCATTTTACTAGACAGGGATAAACATCTCTTGTTAATGTAGTATTAAGGATTTCCAGACAAGTTCTAGTTAAAACAATCAACATATTTTTACTAATTCATTAAATGTAGCAAAGTGCTGCAATCGGGCTGGCTATGGTTTTATTTCCTATAATCAGGAAGCAATTCAAGTGACAATCTCTATGAAACTAGTGGACAATGTAATAAGTGTTCGATAGTTTTCAACACAGCAAACTTCTGCCACTTTGACTCACAATCCTGTTTTCTTGTGCTCCCACTCTTTTCCTGCTTTATGCAATTTATGGGGTAAAAGCAAGTCACATAAACCACAATGAGTTGGAGTATAAGAACGCTTGACCGAGAGTGTCCAATTTTATGAAGAAGTTAGTTAAACAAAATTAAGATTGTAACGGACGATCAAATATGAAAAAGTTGGCGAAACAAAATCAAGATTGAAACGGACGACCAAATATGAAGAAGTTAGCAAAACAAAATCAAGATTGAAACAGACGAAAAAAGTCGACGGCAGTAATTTAAAGCATTCTACCAACATACAGGGTTGAATTATGTAGCAAAAGAACCACAGCTGCTCGACTCATACCTCAAACAACCTTCGAAAAATAAGGCAGTTTTGTCACCCTTCTTTTTGAGTTTCGGGTTTAGCACAACCTGCACTAAAAGAGCACACAAATTTCGAATCTACAAAAGAAAGTTTCGCAAGTTCATGAAATCTTCATCCGTAATTTTGACATTCACATACCAAAAGATCGAACGGCCGTCGGACTTGTGCCTTAGTCTCTTCCTTTGGGGCATAACTAATATATTCTTTTGTATCTTCCAAAACTATAATCTGTTATACAGGAAAGAAACAGATTATCATTTGTCATTTCATTCAATCAATACCAAACAAAATAAATTCTACTATACGGATGCAATTAGAACACTGGATTTCAAGCCATTGGTTGGGTTTCAACCTTTGGTCCCAAAGAACAACAAACACAAAATGGTTGCTCAAAACATTACAAAATCACTTTCATTCTTTTTCTTGATAATCAACCACATTCCTTAATCTTTAAATTCATAAACACATTATCCAAAACAAGAACCATAAACACATTATCCAAAACAAGAATGTATCTTTAAATTCATAAACACATTATCCAAAGCAAGAATGTATCTTTAAATTCATAAACACATTATCCAAAACAAGAATGTATCTTTAAATTCATAAACACATTATCCAAAACAAGATTGTGTCATTAAATTAATAAACACATTATCCAAAATAAGAATGTATCTTTTTCAATGATTCAACTTCTATTTTCACTTTCTCGGCTAAGCCCAAAATACATAAAACTGTGATATTACAAATTTACAACACTAACCCTCAAGGGAATGCCAATTTGAGGGGCAGCAAGGCCAACCCCAGGTGCCTTTCGCATGACCTTCACCATATCATCGATTATCTTCTGGATCCGCTCCGACCCGATTTCATCGAGACCCACTTCCTGCGCCGGTTCATGAAGAACCGGGTCACCGGCTTTCACTATCTCCGGCAGAGCATTCTTCTTCTCTCCCATGCCCAAAAACCACCCGGCCCGGGCCGTCAAGCCGGAGCTCTGAGTTCTTCTTGCTATGAATGCGGGTCCGGGTATCCGGGAAAAGATCAGACGTCGGGTCAGGAGACGGGTTCTTGAAATGGGTTTCAAGCATCTTTGTTCCCATGGTAAAGCGAACAATCGGTGAGCGAGTCTTTGAACGCTCTCCATTGCTAAGCAGGATTTTGCTCGGGGCTTTGATTCTTTCAATGGAGATTATCTGGGCATTCGAAAGCCTGGGCCCGAGACCGTTTGCCCTGGGCCTGCTCAACCATCCGGGCCAAGTTCGTGGATGTGACCGTTAAAAAGCCCAATTTACATTGAAATTTCTAGAAAAGTGTCTTCGTTGCTTCAAATGACATTGCATGATTTTATATTTATTTCTTTATTTTTTTTATATTGGGAGATAAAATTAAAATTTGACCAATATATATATGTAAAATTCATCATTTTTAAAGAGCCAAAATATATATTATTTGTATAGAATTAATTTGTATAACTTGAGAAGCATAAGTAACTCTTGTTATTTCTTTGTCTTGTTCAGTCGTCAGGCACCAGCAAGATAAAAATGTGTTACTCGTATCAACATCGGAAAAATTTTTGGTTTTTACCAACTACTAGTTGATCTAGCGAGATGAGGCGCTAGATCCCTTAACCAACGTCCAAAGTTCGAATCTTGATGTTGAAAATTGAGAAATTGGGTTAGGAGTGTCGCTCCATAATGGGCATTTACAGGACCCGATTTGAATTAGTTGATTAATAAATCGAAACCGAGTGGCTAAAATCAAAAACAAAAAAAATATTTGGTCTTTTAAATACACACACACGCAAATTTCATTGTCGATGTAATACATTCGGCATATTTAATTAGCACAAATTTGAATTTTGCCTAGAACTTTCCATCAACATTGTTTTATTTTGTTTTAATACATTTTAGTTAATTACATTAATAATTCATGTATTACAACTTAATAAATTAAACTATTACATCATGCAATCCATATTACAAATCAAATAATTTCATTATCGTCAAACAAAAAAACTACTATTAAAGTAAAATAAATAAACTGTTATCAGAGAATAAAAGAATGCACCTCATTTAGTGGCAAATCAATATATTATAAATTTAGTTTTTGTGATGGATTTTATCTATAACAATTATGTTAGTAATAATTTATCACTGATTATTTTTTAAGCTCTATTTACATTAAATTATATTATTAATCAATCACAAATACCTTAAATTTGTGACGGCATCTTTTCATCACAAAATTTTCAATTAATGAAAGGGATGCTTTCTTATAGTATTATAAATAAGAACCACATGTTTCAATGAAAATTCGAAATCAAAACTTCCATTAATTGAACTAGGCCTTATTGCCCAAAATGAGAGGTGATACGAGTAAACCTTACACAAAATCTGGAAAGTCCACACTGAATTAGATGTGGAGGTGTGGTAAAGAAGTATATAAACAAGTTCGAAGCATGATTCTTTTAGTAATTTAAAGATTTGATTCCTTTGAAAATGCCGAGTATTAGGTCATTGCTCTTGCATCATGCATCTCGTCTCAATGCTTCCTAAATAATTGACAATCTTAATTTCCAACACACAAGGGCATTGTTGTACATATTCCATTTTCCTTCTCTTGCAAAAAGAAAGTAATTTTCTTGCAATGAGCCTAACATGCTGTATATCCTTTTTTAGGTAGATATGCCATTGTTGCTCTCTCTCTCTCTCTCTCTCTCTCTCTCTCTATATATATATATATATATATATATATGATGTTTTTGATCACTTGATTCTAACCCTATGGTCAATTAATCTAAATTCAGATATTGCGAAAGTCCAATATAGAGCTAACTTCCTAATTCAATTGTTTCATTTATAATTATAGGATTCAAATCTTTAACATTACTTAAAAGATCTAACACCTTATTTCACTAGTGTTGGTCCATATTAAAATTGAGGGAAATATATAGTTTACTAATGTAAGAAGAAGATTAAAGATAGTATACCAATGCCTTTCTCACTTAATTAAGTAATAGAAGCCGCATAACTTTACTAGAAGTTTCTAGTATGAACTTCTTTTGGCCACCAAATAAATAGATGAGAAGTTTATAATGATTCTTTTTCAGTGAGAAGGCCTAGCTTAATTGTCGAAATGTGTGGGCTTGTGTCTACTTTAATTGTACTTTTATGATTGTAGTTTAATAACAATTTTTGTCTCGTTGTGATATTATTTTTCTTAAGTTATAATAATGTAATAGTTTGATTTATAACACATAAGTTATTAATATAATTAAATGAAATATGCCCATTATTTTACTTTTTTTTCGAAATGTGAACTCATCATATAATAATATCTCTAAAAAGTTAATTAATCAATCAGCACCGCATCTTCTAATGATGATGATTATTATTATTATTATTATTTATTTAATTTTCTTTTTCATCCCCAAACCAAATTAAACATGAAATGCTTTCATAATCATTACCATGCAATGCAAACCATGCGCTTAACTTAATCAAGCTCATGCACCAAATATCGTGACATAATCATCAAAATAAAGCAAATAATTAGCTCAAAATAATGTGTAGTATCCCCATTAAACATCCCTTTCACATACCAACCAAAATTTTGTTGATGAGGAACATAATGCTAAGGATTTAAGAGCGAAATTAGCCGGCGGTGGCCGGCCGGAAAAAGTGGCGGCAACGCCGGAGAAAGTGGCGGCTGAGAAGGCGGAGAGGAAGCCCACAGAAGACATTGATGAAAGTGCAGAGGCGTTCATAAGGAAATTCAGGGAGCATTTGCCTCGTCAGGGGGTTGAGCCAATGGAGAATTATGAGCAAAATGGAGGCTAAAATAGTAATTTCACAGTTGGAAAAAATGTTATTTACCTTGTATGAATTAACCAAACTTTGCAATATAATTATGCTCCAACAATAAGTGAGCATATGAATAAAAGGGTCAAAAGATAATGTTAATTGCATTGATGCTCCTTACGAAATATCTAAATTACCTACCATTCTCAATCATTTTTTTCAATTAAAATGACCTCCCCTCTATGTATGTCTAATTACAAAATCCAACCAGAAAATGTAAGATAACATGATTCAACAATAATGAAAATTAAATTTGTGAAAGATAATTTTGCACTAAGGTGGTGACCGGTATGCGGGAAATAATTTAGGCTTGAATGAATGAAATTAGGAATGGAATGAAAATGGAAAATGAATGATATTGATACTTGGTATGCACTAGAAATAAATAAATTAATTAATTAATTTAATCCATTTCATTCATATATTTGGTAATTAAATGGTAACGAATCATAGCAATAAAATAAATCGAGTATACGACTCAATAATTTTTATTTAAAAAAATATTTTAAAATTTTAATTTGAATAATATATATATGTATATAAATATTGTATTTAAATAATATATTTGTATTGTATATTGCTGATCAATGTATATATCATACATCCTTTATATATTGATATATTATTTTTTATACATGTTATATATGGTCTTGTGTACTTATTGTAAAGCATGAACGTGCATCAATTATTTTATATTTATATATATAATTATACAGGCATTTACTATATATGATATAATATATATCACCTAAAATAAATTTAATATATAACTTTCATTATGACTATCAAATACATCAATAAATTATTTAATATTAATTTTATATTGTCATAAATGAGTACGTATGAATATATGTTATTATATGTTAATACATTATATATTTTAAAATGAAATGTTAGATATAAATTATAAATATATATGATTTATGTATATATATTTATGTAATAAATATAATTTTGTACATATTTAGTCCATTTATTAATATTTAATTAGTGTAAATATAAACTTTATAATATATGATAAATTTAATAAGTATTGTGCTAATAATATAAAAATATAATTTATTGTCAACTTGTAGGGAATAACTAAACCCACATGGGGTGGAATGAATCACGAAATTCATATATATGAGAATGGTGATTTCCACGGGAATAAATATTTTCACATCTAAACTATACCAGTCATGTCAATGGAAATGGACGTAGGAATGACCATTCAATTCCCACTCCATTATTGCATACCAATCATACCATTAGGTGTCTAGAGATATTCAACAAATTTTTTCGTTAATAGTTCTAATGGGATAGGGAGTTTGTTATATGGTGAAACTTGGAGGAGAGGCCACTATAATTATATAAGATCTAGGGGAGAATTGGTAATTTGGATATATTATATAAAGAAAATTTAATTTAAAGATTTGTAATTTAAACCTTTTATCAAAATCTAGCAAAACTGATTAATCATTTCACGGAAAATATCCCAAAAAAGAAGGCCTGAAAAGATTGTGTGTTGTGTGGGTAGATACGGATAGATTCATGCCGAGATAACAGGAATAATAATAATAATAATAAAAAAAAAGCAATATATCTTGATTTGGACTCTTCAATTCGTTTTGTATTTATGTAAATTATATATATGTATTAAAATATAAGAGTTTATTGCTTTTGAAATAATAAATTTATATTTTGTAGAAACAATAATTTCATATTTGAAAATTGAAATTCCCAATTCGATCATTGATACCATAATAGGGTTTTCCATGGATCGTGAGTTTATATCCTACGATCCAGATTCAGTCACGTGTTATATATTAAATTTTTTATAAAATACATACAATACAATACGTGATTAAACCTGAACCGCAAAGTATATGAGTGAGACTCATATATCCAGTCCATATACAAATTTTTCCTATAATAGGGCACTTAAGCAATAAAATGTTAAAGAATTGTTAGAACGTAAACATCAAGAACAAGAAGTATTACACCACACCTACAAATTTCATTTGAACATTTCAAGATAAAATACAAATAATTTGTTTATGGCCCAAAATATAAAATTATATAATATCTAGTCCGTGAACGTCACTTTTCAATTTGAATAAGTGATTCAAATTTGAAGCAGTCCATCCCATCAAATATTTTCATAAATACAAGTAAAATATTAAGCTCAAGTCAAAGATGATTAAATATATTGCCATGTCTATATATATATATATATATATATATATATATTCATTAAAAAAAACAATAAAATTCATGTAATTTCTCAATAACGTCCCTTTATATCTTCGCAAACTAATTATTCGTTGATCATATAATATATAACCACCTCAAACTCTTAATGTGACCCATGCTTGTGCCCTACTGATTACACCACACATTTGAAGTTATGTAATTTCAATATATAATTTCAAAAAATACATCTATATAACGCTCGTTAATTACGTTCCATATTTATAAAACGATTACTTTTCTACGGTCAGTTTTTCTACCTCAAACAGTTAAAAATCTATTAATTGAAGAGCTTAAGGCTATGCATAGCTTTTTACACAACAATTTTGTTAGCACGAGGGAAAAAAAATCTTAAAAAGAAACTAGTTTTATTAGCAACAAAGTGGTTTTTGGTTTTAAAAATTAAACAACCATATATATATATATATATATATATATATATAAGGCCCAAAGAGGAGAGAATTGGAGTTAACCCGGTGCGGGACAAGTTTTAACCTAACGGGCGCAATTCCCAAATCTCAAAATAAAAACCCTAGCTCTCGCAAAACCCTTGCCTGACAGCACAAAAATTCTCAACCAGAAATAGTGTGAGATTGAAATCGTTGCTGAAATGGAGGAGATAACGGAGGGAGTGAACAAGATGAACATCGTTGAACCGCAGAAGAAGAACAGGATTCAAGTCTCCAATACTAAGAAGCCCCTCTTCTTTTACGTTAATCTCGCCAAGGTATTTTTTGATTTTGTTTTGCTGTTTCCTTAGTTGATTTGATTCGAAGCATACTGGGTTTGTGTATTAATTTGAGGTTTTTTTTTGTTTGTTTTCTGTAGAGATACATGCAACAGTACAACGAGGTCGAGCTTTCAGCACTTGGAATGGGTAATGTCTGTAGTTCTTGATTGGACGTCGTTTTGTGCTCTTTGTTATGCCCGGATATGTGTGGGTTTCGATATATTTTTTTGGAGGGATTTGTTGATTATAATTGACAAGAATCAAGTCATTAGAGGTTTTGTGCAGTTATATGTTTGTTCTTCGCAACTTTTATGATGTGCGCGAGGTATCTTGAGTTTCATGGATGAGCAAATTGAAGTTGTGATGAATGAGGAGAATAATACTTCGGTTCTTTTTGTTTGTTCCTATTCTTGTCTTCTGCAAATGGGAATTGGTGTCGGGGCTCCTATTTGGGATTGTTTTAAAGCATAAGGTCGTCTCTGTTGCTTTTATGTTGTTTGAGAAAAGTATTTGAAAGAATGTGCAAGCTTGTAGAGGAGCTCTTAAGTCTCTTGGTCTACCTTGTTTGCCCAGATTTAAACATTGGCAGAATAGCACTGTTGACTCTCTATATATAGACATGTTGCAATAATCTTAAATAGAGTTTTGTTTGCCTCTCTCTCTCTCTCTCTCTCTCTCTCAACATATTTTGTGTTGTGTGTTTGTGAGTGAGCATGGTTTTTAAGTTTGTAATGGAAGTTGTAATGAAACAACCATGTATTGATGATCTGGAAGAAGATGGTTCTAGAAAATGATTACCCATAAGTTTGTAAACTTTTATGGGTTCTTCAATTGTATTGCACCCTTAGTGATTTTATCTGCCGTTTGCTTTGTGTTTTGGTATATATTTACTGATTTCCTATTTTTCCAATGTTTATTGCAGCCATTTCAACAGTTGTCTCAATTGCTGAAATTCTGAAAAACAATGGATTTGCTGTTGAGAAGAGTGAGTTTTGTAACTGTTACTTTTAACCATTTAATCTATCTGCTATGTTGCTCATCATGACTTCAAAAAACATGGAATAGTTTTTGGGCATTGAATTAAATGTATCTTCATCTAAAACATGTAGAGATCATGACATCCACTGTGGAGATAAAGGATGATTCTAGAGGAAGACCCATCCAAAAAGCAAAGGTATGCCTAATTCTATTCTGTAACTTAACTTTCATTTTAACTTCAGGCAGGGATGAGTACTTTTTTCCTTATTATCCGGAGCTTTGCTATATTACCTGTGTCAGATTGATCAGTATCTTTAAGAATCTTTTTGTGCCAATATAGTGGGAGTACGCTGTCCACTGGATATTTTGTGCCAGTAGTTTGGTGTCACATGTTTGAAGCTTAGTAACATGAACCTTGTTGTAATAAGTGAGGGCTTTAGTTATTGCTTTTTTTTTTATTCGCTCTTCTTTGTTTATTTTTTTGGTTTTTCTACTCGGAAACCAAGCTGCAATTTTTAGGGTCAGCGGTTTAAATACAGTACATGCTTTATATCATGTATCTCAAAACAGATTGATCTTTGTCTGTGTAATGTCAAGACTGACATTTTCATCTTAGCATAAAAGGAAAATGCTGTTTTTGGTTTAAAATGGATAAGTGTTCTTAAGAAATGTTTTAAAAATGTTTATAAGCTCTCAAAAATCATTCAAGATATTGATGAGATGTTCTAGAATATGGATCATGGCTATGTTTGTGAAAAGATGTAAAGCCTCATGATAAGTAATATTCCTCTTTATTTGGGATCACCATGTAGAACTGCAATGTAATATCATTGTATTTTCTACTAATATATTGCCTTTGCACCTTACGCTGCTCAATTTTTTCGATACAGATTGAAATAGTACTTGGGAAAACAGCAAATTTCGATGAATTAATGGCTGCAGCTCAAGAGGCTGCAGAGAACGGAAATGGTGAGGATTAGGGCTGAGAGGAGATGATGTCTCGTTCGCTATATGTTATTATTTCCTTGATGTTATGGATGTCTCTTTGAGTTTGGGTCAGTGTAGAATGGCACATTGACAGTCGTACTAGTCCTTGTGGCTCTAATTTTGTAACAAATTGTTCTTTGGTTGTGTTTCAGTTGATGCCCTTTTCTGTTTCCTTTTCTCTGTTAATTATTCTTTAAATGAAGGTTATTGTATTGGGTGACATTTTATTGGCATCAAATACTTTGGGATTATTTCCATTTTATGGTTCGATTATTTTCTCGACATATAGAAGCATATTGTTCATTTACATAACTAGTGTCTGAAGACTGAAATCGTGTCTTAAGTGCATTGATGTGTAAATTACAAATTTAGTTGGTAACAAATAGCACATCATATAATATAATATGGTTACCACAATGTTGATTAATAAGGAAATAGCAACTAATAGTAGAACATAACAATTTTATTTTATTTTTTTATACAATCCACTCAAAATACTTTATAAATAACGATCGGAATGTCATATGTGCACACGCACATACTCACCCAAGGGTGGCACACACAGAGGCACACTCACCCAAGGAGGAAGAGCAAAGGAAAAGACTATCCAAAATTTTAATGGTGGGTTGAAGTCCCCGGACTACAACCCCAATGGTTACAAGTTACAACATATGAACATTAATTATCTAACATGGGAAGAAGTCTGGAGTGTACAATTTCACAAATATTCCACACTCGTAAAGCACAAGAATGTGTTGATATATTTAGCCTTGCTCCAATTCATCAATATCAACAACCAGATCGCCAACTTTTTCTGTTCCTCCAGAGCATTTCTTCACGAAAGCGAATAGTTTGACGAGGCGATAGAATTATACTCTGTGAACCGGGAAATGATCTGCCCAGAAACATTATTGGTTAGACTCTCCACGAAAACATGGACGATCTGGTTAATACAAGAAACAAAAGTTAAAACGACAACCTGCAAAGTGCTTTTCCCATGTCTCGACAGTACATGTCGAATGGGGACAAAGGGAACTACTGTGGCAATAGTAGAATCCCAGCACACAAATCTTCACCAGTGGTTTCTTACATCCTAGTTTTCTGTTACGTCGCAACTGGATGAATCACTCTCACCTGCATTGAGAAAGCCGTGTAAACCCATTATAACATGATCATGTGGCCAGTAGTTGAAAACTAACAAAATAAATTATTCACTTTGGCAAATAAGAGGGTTTTGTCCGAAGTAGTCCTACCAAGCGGGGTGGGGGGGGGCAGGAATTGGACGGTAGGATTCTCATAGATCCTGTCAACTTTGTGCTGCCGAGAACATCCTTCACTTCAAGGACATACCCATTATGCAAGACTCTGAAGTGGTTCCTTCTCTTTCGGTAGATTTGCACGCTTTGAGCAAGGTATGCAAAATCATTGAAGCTTCCATAGTCACTTCTTGATTCGAGTAGCGTCCGAATATGGACAAGTACTTTAAAGAAACACCAAGCTTTGGTTCAATTAACTTGTAAGGAATTATGTTCCTCCACTCTCTAGATTTCCCTACTGAACAGACAGCATGCAACAGGGCAGCCAAAACCACTGAATCTAGAGGGAAGCCTTTATTCAACATCTTATTGGTCAGCTGTAATGCAGTTCCAAGCATCCCGTTTAAACAAAGGCAAGCAATGATTGAAATATATGCAGCAGAGATGGGACGCCAACCATCGGATAACAGCCTCCCAAAGATATCAAGTACCATAGGCTTATCTGAACTAGATTCACTCATGGCACAGGGGGCATTATTCGATAATCCATTAACCAAATAATGAAAAGTAACATCATTGGGATTGCATTTGCTCAGCAGCATTTCTTCGAAAAATGCAGATGCTTTTGCAAGTCGTCCATCTTTGCAACAGCTGCCTATAAGTACAGTATAAGTCACAACATTAGGTGTTATACCGCGTGATAGCATACCCCTAAAGGTTTTTTCAGCACCAACAACATCTCCACAGCGACAAAATCCATTAATGAGAGAGGTATAAATAACAATATTTGGTGCATCCCGTTTGATTACGTGGCAAAATATAGTTAATGCTCCATTCAGATCGTTCTGCTTCACGTATCCATCAATAATTGTAGAATAAGTAAATTCATCTGGAGAAATGTTTCTTTTAGACATTTTACTAATGCAAAGGAGCGCATCTCTCATCTTCCCAAATTTACAATAGCCTTTTATCATGGCATTGTACCCCACAAGCCCAGGATCCATACCTCTATTGATTATGTCATCAAAAAGTAGCTTCGCATCGGCAACATCACCACATCTAATACATCCATCGATCAAAGTGGCATAAATGTATGCGTCAGGTGATACATTGTGACCAATCATCTCCAGAAACAGCTGCTTTGCACCAACAAATCTACCTTTTTTACAAAGTCCATTCACTAGAATATTGTAAATGCATGCGTCAGGAGGTAGCCCTCTTTCCATCATCTTGTTACGGATTGTTAATGCAGCATCAAGCTCTCCACCAACAACCAAACCGTGGATAAGACCTCCATAGGTTATTAAATCAGGTTTATGTCCGTATTCTGTCATCCCAACAAGCAGACTTGAGGCTTTGTCAAAATCTCCTTCCCTGCAATAGGCATGTATTAGAGGGGTAAAGCTCAGCTTATTTGGGACCAATCTACTATTAAGTATCTGTTCTAAAATCTTCTCTGCTTCTAGCAGCTTTCCATCACAACATGCGTTAGAAATCAAAGTATTATATGTTACTATATCCAACTTGTGTCCAACCTCGATTATCTTTCTCGTGGTCTCCAGTGCTTCCACAACAAAACCACATTTATATTTAGCATCCACAACATTGTTATACACTTGAACATTTATTTTCATACCCCTTGATTCCATTTCCTTCAAGAGTTGATCAATCTTCTCGAAGTCCCCTTTTTTACAAAAACCATTAATCATTGCACCATAAGTCTCCTCGGTAGGTAAGAAACCCTTCACTTTCAAGTCCTCAAGAAGCCCATAAGCTTTCTTAACATCCCCTCTCTTACAATAGCCATCAATCAGAGTATTGTAGAACACGATGTTTGGAATGCAATTCTTCCCCCACCTTTTCTCAATCAACCTTTTACCTTTCTCGACATTTCCTTCTTTACAAAACCCTTTCACCATTATACAAACACTATAATTGTCCAAAACACTACTCTCACCAGCGTCATCCCTCTTCACCATCTCACCATACACGCACCAAGCAGCTTCCATGTTCCCATCCTTTATAAGCCCATTAAGCAAAGAATTGCAAGCCCATAACTGGGGCACTGCATCGTAAGTTTTCAACACACAGAAATACAACTCAAGAGCTTTCGACACCAATCCATTGTCCGCATAGGCATGGATCACAGCACCTAAAGCCTCGCGGGTGGGCAGTTTATCCTCACATTGCTTACACTCCAGTAGCACGTTGTCTATTTCTAGGAACACTCTAGAACGGGCCAGGAGTTTCAAAAGCGAAGAATAAGCGAACCCGTCAAGGGAATAACTTTTCTCAGAAACAAATCCAAAGAACTTGAGACCCAATTCACAGTCGCGAATTTTGTCGAACACTAAGCGGGCAACGTCCGTAGGAGCAATTTCCTCCTCAAAGAAACGATTTTCGAGGGTTTCTTCCCACTGTTTCTCTTGAGTTCTGAGGATTTCACAAATTTCATTTGCGAACTTCTTGATATGGGGTGTGATGAGGATCTTGGTGCGTGGTTTGGTTCTGGGTTGCGGGTTGTGTAGGGGTTTGATGAGGGAGAGCAGGGCTTTAGACATGTAAACGACGATGTGTCTGGTAGGGCCAGAGTTTAAAATCACCTGGTTATAAAGCAAATAGATTTCTCAAAAAAACATAAAGTGAAAATCGATTGTTGTCTTTTCCACCCACACGAAAAAAAAAAAAACAAAAACAAAAATCTCGAATGTTTTAATTTTGAAATAAAATTACATGTTTTATTTGAGTATATCTTGTGGAAAAAAAAAATAATGAGACAAAAACATTTTGCTCGCCAATCTATGATGGTTTTTACATTTGATCATTTTTTTTTTCGTTATATTTTATTCTATAAATTAATTAAATTTACACTTTACCCTCAAAAGTCATTTTTCGACCAAAAAAAATGTGGAATTACCATGTCACCACCATTAAAGATATTCTTTTTGTCCATCACTAGACTCGCCTCGCCTTGAACTAGCCTCAAAACAATTTTAATATTTAATATCTTTTTGTTGGTTAATTTTACCTTTGCCTTCCCATTCTCGCATTCGCATTCCAACAACTTGCTTGACTGGAAAGTAGCTCTAGGGAGAAAATTGTAGAATTTGTATCGTTTATGCGGCAAAGGGTAAGGAAAAATAGTTTAGTGATTAAAGTATAAAAACAACAATAATTTGACGGCAAAGCGTTTTTATCCTAACAACAATATAAGCAACTATTTTTTTTTCTTTCTTTCCTTTTTTTTTTTTGGGGATGGATAGCAACTATTCTCTCACTTGTGTACATCTATAGTCAAGTATGGAAAATTATTCTTTGCACCAGGTCTGGATCTCCTGAAGTCATATCAACATCGATCAATTGGTTATTCATGACATCAAAATTTAATTAGATACAAACTATATAATCAATAATTTTCCAAAAATGATACTGCTTTACATGTAGAGAAAAAAACTAAAATATAAATTGATGCGCCCCTGGTCAAAACATTTTTTCGACTTTATTGTTATCACATTTTATTCCGTTATATTCCACTATTTGAATTTATAATATCGTTACAGTATAGAATACAATGAAATTCCAACTTATATCATCTTTCATGCAAGTCCCCTTCACGCTGCTTTCTCCCTTTAAGAAAACCCGCGCTCTCTCTCTCTCTCTCTCTCTCTCTCTCTCTCTCTCTCTCACACACACACACACACACACACACACACACACGCACTGTATATATATAATTATACGTATAATATATTCATACATAGATTTATTTTTTATATATACATGGATTTTGTAATATTCTCTCTGCATTGATCTTCGGTGTGTAATGCTTCTCTTTTGAGTCTATTCTTGATATTCTGTTGCACTAAAATTATTCAGGCGGATCCAAGATTTCTCACTAAAGAAGCTCTTCATATAAAAGAATAGTTGAGTACAGCAAAATTTGTGACACAAAAAAGCACTAGACCTAACTAAAGCTTTACTAACAGGAAACAAAATTAAACCTGCAACAAAAATTTTACACTTTGCCCCCTCAATTTGCCCATATATACACTCATCGTGTCTCAGCGCATCAAATTTATCTTCACAGCTTCCACCAGCAATTCTATTGAGTTCTCTGTTTCAGTTGCACCGAGAAGTAAAATATCATTTCTTTGCTCAATGTAAAAAGACGAAGCAAGCTTCTCGAATTCATGCCCTGCATTAGAAGTGCAAAAATAATTAGTTTGAAACAACTCTTGATTCAATTTTTGCTCTAATATTTGATATTTCGCTTGTAACCACACGATCACGTAAGCAACTACCAGCAAGGTTTGTATATGAGGACGGGTTTGAATAATAAATCTGGATTTGCCAATAAAAGAAAATAACTAAAATCGAAGAGATCCATTTTCCCCTCCCAAACAAACACGAAGAATATCCGAGTCATGCCACACAGACCCAAAAAATTCGAAATACACTTTCAGATGACGATAAGTAAAAGGTTGACAAGTTAATTTCATCAAGTCAATCATCTCAGTCATACAAATAGAGTTCCCCAGTGATGGGTATGTCTTGCTGAACTTTAGTTCATACATATAGCTTTCTTTATTAAATCATGTGAAATACTAATCAATCAAACACACCCTATAGCTTAACAATTACACCCTCACTCTTGCAACTCAGTTGAATGTGAAGTAATGTACCAAAATATTTGCTCTTTCATGACAACCAGTATGCAACATGAAATTTTAATGAATAGCCCAACTGAAAACAAAGTGAAGTTTTTCAAATTACCAACTGTAAGGCCTCAGCAGTCCAAAATGGAGCGATTTTACTGCATTCTGTTCATCAACACGATTTTACTGCAAAGCATCGGAATAGTTAGAAAGAACCATCTTGTATTGAAAAGTTCAACACAAAAATAAAAATACAAGAAAGGAAACATATGTGCATTTAGTGATTACCATCCTCTTTGAGCTCTCAAATCACTGTGGACTTCATCTAGATGGTACCAGAATTAGACTGAAGAAACTCAATGCAGTCACCGCCTGGATTATCTCAAAAAAAGGCTTGCCTCCCCTCAATAAATTAGTTTTAGTTCCTTGATAATATAGACTTCATGGCTTCAATTTGTGCAGATGAAAAAGGAGGTACCCTTTTCAGAGCAAGTCTATAGATATATTTAGCCTTATCAAGCTTGTCAATTTTTCCATCTTTCCTCAGACCTTCAATCAGATCATTGATGGTATGCACACTAGGAAACCAATTCTTTTGCAGACTATCTTTACACATTGTGTATGCCAAATCCAATTGTCCTGCTTCACAAAGATAGTGTATCATTGTCTGATAAATTTTTTGATTTGGCTTGTAGCCATCATCATGAAAAGCCGAATAAACCCTCATTGCCATTTCAAAATATCCCGCTCTGCAAAAGCCTTTAATCACCAAATTATAAGTAACCTCGTCAGGGAATTCCGGAAACTTCTTATGACGACGCATAAATGCCAACAGCTTATTAGCTTCCCAAGCACGCCCTTTACTCACCAAAAACTGAATCCTAACATTGAAGGTTGCAACATTAGGAAGACAACCTTTTAAGACCATTAGGTTCCACAGCCCATTAGCAATCTCAGGCCGGTTCGCCTTGTAAAACGCTGATATAAGGGTCGTATATGTAATAACATCAGGAGTTATTCCTAACTTTTCCATCTCAACCATGACTATATATGCCTTCTCCAATATACCCATTTCACAGAAAGCCTTGACAACAATATTGACAGAATACGAATCTAGCTCAATGCCGAATCTAAACGGGACATCACTCAAAAATGACTCAATCGCCTCTAAATCACGGGATTGAGTCAATACCTTCAAAGCAGCATTGAATGATTTAACAGTCCTCTTACAACCATACAAATGCATACCACAAAATGTATCAACAGCATGCTTAGTCATTCCAGCCCTCCCATACAACATTATTATTCGAACTACAAACCCTTCTCGCCGGCCCTGAGGCAGAGTCTTCTGATGCTCAAGCAGATTTTCAACATAATCGAGCCGACCAGCCCCAGCTAACCTAGAAATCGTGTCCTCAAACGCAAACCGATTTTCAACAACAATTTTATTGTGGGCATTGGCCTTAAACAGATTGAACAACTTCACAGGGTCTCTTTCGTTTTTCAGCTTGATGAGCGCAGGCTCATCTAATTCTCTAGGTTTAAAATCACTACTCTTGATTGAACTAGATTTCTCAATGGATGAGGCGATGGCGGTGGTGGCGAGACTATGGGGAGCGGTGCTGAATCTGCGAGCCAATCGCAGAGAGAGCATGTTCTACAGAAAGAACCAATTTTTCACGCATACCCATAAGCCAAAATCAATGCCTTTACCAATATTTCATCCGAATACGCAATTCCCATCTCAAAAGAACGCAACCGAAAAAATCTTGATTTTGAATCAAATTATTGCATCTCAAGAAACACACAGGAACCAATCAAATGCAATGCAAAATCCCAGAAACTGAATCAATATAACGATAAAACAATCAAAACCCCAATGCGGCTCCCAAAAGTCACAGACGTGTATGCCGATTCGCGATAGAAAAAGCACCCCAAAAAAAAAAATGGAAATATCGAAATGGGTATAGCCCAGTATATACAACGATGATATATTCCTTTCAGAGGATTGAGATGAGATTAAATAATTGAGAAGATGCAATTGAACTCATCTATATATATATATATATATTGTGTGTGTGTGTGTGTGTGTTAATGAAGCTGGTGGTGGAGGAGGAGGAGTTTGCGTCATGGCTTGGGGATTTTAGGTTAGGGATTCTTTGATTCAGAAGACTTGGGGGATTGTTCAGTGATCTGGTGTGGTCGGTTGCACGATAAGGCATTTCTTTGTTGATAGTAATGGGCCCTTATTGGGTGGATCGAAACAGATTTTCTTTGTGACAGGGCTGCTGATGAGATTAAGCTTGCTCTCGAGCACACTGGAATACTCGACGTGGCCAATCTAATTCAGGAACACGAAATTCCTCTTTTACCACTAAAAACCTTTGAGTCCCAAAGTTGGGCTACTTTCAATTTCGTATTTTATTGGTTGAAAATCTTTAAATTCGAATCAAATAAACATTCGAAAGCTCGATAAAAAAATTCGATCTTAGTAATAATAAAATATTTATGTCAAATATAAAGATATCCTCAAATAAAAATAAATAAAAAATTAGTATGAATACAATGACTATCAAATGTACAATATTACATCGTAAATTATGCATTATATTTATCTTTATGTACATTTAAAATATGATTAATTCAAAATTTAAACGAAGTTATATTAATAGAAAAAATGCCTAGAATTTTCAAGAAATAACAATAGGCGAATTCTAAGATATAGTGTCACATATATTGTATTTTATTCAAGAGTTTTTAGTAATATTATAGGTATAAGATTTTAGTTTAATAAAAGTGTATTATTAAAATTCAGATTCAAACTTTTAACGTATCGGACTGTTTAATTATATATTGGATTCACATTTTTGCATTATTTATACTATTATAGTTAGTGTAAAGCCTTTAACCTTGTTTTTTCTCTATTTTGTGTGTTTGATTATGATCTTCCGAAATTACCCTTTAAAGTGTTTAGCTACCCTCTCTCTACTCTTCTCTCTCCTACACCAACTTGTTTTTGTTATTTTTATTTTTCTGTTCTCATCCTCCTCTCCCTCTTCTCTTGCTTTTATGTTCTCAAATTTTCTTCTACTATATATTTCTATTTATTTTTTAATCAAACAAATTATGTTTATTTAAATTTATTGACTTATCATAAATTTAATAAATGAATCACAAATAACTAAAAGATGGTTCAAATAATAAATATTTATTAGATTATATATCGTTTTTATTTTGCACACATATCAAACGTGACTAATACACTAGTAAATATTTATAATCTAATTTATTAAATATTGTAATTGGTTTAAAATGCTTGAATTAATCAAATGAAGCTCGAATTAAAATCCGTTCCATTGATTAGCTATGTAAAATATTTAAATTAATTTTGATTTGGGAATCATGAGCGGTGAGATAAATATGATTCTTCTTATTGGTCTACGAGAGATTTTTTTGATTTATAATTACATGATTTTTAATTATTATAAATATGAATAGGGAAAGCTCGCGCGCGAGTGCGCACACACACACATTACAACTCTGTGATTCTAGGTACATTACATACAAAAGTACATTACATATTCTAGGTAAAACGATGGACTCTTTGGAATAAAGATGGACAATCAACTCTGTTTAGAATGAAAGTAACTTTTTTTTTTTTTTTTTTTGGATAAGTAGAATGAAAGTAACTTAAAACTATCCATTTATGCATGAGCATCGTGCTTAAATAAAATGTGTCCTTTTTTTTTGTGAGCCTCAGAGGTAATCAGCTTGAGAGGAAAGATATGTTTTCGATGATCAAGTTATAAAGTGATTTGTTGTCTGGCCATAAGTGAAGTTCATATCACCTAACTTAGTCTAGATTTTACCCATGATTACAAGAATTATTTCTTGTAATATGTAACTGGTATAAAATACTTAACCTCCAAAACTATGGTGTTTTATTACATATTATCACATGAATTTTTACGAGTTGTACTTTTTCATATAAATTTTACATTTTTTACACTAAACCCGCTCCAATCATTTTTTGACAATAAGTGACTGCTCGTATAAGGACACATGCCCTATTTTCATTCACTTTCATTACCCAAAAATGATCGTAGGGAGTTAAGTGTAAAAAAATCAAGTTCAAATTGTAAAGTACAACACGTGAAAGTTCATATAACAATGTGTAAAAAAAAATATAGTTTGAGGGAGAAATGCTTTAACACACCTGAGATCAAACACCCGAAGGTGGAGATTAAAACATTTTAGCAGTGGATCCTACATAGTAGATAAAATCATTAAATTCTTGTTTACTCGCTAAAAATATGGCATGCATTTGAAATTAATGATTAGTGGGTCGTTAGGTACAGTGTGTAATTCGGATTCTGAATTTCCATTGGTATTCTCTCTTTGAATTCATATCTACATTATAAACACCCCCTCAAAAGTTGCTTAATTACAATTGGCACCCCTCAATTTAACTTAGTTACAATTCAGTAGCACAATGAACTTGAATATCACAAGTTTCAATCGAAGAGGGTTGGGTTTGTGATATTCAAGTTCACCTTGGTACAGAATTGTAACTAAATTAAATTGGGGGGTGCCAATTGTAATTAAGCAACTTTTGAGGGGGTCTTTATAGTTTAGATATGAATGCCGTGAAGGAATACTAATGGAAACCTAAAATTCGAACTGCACATTGTACATAGCAACCCACTAATCATTAATTTCAAATACAAACCGTATTTTTAGTGAGTAAACAAGAACTTAATGATTTTAGTAACTATTACATAAATTAAAAATCCATTTAAAAAATACTGCTTTGAATTGTATGCATATGCTAATCTGCTCTTCAAATTTTGTAGCATGTACTTGCCTTCACATTTGGAAATTTTGCAAATTCGACTTAAATGGATACGACAAATTATGAAAATGAAGTAAAAGTCATTATGTGAGCACTTAGTGGAGTTCATAGCACTAAGAATAAACTTGATTTGCCGTTGCATTTCTTATGAGGACTGGAATGCTAGTAAACAATAACTGGATTATCAACTGCATTAAAATTTATATTTAAGAAGCTGATATTCCTCGCATATCCCGAACCACCCTCTACTAGAAACAAGCAAATCATTCTCCCACAATCTGCATGCAATGAACTAAGTACTAGAAACAAGCAAATCATTCTCTTCTACATTCTGCATGCAATAAACTAAGTACTAGAAACAAGCAAATCATTCTCTTCTACATTCTGCATGCAATAAACTAGATACTATAAACACCGATAAGTATTATCGGGAAATTTTTCAATGAACCGGATGCATGCACCCAACAGTCGACATTCCAGTATTAACTAACAAGTGTAGCTACAAGTTGGTGAGGCTGAGCAATTCAATTTTTTTCTAGAAGATCGGCTCAGATCCAAATTCTTAGCACGTTCTCGACCATCAAACTCGGAAGCATGGTCGAGCCACAAAGTATTTTTCAACAGAGACAAGGGTAATAAATTGTCTGTGATACAACAGAATCCAATACATTACTCTCCACAGAAATACAGAAAGTGAATATGAAACTAAATCTTTCTTCTCAACCTCATAGATAAAACAGAAACCTATCATCTGCACCCCCCTCATAAATAATGTACCATGCTACATCAAACTACAGTTATCAGCGCCAGAGTATTAAGGAGCCAACTGGAACGACTCCACACACGCTTCCACAAGCCAGAGATTAAGATGGCACTGTAAAGACCAAGTAAACATTAAGGGGAGTTAGAAAACTTGCAAGAAATACGGCTATCATAAAACTCGAAATGGAAAACAATAGGAAGTGTCCCGAGCATAAGCCACAGGTCCCTCCGTTGTCTCTTATCTCTAATACTAAATTTCATTTCACTAGTTCCATAATAGAGACATGCATCTAATAACAGATGATGAACAAAACCCTTCTCAACCATATACCAAGCCCCTAAAGGTGGGCGGCCAAAATGCTCAAGCAGCAGTAGTTGGCACAAGCAAAGTTTCTCAAGCCAATTGTGCACACACAAACCACCACCAAAATCACCCAAACGCTTATCTCAACCATGCATTCCCTATCTATATCTCGTTTAACTCTTCTTTCAAAAGAGATAAAGGGTAAGTGTCAACTTTAATTGGTTCACCAAGTAGTAGAACATGCATATTTCCACTAAATCAGATACAAGGTCACAGCAGCTAGGCTGAGGCAGAGATGCTTATAGAGCACACAGCTGGATATGGAAATGAATAGCTCAAGCCAGTTTTCAACCACAGCAGTTCGTTAAGATTGCAATTTCAGATTTCAGGTGAAGATGAGTTGAATGCATACTATATGTAGCAGTATCGATTTGTTCAGGCAGCTCCTTAATATCCACCTCAAATCTTTCTTGAACCTGCTCACAAGAAAAGGTCATTTTTAAACTCGGCAACACATTAAGTCCACAGAGAGGGCAACAGCATGCTAATCATTTACCTGATTTAAAACATCAGAATCTGATGCAGATGATACAAATGTAATTGCAAGCCCTTTGGTTCCAAACCGACCAGCTCGCCCCACCTATTATAGCACAAAATTTAATAAAAAAGGTGGATACTATAGCTGTAATTCAAGTCCACTTACTTCTCAATATACACATACCCTGTGGAGGTAAGTATCAGCAGAATCTGGCATATCATAATTTATGACAATATTGACACGCTCAATGTCAATTCCCCTTCCAACTAGATCAGTTGCAACTAAAATTCGTTTGAGACCCTCCTTAAAACCTTTGTAGCGTGTCAACCTGGAAATGATAGCAAAATAAAGCCACGGTCAAAGAATTCTACAAAGTTGAGAAAACCAGGGTTCAAGCTTCCAACACATTCTTGCATCTGCTTTATTGTGAGAAATGCCTACCTTTCTTCCTGAGACATTCCAGAATGGATGCAGATAGAAGGAAAGTTGCATTCAACAAGTAACTTGTTGAGCTCGGCTGCTCGGCTAACACTTTTAACAAAAATAACTACTTGGTTAAAATCCAAGGCATCGAGCAGGTCATTCAGCTTTCGATTCTTCTCTAGATCCGTCAGTTTGATGTAATGCTGACAAGAAAAGAAGCAAACTATGTAATCACCAAATGCAGATTAACCAGAGAAAGGAAAAAATCTGATACAGAAGTAGACAAGTCAGATGTACCTGTACAAGCCCGTGAAGAGTCAATTTGGCTTCATCATCAACATAAATTTCCATTGGCTACAAAATAACAAGGATCACCCTGATCAGAATGAACCTAAATGCCTCTTAAGGATGCAAACACAAGCAGTTGCCAACCACCACCATTTACATGGAACACATGTTCAACTCCTAGTTGTAACTTAACATGTCAAAAGTTTATCTAAGTTTGGAGATAGTAATTGACAATTGACAGGTAGATTCCAGTAAACAAGGGGCCCAAAAACAAAAAAGAACTAATAATTTTTTTATTGTGAACAATCGTAATCTGTGGAGCATATACTATAACTATAGAACTAGTAAGAAAATCACGGCATTCAAACAAAAATATACAAATAGAAGTACAGAGCTCCTGGAAGATCCAAACCATCAGTATCATAAAAAACCTGAGTAATATCACCCCATATTTATAGCAGTAATTAATGTAGACATCAGCATACTAGTTTTGCAGCAGGAAGCATCATTGTTCACCATTTTCCTCTACATAAAACAATTTCCTGGAAATATCAAATTCAATTACAAGTACTTGAACTAATTGCACCTAGAACTGTCATCGCCTCATTGTCCTTAAGAAAAAAGGATTTGCACCCATACACAATTTGAGTTATTACCATAATGCAAATGCCATAAACCACCGACACCCCCACCCCACCCTAGCCTCCACCCAAGAAAAAACAAACAAATAAACAAGTAAATAACAATGAAAAGCAGAAATAACCAAATAACATTAAAAATAAAAATAAAAATAAAAACATATATATACTAAGAATCTTATGCGAAGAGAAGCAAGTTATCTTTCTAAACATAAACAAGTGGTAGAAAATTACATCTTGCATGAACTTCTTGCAAACTGGACGAATCTCTTTACTGAGAGTAGCTGAGAACATCATAACTTGTTTATCATGAGGAGTCATCTTGAAAATCTCTTGGACATCTCTTCTCATATCTGACAAAAATCACTACATAAGATTTTGTTGTCCTTTCCGAAACATCAAACTGAAAAATACCACTGCACAGGACTGAAAACATACCGAGTGATTCAAGCATCTTGTCACACTCGTCAAGAATAAAGTGCCTCACATTTTTCAAGCCAAGATCCTTATCTCTTGCAAGTGACAAGATTCTTCCGGGAGTTCCAACAACAATATGGGGGCATTCATTCTTCAATAAATCTTTGTGGATCTTAATGTTGACGCCACCATAGAACACAGCGACTTTAACATCAGGCAAGTAGGTACTAAACCGCTCAAACTCATTGCAAATCTGTCAAAAAGCCAGTTACATGCCCATTCAGTTTAGCAATACACATAGCCTTACAGGCATATCAACAAGAACTGTCACGACAAAGCCAGAACTAATTCTGAGAAGAAAAAGACAGAATTCATGAATATGCATCAGACAGATATACCTGGTATGCCAATTCTCTTGTATGGCAGAGAACAAGTGCAGCCACTTGCCCAGAAACAGGTTCAATTTGTTGCAGGGTCGACAGAACAAAAACAGCAGTCTTCCCCATCCCGGACTTTGCTTGACAAATAACATCCATTCCTAAGATTGCTTGTGGTATACACTCATGTTGCACTGGTGAGAATTAAAGAAAATCCAAGCGAACGAATCCTCAATAAGTAAAAATTGTGCTTCGAGATTCTCTCGATTGAAAGGTTTACTAGACCAATTTTTGGATTGAAATCAAGATAGTGGGACTAGTTGTTACCTGAAAAGGAAAAAGAATAACAATAAAATAAACCAGCAGAAAAATAATAGTACAAGTATGAGATGCTCATGAAAGACAAGATTACATGAGATGCAGAACTCTGGAAATGCCTAAAACGGGCAAGCTGCCAAGACTTTTTCCAATGCAGTACAGTGCAATGGAGTTAATTATGGGGCACCCACAAAGTGGAATCACAAACCAATTACTGTTAACTAAACTAAGGCCCTGCATCAAGAACTATCTTCCTATTCATGCAAAGCTTCTTATTTACATTTAATGTTTGTAACTTCAGCAATGGAAAATTGTTATTCAACCATCTGAAGAATAAGTCAAAATATTCTGGACAAGACTTAAAAGCCACTCATCTTTCCGGGCTGACCAGTCGAACTTAGCTCAAATGTATTAAGAAGAATACCTGAGCTTTGGGAGATCACAACATTCATTTTTTATTTGAAAATTATTAACAAAATCAAAGTTGCAGTTTACCTTCTGAGGGATGTTCAAACCCGGAATCCACAATAGCTCGAAGGAGCTCTGGCTTCAACAAGAAATCTCTGAATCCTGAACTATGAATGCCAACATAGCCCCTGCACGACAAAAGGATGCCAAAAACGAAGCTTTAATAAGATATGCCAACGTGGACCACGAGCAATGTTAACTAACCAAACCGTGCAGCATCATTCAGTTGAAATATGACATGAAACCGTGATGATGTAATTTTCAAAAACCAAGATTAAAAGCATACTAAATGACTTTCTGGCATGGCATTCTTAACAAGGAGTATTTCTATCCTATCTCTATCTCTCCGTCACACACATGAGCAAGAGCCACAAGAACCAGAAAGACATTCCCGGATTTGCTTATCAGATAAATAAGAATAAAAAAGAAGTGCTTTGACCATAAAAAAGAATGAAAAATTACTCAACAAAGATAAGAACTTTACAGTGCTGCTTTTTCATAACATCAATTCAAGAGTTAAATCTATCTCGATTGACTCAACATGCTAGATTCTTTGACTCATTCCTAACCAACGTATACATTCAACAGACAGTTCAAAAAGGGTCTTTTCCGAAAACATCTAAGTCTTTTTAACTTATAAGTCAAACTCTCTTTCTTCCAATCTACAACTCCCCATCTTCTCTTCCGCATTAAATTAACTGAGATTTGGGCATTCAACCAAAGGTGCAGATCTTCAATCAAATTGTTTCCATTTAACCAAACAGAAAAAGAAAAAAAAAATTCAACCAATCAGCGAAAAATTACTTTTTGACTGTCTCGCCGGAGGGCTTGCCGTTGACGGAGTCAGGTGCTTTTTCTTCTTCTTCCTCGTAGTCGAGAAGCTCCTCCTCGTACGCTTCGTTCTCCCTCACTTCACCCATTGTTCCTATTAACCCAACACAAGGCTCGAATTTCAGTCCAAAATCGTCACTTTTTCAATTCCATTTTCTTCCAAGAATCGAAGGGCGAAAGACATACAAGAACACGAATTTCAGATATAGGGTTTATGCGTACCTGGAGCTTTAACTGCGTGTGCGTTGTGAAGAAGAGAGTGTTGAAGATTGAGAGATAAACCCTAGGGAGGAGGATCTAGGGTTTTGAGCAGGGACTACGGGGTTATCTTATAAAGCACAGGATAAAATTCTGAGAAAGACTTGATTTTAAAACATTAAAAAAATAATTAATAAATAAATAATAATAATAATTTTTAAAAAAAAAAAGGAAAAGGGATAAATAGCATGTCAACCCCCGAAGAAAGGCGTTTTCCTAAGTCCGCCCCAAAAATTTTTGAAAAAGATAAAAAGACCTTTTAAGGGTAAAATCATTATTTAACTAAATATTAATATAGTATCCCCTCAAAGACAATCTAATTGTACTTTGCTCCCCAAGACCTTTTAGGTCTTAAAAATTGGCCAAAATTCTCTCATATGATCATCTTTTGATTTTTTTTATAGTAAAATTTTTATTTCATCTTATGTATTGTACAAATGCATTTGCTTAATAATAAAACTTTATAAATAATTGCACATCGCCTCCAAATGGATAAGAATAACGATTTGAGTTTTTTCAAAATAAGTAAGGAAAATATATAAATTTCTCGTCTAAAATATGTAATCAGGCAGAAGACCTCTTGAATCATCAAAAATCTCAACGAACACGCTATTTTCTTTTCAAGTTTTAAAATATAAGGAATTTCTTTTATATTATTCTTTTCGAAAAATATTCTTGGATTCAACAAATTTTGATTAGATCAACTTGTTAATTTCTCATGAATGTGAAAGCAAATACTATAGATATTCATATATTTTGGATCAAGCTTTTAAAGGGTAAATAATTGTAGTTAATTAATTATATGTATTGCATGAAAAACATTGCCACTCTAATGATGATATAAAGTCCTCGTGGTTTTAAAATGTTTGATTTTATTTTTAGAATAAGTTTTTTAAATGAATATTGAATCAAATAACATTAGGCAACTTGTGAAAATATTAGCATTGACAATTTGTATTTTGTAACTTACACTCAAAATAATCAAATTGAAGTCGTTTGTTAAATACTTAAAATTGCAATTGATGCAAAGTTTTAGAGAAAAAATTCAAATGACTTTACCATATTAGCTAGATTTCAAATTCCACCAAACTGACTTAAAACAGTTAGCACAAATGGGAGTACATGAATTTAAAATTTATTTTAATATACATGAAATTATTCAAACAAATTAACATTGTGTTTGGTTCTAGGATTTTAGGGGGGAAAGGAAAAGAAAATAGGAAGAAAAAGTATTTTCCAATGTTTGATTACTAGAGAAAAAGAAGGAAAATGGTAAGGAAAGAAAAATAGAAAAAAAATATAGCATAAATGGAGAAAAAATATTTTCCTTCCAATTACGTGAGGAAAATAAAGGAAAAATTATGTTACTCTCTCTAGCACTCTCTCATTTTTCAAGCTCTAATCTCATTTGTTGCTCAAACTAATTTATTATTTGAATATATTTCATGCAAATCTTTTTTTTTTGTGTAATTAATTGATTATTTGAATTTTTTTTGGGATGTATTTTTATATTTTCCTTTAATTTACAATAATAACCAAACAAAATGGAAGACAATTCTCTAAAAAAAATCATTTTTCTTATTATTTTCTTTAACAACCAAACAAAATAAAAATTTTTAAAATTCTTGTAGTTTCTTTTCCTTTCTTTAACATTTTCCTTTCCTCCTAAAATCTTAGAACCAAACAAAGCCTAAATGAATTTTTACCACTGTAAATTCGAAAATTTTAACTTCAAAACCACTGTAAAAAAAAGCCACATGCACTACTCTTGAAATAGAAAACTGTTCGTACAATCCGGATCCTCTATAGCATTTTCATATTATACTTTTTGTTATAGTTATTAATACAAGTCACGTATATTGATGAATAGTTAAAATTAAAAAAATAAAATTTACGATTTTTTTTCCTTTTTTTTTTACGAAAAAAAAAAGAACTAGAACCGAAAATCGTACACACAGTTGATTCTATCTAAATATCAAAGACTTATTAGATATAACTAATGGTTCAAACCTAAAGCATACAATCTAACGATAAAAATTATATTAAGTAGACAAATTATACAACACGATTACAAAACCAACCATTACTTCACTGCTAACGAAGTTGCTTTGGCACCATAACAGTAATTAAACCCATACCAAATACCCCTAGGTATCATCGCATTGTAGTAGAATGTCACGGGCCTCGTATTGTATCCGTATACAGTCACATCATACGGTATCCATCCATCGTATCCACTTCTGTAGAGATACAGATAGCATATCTGATACGTACACGGCCCGTATATTTGAAATGTATCGGTCGAACATCGCTCGAATGTTCTTGAATATGGATCATCAAGCCTTGGGGCATAAACCTATACATATGCATCGAAATCAAGAGTAATAACATTTTGCATCTCTCTCTCTCTCTCTCTCTCTCTCTCTCTCTCTCTCTCCCCCTCTTTCTCTCTCTCTCTCTCTCTCTCTCTCCTTTGGTTCGTCCACAAAAGATTTGTAGTCAAGAATGGAAAGGGTTTTATGTTCTCAGTTTCAGGGGACAAGAAATGGGAAAATAATAATCATAAGTAATGTAAAATTTGATAGATCGATTCAAGATCTAAAAAATAAAAACGTGATTTTCCAATATTTTTGACAAACAAGGAGTTAATGCAAATGCCACTGTCACATAGATAAGCTTCCAGAAGTCAAGTTCTATAAACTTCTAGTTATATATAATTTATAAATCCCCTTTTAATGTGGGGCTATCCTGTTCAAATCCCATCAATGATAAATTATTATGGGAGTTTTGCCATATCTTTTTATTGTAAATAATTAACAAATAATAATCATCTTACATCAAGAATTAATGATTTTGTTTGTTCAATAGTGATTCATTATATAATAAATACAGAAAATCAACAAATAATTTAATAGACAATTATATTGAAATGTAATTATCATCAAATTCTCGATTCTTATTAAAAACATAAATAAATAAATAAAACAATTTTACTAAATATAATAGAGTAAATTTGTGGAGCACAAATAGAATAGAACCTGGTTCCATAAGCATCCCCAAAGGCAAGACTGATACGGTCCCATGTTTGTCGAGTCGAAGAGCAGCTAGTCCTTATGATCACCGTAAAAGAACACGTTCCACCATTCTGCATACATAAAAATTTAATAAAAACTTGCATGTTTTTAGAAAGTCAAAATTTCAAATTTGATACACACACACACACACACATATATATATATATATATATATATATTTGTGGGGTGTCGGGGGTTGGACGACCCCTTTTTTTTACGGGCTATTTCACAGCTTCTTGACACGAAGAAAAAGCAAACTTTTTGATACCTGTGCGTTTGTGGTGTTGAATTTGAGTGATGATAGAGGCTTAGGGCGTTTGATAATTGATCTTGATTGTGAGGGAGAAGAGACTGTGAGAATTGAGAAGAGCAAAAAAAACAGGGCTCTCATCATTTTTCACTTCTCACCACAAACTCTGAAAAATATGATGATGGAGCTGTGTTTTGTCTGGAAATTGAGAAGATGGTGGACATTTGTCGAAATCAAGACCATGTATTGATCAATATTCAAAGTGTGTTTTGGTGAGACGAGTAGCTGAGGCTACACCCACGTGCTCCTCGTACTATGGGTCAATTTTTTTTTTTTTGTTTTTCTCTTCCTTTCTTCTTATATTTCTATTTTTTTCCCCCTTTGATGTTACGAAAGTCTTGAGAAGGTGTCGTGGGGTGATTGGAGAGAGTTACAATTGCTACTTGCTAGTTCTGAAGTCTTGTCTTTTGGACATACTTGAAATATTTTCTTAATAAAGATGATCAGCCTGCAAACTTGAGACTACCAATAGAAGGGATGACCACACATATATGTCCGCATATTCTATCATACACTTGATATAATACATTCAATAATCGGATAGAAGACAAGCTTGCAAAAGTAAAATAACAACATATGATATTGGATTATTCAAAAATTATCCTTCCGTGTGTTGTGGTAAAGCCACATATAATTCAGACAACGGACGTGCATCTCTTGAATCCTAACTTTAAAATGATCGAATATATGTAGTTAAATTTGATTAATTGCCCTCGTTATTCTTTGAAAACTTCTTTTGGTGCACCCTTTCTTTCTTTTTTAAAAAAAAAATATATATATATATATATTATTTGTATCATATACAACCATAACTAATAAGTATACTTTCTAATTATAAGGTTTTGGTTCTACCACTGCAAGAATGTATTTATATAGGATGTATTTAATTTTGAATTAAGTTTGATCATCATCTAATGCACCCTCAAATTCAATAGGCCAAATTGCTAAAATTCCCCCTGTGGTTTAGCGAAGTTGCGCCAAATCTCCAAATCTCCTATGCTTTAAAACTAGTTTAAAAACCCCCTGAGATTATAAAAACACTACACACATGCCTCGAAGAGAAAACGTCGTTAACTCAAACTTAACGGTGTTAGATTCATATTAAAAAAATCGTTATACCCGTTTATTTTGAACCATTAGATCTTGACTTAGAAAAATTATCAATTGAGATTGATTGTTAATTATAAAATTAAATAAAAACCATAATATATATATAAGATAAAAATATATATATATATATATATATAAATTTAACTAAATTATAATAATTAAAAATACACACAAACACACACAAATTAACACACACTAACATCAAACATACACTGTACACACACACAAACATCAAACACACACACAGTCACACACACATACGCACATACACTTTGCACACACACATGGTCACACACACACAACACACTCTACACACACACAAACACACATATACAGTCACGCGCACACACACACACACACACATAATTCGATGACAGGAATTCATTAGTGGTGACATTATTAAATTTTAATGATTGACTGAACAACAATTAGGAGAGGAAGATGCAATAACTATTGTGGCGAATCTAGAGTTTTTATATGATTTTTTTTTATCAAATTAAACGTAAATGGTTTGAACTTTGGTGTAATTGATAGAGGAATTTTGTTTAGCTTGAAAAAACGCACATACCAGCATTTTGGCCATTACTCTAGTGGCGGCTGCTGCGGCAACAGTGGTGGTGGAAGAAAAAGGTTGAACATGGTGAAAAAATTAAAATTTAACAAGTAAAATGACTTATTTATAATATTGGATAAGTTAATTTAAATTTATAAGAAAATAGGCATAATAGTGAATATAGGTTGCATTTAAATATATTTCGGTCATTTTAATCACTTTTAAAAATCAAAATGAAGCTAAATTACATGCACCACCCCACCCCAAGCGCGTGCACCTCACTCTCCATTATCGTGGAAAATTGTGCAATGTTTTCAAAAACACGGGTGGTATTTTGCCTAATTTTAAAACACACGGGTTTGGCGCAACTTTGCTAAACCATGTGGGGGATTTTAGCAATTTGGCCAACTTAATATATACATATATATATATATATATAGACACACACAGTGCTCCTCCTAACCTTAGGCCCCTAGCTCAACCAGTGGCCGATTGAGCAGCTCCCAGGAGTACATGCAACAACAAAGCTGTTGCCTCATGAATTCAAGCACTGCATAGGGCTCCCCGAATAAGGTATTTCTCTAACTCGAAACAAAAAAAAGGAAAAATCCACCCTATGTTACCAGTACTTCTCCAACAAGAAGAGCAATCACCATACATCAGCTAAATCACACAACACTACAACAAACAAGTAGCCATAAAAGCAATTAACATTGTCGATAGAAACAAGTGACACACTTTATGAATGTGCGTACAACATTCGTAGCTCGATAATCGCAGCACGAGTGTAGGCCCTTTCTCGTACATCAACTGGAGCAGGTGAGATGTGCGTTGATTAGAAATCAATCGGTGGTTTCAATCGTATAAGTCTCTTGACTCTATCTTTGTCAGTGTTCTCCAACAGACCCTTCAAAGAAAAAAGTTGGGAACAACTGTATAAGCAAATACTGTAGTTCTCAACATCCACAAATGTGACCCGAAAGGAAAAACTGCAACGTGTATCAAGGACCAGACTAAGTAGATTTAGTCGAATCTATGACGTTGCGCACAGGAAAGTTAATGAAATTCGCATCAATCAAAGATGTTCAAGGAATTTCCAGTCAGAATATAAAGCTGAAATACAGTATTTTAAGCTTCGGCATTAAGACAAAAACAAACACTACTCACCCTCCACACAATCTCATCCAAGCACAAGCATATTTTGCCATATTTGTCAAGGAAAAGGCGCTCAGTTGGCGGTTTTCCACATACATCCTTCAGGGCCGAGGTTATAACGAAGATAGCTTCTGACACTAGATGAAGAAAGAGCCGATATTAAGATTAAATGATGAAAAAAAAATCCACATCAGAGGAAGTTAGTGCTGCTATATTTAAATGGGATTTTCAAGCAATGCCAATTTTATAACGAAAAACAAAAAAGAAAGCAGAAAACAGAAGCAGTACTCCTACAGGATCTCTATAAAGATGGTTGTGCCACTTTCTGCACACTCATTCTATTTATTCTAGCTTGTCCTAAAATATAAAAGGCAGCAGAACGATATACTTACGAGCAAGTTCATCGTACTCCTCCTTGCCAACAACGAATACACTAACATCCCCAAGCACCGTGTATACAATATACACTGATCTGTATGTCAAGACAACAACACCTTCAGCATTAGAGCACCCATGAAAGTGTAGCAGCATCAAACAGATATTTTCTTATCTATAAAAATACACAAGGGCAAATGATGTGCGTTGAAAAGACACTTGTATTCCATGTTGAGGGATGAAAGAGGGTCCGATCCATCTTGTCCATATATATATAGTTTCATCATTTAATTTCCCATCTTCCGATAAAATAACATCTAATTCAAGAAATGCATGAAGATATGAAACTGAAAGAATAGGACTTCCCTTATACTATAGTCACCTTATGTTGGCTAGATAATGCAAAACGCAACTACACATAGTGCTCACGCAAAAAATTATCAAAAAATAAATATATAAAAAATAGTGCTCAAGCAAAATGTATAGAAGATAAAATAGCCAGAAAAGATAGCAGAGCAAAAAGTACAATTCTAGATTAATCTCGAAACCAGATTTATGCATGAGGAATCTGCACACTGTCAAACTCAAAAAGTCATCATTGTGAGTTTTGAGCATATGGATATAAGAGGCAAAGTTTGATAGTAACTCCACATGAAAATGCATAACCATATAAATTCTATCCACAGGAAGGAAATTAAACACACACTCACACAAACACAAACAGAAAGGGATCATAACACACTTGTGATTAGCAACAAGGAGCTCCTCATTCTTGACTCCTTTAAGATTTTCAGCTCCCAGTTTCACTAAGAAAGATCTCCAATGTAAACGCTCCTCTGCTGGAACTCCATTGAAACTACAACATCAAATAACCAAATAAACAATATTCATCGAATCATTTTTTGTGATATCCACTAATTAAAACAGACCCATCAAAATGGAAATGGGATTCATCGTAGAAGGATTAAGTTTTTTCCATCAACACCTCCCATCAACCAAAAAAGAAATTTAAAAAAAAAAATCCAAAGGAACCCAAATAGATTCAAAATAATTAAAGAAACCCAGATCCATTTTGCCAACAAAGAATCGGAGCTCTATTTTACAGACAAATGAAATGAACCCAAGAAAAAATTTCACAGCCCAGATCAGAATTCAAGAAAAAACAAGACAAATAAATAAAATTAAAAAAAAAAAAGATTAACAATAAAAAAATGGTATAAGCTTTACAAAAATGGAAAAAAAATTATTAAAAAAAAACAAAGAAAGAAACTATTATTACCGTTCCACGAGGATGTTGCCTTCGGAGTTGGCGATCAAGACGGCGAGCAACATTTTCGTTCTTGCCGGGATCTCGAATCTATGACCCTTTTTCTGCGGATTTTGTAGAGAAAGCGTTGTTTCAAAGTACCACGATTTTCTTGCCTGAGTGGCGTTTATTGGCGTTGCTCACCAAAAGAGAACTAGTCGTCGTCTCGAATATTTAAAATATGAGCTGAACACATTTCAGTTTCAAGTTGAAGTCGAGTCGAGTAATTTTTATTGGTATGCTAATCAGTATTTTTTTTAATATTTATTTTTATTATAAAAATGGACTATATATAAAATTAATAAAAATAATATTTTGATTTTTTGAATTCAAATTTGAACACGAACTCCACCTTGTAGTTCTAACCCAATAAAATAATTACAAATTTTTGAACTCGAACTCAAATTCAAGTTCGAACTTATAATTTATTCATAAATTTGAGCCAATGAATTAAGTTTAAGCAGGACTCAAACCAAATTCGAACCCTTTTTTCCGAACTCATTGAGCTCGAACTCAAACCTAAAAAAACCTTAAAACTCAACCCATTTATATCCCTAATCAAGATTGTTCAAAATGCATCAAGAGGTAACCATTTCTGAACATCAGTTTGCATGTGGCTACTGCAACAGTTAAAAAATTATTTTCAACGATGACAGTATTATAAAGTGGTTCGAAAATATTAAAAAGAATTACAGAAGACAGAAGACGTTTTAATAAGATTATTAAATGAAATATTTATTTTTTTGGTAATTTTTTTAAAATAAATTAATGTTAATTAATGGTCAACGCCAGTGATCAATATTTCTGAATTTGCCACTAACAATAAGGGGGAAAAATGCAATTTTTATTTTGTAAGTTAACTCATTTTAAATTTTAGTCATTCTATTGACACTGTTTAAATTTTTCGTTCCGTAAGTTTTTAAATTTAGTGATTTTAGTCCAATTTTTACTAAAATCTTAAATTTCATTCTATAAATCTTAAAAATTGTTGAGCGCTAAATTGAGATCCTGATAAGAATAAGATCAAAATAATCAATTTTAAAAATTTACAAAATGAAAATCTGGATAGCATAAACGAAAGAACTAAAACTCAAAATATGTCGATCCACAAATTGA
This sequence comes from Petrea volubilis, assembly GCA_026212405.1. Classification (NCBI taxonomy): domain Eukaryota; kingdom Viridiplantae; phylum Streptophyta; class Magnoliopsida; order Lamiales; family Verbenaceae; genus Petrea; species Petrea volubilis. The sequence continues at coordinate 25,139,446 of CM047876.1, read as the reverse complement.
AATTTGAATTTTTCCCATAACAATAAGTATAATCAACTTTTCTTAACCCAAACACACCATTGATTACAATATGTCTTTCAAACCAACAACATAAATTTCGATAAATATATATAGACAATTGACAGATTTCTAGGAATTCCTAGACTCTATTAATCATAGCCATCTTCAAAGTTCCTTTTTCTTGTAGGAATATTTATAGCCTCACCACGTGCAAAATCACACACAACTCATGAAAATTAATCTTCAATTACTTAATGATCTTTTAGATAATTTAAATTAATCAATCCTGTTAATTAATTCAGAAGCTCCTCTATCATCTGCAACGCAATCCTTTCCTGATCTTCATCCTGATCAATCTCCTCAGTTGATATTTCCAGCTTGGCCATATTCGCCGCCGCGGCTCCTCCGGCGTTGCGATCTTTGCCGTTATTGTCCTTCTTTCCGAGTTCAATGGTCATGACCCAGTTGGAGTCGGGTCGGGGCCCGGCCCGTTTCTGCCACACACCAATATGGGAGTTCTCGGTGTCAAGCCTCAGGCAGGTCAGAGAAGGAGACGGCGACTTGCAGCTCTTGCGAAGCTTCGAGTGGAGAATGGATGAGAGGGAAGACGAACACGGCGCCGCCGCCGCCGCCGGCGGTGGCGGAGGAGAAAATTCGTTGTTATCTTGATCAATATTATCCGAAACTACTGGGAAGTTAGTCTTTGCATTTCGGCCGCTCATCAGCACCGCCGCCTCGTCGTACGCCCTCGCCGCTGCCTCCGCCGTCTCGAAAGTCCCCAGCCACACTCGCCTCTTCCTTTAAAAAAAAAAACAGACAGAGAAAGGAAGAAACCGTTATTCATACAAATCCAACAAATTGCAATTCAAAAAAAAATGCATGCAGATCATTAACATATATATATATATACACACATTGATGTATGTATGTGTGTGTGTGTGAAGAAATTAATTATCTTACAGCAGAGGGTGGCGAATCTCAGACACCCAAGAGCCCCAGTGACGCTGCCTCACCCCCCTGAACTTTTTCGTTTGAACCATTTTGAGATTCACGGTTGAATTTTGGTGGTATGTATACATATATATATAGAGAGAGAGAGAGAAAGAGAGAGAGAGAGAGAGAGAGAGGAGGAGAGTCAGGCCGTTTTGGATAGATTTAAAAAAAATAATAATAATTTTCAAAATGTATTTTTATAGTAGATCAATTTTATATTTAGATGTAATAATTAATAATATTTTAAAATATATTTTTATTTGATGTTATTTTAGGCCGCTTCTACAAAAGTGATTTATTTATTTTTGTTTTTTTTAAAAAGTTCATCCAAACACAATATTTTTAGTTTGAATTTTTTTTCTTCAAAAAAAAAAATATATTCCTCCTCTAAAACAACTCATTCAAACGAACTCTCAGTTCTAATCATTTATTAGATAACCGTGTTATATGTTCTCCATCATTCATTAGTATATGTTATTTATATTGGTGGACGATTAAGACAAAAAAAGTGAATTTTTTAAATTTTTTCCACACCATATCTATTGGTGGATGATTAAAAAAAGAAAAAAAAAATCTTTAAATTTTTTTCATATCATCGGTTATTATTATTATTTTTTATCTTATATCTTAATTGCTCATTAATATATGTAACTTGCACTAATACGTTGGGCTAAAAAAATATAATACAACCATGTAGCAGATAATCTGAATACGGGGTACGGAAGAGTTTCATAGAGAGGTGCATAGATTACGGGATTTGAGTTGGCATAAGTTTTGATTTATTAGCATTCAACAACATTAATCTCGCTGTCGGGGCCCAACATTATTCTCCTTAATTTTGCAGCTCTCTAATACCTTCTAATTTTTTATTTTTTTTTAAATTTTATTTTATAAATGCACCTCAAATATAACTACTTTATATATGACTATATGTGTCGCCTCTACACGATTTTTCTATGAAATTGTAAATAAGCAGCATATTTATATTTCTATAACAAATAATATATATACTTTTTAGCAAATTGGGTTGGGGCGGCTTTGAATCCAAAAATGTAACTTTAAGCTTGATGATATTGGTTCTTGGTTCAAGTCCACATCCACGCTGATGAGGCGGAGATGGCCCTAAGAATATGCTGGTGTGGGTTTTCAATCTGTCAACACAAAGAATAAATGCAAGCCTAGCTTGGAGTGTTTTCGAAAAAAACTTTCCAATATTTAAGTGAATTTTCGAGTTGGAGGGTCCGAAGAATAATGGCATCAAAGAGTGCAATAGTGAGTACTTTGAAAAACGTGCCATTATTACTAATGGCTGGCCTTATATATGAGGAGTTTGGAGAGAACTTCGGGTGGATCTAGGGTTGAAGTGGAAGTTTGACTTTCATCAGTTCTGTTAGATGATATCAGCTTAGTAATTAATGCCCTTTTTTATTTATGTTGAGCATCCGGAACATAATGACGAATGTCCCACTAATACCCCCCATAAGGTGACGTCAAGCCCCTTGGGCAAAGAAAACTGAGAACAAGCATTTGAGGTTGCAGTCTCGAAGTGAATCCCCAAGATGTTGAAAATCCTTAGAGAAGGTTCGTGCAAAAAATGTTTTAGGTCAGAAGAAGTTGAGGGTGCGCCTTAATGGGTGTTGATTTGAGGTAAATTCCCTGTGGATATCGAGATAACATATCCATCCACGTGGAGGTCGTATCCCACATCAAAGCTGGTTTAGAATTTTAAGAAATCCACCAATTAAGGTGACGAATCTGAGTACAATCCCAACTCATTGTCATTCCTATTTTTTGTCAATAAATAAATCAATGATTAATTAATATAGACCATTAATAATAAAATGAACTTTAATATTATTTGATAAATTCATTATCAATAATTTTCATATATGACTTAATTAATTAATTTGTAATGTGGTCCTAATGCGTTTACCTATATACGGCTACCTTGGGGTGGCGCATTTTTCATGAATCATGAGTGCACTGTATATGCATGTGATTGTGTTACCTATCTATTTATATTTGATTTAACAGGGATTGTAAAGAAAAATTATAAAGGTAATTATCGAGAAAAAAAAAAAGAAACATTATAAAGGCCTAGTAAGGTTTGTTATTCGAATCTTAGAAATGCAGCAATCTTGATAAGGAGAGTTTTACAATTTAAAGGTCTGACATGACACTATAAAAAAAAGAACTAATTGCCCATGGAAGAATCAATCGAGAGATTTTCTAAATTAGTCGATATTTTAGTTGAAAATGTATCAAAATCTACCAACCTTGAAGAACAAGCCTATCGATGAGGTTTCAAATTGGATTAGTGAATTGTCCGGAAGTTTTTTCGACTAAATTTAATGGTCAGCATTTCGTTGGTTTTCTGTTGGATATAAATTTTTCGATACCTTTTCTACGAGTTTTCGATGTCCTCTTCTGTCGATGATTGATGATTTTTTTTTTAGTGCGAGAATTCAAATTTAATCGATATATGTTGTTATTGGACACTAGTTGTAGCCCACAACCAATGACCAAAAAAGCTATAGGGGACCTAAATAAACACCCACAAAAGTTAATTATAGGTGGGGGGGGGGGGGGAATCGAGGAAGAAGGAAAAAAGAAGACTCGAAGAAGTTTAATGGCCCTAATTAATTAAACATATAATAATGGCCCTAATTAACTAAACATATAATAATGGTCCAATTAATTCAAAAATTTGAGAAAGCGTGGTCCTGCTTGCTAATCAATTGAATGATTAATTATCTAGATTAATAAACATACTTATTAATAGTAAGGCAGTTTTAATGTTCAATGAGCACTGTATTATTGGTTCCATAATGGGGATAAGTTAGGTTACAATAGCTGCTAAAAGCTTTCTCCTCTTGTTGGCGACTGCTTAATTAGGGAAAATTTTAACCAATACTTGGTTTGGCCGAGCCCAATAAATCATATGTCAAGTGTATTGTACTTGCTAAGTGATTCGTCACTCTCTCTAAATTATCGACCATTCATAGAGAAATTGTAAAACATTCGCTACATGATTAACGCTAGTTCGGCCGAGCCGGGTTTGGGTTAGAATTTCCCCTGAATTAGTTGTAAAATATGAATATTGTGTATGAATAAATAATAATAATACTATTATGTTTTAATGGCTTTTCAACTTGTGGTTTAGGTTTAAATAGACATATATAAATGAGGGTTGTTTAATTTTTTTTAATAAATAAATAAATAACACAGATGCATGTATAAATTATCTACACTTTAAATAAATATAATTAATTGGCATTCAAGCCATTCATGTAACACTTAAGAGAGCCATTGAAATAAAGTTGTAATAGCATTAATGCAGATCAATTATTTATTGTTTGGCTAGGTTTGGATTTCCTGATCATTTATTGAAAAAGTGCCAAGAATTATTACCCGAGTTTATAATTGCTAAAGTAATTGGTTTGTACTTACTACTTACTATGCCTGGTATATATTTCTTTCAACTTTCCTTCTTTCTTTCACTTACAACTTCTTTTTCTTTTTCTTTTTTTTTTGTCAAATAATAATTATTGAGTGTATCTCCCACCACAACAATGCATCTTCTTTAGTAAAAAACCAATCAATTATAAATTTAGTATATGTGATGGACTTCATTTATAACAAATCCGTTAGTAAATACATCGTCATTGATTGATATTTTAAATCCTGCTTATATTGAATTCTGTCGCCAATCAATTACATGTACTTTAAATTTGTGATAAAATCTCCTTGTCACTAATGTTCCACTAGTGAAGGTGGGATGTGGTTTATTGTATGTTTGTATTGTTGGGAAATCGGTTCGTTATGCTTTGAAAAAAAATATACTCAAAATATTATTACTGAATCATATATGTTTAGAATTCGAATTTTAAATTTATGAATTGAGCAATTGGATTGAGAAGGTCATTTTCATATTGAATATCTACAGTATCCAAATCTAGACTAATCAATCAGTGAATGAGAATTGGCTGGTTAAGATAAGAAAAAAAAAAGTATCATATAATAAAGTATGAAATTCTACATAATGGAAAATAATAAAGTTGATGAAGTTTGAACTCGACCGCCTAATAACTCAGAAAATAATAATGTGAGATTTACCCGATGAAGTCTCAATGAATTTTAACATGTGGCAGTTCCTCTCAAACAGATGTTTAAATAGTTCTATGAAATAATGCTCCAACTGCTTCAATTTGCTGGACTTTCCTTATGTGTGAATATGTGATGAATAACAAACTTAAAAGTTAATTTGTTTTTTTTTTTTCACCCAACATCACTATTAGGGGGTGTTTGCAAATGCTCAAAAAAAGCACTTTGCTGCTTTAGTTTTAAAAAAATTAATTTGAGTGTTCTGATATACAATTTCTGCTTAAATTAAGTTGAAAAAAAGTAAAAGTTGAAAAGTTAGAAGGAAGCTGTTTCTAGCAGTTTAAAAGTGTTTATTGGTATTTTCGTAAATAAATCAAACTTTTTGAACTGTTAACCATTGACTTTTAACTGTTTTTCACTTTTATTTTCAAACACTTCATATTTTTACTATTAACTTTTGATTTATTCTCACTTTTATTTTCAAACATTACCAACTTTTACTACTCAACTTTTTTTTAACTTTTTCAATAACTCTATATTCTCCAAATGTAGAAGCAATTCCAAATATCCTCTTAGTCCACACACCTAGATATGATGGAGCAACGGTTTATGCCAGATGTCACAGTAGGCACTTCAATATCTATACTATTTAAGCAATTTTGAGCTCTCATTATGTTTTTTACTAATTCCATTTTTTTCACCATCTTTTTTATTTCATTCAACACTACATGTAGTTTGAATTATCTATTACAAAATGGTATTTGATCTTCTTTTCCACTCATCAATATACGTCATGTGTATTTGTGAACGATTGGGATAAGAAAAGAGAATCTTAAAAAAAAAATTGCCATATTATAAGTTTTTGTCTTTCCTTATCCCAACTGTTTACCAATATGCGTAGAGTGTATTGATGAGTAAAGAAAAAGATGTAGCACCATTTTGTAATAGATAATCCGAACTGCAATACACACTATGTATGTTTGTAAGCGATTGAAATTATAAAAGAAAATACGCAATTCTTTCTTTATCATATATTTTTTTCCTCTTTGGTAAGTTGAACTATTCAATGAAACATATGACATGTATTAATAATTGTGATAAAAAATGCTACTTAAAAATTTTACAGAAGATCTCAACTGATATTTGAATTGAACCCCCCCCCCCCACCCCTTCCCACCCCAACATATTTTCTCTCTCATATCCACTTAGTAATCTTTACTTTACTCTTCCCTTTTTTTTTTTTGTTTTTTTCCCCCTCCTCCTACGTTTTCAAATTCCCTAGTATTTCATTTCTCTTCTATTTAATGTTTACAATTTAACATTTTCCAACTTTCTTATTCAAGCATTTTAGTTAGATAATTTTATTTGTAGTTTAAGACAGTTTACTTTTCATCTATTGCAAATTTAATAAACATTAAAAAATCATATTTTTCGAGAAGATTTAACGGTATATACAATTTTCATTACAACAAAATGCACTTTAGATAACAAAAGTTATTGTAACAGAGTCGAATTTAGTTATAAATAATAGTTTATGGTAACCAAAGTATTATTTGTATAAATATTACAAGTATCACATATATATATTTTATTTAATTTTTTGTTTTACAATTGGACTACGAAGTGCCACACCATGTTTAATATTATTCTTAAATTTACAATTTAATAATTTTCAACCCCGAGGCACGTGGATTACAAAGTTCAAGAGAAGAAATTTCTTGGGCCGCTTTTGAAAATATAATAAAGATAGGGGTCTTATATAAAATAATCAGAATCTATGTCCTTTTTCCTCAATTCGCAGTCAGTTCGCCGCTTAAACTATATCGCCTTAGTAAAAGTCCAAAGGAAAAAAAAAAAAAAAAAGGAAATCTATTTTATCGGATCACTGCCCCACTCTTTTCTCTCTTTCACTCGCAATTTCACACAGCAAAATCGGATCACAATCCATTTCTCCGACTCGAACAAACCCTTAAAATGTTTTCATTTTCGGGATCCCTTTTTGATCAGTACTCAATTTTCTTATTCTCGGGTAAAGGTTTCTCATGACTGCTTTTTATGTTTCAAGATCGTAATTTTTTTTTTTACATTTTTTTTAGATTGAACAATACTCTGTGGCGTGTTTTTTCTACGATTTTTTGCTCGGAGTTTCGTAACATAATGTGGGATTTTTTTTTTGGTTTTGATTGAATGTAATAGATAAACACGAGTATGGAACAGATACTGCTTCATGGGACCCTGCATGCCACGATCTTTGAAGTGGATAAGCTTGATTATGGTGATGGGGGTGGTGGTGGTGGTTTCTTGGGCAAGGTATAACTTTGATCCCAAATTTAGTTTTCGCATCTACAATATTTTATTTTTTCATATTTTCATGTGTGTTTTTTTTTTCCGAATACCAATTTGGGGTCTTTTTTCTGGGTGTACTGTTTGTGCGAGTGTGATAATGCCGCTGAAAATTCTTATCTAAACCTAGTTTGGCCTAATCCAACAAGTCTTAAGGTAAGTGTATAGCACTTGCTAAGTAATTGGTCCTTCTTTCTAAATTATTGACCAATTACACGACAAGTATAAAATAATAGCGACATGATTAATACTGGTTCGGTTGAGTTGGGTCTATTTTCTTGACTTTTACGGTAAAGAAATGGTTATTTGTACTGTTTGAAAGTATTTGAGGCGTGTAGAGTCTGCAGATTGCATAGAACTGCAAGTATATTCTTGCCCGGTGATATATGGTTTTATGTAGTTATATTATACTGGCTGAAATTTAATCAATGTTGGCCTCTTGCATGTTTAGTTTCATTTCCCTTTGAATTTTTGACTGCTAGTATGTACTTGTGAACGTAAAATATGATTCGATCAACTGATGGAATTCATGTATTTGATTCTAAGTTCATGGCTGGTAAATTTTTGACTCTATTGACTTTTTCTGATTGGTGGAACACTCTTGTAGATTGTGGGAAACATTGGGGAGCATGTTGGTCTAGGCAAAGGAACTCCTAAAATATATGCAACTGTCGACTTAGAAAAAGCCAGGGTTGGTAGAACAAGACTGATTGATAAGGAACCAAGCAATCCTCGTTGGCACGAGTCTTTCCACATTTACTGTGCACATAATGCTTCAAACGTAATATTCACTGTCAAAGATGCTAACCCCATTGGCGCAACTTTAATTGGAAGAGCTTATGTGCCGGTTGGTGAGCTCATGGATGGTGAAGAAATAGATAGGTGGGTTGAGATATTGGATGAAGACATGAAGCCTATCAAAGAAGGTTCGAGGATTCATGTGCAGCTTCAGTTTTTTGATGTCACACGAGACCGTAATTGGGCTTGTGGAGTCAAGAGTGCTAAATTTCCCGGAGTTCCATACACGTACTATAAACAGAGAACGGGTTGTCGGGTTTCTTTATTCCAAGATGCTCATGTGCCTGACCAATTTATTCCGGATATCCCTCTATCAGGAGGTAAGAATTTGGATGTCCGTAGATGTTGGGAAGATGTTTTTGATGCAATCACCAATGCGAGGCACTTGATATACATCACGGGTTGGTCTGTGTACACGGAGATCAGGTTGATAAGGGACTTGAAGCTGCAAAAGCCTGGAGGAGATACTACCCTCGGCGAGCTACTCAAGAAGAAAGCAGATGAAGGTGTTAGAGTTCTCCTCCTTGTTTGGGATGATAGGACCTCTGTCGGTGCTCTGAAGAAAGATGGGTACATGGCCACACATGACGAAGAGACTGCAGACTACTTTAGAAACACGGAAGTGCACTGCGTGTTGTGCCCTCGTGATCCGGATGACGGTGCGAGCATGGTTCAGAACTTGCAGATCTCCACCATGTTCACTCATCATCAGAAGATTGTGGTTGTAGACAGTGATTTGCCCGGTGGAGGGTCGGATAAGAAAAGAATTGTGAGCTTTGTGGGAGGTATTGACCTTTGTGATGGGAGATACGATACTCCGTTTCATTCGCTTTTTAGGACACTCGATACGGCCCATCATGATGATTTTCATCAGCCTAACTACAAGGGAGCTGCAATCAGCAAAGGCGGGCCTAGGGAGCCTTGGCACGACATTCATTCCCGGTTGGAAGGACCCATCGCGTGGGATGTTTTGTTTAACTTCGAGCAGAGATGGAAGAAGCAAGGCAGGAAAGATTTGTTGGTCAAAATCCGTGAGCTTGAGGATATTTTCATCCCCCCGTCCCCAGTAATGTACCCCGATGACCGTGAGACGTGGAATGTTCAGTTATTCAGGTCTATTGATGGTGGGGCCGCCTTTGGGTTCCCCGACACACCCGAAGATGCAGCCAAATCTGGTCTTGTTAGCGGGAAGGACAATATAATCGATCGGAGCATTCAGGATGCGTATATCCATGCCATACGCCGTGCCAAGAATTTCATTTATATTGAAAATCAGTATTTTCTGGGATCATCTTACGGATGGGCTCCTGATGATATCAAGGTGGAGGACATCGGAGCTCTCCATGTCATTCCCAAGGAGCTTTCTTTGAAAATTGTTAGTAAGATTGAGGCTGGGGAGAGGTTCACTGTGTACGTTGTGTTGCCTATGTGGCCCGAAGGGGTACCCGAGAGCGGATCAGTTCAGGCTATCTTGAATTGGCAAAAGAGGACAATGCAGATGATGTACAAAGACATCGTTCAGGCCCTTGATGCTAGGGGCATTGAGGAGGACCCTCGGAATTACTTGACATTTTTTTGCCTGGGTAATAGAGAGGTCAAGAAGGATGGAGAGTACGAGCCATCCGAAGAACCGGAACCCAATTCAAATTATTCAAAAGCTCAGCAGACTCGGCGCTTTATGATCTACGTTCATTCCAAGATGATGATCGGTGAGTATTTGCTGCAACAGTAATGAGAAAATTGCCACACAATCTAACACCACGTCAATTTTTAAAGGCTTTAAAATGGCATATTTAACCAGCAGCCGAACTAGAAATTTGAAGACCAGGGGACAATCCTCTTGTGGCTGGAGGGGTAACTGCCCCCATCAGTCCCCCTTCCTGACTCTGTCCCTACCCCTTACATTTCAAAACTTACATTATGATTCTCTACGCCTTGCAGTTGATGACGAATACATTATAATTGGATCAGCCAACATCAACCAACGATCAATGGATGGTGCGCGTGATTCTGAGATTTGCATGGGAGGTTACCAACCGTACCATCTGGCAGGCAAGCAACCTGCCCGGGGTCAGATCCATGGGTTCAGGATGGCCTTATGGTATGAACACCTCGGCATGCTTGATGACACGTTCCTCCAGCCTGAAAGCGAGGAATGTGCAACAAAGGTGAATGAGATAGCGGACAAGTACTGGAAGCTCTATGCCAGTGACCAGTTGGAGAGGGACTTGCCGGGCCACTTGCTGCGGTACCCCATTGCTGTCGACAGCAATGGAGACATTCACGAGCTGCCCGGACATGATAACTTTCCCGACACCAATGCTCACGTGCTCGGTGCAAAATCCGACTACCTCCCGCCCATCCTTACAACATAAGGTCTGTGCTATTTGTACTTCTCTTGATATGTTCGTGTGAAAAGAAATAAAATGTGGGGTTGATTGAAATAATAAAATTGTTTATGGTGGAGGGCGAGTTGAGAGTTGGATCCAAATTTGACAGAGGCAGGTTGTAAAAATAGATCATTTTTGTTTTAATGGAACTTTTTTGAATTTGTGATGCCACAGAAAATGGAACTCCCATTGGATTGCATTTTATTCTATGAAGAGAGGTTTTATTTGGGATTGCAATATTTGCCTTAGAAACAATACGCATTATTTCTACATGCCACATAATGTAATTAAGAAAGTGAGTAAAATAATCACAAAGAAATTCACACAAAGGCCTACATACCCACATAATCACATAAAGTTCATGAGCGTTGGAAAATTTTTGTTTGGATACGATTTGTCTATAACTAATTACATCTATATACCTCTTGCGTATGGTGTAATTATTAGTTAGTCCTTATTTTAAAAATTATAAATACACTAAAAATGTTTAAAAGATAACTTCTTGCAGTAATCAACACGAACACTAAGAGATGCGCCCCGTCGAGTTTGACAAAATTCCTTGATCAATTTTGTTATTTCACAAAACTTCGTAAAGTAATTTTATTTTATACCATCACAACTACTATTAAGCATCACCACCTATAATTTAATATAGTCACAATTTCTTCTTTCTTTGTTTTTTTCAAAAAAAAAACAATTTCATGTATAGTTTTTATATTTTGGATTTGTCAAGACCATGTGAATCTAATCTAAAAACTTCATTGAAAACAAAAGAAATACGACTTGTAATTATATCCTGCTTTGATGAAGGATGAATTTTATGAACCTAATATAAATTTTAGGGAGTATCTGTAATTTTTAAAATAAGAAAGATTATTTTATAATCACACCATAACTCAAAGGATGTAGACGTAATTTATCCTAACATAAATAAGAAAGTAACTCTAAAAATAACCACAAAAAATTCCACACAAAGATGTACATACCCACATAAACACATAAAGTTCATGAGTGTTGGAAAATATTTATCCGAATATAATTTATCTATATTCAACTAATCACACAACAAGTATGGCATACTATACTTGTAACCGGATTCGCATTCTATTTCAACCCAACCGACATTATTAGTAGTAGTCTAGCAGTTAATTTTAATTCTATCCCATCTCCATTGTACTCCTGCAAATTCAATCATTTTGTCATTAATTCAACAACTTGGCCCCCCTTGAGTGGCCACCCCCCTCCAAATACTTTCCATCTCCACCACCAACAAAACCATCAAATTACAAGTTCCCATTTTTAACTTTCCAAAACTTATATTCAAGAAAGTCTGGATAAAAGCAAAAACCCAAGACAAATTTTCACATTCCTACCACCTTTTTTTGACTGTTAACCCCCACTGGGTTTTCACGTATAAAAACATACACACATTTTTACCCAGAATTATTATTTATCAAAGTTCAATTTTCGAAATGTATTATATTTTGAATTCTAAAGGTGTTTTCTTGGCCACGGCCGTAGCTATATCCGCAGGCACCATAATCCTTTTCGATCTTTTTAAACAAAACTACCTCAAATCCTCCCAAGTTCCCAAGAACCAAGATTGCCCATCTCCTCAAAAACAGCTTAAATCTTGTTTATCTTCAGGTAAACATTAGTATATATATATATATATATATATATAAACCCTTGTGTCCCATATCAACATATATATATATATATATATATATCGTTAAAATATAATTTTCTTGAACTGCTTTGTATTGGCAGGTAACAAGAAAAAGGATAAGGAACAGAAGAAGAGGGTTCAATTTGCAGATGATGTGAAGGATGTATCGAGGGGTACCAATGGCTGCAAAATTTACAGAAAAAAACACAAAAAATCTGCTGAAATTCACATAAGTTGCTGTGGGGATGAGATTATTGGGCTCAAGAAAATCCCGGCAAATCATGCGGTTTTGTACAGTGGGATTCTCAAGAGTCGTTTTCGTAGAATTGAGTACTCGTATTAATGATCAGATTGTGAAATACAGATTCATCTACAATGTGATTTTTTTCTGTAGTTTTTGTTGTTTTTTTTCCTGGCTGGGAAAAGTAGTAAATATTGGGAGGGGAAGACTAGTTGAAGAGATTTTTTTTTTTTTGTCCTTTTTTGCCAACCTATTTCCAAAATATCTACCTTCGAAAATGTTTTTCTTTGTATCCTGAATTGTCGTTGGCAAAGATAATAGTGCAGAAATTTTGATTTTTTTTTTCTAATTTGCTATTAATTCTTTTTTTTTTCTTTTCAATATTTCAGGATGACATAATAACATTGCTTTTTAATTTTTCGGGATAATTGCATAAAACCCACTAATAGTTTCGAAAAATTGAATGTTGGCACTTTATAAAAAAATACCTTCTATTTTCTAAATTTCTACAAAAAATCCTTTTTTTCCATCCAACCTAACAACAAGTGAGGTTCACATGTGTTAGGTGTGAGTATACATGTAATTATGCCCTATTTTAATTTTTAAAAAAAATTAAATTAACTAAAATACCTTTAGGATTTTACAAAAAATATATATATTTTTTTGTATTTTTAATTCTTCCTTTTCAATTTTTTTTTTCTTCTTCCTCCCTCCTTTTTCATCCTCCACCACCATTCTCCACGCTATTGCCGCTACCGCCATCGGAGCCACCGAAACCATCTTCTTCCTCATCTACTCGAACCCATCTTCTTCCCCCATCTCCGGTCATTGCTGTCGCTGCCGCCGTCGCCTGCTATTTCTTTCCTCCTACCACCGGCACCGCCACCACCACCATCTTCTTTCTCCTACGACCATCACTGCCGACGCCCCTATTTTCAGATTTAGATCCCCAAATCTTGTTTCCCCTTTTTTTCCAGATCTAGGGTTCTATTTAATTTAAAATATCTCTAATTTAATCCATATTCGACTGTTTGACCAACCATGTATCATGTAATAAGATTGTTGGCATTCCAATATTTTACAATTCGGATTTTGTGTGTGTGCAAGTATAGGTGGGTGTGTGGGTGTGTGTGTGTGTGTGTGGGTGTGTGTACAGGTGTGTGGGTGTGTTCTTGTGTGTGTGCATACAGGTGTGTGTTCTTGTGTGTGTGCAAATGTGTGCTCTTGTGTGTGTGTTTGTGTATGTGTGCAGGTGTGTGTCTGTGTGCGTTCTTGTGTGTGAGTAAGCGTGTGTATAGGTGTGTGTTCTTGTGTGTGTGCAGGTGTGTGTTCTTGCGTGTGAGCAAGTGTGTGTACAGGAGTGTGTAATGTGTGTATAAAGATTTTATTTCTAATTTTTATTTAATCATTATATTTTTTTTGAACAATAAATTTGGACCATTTATTTTTTTTAAATTAAGATTCAAAAGTCCATAATAACAAGGGTATAATGGACATTTTAGTAAAATATTAACGCTATCAACCTTGAAGTAATGGCAAGGGAATGTGCATAAATTTAGAAAACAAAGGGTGTTTTTTTTTTTTTAAACCATAAGGTACTAATATGCAGTTTTGCAAAACCACAGGTGGGTTTTGTTCAATTATCCCTAATTTTTTTTTTCAATATTGCAGGGTGGCATGAAAACATTGCTTAATCTTTTTTGTTTTTTTAAGTGTGTCTGAATGTATGTATACATTAAATGCAAACCAAAATGTGTTGTCGCTCGCCTATGCATTGGTTGACGAAGAAATTTGGCCGTCTTGATTTTGGTTCCTATCCATGTTGAGCACGTATGTCAGCAGAGAAGATTAAAGGGCTTGTTTCTTATCATATAGATATGCTGGTATAACTACAACAATACAACCATTGGGGACATTTCAAGAGCCTTTCGAATGTCATCGCTTCTGCTTGAGGCATGTATGCTTGAATTTCAACTTCAAGATATAAATTGTCTTCCTTAAAGATTTGAGTTGGAGCGCTGGAAATGCGCCAATGGAGATGGAGTTCGATAGAAAAATGGAGAAGATAAGAGCGATCAAAGTTAAAGCGGGAACATACATAGATCGTATTGATAGGACCAAACGGACAACTGCCCACATCGGTGGAAAAAGGTGTGGTATAATAACCACAAACATGTCGGAATGCAGGAATGGTACATCTAAAGGTGATTATCATAGTTCGATTGTCGCGTTCCTCAATCTCACTTTCAACTTCACTATCAAGTGGTTCTATGACCGTTCAACAATTGAATGCGAACAAATAACTAATCATGGTTTGAGCACGCATGTACATAGTTCAACACTAACTGAGAGGACTCTGTCGCACATGTTGTTGAGAGCTTCCTGTGCCAAGATCAAATGGTATTTATTCTAACAAGTGACACAAATCACTGGATTGGTTGTCGTTTTGTCATCAAGTTATCCAAGGGATTTTGCTTATGTGGGATTTGGCAACAATTTGACTTACCTTGCTCACATGTCCTAACACCTACAAGGCAATTTCAGATTGATATTGCTCGATTGTTTGCTTGGTACTAAGCACCAACTCATATCAACAAACTTACGTAAGTAATTTTGAGCCTATTTGGGATGAAAAATATTGGCCACATGCTGATTTCAATTTGGTCCACAATTTCGAGCAGTTAAAGTAGCAACAATATTGTCATGGTGTTTTCACCAACATTTATAACAAGATGGACCAGTCATTTTCGTGTGGATGTAGTAATATCAAAGTCATTTAAAATATACTCATATGCAACAATATTGTCATGGTGTTTTCACCAACATTTATAACAAGATGGACCAGTCATTTTCGTGTGGATGTAGTAATATCAAAGTCATTTAAAATATACTCATATTTGAAATTCCTCTGTATAGCTTCTAAAAAATATCACTTTTGCCTCTTTTCATAAGAGCAAATTTAATATTTAGTATCACTTTATCCTTTAAGTATAACATTTGTGACCTTACATTCTCTAAACTTATAAATTAGTTCCATGTTCCTCTCTCTAATGAATTTTTGGTACGTTCTTATTTGAAATGGTATTTTGTGACATGCATGTGCCTATTTAAATGACAAATTTTCATTCCATGATTATATAGTTTAGATTTAAGAAAAATTAATTAACCAAACAATAAAAAAGGCATAAAAATGTACTTTTTTGCCTTTTTTAAATGGTCAAATAAAATTAAAATTCTCTTTTCGGTTTTTTTTTCCTATTCTGAATTGTATAATCATAGAGTGACAATTTTACTCTTAAAATGCCATTGAGGTTGTAGTTCAGTGGTGGAGACTCGAACCGATACTAATAAAATTTTGAGTTTAAACCCTCTTGTCAATTCCCCTTTCTCTTTGGGTGAGTATGTGTGTGTGTAGCTTTTTGGTTAACATCTATAGAGTGTCCCAAATTGATTGTATCTTTAAAAAAAAATTACTCTTGAAACATGCACATGCTTGTCACATAATACCATTTTAGGCAAAAGCATATCGAAAATTCACCAGAGATATGAATGTAGAATCTATTTATAAGTTTAGGGACCATAAGTTCTTAAATGATACTTAAGGAACAAATGAATCTAAAATGAAACATGGATGACTAATATAGATGATATTTGCCATTTTCATGGCTTCTGCTTATTTAGAAAATTCGAGTCAAATACAATATTTTTTCACTAAAGTGTACTTTTATAAAAGAATTGCAGAAATGCCCCCAAAGTTTGAAGGATTTGGCAGTTTTGCCCGCTGTATGAGTTAAAAAGGGGGTTTCTGTGGCCTCCTATTAAATTATTTTTGTGGCTGGGATAACTTAGAACACAATGAAGAATAAATTGAAATTATTGATTTTTGATAAAGTTATAATCATTAGGAAACTTTATTTTGGAAGACAAGATAAATGGACTTAATTTGTACCACGTGATTCACAATCACAATAATTTGCCGTAAATAACACTCGATGAAACTTTTAGAATGTGTGCTCTATAAGTATCACCACAATTCACAGTAGCTCACGATTTATTCAAATTTATCATCAAGTAAACACGAGATTTAAAGGATAAAATCTAATACTACTCCTATTTCACAATGTCTGACATTTCAGATTTTTTTTACACAATTTACAAAAAATTTAAAAGTATATCATAGTTGACAACTTTATCACTGTTAATTACTTATTGAAAATTTTAACGATCCCAAATAAATGTATTAAATATTGAGTTAAATAGGTTATATGAGTGTTATTTATATAAAGATAAATTTGAAAAGTGCATTAACTATTGTATTATTTTTGTAGAATGACAAATACTTTAAAACAAAAATTAAAATATCAAAATGAGAAATATTGCAAAATGAAAATAGTATTTACTCTTCTTAATAACTTTTTGGAATTTTACAATTTCCTTAAATTTGTCTTGAAAATTAAATACTGAAATAGTTAGAAAGGCTAATGAGTACTATTTATACGAGGACAAACTTGGGGGAAAAAAAATATTAAACGTTACCTTATTTTGGTAAATTGATAAACACCTTGAAACAAAAGCAAAATATCAAATCGACCATAAAATATATATTTATATATCAAATTATTAGATACTGTGAATGGAGGTGTCATCACTCATCAGGTGTTCTTTAAATTAGGGAGCTTAATTTAATGTGCAAAAGTCTTTAATGAGAAAATATTATTCTTTACTACTATTATTGTTTTGATACTCAATTTCGAGACCGAAACATTAGATAACTGATTTTCTAAATCGTAATTGGAAATAAAGCGCTCTTAATAAATAATATCACTTATACTTGTTTATGCTTCATACAAATTGAAAAACAAATTAATTGACGCGAATAAATTAAAATATTACATGCATAATAAATTTTGGGTAAATTACGTTTATACCTAGAGTATAATTAAAAACTAGTCCATTTTATTTAAAAATTTATAATTACCCCCTTATAGTTTAAGAACTTATTGTAAAATGTACAAAAGATGGCTTTCCTAAAACCATAATAGTTAGGGACGAAATCAGAAATTTTTGTTTTGGAGGAGGGGGGGGGGGGGGGGGGGGGGGGGGGGGGGGGGGCGAAATTTTAAATTTTTAAAAATATACATATAAATTTTAGCTCGATACAAACTTAAGGGGGGATACCACCCTTCCAAACCCCACTGGTCCGTCTCGGATAATAGTCAATCCAACTACCAAGAGATACTCCGCATCGAATAGGACAAAATCCCTTAATTAATGTTGTTATTCTACCAACATTCGCAAAATAATTTCACTTTATACACATGCAACCCCCATCAAAATCACTATTTATAATCCGACATCGCTCACTATTTTTTTTTTATAAAAAAAATCGACTTTGTATATAACTTTTATATCCTGTACTTATCAAATCCATGCGAATACCATATCAAAAATCTAGGGATTAATTACATCCATTACCCCTCTAAAGATATAAAATTATAGTTGGTCCCAAAAAAATTTTCAATATTACCAACTCATACCCTAAGGAATTCTAAAATTACAAATACCCCCCATCAGTCGGTTTTCGATCATTTTTTCATGAACTTTCGATTTTACCCATAATTTTTAACTTGGGATAATTACATCTACTACCCGTCAACAGATTAAAAACTACAATTGGTCCCCAAAATTTTTTAATATTACCAAGACACACCCCAATGAATTTAAAAATTACCAATACCCCCCTGAGCAGCCGATTTTCGATCATTTTTTAATGAACTTTTGATCTTATCCCTATTTTTAACTTTGAAAAAATAGCAAAATAAAGTGAAAAATAAATGCTTGTAAAGACCAACAAAACATGAGGCAATTGAATCTTCACGATATCAACTTTTCGGTAGCTCCTTAGTCAACACCATCAGACTCCGATTGACCGACAGTCAAAGAGAGTCAAATTTCATGTTTCCGGTAAAGTTTGCCGGAATTTGGCAAATTTCATAGCATTGTGGTTGGCAAATTTCACTCTTCCACCGCCATCACAGCTACCGCCAAGCACCATCAATCTATTGCATATGCAGGATACACGGTGTTTTTGAAAAGAAGAGGTTGTCCCTTGTTTATGCACTGTATATTTATTTTTATATATATATGAAAATTTTAAATATTTAAGTATTTATGTCTAGGAACAATTATATTTACTACCCCTTTAAAGATTGAAAACTACAATTGATCCCCCAAAAATTTTCAATACTACCAAAACATGTCCTAAGAAATTTAAAAATTACTAGTACCACCCCTACAATTTAGTTATATTACAAAGGACACACATGAAAAAAAAATGTATGAAAATTAGGGCAAGTGTATATTCGGGTTTTCATTAAGAATTTTATTAACATCAGCTGTTTTTGACTGGCAACGAGCTGACCATGGGGGTATTTGTAATTTTAAAATTCCTCAGGGTATGAGTTGATAATATTAAAAATTTTTGAGGGACCAACTGTAATTTTGTATCGTTAGAGGGGTAATAGATGTAATTAATCAAAATGTAGATGAAAATAATAGAATTATGAATTCATAATTGTGTATCGCCTTAATAAAGGGTGAATTTTGTTAAACTATGCATATCTCATGGAGTATCTATAATTTTTAAAATTATAAATATTAATTTATAATTATACTATAGTTCAAGGAGTATGGACGTAATTTGTCCATAATTTTTTTTTTGAAGATATAAATTCTAGGAAATAAGCCTCATTGAAAATACTTAAATTTTGCTTTATTAGCACTGTCGGTTGTTGCTTTCCCTTTTTAATTTTTGATTGTCGTCAACTGTTACATACCACAGAAGCAGAAACGTAAGAAAAAAGCTCTTATCTGAAGGCCATTTTCACTGAAGAAACAAAGCGATTGATTTCAGGGACCGAGAAGGAGCGTGACAACTGAAAATGCCTTTCTCTCTCTAGGTGAGTTTCATCTTCATACATAGCTTAAGGGCAAAGTTAAATTATTGTTGCAAAAAAAAAAAAAAGAGCTGAAAATAATGTCGAAATTTTTGATAAAATTTCAGGGCTTTGTTGTTAAATCACAATTTGGGGGCTATCGATGTTTAGGGTGGGGACCCTTTTACGGTTTGGATCGATTGCTGTCTGGGTTTTTCATATTATTGCCTGCATGGGGTAAGTATATCCATTTCCAATTAGCAAAAAAGCTAATTCTTTTTTTTTTTGTTGGTGTTTTATTTTCTTGGTACACCTTTGTAAGGGATCTTGACGAGCTTTTTATTGAAACATAATGATGGGTTTTATCTGTTGCATTTTCCGCGTATTTTGGTTTGGGAAAGTGCAAGCATTTGTTGTTGTTCTTGTAGGTTTATTTTATGTTTCCAATCTGGTTTGATATTGATTACTGTTGATTGTTCTTTTTTGATAGATATTGTTAATTAAGTTGTGTAAAAGATTGGAGCTTGATAATAATTGTCTCTATCTTTATGTGTTTATTTGCACATTCTTTTCTTTTTAAGTTTTTGTTGCTCCGTTTGTCTTGACCGTGTTAATTAACCCACATAAGGAACAAAATAAAGGGGGTAAAATAAAAAACAAAAGGAAAACAAAAGAAGAAGAAGAGAAGGAACGAAAAAATTTACCAGAGAAATGGGCTTTCTCATTATCTTTACACCTAATGGTATTGAGCATGTTGAGTGTTAGTTCTGTTATTGGACCTCCCATTTCAGTTCTTTCGCATGTGAAAATCGAAAATTGGTGGTTGAACAGGGTCTGGTAGCGGAGACACCCAATGTCTGATGTTACAAGACTTAGAGAATCTTAATTTATCATGGTGCTTGATTGGATAAAATGAGGTGTTGAATTTGTTTGTTATTTCGCCTGCTTGTAACCTCAATGTAAATAGCTCTTGCATGTTTAAGGTTATAAAATGGATCGAACTTTTCTCTGCTATGTGAAGGGCTGAAGGATGTGTTGCAAATTTGAAAAGATTAGGCAAGTTCATGCCATTTTTGTGTTGCTAAATTGTCGAGTAATATATGTCAAGAATAAATTGCTTTATTGCTTCACTACTTTCTAATCTTCTGGTGTGATGTCATTGAAAACTAGCAACTCCAGAGATTGAGTTTATTGAACAGTATAGGTACTTTTCCAACATGAAAACGGAAATTTGCGTATTTCAAATGAGCTTCCTTCAAGTAATCCCAGATCAGCACTTCGGATATGCTGTTACTGCACCTGACTTTAGGATGATATTGATAGCTGTGGTTACAAGTTTTGCTTTATTGTAAAAGTCTTACTTCATTTTACCTTTTCTTGGCACAGTTACCTTGAGGAGTGAAAGTGAAATTCTCTATTTGAAGTTCTATTAAGGCACTGTATGTATAATCCCGATAAGTTGGCATATGAGCTCATCATGATGACTATTTGCTTTGTTCTCCGAAGAGCAACTTCTTAGTTTATCTGCTTACTACTTTGTCTGGTCACAAGAAATGCAGATAACTATAGACAGTAGTTTAGGCTGATGCAGAGCTGATAATTTTTTTTTGTAACTAGTTTTTCATATGAGCTCAGGGTAAGAATATTTTGGGTTTGTTTACTAAACAAGCCACCAATCATAGTCCCTTTTTATCAGTTTCCTGATATATTAAATGATATATTGTTTTCTATTAAAGAAAATAATTTTAAAAACATAAGAAACTAGGGGAATAAGGTAGACAAATATGTCTTCATTTTCTAGCACTGACTCACATATCATAACAAACTTCTAAAAATTTTCTGAAAACCTTGTCACTAACAAGTTTTTGGACCAACTTTCTGAAATACTATCTGCACATTAGTCTTTGAAATATTTTTCCTATCCCAGTTGGGATTCTTTGTGAATAGCTTTTGCGTTATAACTATCAAGTTAATTCCAGCAAGGAAATAAAGGCGGCCCTTTACACTGGACGTCTGGTGTGTGTGTGTATCACTACACAAACTTCCCCGCTTACTCTTAGAATTACAAATACCCCTTTCTTATCATGGAAATTTAATCAAAAAAGAAAAAATTATTAAGAAAGTTCGATAACATCATCCATACACGTGAGAACAATCAAAATTAAAATTCTGAAGTATAACATCATTTAGCTACGGGTAATAATCTACATGAGGGGTTGAATATAAGGTGGAAATGAGTTTCAAGGGAGGTATGTGTGACCTCAAAACCAAGAGGAGTATTTGTCTAATTGTATATGATTATAGGGGAGGGGTTTCTAATTATTGCTTAGACAAATGAATGGATATAAGAAACCTCTAACCCTGATTTGTTTCTGCCCTTTTTGAACTAAGATTTCTCCAAAATTGAGATTAGCAAAGAAGGAATTTTGTTCATTTTTTGCCCCTTTCGTTTCATTAGAGTATTTGAAGTATTCTGAAGGTCGTGTATGTTGAATTTAAAATGGATTTCTTACAGCCCCTCATTGTCATTTGGAACAGAGCAGTGGTTGTCTTGGGTGCGATAATCAGCCCAAACTGACTTCATCGCTTGATGAGCCAGTCAAGGGGCAGGGTAACGAGGCCTGGAGAAACTCGAAAGTTTCTCTATCTGAAGAATATTGGTGGACAAGCAGCAATTGTGACATGGACAATGCATTGCATTCGTGTGGAAGCATGTCCTCACTAAGTACGCTTGGCCAGGTGCATGATGCTCAAGGTTCTGGTTCTTCAACCAAACCATCTGAATTCATTAATCATGGTAAGGCAATAGCCGTGCCCAACCACGCCGTGGCCCTTTCCAAGTAGAAAATACAATTTTTCTAAATCACACATGCATTTATCATTGTATTATGGATAAGTGGATCTTATGTGGAGATGATTTGGCCCGTAGGTCTTATTCTCTGGAAAGAGAGTAGACAGAAATGGAGAGCAAACAAAAAGCCTCCCGGTTGGGGCCAGCAGAATGAGCCTAAGTTAAGGTGAGATAAACTTCATTTAACCAAGTTTTTGAGACTGTCCGTGCTCAAACAAGAAGCTAAAAGCTAATAATGTAAAGAGAAAACAAAATCCCTAGGCAGCTTTTTGTATGGCATGGTTGGATAGATGAATATTGAATCTTGTTGAATAATTGATATAGATATGGCTTTTGGGAACCCCTCCTTGGTTGTAATACTTTATTTCTAATATACAATAAAATATTACAATTTCTTTGCCATGTCCTCAATACAAGGAATCGACTTCCTTTTGCAGCATCCTGTTACTTTTTTTGTTCCCCCAGGACTTTTAAGATGATTGTTGTGGCGGTGGTGGTTTTGGGGGAGGGGGGGGGGGTCATGTAATTTTGATTCTTGTATCGTCATATATTCACATATATATATATATATATATATACACACACACATATGTGTATATGTACATATGCCAAGTAAATTTATGTTTCTCTGTGTTGTAAAGTGAGTTTTGGCCTTGCAGTTGGAACGCAACCTACAACAATTTGCTCACCACCGACAAGCCATTTAGCCAACCCGTTCCACTTGGTGTAAGTCTGTTTCCTCACATTGGTTCTGTGTGTGTGTGTGTGTGGATAGTTACACACGCATTCATTTCTTGCTGCCATTATTTGATTGTTTCAACTATGAACTGGCAGGAAATGATCGATTTTCTGGTAGATATTTGGGAGCAAGAAGGGATGTATGATTGAGAAAGCACGGCGGGTGAAATAGCAATTGTTGGTTGAAAATTAGGACCCTCCCTTTGCAGTAAACAAAGAATTTTAAGCAGCTTCCTTCGAAATGCTTTGCTGTTAAACAAGAACAAAAAAGACACTATGCTGTAACTGAGTTTGTTCACTGTTTCTGCCATTTTTCTTGGCAAGTTGTATAGCATTTCCATTTGCTTGTCAATATACATTCAAATTGAATGGAACTCTTCGTTGTTTCATATAATTCTTCAGTATGTTCTTTTTGTTGTTGCTTTTGTTAAAGGATATATAACTAATATTTGTGAATAATTTGCATAATGAGTGAGTTCAAAGAATAGGAAAAAATAATTGTTTTTGTACAGAAGCAAAATACATAACATTTTTTTGGAAAACAGAGTTGTAAATTGAAAATAGTAGTTGGGGTGAAATATATGTGGAGAACAATCGTTACAATGGTTGCAAAGATTAAAATTGAATATTTATATTGATGAAATTCCTATTTTCATATACAAGTTCCCATATGTAGAATTTCTTTTTTTTAAATCACGCCATATGAAGAATTTCATGCTACCTAATTGGCTATTATCGAATTGATGTTTTAACCGTTGGATTTAAGTACGATAATGTGCAAAAGTTTTTAAAAAGTAAAATTGTGACATTATCATATTTAATCCAACGATTGAAAACACCGAGGATTTGATGCTAACTATCGAACTGATCTTTTAATTGTTTGATGCTACCTATCGAACTGATATTTTAATTGTTTTTTTTAGGGAAGATATTTTAATTATTGAATTTGAATACTGCGATTTGAAAAAGTGTTAAAAAAGTTAAATTATAACAGCTGAAGACACTGAGAATTTCATGCTATTCCGTTGCGTATTGTCGAACTAATATTTTAATTGTTGAATTTGAATACTATGATTTGAAAAGGTATTAAAAAAAAAAAAAGTAAAGCATATTTAATCCACAGTTATTGTTTTTCTTTATATGAGTAGAAGAGAAAATATATTATTATTTTATATTAGAGGATCCGAACTGTTCAATTCAATAACTTAAAACACCATTTGTGTATTACCTAAATCAAATGTGTATACGTGCTAATTTTTCTGAAAAACACAATTCTTTTTTCAACGTTAATTGATTATTCATCTCAAACATAAATAAAACTATGTGATAAATACCAAAAATTACATCTGTGGCATAAAATACAATAAAACAATCTGGAACACTCTTCCATATTCAGGACCTAATAATTTCAAAACTTTAATTGTAAAGAAAAGAATATACATGAAACTTCTGATGCTTATAACTTTTTTCCACCACCTCCTAGAACCTCTCATCCCAACTTCTTTAAAATCTCTTCAATCTCCTCTTCTCAAGTCAACTTAATTTCAGCTCAAAAGCGAAAACAGAAAGCCACAAAAAGCTGATTAACAAGATATCTCTTAAACTGCTCGACAATGGCTCTTGCTCGTTTGGCTCTCAAGAATTTGCAGCAGAGGGTGTCCCCTGCTCCTCTGTTGTCCAGAAACGTGCACGAACAGAGATGGGCTTCTCAGCTTCTGCGGCGGCTCTCGTCGTCGGCGGCGGAGGAGAAGGCGGCGGACGGCGGCCGCGAGGTGGCGGTGACTGACGGCGGCAAGAAATCGAAGCTCTTTCCAAGGAGGAGAAGCAGGAGAGGCCTTTGGAGGAGGAACAATCAGGACTTTGTACCAGCACTTTGGGGTAAGAATTAATCTCCTTAGAGGCGTTTGATCAAGTTTGATCACATTCATCAAATCAATGTGTCACTATGTCGTTTAGAACATACATCAATCACATGTTACGCAATTTACTTACAACATGATTAATATTGACACGATAAAATTCTATAAAATATATTAAGAAAGAATTTATACGAAACGTACGTTTTTCGCCTACAGAATTCTTTCCCTCCGGGCTGGGCAACGCCCTGATACAGGCGACGGAGAACATAAACCGGCTGATGGAGAACCTATCGCCCGCCCAACTGATTGGCCGTGCTAAGGAGCACGACGACTGCTACAAATTGAGGTACGACGTGCCCGGGTTGGGGAAGGACGATGTCAAGATCGCCGTGGAGGACGGTGTTCTGAGCGTCAGAGGAGAGCACAAGGAGGAGGAAGAAGAAGGATCCGATGACGAGTACTATTCGTCGAGGAGCTATGGATATTACAACGCTAGCGTGGTGCTGCCGGATGATGCGAAGGTCGACGAGATAAAGGCGGAGATGAAGGATGGGGTGCTGAGTATTGTTATACCCAAGACCGAGAGGGCTAAGAAGGATGTTAAGGAGATTCGAGTCCAGTGAGTGTGTGTGTGTGTGTGTGTGTTTTTCTTCGTGTAATTTGCTTGTGTGTTGATGGCGTTGTTTGTACGAAACGAGTACTTTCTTGTTTCTTGAGTTTGAAATAATTTTCAAAAAACTTTCTTATTTCCTGATATGACGCGCGCACACTACTCTGCATGAACTCACAATAGGATTTAAATTCTCGAATAAGCTCCCCACGCTTCTAAAAATATGGTATATGTTTATTAAGCTAAAGGGCACGAACTCTGAGGTCTTTCGCAATTGATGATGAATGGTTTCTTGTTTTGGAATTGTTTTGGCTTTCAAACGAGGTGTACTTAGGTATTTTAAGGATTTAAATTTTGTAATAAGATCTACCATGTTAGAAACTGTAGAATAGTTTACAAATGCGAAAGTTCATAAAATTTTCGAAACCACCCTGTACTTATAGTTTTGCCTATTAGTCCCTCATATCTAGTTATATTATCAAACCACCAAACCATCTTTTCGAGAGAGTAACACTACGAACCTTAAGAATGATGAGCATGAGGCACTTTAGACTAGGAATGACAAAACGGGTTGAAAATTGTGATGTTAAATTATTTCAATTAGTTTTTGGTTGAGTTGAGTATTTTAATTTTATAAATAAATTGAAGTGGGTTGAGTTTTAATAGATTTTAAAATTTGTTGGATTTTAAACGGATTCAAGAGGTTTTTAAATAGATTTATGTTGTTCATAAGTTTTTAAATAGATTATGTTGTTCATAAATAATTCCAACGAGGAAAGTACTATCATTTGATAATATTTTATAAATTTAAAAAGTTAGTGATAAAGTTAATTTTGTAAATTGTAGAATATGTCAGATAACAAATAAGTAATTGACAAATATATAAAATTATATTAAAAAAAATATTTCATTTTATATTTAAATCGTTAAGAAGTCGTATCAATTCATTATCAGCTCGTCTTAAATTTACTACCAACTCAATCCATTTACAATTCATTCTTTAGAACTCAATTTATTTTCAACACAATCTAATAAAACCCAATCCATTTGCCATCACTACCTCACATCAGTATTGTCTCGGGCTTGAGTAGGTTAATTCAAAGTTTAATTAATTTGCACTTTGAACAAGAGGAAAATATAGTAGATCGAACCCAAATCCAAGCTTGAGCCTCGCCCAGCCATATGGGTAAGCGTTGCGCGTACATGTGCGTCTTGGCCGAACTAGGTGGAGTGTCGCTCTGCCTTAGCTTACATTGATTTGACTATCTAATTTTGTATCAGCTTAGCTTGATCGGGTTCAATTTAAACTAAATTTTCCTCATTTTAATAAAGTGTGAATATAAATTATCAATTGATCTAGTTGGATGAAACATTAAATTTCTTAAATAGTACTTAAGTTTTGAAATCTAAAATTATGAATGAAATAATTGAATCGAAAAAATCACATTTATAATAAATTTTTGCAATCCTCAATTCGAATTATTTAGCCAATTAACCACTGTACCAAAAAGTCATAAACATTCATTAGGTATTCTTTTTGAATAAATTATTTATAACCTTATTTCAGGATACACTGATAGAGTTGGAGGCAACTCTCACGGCTAGCGGACTTGCAGACTTGGGCCGCGCCAATAATTTTGTCAAAGTTAGTCAAAACCAACTTCTGTAAACTGCACCTTTCAACAGTTTCTAGTTCTAAAATCTATTTCGTGTGTCACAAATTATTGCCAAGAAAAAGACATCACTTGGAATATTTTAAACAAAAACTAAATATATTATGTACTTTATATATATATATATATATATATATATATAGAGAGAGAGAGAGAGAGAGAGAGAGAGAGAGAGAGAGAGTTTTGACCTTTTCAAGTCGAGTCAAAATTTCATACTTGTTGAATGAAAATGGGACATGCCAATACACCTGAGGTTAAAAAAAAGTTCCTATTTATACTATTCCATCACTTATTGAATGTGCTCTGACATAAATTTCCCCTCAAACTGCCAGCAAACATACTTTTCAGATCCAAAATATTTTTTTTTTGGTCATGAAAAATAAATTAATTACCCCCCCCCCCCTAAATTTAAGTTTTACAAAATGACAAACCAAATTGAAAATCGATGTTGACAGTATTCACAAGCACAAGAAGTTCAATTTCCCAACTCGTAAAAGAATTTTTTTTTAATTCTTTTTATTTTCTAGAAAAAAAGGATAAATTTCATAAACACCCCATGTATTTAGTCAAAAAATGCTAAAAATCTCTTGTATTTTAGAAATAGGAAAAACCCTTTTTGATTTATTTAATATAGCACACAACTCCAATTTCCTCCAAAAATTAACGGAAATTGATGATCTGCACGCGTTTAGTGTGCAAAAATGAATAATTTCTGACATATTTTTCATCTTAATATGCAAGTACATCGATTAACTTACCTTTCACCTTTGAATTATAAAATGCCACCTATTTTATGTAGAATTACAAATAAACCCCTTTAATCTGTCAAAATTTTAAAGTAATCTAAATTTTAGAATTATTTTTGAAATAAATATATTCTCTATTATAATGTGCAAAAACTGAAAAATTAAAAAAAAATCTTATTTTAATATATAAATTTGTTTTTACTATTGAGCACTAAAACACTAAAAATTAAAACTCTGAAAATAAATATAGAGG
Source organism: Petrea volubilis (assembly GCA_026212405.1). Taxonomy (NCBI): domain Eukaryota; kingdom Viridiplantae; phylum Streptophyta; class Magnoliopsida; order Lamiales; family Verbenaceae; genus Petrea; species Petrea volubilis. The sequence goes on along the minus strand of CM047876.1, from coordinate 25,111,243 downwards.
ACTAGATAAAATAGTTAAAGCTAAATAGCAAAAATTGAAAAAAAAAATCATATCTAAATATTAATTTAATTAAGTGAACTTCGTTAAAAAAAAACACATATTGATTCCATATTACAAATATTACAAAACTATTATACTATTAATTTTTATTTATTTGGTAGAACAAGTTTCCAAAAACAATAGAAAATTTTATCTACTTCTTTCCTTTAAAAAAGAATCCCATCCCTTTTTATCTTTTTCAAGTTTTTTTTTCACTCTTTTAAAGAACACAGTTTTGTCGATATTAAAAGCATAGTCATGAGAAACTTTTTCACGTATGGCCCTCACTTTGCTCTGAAATGGAAACTGCATGCACCAGGAAAAGGCCACTGATGCACACGCACACACACACACACACACACACACACACACACACATATATATATATATATGACGTTAAAAGCGTGTTGTTGTTCCCACAGTTAATAGAAGTTGCAGTGTAGGAATGGAAAGTCGCTTCAGGTGGGACTCTAATGTACTTCATATGTCGTCTTCAAGAAATTTATTCTATTATGTATTGACCAGGCTCTCTCTCTCTCTCTCTCTCTCTCACTCTACACACACACACACACACACACACACATATATATATATATATATATGATTTGGGGTAGTGCAAAATATTATTTACCATATGTCGAGGAATTCACCTTTGTGAAGTATGGGGAACATTTTCTTGAAACTTGGTTCCTAATTATGATTGTATTTTCATTTTATTTTTAATTTTAAATGGGGTTAAATCACTTTTGTTTGCATTTTTTTTTTTTTGTGGAAAATAAAATTAAGTATGATTGGATTGATAGATCGCAAGTATATTTAAATGAAATAGTGTTAATTTGTGGGTTTACTCTTAGATTAATATGTTATAAACTTATAATGGTTTCTTTTTATCATATCAATCAAAGTATGAAGTATATATAAACTAGAATGAATTTAATTATTTGATTTTTCTTTTTTTTTTTTGTGAGCTCCACTATAAGAACAAACACGAGATGCATTTTTATTGAAAACGAGACAAGCAATTATATTTTCAGTTGAACAAATAATTAAGTGGATAAAATATATTTCACAATATAACCATTATAAGAATACATATCTTTAGTGACAAATCTATTTCTTCTGACATATTTAATTTTTGTGATAGATTTCTTCTATAACAAAATTTACCTAAAGGAAAGTACTGTTTTGTAGTGAACCATTCATGTAAAAATTATATTGTAATCATTTCACGAGAAAGGCTGCAATATCCCTTAATTAGTACCATGAAGAGAAAAGTTGAAATCATGGTCAAAATACACTGCAAATTTTTGAGCTCCTCACATGTCTCAATTTGTTCAATGTAAGTTGATTATAGCATTGATTACCATCCCTCATTTATGTGGCATATGTGTATATACGTATATATACATATACATATATACACACACACACACATACACATATACATATATATATCCAAGAGAGTAGTAAGACTACACAGATAATGCACATCTTTTTAGATGAAAGAACAGTCAACTGTGTTGCATGCATGTTTATCGAATTCTAAACTGACCGGGTAAACAATAATAATTGAAGGGAATTAGAACAGTTAAAGTACTCATTGTAATATTTAGAAAAAACCTCACCATGATTCATGAATATTTAAGGTTTTGAACAATTACAAACATGCTTGCATGAAAAATGTACCAAATGGGAGTTTTATTACGTCAATTCTTTATTTTCCTAATTAGATTCAATGATCGTTAGCAAGACCTTAACAAAACTTGTAAAGTTCGAAAGAGTGTGAGTTATAAGACGTTTTGCTTGATGTAGAAAATTTATAGAGAAAGTTGAAAAAGTGAAATAATTTGATGATGTCCAATTTTCATTGTCAAATATGGAGTATGACCTTGTGAAATATTATTATACTGAATTTTAAGATAGTAGAATTTTATTTTTTGTTTTTTTAAAGTAAAAAATAATAGAGCAAATTGATCAAATTATGAAATTTTCACGAAAATCATAACAGGGAGGGATGAATTTATAATTTTAAAGTTGATCAGTGGGTGCATATATAATTTTTTGTATAAAAGAGATACAATTGATTTTTTTTTTGGCGCGTGTAGATGTTTTAGGGTTTTTTCACTAAAGGAAATGGTCCCGAACACCCTAAAATAACTTAAACAAAAAGTTAAACACACACGCAAAAATAGGTATTTGTATAAGAGCTCAGGAGATGATATTCACTTGATCAATGCTCAAATGACATTTAGTTACCAGATTGAGTATGATGGTGATATAATTTCTCTTTTTTTTTAATCATTTTTCGATATTATCATATTCAAATTCAACGATAAAAAACATAAATTGGGTAATATTTAATTGGGCATCATAAAACTTTCCTTGTACAAGCTACAACAAATTACACGATGGAAAATTCTTGCTCGGTCAGATTTGACTTGGCTGCACCCAATCAATCATGTAACAAGTATTAATCTATGATGCACGGACACGGACACGGGGACACGGACACGACACGACACGGACACGGCGACACGGAAAATCTCAAAATTTTAGGACACGACACGGGTCCGACACGGCTATTAAAAATATATTATATTATATATATATATAATTTATTAAATTAAAATATGTGATAGAATAAAATTAACACAAGTATCCAAACAATCCATCATAATTCAAATATCCAAACATAATTAATGAACACAAATTGCAATTCAAATCATGAACATAAAGTATTTTAGTGCATTACTTATTTCAAGCAATTCAAAATTCAAAAACATTACTCCATCATTATAATTTCATAAGGATTAAGGACCATAACCCATATTTACACATACAATCAACACAAAAATAGAGTAAAACTTTATAATAAAAGTTCAATAAAAAAATCCAAATACCAATTTCTTAGTTAGGGCTTAGGGTTCGATTTGGGGCTTCAAAGTTTAAGATTCAAATCAAAAAACCAACAATAATCATTATAAAAAGCAACACAAAAATAGAATTCATAGCAAGTTAGCAACTAAGCAACACAAAAATAGAAGAAAGCTTTGAGAGTAAAAAAAAGTTCAAAAAAAACCCCCAAAATTGCAGCTCGGACAGCAGCAAAAACTCATGCCAGCAGCAGCAACACCAGCTCCGGAACAGCAGCTCCAGCGCCAGCAGCAGTAGCAGCTTCGATTCCAGCAGAGAGAGAGAGAGAGAGAGAGAGAGAGAAACAGAACAGAAAAGAAAACGTGAAGAGCAGCTGGGAAAAGAAAAAATAAATCTGTCCAAAAAGTTTTAATTGTCAATTTTGCCCTAAACTTTTTAAAATTTTAAAAAAGACCCCATTTTAAACTTTCTAATATATCAAAAAAGACCCCGTGTCCCAACCGTGTCAGACACGTGCCCTAGCCGTGTCCGACACCGTGTCCGAATTTTTCTTTTTTTTTTTAATTTTCGGACACGTTTTTGCCGTGTCGGACACGTGTCGGGGCCGTGTCCGTGTCCGACACTGCACGGGATCATTTTTTGAAGTGTCCGTGCATCATAGGTATTAATACACTTGTTATGTAATTGGTCATTCTTTTTATACTGTACACCCAATCACATGATCAGTGTAAAAAATGTCATGTATTAATTCCGGTGCGACCGAATCCGATAGGCATAAGAATTTCCTAATTAAACGTGTATATGGTGGAAGATTTTTCATTAATTTTCAATTTTTTGAAATGGGAACTTGGACTTTGAAGTTTCAACACAACACTTCCCCAAAAAAGGAGAAAGCAAAAGCATTATTTTGTGTGTGAGACGTCATTTTACACACAATGTTGCGGAGAGAGAGGGCCAGTGATACATCATCTGAGCACTGCAAAACTGTCCTTATCCCCTCCTTATGGATACAGTACTTCTTCGACTTGTCTGCAAATATCTTCACCATTTAATTTAATTTCTCAAACACCCAATTATCTAAATGTACATTTACACATCCATATGCATAAGTGCTCAAGCTTATTCATGAAGAAGATACTGATCAAGAACATGGCTCTATCAAGAAAAATATTATTATACCTCACTTTTGTACTCACAGCTATCTTGTTGTTTTCTCTCACTAATTTGGTGCCTTCTCAATCTGCAGGTAATTAATAGAAAAAAAAAGTTAAAAAGCAGTCCAATATTCTTGTCTTGTGTAAAGTTTATCTCATAAATTGTTTCATCTCTCTCTCTCTCTCTCTCTCTCTCTCTCTCTCTCTCGCTTTTTGGTTTTTTGGGCGAAGAATGAGTTTAGGGTTCTGTTTCAATTTTTCTTTTTCACTTTTTGATTTCTATATTTTAAAGGGTTGTTTTTGTTTTCGTGTGGAATTAGAATGTGTTTGGATATCGAGTAAAAGATTGACTCCATTCCATTAAAATTTAGGGCAAAACTAATAATTTAGGTCATGTTATGTGTCTTTCTTGGTATCGTATCGCTTGAATTATATAGGAATGAGAAAATATAGTTTGATTATATCAATGGGTCTCATTATACTAGGTGTATATAGATAAAGAGAAATGTTTGCTAAAATAGTTACAAGTGGATTTTAATTATTCAAAATTAATGAATGTAATGGTTTCTACTTTGTCAAGATTTATAGGTATATTTGTCAGATTAAAGCAAACAAGTTTTCGGTGTTTTAAATAGTTGGAAAGGCACAGAATTGGGAATATATAGAAATGAAAAAGCAAACAAGCCCCAATTCTTCATGTATGATATCTGCAATTTTTGTTCAAGCTTATTAGGATGCATGGATGATGCTTTTAAACTTCTTGTATGATAGATTAATTTCAACTATACGTTTTTTTTAATTTTTTTTTATAAAACACACACACACACACACATGCACTCCACACACTCTGCCAGAGTTCGAAACCTGACATTACTCTCCCTAAGCCACTTAAGGCAAGATACACATCCATTAGGCTAGATCACACGAGATCCTCTATTCCAAATCGTATTTCATCTCCCATTCCAATTTATGGATATACACCAAGTATAAAGATCCCAGACCGAGTATATAATTAAGGAAACAACTTTATACACATGGCATGAATGTGAATTATGGAATAGAAGATGAAACACCATTTTGGAATAGAGGATCCTATCCGAGGCTAGGTACCCTGTACTGATTTCAAATTAATTGTTCCTTGATTGTTTCATATATATATTGTTTGATAAAATTAATTATTATCAGGCGCGATTAAGGCGTCATTTGTATTCCCCGACGAGCAGCTCAGGAGGAAGTTAATGGTGTTGGGATCAAGGCCACCAGCTTGTGCGAACAAATGCATGAGTTGCAGGCCATGCCAGGCAACCCTATTTATCCCTCCCCACAACACTTACATATCAACCAAGAGGGCTAATTATGTAAAATCACCTCACCACAAAGAAGATGATGATACCTACTACTATCTTCTCTCTTGGAAATGCAGGTGTGGGAATAAGTTATATCAACCCTAGATAGTATGGTCAGAGAATATTTGGTGATCATCCATGATAAAGTTAATTTTACGTAGTTTTAATTATTATTATTATTGATGTTATGTGTATGCACACACACACACATATATATATATATATATATTTGTAATTTTGTATCATCTTGGTAGCTTTTCATGAGATGATTGTGCATGTTGGGGAAAGTACGATAAGTAGATGGTGTGGTTGATTATAGGCCCATTTGGATGGGTTTAAAAAAATATATATTTTTCAAGTCGTGTTTTTTTAGTGTAGTTTTTTTTTAAGTCAAATAGTTTTTTTACTTTTGAATGCTATAATTAAAAATATTTTAAAAGACATTTTTATCTGAAACTACTATAAGTAGCTTCTAAGAAGCCACATTTTGGCCATTTTTTTTTTACTTTTACTCTTTTTTAAAAGGCCATCCAAAGACATTTTTCTTCACTGACCTGCTTTTGTTTTTTAAAAAAATAATAATAAGCGCTTCTCTTTTTAAATGAGAGCCTATTTAAAAAGAGTCCATCCAAACGGGTTATATATCACTTCAATAAAGTACCCTTTTCACTAACGGAATAACCAATCACAAAATATAATTTTATAATGAATTTTGTTCATCACAGATCCGTTAATGAGTGTTTTATCACTGATTGTTGCTTTAAAATATATTATCACAGAATCCCATCACAAATATTTTATATCCGCAAGTCCATCGCAATTTTTTTGTTAGCAAAGAGTATGCTTAAATTTCTTATAGTTTATATATTCAAGAGCTCTATCTATAATTCTAACAACTAGAAGATTCATCCCTCGTGCACAATTGATGAGAATAGTCGTCATCTCCTTCAAATTTAAGTAAATTATATGTTTAATATATTGTTATGATTATTTAAAAAAAAATTCTTCCTAAAAGATAGTAAATGTTTTATATTTCATAAATCAACTATATTTTCTAACGTTGAAGTTCTGATTTAGTATTGCTTTAAGTTTTGGGATAAAAGCGTACTATTTCATATATTCATTACTTATAGTTATAAATTTGTAAGCAATAATAGCAGTGCTTGTGGTTTTGAATCAAAACGTAGATAATTATAAATTTTAAAACTCCACACACCAAAGCGCACGTAGTAAAAATTTTATTATTGAACACAGGCAAGAACATGTACACCCCCAAATTTTCTTGCTTTTTTTTTTTCCATTTTTTTATTGCTTACCTTTTTTTGGTCTTTTGTTGTTTAAATTATTCTGTTTTTCCCTATTCAATTGATTGGACATCTCCTTAAGTGACCTTTTCTTTGATGCTATACATACATGGAGGAAGATGGCCAGAGTTGCTGTACACTTACCATAATACATATAGAACCAAAAAGATGTTGGTGTCCTATATATATATATATATATATACATATATATGCATGTGTGTGTGTGTGTGTGTGTGTTTTGAAGCCTTTGATCAGTTCAAATTGTACCATCAGGTCCATGTGCGATGTAACTGTTCTACGCTGCATGCATGCATGTATTCTGGTCTATTGTGTAGTGGAGAGAGAGAGAGAGAGAGAGAGAGAGAGAGAGGAGATATTGAGGTGTTTAAAAGTAAAGTTTGATGGAAAAAAAAATACTAGAATTTGCAAAAAGCAAGCTCTAAAATGTAGCTAAAAACACTACAAAAATGTTACAATTGATGTGTATATCGAGTGTAAAAGGAGAAAAAGTTTAAAAGGAGAAGCCACCTTGGAACAAATCGATCGATTGCGGATTCGAATTTTAAAGGAATAATTGAGGAACTAGGAAAAACCTCCTTTCATCGAAATTAAAAAAAAAAAAGGAAAACAAAAATGAAAAAACAGATGTGGATGTCAACCGGTTGGAATTTGGACCAAATCTGAAAAATCTGGATTTAAACCCAATAACTTTTTCTAACAATATTTGAACCTGAATCGAATTCTTTAGGATTTACATTCATTACTACTGAATGATTCGATAAAAAAATCAAAATCCTATAAAAAAAAAAAGTCAGAATAAAAATTCAAAAAATTGAAACATTTAAATCAAGTAATCAATTAAAAGTATTTTTTATCTAACAAATAAAATTTAATAAAGTAGGAGATATATTTTCGAATAGTATACATACTAGTGTATTATATAATTTTCATATAATATTTACTTTTGATAAAAAAAAAGTGCATCATTACATATAATGGCTTATATATTACATTCCATTTAAATTTTTTTTACTGATATTAAGGTTATTAATTTAATAAAAATATTATTACAATTTGGATTAGCATTTTTAACAATCGAACTGTTTAATTCCATATTCTATCTATTAATTTCGGATTAAGCATGCTTACAATTGGATTTCATCCATCGGATTAGATTCGGATTAAAATCCGCTCCAGTGATAGTGCTATACAAAGGCATCAAAGAAGAAGAGAGCTTAGATTGGGCCAACCCACCCCAGCCCAAAGAATTATTCTAATTCTTTTGGGCTTTCACTTGGACAGCAGGCTGAGCCCATTTATCCAATCCAATTTTTGCACAAAACATAAAAAACCCACACAAACATTTTGAGTTTCATCAACTGAAAAGTTTGCCTAAAAAAAATGGCTTGCCCCATTCCATTTCCCACCAGCGTGAACCACCGCCCGCACCACCACACTCCGCCGCGAAAATACAATTGCGCCGCCGCCAAAACCAACAACCCAATAAACTTCTGCTCTTCGTTCTCGTCGACAATCAATCTCCACCGTTCATTCCCCTTCAATCGCAATTCATGGTCGCTCCGTTGCCACGCCTCCAGTCCACGGCCAGAGCCGCCGTCAAACGACCACCCACCCCCATCTTCAGGTACCCTTTTGCTCATTCTTTTAATTTATGGATTTTTATATCTGGTTATCACGTTTATTTGGTACTTAAATCATTATATGTTCATTTACAATGAGTTTGTGTTTTAGAATTGATTGGGACTTTTGATATGCTTTGTCTTCGTAGAGTGACATTTCATGTAATTAGTTAGAATTTATCAGTTATATGCTTCACTGAGCTATAACACTGTAGGCTCGTTTATTTTTATGGTTAAAATTCGAGTGATTTTGTTATAAATTTCATTCTTGAACATTCAATTAAACCATTCATAATCGAGCCATTTAAATTTTAGCCGTAAAAATAAACGAGTAGCATTTGTTATGCGAATATATCATGTATATAGTTGATTTTTCACTTCCTTGCTACTGTTTTTTGAATTCTTGGTTATCGTGCCATTTTTAGTCTAGCACGGGAAAAGAAATTATTTATTCCGCTGTGCCGGTATCATTTATTTTGATACTCCTTCCAATTAATTTTGCGATCTTTCCCAACGGAACATTAAATTAAACTATTCATAATCAAACCATTTAAATTTTAACCGTAAAAGTAAACCACTAGCGATTGTGATGCATCTTTATGGTGTATTTACTTTCTTGTTAAGATGAATATTCTACGATCTCACATCCTGGACTTTTAGTGTTTGTACCCAAATTTTTATTATGTATAAGCAATATAATGTTGATATTCAATTGAAATGGAATCTGTGCATTTCATTTGAAACTGATTTCCTATGGTTATCTTTTTGGTTTTCTTGTGTGCAACAAATTCTCAGTTCTCCTTCAGAGCACTATTTGACCTGAAATGGGAACTTGATGGTTGATCCACCTACACGTCTTGTTTTTACTGCTATATCGGGAATTACTCCGTGTATTGCTCGACATGAAACAGATAGTGAACTTTTTTTTTTTCCGTGTTTCAGAATACAGTTAACCAACATGTTAACTTATCGATTACAATAAATTGGATCGGATTTTGCTCTTTTTTCTTCTACAGTCCCTCGACATGACACGATTCTAATGCTTGTATTGAGCTCTGAGATGCTTTATTCTTATTCTTATCACTTGCTGTATGTAATTTATAGGTGTAACAGCACCTCTTGCCCGATTTCAAGATGCTCTGCAAATCTTCTTTGCCGTGCTATTCTGGATGTCTCTTTTCTTCTGGTCTTGCGTGTGGGATGGAGGGAATAATGGCAGACGACCGAACAAGGGATCTTGGTGTAGGAAATAAAATCCGAAAAGGTTATACGTGCTGTATGTATACTGATAGAATTGTAGGATACCGTGGAGATGGAGTAGTTGGAGTAATCAGAACTAAGAAAATGATTATATTGTCCAACTTGATTTTGTAGATCTGATTGTTTACTTGATCTTTATCATGTCAATATATGAAATATTTTTTACTAGATTTATCATCGAAGTGTCAGCTTCTTCCCTTTGACAGGATTCTTGTTTCCATTTGATGTAGTGAGTTTTTTGTTTGTGTGTGTGTGTGTGTGTGTGTGTGTGTGTTTCGCCGAAAAATGATACATATAGTTTCATTTATAGTATCTGTTTGTTGTATTATGGAATTATTGACGTGAGTTGAGCAGGTAATACATTGATCAAAGGGTAGGTAGCAGTTCCAGTTAGGATAATGTCTACACCATTTATCAGCATATTGTTCACATCAAGTTGAATGTTGATGATCCCAAGCACAATTCTTGCTTAAGCTTACAAGTGGTGGAACTGGGGATGCGCAAAGTATTGAGAGACGAACGTGATGGCGCCTCGTTTTTTGCTCTTTCTTACCCATGCTAGGTGGTTATTCGTCGATCAAATGAGTAAAAGAGAAGGCAAGGTTTCCTCTCTCCAGTGCAGGTGAGTCTGTGCGTGTGTTCTTTTTCTTTGTTCTGACTGTGTGTATGTGCGTGCGAATTGTGATATGGTAAGCGTAGTTTTCATGATTTGCTTGGATCCGATGATGTTTTTTCAGGCCGGCCGAATCTCATTAATATTCCTTCATGTTTAGTTTCTATTTCATTATAGTCCTTCATCTCTGTCAAATGTACTGTTATAGTCCCTCATGTTCAGGTTTTGTCGGATGAGAGGCCAGAGTGAGATGAAAACTAAACAGACATTTCTATACTGGTATATTTGTAAGCTGAGGGACTAATGAAATAGAACTAAACATGGGACCTATAATAGACATCTAAGGAATAAGACACTAAAATGAGACGAGAACTAAACGTAAGGGACTATTTATGAGATTCCGTCCGGTTTGTTTTTATTTATTTATTTCGAAAGTGGGCTTATAATACACATTACGTTTGATGAGCGTGAAGAAGCAATAGTATTGTATTCCAATAATTCTTTAAGGGATTGTGGGACTTAGAAATCCTACATGAATCTCATTTTGCGAACGATATTTGTTTCTAGACATCCTTTTATATATATATATATATATATATATATATATTGTCCTTGTCAGCCTGCAAAAATCTTGGTTAATTTTCAATGATGTGTTATAAGGTAGTTCAAATATCCACCAGAAAGAATAGAGAAGTCCCTAAATGGTGGAGCCCGATTGCCACCAAAATATCATAGTGTGTTTTTCACATTTGCTGTTTGTTTCATTATGCAACTTGAGAAAATGAGGTGACCATACTTTTGTAATCAATACTCATCCTCTATAATCTCTTTGCCCAATTATTGAACCACCTTTTTAATAATGTATCAAAGTTGTAATTGATTTTGATAATCCCTTTTATTGCTTAAGCTAAAGTCAAAAAAATATCAAAGTGCTCCTTTTTATGCTTGCACTACCTTATCTCTGCCATTGTGGTTGTAGTTTAGTAGTGAGGGTTCGAACCGAGTACCATTGAGGTTATGGGTTTGAAATTTCTTGTCCTCTCTCTTTTTCTTTTGGGGTGTGTGTGTGTGTGTGTGTGACGGTTCGGTTAATATCTATAGGGTGCTTCAAGTTAGTTACACAAAAAAAAAGTACCCTTTATCTCTCTCTAGACATTTTTACATAATACATGTAGAATTCTTCTATACATTCGATTTGGGTGTAGGTTATACAATATCATTAATTCAATTACAAAAAAAATCAACATATAACACAATTTTAATCATTTGCTTTATATTCGGATTTAAATATCGCTATCATACAAAAATTCATATCAAATAATTAATAAAGATCAACAATTTGATATAGAAACAGAAACAGGCATGTACCCAAGAGTGAGTATGATAAAAAAACAAATTAGGATTTGTTATGAATCAAAAAAAAAATCATAGAAGATAAATTTAAATTAACGGCTATTTTTGAGCCGACGGAAATGATGTGAAACCTGGGGCAGCAGCAGCTGCCGCAGTTTCTCGGCCGTCGCATTTGTACGCAGTCGTGAAACACTTTGAGTTGACCCCACTTAATCAAACTAGTAAATTGGATTTTTAGTTACGTGTTTAATTTTTTGATAATATAAAATTAAATGTTGGCATCATTGCCTATACTCGTATATAATATACATATATATATATATATATATAATTTATACTATTTTATAATAGGACAGGCGTTAGAATAATTACTTTTGGCTGGGCAATTTTTTTGGTTTGTCATTTTTTGTTTTTCCTTGCTCTCTCTTATCTCATCTTCCACGTTTTTTTTTCTTAATTTTTTATTTTAATTTTTATGCTTATGTAACACTTTATCCTTTTATATTAAAATAAGCTTCACTTAACCATTTTATTTTAATTTGTACACAAGGCATTAACTATTATTTATAAAATAACTATTATAATCTTTTAGCCTTTTTAAACTTCAAGATTATCCATACGAAATATATAAAATACATTTTTTTTATTTTAGTATTATCTCATTGATTTATTTTAGTAATGAAAGTTTGAACATCAATTTTATTCTCAATTTCAAAAAGTTTATTATTATATATTGAAGATTACAAATGTATGTTTTCAATTGTTTATAATTTTATTTTTTTGATCCAAAAAAGTTAGCTCAATTATTGCACATTTTTCAACTCTTTTTACATAAAATTGCACCCCTTATATTTATGTGTAATGAATTTTAGGGATTTGAAAAATATAAGAGAAAGTATAAAATATTAAAATAATAATAATAATAATTTGTTAAGATATAAAAAATTAATTTTGATATTTAAAAAATAAAATAAGTATTAATTAACACCAAATAAAGTATTCATAAATAACATAAAATAAAATCCCAACAAAAATTTCAAAATCTATTACAAACATTTTGCATTTGCATTATCACGGTGCTATAATAGAAAAAAAATAATAATGGTTGTATAATTTATTTATCTCACACTAATAAGTGTTTTATTAATTACAAATATTTGCATTTGTATTATAACGACGCTATAATAGAGACAAAAAGAATAATGGTGGTTGTATAAGTTATTTCTCATACTAATGAGTATTTTATTATTCAAAAATAAAAATAAAAGTGAAAGACTATAATAAGTATTTTATAGATAATAGTTAATGCTTTGTCTATGTATGAATTAAGATGAAAGGGTTAAATGAAATTTATTATAGATGAAGGGGTTAAGTGAAATTTATTATAGTATAATTGGGTAAAGTGTTACATTAACATATTTTAAGGGGGTTAAATATATTTTGGCCTAATTTTTTTTTATGATTTATCATTAATTTCATAAATTTATTAAAAATATCTTTCTTTTTTTGTAGTTGTTTTCTTAATTTTTACTTTTTAATTATTTTATTTTTATTTATCATTAATTTTATAAATTTTTAAAAAATAATTAAAAAAATATTTTAATAGTATCGAGGGTGTCATTATTACTAATCTAAATGATTTTTTTTTTTTTGAGATGGATTTAAATGATTTATATGAAATGTAAATTAGTATCAAAATGTGCGGCCATGTGAGTTTCTTAAATCTTAATCATATCAATAGTCAAAAGGAAAATGTACTTGTAAATTCATTATTATTCTAAAATATCTCCAAGACAAATGATTAACTGAAATAGGGACGACCAAAATAATAATAATCAACCAATACAAAAAAAAAATTTCTTTCTCCATTTTCTCCAAACTCAAAGATACCAATCCCACCGCCGCAATCAACCACTTGTTCCCATAAATTCTCCTATAAATCCCCACCAGCTCCACCCGCTCTCCGCCCTAACTCGGTGGAGCTCCGCCTGCAAAAACATCATCTTTATATATTAAGCTCTCAACTTGTAGGGAAACACACACACACGCACACACTATAACAAGAATGCTGCTACGAAGCTCATCAACACCAGTCTTGAATTCATGGCTGCACAACTCTTCAACATCCGGCTCAGGATCGTCACCCGAACCCGATGCCCTGATCCAGCTGCCCAGAGCGCGATCGGTCTGCCTGACGACGTTGTTTGACGAAAGCTCCGGCCGGAGCACGCCGACCCGAAGCGCGTTCGAATCCTCCCCCAGAGATCCGACAAGGCCCAAGAAGTGCTCCAGGCTGCCGGCGAAACCGCCGCTGGCGAAAACCCAGGAGAGAAGGGAAGGACAAGATATGGTGTCCTTTTTCCTGTCGAGCTCCGGCTTGGGCGCGGTGGCGGAGGAAGAGGGCTGTTTGGCTGTGGAAGACGGCGGCTGCGGCGTTGGAGGTGGTCGGAGAAGGCCGGATGACGGGTCGGGTCCGGGTTCGCAGGATCCGGGGAGGTGGCATGGGCGTCAGAGTACAGAGATGTATTATGAGATGATGATTGAGGCTAATCCTGGGAATCCTCTCTTGCTGGCAAATTATGCTAAGTTCTTGAAAGAGGTACTTTCGCTTTATTTTTCAAGAAGATCTTTATGAAAAAGATGTCAGATAATTTAGTGAAATTCACCAAAATTTGAACTTGACAAATGAATTTTGGTATGATGTGAAGTGTGCTACCCACATTTTGGTTTTCCGTTTTTAGGAAAAGTTTAGTCGAACTAGTGTTAATCATATAATTAGTGTTTTATAATTGTTAATTGACTAGTGTTAATCATATAATTAGTGTTTTATAATTGTTAATTGATTGGTGGAAAGTGCACTGCCTACTGTATGATTTGCAAGAATTTCCATGTTTCAGATGCATCATCCACATACACACGCACACACACGACACATACATATATATATATATATATATATGCAGTTTTGTATTATATCTAAATGCTAAATCAGCATCATCTTGTTGGTTGGGAATTGGTTTAAGAACTTGTAAGTTATGTGTTGTAGGTCAAGGGAGACTACACAAAAGCAGAGGAGTATTGTGGAAGAGCGATTTTGGCGAACCCGAGTGACGGCAATGTGTTGTCACTCTATGCTGATCTGATATGGCAAACACGAAAAGATGCTGCTAGAGCTGAGGCTTACTATGATCAAGCTGTTAAAGCTGACCCCAACGACTGGTTAGAACTTAGAACTCAATTCTCTCCATATCGTTTTCTTGATCCTAGTACTTCTCTTTATAGTCACCTCTAAATCTTTATGGTTTCTTGATTTCACTTAGAAACATGGGAAATTTGAATGTGTTTGCAGTTACGTGCTGGCTTCGTATGCACGGTTTTTGTGGGACGCCGATGAGGATGACGAGGAAGAGGAAATGGCTACAGATAGCCATTTCGCCACGAATAATTCGAGTTCTGCGTTGTTTCGTGAGGAGACTCATCTGGCTCCTCTTACTGCGGCTTCTTAATGTAGCGCCTCTGTGTAATGGCTTGTGTTTGGCGAGCAATAAGAGGTGGATATGGCGTATGTGTGTTTAGGATGGGGGGTCTGTTGTGAATAGAGAGAAACTAGACTATACATTGACTGTAACTTCTTGTGGCTACAATAATGTAACATGCTCCTCACTGTAACTCTCCAATAAACCATACTCGTCTTCTTCTTACTCTCTCTCTCTCTCTATAATTGGGGGTATTGGGCAGTGCACGTTTGGATCCAAAACTTCGGCTCAAAAGGGTTTTCTATGGGGCTTTCTATGTATTTGGCACAAGAAAGTGATGACTCTGGTGTTCAGAGAAAGAGGGGAAATGTTGGAAATATATGGGAAATTCTTCGATGCACTAGGTTTGGATTTGGGTTTGGGTACGTGCATGCACCAAGTGATTCAAATTTCATCATATCATTATTTCACTTTAAAAGAAAAAAAGAAAATAATAATAATATTAAGTATATAAAATGCAGTACTAAATGATATCATATAAAAGTTCTCTCGGATAAAACATTGGCATATATTACAGCAAATTCTCAAGCCTTTGTGCAAGGACTTCTATTTCCAAGTAACATATAAATGAGGATATTTATTAAAATAAATGGAAAAAAAAATCATGTAAACTATGCTCAAACTATATATTTATCTGATGATTTTCCCAAGTTAAACTTTAGCATAGATATCAATGAATTTCATCCTCACGTAAGTAAGTACCAAAAGTTAAATTCAAATGTTTGGTATAGATATCGATGTTCTCTTATTCTCGCTTAAATTAGTACCAATTTTTTTTGAATACGATACGCTAAATTGAAGTTGTAATTTGAACCAAGTTTGATTTAACTAAAGCTGATTAAATTAAGATCGTGTCATTATTGGGCAACATGCATATAACCCCATGTGAAGTGAGAAAATAGCACTTCACCTCCTCAATTAAAAAAATTAGGTATATAACTCCGTTCAATTTTTTAAAAACAAGTTTATAGCCTCCTTTTTAAATTCAAAAATAATATTTTTTGTGATAACAAAAAATACCCCGTATATAATATGAAATTCATTATTTTATTGTAGTTCATTTTGACATCATTCATCTGAAAAAAGAAATTGATACTTATTGTTCACTGGAACCCTAATTATCAAAAATAAAAAAAAATGATTAATTTATAAAAGTGCTTTTAATGTTTCAAGTGATCAATAATTCAATTTAAGTGGGTGAATTTCTATTCATTTTGTGCAGTTTTTTTGTACAATTTTCTTTTTTCTTTTTTTTTACTCTCATTTTTCATTACATTTTTCTTTTCTCTTTTTTTTTTTAGGGAAATCTTTTGAAACTTCATCACATGTCTTAGTTTTGAAATACTTTAGGTGATTTGGGGGTTCAATATTGTTCTTTTATGGAGTAGAATTTATCCTTTACAGCTTTACTTTAAACATATCAAGGCATCAATATCTAAAATTATTGCAGCATTTTTTTTGAACGTCTTTTTTGTATTTAGTAGTTTACTTTTTATTGATTATTCTTCAACTAATTGAGATTGAGAATATTATGTATGAACTTTTCTTTATTGCTCAATCCAATGGGAGTGGAAAGAAAAAAGAATGCAAAGAAAAAAAAGTTTGCATTTCAAGGGCAGAAATGACATTATATAGGTTAAAAAAACATAAACCATTTGCAAAACAGGCGTTTGAAATGCACGACCAAAGTACAGGGGTCTAACTTGCCTCTTTCTAATTGAGATTACTTTTGTTTTTGGTAGTTTACTTTTTGTTGATTATTCTTCAACTAATTGAGATTGAGAATATTATGTATGCACTTTTCTTTATTGCTCAATCCAATGCGAGTGGAAAGAAAAAAAGAATGCAAAGAAAAAAAAGTTTGCATTTCAAGGGCAAAAATGACATTATATAGGTTAAAAAACATAAACCATTTGCAAAACAGGCGCTTGAAACGCACGACCAAAATACAGGGGTCTAACTTGCCTCTTTCTAATTGAGATTACTTTTGTATTTGGTAGTTTACTTTTTGTTGATTATTCTTCAATTAATTGAGATTGAGAATATTATATATGGACTTTTCTTTATTGCTCAATCCAATGGGAGTGGAAAGAAAAAAGAATGCAAAGAAAAAAAATTTGTATTTCAAGGGCAAAAATGACATTAGATAGGTTAAAAAACGTAAACCATTTGCAAAATAGGCGTTTGAAACGCACGACCAAAGTACAGGGGTCCAACTTGCCTCTTTCGAATTGAGATTACTTTTGTATTTGGTAGTTTATTTTTTGTTGATTATTCTTCAACTAATTGAGATTGAGAATATTATGTATGAACTTTTCTTTATTGCTCAATCCAATGGCAGTGGAAAGAAAAAAGAATGCAAAGAAAAAAAAGTTTGCATTTCAAGGGCAAAAATGACATTATATAGGTTAAGAAACATAAACCATTTGTAAAACAAGCGCTTGAAATGCACGACCAAAGTACAGGGGTCTAATTTGCCTCTTTCTAAAAAGTTAAAAGGGGTTAAATGTCTATTTATTCAGTTTAGGCGGATGAAGTGCTATTTTCTTACTTCATAAGGGGGTTGTGTGCATTTTGCCCTATTATTATTGTTATAGTATTATGTGATCCGTACCCAAGTCAATAAGATAATAATAAATTAATAATACTAGTTGCATAATTGATTGGGGATCGATCAAAAATTCGTATTAACCAAAAATTTTAGCCATAAAATTACTTGTCGAATGAGGCATTTTAACGTCATTCAAAAAAGAAAAAAACGAAGGAGTCATTTTAGTCCAGGCGTGGACAATTAGATGGAATCCTTTTTTATCAAAGCCCAATCCAAATTTAATGAAGCCCAAAGCCCAATTACAAATTTATGAAGCCCAGACAGAGGCCCATCCCGGAACTGTCCACGAGCAAGCACCAGCCCGACTCATCAGGCATTATCCTAGCATCATGCCTGATCCGGACTTGAAACCACACTCTCAACTCCAGTTAATTAAAACCATTTCGGGAACGTTATCCGCATGACTCACCAAACCCACTCCCACTCGCAGAATCCGCTTGTGGTCGAACCTCCCAACATCCGACGCTCCCTAGTCCCCCCGTCCCCAACACGCCCAACTTAGAGCGTGGGTCGCTTAGCAAGTAGCCGACATATAGCTATACAGAGATAAATCTAAAGTGCACCAGAGGATCACAGAATAATCCTCAAACCCCCTCCCGAAGGCCGACACGTGTCCCCCACCCTCGTCCTAGAATTTTCTTTCGGAAACGAGGCAATTAGAAACTGCTCCTAACGGTCAGATCCCACGGCTCGTGTTGAGGCCACGTGTCCGCGCTCGTGTTTTGATGAACATGCTCTTTGTCCATTTTGAGGTGGTTTTAGCATTATCCCCTCCCTTCCAAAAAATAAGGCGTCGTGGCGGTTAAGTCATTGGAGCATTTTTTTTTTCTAGAGAGAGAAAGTGAGTGAGAGAGAGAGAGGTAGCTGAACAAATTCTACTAGCAGAGAAGCTTGTTTTGCTTGGTTTGGTTGTACCTTGGGCGCGTCTGTTGTTGTATTTTCATAGATATTTCTTCTGGTTTTGGTTTTGTAGGTGGAGGAATGGCTGAGACAAAGCGTGGACCTAACGACGACGTCGTTTCAGTGGAGCTACCAGCACCTGCTTCTTGGAAAAAATTGGTATTTTCCTTGTATTTTTTTCAGCTGCTTGTTGTGTGTGTGTGTGTGTGTGTGTGTGGTGGCTTAAGTTACATGAGCTTGCTGAATTGCTTCTGGCTCTCTTCTTGTAATTTTTGTTTTGTTTTGTTTTTTTGTTTTTTTTTCCCAAGCGTTCTGCTTTGGATTTCCTTGTGGTAGCTGTTTTTGAACTGGTGGGGTTTTGAGACTTTTGGTTATTATACCATTTGTTTAATTTCTTAACATAATTTGAATAATTTTATATATATATATATATATATAAATATATGTGTGTTTATATTGTTTTCAACTCTAGATTTAATTGTTAATTTCGTTTAGGGTGTTTTATTCACCCCCCCCCCCCCCCACCACCACACACACACACCCAAAAACAGCTTCTATAGCTTGAAAGCCTTAAGTGTGAGCAGTTCCTTTTCGGCCAAACCAATTCAGATAGTACCAATATTAGCGGCCGTTGAGCTTGTTGGTGCAAGAGACTGTTTGTTCTTGCGAGTAGATTGTTGTTTGAGACTAGAAGTGGATATGCACTGTTCCATGTTGGGGGCTCAAATTCGTCCCTAGTGTCATTTTTTGTTACGCAAGGCTGATAAGTGCAGAAGGTTTGATAAATAGAATCTTGTTACTTATATTTAAGGACCCAAGAATTTATTCGTATGAATCAGGCCGTTTTTTGATTTGTTCTTTATGATCAAAGTTTCTGGGGATTAACCACCAACCCCCACACAATCAATTCTGTAGTGTTGCAAGACGTTCTTATGGGGGTTGGAATGGAGTGCAATTTGCAGTCGGACGTCTTCGTGTGCTGAAAATGCTGTTTACTTGTCCCGAGGTGGCAAGTCAGTCCTCTGTTTTTATTGCATGGCAATGTTCTGTACCTTTTATTCTTAAGTGATTGATGTCTTGGTGAAGATAGAAAGAGCAAGCACTGTGTGTGCATTTTGTCAGAACATTCACGCCTACCAATAAATTTATCAGGGTTGATGGAATGGTGACAATAGACATCCCTGTGTGGAGAAATAGTTTATATATAGCTACGTGTGGAGTACATTTTATTTGTTCTTTTAGTAGTTCTGGTTGATTAATGGTGTTTGCATAATGTCATAAGGAGTGAAATATAGAATTGCATGGCAGGTAGCACGTTTTATTTTGAAATGTTCTATTTTGCTTGATTAGGAAGGTTGACTCGTGGACTTGAGATTTTATTTCTATATATGTGAATTTTTTTGTCAGATTGGAGAAGATCAGGATCATGAGATAATTGGTAATGAGATGGGGGTCACAATCAATGTAGAACGTGCAGCTGACATTTTGTTTTTAGAAGTCACATTGTTTACCACAACTCTGTATTAGCTGTGTGATGGGGGAACTTCATTGGATCCCATGTCAGAGTCCAATATTTGGTCATTGAAAAGAACAGAGGATTTTGGGGAGTTTGTAACCTATATTTCTAATTTTTTGTTTCTGTGGGTACTTCTATTTGTTGCTGTATTGTTAGCACTGTTTTATTGAAAGTATTAATGGGATACTCTGTGCATGTTCATTCTTGCATTTATTAGTAGATTTACCGTTTTGTTATTCTTGACACATCTTTGATATTTACTTGCAGTACTTGCCCAAAAAAGGAGGTACTCCCAGGAAGAGTGAGATCTTATTTATTGCTCCGACCGGTGAGGAGATTAGCAACCGCAAACAGCTGGAGCAATACCTAAAAGCTCACGCAGGGAATCCACCACTATCAGAATT
Source organism: Petrea volubilis (assembly GCA_026212405.1). Lineage (NCBI taxonomy): Eukaryota > Viridiplantae > Streptophyta > Magnoliopsida > Lamiales > Verbenaceae > Petrea > Petrea volubilis. The sequence continues at coordinate 25,090,693 of CM047876.1, read as the reverse complement.
TGATTGGGGCACCGGTGAAACTCCAAGAAGATCAGCTAGGATCAGCGAGAAGGCCAAGGCAACACCTCCATCTAAGGAGATTGAGCCAGCAAAGAAACGAGGTAGAAGGTCATCAGCTACGAAGAAAGACAAAGAACTGGACACAGGAAAACAAGAAACCGAGGGCACAAAAGAAACTGAAATGCAAGGTGCAGGAACTGATGAGAAGAAAGACAAAGAGATGGACGCAGGAAAACAAGAAACTGAGAGCGTGAAAGAAACTGAAATGCAAGAGGCAGGAACTGATGAGAAGAGAGATGAAGAAAAGGGAACCGAGGCCAAACTTGAAGAAAAAGGCCCGCAGGAGAGCGTCATCACGGATGATGTTGGTATGAAGAGTGACACCCAGGGAAAGGATGACAAAGCCGAGACAGGCGAGAATCATGATCAGACTGAAAAAGCTAATGGGACTGAAGACATTCCAAACGTGGAACAAAAACCTGAAGACAAACAGGTAGTGTCGGAAGCTGACAAGCTGGAGAATCAAAACAGGGAAGCCACTGATGGAGCTAAAGCTGGGATGGCCAATGGGGTGACACCTGAATCTGCCAGAGAAGCAGATGTGGTACAGGCCAACAACAGCAGTAAAGCTAGTCTGCAGGAGGAGCAAGAAAAGAACTTGCATGGGGATGCCATGGACAATGGCAAGGTGAACCAATCGTCACATCATCGGTCCCCGACTCCCATTAGCTGTTAAATGCTGTATTAGTATGATGATAATTTAGTGCACGCCCCATCGTAATGGAACTCCTGCGACTCTGTGTACTTGTTATCTTGACACCAGACGACTGTAATCTTATTGATAATTAGGATGTTTAGATTTGCTTCTAGATAGGGAGTTTGGCCGTGGATTATTTCTGACACTTGTAGGCTTGTCTTATGGAGGAACCGTGCACTCTTTTTGTGGATACGGGATATTATGTTATGCTACTGTTACTGCTTTTTCAATAATTATGTGACATTCGGCTGGCAATATGCTAGTTCTTGGGATTGTTGTTTATAAGGACCGATGTGGCTCAAAGTTGATCGAGTCATTTTTGGGTCCTAATGTGAAGCTGTCAAGGTATCCTTATTGTAAGGTACAAAAATCATTCAACAAGGTACGAAGATATTTCATCCTTACTGTGAGGTTGGAACGAGATATCTTCAAAAAGGTTCGAAAAAGACAAGGAAAAAAAGTATGGATCAAGAATCAAGAACAAAAGCATACTTCGACGGTAATAAAAAGTTTGGAATCTCATTCCTGGCCACCAAGTTAAAACAAGCACTTGCATCAACCATTTTCCCCTCTCATCTCTGCATTAAGGTTTGGAATCTTTTATTGTTTGTTCCATCATCTAATGACAATGGCATCCCTGCAGAGCAAGCATTCCTTGCCCGATTTCAAATTTAAAATGTCAAGAGTTGTTATTTACTACAAGAACATTTTATTACACTGTCCCCACTTCTACAAATGGAATGGCCCTTTGTATTTACTATTCATTTCAAGATGATGGGATTCTTTTCCTTCTTCCCATGGCTCGTTCTGCTCTTGTGTGCTCCCTTATCAAATGGTACGTTGTCTTCTTCCGGATGATCTATTTTTCGATTTTGAGAGACTTCAATTGATCTTGTTTAGAAACATAGGTGTGTGATGTTACATTTGTTACAAGAAAGAACATTATTTTGATAATATTCATGATTCGAGACTATATAGTAGTTTCTTGTTAGATTCTTGGCATATTTTGATGATATGTTATTTTCTCTATGACTAGTCTCCTTTTAGGCCATTTTTAATGATGAATATGTAACTCTATTGGCAGTTCTAGTGGTGCAAGCTTTTACCGGTACATATGGGGTGAATTACGGAAGAATAGCTGACAATATCCCTCCACCAGAGAGTGTGGCGACTCTTCTAAAAGCAGCCAAGATCAAAAACATCAGAATATACGATGCAGATCATTCGGTTTTGACGGCCTTTAGAGGGACCGGGATAGAGATAATAGTCGGGCTTGGCAATGAGTATCTGAGGGACATAAGCGTAAGCCAAGATCGCGCCATAGAATGGGTGAAACAGAATGTGCAGCCATTCCTTCCGGGTACAAAAATCCGCGGCATTGCTGTTGGGAATGAGGTTCTTGGAGGCGGAGACATGGAGATATGGGAGGTCCTCGTCCCGGCTGTGAGAAATGTCTATAATGCCCTTCGCCGTTTGCATCTGGCAGACAAGATAGAAGTGTCGAGTCCACATTCTGAGGCTGTTTTCGCCAATACATACCCTCCCTCCGCGGGGGCCTTTAAGGAAAGTGTGCTTCCTTACATGAGGCCACTCTTGCAATTTTTTGCGAGAATCGGTACCCCTTTTTATATCAACGCATACCCTTTTTTGGCCTACATGAGTGATCCGGCTCATATTGATTTGAATTACGCGCTCTTTTTGAAAAATCCCGGGATTTATGATGCCAAGACTAAGCTACATTACGACAACATGTTCGATGCTATGGTGGACGCGGCATACTTTGCTCTCGAAAAGGTCGGTTTTGGTAAAATGGAAGTGATTGTATCTGAGACGGGTTGGGCATCCAAGGGAGACGAAAATGAAGCCGGTGCTAATGTGAAAAACGCGAGGACGTACAATCACAACTTGCGCAAGAGGCTTATGAAGAAAAAAGGGACTCCTCATCAGCCTAAGAGGGTGGTTAAGGCTTACATTTTCGCGATGTTTAACGAGAATTTGAAGCCGGGGCCAACTTCTGAGAGGAACTTTGGACTGTTTAAGGCTGATGGAAGTATTTCTTATGATATTGGCTTCACAGGGCTGGTTCCTAGCTCAGCTTCCTCCTTTCTTGGCTCCATCAAGGTATGTCTACACACACACACACACACACACATACACACACATACATATATATCATCTTGTGGTTTTTGTAAGAAGTAATTTTGGGGGGTCTTCCTGTAATTTTTGAAAGTTGATTCGACGTTTTCGTTTGATTGAACATTTGAATGACCATCATTTTTTTTGTTTTTCTCATTTGTGCAGTTGTGGTTTCAAGTAATGTGTGCAGCAGCTGTGCTTATGCTGATCTGATAATTGGCGACAGGTCAAAAGGGATGTCAAGTACTTAGCATCAGTTGATGTAGTAATTTATATATATATATATATATATATATATATTCTACTAATTCATTGTCGAGGCCAATTTTTCTGTATTGCTTGTATAGAACTAAGCTAACACATACTTTTTTTGTGTAAATTCAAATATATTTACACATAAATACTACCAAGGCATGATTAAACATTGATATATTTTGCATATACATTCATACAGTGTGGAACACTTTAATTTCGTAGTTGAACAATTAGGCTTCGTTTGTGTTTGTGGGATAACACACCGAATGGGTCGAATTGACGAGTTGAGCCCTTAACAGATTATGGCCTGATAGTGACGGCCCATGCTTAAAAATAGGGTTGTTAATGATACCATCTAGAGTCTAGACCATACGGAAAAATCAACCGAATCAACAATAAAGATATTTAATGCTACATACGCCGCTGGGCGAGGGCCAATGGTGAGGCTCGAACATAGCACTGCTTAGAACTCTCTTTTTCTCCTCTCTTTTTTTTGGATGAGTGTATTAAGCGTTTCAGTTGATATATATAAAATATTTTGAATTAATTATATTAAAAAAACAAAATATTAGGTATGAAAATCACAATTTAATGATTAATGCATTCTTCCTGCATGACGAGAAGAATTAGTTGAAATGTGCAATAATCACGTACAACAATTGAAGTATTTTTTGTCGTGTTTCTTTATTTTGTATTTAATATTTCATTTCATATTTCATGATGTTGGAATTTACGGCACATAAACAAATAAAGTATGTGGATTGAGTCGGATGTACTGATATGAAGTAGATTGTTGATTTACGAATTCTCGGATTTGATTTGTCTGCTAGTCGTTCATTAATTGAATTACGAACACGCCTTACGCACCTAGGTGAATCACTGTTGAAATAACAAATGATAGTATGATACTCCAATGAAGAATATAGAAATAGAATTATTTTAGAATAAGGAGAAAATGAAGAGAGTATAAGTAGAATGAATTTTATGGGTGGAATTAGGGATGCAAACGAGCCGAGCCTTGGCCTTTTTTTTAGGCTCGAGCTCGAGCCCGATGAGTCAGGAAAAAATAGGCTCGAGCTCGAGCTCGAGTCATGTTCCAGTTCAGCTCGTTTGGCTCGACTTTGTGAGTAAATTATAGGCTCGAGCTTAAGTTCGAGTTTAAATATTTTTAAATATTTTATTATGTTTAAACTAGGCTTGAACTCGAATTCGAAAAGCAATATATTATTTATAATTATGTATATAATTATGTAAAAATAAAAATAAATATTAAAAAAATAAAGGCTCGCGAGCCGCCTCTCAAGCCTACGAACAAGAATTACTTGGCTCGAGTTCTGCTCGAAACATATGGGCTCGGCTCTAGCTCGGCTCAACTTGACTCGAATATTTGAATTTGAGCCTGAACCTTTATCGAGCTGGCTCGTTTTGTTTGCATCCCTAGGTGGAATTGACAATGCCATGTGAAAGGAATGATACCATTCAATATGGGATGAGGTCGATCACACCAATCAATTTTGAGATAATGTCAAAATAAAACCAATCATCCAAAAAGATAGATATTTATTATCAAAACACCAATAAAATGCTAAATAAATCAAATTTCAAAAGCTTGGAAATAATATTGAAAAGCAAACTAGTTGTTCCATTACAAAGAGGTTCTCCGGAATAAACTCACACCAAAAAGAGGGGGGTGTCAGTGTAATTACAAAAATTACAGACACTTCATAATTTGGCTATATCCAAGGGGTGCAAGTGTGATTAACCTTACAACTTATAATTACAAAAAATAAAAATAAAAATAAAGGAAATTTTAATCCAGATCAATTTGATTAAATCAATATTAATCATATAGTGAGTATTTTATACTTTTTTATAATTAGTTGATAATTTAAAAAAAGTAACCAATTACTTTATAAGTGTAATATACTTATTTATATGATTTATTGGTTCAATCAAATCAGATCCGAATTGAAATTGTCCGAGGAAAAAAAAAATCTAATAAGAAGAAGACTGACTGGTGGGGTCCACTGCAACCCTACTCCCATTCTCAGCCTCCACCTGGTCGGCCCCACGGATCTGATCGAGGACCAAAACCAAGCCCATGGCAAACGCGCCGTCGAAGCCCGGCTTCACGGAGAGCTGGAAAACGTCTTTTCCAAGCACGACATTGGCGTACGCGTCCACCTTGCGGCGGATCTCCGCCACCACCTCCTTAGCCGCGTTGTAAACGGCGCATTTCCGGCAGGCGAAGGAGCCCTCGATCATGTACTCCTCCACCGGGTCGCCGTACACCTCCACCGTCACGCTCGACCGTTTGATCATCGAGGATCTCCGCACGCTGAACAGCGGCGGTTTCTGCCCCGTCCCCTCGCCGGCAAAGCCCTCCCACCGGTGGTGCAGGCTCGGCCTCTGTTTGCACAACAGGGGATCAACAAAAATTGATCAATCAATTTAATTTCCCCCAAACATCAGATGAAGAGAAATGAAGTGTTGAATTACCTTGCGGCGGACGGTGAGGATGCATCGGCCAGCGGCGTCCATGAGGACGAGTTCGGCGGCGTCGCCTGGCTCGGGGCCGCCGTAGGAGTCGACTCGGAAGACGAGAACGCCACTGGCGTCGTAGGCGGTGAAGCCATCTCCAGCGAAGAATAGGGAGGTCTTCATGACGGTCAGATGGGTTTCTTCTTTGTATATAAACCCTTGTTCCACGATCCCCGGCGGCCCATTCTTCATGGCTCTGTTTTCGGGTCTTGTGCTCCTCCTTGAAGGGCCGAGCATGGAGGTTTTGATGATGGGAACTATGAAGATTTTGTTGTAGGTGATGAGAGAGAGAGTGTGAAAGTTGTGTGTGCTTGGAGTGGAAGGGATGAGGATTAGTTGTACTTATAGTGATTATTTGTTGTTAAAAAGAGGGGAATAAAGAGAAGGGAATGAAAATTAATTGTGGTGCTTAATTTTTTTTTTTCGATATAATACCGCAACACGGTATACGCACGCACACACTCACTCAAAACAAAAAAAAAGAGGATAAAAGGGTTGAAATTCAAAATTTTGATTGTACCAGTTCGAACCCTACCATTGGATTACAGTTCTAGTGGCAATTGTGGTGCTAATAGGTATAATTTTTATCTCTTCCTTTACTTTTTTCATTTTTTTGTTTGTTCTTTTTTATAATTAGAGATTACCCTAATTAGGGCTGATGTTCCGAATTCATATCAATGAGAAAAAAATAATTGTGCAATGCTTAGTTTCACTACTTACATTGGGGGGAAAAAAAAAAGGATAAGCTAAAACGTAGAAGCACATTTCAAACTATTTTTTTATTTTTTTTAAATTAAACTATTACTTTTCACATTTTTTGTTTCAAATATTATCCACTTTGATTAATTAACTTTTTTGTTTTGTCAACTTTTTAAAAAGTAGAAGTATTTATAAACACTCAAAATTCTATTAAAAAACTCCTCAATAAGTAATGGGAGTGTGAAAAAGTGCTAAAATGTGAAGAAACATAGGAGAATGCATGATTGTGTTGGTGGTGCATGTGTACAATAATTTTCGAAGGCGTGTTTAATTCGAAAAGCCACAGATATGACTCATGAGTTTGTAAAATGTTTTATGGCCACACACTGCGCATTATGCAACTCAACTTAACCAATAATTGAGCATCTGCATCACTCGAATCATGATTCATCGATCAGTGAATCCAAATTGGGTGACTAAAATTAAAAAAAAAAAGGAAAAAAAGAATATCACATGATCAAACTTACTATTCAAATTGATACGTGTAAAAGAAAGTCTGGAATTTGAAGTGATTAGTGGCATGAAAAACGTTAGCTATTCTCGACACCCGACTAAATTCAAGACAAGTATCGTCAGAATCCATATAGACAATGTCTCTCTCAAGTCTCAATGGCTATTTTTTTTACATACGTAAAACTCGAATACAATAACTTTCTTAAGAAATCTAACATTCTGACCATTTAAACCAACTGTTGGTTTTTCATCATGCGATCTAATCGTTCTTAGTAACTGTTAATTTTTATATCATGTGCAAACCGTGTTTAGATTTTTTGTAAAAGACAGATAAAGTGGCAATCTTTTTCAGAATTTTATGTCACATTTAAGTTCTTCAAAATTTCTGTAAAATGATGTGCTCAATATTGTCATTAAACCACTAGCAGCCCTTTTAGCTTTTAATGATACGTATTCATTGAACATTTCTCCAATAAATTTTTTGATATTAATTTTCAATAGCAGCAATTTACATGCTACCGTTGTTATTACGACATTTATAAAATTTATAATAAAAATAAAATATTTTTATTAAATATATATATATATATATACACACACACGCACAATTAATAACAACTTGAAAATGAAAACTTTGTTCCTAAAAGAAATTTATCAAGGGCCACAACGAGCCAACAATCAGGGCCACAACGAGCCAACAATCAGGTACGAAGTTAGAAATTTTTATATTGGGGGGGGGGACATGGATTAAATTTTTATAAAATGTTAAATGTTTTTCTCTTTTTAAGGGGGTCGACAAATTTTAAAATTTTCAAATAAATACATATAAATCTTGACTTGATATAAACTTAAGAGGGCAACCGCCCTTCAGTCCCCTCTGGCTCCGTCCCTGCCGACGACAGTGGTTAGCCTTCCAACCTACGTAAAAATTATTGTTGTCTAAGGTTAAATTTGCCAAGTTAAACTTGTCAAATTTGGACAAGTAGCAAAAATTAATTAGGGAAATTAATCCACAACTCAGATGATTGCCATATGCAGTGGGTGAGGAGCTCATCTGTATTAATTAATTAAGGATAATCACTTTACACTTAGAGAAAGCTTTGCTGTCAAATTCTTGTTAAACTATATTATCTCCTTGATAATACTGCTACATATATTTGGCCACGTAGTTAATTACCCATCACTTGCCGCAATTAGAAGTCTTAGTCGGTACATCTGAATGATTATGTCGTTTGATTACCCTCATCATAATCATATGACCAAAGTTTAATTAACTTTTTGTAGTTACTAGAAGGAAATATGATTATTTATTGAAGTCTTTGAATATATATGATTATAATTTATCCAAAAAGTAACTAAAATGATGGTCCTAATAAATTTCAATATTAGTTTCAAAATCGTTCGAGAAATTAAACTCACAATTTTCTTGCTAATTATAATAATAGTTGACATAAATTAATTCAATCATGACTCATGAGTATTAGATATAGAGACATGCAACTTTTTCATCATATAATTTTATTTTTTATTTTAAATTGTTTTTCTATAATAAATTTAATGAAACACATTACAAATAATTAATTAAAATATATATTCACAAATGAAATTTAATGAATATTTATAATTTTATATTCAAAATTCAAGTGTGTAATTGAATATGTTTTATTTTTATCCACCATAAGAGAGCACGCCCCCGTCATTAATGAAATATTTGTAATGGAGAGATGTTGTCACAAATTAAAGGTATATCGTGTGATAGATTAGTGATACAATTCAATATAAACAGAACCAAAGAAACAATTGTTGACATAGCATTTACTAACAAAATTGTTATTATACGAAATCTGTAACATAAATTAAATTTATAATGTATTAATTTATCGTTGAAAGTTATACATTCTTGTAGTGATTTCACACATGCATTGTGTGTACCTAATTGTGCGCGCGCGCGCATGAGCGTTTGGGGGGGGGGGGGGTTGTATGAATTTTCCGTATATGAATATGTGATCAACTAGAAGTTTCAAGTCAAGATAAATTTACAATATAATATAGTATTGATCAACCTAACGCAGTCTTGGCCAAGAGCTTCTGTGGCAAAAAGTAGACTTTAATTGAATTATTAATCAACGTAGTGAGATTATTTATTCAATCAAATCGGATTGATGCTTTAGACTTGAAAACCTCTGATTTCTTTCTTAAATTACCTAAAGCTCATATTCGTATATCCACTTTAATCTATGGAGAATCAATCAAAACTTAATTATTTAATCAAACTAATTGTGTATAACATTTATATCTTGTGGCAGAATCAAACTTTGTGAAAGCATTATCAGTTAAAGTATTTAATTCGTACTTAAAGTAATAATTGAATATATATATATATATAATAAATCTGCGTAGTACTTTATTGAAAACTTTTAAGTTAATTAGAACATGAGTATTGTGCTCCATGTATTTCTGTTGAACTTCGATTCGCTTCATTTAGTTATTTAAAAACCTAACAAGATCTTTCCAAATATTAATCAAATTTGAGATTTCAAAATATAAAAAATTAAAGTTAGATTTTAATATCCTATTGTTTCAGACGTAATTAATTATCTGACTCTTGAATGTCGTCATAACTAACTAGTGTTTTCGACCATTTGATTTTCTATTACAAACGTTGTTTTCGCTCTCGAAAACATAGATCCTTTTTAACTTATTAATCAAACATTTGCAAATTAGCTACAAAAATGAATGAAAACTACCCCTCATTTTAAAAGGGCTTTTTTTGAGGATCGATTATAATTTGAAAAGCAAAATTAAAGCCTTCAAATATTTATTATAAATTGCCTCAAGGAACTATATCTGGGTATTAGAAAAAGCTATGTATCACTTGGGCAATTAAATAATGGTGTAACCACATATAATTGTACCTCCTGACTTTAATATATATAGAGAGAGATATATAGATATAATTAAATTTAAGTGATTCTCTAATTGTCGGTTATATTACTTTCTCTGGTGTACTCCTTGAATTTTTGGTTTAATTTAATTTTGTATTGTTTGTAATCCGTAGATGGTAGGTACACTCTCTGACCCTAGAGTCTTGGTTTCGCTACTTCAATTGAGACAGAGAGAGAGAGAGAGAGAGAGAGAGGTTACATCACTTTTTTTTTAATTGAATGAGATCATCTGTAATTCAACCTTCTTTTCTAAATAATTTTCTTAAACGACAGAAAGAGCAAATTTTTTGAGAAAAAAAAAAAGTCTAATCTTCCAAGAATATACTTGAAAAAGAGAGAATGTCAAAGTTAAGTTTTCATGGTAACACAACATGTTGACAACTCGTTCCCTAGCCACACACACGCATACATATATATATATATATATATATATATATATAATTAATTGAATATATACTTAATTGTGCTATGTTAGTCTGTATATTTCAAATGTAAGTACCAAAATGAAAATTAAAATAAATAAAATATGCATGGGATGACGAACTTTTGACCTAACATTTCCGTAGAAGTTTGTTTTTGCATTCCTTTACTTTGGGGGTGTTTGCAATTATTTTATAAAAGCAATTTGCTACTAATTTTAATTTTAAAAAAGTCATTTTGAATGTTTGGTCACACAACTTCTACTTAAATTAAGTTGAAAAAAGTATAAATTGAAAAGTTGGAAGGAAGCTGTTTCTAACAACTTAAAAGTGTTTCTTGATATTTTCATAAATAAATTGAACTGTTAACTACCAACTTTTAACTGCTTTTCACTTTTATTTTCAAACTCTCCACACTTTTACTATTAACTTTTAGCTGATTCTCACTTTTATTT